>CM061545.1:202996210-204486210 GCA_030864215.1 Capsicum pubescens
TCGTCTTTTTACTATTTTTTAAATTATTATATTATTAAATAATGATTATTATAATAAATATATGAAACTTTGGTCTTCCTAAATATATGGAAAGTAAAATTTCTAAATATATGAAATGTAGACTATAATATCAAGGACGTATTTGTTAAAATTCAATATATGTGTACTTTATTACTTTTCTTATATTTAATAATTTAAAAGTATTTCCTTTATGTATTAAAGAATTAGTATATATACTCGCGCATGTGTGGATAAAAATATTATTTATAATAGTTTTAAATTGCAATGTCTTGTTCGAGTATGTTAAATTATATTACCTTAAACAAAATCCAATTATCATATTATCCCTCAATGAAATAAACTCCTCACCCCCAAATTCTTCCCCCTCCCCCTCCCCCTCCCCCTCCCTCCACCCCCAATTTCGTAATAATATATATATATATATATATATATATATAAATTTGTATAGTCTCTCCAAGGTTAGGGAAATGAGGGCTCAGGACGTGGATCAGGTAAAGTGTATTAAGGATGTGGATGACAAAGTTTTGGTGGAGGAGGGTCGTATTAGAAAGAGATGACAATCTTACTTTCATAAGTTCCTAAACGAATGAAGGGATACAAGCATTGTGTTGGGGGATTTGAAACATTCCTAGAGGTTTCGTGATTATGGTTATTATAGGTGAATTAAGGTTGAGGAGGTTAAGGGGGTTATTCGTAGGGTGTGTAGAGGTAGAGCGACGGGGACAGATGAGATTTCGGTGGACTTTTAGAAGTGCACAGGAGGGGCAGGTATGAAGTGTTTGACTCGATTGTTTAACATAATTTTCAAGATGGCGAAGATGTCTGAAACTTGGAGGTGGAGTACGATGATTCCGTTGTATAAGAATAAAGCCGACATTCAGGATTGCAATAATTATAGGGGTATCAAGTTGTTGATTCATACTATGAAGGTTTGGGAGAGGACGGTAGAGTTGAGGGTGCAGATGATTATTACTATTTCTGAAAATCGGTTTGGATTTATATCACAACCCGAACTAGGGCCTGGCCGTTATGGGTATCTCAAGTCCCACGTGGACCGGAGATCACCCCTTCATCTAGCCTAACCAGCACCACAACCACAAGTGTCGAATAAATTTCGAACATATAACAATATAACATATAACACAAATAATATCAATTCATTAATTGTTTATACCATCCACCAGTAGCCGTACAATCGTCCGTCACCAAACAACCAACTAAACCACCCAACTCCACAGTAATCCAACAAAGCCTCTACAAAACTGAACGTCAATAAAATGTCGGGACATGCCCCCGGTAGTAGCCAAAACAAAGTCTAAACAAGGTCTAAGACATAGGAAATAAGAACCATGAAATGAAGCCTTCGGAAGTATGGAAGCTCACCACTTCAATGTCAACTCACGAACTAACTTGAGCACTTGATCACTGCACAAAAAAAGTAGAAAAAGTTCCGGCACCTGCATCGCGTGGGGATACAACATTCAGAGATGGTTAGCAATTAGAACACTAGTATGTAACTCAGGGATAGAGGAATAAAATAATGTCATCATTCAAAACCAAATCAAATAACTATATGTAATCATATAGATACATATATATCGTGTCAGGATAGGGAACAACGTTTAACATGCATTTAAAAAAAAACTTAACCTGGGTTGTGTAGCATAACCGTCATATAACAAGGCTCCCATGGGCTATATGAGCCCAACTCTTCCCTAGATGGAAAGGCCCCAGTGTGTGTAGCCACACGAACCAGAGAATATCCATATCTATACATGCCTTTATGGGGAACTTGAACCTCCCGACATAATCAAGGTGACTTAACCACCAATGTATTTAATATAGGGGACTCGAACCTCTCATTCATATATTTATTCGGGGGACTCGAACCTCTCGGTCATATAAACACCTGCACCGGCTAGCGCAGTTTCCAGATTTAGTCCTTCGGACTCCACTTTCACGGCCCGACTATACATTCGGGTTTAAAGCCCAATTAAAATATTCTTTACATATACGCAACCATTAATCCAATTATTTACCAAAGGTATCTTGTTGGTATCATCATACCAACCCCACCTGCAAGTGCACAACATGCCATAACCATTATTAATCATCTTGGAACTCGAAACCCATTGTCTAACAAAGCTGTCAATTTAATTCATACCTTAGGGACTCAAACCCATTCAGTGCTTCAAATCAATTTATGGCCAACAAGGCCTTCATAAAACCATTTGCCAACCATTAACATTCTTAGGCCAATGCCTTAGTTAAAACACATACAATTCATCATGTGACAAGATCATCTCATTGACATTTTCACAAACAAGTTGAGGGCATACCATTATCAAAACCAAAACACAACAAATTTAGAGTTAAATATGACCCATTTGTTAAACCACAATTCCCATGCACCCGCATGTGCAAAGCCATTATCAAAATATGTAGAATCATAATTTAAACCATGAGAAAAACATTGCTCAACATTACACATTCAAACCCTCAACCATGGTTTTTAAAACCACCCTTAATGACTCATGAACAATGCTTAAAACATATGCTTTTATTAAACTAACAATGCGACAGGAGTCACATGCCTGAGTTATGAAGATTCATGAAGAGAATTTGATCTTTAAGCCCTTAGATGACCACTTTGAAGAAACCCTTGCCTAATCTTTCTTGAGAAGTTTTAGAGAGAGTTTAGAGAGTGTTTGATCTTGTAAAATGTGTAATAGATGACCAAAAGGTGTTATAAAACGTGGTGTCTTAAGGGCTTGGGGTGGAAAATATCCAAAATACCCTCAACTTAAAAGCTGTAAAAAAAGTCCGCAGGTGGCTACGAGTCAAGCCATTGAGTGTCAACACAACATACGACTCTTACCATTGAGTTTTCACCAACACAGAAAATTGGACACCATACACTGTCCAACTTACGACTCTCTTACCCATTCGTCACCAAACCATACGACTAGTATGGTCTAGTTGTGACCACCATAAAACACCAAGGGCTTAGACACTGGACAACATACGACTAGACCCTAACCACTTGTCACATGACCATATGACTCGTGAGGAGTCTCTCATAAATAGGACATAACTTGTCCAATAACACACTGGTTTGGTTACGACTTGGGTCCCTAAACTTGTAACCACACCATACGACTCGTATGATGTCGTCAACAGGACCGTAAGCTCAAGGCTAAAGGAAGTTTCAAGGACCAAAGCTTGGGGTGTTTCAGTCTCCCCTACTTAGGATCATTCGTCCTCAAATGATGAGACAGGGCATTGACTAGCATGATTAAACCCCAAACATCTCTACTCTTGCCTTTAACTAAGTTAGAAAACAAAGATGTTAAGAATACAGCATACCCCAAGCACGAATTTTTGGAATAGGGAATAGGAACGGATACTTGAACTTCATGTCCTTCTCATCTTCCCAAGTAGCTTCCTTTCATGTCCTTCTCGTCTTCCCAAGTAGCTTCCTTGAACTTTTGGTTTTTCCATAGAACCTTTACCAAAGCCACGTCTTTCATCCGTAACTGACAAACTTGTCGATCTAAGATCCTTACGGGGACCTCCTCATAGGACAAAGAATCCGAAATACCAATGTTCTCTAAGGGAACAACCAATGAAGGATCACACACGCATTTCCGCAACATGGACATATGGAACATCAGATGAATGAAACTCATGCTACAGGGCAAATCCAACTCATACGCAATGCTACCAACCCTTCTTAAAACCACATACAAGCCTACATACCGGGGACTTAGCTTCCCCTTTTTCCCAAACCACATTACTCATTCATGGGAGACACCTTTAACAACACCCAATCTCCAACCTCAAATTCCAAGTCCCTTCGCCTCACATCCGCATAGGACTTTTGGCAACTGTAGGCAATCTTAAGCCTATCTCGAATCACCTTCTCCATATCTTGGTGAACCAAATCCAGGCCAAACATTGCTGCTTCACCAACCTCGAACCACACAATAATAGATCTACACCTCCTTCTATACAATACCTCAAACGGGGTCATACCAATGCTAGAATGGTAATTATTATTATAAGCCAATTCAATAATAGGCAAATGGTCGAACCAACTACCACCAAAGTCAATTACACAGGCTCACAACATATCTTCCAAAGACTGAATAATTCTTTCTGTTTGCCCATCCGACTGCGAGTGAAAGACGGTAATAAGACTCACTTTGGTCCCCAAACCACGCTGGAAAGAGTGCCATAAATGTGATAAAAATTGAGTACCACAATCCAAAATGATCGATAAAAGCGCACCATGCAACTTTACGACCTTCTGAAGGAACAATTTCGCATAGTCCCCGGCAGAATAATTAGTTCTCACTGGCAAGAAGTGAGCGAACTTAGTTATCCTATCCATGATGTCCCAAATAGAGTCACACTGTTTTCGCGATTGTGGAAGGCTAGTAACGAAATCTATATTAATTACCTCCCACATCCACAATGGTAGTTCAATCTCTTAGAGTATCCCACCGGGCCTCATATGCTCCACATTCACTTGCTGACACACCATTCACTTAGCCACAAAGTTAGCTACATCCTGATTCATGTTATTCCACCAATACATATCCTTGAGATCATGATACTTCTTTGTTAAATCGGGATGAATTAAATACTGCGACTTATGGGCCTCGATCAAAATCCTGCCCCACAATCCATCCATGTCGAAACACACAACCTTCATTGGTACCTCAAGATACCATCACCACTGATCTCGAAAGCCATTACCTTCTTCTTACCCACATCATCCTTGATTTTCATCAAGAGAGGGTCTAATATCTGCTTCTCTAACACCTGTTGCATAAATACACCACCATCCTTAGATTCCAAGAGACGAACTCCAAGGTTATCTAAATAGTGAATGTCCTTCACCAATTCCCACTTATCCTTATCCACAAGCGACAAACTACCCATTGATAAGATACCATCATCACTGATCTCGAAAGCCTTCACCTTCTTCTTACCCACATCATCTTTGATTTTCATTTAGAGAGGGTCTAATATCTGCTTCTCTAACACATATTGCACAAACACACCACCATCCTCAGAGTCTAAGAGATGAACTCCAAGGTTATCTAAATGGTGAATATCCTTCACCAATTCCCACTTATCCTTATCCAAAAGCGACAAACTACCCATTGACAACCTGCTAGGAGCATCAACAACAATGTTAGCTTTACCTAGATGGTAGTGGAGACTTATATCATAGTCCTTCAGCAACTCAAGTAACCTTTTTTGCCTGAGATTTAGCTCTTTCTGAGTGAACACATACTGCAGGCTCTTATGATCAGAAAAGAGGTCAACATGCACCCCATACAGATAGTGATGCTAGATTTTCAACACGAACACCACGACCAAAAGCTACATGTCATGAGTCAAATAATTATTCTCATTAACCTTCATTTTTCTAGAGGCATAAGCAACCACCTTGCCATGCTACATCAACATACAACCCAAACTAACCCAGGACGCATCACAATAGATGATAAAACCCTCGGTACCCTCAGATATAGTCAAGACCTGAGTTGAAGTCAACTTATTCTTTAGCTTCTCAAAAATACCCTTGCAAGCATCAGACCACAAGAAATTTACCTTCTTCTGAGTCAACTTGGTCAATGGAGCAGCAATACAAGAGCAACTTTCTACAAACCTTCTACAATAACCAGCTAAACTCAAGAAACTCCGAATATCAATTGGAGTCGTAGGTCTAGGACATTTTTTAACCACCACAACTTTCTGAGGATCCACCATGATTTTTTTACTAGACAAAACATGACCCAGAAATGTGACAACATTCAACCAGAATTCACATTTAGAGAACTTAGCATAGAACTGTTGATCTTTCAAGGTCTACAATACAATGCGGAGGTGATCGACATGCTCCTCCTTACTCTTAGAGTATACCAAAGTATCATCAATGAAGACAATCATAAACAAATCCAGAAACTGATGGAAGACCCTATTTATCAAATCTATAAATACCATCGGGGCATTAGTCAAACCAAAGAACATGACCAAAAACTCAAAATGCCCGGGTACAGAAAGCTATCTTAGGGATATCCACCTCTCTAATCTTTAACTGATGATACCTGACTCAAAGATCAATCTTAGAGAAAAACTTAGCACCTTGAAGCTAATAAAACAAATCATCTATTCTCGAAAGAGGGTACTTATTCTTTACCATCACCTTATTTAGCTGTCAGTAATCAATATACATCCAGAGGGAACCATTCTTCTTACACATGAATAACACCAGTGCACCCCATGGAGACACTAGAACGGATGAAACCCTTGTCTAAAAGATTCTTTAATTTCTCCCTAAGCTTTTTTAACTCAGCAGGAGCCATTTTATACGAGGGAATAGAAATAAGATGATTTTTTGAAACAAGATCCATCCCAAAATCATTCTCCCTATCAGGAAGAATACCAGAAAGGTCACCAGGGAAGACCTTGGGAAATTTATTCACTATCGGGACAGAATGTAAAGAAAGACCCTTCGAGCTAAAATCTTTAACCCAGACTAGATGATAGAGACACCCCTTAGAGATTAATCTCTGAGCTCTTAGATATGATATAAACCTCCCTTTAGAAGCTAGGGAACCACCCTCCCACTCAATAACCAGCCCATTACTAAATTTAAAGGAGACCTTTCAAGTCCAATAGTCTAACGAAGCATAACATGAGCGCAACCAATCCATCCCTAATATGACATCAAAATTAACCATGTCTAATTCAAACAGATCCACCAAAGTCTCCCGACCACCAAAAGATACCACAAAACCCCTATAGACTCTTCTATCAACCACAAAGTCACCCACAAGGGTAGACACAAAAAAGGGTCTGAAATATACTCGGGACCAAAACCCAAATACACAGCCACAAATAGGGTCACATAAGAGAGAGTAGACCCCATATCAAGTAAATAGTACACATTATGAGAAAAGAGTTTCAACATACCAGTAGCGATATCGGGAGATACCTCAGAGTCCTGACAAAAAATGAGAGCATATAAGTAATTCCAGCCAATGCCGACACCAGAAGCAGAAGCAACACCCTTTTATGTAGAAGCTGATAAAGAGGAAACATGAACCTTATTGGACCCAGAAGCTACCCTAGAAGGATAATCACACTGCATATGGCTAATCTGACTATAATTAAAACTCATTTTCTCCCCTTTTCATATTGACCACGGTACGAATGACCATAAAATCTGTAAAGAGGATATAATGGAGCGGACTGAGCCATATCAGCTTGAGATTGGGCAACCTATGCCCGGTACCTTCCACCATTGTAACGCCTCAAAAAAGGGTCCCGAGACGTCACACGGTGCTCAAAACTACAAGTAGCCTTAAGCTAACCCTGTAAGCCTTCTACTAAATCTGAAGCTCATAATAAAGAAAATATAGATAAATAATCAAAGCTAAAATATGGAATTCTGTATAAGCTAAGATGAAATCGTTTGAATATAATATCTAAAGATACTAAACTCAAGAGTGATCAATCAATACAAGAAATCTGAATCATATCTAGCGGTTTGACAAACCTCTACTACTAATAACTAAAAAGCCATTGGGACAAGTCCCCAGCTGACTCGAACTAACTGAAAAATACTGAATCAACTACTGCAAATAACTAGAAATCTGAGTGACTAGGTCTCCGAACTATGAGGACTCACCAACTGTTGGGATGTAGATGAAGATACTCGAAATCACTCACGCTGCTTAAACTAAGCACCTGAACCTACATTATGAGACAATGTTGCACATAGCCGTTTATGTGGATCAGTACTTTTGGATTGTACTGAGTATATGAGGGTGAATATATAAGTAAAATAATATCTTAAAATTAACATAAATTTGTAAAAGAATGCATGCTAAATGTAAATGACTCACAGTAGCTTGAATAACTAAAAATTGAAAAGCATAATCATGAGTAGCAAAGCATGTTGTGTACATCTAATGAGTCATAACATTTGGTTTCTAGAAAGCTGCACTGGTATCTGTCTTTAAATCATGCTGTCTAAGTGTAGAAAGGACTCACTTTTATATCTAAAATCTGAACATTGAAATCTCATAGCTAGTATCTTTCTGTAAAACAATATCTGAATAAAGTTGTGATCTTTAACAATTAGTTACTAAAAGCTTTCCTGTTATTCTTTACTCTTTTCTATAAGCTGTAGGGAGGTTCTTCTAACTGACATAAACCATCTGAGCTAACATGGAATCCAACATCTAGTTCCCTTATGGGAAAACCTCACGTTGGGGAGAGGTGTCATACTTTTGACAAGGAGTATAACCTAATATAGGTGATCACATTTATAACTGTCATCCATATAGAAATGAGAATAATATGATAATCTGTACCTATGTTGGCTCGTAGTTCTGGGGCATGTAAATATACCCAACTCAGTTCTAAATACTACTCCTTTTAATCTGTATGCTCATTCTATGGGAAATCCACTTTAAAACTAATAAGATAGTTTAAAAAGGAAAACCAACTGTATATCTGTTAATTTAAACTGTAACTGAAATTGTAAAGTGGATTCCATATCTAAGTTGAGATCAAAAGATCAAATCTTTATTAAAATTTAAAAATAACAAGTCATGGGATGCTTAAAGCATAGTCATTCTTGAAATATCAACATTCAAACTAGGGCTTAGTAACCCATGCATCAAATTAATGTCAAACCATAATGAAGTTCATACTTAATAATGAAAGCATTGAAATTCAATTCTAAATTAGGAAATTTATATCATTCGCCTGAGAATATGAAAATAGCCATGCAATTCATTATCTGAATCACTTAAAATCTCATAATCTTCAAATAACAATATTTGGGTATGAACCCTAAATTGAAATTCATGGGTAATCATACAAAATCATGTAACTTTGTAATTGAAAACTAATTTTAGAAACAAGGATGAAAGAATTATCCTTGTTGAAAACCCCACATACCTTAATTGATGAATAATTAAAGAAGCTTGAACTTTGAGTTCCTATTTGTGCTCTTGAAGAAAGATTCTTGAATTTCTTGAATTGAGAATCTTGAATTTTAGGTTACCTTGGAAAAATAATGGTGGGATTTTGTGTCACTGGAAAAGGACGAGTGCCATTTTTCACTCAACCGTGATGTGGTATCTGTCCAATCAAGAATTTTAACGCGATATAGGCAATTCGCGTTGAGCTACTAGAAAGGGACAAACGGGAACTGGAACTTCTTCGTGACGCGGGCTAATCGCGGTGCTCCACTAAAAATCAGACAATTGTGAATTTGTCCTTCTCTGTGATGTGATGCTTATCAAGGTGCCCTACTGCTTTCACTAAAATCGCCATAACATCTCAACCGAGTATTGGATTAAGGCGAAATTGGTATTGTTTGAAAGCTGATTCAATTATCTACACATTGGGGGGTCTAGAGTTGGAAAATTCTATATGCATCAAGAGTTATATACTTTTGAAATTAACCCTTGATACACTAGGAGCTAAACTAAGCTAAGAAAAGTATAGGGTATTACAGTATCTCCCCCTTGGTAACATTCATCCTTAAATGAGACTAATTAAACTAAAGATACTGAGGAACCGAGGCTATATGCTGGCATGCACAACTGAAATAAACTGCATGATTGAATCTAAAATATATTGAGCGACTGAACCAATCTATGAATGCATGAATTTACATGAAGATAACAACATAACCGAATCCGAGACTAGAAAAGAACTGAATCAGGGAAGACTATTACCTTCGGTTGATTCTGAGTTTGTGGAGAAGAGGAGAGGATACTTGGTTTGTATGTCTGCTTCTGCTTCCTAAGTAGCACCCTCAATAGACTGATTTCTCCACAGAATTTTGACCAAGGGAACTTCTTTGTTACTTAGTCTACGAATCTAATAATCAAGAATCTCTACTGGAACTTCTTCGTATGAAAGGCTATTCTTAATATCTGTGCTTTCTAGAGAGATTACAACAGTTGAATCATCCATGCACTGCTTCAATAAGGACACATGGAACACTGGGTGAACTACTGACAAGTATGCAGGTAGCTCAAGCTCATACGCTACCTTCCTCACATGACTCAAAATCCTGAAGGGGCCTACATATCGGGGACTAAGCTTCTCCTTTTTACCAAATCTCCTCACACCCTTCATGGGTGAAACCTTTAAATATGCAAGATCATCTACTTCAAACTCAAAATCTCTCCTTCTTACTTCTGCACAAGATTTCTAATGACTTTGAGCTGCTTTTAATCTCTCTCAAATTAACTGGACTTTCTCCATGGCTTCAAACACCATATCTGGCCCAATCAAAGTAGTCTCACCCCCTTTGAACCAACCGACTGGTGATCTACATCTCCTCCTATAACGAGCTCAAATGGGGCCATTTGAATACTAGAATGGTAACTGTTATTGTAGGCAAACTCGATCAAGGAAAAATGGTCACCCCAACTGCCTTTGAAATCAAGAACACATGCCCTCAACATATCTTCTAGAGTCTGAATAGTCCTCTCTTCCTAACCATCTGTTTGTGGATAAAAAGTTGAATTGAGATAAACTTGGGTACCAAGATCCTTCTGAAAGGCTTTCCAAAACTGAAAGGCAAACTGAGTACCCGTATTTGAAATGATAGACAGGGGAACTCCGTGAAATTTAACCAACTCTATGATATACAACTTAGCATAATCTTTAGTTGTATAGGACGTGTGAACTAGCAAGAAATGGGCTGATTTGGTCAATCTATCTATAATGACCCAAATCGAATCATGCTATCGACACAAATGGGGTAATCCAGTCACAAAGTCCATATTCACCTCTTTCTTTTTCCAAGTGGGAATACCAAACTCCTGCAAAGTGCCACTAGGTCTTTGATGCTCTACCTTAACTTGTTGACAAGTTGCCCGCTTGGCTACAAATTCTACGATATCTCTCTTCATACCACTCCACCAATAGACTTCTCGTAGATCACAGTACATCTTGGTGTCTCCTAGATGAATGAAATAATGTGCACCATGTATTCTTCCATAATACTCTACCTCAAATTGTCAATACATGGCACACACAATCTACTCTGGTATCTCAATACTCCATCTTCCCTTAGGAGAAAACCTCTACCTTTTGGTCTTTAACTGAACCCTTCAGTTTGACCAAACTAGAATCCTCGTCCTGCTTCCATTTCACTTCAAAAACTAGAGAAGATTCTGAACTACTTTGAACCCAAATATTCCCTTTAACTGATTCAACCAACCTCATACCTAATCTAGCTAATCGGTGAACTTCCCGAACTATCTCTCTTTTATCATTCTCCACATGAGAAATACTTCCCATAGAAAATATACTAAGGGTGTCTTCCACTACATTGGCGGCCTTTCCCGGATGATACAAGACACTCATATCATAATCCTTCAATAATTCTAACCACCTTCTATGAAGAAAATTTAACTCTTTCTGAATAAATATATATTGCAAGCGTTTGTGATCCATAAACACATCAATATACACCCCATAAAGATAGTGCCTCTAGATCTTTAAGGCAAACACAATAGCTGCTAACTCAAGATCATGGGTAGGGTAGTTCTTGTTGTGAGGCTTAAGCAGTCTAACGACATAGGCTATAACTTTACCTCTCTACATCAAAACACAACCCAGACCGATTCTAGAGGTATACAATGAACCCATCTGTATCATCAGGTAGCGCTAAAACTGAAGCTGAAGTAAGTCGAGTCTTTAACTCCTGAAAACTCTTCTCACAGGAATCTGACCACTGAAACTTAAATTTATTCTGAGTTAATCTAGACATAGGGGATGTAATAGAAGAAAACCCTCAACAAAGTGTCTATAGTAGCCAGCTAAACCCAAGAAACTTCATATGTCTGATGGAGAGATAGGTCTAGGATAGTTTCTTACTGCTTCTGTCTTTTGGGGATCAACTCTAATACCATCACTGGAAACAATATGATCGAGAAAAGCTACTGACCTTAGCCAAAATTCATATTTTCTGAATTTAGCGAACAACTGGTGATCCCTAAGAGTTTCCAACATAATTCTAAGGTGGTCTGCATGATCATCCTCACTACGAGAATAGACAAGAATATCAACTATAAAGACTACGAAAAACATGTCCAAATATTATTTAAACACTCTGTTTATCAAGCCCATGAAGGCTGCTCGGGAATTGGTAAAACCAAATGACATGACTAGAAACTCAAAATGAATGTAATAGGTTCTGAAAGCGATCCTTGGAATATCACATTCCCTTACTCTAAGCTGATGATAGCTGAATCTAAGGTCTATCTTGGAGAAATAACTTGCACCTTGGAGCTGGTCAAATAAGTCATCAATCCTAGGAAGAGGATATTTGTTTTTGACTGTGACTTTATTCAGTTGTCGATAGTCAATGCACATTCGCAAAGAACCATCCTTCTTTCACACAAATAGGACAGAAATACCCTATGGAGAGACACAGGGACTTATGAAACCTTTATCTAAGAGGTCTTTAATTTGGTCTTTTAACTCTTTAAGATCGTCTGGAGCCATACGATATGGAGGAATGGAGATGGGTTGAGTATCTGGAAGAAGGTCAGTACCAAATTCTATTTCCCTATCAGGAGGTACCCCCGACAAATCTTCAGGAAAATATTAGAAAACTCATTGACTAGACAAATTGACTAAACTGTTGGAGTCTCAGGCTTAGTGTCTTTGAATCGAACTAGATGATAGATACACCCTTTTGTGATCAACTTTCTGACTTTAAGATAGGATAAGAAATAACTCTTGGGAGACACTGAATTACCTTCCCACTCAAAGACTGACTTATCTGGAAACTGAAACTTCACCACTCAGGTGCGACAATCTATGGATAGATAACAAGAATATAGCCAATCCATATCCAGAATAAGGTAAAATTCGACCATATCTAACTCTATTAAATCTGCTAACATGATTTTATGAATGACAGTAATAAGACACTTTCTATAGATCTGTTTAGAAACAACTGACTCACCTACTGGGGTAGAAATAAAAAGGGCTCAAGGATCTTTTCAAGACCTATTTCAAAATTTACTGCAACTAGTGGGGTCACATAAGAGAAATTCTACCCAGGGTCTAACAACATATAAACATCAAGATGAAAGGAACAAAGCATACCAGTGACAACATCTGTTGAACTCTCCTACTCTTAATGGGATGGTAAAGAATAAAACTAATTCTAGCTCTGATCGCCACAGTTACTGGATGATCCGCCCTGAGGAAGGACTGGGCGACCTAGAGGAGCTGATGCGCTAGTATCCTGAGCCTGAGGACGAGCATACCTATTTCTCTGCTTAGTATGAGGACACTCTTTGATTCCATGTACCAACTTACCACAACCATAACAACCTTTCTATCCTAACAAGCACTCACCAAGATGATTCTTACCACACTTAGCACATAGAGGATAACTGGGTTTTCCACTCACACTATTCTGAGATTTGGACATAGAAGTCTTACCCCACTGCTCCTGTATAGCTCTGGGTATGGGGGTACTGGCTGAAGATGGTGCTGGCATAGATGAATGATTCTAAAATTATGAATGACTCCCCTCTCCAAACTTTGTCTGGCCATGCTCAAACTATACAATTCTAGCCTTCTTATTTCCCCCCTCTCTTCCTTCAACTTTTTTACCTTAATCTACTGGGCGTGAATTATCAACCTAGTAAGATCTATATACCCAATAAGCATGGTAGTCTTATACTCCTTGACTACCAAACCAGATACTCCAGTAACAAACTTACTCATACTCGTCCTAGGGTCAGCCATCGTATCAGGGGTATACTTAGACAACTGGTTAAACTTAAGGTAGTACTCTTTCACTGTCATCGAGCCCTGCCTTAGGTTCATAAACTCCTGTACCTTAGTTTCTCTCATTTCACATGGAAAGAACCTTTCTAAAATTATATCCTAAAACACCTGCCAACTCATAGGAGCTGTATTCTCACCTCTACCATTCTTCCACATAACCACCAAATCTTATGCCACATCCTTCAGCCTATAGGATGCCAACTCTACTCTCTCTTTCTCAATAACATATATAATCTTGGTGATTTTTCTTATCTTCTCTAAGTATAGTTATGGGTCCTTACCTGCTTTTGACCCAAAGAACTTAGACGGATTCATTCTCATGATGTCATAGATTTTGGCTGCTGCTAAATCCCCATTCTGCTGAAGTAGGACTACCGCCTAATGGTTGCCCTGAACATTGGCAGTCATAGCCTGGGCCAACGCCTGAAAGGCAGCTTGAAATTCAGCATAGAATACATTCTCATTCAGAGGGTCAGTAGGCTGGGGTGGATGGTTATTATTTCTACGGGAGTTAGCTTGATGAGGAGGCATATTCAACTATCATGTAAGAGCATGAGTTAAAAGTATATAGAGATACTGTAAGCACGATAAATCATAAAAGAAAGAGATAATTTCCTAATAATATCCCATAGCCTCTTGCTCATAAATGTGGCATGCTTCACATAAATGATCAAGACTCTACGTAACATGGCTTGTCTGACTCCCTAGGAATCTTATAAACTTAGGCTCTGATACCAAGTTTGTAATGCCCCAAAAATGAGTCCTGAGATGTCACACGATGCTCAAGACTATGAGTAGCCTTAAGCTAACCCGGTAAGCCTTCTACTAAATTTGAAGCTCATAATAAAGAAAATATAGATATATAATCAAAGATAAAATATGGAATTTTGTATAAGCTAAGTTGAAAACATCTGAATATAATATCTGAAGATACTAAACTCAAGAGTCTGATCAATCAATATTGGAAATGTGAATCATATCTAGCGGTCTGACAAGACTTTACTGCTAATAACAAGAGAGCCACTGGGACAAGTCCCCAGATGACTTGAACTAACTGAAAAATACTGAATCAACTATTGCAAATAACTAGAAAATCTGAATGACTAGGTCACCAAACTATGAGGACTCACCAACTGTCGGGATATATATGGAGATGCTTGAAATCACTCATGCTGGTTAAACTGAGCACCCGAACCTACATTATGAGATAATGTAGCACATAGACGTATATGTGGATCAGTACTTTTGAATTGTACTGAGTATATGAGGGTGAATGCATAAGTAAAATAATCTCTCAATATTAACATAAATTTGTAAAAGAATGCATGCTAAATGTAAATGGCTCACACTAGCTTAAATAACTAAAAATTGAAAAGCATAATCATGAGTAGCAAAGCATGCTGTGTACATCTAGTGAGTCATAACATTTAGTTTCTCGAAAGTTGCACTGGTATTCTGTCTTTAAATCATGCTGTCTAAGTGTAGAAAGGACTCACATTTATATCTAAAATCTGAACACTGAAATCTCATAGCTAGTATCTTTCTGTAAAATAATATCTGAATAAAGTTGTGAGCCTTAACACTTAGTTACTAAAAGCTTTCTTGTTATTCTTTACTCTTTTCTATAAGCTGTAGGGAGGTTTTTTTAACCGACATAAACCATCTAAGCTAACATGGAGTCCAATGTCTAGTTCCTTTATGGGAAAACCTCACGTTGGGGAGAGGTGTCATACGTTTGCCAAGGAGTATAACCTAATATAAGTGATCACATCTATAACTATCATCCATATAGAAATGGGACTAATCTGTACCTACGTTGGCTCATAGTTCTGGGGTATGTAAACATACCCAACTCGGTGCTAAATACTACTTCCTTTAATCTGTATGCTCATTCTATGGGAAATCCACTTTAAAACTAGTATGATGGTTTAAAAAGGAACACCAACTCTATGTCTATTAATTTAAACTGTAACTGAAATTGTAAAGTGGATTCTATGTCTAAGTTGAGATCAAAATATTAAATCTTTATTAAAATCTGAAAATAACTAGTGATGGGATGCTTAAAGCATAGTCATTCTTGAAATATCAACATTCAAACTAGGGCTTAGTAACCCATGCATCAAATTCATGTCAAATCATAATAAAGTTCATGCTTAGTAATGAAAGCATTGAAATTCAATTCTAAATTTGGAAATCTATATCATACGCATGAGAATACAAAAATAGTCATGTAATTCATCACCTGAATCACTTAAAATCTCATAATCTTCAAATAGCAATATTTGGGTATGAACCCTAAATTGAAATTCATGGGTAATCATACAAAATAATGTAACTTTGTAATTAAAAACTAGTTTTGGGCATAAGGATGAAAGAATTATCCTTGTTGAAAATCCCACATACCTTAATTGATGAATAATTGAAGAAGCTTGAACTTTGAGTTCCTATTTGTGCTCTTAAGGATAGATTCTTGAATATCTTGAATTGGGAATCTTGAATTTTGGGATACCTTGGAAAAATAATGAATTTAGATTTCTTGGGGATTAAGATTTGAAGCTCTAGGGTTTCTTGGAGACTAATTTTGATGAAAATATGCATATAATGGTTCGAATAGGATTAATTATCAGTTGTTCACGGATTGGGGCTTTTGAAATAACGAAATTTCCCTTTAAAACTTTAACTCGAATCTGGAAGTCCCAATTTTGAGCTCCACTGCGATGCGATACAATTGCGGTGGTTCACTGGAAAAGGGACGAACGCTATTTTGGGCTCTGGTACATCGCAGAGTAATCGTATTACGTCACTGGAAAAGGACGAGTGCCATTTTGCACTCCACCACGATGTGGTGTCTGTCCAATTAGGAATTTTGATGTGGTATAGGAAATTCGCATTGAGCTACTGGAAAGGGACGAACGGGAAATGGAACTTCTCCACAACGCGGGCTAATCATGGTGCTCCACTGGAAATCAGACAATTGCAAATTTTTCCTTCTCCGCGATGTGATGCTTATTGCGGTGCCCTACTACTTTCACTAAAATCATCATAAATTCTCAATCGAGTATCGAATTAAGGAAAATTGGTATTGTTAGAAAGCTGATTCAATTATCTACATATTGGGGGGTCTAGAGCTGGAAAATTCTATACGCATCAAGAGTTAAACGCTTTTAAAGTTAACCCTTGACACACTAGGAGCTAAACTGAGCTAAGAAAAGTATGAGGTATTAGAACCATGCTGAGGAAAATGATCACTCGACGACTTTGGGTAAGGAATACTAGCCATAGAGAAAGAACCAGAAATCCCCCATTTCTTCTTTGGCCACTTCATCCATCTCTACCACTTTACTGCTAGCCTCCACCTTGATAAAAAAATCTAAAGTTCTTACTCTGTTTTTCACTAATCTCATCCTGCTTCTTATTTTCTTTCTCAACCTGCGGCATATAGAGCACAAGTCCAGAAATATCCATATCGTAGTTCAACAAGGAAATTTTACTCTCTAAAATCAACTTACGAGACAACCTAGAAGAAAATTATGCATTTTAACTCTCATGATAGACACCAACTCAAGATCATACCTAGATAACTAATGGAATTTCAAGGCATACTCCTTGACTGACATCCTACCATGTCTCAGATTCACAAATTCTTCCATTTTTTTGCCTCCCTCAACTCCGGAGGAAAGAAGCGGTCCAAAAAGGCAATAAAGAAGTCATCCTATAATTCAGAGTTAGCATTACCTCCCCTAGACTGTTCTCACTCTTCATACCACTGGTATAACATATGCTTCAATTGGTAGGCAGCAAACTCCATACCTTCAACTTCTGAAGTATGCATAATCTGGAAGATCTTCTCTATCTCATCAATAAAAGTTTAAGGATCCTCCTCAAACTTAACACCAGTAAAAGTTGGAGAACTCAACCTGATGAATTGGACAACCCTTGTGGCCTCAGAAGATGGAGTACTACGGTCGAACTAAGAAGCTACCAGTTGAGCCAACATATGAATAGACTAATGAAACTCAGTATTTATCACATCAGCCTGAGGGGCTCGAGGAGGGCTAGAAGTAATCGGTGGAACTCCAAGAGAGCAATCGAGAATTGGACCCTTAGACCGGGTTTGAACCCCATAAGCAAGGCGTGTCCCATCAACAGTGTCCCCTAGTGGAACATAGGAGTTTCCATGAGCTTTAGATCGTTTGGGAGGCATGATCTGAAAAAGAGAGAAAACAGGAATTAGAGAAATCCAAGACCTTATACTTTACAGCTCAAAATAGAATAACAAAAAAGGGAAATATTCCTAAATATCTCATAGCCTCTCTCTTATAAGTGGGGCGTGCTACACACCCATAAAATGAACTCCACTTGACATGACTTTATGGACACCTAATTTACCACGAATCTAGGGATTTGATACCAACTTTATCACAACTCAAACTAGGGCTTGACCATGATGGGTATCTCAAGTCCCACGTGGACCGGAGATCACCCCCTTCATCTAGCCTAACCAGCACCACAACCACAAGTGTTGGAAGAATTCCAAACATATAAAAAGATAATATATAACACAACTAATATCAATTCATTAAGTGTCTATACTATCCACCGATAGTCGGGTAATCGCCTATCACCAAACAACCAACCAAACCACCTAACTCCACAGTAATCTAATAAAGCCTCTACAAAACTAAATGTTAAAAATATATCGGGATATGCCCCTGACAGTAGACAAAAAAAGTCTAAACAAGGTCTAAGACATAGGAAATAAGGACCATGAAATGAAGCCTTCCAAAGTATGGAAGCTCAACACTTTAATGTCAACTCACGAATTAACTCGAGCACCTGATCAATGAGCAAAAAAAGTAGAAGAAGTTCAGGCGCCTGCATTACATGGGGATACAATGTCTGGATACCATTAGCGGTTGAAGCGCTAGCATGTAACTCAGGGATAAAGAAATAAAATAATACCATCATTCATAACCAAATAAAATAACCATATGTGATCACATACATACATATATATCGTGCTGGGATAAGGAACATGGTTTAGTATGTATTTAAAAAAACCCTACCTGGGTTATGTATCATAACCGTCATATAACAAGGCACCACCGGGCTATATGAGTCCAGCTCCCCTAGCTAAAAGGGCCCCAGTATGTGTACTCGTAAGATCCAGAGAATATCCATATTCGTATATGCCTTTATGGGGAACTCAAGCTCCCGGCATAATCAAGGTGACTTAAGCACTAATGTATACAATATGGGGGACTCGAACCTCCCATTCATATATTCATTCGGGGGACTCAAATCTCTCGGTCATATAGACACCTGCACTGGCAGCGCGGTTTCCTGTGTTAGCCCTTCAGACTCCACTTTCACTGTCTGGCTACACATCTCGATTTAAAGTTCAATTAAAATATTCTTTACACATACACAACCATTAATCCAATTACTTACAAAGGCATCCCGTTGGTATAATCATACTAATCCCACTTGCAAGCACACAACATGTCATAACCATTATTAATCATTATGGGACTCAAACCCATTATCTAACAAAGGCGTCAATTCAATTCATCTCTTAAGGACTTAAACCTTATTAGTGTTTCAAATCAATTTGTTGCCAAAAAGGCCTTCATAAAATCATTTACCAACCATTAACATTGTTAGGCCAATGCCTTAGTACAAAACACAATTCATCATATGACAAGATAATTCTCATTGATATTTTCATAAATAAGTTGAGAGCATACCATTATCAAAGCCAAAAACAAAGAAATTTTAGGTTAAATATGACATGTTTGTTAAACCATAATTCCTATGCTCCCACATGCTCAAATCCATTATCAAAACATGTATAATTATAATTTAAACCATGAGAAAAACATTACTCAACATTATGCATTCAAAACCTCAACTATGGTTTTTAAAACCACCATTAATGACTCATGAACAATGCTTAAACATATGTTTTTATTAAACTAATAATGAGGGAAGAGTTACATGCCTTAGTTACAAAGATTCACGAAGAGAATTTGATTTTTAAGTCCTTAGATAACCACTTTGGAGAAACCCTAGCCCAATCTTTCTTGAGAAGTTTTAGAGAGAGTTTAGAGAGTGATTGATCTTGTAAAGTGTATAATGGATTACCAAAAGGTGTTATAAGACATGTGGTCTTAAGGGCTTGGGGTAAGAAATGTCCAGAATACCCTCAACTTAAAAGTTGTAAGGAAAAGTCCGCAGGTGGATACAAGTCTAGTCATTGAGTCATCAATACAACATATGACTCTTACCATTGAGTCGTAATCAAGACAAAAAATTGGACATCACACACTGTCCAACTTACGACTCCCTTTCCCCAGTCGTCACCAGACTATACGACAAGTATGGTCTAATCGTGACCACCACAGAACACCAAGGGCTTAGACACTGGACAACATACGACTGGACCCTAACCGCTAGTCACATGATCATACGACTCATGAGGAGTAATGATAGGCGTATTTACACGCCTAAAGCACCTTAATTTACCCATATTTTAGCTAAGTTTTGAGAACAAAATATATAATTCATGCACTTTTAGTCCTTTTTCCTGTAAGTGAGCTAACAAACGTGATTAGCAAGTTTTCAGGTATAAACGATGGAGATTCCAGCACTTTATGGATAACTTAATGCCCAAGGAAGCTTCACGAAAGAAGGAAAGCAGCGTTTGGACGCCTATGGACTGAAAGTGATGCATGGATAACTTGTCCCGGGCAAAAACAACATTTCTAAAGACTTTGGGGATCAGCAGTAACTTAGTAGGATTAGGATAAGGATGCAGTAACCTAGTAGGATTAGGATAAGTACGTAGTAGCCTAGTAGGAATAGGATATGGGTGTTATAAATACCCTATGTTGCTGAAGTTTTTATTATTATCTCTCTCCATTTGAATAATTCATTCAACTCTTACAATTCAATTCACTCATTAATTCATTCAACCTTTACAATTCAACTCATTCATCCTATTTTCTATTCAATTCTATTTTCTTCGACATTTAGTACTATTCACGTTACTTTCTGACAGAGAAAGCACGACCCTTGTGACCAACGTGAGATCATGATGATGTTTATTGTGATCTCCGTTGCAATCATGAGTAGCTAAACTTCTCTGTTGGGGTTATGGAAGCCTTATGAGATACTATCTATTGCTATGAGTTTGTGAATTCGTGACACGTATGCTACTTATATCATTATTCTCTTCATCTTAATCTAAATTCTTGTGGTTGCAAACACATAGAATACGCCAGTATAGCATTAACTTGTTCGAAAGAAAAGTTATATGTCTGGAAAAGAGATAATGTCAAGGTAATAGGGCACCAACCCCTGTTAAAAAGTTAGTGCCGTAACTGGATTAACCTCTTGGAGAGTTCGTACCGTTAGACACGTTTTAAGCTCGAAAGAGTTAAAGTGAAATAATCCTTGATGGTCGAAAGACGCCTGGATTTACCATAGAATACAACTCTCTATAAGCATATACATGTCTGAATTCTGCATAACTCATAGCCAATAGAGACATATAACTCATAAGGTGGACATAACCCCAACTCTCAATTCTCATTGGTTAAACATCCTACTAAACATTCTTTCTTTTTACTTTGCTATTTTCCGTTTTTACTCTACTATTTTGTTACATTATTGCACGCTACAAAATCCCCCCTTTTTACGAGACTTGCACCAAAAGTCTAATAATCTTTGCTTACTTAGTGACCGGCTATTCTCTGTGGGATCGATACCCAACCCAGTTGGGTTATATATTTGACAACGACCGCTTACACTCTTACGAGAGCTGTAGTTTGAGCGTTATCAAGGAGTCTCTTGTAACTAGGATAGAACTTGGCCAGTAACATACTGGTTTGGTTATGACTTGGATCCCTAGACTCGTAACCATACCATACGACTCGTATGGTGAGTCGTCAATAGGATAGTGAGCTCAAGTCTCGAGGAAGTTTCAAGGGCCGAATCCTAGGGAATTTCAATTTATGCCAAGGCACTCGTCTACTGAAGTCATCCATCTCATCAAGAAACTGGTAGAGCAGTATAGGGAAAGGAAAAAAAATTATACATGGTGTTTATCAACTTAAAGAAGGCCTATGATAAAGTTCCTAGGGAGGTTCTTTAAAGGTGTTTGGAAGATGAAGGTATACCTATAGTGTATATTAGGGCAATTAAATATATGTACGATATAACCAAGACTCAGGTTAGGACTGTGGGAGGAGACTCAGAGCACTTTCCCATCTTTATGGGGTTACATCAAGGATCGACGCTTAGTCCATTTCTTTTTGCCTTGGTGATGGATGTTTTGATGAGGAACATTCAAGGTGAGGTGCATAATTGTTCTATTTTTGTGGATGATGTAGTCTTGATTGATGAGACAGGTAGTGAAGTTAATATTGAATTAGAAGTTTGGAGGCAAAATCTGGAGTTTAAAGGATTTAGGTTGAACAGATCTAAGATGGAATATTTGGAGTGTAAGTTTAGTAAGATATCTCATGAGTCTGATATAGTTGTTAAGCTTAACACTCATTCTATTAATAATAGAGATAGTTTCAAGTATCTGGAGTTTATGATTCAGGAGAATTGAGAGATTGATGAAGATGTCACTCATCAGATTAGGGTAAGGTGGATGAAATAGAAGATCGCCTCTGGAATCTTATGTGACAAAAGGTACCTCCCAAACTTAAAGGCTAGTTCTACAGAGTGGTGATTAGATCGACTTTATTGTATGGGATGAAGTGTTGGCCTTTTAAAAAGGTCCACATCTAGTAGATGAAAGTGGTGGAGATGAGAATACTTCAATGAATGTGTGGGTATAATAGGAAAGATAGGATTAGAAATGAGGTTATTTGAGATAAGGTGGTAGTGGATTTGGTGGAATACAAGATGAGGGAAGCAAGGTTGAGATGGTTCGGTCATGTGATGAGGAGGAGAACGGGTGCTCCAGTGTGGAGGTGCGAGAAGTTGGATAGAGATGGTTTCAAGTGAGGTAGAGGTAGACCAAAGAAATATTAGAGGGAGGTGATTATACATGACGTGGATCATCTCCAGCTTATCGAGGACATGACCTTGGATAGGAACTCGTGGAGGAGGCGAATTAGGGTAGAAGGATAGTCTGAGTTTAGGATATTGTATCTTTTGGTGTGTTATTTGGAGTATCTTGTTTATGGTATTATTGAATATGCTAATTTCTATTGTATCTTAATATTTTACTATTCCTTATCTTAGATTGTTTTATTTTGAGTCGAGGATCTATCGGAAATAGCCTCTCTATCCCACATTTGAGGTTGTGGTATGGACTGCATACACTTACCCCTTCCCTCCTCCCCCTGCCCCGACCCCACTTGATGGAAATATACTGGGTATGTTGTTGTTGTATAGTGACAATGAATCATAAAATATTGAAAAACTTCAATGTTTCATATTTTATTTATTACACTGTTCGCTAGTTGAATTTACTAACTTGTTAATATTGATTTTTAATAGCTTATCATTTGGCTTAATGTAGTTATTGAGTGCTCTTTTGATTATTTTATTATAAAATAGATAAGTTAATTTTGTTTACTTGTGAATTTTTTATTTTTAAATTTTTATTCTATTATTCACATCTTTTCAATTTATTTGTGAATTTTTTATTTTTATATTTTTATTATATTATTCATATCTTTTCAGTTTAAAATTTATGAATAGTAATATATGTATTATCTAGTTATTACATTATATTCTCAAAAATAATTCAAAATATTACCCCCACCCCCTCCTCCACTCCCTCATCTTTCCATATTTTTTTTCTACTGTATTTACTTGTTTCCTTTTGTATTTTGAAAATTTTCTTCTTGCTCATTTCAAAATATAGAATGCAAATTTAAAAATTTAAGTTACTTGGAATTTTATATTTTAATTTTTAGTTTATTATTTATTAAAATTTTAGTTACGTGACAATGACATGAGTAATTTAAGACTATGCTTATTATAGTTAAGTCTTGAGCCGGGAGTCTATCGGAAATAGCCTTGCTACTTCTCCGGAGGTAGTGGTATGGACTACGTACATCTTATCCTCCCCAGACCCCACTGTGTGGGAATACACTGGGTTTGTTGTTGTTGTTGCTTATTATAGTTAAAAATGCTTCCTTATCTAAAAAAAAAGTCAGACCCTTCAAATTTTTTACACTATCATTATAACTAATTGTCTAGTTTTGTCCTAGCTTATAGTTATTATGTTATTTCTAATTGTTAATAACTTACCATTTTACTTAATATCCTTACTTATTAGTATTTGTTTTTAATGTATTATAAATAAATATGTATTTTTTCAATTCTTGAATTATTTTTTTTGTAACTTTGTATGGTTCATAATATTCCCACTATTTGAATTTATCTATCATACTTTATTTTAAATTATATCTTAATATTACTTCAAAATATAAATAGAGATATAATTGAGTATTTCTTTAAATTATAATTTTATATTATTAAATATAAATAGAAAATATTGGTTGTTGTTTATCTATTTATATTTTTATAATTAATAAGTTTCGTATTATGTGGAATTAGAATTGTAAGTTTTTTTTCATGCATAACATAAATGATAAAATGAAATATAAAGTAGATTTTAGCAAAAAGAAATATATAATAGAAGAAGGCTCCAATATAATCTAATTTAGTTTGTTAGGAGTACTTATAGTTTAAAATTTTCACTAATTAATGACCATCGAACAACCAAAATGGGTTAGAGAGAGAAAGACCAGTTTCTCTCTAACTCCAGTTGACTCTCGTTACCACCAATGACCTTCCCAACCTCACAAACTGACGGGGTGGCCATCCCCCATAGCTATTCAAATGCACAAATGGAGGGTATAAAAACTCAATTACCCGCATACAAAGATGTTATCACCAACCAATTGAAACCATCAATTACACCCACCCCCTATACTAGAGAAAACAACTAATCACCCAAACTGCATCGAAGTCAATCAACTAGATCTCAGTAACAATCTAATTCCCCTATCCCTAGAGGATCAGAATAGGCTATATGCCTCATGAAGACACTCAATAATAGTCGACATCTTTGAAAGGAAACTATCCCAACAATACCTAAAAATAGAACTAGAGGACTTATGGAAAAAATACTCTCCTTTGCACTCAAATATGGGCCTTGATTTCTTTACAATCAAATTCAATAACCCAGAGAGACACTCGATGGCAATACAGGAAGGGTCGTATTTTATAGCTGGACAATTTCTATCTGTCATAAATTGGGAGCCCAACTTTATTCCTAAAGAAACCAAGTTAACATCCACAACAATCTGGTTAAGGCTACCCTACCTTCCGACAAAATTTTATGATCCCGTCATCCTAGAGAGGATTGGACAAAAATTTAGGAAACTAGTTAAGGTGGATGAATGTACCTCAGCCACTCTTCGTGGAAGATATGCAAGATTCTGTATGGAAGTCCCGATCGATGTACCTCTAAAAGAACATATCATCATGGGACAACATAAGTAAATGATTAGCTATGAAGGGGAAGCGATACTCTGTAAGTAAAGTAGGCGACTGGATCATACCATTAACTCTTGCAAATTTAGGACCCCAACTCTTCTCACCATAGATCAATCCAAGAACACAACCCTTATGACACCAATTGGAGAAAAACAATGGCGCACACTACCTTTTCACTGGAGAAACAAAAAGCGAAACCATAACACAGGTACTATAATAGGTAAGGCCAAGTCGGACACTGACATAAAAGTGAAGCAATTTGATGAGCCTTAAGTAAGTTACTCGATCCCCTATCCTCCTTGTGAGGCGGCGACAAATTAGGGCACAACCAATAAATTGGGACACCAAACCCAACCCACAGAATTAGGCCCAATATCATTGGCACGGATCAATCCGGTGTTTCTACTTTAGGCCACCCCAACAGAGACTTCATTAAGCCAAGGATAATGGGCTAATCTTAAAGACTAAAGAAAATGAGCAAGCTTTAAATCCCAATCTAGGTTTTCCTACTAATAACAAACTTACCCCTGGCTCGTGGTATCCCAGTAGGCCGACCTCACAGGATCCACCCTCTAATATTCATAAATTGCTATTTAAACAACCACACCCTTCAAACAAACAAGGAATTTTTTTCATCCGCCTAATACAAAAGGCAAAGTGAATTTTAGTGTTCCTTCGAGGAAATAACCTCCAACTCTCTAGAACTCAAATGTTTAGGGCTTTTTGTAGAGGAATAATGGCTTATCAGATAGTAAACTCCATTGTTATTTTAATAGTTGTTGGCCCTTCAGCATTAAATGAGAGCTGCTCACCAAGGCTTAAAACCTTTGGCATGACCAAAATAGAGGGAAAAGATACGCTTTACATTCTTAGTACCAGCTCTAACTCCTCTATTCACTTCAATGGAATCCCTCACTCCCTCTTAAATGACAATAACTCTTTATATGGAGTCGTTACCACTGAAACACCAACCAACCTAATGGCTGGAAATGAGTCTAACATGGCTAACTATGCCCCTAACACTAACACTGGAGGGAAGGACAATAAGAATACTTATCAAAAACCCAGCATACCTGGCCCACGTAGTAAGGGAGGATCTAAACCAAAGATTAATAAACTATGGACTCAATGTATGGATAGTAGTCATATCCCAAATAATGACAAGCCAAATCCAGGACAACCTATCCATAGAGAATATAATGGAAGCCATAACCTCAATGGGCATGGATCTTCCATTATTTCCTCCCCTAAATCAGGAACTCTTACTCCAGGGACCAACTTTTGTAATAAACTTTGGAGTTTCCCAACCGCAGGAGTGACCCTCAGCTGCCCCACCCCTATATTTTTCTCTGGAAATATAGGAGAGATAACAAATAATAGAAATATTGAGGGAAAATAATAAAGAAATGGAGGACCTCCTGGAAAGTTTGAGAGTGCCAAGAACAGAGGACACAACTCTAGAAAAACCTTTAACTCTATAGTTCACAGAGCTGATCCATGAGATGGTGACCATTCTCCTTTATCGAGACCTAGGAAAACTAGAGCTAACAATCCTATCTCCAATCTTACTATGGAGAACCACTTTGTAGAAAAGATGATACCTCTCCTAAATAAAACAAAGAAACCATAAATACCCTCTACCTCCTTCCCTACTGGGAAAGGAAAGAAAGCACTCACTCATACGCCTAAAACTCTAAAATCCATACTAATGAATTGCATAATATGGAATACAAGGAAAGAAAATAATGCTGATTTTAAGAGACACTGTAAGTTCATGATAAGAATCCATATACCTATCATGCTTGCTCTCCTGGTAAGAAAAATGGCAGATCACAAATCCTTTTTTAATAAGCTGGGGTTCCAAGGCCATATTCAATACCATGCAACTGGTGCTTTAGGTGGGATTGTCATTATGTGGAAAGATGACTCCCTTAACATCACTAATACCACCATCAATTAAATGCCTCAGACTTTGGCCTTTGCAAATTTCCTGAGCTTTAGGATCTCTACACTTTTTATGGCTCACCATACAAGTCGTATGGTGTGGTTATGGGTCTAGGAACCCAAGTTATAACCTAATCAGTGTGTTATTGTCTAAGTTCTATCCTGGATATGAGAGACTCCTCATGAGTCTTATGATCATGTGATGAGTGGTAAGGGTCCAGTTGTATGTTGTCCAATGTATAAGCCCTTGGTGTTCTGTAATAATCACAACTAGACCATACGAGTCACATCGTCTAGTGACGAGTGGGGCTAGAAAGTCATAAGTTGGACAGTGTGTGGCATCCAATTCTCTATCTTGGTGATGACTCCATGGTAAAAGTCGTAAGATGTGGTGATGACTCAATGGCTTGACTCGTAGCCACCTGCGGACTTTTTACAACTTTAAGATGGGGTACTTTGGACATTTACCACCCCAAGCCCTTAAGAAACGTCTTATAAAACCTTTTTGGTCATCTATTATACACTTTACAAGATCAAACACTCTCTAAGCTCTCTATAAAACTTCTCAAGAAATATTAGGCTAGGATTTCTTCAAAGTGTTGATCTAAGGTATTAAAGATCAAATTCTCTCCATGAATCTTCATGTCTCAGGCATGTGAATATTCTCTCATTGTTAGTTCGCTTAAATCATATGTGTAGAGCATTTTTCATGAGTCATTAATGGTGGTTTTAAAAACCAAGGTTGAGGGTTTGAATGTATAATGTTGAGTATTGTTTTCTCATGGTTTAAATTATGAATTCACATATTTTAATAATGGATTTGCACATGTGGGTACATAGGAATTGTGATTTAACAAATGGGTCATGTTTAACCCTAAATTTGTTGGTTTTTCGCTTTGATAATGGTATGCCTTCAACTTATTTATGAAAATGTCAATGAGAATGATCTTGTCAAATGTTAAATTATGTTTTGAATTAAGGCATTGGCCTACGAATGTTAATGATTGGTAAATGGTTTATGAAAGCCTTGTTTGTCATAAATTGATTTAAAATACTAAATGGGTTCGAGTCCCTAAATATTGAATTGAATTAATATCTTTATTAGACAATAGGTTCGAGTCCCAAGATGATTAATAATGGTTATGACATGTTGTACGATTACAAGTAGGGTTGGTATGACGACACCAATGGGATACCTTTGGTAAGTAATTGGATTAATGGTTGTGTATGTGTAAAGAATGTTTTAATTGGGTTTTAAAGCAGGATGTGTAGCCGGGTCATGAGAGTGGAGTCCAAAGGACTAACACTGGAAATTACGCTAGCTGGTGTGGGTATCTATATGACCGAGAGGTTCGAATCCCCTGAATGAATATATGAATGGGGGTTCAAGTCCCCCATATTTTATACATTGGTGCTTAGTCACCTTGATTATTTTGGGAGGTTCAAGTCCCACATAAATGAATATACAAATATGGATAATCACTGGATTGTGTGGCTACATAAATTGAGGCCCTTCCAGCTAGGGGAGAGCTGGGCCCATATAGCCTGTGGGTGCCTCATTATGACGGTTATGCTACACAGCCCAGGTTAAGGATTTAAATGCAAGCTAAACCTTATTCCTTACCCTGACATGTTATATTACATATATATAAATATATACATTTCATATGATAATATGCTTTGGATGTTGCACTTGTTTTGAACTGTTATAATGGAATTATTTTGTTCCTCTATCCCTGAGTTATATGCTAGCGCTCCAACCACTAACCTTCTCTGGATGTTGTATTACCACGCGATGCAGGTGCTGAAACTTGTTCTACTTCTCCTGTATAGTGATCAGGTGCTCGAGTTAGTTCATGAGTTGACATTGAAGTGGTGAGCTTCCATACTTTTGAAGTCTTCATTTCATGGTCCTTATTTACTATTTCTTAGACCTTGTTTTGGTTACAATCGAGGGCATGTCCCGATATTTTATTGACTTTCGATTTTGTAAAGGCTGTTTTAGATTACTGTGGACTTGGGAGGTTTGGATGATTGTTTTGGTGATGGACTGTTGTCCGATTACCGGTGGATAGTATAGACATATGATGAATCATTATTAGTTTGATTTTATGTTATCTTGTTATATGATTGGAATTCATTCGATACTTAATATTGTGGTGCTGGTTAGGCTAGATGAATGAGGTTATATTTTATCAACATGGGACTTGAGATACACATCACAGCCAGGCCTGTTGCACACAAGCGCACACACAAGTGTATGTGGTCTCATCAAGTAATACAGTGGCCTTTTACAAAGCCGAATATTTATCCCACAGGGACTTGCATCAACAACTATATAATTCAAGTTCAACTATTGAGATTAAATTTATGCGAAAGTAACCAAAAAAATTTGAGAGTTATAATTAAAAGTAAAACTAAAACAATGCGGTAAACTAATGTTACTAGACAATCAATGAGAACGAATCTTGGGGTTAAAGCACTATGAACAATCATACTATACTATTATGCTATTTAACTTCATGGGTTAAGTTACTTATCTTGTTTGTTGATTCACGGGGTTGATTTTATGATCATGGTCTCCCGAGCCTCTAATCACCTATCTAACTTAGCCCCACAACTACATCATTGAGCGGGGATGTGAGAACTAAGATAAATGCATTTATATTTCATCCCGTAGTGAACCAAATAAGTCTTATAAGTATATCTTTATCCTAGACTCTAATTCAAATCCCTTATTTTATAAAAGGATAACAACCTTACTCTATTTACCTCCATGTTCTATCCTCTTGTTCCTCCTCTCGGGCTCAAAAGACAATAATAGGTGTATTATAAGGGTAACCAATCCTTAAAATAGTTATAAAAAGGATCAATAAACAACCAAATATGATAATCAATAATAACTAAATTAATTCAAAGCAATAGTAATCATGTTCTTGACCTTAACCTCGAAAAGGCGTCTTTTCGCCCTCATGTACATAGTTGTAATCAAGATAAATGAATACACCATATAATCCATAAATAAACAAAAGTAAAATAATAAAAACCCTAATTTAAGTGGTTTATATCCACTCTCCAAGCTTCAAAGACGTCCAAGGTGTTTAACAATGTGTTTAAGTGTCCTATTTATAGGAGGAGGATTTTGGCCGTGTTGGGAACAAGGTATGTGCTGCGAGCCTCACTTCCTTGGGAATAGGGGTATCCCAATGAGCCTTACTCTTTGGGAATAGGGTGTGTGCCACGTGGGTCAATCCATGGGAGTAGGGGTCATGCCATGGGGCTATTCCCATACCCTCACTGGAATTCACCTTGATGTCTAAACTTGTCTTGTGCATTTGGCCATCCATCCCAAACCTTTTTGTATTGTTTCCACTTGATTTACAGATTGTGAGTCATCCATATATCATCAAAACCAGATCACCAAGTATCCTATAGCATAAAAATCACGTATTAGAGCACAAAACATCAAAACATTCAAGACAATGAACTAGAAACTTAAGCTAAGAACTAGTTTTGCCCATTTTGATCTTAAACTTAGTTTTAACTCTTGGCTTGATTCAATTAAACTTTGAACACTATAAATAAGTTTTTACACACATAATTACACAATAATAAACTTAGGAACTCATTAAACACGTTAGAATCCATCGAGGTCAACTAGACAAACACCTAGAACGAGCTAGTAACACAAGTTTTCTCATTTGAAATTTAAGTGACCAATTTAAGTACAAACTTGTTTCAAAGACACCTTAATCATTGTGATTAAGTAAATAAACACTTATATTCTCAATAATATCATTGTTAAGATATTAATCACACAAGAATTCCTCAAAACAAGGCTAAATAAACTAGGATAAAAACACTGAGGTACAAAATCTACCTCAGATCACCATCCCACACTTAAAGCCTTGTTTATCCTCGAACAACTCTTAACTTAAAGTATTATAAGTAGAGGAGACTCTAAACTTCTACTACAAGCAAGACACTTGAGCTAGTACTACAATGACTACACATAATGCAAATTTCTACACTAAGCATGTTATTTACACAATTGAAAGTTAAAGAATACTACTCCAAAACATCCTAACCTCAAGAATTGATTCGCCAAGTTGGCAAACTCATGCATATTTCTCAATCAAAGACATCATACAAATCACTCAACTATCAGTAAGTATGTTCCCTCACAACAAGGGAGTTACCCATATGCACTCACATGGATATAATTTATAAAAGAATGGGTACAAGAATCAAAGTACGTTTGCTCTCCCAAAAGAATTTATGAGTTACACATAATGAACGATAGGCTTGCCATTAGTGTAGTACTCCACTAATATCAGGATGTTAAAGCTTAGGATCAAGTAGGTATTTAAGGGTTGTAATGTAGGATAAGGGACTAGTAGGAACTATTCTGGCCAGTAATAGTGATTATCTTCCCTAAGCGCTTTAATACATAACACTTCTCATTCAACTCCCTTTTAACAACCGATTTCCACCACATTTTTCTACCCCTATCTTTTGTTTTGATCATCCAATTAAGCTTATTCACATACACTATGGTGGGAGTATTTTCTATTTATTCATGATTCAAAATTTTTAGCGCAAATTTCTTTCACTCCCAACCACAACACATCAATTGTACACACCAATAACTACTACTTTGGGGCTTTACTTCACCTTTTCCCTACTTGAATTTTAAACTCTTTAACTTAATTAATTTTATACTAAAGCACTTAGGAGCTTTGTATCAAATTAAGGTCAATCAAAGACAGAGATTAGGCTATAAGTAAGGATACCAAGGAAAATAAGTTAAAGGCTCAATGAGGTTAACTAAGATTATGCACAAGGATAGGTCAAAAGAAGGTATGAAACATGGCTATCAAAGAAATGCCTTTATCATCTCCTAAACCCACACTCTTTATTTGGCTTTGCACACATACCAAGCAATTTCTAGCATCAAATACAACAAGGAATATACAAACACCTCTCACACACATGGCACATCCTCAACTCAAGTAGGATCATTATAGACTCTCAACCAAATAATAACATGAATTCAACATTAAGCCAACAAGTACAAGAGTCATAATCACGAGCCTAAGAGTCTCAAAAGTAGTAATTCACACAATCAATATGTTTTTACAACCAAAACACTTACGCCATGTAGTCAAATATAGCGCCAACAAGAATATTTTACTTATTCCTAACAAATTTTTTTAACATTACTCCTAAAAATAGGAATACTCCCTGAGGCCTCTAAGCCTAACTAGTAGCATCTTTATACATCAAGAGGGTCCGGGGACCCCACACTTAGTCTTCTCCGTGCTCCTTAGCTCAGGATTTTTGGTACTCAGACTTCCCATTAACCTGTGACTTAATAAAAATAATAATTAGTAAAGTAAAAACTAAAAATAAAACATACCTTAACTTGGTTTGTCTTCCAAGCAGCTCCTAATTTAATGTCGCGGCAGGACCCAATCTTCGACTCGTTTGTTTTCCTTCATCTTCTTCCTCCTACTTGAAGGTCATCTTGTTATTCGTTTCTTACCTCTTAAGTGTGAACTCTCAAGATCGACAACTCTCTCAAAAATAGCCTTTTTAGGCTCATCAATATACATCATTTTGGGATGGGATATTTGTGGCTTGGACAGCTCAATGAGGAAGTTTGAAGAAGTCTTTGGTGGACTAAGCTCTACCACCCCATACTTATTCTATTCAATCATTGTAATCATGAACAAATATTTGTAGTAGGATAGTGTGTTAAGTGGTTTGTACACTTTGAAAATCGTCTCTTCATCATCCAGCCTCATTGTTAGCGTGCCCTCTCTCACATCTATCAATGCTCCTTCCGTCGCTAAGAATGGACGTCCCAAGATGAATGACATTCTTTCATCTGCCTGAAAATACAAAATAATAAAATTAGTAGGAATAATAAACTTACCAACCTTAATGAGAACATCTTTTATGACTCCTTCAGGATGGGCTAGGGTCCGATCTGCCAATTGGAGTATCAGCCCATCGTGTTGAATAAGGATAGAGGAATCAAGTTAATACTTTCCCCTAAATGACTAAGTATGTAGACCACCCCACTGTTGCCAATTTTAATAGGAAGAGTGAAACTCCCAGGATCTTTGAGCTTTTTGGGCATCTTCTGCATTATTATAGAACTACTCTCCTTAATGACTGATACTATCTCAATATTCTGTAGCTTAACTTTGTTAGTGAACATGTCCTTCAAGTGCTTAGCATACTTGGTCATTCCCTATAAAACATCTAAAAGAGTAAGATTAATATGAAGCTCTCTGAACGTGTCAAAGAACTTCTTGAAGCATGCATCCTCCTTCGCTTTTCTAAGCCTCTGCGAGAAGGGTGGTGGTAGTCTCTGCTTCAATTGTTCAGCAAATTTGGTTTTTGAGTACTCAACTTTCTCAAATTTTTAGCAACTTTGTCATCTACCTGCTTAGGAACCAACTCCGCATCTACCTCCTGAGTTTTCTTTGGAGGTTTTTCATTGAGCTCTTTACCACTCCTCAAAGTGATTACCATTACTTGTTTAGGATTTTCAGTATCACTTGGCAAACCACCTTGAGGCCTGGTATTTTGTTCTTGTTGTATTTGCTCAACCTGCATCTTCAAGTTCTTTGTAGCCATCAGTTGGCTCTTCATATTTGTTGCCATCTGTGCTTGAGCAGCTATAATTTGTTTCAGCATCTCTTCCATATTGCTAATTTGAGTCGTGGCCTGATTCCCTTAAACCTGCTATTGCTGAAACTGTTGTTGTTGGTTGTTCCATGATGGAATTGGTGGCTGAGTCTACCACTTTTGGTTTTAGGCGTTCCCATAATTTAGCCATTGAGAATTGCCCACAAATATCATAGACTCAGGATTTACACCATACATGGCTGCAAAATGACCATTGTTACCACAAACCTTACACCAAGTATGTGTCTGATGAATTACATTAGCTGTCGTTGTAAGCTGTGCAACCTCCAATTTTATATTGCTGAGTTGAGTAGTTAACTGATTCTATAGTGCATCAATCTGAGATGATATAGCAGTAAATTGGTCCACCTCCAACACACCTACAACCTTCTTTGGAGCACTTCTTGAGTCAGTATGCCACTTAGGATTCCCTTGTTCAATTTGGTTCAACAAGGTGTATAGCACATCATACGTCAATTCCAACGCTTCACGGCTTGTAGCAGAATCTAGCAAAATTTTTTTGTTGTGATCAAGTGCCTCAACAAAAGTGTGACCTAGTACCTTATTCGACTGTTGATGATGTGGACAGTCCCAAAGAGGAGCTTTGAACCTCTCCTACGCATGATATAAGTTCTTACCAGGCCTTTGTTTAAAGCTCACAATCTCACTGCGCAGTCTTGCCAGATGGAAAGAATCAGATAAAGAATTTTTGAGCTAAGACATCCCAGGTTATAATTGAACTTTTCGGCTCAACGTTCAACCAAATCTTCACTTTCCCTAACAGTGAAAAAGGGAAAATTGTCAGCCAAACAGAATCAGTTGACAAACCCATAGGGATGAATGTGTCACTAATCTCCAAAGAGTTCCGCAGGTAGAATTGTGGATCTTCATGTGAAAGACCCATAAAATGTCCACTACTGATTAAAAGATGAACCATGTTCTGTTTCATCTCAAAGTTACCTCCAACAACCGATTTTTGAAAAGGAGAGGTTAAATTCATCAGAAGTGGGATTGCCAATTCATGAATTGTCCTGCGGGTTGGTGGATCTTCAGCCATGAGAGCAGGATTGTCTTGTTCCTCTTGAATTTGCGGGATGCGATAGAGAAGAACTTCTCTTTCCTCAATTGGTGAAAGCGTTGCTCATGTTCGGGGCTTGATTCAACCAATTCCCTATCCTTTGCTAGCTTACTAGTCTGCAAACCTGTTCCCTTCAAATTCAATACCAAAACCAAGTGTAAAGCACAAAAAAAATCTAAAAAGTAAAACTAAAGCTAAAATAGTTTTCAATTTACAAGTCCCCAGCAACAGCGCCAAAAAACTTGTTTCACCCAAGCGCACACACAAGTGTATGTGGTCTCATCAAGTAATACAGTGACCATTTACAAAGCCGAATATCAATCCTACAGGGACTTGTATCAACAACTATATAATTAAAGTTCAACTATTGAGATTAAATTGATATGAAAGTACCCAAAAGAGTTTGAGATTTATAACTAAAAGTAAACTAAAACAATGTGGTAAACTAAAGTACTTGGACAATCAATGAGAATGAAACCCAGGGTTAAAGAACTATGAACAATCATACTATGCTATTGAACTTCAATGGTTAAGTTACTTATCTTGGTTGTCGATTCACGGGGTTGATTTTATGATCATGGTCTCCTGAGCTCTAATCACCTATCTAACTTAGCTCCACAACTACATCATTGAGTGGAGATATTAGAACTAATCTAAACACATTTATATTTCATCCCGTAGTGAACCAAATAAGGCTTATAGGTTTATCTCTATCCGGGAAGATAATTCAAATCCCTTATTTTATAAAAGGATAAGAACCTTACTCTATTTACCCCCATATTCTATTCTCTTGTTCCTCTTCTCGGGATCATAAGACGACAATAGGTGTATTATAAGGGTCGCAAACCCTTAAAATAGTTATAACAAGGATAAATAAACAATCAAATATGATAAGCAATAATAATTAAATCAATTCAAAGCAATAGTAATCATGTTCTTGGCCTTAACCCCGGAAAGGGGGCTTTTAGCCACTCAATGACATAATCGTAATCAGGATAAATGAATACATCATATAATCCATAAATAAACTAAAGTAAAAGAAGAAAAACCCAAATTGTAGTGTTTTCCATCCCCTCTCCAAGCTTCAAAGATGTCCAAGGTGTTTAACAATGTGTTTAAGTGTCCTATTTATAGGAGGAGGATTTTGGCCGTGTAGGGAAAAAAGTATATGCCGCGAGCCTCACTTCCTTGGGAATAGGGGTCTCCCCGTGAGACTTAATCTATGGGAATAGGGTTTGATCCTTGTGGGTCAGTACATTGGAGTAGGGGTCGTGTCCATGGGCTATTCCCATACCCTCACTGGAATTCACCTTGACGTCTAAACTTGTCTTGTGCATTTGGCCTTCCATCCCAAGCCTTTTGGTGTCGTTTCCACTTTATTTACAGATAGTGAGTCATACATATATCATAATAATCAGATCACCAAGAATCATATATCATAAAACTCCACGGATTAGAGCTCAAAACAATAAAACATTCAAGACAATGAACTAGAAACTTAAGCTAAGAACTAGTTTTGTCCATTTTGATCTTAAACTTAGTTTTGAATCTTGGACTGATTAAATTAAACTTTGAACACTATAAACAAGTTATTAAATACATAATTACACAATAATAACCTTAGGAACTCATTAAACATGTTAGAATCCATCAAGATCAACTAGACAAACACCTAACTCGAGCTAGTAACATTAGTTTTCTCATTTGAACTCTAAGTGACCAATTTAAGTACAAACTTGTTTGAAAGACACCTTAAACACTGTGATTAAGTACTTAAGAACTTATATTCTCAATTATATCATTCTTAACACATTAACCACACAAGAAGTCCTCAAAACAAGTCTAAATAAGCTAGGATAACAACAATGAGGTGCATAAATCCACCTCAGATCACCACCCCACACTTAAAGCTTTGTTCGTCCTCGAAAAACTCATTACTTTAAGGATCATAAGAAAAGGAGACTCTAAGATTATACTACAAGAAAGACACTCAAGCTATTACTACAATGAATACAAAAAATGCAAGTGTCTACACTAAGCATGTTATGTACACAATTGAAAGTTCAAGAATACTACTCCAAAACATCCCAGCCTCAAGAATTGACTCACTAGATTGGAAAACTCATGCATATTTCTCAATAAAATACATCATACAAATCACCCAACTATCATTAAACATGTGCCCTTACAACAAGGGAGTTACCATATGCACTGACATGGATGCAATTTATAACAGAATGGGTACAAAAATCAAATTACGCTCGTTCTCCCAAAAGAATTCACAAGTTACACATAATTAACCATAGGCTTTCCCTTAGTGTAGTACTCCACTAATATAAGAATGTTAAAGATCAGGATCAAGTAGGTCTTTAAGGGTTTTAATATAGGCTAAGGGACGGGTAGGAACTATTCTGTCCAGTAATAGTGACTATATTCTCTAAGCGCTTTAATACATCACACTTCTCATTCAACTCCCCTTTAACAACCAATTTCCACCCCTTTTGTCTACCCCTATCTTTTGTTTTGACCATCTCATTAAGCTTATTCATATACACTATGGTTGGTGTATTTTCTATTCATTCATGATTCAAAATCTTTTTAGCACGAATTTCTTTCACTCCCAACCACAACACATCAATTGTACACACCAATAACTACTACTTTGGGGCTTCACTTCACCTTTTCCCAACTTGAATTTCAAACTCCTTAACTTAATTAATTTTACACTAAAGCACTTAGGAGCTTTGGATCAAAATAAGGTCAATCCAAAACGAGGATTAGGCTACATATGAGGCTACCAAGGAAAATAAGTTAAAGGCTCAATGGGGTTAACTAAGATTATACAAAAGGATAGGTCAAAAGAACTTATGAAACATGTCTATCAAAGAAATACTTATATCATCGTCTAAACCTACACTCTTTATTTTGCTTTGTACACACATCAGGCAAGTTCTAGCATCAAATACAACAAGGAATATACAAATAACTCACACATACATGCTCAACTCAAGTAGGATCATTATAGACTCTTAACCAAACAATAGCATGAATTCAACATTAAGCCATCAAGTACAAGATTCATAATCATGAGCCTAAGAGTCTCAAAAATAGTAATTCACACAATCAACATACTTTTACAACCAAAATACTTGCATCATGTAGTCAAATATAGCACCAATAAAAACATCCCACTTATTCATAACACAAAATTTTTAAATTACTCCTAAAAATAGGAATTTTTCCACCCCACACTTAAAAATCTAATTTCCCCCCAAAGTATACTTTAAAGTATATATAGAAATACTCCCTGAGTCCTCTAGATCTAACTAGTAGCATCTTATACATCAAGGGGGTCTGGGGACCCCATATTTAGTCTTCGTCATGCTCCTTAGCTCAGGTTTTCCGATACTCAAACTTCCCATCAATCTGTGACTCAGCAATAATAATAACTAGTAAAATAAAAACTAAAAATAGTGAAAATAAAATATACCTTAACTTGGGTCGCCTCCTAAGCAACGCCTGATTTAGTATCGGCATGACTCAATCTTCAACTCATCCATTTTCTCCATCTTCTTCCTCCAACTTGGAGGATATTTTTTATTTGTTTCTTACCTCTTGAGCGTGAACTCTCAAGGTCAATATCTCTCTCAACAATATCCTTTTCAGGCTCATCAATCTGCATCATTTTGGGGTGGGTTATTTGTGGCTTGGACAACTTAATGAGGAAGTTTGAAGAGGTCTTTGGTGGACTAAACTCCACTACCCCATACTTATCCACTTTAATCATTGTAATCATGAACAAATATTTGTAGTAGGGTAGTGTGTTAAGTGGTTTGTACACTTTGAAAATTGTCTCTTCATCATCTAGCAACATTGTGAGCGTGCCCTCTCTCATATCTATCAATGCTCCTCCCATCGCCAAGAATGGACATCCCAAGATGACTGACACTTTTTCATCTACCTGAAAATACAAAACAATAAAATCAGTAGGAATAATAAACTTACCAATCTTAATGAGAACATCCTCTATGATTCCTTCAGGATGGGCTAGGGTCCGATCTACCAATTGGAGTATCACAAAGCTCAATCTCGGCTTCCCCAAGCCCAACATGTTGAATAAGGAAAGAGGCATCAAGTTGATACTTTTCCCTAAATCACTAAGTACGTATACCACCTCACTGTTGCCAATTTGAATAAAGAGCGTGAAACTCCCAGGATCTTTTAGCTTCTTAGGCATTTTCTGCATCATCACAAAACTACACTCCTCAGTGAGTGCTACTATCTCAACATCTCGCAGCTTAACTTTGTTAGTGAGCACGTCCTTCAAGTATTTAGCATACTTGGTCATTCCCTGCAAAATATCTAAAAGAGGAAGATTAATATGAAGCTCTTTGAATGTGTCAAAGAACTTCTTGAAGCACGCATCCTCCTTCGCTTTTCTAAGCCTCTGCAGGAAGGGTGGTGGTAGTCTCTGCTTAACCTGTTCAGCAACTTTGGTTTTTGAGTACTCAAACTTCCTTGAATTTTCAGCAACTTTGTCATCTACCTTGTTAGGAACCAACTCCGCATCTACCTCCTTAGTTGGCTTTAAAAGTTCTTCATTGAGCTCTTTGCCACTCCTCAAAGTAATTGCCATTATATGTTTAGGATTTTCAGTATCACTTGGCAAACCACCTTGAGGTCTAGAATTTTATGCCTGTTGCATTTGCCCAACCTGCACCCATTTGTGTTCTAGAACTACCGGAGTCTATGTACCCTTCTCTTTTTTCTTGTTGTACCCAAACCTTTACCTATTTCCAAATAGAGGACAAGGTAAATTCAACATACCTCTATCTCATTTCTAAATGTAGCAATGCAACTTCAATTAGGAATTTCAGACCCATTGGCATGTACAACACCCAATACAAAATAATCACCAAGATTATTGCCAATAGAATCAAGTCTCTCCTCCCTATCCCCCCTCCCACATAATTAATCAAACCCAAACTACCTTTCTTTTCTAATGAAGGGCTACTGATAATGCCATCATTGTCCAGGAACTTGTCAACTCCTTTTCTAAGAGGAAAGGAAGGCATGGCCAAATGATTCGCAAGATTGATTTGGAGAAGGCCTTTGACAGGATTGAGTGGAGCTTCATTAGACAGGCTCCCACATTTTCTAATTTCCCAAGAGGCCTTACCAAGTTAATAATGTCTTGTGTCTCTACTTCCAATAACTCTATCCTGAACAATGGGAGAAAAACTGACTTCTTCCAACCTTCCAGGGGAATTAGCCAAGGGGATACCCTATCTCCTTACATTTTCATTATGGCCATGGAAATGCTCTCTAGAATAATTGATTATTAAGTATACATTCTCAAGTGGACCCCAATATCCATATGCAGGAATGGACCTAAAATTTTCAACCTATCCTTTGCAGATGATCTCCTTTTTTTTTGCAAAAGCTGATCTCCCTAACAGCAACACCATAATTAATAACCTCTCAGCCTTCAGCCTTTATTCTGGGCAAAAAATTAACCCCAGGAAATCTAGCATCTTCTTTTCCAAGAACATCATAGGGGACCTCAAAGAAGACATAATCCAACACCTCTCCATCCCCTCCAAGAAAAGCTTTGGGAAATACCTTAGTTTTCTCATACTCACCAAGAAACCCCAAAATAGAGACTTTTAATTCATTATTGATAACCTCAATACTAGATTAGATAGCTAGAAGTTCCACTTCTTGAACAAAGTAGGCAAAACCTCCCTGTCCAAAGCGAATCTTAACTCAATAACCAACCACATCATGCAGTACATCCATCTCCCTTCCAAGATCCATAAACTCATAGATAAATCCCAAAGAAACTTCACCTGGGGTACCACTAGTACCTGCAACAAAATATACATGATTGACTGGGATACTATCACTAAGCCTAAGGAGGATGGGGAACTCGACATACAGCAAGATAATATAGAAAATAATGCAATCCTTTGAAGTTTAGCCTGGAGACTCAACCATAACCCTAACACTCTTTGGGACAAGGTTCTTACCACTAAGTATGGAACTAGAGGGTCAAACACCAGCAATAAGGGATCCAGAACCTGGAGGTCCATCCAAATAATCTGGAACCTATGTAAGGATACCACACAATGGTTGGTCCATGATGGCAGGAACATTAATTCTTGAAAGGATAGGTGGATTCCCAACCATCAACACTTGGGAAGCACATCCAGGGTCCTCCCAACCTTAACTCCTCTGACCCCAAACTCAGCTCCACTTGGGTAAATGGAACCTGAAACTTCAACTCCCTATCTTTTGATATAACTGAGAAAATAATCCACACCATCAAGGATACCCTCTTTACCTATTCCAATATCCTCCATGACACTATCATCTAGAGATTGAATACCAATGGAATCTTCTCTTGCAAGAGTATTTACAACTTCCTTTGTAGGAATAAGGACAGAGAGGAAGAGACTCCTCAATTCAAATAGATATGGAAAATTTCCATCCCCAACAAAATAAAGTATTTTCTCTAGAAAATGCACCATGAGATCCTCCCAACCAACTATACCCTTTTTGCAGAGGTATTGACATCACCCCTTACTGCGGCAAATGCAGCGATATGATTGAGAACATTAACCATATTTTCTTTTAATGTCCAATTGTTGCTAACTTTTGGCAAGCTGTGATATCCAAATATAATAGCAACAGCCTTGAGGGAAATAGTTTCTCCCCTATAAATTGGATGGCTACATGGAACAAACTCAATCATTTACCCTTTGACAGTCTTACCCCTTGGAAAATCCTTCTTCTTTTCCTTTTTTGGATAATTTGGAATAATAGAAACAACAATCTGTTCAACAACAGAAATGATCAACCCAAGTTCTCCTAAGATTACTCTAAATTTATGAAATATTATCAAATCATTGATAAAAGAATTATGAAATCCACTACCTCCACCATCAACCTCAAATAGGAACTCCGTAAGAGAGAAGCCTATAAGATCAACACTGATGGTGCTTGCTTGGGTAACCCTGATGGAGAAGTCATTGGTGGTGTCATTAGAGATCACTCTAGCAACTGGACCATTGGCTTCCATAAGTACTTTGTCACAACCTCTACTAGTTAAATGGAACTCATAGCTCTTAGAGAAGGTCTTGGGCTAGCCAAAGATCATAACCTAACCCCCACTGAGATCAATACTGACTCTGTAAAGGTTATTCTCATACTACATAATGAGAACATTCACTATAACCATCTTCTTCATGAATGCAGTTTAATGCTAAGAGAACTAGGAGGAGAAACCGTATAGCATTGTTGTAGAGAGCAGAATGGAGTAGCAAACTCATTGGTAAAGAAGCTGTGGGAAATAAAGTTTTTGGGGAGACTATTCTTTTTGTAGTTCCTCCGGTGTATGCCTTGGTACGGGTTTGAGCAGACATCAATGGAACTAGCTATTTTAGGGTCGTTAGTAGTAACACCTTGAACATGGGGCAATGCCCAAACTCTTTTACAGTAGAACCAGGCTAAGGTCTACATTTTGTAATTAAACCCCCTTTAATTTATGCATTTCTACTTAACCAAATAAAAATTCACTAATAAATCCGTATTTAAGCTAAACACTTTCACCTCTATTGGAGTTAACTTTATCTCATATTCAATATAAATTTATTTTAACTCTAATTTGAAAAAAATATTAACTTTTTTCTAGGATTAAAAAGAATTTAATATTGCAAGAAACTACTCAAAAATGAATGCAAATATACCACTTATTATATAATATAAACAATGCGCAAAATTGATACTCTCTTTGTTTAAAAAGGAATGACATACTTTTCTTTTTAGTCCATTTAAAAAAGAATGATCACTTTCCTTTTTTGACAAATTTTTAATTATAACTTTCCACGTGGTATGTTTAAGACCACAAGAATGAAGGGCATTTTGGTACATTTGACATATCTTTAATTTAAAACAACTAGATTCAAAAGTCTTCTTTATATTGTTAAACTTCGTGCCAAGTCAAACTAGGTCATTCTTTTTTAAATAGAGGGAGTAACAAAAATTTATTCATAAATATAAATTTGCAAGTAAAATCATGAAAAGAGTAAATAAATTGAAATATCTAAGTTCCTACAAATTTATTTATAAACCCCTACAATAAAATTTATTTTATAAACCCCTACAATAAAGTAAATATGTCAAGATAGTATTTTTCCAGAGCCGTCTTTATGCTTAAGCGAAATTTATTAAGATTAAAAAAATATGATATGATAGTATATGTGCACATAAAAATATATTTACATTCATTCTTTATGCACTGATCTGGTAAATCTCCTTTATATATTTTGAGTTCCATTGTATTTTATTGATTTCTCAAATATTTATTTTGCATTTTTGAAATATTTACGTACATCATATCTCTAGAAACTTCAGATTCCTTAGATGCATCTGTTGCAAAAAATAAAGATGATTTTAATAATAAATAATAATAAAATAACTAAAATAAATAAACTAAGCATAAAAAGATACATGTTACTTATTCAGAGAAATCTGATGATGAATATTAGATGTAATTTTTTTAATCCATGATAGATACATTTATGATAAAAGATAAATACAATATTAATCATAAATAATTAAAAAATAAACAAAACATAAACACCATACCTTGATTTCTACTTAAGAAAAATCTTATGAACATTATCTATAATCTCTTTATTCATGAAAGAAACTGTAATACCACATTTTTGGGCTAGTCTATGAACCGTCGTTCTTACATGTATAAGATATAATCTAAGTGATTTATATGTGAATATAAGTTTCATGATATTTATCTTAGTGTGTGAAGTGTTCTTGAGGTTAAAAATGATCATAGAAATCATTTAGAGCCAAGTTAAGCTTAGAGCCTTTGGTTCGTCCAAAGTTGAGTATTCGATTCTATAAGGATCTACTTTAAACGTGTATAACTTTTTATATACGCAGAATTTTTCATCACAAGACCCACCAAATTGTTGATAATTGAATTATCTTTCCAACGATACCAATTTCGCAAAAATCCGCTACTCGAGCGAAAATTTATGCAGCTTTCTGTGTGAGGCAGTAAGCCGACGCGATAGCGACGTGATGCGACACATCGAGATCGCATTATGGGACTATTTTAGACGCTAATTTCAGTTTTTAAAGAGTCAAGAGACACTTTAGACCTTTTCATCAACCCCAAACGTCCAATGAACGATTTATAACACCTCAAAGGGGCAATATTTGCCCATTTTTCATCATCAACAATCACATAAACCCTCCCCTTTTCCACCATGAACAAAGTTCAATTTTTCTCTCAAGAACACAAGGATTCAAGCTTCAAATTCATGATTTCTTCAAGGATCCATCTAATTAAGGTATGTGGGAGTTTATCCATGGGTCCTCATTTACCCATGGAGCCCAAAACTCAAATTTCAAGTTTAAAGTCACTATCTTTATATGTTTTCATGAATTTTGCTTATAAGTTTTCATGAATCTCAAGCTTATATCATGTTTCCATGAAATTTTGGGTGATATTAAACCTCATATGTTTGAATATTACCGTTTGTTAAATTTATACCCTAATTGGTGATTTTAGAGGTGGAATCATGCTATTACTACTATTTTTGACTATTCCCATGCTTAGCCTAAACCATGCATTACAAGTGTTTGATGAAATACCTACAAGAATGATTTTGAACAAAGGCTTCATATCATGTCCTTAGAGTTTTAGTTTGGTTCCATGGTGGATCCTATATTCAAGATAATTAGAAATAATTCCATGTTTTTAATTCAGGCTTTCCACATGATGATCCTTACATATTGTGATGAAATGCCCATGTCCTATTTCAAGTGAATTTCATATATTTTTCCCCAATTCACAATTTTGGGCAATGAAACCATGCTATGCTCCCATGTTTAAGATATTCCCATGTCCAAGTATTAATCTCCATGTGCTTGATAGAATGCTCATGTGAATTGAATAGGGTAATCATGATATGTTACCATGTGTTCGTATCCATGTACAAGTCCATAACCTCCAAGTGTTTGACAAAATGTCTAAATGAAGGCATCTATTGTATGCTATTATGATCATGCCATGCTTTACCTTCATGTTATCGAGTCCTGGGGGTATTTAATACCCGAAAATTTAGATGTTTAGCTAGAGCCAGTGTCAGTTATAAAATAGTATCAATCATATCATGATCAGTAGTATTCTCAGTAAGTTACAGAACTCAATAGAACTCAACCAGTTACAAAACTCAGAAAACTCAATAAACTCAGTATCAGTCCAGTCCAGTTTAGTATTCCGTCCAGACCTCAGTTGTATTCAATATTTAGTTTAGACCTCAGTAGTATTCAGTATTTAGATCATACCTTAGTAGTATTTAGTATTCAGTTTAGACCTCAGTAATATTCAGTATTCCGTTCAAACCTCAGCAGTATTCAGTATTTAGTTCAGACCTCAGTGGTATTCAGTTCAGACCTGAGTTGTATTTAGTATTCAATTTAGTCCTCCGTAAACTCAGTTAGTTAACAGAATTTAATAATATTCTGTTAGTCAACGGAACTCAGTGTAATCAGTAACAGTTCAGTCAAGCCTAGTATGAACTAAAAAATCAGTTCAGAGTAACAATTCAGTCAAGCCTAGTAAGAACTAGGAAATCAGTTTAGTGTCTATTCAGTTGGGAGTAGGATTCAGCATCGAGTGAACCTAAGGATGGGGACTCACCTGATAGCAGAGTGTGTGATTCTTAGAAGCAATCCTTGCATTCCAGAACTATATTTCCAGTGTAGGTTGAGGCATCAAACCTTTTAGTTGAGGGTTGATGAGGTGGCTTAACCTGTCAGATGAGGGTCTCGCCGTTCTCGTTAGAGTACCTATCTGATGAGGGTCACTCATTGATTGTCCTTACCAATGGCGCAGTACTGACACCCTTCCAACTGGGGTTACAGGTTGGACCCCAAATATATTACAGAAAAGGGGCATGTCAGTTAGATGATTACTTTCCATAATTTTAGTTTCAAATTTAGAACTATCAGATACAGTCACTCAGCTCAATAAAGAATTCAGATAGTTCTTCAGATTCAAGACTATCAGTATAGTCACTCAGCTCAGTAAAGCACTCAGATTGTTTTTTAATTTCAGGACTGTCAGATACAGTCACTCATCTCAGTAAAAAACTCAGATAGTTCTTCAGATTCAGGACTGTCATACACAGTCACTTAGTTATTAGTTATTAGTAATACAGTATTAGTAGACTCAGTTACCAGTATTACAGTATCAGTAACCTCAGATATTAGTAAATTAATTATCAGAACCCAGTATTTAATTCCAGTATGAGTCTTAGTTACAGTCTCAGTCACAGTCTCAGTACAGTAATCAGATCAGTAACTCAGTTCTATTTTAGGTTTGCTTGACCATCGCATACAGTTATCAGTTACTTAGTTATCAGTATTCCAGTACCTCAGTTTATAGAGTATTTCAAAATCATGTTATGCATTTGATCTTGCATTCTCAGATAATACAGTCTTCTTGAATTCATGCTCAGTTACGTCATGTTACTCAGTCGGTATTTTTCTCATATAAATAATACTCTACAATTTTAGTCCAGTTATTCAGACTAAGTACAGTCCAATTTTATATGCCCAGTATTCAGCTTCAGTTATAATTATATTTTTAAAGTGTAGTTTTTACAGAAACTAGGTGTAGAGATTCACCATATTATCAGTGAATGTTTGTCACTCATGTTTTATGATATTTCAGGTTTTAATTTATTCCAGCCTATTGGTGAGTCTACTTACACTTAGCATGCATGTTTTACGACTGCGTATAAAAAATCAGTTTTACTTATTGCATTCACCCCTGCATACTCAGTACATTTCAGAAGTATTGATCCACATATATATCTGTGTGGCTATATTTCTCATAATATAGGTACCAGTTGTAGCCCGTACAACACGATTAGAAAGTTGAAGATTCCATCCAGTAGGTGATGAGTTCTCTTACTTCGGGAACTCTAGACAGTTTTAGTTTATATACAGTTTATTTACTTTCATGTGTATTGATTAGTGGTAGTTGGAGGCATATCCCAGCTATCTATAGTCAGTTTAGTAGAGGCTTCATAAATGTTAGTCAGAGTCAGTTATGTAAATTTCAGTTATGTTTCAAATTTATCAGATTGTAAAGCTTTATCAGTATTGTATCTATTTTGGATCTTTAGTATGATTATGTTTCTACATAGTAGAACAACTATTTATTATCTAATAATTCAGTTGCTTAACAGTATGCCAGTTCATGGGTTAGCTTGGGATCACTTGTGGTTCCAAGCACCATGTGACGTCTCGGGATAGATTTTTGAGGCGTTACAAATTTGGTATCAGAGTACAGAGTTCAAGTGTCCTAAGGTGTCTATGAAGTCGTGTCTAGTAGAGTCTTGCAGAATGATATGGAGACTCTGTACTTTTCTTCGAGAGGCTACAAGGTATTTAGGAAATGTTTCTCTTCTTTCAAGTGTCAGATCATGTAGTAGAAGTATTATCTAAGAGATTTATACAGATCCTCATCTTATTCTATTCATGCCAACTCTGCCTTAGTTTTGAGGCAACAGAAACAGTGAAGCTTAAATCCCTACAGGCACAGTTTCCTCAGCCAGTCCCTACAGACAGTTATAAGATTGCATGTTGGCTCAGAAAGTATCCCACCGGTGCCCTTATGTCCTAAGGTTTGACATATTTCATTCATATTAATGAAAATCATGCATTAAGCCAAAGACAGATGTGCTTTAAGATTTTTTCTCAGAATCCCTTTTACAGTATGTGATCTAGAGTCAGAATCATGGACCTAGAAGTTTAGCAGTAGTAGAGTTAGGATAGTGTTATTCAGATTGAGCAGATTATTTATTCAAGGGGATAGTTGTACGAAAGGTGAATTAGTAGGCTTGAACAGTATATCCAAGCATTTGAGTTTGTTGATTCGAGATTAAGTATGATGGTGTGGATGAGTTTATCATTCATGTGTATTATTATACCCCAGACTCTAGAGTAAAGTGATTTCAGTTCAGTTTAAAGTTTAGTAAAGTGGTCACAGACTTAAGATGATGGCTGAAAGCTAAGGGGGAGGTGATAGAACAAGTGACCAAGTTAGGCTCTCAGATTCTAGTAGTAGTGCCAGTATGTGTAGAAAATCAGTAAGAGAGGATGATTCCCAATCTGTTCTTATCTCAGTGCAAAAAAAAAATTCAGTCATCATGATATGTACTCATGTTTAACATATCATCTCCCTCATCACAGCTCATATCCATGCACTTTATAGAAGAACCATGTACGCTTTTAGTTTCTAGTATGAGGAGTTCCAGTTCACTCAGTAGTGTAAATCATTTTCTGTGAAATCATGAACTCCAAACTCAGGTCATGCAGCTCATGACTCGCGTACTCATGTTTTACAGTATGATCAGATCCAGATACTTATGCTTCACTCATAATGATCAGTAAAATTCAGTTTATGTCATATATGTCCTCAGTTTAGACCTTTCTAATGAATTTATGTCATTGATTCTTTATTCCTCAGGCCGCAGTTGTGTATCAAAGTTATTCTTTCATGATTCGGGTTCTCATGTTCTAACTTTTAGTGACCTCTCCTTATGTCATGAATAGTTGAAATTCTATGTGTGATTTCTTAGAATAGTGCATGAAAGTTTTAAGGATAGAGGTTTGGAGAAAATGAGAAAGATGCTTTTGTGGTTGTTTGCCTATAAATTCATGTGTGATAATGAAGATTGGCTTGAATGTCATGTTGGAGTACAAGTGGGATGTATAGTTGAGTGTAAGATTTCAGTATAATTCAGTCCATATAGCCAGCAATCTAGTCTAGCAATCAGACAGACAAGTTCCTTTGTTTTTCCATCATTCCTATGCATGAGGTAATTCACGTTTATGCAAATTTTGAATTCAGATCAGTTTATGCATATGCATCAGTTTTAAATCCCAGATATTCAGTCCTGATTCAGTCCATAAGTTTTCTCATGCATTATTTCAATCATTCCTTAGTACTTCAGCTAAGTCAGTATCATTCGGAGGACAAAGTATCCCAAGGGGGGAGTTATAATCCCCCGAGTATTCATGTCCTAAACTTTTCATTTTGTTTCTTCAAGAAAGAGAATCCAATTTTAATTAATGGTTACTCACCAGTTAACTCTCTTGTGTCTATCTCAGCCTTATAATCATTCTCATGTTAGTGTATGTATTCAAGAAATCAGTTCAATTCATGATATTCAGTTTATGTATCATGTTTTAGAATCAGTTATGCAATCATGTTCCAAGTCATGCATGTTTAGAATATGATCCGAGTTACCTTCATACAGTACTCAGTCTAACCAGTCTCATTCGAGGATGAATGTTCCCAAGGGGGAGATAATGTAATACCCCACATTTTTGGGCTAGTTTATGAATCGTCGTTCTTACATACAACAACAACAACAACAAGCCCAGTGTATTCCCACACAGTGGGGTCTGGGGAGGGTAAAATGTACGCAGTCCATACCACTACCTCCGGAGAGGTAGCAAGGCTATTTTCGATAGACCCCCAACTCAGGACAACCGTCGCTCTTACATGTATAAGATATAATCCAAGTGATTACTATGTTAATATAAGTTTCATGATATTTATCTTAGTGTGTGAAGTGTTCTTGAGGTTAAAAATGTTCATAGAAATCATTTAGAGACAAGTTGAGCTTAGAGCCTTTAGTTCGTCCAAAGTTGGGTATTCGATTCTACAAGGGTATACTTTAAACATATATAACTTTTTATATACACAGAATTTTTCATCTCAAGACCTACCAAGTTGTAGATAATTGAATTATCTTTCCAACGATACTAATTTTGCAAAAATCCAATACTCGAGCAAAAATTTATGCAATTTTTCATGTGAGGCAGTAAGCCGGCGCGATAGCAACGCGATGCATTGAGATCATATTACGGGACTATTTCAGATGGTAATTTCAGTTTTTAAAGGGTCAAGGGGCACTTTGGCCCTTTCCTCAACCCCAAATGTCCAATGGACGATTTATAACACCTCAAAGGGGCATTATTTGCCATTTTTCATCATCAACAATCACATAAACCCTCCCCTTTTCCACCATGAACAAAGTTTAATTTTTCTCTCAAGAACACAAGGATTCAAGCTTCAAATTCATGATTTCTTCAAGGATCCATCAAATTAAGGTATGTGGGAGTTCATCCATGGGTCCTCTTTTACCGATGGAGCCCAAAACTCAAATTTCAAGTTTAAAGTCACTATCTTTATATATTCCCATGAATTTTGTTTATAAGTTTTCATGAATCTCAAGCTTATATCATGTTTCCATAAAATTTTAGGTGATATTAAACCTCACATGTTTGAATGTTACCGTTTGTTAAATTTATACCCTAATTGGTGATTTTAGAGATGGAATCATGCTATTACTACTATTTTTAACTATTCTCATGCTTAGCCTAAACCATGCATTACAAGTGTTTGATGAAATACCTACAAGAATGATTTTGAACAAAGGCTTCATATCATGTCCTTAGAGTTTTAGTTTGATTCCATGGTGGATCCTATATTCAAGATAATTAGAAATAATTCCATGTTTTTAATTCATGCTTTCCACATGATGATCCTTACATGTTGTGATGAAATGTCCATGTCCGATTTCAAGTGAATTTCATGTATTTTTCCCCAATTCACGATTTTGGGCTATGAAACCATGTTATGCTCCCATGTTTAAGATATTCCCATGTCCAAGTATTAATCTCCATGTGCTTGATAGAATGCTCATATGAATTGAATAGGGTAATCATGACATATTACCATGCGTTCGTATCCATGTACAAGTCCATAACCTCCAAGTGTTTGACAAAACGTCTAAATGAAAGCATTGTTAACAATTGACTATTGTTATACTATTATAATCATGCCATGTTTTACCTTCATGTTATCGAGTCCTGGGGGTATTTAATACCCGATAATTTAGTTGTTTATCTAGAGCCAGTGCCAGTTATAGAACAGTATCAGTCACGTCATGATCAGTAGTATTCTCAATAAGTTACAGAACTCAATATAACTCAACCAGTTACAGAACTCAGGAAAATTCAATAAACTTAGTATCAGTCCAGTCTAGTTCTGTATTCGGTCCAGACCTTAGTTGTATTTGGTATTTAGTTCAGACCTCAATAGTATTCAGTATTTAGATCAGACCTTAGTAGTATTCAGTATTCAGTTCAGACATCAGTAATATTCAATATTCAGTTCAGACCTCAGTAGTATTCAGTATTCAGTTCAGACCTCAGTGGTATTCAGTATTCTGTTCAGACCTCAGTAGTATTCAGTATTCAGTTTAGTCCTCCATAAACTCAGTTAGTTAACAAAATTCAATAATATTCTGTCAGTTAACGGAACTCGGTGAAATCAGTAACAGTTCAGTCAAGCCTAGTATGAACTAGGAAATCATTTTAGAGTAACAATTCAGTCAAGCCTAGTATAAACTAGGAAATCAGTTCAATGTCTATTCAGTTGGGAGTAGGATTCAGCACCGAGTGAATCCAAGGATGGGGACTCACCTGACAGCAGAGGGTGTGATTCTTAGAAGAAATCCTTGTATTTCAAAACTACGTAGCTAGCGTATATTAAGACATCAAACCTGTTAGTTGAGGGTTGATGAGGTCTCTTAACCCGTCAGATGAGGGTTCCGCCATTCTCGTTAGAGTACCTGTCAGATGAGGGTCACTCACAACTTATCTTTACCAGTGGCGCGGTACTGATACCCTTCCAAATGGGTTTACAGGTTGGACCCCAAATCTATTACAAAAAAGGGGCATGTCGGTTAGATGATTACTTTCCACAGTTTCAGATTCAGATTCAAAACTATCAAATACAGTCACTCAGCTCAGTAAAGAACTTAGATAGTTCTTCAGATTCAAGACTATCAGATACAGTCACTCAGCTCAGTAAAAAACTTATGTAGTTTTTCAGATTTAGTACTGTCAGATACAGTCACTCAGCTCAGTAAAAAACTCAGATAGTTCTTCAGATTCAGGACTGTTTGACACAGTCACTCAGTTATCAGTTCTTAGTAATACAGTATCAGTAGACTCAGTTACCAGTATTACAGTATCAGTAACCTCAGATATTAGTAAATCAGTTATCATAACCCAGTATTCAGTTCCAGTATGAGTCTTAGTTACAGTCCTAATTACAGCCTCAGTCACAATCTTAGTACAGTAATCAGATCAGTAACTCATTTTTGTTTCATGTTTTCTTGACCATTGCATACAGTTATCAGTTACTCAGTTATTAGTATTCCAGTACCTCAGTTTACAGACTATTTTAAAATTATGTTATGCACTTGGTCTTGCATTCTCAAATAATACAGTCTTCACGAATTCATGCTCAGTTACCTCATGTTACTCAGTCAGTCCCTTTCTCATATGCATAATACTCTATAATTTTAGTCCAGTTATTCAGACTAAGTACAATCCAGTTTTACATGCCCAACATTCAGCTTCAGTTATACTTGTATTGTTAAAGTATAGTTTTTATAGAAACTAAGTGTAGAGATTCGCTATATTATCAGTGAATGTTTGTCACTCATGTTTTATGATATTTCAGTTTTCAATTTATTCCAGCCTATTGGTGAGTCTACTTACACTTAGCATGCATGTTTTACGATTGCGTATACAAAAATCAGTTTTACTTATTGCATTCACCCCTGCATACTCAGTACATTCCAAAAGTACTGATCCACATATATATCTGTGTGGTTATATTTCTCATAATGTAGGTACCAGTTGTAGCCGGCACAACACGACCAGAAAGTTACAGATTCCAGCTAGCAGGTGACGAGTTCTCTTACTTCGGGAACTCCAGACAGTTTTAGTTCATGTATAGTTCATTTACTTTCATGTGTATTGATTAGTGGTAGTTGGAGGCATGTCCCAGCTATCTATAGTCAGTATAGTAGAGGCTTCATAGATGTCAGGTAGAGTCAGTTATGTAAATTTCAGTTTCATCTTTTAGATTTATCAGATTGTAAAACTTTATCAGTATTGTATCTATTTTAAATCTTTAGTATGATTATATTTCCGCATAGCAGAGCAGTTATTTATTATATGATAATTCAGTTGCTTAACAGTATGTCAGTTCATGGGTTAGCTTAGGATCACTTGTGGTTCCAAGCATCGTGTGATGTCTCGGGATAGATTTTTGGGGCGTTACAGAAACACTCTATAATAAAAAATAAATATAAATTAAAATATAAATATAAATTCCTATAAGTGATTATTGCTACAAACGGATGGTCTATTGAATCAAATAAAAGACATTTCATAAACATACTACAAAAACAAACAACTATAGAAACTAAGTCTGAAGTTCATATAAACATCAATACCCATTAAAAAAATTCTAATATTTGTATCAACAACAGATCCTTAACTTTTTTGGTTATATTTTTTTAAAAGAAAATTACTGATAATATTACTCATAACTATAGGATAATCATAGAAGCTCCCATTTGCATAAAACCTATAAATTAAGAAAAACATCACATAAACAAAATCAATCAAAATCTTTACCAACTAAATTGAGCACCAATTTGCACAAAGTATCAAGTGATAAAAGGTAAGTCAAATATCAGAAGTATACAATTTCTAACAAATAACAAAACGAAGAAAAATAATCAATAATAATTGCACATAGAATACCCTAAATAGTTGTTGATTACCTCAAAATAAATCAACCTCATAATGACACACACACATATATATATTTGTAGAATAACAAAATAAAAGGCTGCAATTAATAAATGTATATATCTAAAAGATAAGAGTTATCTACCTACTTTCAATATGTCTACTCACCTAAAATTAAAAAAAAAATGAATAGTAATAGAAACATATTTGTGTGGAATAATGAATGTTGATGGCTTTATATAGATAATGTTTTGGATTTAAAATTTCAAAATTGAAATAGTTAACTTGATGATAAACTTAAATTTAAAATCAAAATGAAACAACAATTATTTTATCAGATGAAACTTGAATGACCTATTACGAATAGGTTTCTCTGTATTTATCTTTCAGTTTATTGGATTTAAAATCGTCCTTTCTCCAAATAAAGAAGTTAAAATCAAATCTAAAACATGCATTTGCATAATTAGAAATTTGTTTTATTAATTTTAGTATTATCATTATTATTACTGTGTTATTATTATCTCTTATTATTATTATTATCATTATTGATGCTATTACTATTTATTTATTTTTTATTATTATTACTATATCTTTATATTTCATTTAGTATTCAAATTATATGTATTCAAATATATTTTAAAACATCTGAAGAGATATATTTATGGCATTTTTGTTACAATATTTTGTACATGCTGAAATTTCACACAAAAAAATTACTATTTTATATGTGAATTTCATGAATTACTTTATATATGTATGCGTGTATGTATGTATGTATGTATGTATGTATGTATGTTAATCAAATTCAAATAGTTTATCTTCCAATCTAACTATTTAAATACAAAATTTATTTTCAAAAATTAGATATATATTGAAGGTGTGTTCGTTTGTGAGCAGGGTACATGAATTTGAGGGAAATGGAGAGTTAGAGTGTGTGTAATAGTTGTTAATAGCCCGTGCAAGGCACGGGCCCAACAAATATTTTTTAAAAATTTGTTTTAATTATTGTGATTTACAATATATTTTTAAAATATATAATAGATTTTTTATAGATATTTTAAGCTATTAATTATTGTAATTTATAATACTTTTTATGTAATTTTCAAATAATATATATCTATCTAGTTGTCCAAACTTTTGTGGCATTGATAGTCAATTATATTTTTTAAATAATTTAAGTTTTAAATTATTGTGATGTATAATATTTTTTCTTCTATTTCAATTTAAGTGTCATAATGCTTAGATGAACATAACAATTAATTATGGGTGATATGGCAAAGTTACGATTGAAGTAGCGAAGAAGACATGTCTTAATGACTCATAACAACTAATTAGAAGTGATATAAAAGAATTACTATAAAAAATACTTGTGAAATTTTTTAATTAACTTATCATTTTATATCTATTTTTTCTTTTTTTTTATCAAATATTATTAATTGATACAATATTTAAATTGCCATAATAATTAATTAGGAATGACATAGTAAAATTACGATTGAAACAACGAAACAAACATGTCTAATTAGAAGTGGTACAACAAAATTACTATACAAAAATGCATGTGGGAAAAAATTAAATGGTTTCATATAAAACGTCAAGTAAATTTAACATTAAATATTACTTATTAATTTTTTAATACTTAGATGACTTTATAATAATTTTTTAATATTTAGATGCCTCATAATAATTAACTATGGGTGATACAGTCAAATTATGGGTGAAGCTGACATGTCATAAATATCTATTTTACTTTTTTTATTAAATATTATTAATTTTCTAATACATAAATAACTTACAATAATTAATTAGAGATGTGTAATGACCCTCTCGGTCATTTTTCTTATTTTCATACATTATTGGTGTCTAGATTTTTTTTATAACCGCCCCAAGTTTTTTTTTCGATTTTCCAAGGTATCCCCACAGCCGGCAGCCGTGAGAGTAATCCTCCGTTTCTCTGTCAGCGCACTAAGCGGTAGGGAAATGGCCACAGAGTTTGCTCCATTCGCAAGAGGCGGGGATCGAACCCCCAACCTCTTGCTTAAGGGACATGGCGCTGAACCACCATGCCAACTCTAGTGGTTATAACCGCCCTAAGTTATTTATGACTTGATGGGACTGATACTTCGATTTTCAGGCGGTTCGTTTGAGAATTTTAGTAAGACAAAATATATTGTGAAATATTTAATTTAAATTGGCATTTGGTATAAATATAATTTATTACCCTTCTAAAATATTTTTAACTTGTATAAAAATTCTTTAGTTATAATATATATATATATATATATATATATATATATATATATATATATATACCTTTTAGTAGTTTTTATAGCCTATTAACATTTTAAGCGGAGATAGTAAATCTAAATATGTTAAAATATTATTATTATATAATAGAGATATTATTAGATATAATTTTCTATTAATTATGATACATTTAAAATATCGTAATTATTTTACTATGAACCCATGCGATACCCGAGTACGAATACAACAGAGAGAAAGGGTAGGGTTGCCACCCCTCTACGTGGAAATTAGGCAAAAAGGACAACAAGTTGAAGTGGTGGCACTAGATTAACACTGTAGTGATTAGTCACTATGTTAAGAATTTATAAACTTTCTTATTATTACAAATGGAATTCAAAAAAACATCTTTTGGAAGTTTAAAACACATTCTGCTTATAACTTTTCTTACAAATGGGTGTTGTTAACAATATTGTTCATGGTTATTTCAACTGCTACGCTTGTTTTAAATTCAGGTTCTAGCGAGATACTATTCGAAAGCTTCTTGGAGAGGTTTTAGCTTTGGCGTCTAGATCCGAGTCATAGCAATCGACATTGACGTGATTCCTACCTTCCAGTACTGATTCGAAGTAGGGTGAGCTTACTGTTGTTCAAGGATGATCCTCCTCTATCTACTCTGGTTTAGTCTTTTGTACTCGAAACTACTTGTGTATATTGGGTATATTTTGAATTTTGTCTAGTACTCTGGGTATATTTTACTAATGGCTCTAGTACCGACCTTACCAAGTATTAGGAGGGGTTCTTTTGTGTATTTGATCCTTTTCCTTCCCTCGTTTTAGTATATGAGAAGTATATGAGAAATGTTTACTTTCTGTTTGTTACTTGTTGTTACTATTGATATCATTATAAGCGATCTTTTCTGATTTCTGCCTATTAGCCTGTTACCTATTATTCCGGGCTATGGTTTGGCTTGCCTACTCGGGGATAAGGTAGGCGCCATCACAAATTGAAAAATTGGGTTGTGACAGCTTGGTATCATAGCTTAGGTTTCACCGATACTGTTGGTACTAATGTTTAGTAGAGTCCTGTGGATTGGTACGGAGATGTATGTATCCTATCTTTTAGAGGGTACAGAGCAATTTTAGAAAACAATCTCATTTTCTTGATCTATTTTCGTGCGTTGGGTATAAGTTGGGTTTTAATCTTTATTAGTCCACTTCGTACATAGATGGTTAGGATGCGAGGAGCGGGAGCCGGTTACTGGGACCCCACGTCCAATTCGAGAGTTCTGGTTATGAGTTGAGGTCGGCCCAGAGGTTAGGGGTCAGCCCAGTTATAGTGGTTCTAGTGGTCAGGGCAGTATTCAGCCGTAGAAGGGTGTTCAGTCAAGATCGTCGAGTAGGGTTGATCATTTTAGATCCTCCGAACCTTCTAGATAGAGCAGGGTACTCGGAGAATGTTATGACTGCAGAATTGTTGGTTACTTTGCCCATGAGTGTCCTCAGCATAGGATGATTGATCCTTCATTTTTTACTACTCAACCAATCAAATCATTATTGTATTTAGGTAGGGGTAGTGCGCAGGGTCGTGAGGGTGGTCCCCAGGGTTCTAGAGGTGACCCACTGGGAGGTAGGATAGGTGGTCGGATAGGCACCCAGTCCAGTGGTGGAAAGGGTCATGTGTATATTGTATTAGGTAGATCTGAGGCTGAGGCTTCAGATGCTTTAATCACAGATGCTTTAATCATAGGTAAGATTGTCGTATGCCATCAGCTAGTTTCTGCTTTGTTTGATCCCGATTTCATATTTTCATATGTTTCTGCTTATTTTGCATTGTGGTTGGGTTTATATTCAGAGTCTTTATCTGTGCCATTACGTGTATCTACCCTTGTGGGTGATTCTTTAGTAGTGGATCAGGTATATAGATCTTGTTTGGTGATTGTTCGAGAATTTGATAGTCAAATTGACTTCATTGTCTTAGATATGGTAGATTTGATATGATTCTAGGCATGGATTAGTTATCTCCTTATCATGTAATCTTCGATTGTTTTGTTAGGACTGTTACTTCAGCCTAGCCTGGCATACCCTCGGTGGTGTGGCAGGGTTTTGTTAGCCACGCGCCGACGGAAATTATTTCTTGCAATCAATCTAGGAGACTGATGTCGAGGGGTTATGAGTCATTTCTTGCTTATGTTTGGGATATTAGTGCTTAGAGTCCATCGCTTGACTCCATCCCTGTGGTTCGCGAGTTTCCTGATGTGGTTTTAATCGGCCTCCCTCCCAGGCGTGATATGCGCATCCAGTATCCCTACCTGTTTGAGCCCTTAGGTATGTCCTTATGCTTTACTTTTGTGGACGAAAGTCCTTTTAGTAGTGGATGTTGTAATGACCCTCACGATCATTTTTCTTATTTTCATACATTATCGTTGTCTAGAGTTTTTTTTTAATAACCGCCCCAAGTTATTTATGACTTGATGGGACTGATACTTCGATTTTCGGGTGGTTCGTTTGAGAATTTTAGTACTACCAAATATATTGTGAAAAAATTAATTTAAATTGGCATTTGGTAGAAATATAATTTATTACCCTTCTAGAATATTTTTAACTTGTATAAAAATATTTTAGTTATGATATATATATATATATATATATATATATATATATTACTTTATAGTAGTTTTTATAGTCTATTAACATTTTAAGCGGAGATAGTAAATCTAAATATGTTAAAATATTATTATTATATAATAGAGGTTTTATTAGAAATAATTTTCTATTAATTATGATATATTTAAAATATCGTAATTATTTTACTACGAACCCATGCGATATCCGAGTACGAATATAATATATATATATATATATATATATATATATATATATATTACTTTATAGTAGTTTTTATAATTTATTAACATTTTAAATGGAGATAGTAAATCTAAATATGTTAAAATATTATTAATATTATATAATAGAAATTTTATTAGAAATAATTTTCTATTAATTATGATATATTTAAAATATTGTAATTATTTTACTTCGAACCCATGCGATATCCGAGTAAGAATATAACGGAGAGAAATAGGTGGGGTTGCCACCCCTCTACGTGGAAATTAGGCAAAAAGGACAACAAGTTGAAGTGGTGGCACTAGATTAACACTGTAGTGATTAATCACTATGTTAAGAATTTATAAACTTTCTTATTATAACAATTGGAATTCAAATAAACATTTTTTGAAAGTTTTACAACATTCTGCTTATAACTTTTCTTACAAAAAGGTGTTAACAATATTTTTGTTCATGGTTATTTTAACTGCTACACTTGTTTTAAATTCAGGTTCCAGCGAGATACTATTCAAAAGTTTCTTGGAGAGGTTCTAGCTTTGGCGTCTAGATCCAAGTCGTAGCAGTCGATATTGACGTGATTCCTACCTTCCAGTATTGATTCGGAGTAGGGTGAGCTTACTGTCGTTCAAGGTTGATCCTCCTCTATCTACTCTGATTTAGTCTTTTGTACTCGAAACTACTTGTGTATATTGAGTATATTTTGAATAATGTCTAGTACTCTGGGTATATTTTAGTAGTGGCTCTAGTACCGACCTTACCAGGTCTTGGGAGGAGTTCTTTTGTGTATTTAGTCCTTTTCCTTCCCTTGTTTTAGTATATGAGAAATGTTTACTTTCTGTTTGTTACTTGTTATTACTATTGATATCATTATAAGCGATCTTTTCTGATTTCTGCCTATTATCCCGTTACCTATTATTTCGGGCTATGATTTAGCTTGCCTACTGGGGATAAGGTAGGCTTCATCACAACTTGAAAAATTGGGATGTGACAAGATGACATAATAAAATTACGGAGGATGTAACTTATGAAGCAGACAGGAGAAGCAAACATGTTGACGGAAACCTGCCTGCTTCTCCTTGCCATTCCCTCTTATAACATACTAGTTGCAAAATGCCTGTGCAAGACACGGCCCAATAATATAAAATCAGATTGTAGAAATATTTTTTTAAAAGTATAATATTAATTTCTTTCTGAATATTATTTGAATTTGAAATATAACATATAATGTTTCCATGTCGAAATAAAAAATGGTTACAATTATAAAAGGTACTAGATGGCGAAGCCCGCGCTAGCGCGATCCCAATAATAATGATGTGGCTATTATTTGTATCAGACAAATATATAGCATGATCGCTTGAGAAAATCCATCAAGTGAGTTTCAGTAAGTTCCTCTTAGTTAGCGCGAGAGCATGACCCCAATCCAATGAGATCTGCCATTTGCCAGTACCATATGAATTGACAACTACGAGTTCTGCCATTTGCCAGTACCATATGAATTGACAACTACACTCAGAAAAAAAAAAAGAAAATTCTAAACAGTAGTATTTGCCAAAATCAAGTTGCCCACACTTAGAACTTCCCCAAACCCACAAAGATCCATCATCTGGTATGGCGGCAGAAATAACATGTGATGCAAGTGCGGCTTGAGCTTTCACTTTATTTAGTTCTTGTACTCTTTTTTATTACTGACCTGAATAATAGGCACACAATTATAGCATAACTTAAGACACTCATGCACAATTTCAAGAGTGAAGTGAAAAATACCAGCGAAATAAACATCTACACATAGTAACAATTTTCAAAGTGCCTATCAGAAAATGAAAATACAGTTCAATTTACATCCTACTGCTTGTTGTCTGATAAAATAAAATCTTATGGATCCAAAAGGTACAACAAGAAACTATAGTTCAAATATAGGATTCAAACGGTTCTAAATGAAGGGTGGTTTGCAGATGTGGAACATGGCACCACGTATACATCTTTGACAACAAAACTGAAATTATTGAACAATTCTTACCTCTTGCAAGTTCAAGAGTACAACGAAGTAGTTGCTTATCGATTATATCTGCAAAAGTACCAGTAACACCAATAAATTTCAAAAGCGAACGTAAAACAAGTTGCAACTTAGATTCTATAATCCATATTGGTTGAACTTACAATTACACAATAATCAAAATTACATGACCCGTGAAGTAAAGTTCATCAAGAGAAGATGTATCAAGTATTTCACGAGTGAAAAATACATTGTCCGTCATCCATAATTATTTATTATTTAACAAAGAGTGCCTGAATACCAATTATTGTAGCAAGAAATCCTCTAATCTTCAACTCATAATATTCTTTTGTTATCAAAATAAAAATCGTGTTATGTCCCTTATGTGCTCTATTCTATCATTTAATCTCCAATAGCCGGCATTACATTTGTTAAAGAAGATATCGATAATACATATAAACTTTTTCATTTAATAAAACACAGAAGAACCTGAATCTTGAACACCAGTTTCGTCTTACCTGGGAAAAGTTGAATCTGCTTCTGTCGCAACAATTTTTGCTAGACAAGGTACGACTTTACTGTTCCAGGTGGGCCATATAACCAAAAGTTTTCCATGGTTGACGTTTGCCTAGTAAGAAAGTATACAGAGAAACAGGAATGTTAACTCAAAGAGCTATGAACGAAAAAAACTTCTACGAAATATTTTCATATCATCAGGAATTTCTCACTTGTACGACTCTTTTCATTATTTTACCTTTGTAGAGTCCCACTTAACATAAGAAAGGAAAGCAAAGAAAATGCTAAAAGGCCCCGAAATTTACTTTTCAATTTGTTAGGAAACTCTTAGCATATAATAAATCATAGAAAAACAACAGGGAATATAAGAAGAAAGATATGAGTTACCTTTTCATTTTTCTGTTTGTGTATAGGTTTTTGACGTATTTTTTGCAAGGTGGATGGAGGGACGAATCACTCCTACTGCTTACTATCAACATCACTCTCAGGGAGAGAAATGGCCTGCAGATAAAGCAGTAGTATTAGCTGTGATAATAAATAAATGAAAATAATATTTGGTGGATTATTTGATATAATTCAAGGATGGTCGAAAGATGCTCTTACATGATGTGATATTGTTTGAAGAGAGACAATATATATGAAGCAAAAGTCGCATAGCAAAAATAAAAAATAGAACCAACCTCTTTAATGGAGGAACATTGGAAAGTTCACTATTTTCAACAGGACACCGGATTACTTTGTCCATCGGTGCTTGGGAATATGGAAAGAAATCACCTAGCGTAAACACTCCAAACACCGCTGAGTAGTTGAGAGACTTCCCTTCAAGTCCTATTTATCGATGCCTAACCTGCTATTACCATGGTCTCATAACTTCATAAGCATCTCATCCTAAAGATCAATATCTACACCATCCTACTGAAAGATGAAAAATACATTCAAACACAAACTTTAACATTGATTTTTATTTATTTTTTTGATAAGGAATTGATAAATTTCGATGCACTATCCATTTTAGTGAAGTATGAATAACCAACCACAACATATTGTAAAACAGAACAAAATAGAAGTGTTTCAACAAACTTCTAACAGTATATCTTATAACATAACTGGTTCAAAAAATACTAATCAAATTAGACATACAAAAAAAAGTGAAGAAATAAAACAAGCTAAAGGCACAATAAATAGATAGACTTCTTCACTTGGCCTCAATAGCAACTAAACACTTCAACTTTGAGAATACAAATCTAGATACCTCAACTCGTCATAAATTTTGGAAGTGTCTAGATAATTATTTTGTATGTTGGAGTGTTCTAGATGTGCATCTGCAAAGATGGATTGTTCAGTTGCCGGTTGAGACCCAGGTAAAGGTGTCTATCTAGGTATTATGCCTAAATAAAAAAAGGTGCATCTTTACATTAAGTGAGTTGATAAAGGCATCATATATAAATACATACGTAAATTTGACCTCCACTGGCAAGTAAGCACTCTTAACTTTTGAGAGTGTTAAGGTCTCAATTGATGACTGAACACTCTAACTCGACCCCACTATGTCTCATGGACACCCGACAATTATGTGGCACTCAAAGTTGGAGTGTTTAATTACAGGTAGAGTCTATCTATTTATTATACCATTGATAAATGCCATAGTGTAGAGATTAGAAACTAAAAATTAGAAAAGCCACCGTAACCAAAAATGTAAAAACTTCAAAGGGCATCACAGAAAAAATAAATTGAACAAAAAGCTCGAAACTCTACAAGATTAAATCCCATGTTAGTAAATTTTAGCATCAAACAAACCAAATCAACAAAACCCAATATCCATAATCTCACAAAGAAGTACAACATTACCTCCTTGACAAACAAAGAAGCTCTAAAAGGTTGCATCTTTACAACAACAAGCCTATTACAAGAGGAAATTAATGGTGCTGAAGTCATACTTATCCCTGTTATTTGTGTTCTTACTGTCATTCTACCCAAAAATGCCAACTTTCTATATGTACGAAACCAAGAAACTCAATAACTCAAAAGTAAAAGCAAAATCTTCTTCCAAAACTAATCTTGAAAGAAGCATGGCAGACAATTATTTGGAAGAGAAGAACAAATGATGCAGAGGATGAGCAAGCACGTACCATTTGCAGTTTGTTTCTTCAATTTGATTAGCAAGTACAAAAGTTATACTTCTCTATTTCTGGCAATCATCACACTGCACCTAGGCATTTCTTGGCTGCAAAGAAGGCTGATTCAGCTCATTCCGCATGATGTCCAAGTCCAAAATGCCAATAAGTATTTAACTATTGAAGAAGCAAAATTGGTTTAGGCATATCAACAAATAGTTTGCAGGCAGCATCCAAGGCTGGTATTAAAATGAAAAATTTCTCCAATAATTGGATACCCACGAAAGGAACTTGTGTATAATACAGAATACAAAATCTGAGAATAGCTTACCTTTTGATTTACTGAGAAAAATCCAAATATATATGAAAAGTAGCCATGCAACTAATAAGTGAACAGTAACCAAAATAGTGCGATCATCGAAACACAATCTTTATTCTTAATGCAAGGAACAAATACTATACAAAAGCTCTGTTATCTATGAATCTCACTAACAATTCTGCAGGAAAAGCCTAAAATTAAGTTAACCTAAGCTCAAAGTAAAACTCCCCAAAATATATATATAACCAGATTTAGATCAAAGTAAAGCACAAAATAATATCAAAATTCCTATTGAAAACATATAACTAAATTCAATTCGAATTGATTTTCAAATTCCTAAAATAATTTAGATCAAATGAAACATAAATAAATTCAAGTCGAAGTAACTTTCAACACAAAATGATTCGAAAATTCCTTACAAGATTGTAACTAAATTCAAATCAAAGCAAAACGAAAATGATTTATATATTTAACCGAAATCAAATGGAAGTCAAATTTATTATTAACTTGAACGGAAGCTTGAGGAACACGATTTTCAACAAAAGCGATAGCAATAGCTGCAGCGCCGAGAAGCGGAATTAGGAAAAAGAAAACCAAAATAGCTACAAAAGTAAAGATTTGATGGAAAGAATGACAATAGACAGACTGAGAGATGGATGAGGCGGTGGAGTAAGGGATGGGAATAGATGCAGTGAGACATGAATGAGGCGGTGGAGAATCATGTAGTAAAATTGGAAAAAAAACTTTGAGAAAAGACCATTTTGCCCTTGGAAGCAGGCATGACGACATCACCTGCTTCCAAGGCTCTTCTATATATATTAGAAAATATGTGTTTATGAGGGATGTGGGGCATATTTTAGTCTAAATCTTTTCCTCTAAAATTAGTCTAACTTTTTACTAATTTAGAATGCAACAAAATGTTATTTTAGTTTAAAATTAAGAAAAATCGTTAAGTTGCAATTTAAATATTAGATTAACTACATTAATTCAAAATTAATAAACTATATTACATAATTTATTTATAATTTTCTTCTCTACGTAATTTGTATTTTATGTTTTAAATTGTTGTCTTTAAATTATACGTCCTTATCTATATCTATAATCTATATCTATATTTATAATCTATAATATATTAAAAGTGTGAAGACCCTTAGAAAAGTGATTTAAACTTTTTGTCGTTCATTAAAAGACTCTGCAATAGACAAAATTGTTTTTTCACGCATTTACTTCAATTATTTATTTTATAATATTTAAAATTAAGGAGTCCTAAAATATTTTGGGTAAGAGAATAATATCATATATTTTAAAAATTGAAGAGTCCTAAATTATTTGGTAAGAAAAAATATATGAAATATTAGGAGAATAATATTTAAGAAGTTCTAAAATATATGGTATGAAGAAGAACTATTTTTCTCAAATTAAAAATTCAAACCGAATAATATTCTTTTTACAATACTTTTTTCTCCATAAAAGCCCTAATGTTAATACATAAATTTTTTAGTGTACTAATTAGGCTCACCTTTAAATTATGTAACATATTATAATATTTCCTAGACGTAACTAACAACTTATTTTCATCACTTTGCAAGGTTATGAAATTATTTTCCACTGAAGGTATCGTTACCTCTTTTTCATATACAAATCTCACAAATCTAAAACATCAAGAAATTAATTATGTGGTATGTTTAGGATAGTTTTGAGTCCCTGCCTTCCTGACATGAAAGGATGTAATCATTTAAAACCTTTGGATTAGGTAAAAAAGAAAATTATTAATGTTTAATGAAAGTTCAGACTATGGGAGTTCCAAATTATCATTTTTTTTATTGATTTTTGGATTTTGCAATTAATTTAATCTATTCTTTTTGTTCTTCCTTTTTATTTACTTGTGTAAACTCTTTCAGTTGTCAAGGAGTTAAAGGATATTTTGGTGGCGTCATATCAAAATTATGGATAATACATGTTTGTGGTAATGAGGTTCATAAACTTCGAATCTTTATTTTATGTTATTTTCTTTTTTTAATATTTTATTCTTCTTTGACTTTATTCTATAAGAAACTCTTGTACATCTTTTGTATGTAACCATTATGTCTACATATTTTTTTTTGGTTTTCCACTCGAAGTTCAATATCCACATAGGAGTCCGACTAAATTCAGATTTGCACCGAAAATTTTCACATTGATTTGGTGGGAGCGGGGGAGGGGTGACTAGCAAATATTAATATGTCATCAAGACATTGATTATGAAATTGGTTTGTTGATTAATTCTTTATTTGATAATGATTATACTCTCTAGATTATATTTCATAGAGTGAATATAGTATGAATATCTTCTTTGTCCTTTTGTATTGGCTATAAATTATTTGTTGTTTTGCTGAAACAAAACTTAAAGTATGATATATATACTGGAGGCTGCAGACACAATTCTATTCAACGTTAAAAACTAGATTTACAATTGAATACTATCCAATACTCATCATATTATAAGAAGAGAAATAATCATCCCAGCGATTAATGAACACTTGTTATTGTAGTTTTAAGAAAATATGTCAAAACGAAAATAATTTATTCTTTTTAAATTCAAAGATTATAGTTAACGTGATACACACGTGCAAAGCACGTACACTTAGCTAGTTATATTAAAAGTTTGAATTGTCTTAGAAATATTGTTTGAAAATTTTGCCCTTCATTAAAAGTCTTTGTTTTAGATAAAATCGTCTTTTCACTATTTTTCTAATATTTAAGAGTTGAAAATTAATTGAATATTTATAGTGAAATATTTCCTTATTAGAAGTCATCAGAATTAATGACAACTAATACCCTTTTAAATAGTTTAAGAATTCTAAATCAACTTTTAAGAAGATTTAAAAAATTTAGAAATAAATATGAGAGCATTAGATTAAGAAAAACATAAGAAGGACCAAATTTTTAAAAGTTTTAAGCAAGTAATCAAAGTTTTTCTAAATATTTAACTTTAAAAATAAGGGAAGATTTTAAATATAAGAAACGAAAAAGGGCCAGAAACACCCTTCAAGTATTAAAATTGGTTCAAAAATACCCTCTGTTAACCTATTGGGCCTGAAATACCATTCAAGCATTGAAATTGGTTCAAACATACCCCTCCATCCACCTTTACGACTCAAAATACCATTGCGACTAACAGTTATTTTGAAATCATAATTAAAAATTCAGAAAAGGGTCAGAAATACCCTTCAAGTATTGAAATTGGTTCAAAAATACCCTCTGTTAACCTATTGGGCCAATGTACCCTTACATCCACCTTTATGCCTCAAAAATACCCTTGCAACTAGCGATTTTTTAAATCATAGTTAAAAAATTTATTAAATACGTGGCAGCTTTTTATTGGTTGAAACTAAATTAATTAAAATGTTAAATCAAATCCGAATCCAATTTAAACTACCTGACCCAATCCGTACAAAATTTGCCCCAACTAAAACTATCTGGTAGTGTGAGTAATTTTTGCAATCAAATGCAGGAACTTTGACTTAGAATTTGCCAGTCTAATGTAGTATTGTAGAGAATTTTATCCCCTAATTATAATGTTAGTTTGATAGTTCTTTGTGATGTATATTTTTTTTTTAACTAGCAAAACTAATTGAGATCTCTTGGTTATGTCACGTCTTAGGCTACACTATCTTGTTACTTCCTGCATTTCATTTTACGTGACACATTTAGTTTGTATAAAAAAAACTACATTCTTTCCTAAATAGTTGTCACTATTTTTGTTATATACATCAAATTGTCTTGCCACCGTTGGCAAGTCCATCCCCGTGTAAGATCACTTCACGCCACACACTTCACACCATTCACCGATTAAAATTATGATTAATTTTGTAGGGTTTGGATTAGGTGATTTTAGTTAAGTCCAGATTAGGCTTAACATTTTAATTAATTTAGTTTCGATCAATAGAAAATTGACACATATCTAATAATTTTTTAAGTTATGATTCAAAAAAATCATTTGTTACAAGGGTAATTTTGAGCCATAAAGGTGGATTGGGGTGGTGGGGGTATTTTTGAACTAATTTAAATACTTGAAGGGTATTTCTGGCTCAATAGGTTAACGAGGATATTTTTGAACCAATTTCAATATTTGAAGGGTATTTCTGGCCCTTTTTTGTATTAAAAAAATAAAAATATAATCGTACTACAAATATGGTTCAAATCGATGCACACCTCTTAGCCTCTAGCAATAAAAAAAAGAGTACTACATGACAAAAACAAAAATGATGATCCATTAACCACTTGAAACTTCTGGTGGTAAAATATATATGTGCTTACAATAAAATATATGTTATGTTTACATTATTATATTAAAGTGTGAAGGATCTCTGAGAAGTGATTTGAACTTACATTATTATATTAAAGTATGAAGGATCTTTGAAAAGTGATTTAAACTTTTTGCACTTCGTTAAAAATCTTCGCAATAGACAAAATCGTCTAATTTTAAAAATCAAAGATTACACTTGCGAGACTCGTGCAGTTAAACTAGTTTATTTTTAAAAATAGGCATATAGAAAACCCATAAAAGTGTTTTGTTTTTTATCTTTCATTTAATATTTAATTAAATTATATTAAGATATTTTTTAGAACATTTGAATTTTAAAAGAGATAAGTTTATGAAAGAGTAAAAGTCTATTTAAAACTCTTCAACCATGAGTTTCTATTTTTAAGCTTATGAAAATAATTTTTTGATAAATGATAGTATCTTATTTTCAATATCAAATATTTCTAATCTCTTATAATTCAAAATTTTATTACTCTACAATACTACCATATTTTGTCGTAAAATTGTTGTGTGGTTTCTCAATAGCTTGCCACTTGGCTAATTGTGATGCTTCGTCCTCTGCTTTATAATATATTATACTTTATAATATATATAGGAGATATAGATAATTCATAACTAAACTAACCTAATATGTAAATGTGCATGGAAATTGTCGTAGTACTTCTTTTTTTGGTTTTCCATTCGGTGTTCGGTGTTCGGTGCCCGCATTGGAGCCCCGACTAATCCGGATCGCGCATTGCAGGACCCATTAAGGTGCCAGCGTCCCAGCGGAGTTTTCTCTATACCCAGGGTCGAAACCTCGACCTCTGTTTAAGGGTGGAGCAACCCCATCCACTGCACCACAACCCATGTTGGTTCGTAGTACTTATTTTAGATGTTTTATTGTGTGCGTTTTTTTTCCCCAAAAAATAAAAAAGTTGGTTTTGTTTTCCATTTTTAGTGGTGACCTTTGCTCTTTTTTTCTTCTTCTTTTTCCTTTGTATTTGGGTTATATACAAAAATGGAACAAATAAAATTTATTTAGAAAAGGATCGAGTTATATATATATATATATATATATATATATATATATACTCATAATAATAAAGGGTGATAAGCAGGCACGTCTTCGACATGCTTGCTTGTATTTCTTTTTCAGCTGCTTCAATCGTAATTTTACTGTATTATCTCTAATTAATTAGTATAAGTCATTTAAGTATTAAAAAAATAATAATATTTAATAAAAAAGATAAAATAAAAATAAAAAGATAAATTAACTCATGGTGTTTTAAATTAACTTGATTTACTCTTAATAATAAAGGGTGATAAGCAAGCACATTTTCGACATGCTTGCTTGTGTTGCCTGCTTCAGCTGCTTCATTTGTAATTTTACTATATTATCCCTAATTAATTAGTATAAATATTAAAAAATTAATAATATTCAATAAAAAAGATAAAATAGAAATAAAATGATAAATTAACTCATGGTGTTTTAAATTAACTTGATGTTTTATATGAGACCCATTTATATTTTCTTCACAAGTATTTTTTATAGTAATTTCGTTGCATCACTTCTAATTAGTTGTTATAAGTCATTTAAGACATGTCTGCTTCGTTGTTTCAGTCGTGATTTTATTATATCACCCTTAATTAATTTTTATGGTCATCTAAACATTAAAAAAATTAATAATATTTCATAAAAAAGATAAAATAGACACAAAATGATATGTCAACATAAAATATTTGGTTGACTATTGAAATTATATTAGTGCCACAGAAATTACGATGGGACAGAGGAAGACATAAAATAACATATATCATTTAAAAATGAGAAGACGCGTTAACTAGGACGAAGAGAGTATTAATATCTTATTGAAAAATTAGGTTGAAAGCATTATAAATCACATAATTTACAACTTAAAAAATACAAAAGAAATAAAATATTCGATTGATTCTCGAAATTATATCACTGTCACTTAAATTGGAGTAAAAGAAAAAATATTAAAAATCACAATAATTAAATTTTTTAATTTTTTAGTAATTGATTATTTAAATTATAGCATTTATGTCACATAAATTGAGACATTACCAAAATACACAACATAAGTTTCTAAACTTCTAAAAATCACCCCACTTCTAAAAAATTACTTAAATCCCAACATTTCATAATTTTTGGTAAAGTTGAGATACAAGTTAAAACACCCAACTACAAAATCGATTCTTTACCAAAAATAACCCACTTCTCCCTCTCCGTACGCCGCAATTTATGGAGAGATTTCTATCCAACTTCTTCATTCAATTCAAAACTTTGAAGCAAGGTAATTTCCCTCCTTAAAATCCGCTTCAATTTCTTCTAATCGTTTTTACGTTTTTTTTTTAAAAAAAAAATATTTTGCGCCTAAGTTTACAAAGTAAAATTTGGGTGATTTGGTTGGGCAATTTCTTTGATTAATTATTTTTTAGGCTTCATTGTTTGAATTGCCATTATGAATAGAGATTTGGGACCTTCCTTTAGTCTTGGGGTTTCTCAATTAGAAAGTATCAAAGAATCTCATGAAGTTGTTAACTTCATTTCCGGAAGTTTTGATTATGAATTTATTGGCTTTGATGAAAATAGATCAAAGCATAGAAACGATCCCCAAATTATGAAGAAGTTGCGGCAAAAGCATTCTAAGAAGGACAAGAAAAAAGAAAGTGGTTCTAAGAAAAGGGGATCCAACAGTCCTGAAAGTAAAGCTCCCTCCAAGAAAAGAAGAATTATCGAAGCAATTTTCAGAGATGAATTTCCCAAGGTAATTTCATGTTCAGATCTATTGAATGTTAGGCCGAGATACATATTTGGGGTTGCATGATACGTTTAGAATTTCATTGTTTATCTGTTTTTTTGTTGCTTAGTTATTTGTATCTTGTGTATTTTATGTTTTATTGAAATTAATATAACAAAAGATACAAGTTCATAAGTACATAGATACATGTTAAGTGGACTTGTATCTGCGAGTGATTATTAATGCTTTGATTTGTATCTAGTTTTGTTCAATTTTACTTAAAGTCTAAATATAATAGATACATGTTTTTATTTCTAAGATACATGTTGTATTAACTTGTATCTGTGACTTACTGTTAATGCTTTGATATATTTCCTGTGTTTTTTAAATGATATTGAAAGTAGAATTACACAGGATCCATTTTTTCACGCTGAGATACATGTTGTAGAGATTAAAGATACATTTGTATAATCTTGTATCTAATGTATTATGTTCTTAGTGATTTTGTATATATTGTACTGTCTTAGAGTAAACTTGTTGCATCTCAAATAATTTTTTTATTTTTTGGGATTAAATTACATTATTAAGGAAATTCCAACTCATCCTCTTAGATTTGTAAGTTCGTGCAACTTAAGATTTAAGGATGAAATTAAAGAAGTAGTTGGCCAAGAAGTTTTAGAATTATTTGAGAAGATCATTTTCGGATGTTATCTCAACATACCCCTTTCCAACTATATTGAACAAATAACAAAATGTCTTCTTATGCTCGAAATCAAGCAACCAAATCAAGAAGAAATACATGTGTTTGTCAAAGGCCACATTCTTAGATTTTTCATATATGAATATACTTTGATAACTGGCTTAAACTGTTGTGGCAATATTGATGATTTCAAATACGAAGATTTTTCTCCGAGTTGGCTAATGAGAAGGTATTTTTCCCAATCAACGAATGGAGTTGATAAGGAGGCATTGGTGGACCATTTTCTGAAAGAAAATTTTGAAAACAAAGAGGATATCCTTCAGATGGCAATCATATACTTCATCCACACCTTCATCTACTCATAGCTGAATGCTTGTCCCGTTCTATTTTCTGATTTCAAAATGGTTGAAGATGGAAAACATGATTTTTTTCCTTGGGGTAAAGTGTCTTTCTCCAAGTTGATGACCTCAGTTAGGCAAGAATTTTTCATGGAGAAGAAGCTTTATTGGTTGGGTGGCATCCCTCAGGTTCTAAATGTGTAGATGTTTGAACTATGTTCAAATGTTGATACCAAAGTTGCTATGAAAGAGGGTAATAACATACCTCGTATATTGAATTGGAGGGTTGTTGCAGTCCGACCTCAGTATAATCAGTTTATGACCGAAATGTTTAGCAAGGTATGATGCTGATTGAATTTTTTCATACATTGCATTATATTTTTTTAAGTTTTTATCGTAATCATTTTTAATGTATAAAATTTTTGTACATAGTGTTCATATTCCAACATTATTCCAAATGCGGAGGAGCTGAAAAAACTTGAATTGCCGCCAAATGGTTTTGCCATCTGATCATCCTCGTACATCTTCGATTCCATCAACTGAAAATCCTGAGCAGGGGAGTTACCAAGTCAATTTACCCCATGTTTCCACAGATCATGATAGTTTTGATGACTTTATTACGATGCCTCTACAATTTTTAATAAGGAAGTCGATTCACGTATCAGGTATAATATCTACACATTTGTCAAAGAGTGGACAGGATGTTCCTATAGGAAGAAGATAAGAAAATAATGAACAAAGTCAGACTCGGGCCTCAAAAGGAAAGCAGACGGCAGGTATTTCCATATCAACATCTGTTATAGTATTTTCATAATGAAAATGTTTTTACATTGTGTTCTTTTTTATACTTAACAAATACTGGGCAATCCAACATATGCAAAATAAAAAAGTAAAGAGATTGATGACTCTACACGCACAAAATGGAAAGAACTTTTGGTTAAAGCGGACTTAGATTCATTAGAGTCCAATATAAAGACATATGTGAAGACATACGTAAGGCTCTATTTTGTTAACCCGTATAAAATTTTGATTATTCTACAGTATAACTAATCAACTACGCATTTATATTAGATTGATATGAAATTCAGTAATTTGGAGCTATGATGAATGACAGATTCACTGATGTTTTGAAATCATTACAGTTGAAAAATGAGACTGTTGAGAAGGTAACATAATTTTAAACAACATACATTTAGTAACGAATATATTCAATTTATTCTTACCACTATTTCATATGTTGCAGGAAAATGTTACAAAAGAAATCCACAAAGAGGGTCATCATTCAGATGATGTTGCTGATTTTGAAGGCAATAGTGATCCCGTCAGTTCGAATTTTGTCATGAAAACACCACACAAAATGGAGGTGTTCATGGATACCTATTTACCATTTTATAACTCATATACTGTTTGTATATCTTAATGTTTACTGATATTTCATAAGTGTTATCTATTGTTCATATATTTTATATTAATGTTCTACAACAGATTCGTCAAGACGGTGATTCCTCAGAAAATATTATTCATGTTGTGGGATCAAGTTGTGCAGACAGTATAGTGAAAGAAATGGAAAAATTAGTTGAAATGGAAGAGGATAAATTTAACCAAGCACCATCACTTTTCACAAGTTGTGAACAACAAGAAAAGGTAATTAAATTTGATTATGTGTTTTTTAATTGACATGAACATATTTGCATTTACATTACGATAAAATGTTAATTCAGAACTACATGTAATAGGTTTGTGTCTGTCTGGGATTTTATGATATTTTAAAAAAAGTTGAGATTTTTAATAAATACTAGCATACATGTCGTTATATATGTAGTTTATGATATTGTTTATGCTTTGATTTGTATGTAGTGTTGTTTGAACTTTACCGAAAATCTTATTACAAGAGATACAAGTTATTAGTACCTAGATACATGTTGTGTTAACTTGTATCTGTGACTTACTGTTATTGCTTTGAATTGAATGTAGTGAAGTTGCATTGTTATTGAAATTCGTATTACACAAGATACATATTTTTTTTATTAGATATATGTTTTTAAGCTTATAGATACATTTGTATTATCTTGTATAAAGCATGATGTTCTTAGAGTTTTTGTATATACTGTACTGCATTAATGTACATGTGCTGCATCTCAACTAATTCGATCATTTTTGTTTTAATTTGTTTTACGTAATTAACTTTCATTAAGTGTTTTGTAATGAACATGACCTTTTTGAATTTACTTTACAATAAAATATTGACTAAGACATATATGTAATATGTTTGTGTCTGTCTAATGTTAATCAATGAAAGATACATATTTTTACCTTTTGTATCTAATTTAGCATTTATATATGTAGTACAGTATCAGTAATTCAGTGGTAACAATATAATTTAGTAAAAAAATTTTACCGACAGTTATGGAATATTTGTTACTTTTTGAAATCATATTCAGGATGATGGAATTGAGAAACTGAGTGACATTGTTGTTGAATAAATAAAACCAATTGATAGTGTTTTTCCAGTTCAAGGGCATGAAATGGCATTGACAATTTACAAGCCTCCACCAACAACTCCTGACGAGTATATGATTAGTGACACCGCAATTGTGTCTGCCTTTTCTAGATCAAAAAAGACTGTGTCGGAAGTTAAAAAGACACCCGCACAACGGAATAGGAAGCCATCAAAGATTTTCCATTCACCTTTCCTGACCCATTTTGGATCAAGTACAAAAGGAAAGAAAAAATTTTCTTCTACAGAGCGAAAAAATATCCATTTGAAGGTTATGACATTAATGGGAATTCACCAAATGTAGAGATAGAAGTTTTTGAAGAATGGATTAAAGAAGGCCTTTACAGGAAACACATGAAAAAGTACGTACACAAATTTCTTATTATAAATTCAAAATTGATATGTTTTTTATTACTATTTTTTTAAATGTACCGTACTATTATGTTTTAGGAAAGATAAGGACGATCATTACAAGGTTAAATGTTCAAATCTTGCATTTTGTCAGCTTGATTTCGTAGTTGCTTTTTCAAAATTCAAGAACTGGTTCTACCTGATGTATCAACAAAACAAGTGCTGGAATTATGAGGTATTTTCATAATGTATATTCAAAATCTAAAAATGCGACGTCTTGAAATAACATTTCCATTGACACATACATTTCGAACGTTATGACATATAACATGTATTAATGTCTATAACATGATGATTTTTGATTGACTAAATAAGTTAGATGATATCTTTAATATAAAAATCATGCAAACCAACTTGTTTCTAGCAAATTTGATTATCTGTTGCAGTCTTAATGTTGGATTTTTTCTTCAGTTCTTATCCTATATTATATACATAATGTAAAAAGTTGTATCGTCATATATTATGATGTATCTAAGTCAAATGTTGATCTTTCATAGCCCATGTAGAAAAAGTTATCACAGACATAAGAAAAGAGGATCACCACTTGTTGTAATTTACTGGTTCACCCTTACATATAAATTTATGTATGTAAAGAGAGATTGTGATGTCAGTTAGTCTTAGTTATGCATCTTGGGAGATAATAGCTTTCGTTTAAAATTAACTAAGGTGTTCACAGACTATTCCGAACTTCATGTTATATCCAAAATAAAATAAAAAAAGAAGCCATTATATTCTTAGATGTAGATATTTGTGTTAGTGCTCAATTATGACACAAAGAAAATGAAGTAACAGAATTTAAAACATGTACTACATACATGAGTTTCTATAATTAGCACAGACAGAGTAAAAGTTCTCCTATAAATAATTTTCACTAAAACTTGGACTGATAATACACCCATAAAGAAAAAAGATAAGTTACAAGTATGTTATAACAAGTTAAATACATTGATAATGTAAAAAGATTTTTACATTATTAATTTATAAAAATTAATTTAATCTTAAATCCTTAGATGGGGAAGCTCCTGTGCATCCTAAATTCTGCACATGATCAGACAATAGCTAGACTAGCCCCCATTTTGTATTAGATACATAATAACAAAATATGTATCTTTCTGTATTAATATGTATCTTGTTCATTATTTGAAGCAATTGTCTATTACCCGCATTAATCACATTAGCTACATAAAATATTTAATTTGTACCTCTTTCAGTTTTAATGATTACGGTAGGCTAATGTAACATATATTCCATTTGTTTGCAATTTGAACAACATCTGGATGTCATCATGTACTACTTGAGGAAGAAGTACAAGAACAAGAATTTTCCAAGCAAGAGATACACTACCACAGATTACTTTTTCAAAGTGTACATCGATAAGGCATATGTGAATTACTATGATGCTGACGCTGGCAAGGAGCTTGCCACATAAGATGCATCTGCAAAGACTGATGAGGTTGTTGATATAGAGATGACATTGATTAACATCATCAAAGGATTCAGTCCACGTGCAGGTCAGCCTTGGCATTTGGTTGATGAGGTCTTTGTCCCAATTAACTGTGATGGTGCCTTTCACTAGATATTGACAGTCATTGTATTAAAGGATCGATGCATTCATGTGTATGATTCAATGGCCTCTTCACGAAAAAGAACACAAACAAGTGAGATTGAAAAATTGGTTGTAATGATTCCTACTTACCTTCAGTACAGTAACTTTTTTAGCAAAAGGTACCATCTAACTGGACTGCACTAGCATCATACAAGGGAAATACCGAGCATTATCTATTTCAAGTGGAATACGTATCTGAGATAGCACAATAAGAAAGTGGAAGTTTGTACGTATTACATTACTTTTTGAGATGGTTTCATTAGCTTATAATTTTATATTGGTTTTTTTAATTAAATTTCTAATTTTTATGCAGGGATTGTGGTGTATTTGTAGTTGTATATGTCGTGTATCTGAGCGAGGGATTAGACATTTCATCTTCAAAAGTTGATGCTCACTACCATCGTCTGAGATGTGCTAGTCTTTTGTGCAAGTACGGATCTGTAAAAGAAGAGAATGGATACTTTAGAGAAAATGATGATCTACAAAGGCCAAGGATGAAGTTCACACAAAAAAAAATCAATCGTGTTTTGCATATTCAATAGTTGTTAATTTTGTCGCTAGTAGACTATTAAAAAAGTTGTCGATGATATAAACTTTGATGATGTTAGTAGTGTTTAGACAAGCATACATTAAGTTTTTTTAATGAATAATTACTTCTATTTGCATTAACATTCTAACGCAATGCTAAATAACATAAAGATATATTTATGTTATCGTTATGATATTTTTTCCACGCAATATACAGACATTGTATTGGATACATGTTTTACAATATTTTATAATTTTATGCATATAAAATAAAGAAAGATATATTACAATATAGGTATTAACCATCATAACATTGTTGTATTATGTATCTATAACAGTCTTTTGTTATAGATAGTTCATGTTGTCTCTTACATGCATACCAAATTATATTATAACTTAATAGAACTAAGTCTTAAAAATATTAACTTATTACATTTTACATGTGAAACAAATTATTAGATCTTGTATCTATAACTTTATATGAGATACATCTTCTCAAATTGTATGTATCTATTATAAGGAAACTGTTTTACTATATAATCACAGTAACCAACAAATTATTACATTTTTATGTATCTCAATCCCTTTTTATTAATCAAAAAAGATGCTTGACTATAACCTGCATAAGAAATTCTAGCAGAACTTATATTACTAAATCTTAATAATATTGACAAATTATATTTTACAAACGATACATATTTTCTAAAATTGAATCTATAAATTTAATGGAGATACATACTATAAGAATGTATTTATTTTCTATCGTTCACTATGGCAGAACTATTAATAAAATATATAATAACATTGTCAGTTCAATATATCTAAATTTCTATTTTATGTGTCACGACAAAATACACCATCAAAATTGTAACGCCCCGAATCTGGCACCCGAAATGCTACATGGTGCTCATGACCCCAAAGGACCACAAGCTAACCCATGACTGATATATGTACTTGTACACTGCATAATATACTGTATAAATGCGAAAATAAAGGCTGAAAGGCCATAAGGTTCAAAGATCTGATAAAACATAACATCTGATGGTATGGTATATCAATACCAAAACAACTAAAATAACTGACTGAACATGCTAGTCTGAAAACCTCTAAACTGAACTGAATAAGGAGTTGATGGAACATGTCCCCAACTAACCCCAACTACTAAAATAAATTAATTAAGGAGATAATAAAGTAATGGTCATGTCCTCGAAGGATGAGGACTCACTGCTAACTCTGACTGCCGAGATTGAAATACTACTGATTCTCTAGAGCTCGTGCTTCTGAACCTATGGTATAAAACACCATAGCGCAAATTCATCAGTATGATTGAATGTACTGGTATGCATGTGAGGTAGGCTGAATGCAAAAGGGTTCACATGCATGAACTATACTAACAGACTGAATAACATGAGCGTGAGAATACATGTATGAATACATAATAACTGTAACTAAGTTCATGATAACATGATTACTGAGTCTGAGTACTGATAACATGAGATACTGATAGTTTTACAACTGAAAGAACTGATACTGAGCGACTGTATCTGACAGTCTAGTTTCTGATGGAACTAGCTGAGTTTCGTACTATTCTGAGTTGACTCTATCTGATAGTCCTGATCTGTAAATGAAATTGTAGGAAGTAGTCATCTAACCAAAATGCCCCAAATAAAGCAATATAGCTGAGTTCGGGTCCAATCTGTAACCCCAATTGGAAGGGTGTCAATACCGCGCCACTGGTAAGGACAAGCTGTGGATGACCCTTATCTGATAGTGTCCCCAAATTAGAATGGTGGGGACCTCATATAACAGTGATTATCCACCTCATCAACCCTTATCTGATAGTATTGATATCTCAACCTATGCTGACTATATAGTTCTAGAATGCAAGGATTGTTTCTAAGAATCACACCCTCACCTGACGGTGTGTGTTCCCATCCTTGGGTTCACTCGATACTAAATCCTACTCCCATCTAAATAGACACTGAACATGATTAACTGAACTGAACTGGATTGAGTTAATTGAGTTCCGTTGACTGATGAAATACTACTGATATTATTGAATTTCTGAGATTTCTGTGATTACTAAGTTTTCCTGAGTCACATGACTGACTGAATTTCTGTGAACATGGCTTGACTGAGAGTATCTTGAAAACATGACACTAGCTCTAGGCACACAACTAAATTTTTGGGTACAAGTACCCCTAGAACTCGATAGCATGAAACTGACAAAGCATTACTTTCTTGAATACATGACCAGCATCACAATCCATAATACAATAAGTTGGATATTTCATGAAGTAGAAGTTCTAAAGTACCACAAGGGCTACATATGTATCTATAATCCACTGACTAAGACATTTCATCAAACATTTGACATGCATAAACTTGTATATGAATGGGGATTTCATATTATCATACTAGTATGATACCTTTCCTTCACATAGGCATTTAATCAAATACATGAGGAGCATACTTTGGTTATACCATCATCAAAGCATCTAATTATCATGGTTGCATGAATAATTTTGTAAATTTAAAGGGTTTATCATGATTATTATGTAAATCATCACTTACTAGGGTCAATTATTGGAATATGTAATTTAAAACATGAATCAAAACCCCACAATATCATGAACATGAATTTCAATTCAATTTAAATCATGAACATTCATACATACACAAATCTTAGATTTTGAAAAGAGATTCTTGAGCTTCATGGGTGAAAGGGACCCATGAATCAACACATGACATACCTTGATTGTGATTTTCTTTAAGTCCTTGGACTTGAAGAACTTGAATCTCTTAATTTCTTGAAGAAGGATTTGGATCTTGTTCTTGGGAATTATCTTTGAGAGAAAACCCTTATTTGATGTTGTAGATGGCTAATGAACTTATGAGCCTTGATATGATATAACTAGGTATTAGAAAGGGTGGTAAAAGACCAAAAAGCCCCTTTTAAAAATGACTTAAAATAACTGAATGAAATATGTGACGGTGGGTGCGACGGTCAGTCGCTGGGTCGACGGTCCGTCGGTCCTGACCGTCGCACCTAGGCAGAATAGGGGTTCACTGCCTCTCCTACGACGGCTTGGGCAACGGTCCATCACTAGCTCGATGGTCCATCGGCCTGAGCCATCGCCCTTAGGCAGAATAGGGTCTCACTATCTCCACTACGACGGTCCATCGCTAGCTCGACGGTCCGTCGGCTCTCACTGTTGCTCCTGGGCAGTTTTGACCGCTTCCTATATTTCAGCCATAACTTTCTCTTTCGATGTCAAATTTTGATGAAATGGGTATCGATGGAAAGCTTATTCAATTTCCCACTTAACATAAAGTGAAAATCTTAAAAATTCCACGTGTATAAAAGTGGATTCAACTTGCAAAGTAAGTTTCTAATATTTTTGGGATGATTTCAAATTAGGTAGAAGTATGGGGTATTACAATATCTGTCCCTTGAGAATATTCGTCCTTGAATTAGATTGAGTGAGAGAGGAGAATATAAACTGACATACATACTGAACACGAACAACTGGAACATGATCTCATGACTGACATGACTGATAGCTGAATATATCATACCGAACATGCATATCTGATACATGTGTATCTGATTCATGAATGCATGACTGAGTGTTTTGAGGAACTAAGTTTCTCACAATGAGAATGCATATCTGATGCATGTGTATCTGATTCATGAAGGCATGCCTGAGTGTTTTGAGGAACTAAGTTTCTCACAATGAGAATGCATATCTGATGCATGCTTATATGACTAAACTGGTGCGCGAATGCATGAATGAATATGAAACGGTATTTAATACCAATTTTATAATGAAATTTTGAACATGAAACTGAGTAATCTTAAGGAGAATTGTTACCTTGAGCTTGATCTGAGTTAGAGGAAAAAAGGTAAGGATAGTTGGTACGCATGTCTGCTTCTGCTTCTCAAGTAGATCCCTCAACTGACTAATTTTGCCAAAGAACTTTGACTAGAGGGACTTCTTTATTCCTCAGTCTACGAGTTTGATAGTCTAGGATTTCGACTGGAATCTCTTCATAAGAGAGGCTGTTTTGAACATCTATGCTCTGAATAGGGACTACGACTGTTGGGTCACCTATGAACTTCTTGAGCAAAGAGACATGGAAGGCTGGATGAACTAAGGCTAGATCTGATGGCAATTCGAGCTCATAGGCTACCTTGACAAAACGACTGAGAATTTTGAAGGGACCGACATATCGGGGATTGAGCTTTCCCTTCTTGTCGAATATCTTCACTCCCTTCGTGGGAGAGATATTTAGATAGAAATAATTACCAATGTCGAACTCGTGATCTTTTCTAAGCATATCTGCATAAGACTTTTTTCGACTCTGAGCAGCCCGAAGTCTTTCTCTGATCAACTGGACTTTTTCTAAGGCAGTGAATACTAAGTCAGGCCCTAGGACTGAGCCCTCACTAACTTCGAACCAACCGATTGGAGATCTATATCTCCTACCATAAAGAGCTTCAAATGGAGCTATCTTAATACTGGAATAATAATTGTTGTTGTATGCAAACTCAATCAAAGGCAAGTGGCCATCCCAACTACCCTTGAAATCAATTACACACATTCATAACATATCTTCTAAAGTCGGACTGGTCTTTTCTGCTTAACCATCTGTCTGAGGATAAAAGGCGGTACTGAGATGAACTTGGGTACCAAGACCCTTTTAGAATGCTTTCTAGAAATGAGAGGTGAACTGGGTCCCTCTGTCTGAGATAATGGATAACAGAACACCGTGCAATCTGACCAACTCTTTGATGTAAAGTTTGGCATAATCCTCAGCTGAATAAGAGGTATGGACTGGAAGAAAATGAGCTGATTTGGTCATCCTGTCTACAATGACCCAAACTAAATCATGTTGATGACGAGTACGAGGCAAACCAGTCACAAAGTCCATGTTCACTTTTTCCCACTTCCAAGTGGGAATATTGAAATCCTGCATGGACCCACTAGGCTTCTAATGCTCTATCTTAACCTTATGACATATAGAACACTTAGCCACAAACTCTGAAACATCTCTCTTTATCCCACTCCACCAATAGATCACCCGCAAGTCGCGGTTCATCTTTGTGGCCCTGGATGAATAGAATATCGCGCACCATGCGCTTCTGCAAGAATTTTCTCCCTTAAATCATCTACACCTGGAACACACAGATGACCCTGATAACACAATATATCATCTCCCCCTTAGGATAAAACCTCTACTTTCTGATCCTTGACTGAGTCCTTTAACTTGAAAAGGATAAGATCTCTATCTTGCTTCTCTTTCACCTCGGAAACTAGAGATGATTCTAAACTACTCTGAACCCATATGTCACCCTCCTTTGAATTGACTAAGCGAACGCCTAGTCTGACACACTGATGGTTTTCTTGAGATAACTTCTTCTTACTGTCCTCAACATGAGCAACACTACCCATAGACAGTCTACTGAGAGCGTCGGCCACAACGTTGGCCTTGCTCGGATGATAAAGGACACTTATATCATAATCTTTCAAGAGCTCTAACCATCTTCTCTGACGAAGATTGAGATCTTTCTGAGAAAAAACATATTGAAGGCTCTTATGATCTGTGAACACATCTACATGAACCCTATATAGATAATGCCTCCAAATCTTCAAGGCAAATACTACGGTTGCTAACAAAAGATCATGAGTAGGATAATTCTTCTCATAGGGTTTAAGTTGCCTAGAGGCGTAGGCTATGACCTTACCATGCTGCATGAGGACACAACCCAAACCTACTCTGGATGCATCACAATACACTACGAACCCATTTGAACCCTCTGGAAGAGCTAGGACTGGAGTTGAGGTGAGTCGAGTCTTCAACTCCTGAAAAGTCTTCTCGCAAGGATCTGACCACTAAAACTTGACTTTCTTCTGAGTCAATCTGGACATAGGGGACGCAATAGAAGAAAACCCCTCAACAAATCATCTGTTAAAGCCAGCCAAACCCAAGAAACTCCTGATATCTGATGGAGAGACAGGTCTGGTCCAGTTTCTTACCGCTTTAAACTTTTGAGGATCAACCCTAATGCCATCACCGAAAATGATATGACTAAGGAATGCTACTGACCTTAGCCAAAATTTTCACTTACTGAATTTGGCGAATAGCTGATGATCTCTGAGGGTCTGAAGTACAATTCTGAGATGGTCTGCATGATCACGCTCACTGTGGGAATAGACCAGATTATCATCTATGAAGACTATGATGAACATGTCCAAGTACTACTTGAACACGCGGTTCATCAAGTCCATAAAAGCTACTGGAGAATTAGTAAGACCAAAGGACATAACTAAGAATTCGAAGTGACCATACCGAGTATGAAAGGCTATTTTTGGAATGTCACATTCTCTGAATCTGAGTTGATAATAGCCTGATATGAGGTCTATCTTAGAAAAATAGCTAGCACCCTAAAGTTGATCGAACAAGTCATCGATTTTGGGAAAAGGATACTTATTGAGCTGATAGTAATCAATACACATTCCGAGAGAACCTTCTTTCTTGCGCACGAATAAAACTGGTGCACCCCACGGGGAAAAACTGGGCCTGATGAACCCCTTACCTAAGAGATCCTTCAACTGCTCTTTTAATTCTCTGAGTTCTGCTGGTGCTATTCGGTATGGCGGTATAGAGATAAGCTGAGTATCTAGAAGAAGATCAATACCAAAGTCTATTTCCCTTTCGGGAGGAATTCCTGGCAGATCTTCGGGAAAGACATCTGGATATTCACTCATGACTAGGACTGAATCAAGACTGAGAGTTTCAAAACTAGTGTCCTTAACTTGAACAAGATGATAGACACATCCCTTATATATCATTTTCTATGCCCAAAGGTAGAAAACAAGATGACCTCTGAACGCTGAAGTACTACCCTTCCACTCTAGGACAGGTTCATTCGAAAACTGAAATAAAACTATTCTATTTCTGCAATCGACTGTGGCATAGCAGGAATGAAGCCGATCCATGCAGAGAATGACATCAAAATCAGTCATCTCTAATTCGACTAAGTCTGCAGAGGTGACTTTCTGAGATAGCATAACCGAACAGTTCCTGTATACCCATCGGGCTATGATAGTTTTACCCACTGGGTAGATATTGAAAAGGGCTCTGCTAGAATTTTGGGACTGACTCCAAAATCAACTACTATGTAAAGAGTAACAAAATACAAAGAAGCTCCCGGATCTAGCAAAGCATAAACATCCACATGAAAGATCTGTAATGTACTAGTAACCACATCAGGAGAATTTTCCTGATTTTTCCGGGACTGGAGAGAATAAAGTTGATTTGGGTGTTGCCCACTAGTAGCACTGGAAGTAGCACCCTGCTGATTTGGGCGACCGAACTGAGCTGGGGAACGGTTTTGTTGACCCTGATAACTTGACTAGGGACAATCTATGACTCTATATCCTGGCTTTCTACATCCAAAACATACATCGCTACCAGCTCTGCAAGTACCCTTGTGGTTCTTACCACAAATCTGACAAAAATGATTAGTTTGGGCATTGCTAACACTTCCCTGAGACTTAGAGCCAGGCGCTCTATCTTTATTACCATCCCTGGACTTAGGAGCTGGAGCACTAGCTGAAGAAGGAGTTGGAACTAATGACTTAGGACAAAACTGAGAACGATTTCCTCCTTCTGATTTAGGCTGAGTAAAGTTGAAACTACCTATCATTGCTCTCTTATTCTACTTCTCCTTCATCTTAATCTTTTGATCCTCTATCTGATGAGCATGGGTCATAATCCTGGCTAAAGTCATGTCACTATTCAATATTGCAGACCTACATTCGTTGACCACACTACCATTCACCCCAGAAACAAACTTACTTATCTTGGCCCTGCTGTCTGCAACCACATGAGGGGCATATCTGGATAATTGAGTAAACTTAAGAGAATACTCTTTCACCATCATGTTTCCCTGCCTGAGGTTGATAAATTCTAACACCTTAGCCTCTCTCAGCTCCTAGGGAAAGAATCTATCTAAGAATGAGGTGACAAACTCCTCCCACTTAATAGACCCTGCATCAACTGGCCTTTCTGACTTCCACTGTTTCAACCAAGTGAGAGCAACATCCTGCAACTGATATACAGCTATCTCAGGACTCTCACAAGGAGTAACCCCCGTGATATCTGTAACCTTCTGAACCTGATCAATTATTACCGAGGGTCCTCATCTTACTTAGACCCAAAAAAGGATGGAGGATTCATTCGGGTAAAATCCCGAATCCTAGCTGCAGCTGAATTGGCCACTAGGTTGGCTGGAATGACAGTTGGTCGTTCATTCTGAGCAGAAACTGACTGAGCAAGAGTAGTGAATGCAACTCTGAACTCTGCATAAGAAACATATTCGCCCAAAGAATCTTCAGGCTGAGGGGCTAGCTGATTCCCGTTTCTTCTTTTGGGAGGCATGATCTGTAGAAGAAAGGGGGAAACGAATTAGACCAGACTGAGAGATTTACTGGAGATTATGCTCACTGGCACGACATGAATACTAAAAGAAGGGAAAATGTTTCTAAAACATCTTATAGCCTCTTGTACATAAATGTGGCGCGCAACACACCCATGTACAAGACTTTACTAGATGCGGCTTTCAGACTTTCTAGGACACTATTGAACCATAGGCTTGAATACCAAGTTTGTAATGCCCAGAATCTGGCACCCGAAATGCTACACGGTGCTCATGACCCCGAAGGACCACAAGATAACCCATGACTGATATCTGTACTTGTATACTGCATAATATACTGTATAAATGCGGAAATAAAGGCTGAAGATCCATAAGGTTCAAAGATCTGATAAAACATAACATCTGATGGTATAGTATATCAATACCAAAGCAACTGAAATAACTGGGGAAAAGGCATTTTTTCTACCCCAAACTATACCCGAAAAGTCGAAGCCACACCTAAACTATACTAGTGACCTATTACACACCTAAACTATAAAAAAGTGAAACTATTTACACCCTGTCAGGCTACCACCGCTTGCATGTGGTGTAGTATTTTATACGCGCTGCCACATCAGCACCACGTCAGTAAAAAGTATCACTTTTTTATAGTTAAGGTGTGTAATAGGTCACTTATATAGTTTAGGTGTGGATTCAACTTTTCGACTATAGTTTGAGGTGGAAACGATGCCTTTTCCCTTAATGTTTTTAGCCGTTTACTTTTGTTATTTAATAGGCTAGACGAGCCTAAAATAAGTGTAACACACGCGCCTTAGAATGGGGGTCGCGGGGAGGTAATAATTTCACTTTTATATAGTTAAGGTGTGTAATAGGTCACTTATATAATTTAGGCATGGCTTAGACTTTTCTTGTATAGTATGGGGTGGAAATGATGCCTTTTCCCGAAATAACTGACTGAACATACTAGTCTGAAAGCCTCTAAACTAAACTGAATAAGGAGTTGATGGGACATGTCCCCAACTAACTCCAACTACTAAAATAAATTAATTAATGAGATAATAAAGTAATGGTCATGTCCTCGAAGGATGAGGACTCACTGCTAACTCTGACTGCCGAGACTAGAATGCAACTGAGGCTCTGAAGCTCGTGCTTCTGAACCTATGGTATAAAACACCATAGCGCAAGTTCATCAGTACGATGGAATATACTATTATACATGTGAGGTAGGCTGAATGCAAAAGGGTTCGCATGCAAGAACTATACTAACTGACTGAATAACATGAGCGTGAGAATACATACATGAATACATAATAACTGTAACTGAGTTCATGATAACATGAGATACTGATGGTTGTACAACTGAAAAAACTGATACTGAGCGACTGTATCTGATAGTCTAGTTTCTGATGGAACTAGCTGAGTTTTGTACTGTTCTGAGTTAACTGTATCTGACAGTCCTGATTTGTAACTAAAACTGTGGGAAGTAGTCATCTAACCGACATGCCCCAAATAAAGCAATATAGCTGAGTTGGGGTCTAATCTGTAACCCCAATTGGAAAGGTGTCAATACCGCGCCACTAGTAAGGACAAGCTATGGGTGACCCTCATCTGACAGTGTCCTCAAAGAGAATGGTGGGGCCCTCATCTGACATTGCTTATCCACCTCATCAATCCTTATCTGACAGTGTTGATGTCTCAACCTATGCTAGCTACATAGTTCTGGAACGCAAGGATTGTTTCTAAGAATCACACCCTCACCTAACGGTGTGTGTTTCCATCCTTAGGTTTACTCGGTGCTAAATCCTAGTCCCATCTGAATAGACACTGAACATGATTAACTGAACTGAACTGAGTTAACTGAGTTTCGTTAACTGATGGAATACTACTGAGATTACTGAATTTCTGAGATTTCTGAGATTACTGGGTTTACTGAGTTTTCCTGAGTCACATGACTGACTGGATTTCTATAAACATGGCTCGACTGAGAGTATCTTGAAAACATGACACTAGTTTTAGGCACACAGCTAAATTGTCGGGTACAAGTACCCCCAGGACTTGATAGCATGAAACTGACAAAGCATGACTTTCTTGAATACATGACCAACATCACAATCCATAATACAATAAGTTAGAGATTTCATGAAGTAGAAGTTCTGAAGAACCACAAGGGCTACACATGTATCTATAATTCACTGACTAAGACATTTCATCAAACATTTGACATACATAAACTTGTACATGAATGGGGATTTCATATTATCATACTAGTATGACACTTTTCCTTCACATAGGCATTTAATCAAACACATGAGGAGCATACTTTGGTTATACCATCATCAATGCATCTAATTGTCATGGTTGTATGAATAATTTTGCAAATTTGAAGGGTTTATCATGATTATTATGCAAATCATCACATACTAGGGTCAATCATTGGAATATGTAATTTAAAACATGAATCAAAACCCCATAACATCATGAACATGAATTTCAATTCAATTTAAATCATGAACATTCATATATACACAAATCTTGGATTTTGAAAAGAGATTCTTGAGCTTCATGGGTGAAAGGGAGCCATGAATCAACACATGACATACCTTGATTGTGAGTTTCTTGAAGTTCTTGGACTTGATAACTTGAATCTCTTAGTTTCTTGAAGAAGGATTTGGATCTTGTTCTTGGGGATTATCTTTGAGAGAAAACCCTAATTTGATATTATAGATAGATAATGAACTTATGAGCTTTGATCTGATATAACTAGGTATTAGAAAGGGTAGTAAAATACCAAAAAACCCTTTTTAAAAATAACTTTAAATAACTGAACATAATATGCGACGGTGGGTACGAATGGTCCGTCGCTGGGTTGACGTTCCGTTACTCCTGACCGTCGCACCTGGGCAGAATAGGGCTTCACTGCCTCTCCTATGACGGCTTGAACGATGGTCCATCGCTAGCTCGATGGTCCATCATCCTGAGCCGTCGCCCTTAGGCAGAATATGGTCTCACTGCCTCTACTGCGACGGCTTGGGCGACGGTTCGTCTCTAGCTCGACGATCCGTCGGCTCTCACTGTCGCACCTGGGCAATTTTGACTGCTTCCTGTATTTTGGCCATAACTTTCTCTTACGATGTTGGATTTTGACGAAATGGGTATCGATGGAAAGCTTATTCAATTTTTCACTCACAAAAAGTGAAAATCTTAAAAATTCCATGTGTATAAAAGTGGATTCATCTTGCAAAGTAAGTTTTTAACATTCTTGGGACGATTTCAAGCTAGGTAGAAGTACGGGGTATTACAAAAACATATATAACTTAATAAAAAATTAACAAAGAATGCTATTTATTTCGGTAAATATCATTTTCTAAATTTCATAAAAAAATAAGAATCTCATCAACTAAAATGTCGAACAAAATAGATAAAAAATCCAGCAACATTTCAAGGAACTATTTAACATTATTCATTAGTCAACTACATTTGTCACTCCTCCTTTGGAAAGAAGTTACAAGTGCACCTGTTGTGACCTTCATAACCACATCTCCCGCAACAATTACTGCTCGATGTCATTGTTTCACTTGATTTCTTGTGCCTGTTTTTCTTTGGCCTTCCAGGTTGACGTTTGTATTAGGTGGTAATACACCTTTGTCTGTAACTCATTGTGGCACAATTCAGTCTTTCTTATCTGGCATTGAAAACATCGATTGTTCATACTTCTTCCTTAATGTTTCAGGATAGTAATACTCAGAGCAATAAGGCTTTATATCAACTACATGCTTGCTTTTTAGAATTGCAATTGCGTGTTCACATGTTATCTCATCCAATTGGAATCTCCCGCAACTACAAGTCCTCCTATCAAGACATACTATGTACTTTCTGCCTTCATCGTAAATCGAATAAACATATGTTGATGACGCACTAACCTACAAGATTAAACATTATATGTTAACACATAGATACATCTTACTCTTTTTTATAATATATTTGTATCAGTTAAAAAAAAACTGATGCATTTACTGTAACATTTTATAGAAACAAATTTTTAAAATATATACTATTGTAATATCAAGCAAACATTAAATAATATGTAAAAAAAAAATTAAACATATAAACTCACCTTAAAACAAAAAAAAAATGAGAAAAGAAAAAAAAAGAAAACGAAAAAAGAAAATAATAAATAAATAAAAGAAAAAAAAAAGAAGAGAAGTAGAAGAGAGAAAATAAAGTGGAAAGAGAAAATAAAAAAGGAAAAGAAATTAAAATTTAAAAAAAGATAAAAAATGAAAAATCTAATAAGAAAAAATAGTTAGAGATATAAGATAATGATATTTTGAAATTTTGAAGATCATGAAAATAATAATCTTTCATAATTGAGTTTGATTTGGAAAAAGGGAATCTACTAATTTAAATAAGAGTAATTTATGAGAATTTAATTAGATGTGATAATTATTTCTTATTTAACTCAACTAATTTGAGTAAAATAAGGACAGTAAATCTTGTTGTATATGTATTTGTATAGCAACAGTTTACTTAAATACAAAATACAATTTGCTATTTTTCGTAATTATGAAACTGTTGTTATAAAAGTTACAATTAAGACTCTATAGTTGCTATTTTTGAAATTTTTCCTTTTTTTTTATAGTTCATTATTAATCTAATTTATGTAATGATTATAAATTAAGGTTATAATTATTATAATATAAACTTGAAGTCATTGAATTATTTTGTTTCACATAATTCTATAAGATCAGAAAAAAGTGATGCAAAACTCTTGCCACTGAAATCATGAGAGAAATTAAAACTCAATAAATATCAAAATAATTTATTTCTACCTTTAACTAAAGAATTATATACTCACAAATTTATAAAAATATCGATATTTTCTATTTATGATCTTCTTTGAATCCGAATTATTATATATTTTAATCATATTATTGTATAGAATATCGAATTAATTGTAGCATTTTGATATACAAGTAGTAATATAATATAAGGGAGAATCGCTTATTTTGGTCGTCCTCACAACCTCACCTAGCCAATCTTAAGTTTGCAAGTGGCTGTTGTAATTGGCCTTTTATCATGTATTGCCATTTTTTTGACAATATAAAAATTAAGACTTTGAGTTTGATATGGGGCCTCTGCAATTGTGTTTTTATATAGCTATTTTTCATCCTTATTTATTTCTTAAGGTGAACTGCCACCTGTGTCTTCATAATTGGAGAACGGTGTAATTTTGTGAGAATTTTTCTTTTTGTACCTTTTTCCAATTTACTATCAGCATATCAAAAACAAATTTATGAGGTATAATATCTTAGTTAATGATATCAATTAAATAGTAGTAATTTATTAATATTTTCTTTTTATATTTTTTTGGACTATTTTTGAAATTAAAGATAATTGAGAATCCCATTAAAAAGAAGAAGAAGAAGAATTAATATACTTTTAGATTTTAAAAGTTCATTCATTTTTTGTCATAAAAAGACTCAAAAATTTATTTATTTTGAAACATCAAAAGTATATTATATAGTATTTTTAGTTCAGACACAGTCTTTAGGAAATCACTCACTTCTAAAAAAATAAGAAGTATTTTTCACTAAATTATTCTTTATCAAATAGTATTAATTTAATATGATTTCTTCATTATATAAAGATTCACTTATCTAAATAAGGGTATAAAAGTTTATAAAAATACTTTTTTTAATTATATAAAAACCCATTATTGTTGTACTAAATGATTTTTTCTTTTTTGTAAAATTTAGATAATTTTGTAGTCAATTTTTCTTTTTCAACTAGAACATTTATTAAATTTTACTTTACATTTAAACATGTCACATGTCGTATGTTTCTCTCTGTGTCTCTTTGTTCCAAACTTTCAAAAAGTTATTTTTTAGTGAGTTTATATGTTCTTCGATCCATCTTAGATTCATTTTCTAATATAGTTTAAAATTTTTCTACTTTATAATGTATCCGAATTGTTATTTATTAATATCCTTATAATTTTGTTAAGTTAATTTGTATAAAGACTTTAAATTAAGATTGCAAATATCACGTGTAAACTTTTAGTGAAAAGTTTACTATGTTGTTTAGATGATTCAAATAGTATTAAAATTTTAAATGAGTTCAAGATAAGTGTACTTGAGTTTGAAATTTTAAAAACTCATCAAAAAGGTAAAAACATACTCAATATCATCTACAATTAGGTATGGAGAGGATATAGCGTAACAGACCCACCCCTTATCTTTGGAGGTTGAGAAATCGTTTACGATAGATCCTCGATTCAAAAAATTTGAGGATGTAAAAAACAAAGAATCCATCATCAACAATATAAGTTAGAATGTTAAAGGCCAACTATAATTATCTGGTCAAATTAATTATTTTTATAGTGAAAAAATGTCATAAGTAGCAAATTTATACCCATAATTATGAGTTTCATAGCAACTGTTTCATAATTATCTGAAATAACAATTTGTATTTTGTATTTTAGACACTTTTTGCTACTAAAATATATACAATGAGATTTATTGCGCTTCTTTTGCTCAAATCAGTTGAGTTAAATAAGGAATAATTAACTTATGCATTTAAAACACTAGATTCCCCCCCCCCCCCCCACACACATAAATTACTCTTATTTAAAGCAGTATATTCTTTTTCATAAATTACTCTTATTTAAAATAGTAGATTCCATTTACAAATCAAACTCAAATCAACTGAAGATTATTATCTTCATGATCTTCAAAAATTCAAAATAAAGCATCATTGTTGTTACAGGTATTGAATCATAAAATTAATTTCGTACATGAATTTTAGCAAATTAAGACGACTTAATCATGAAGATAATGTTGTTTGAAATCTCAAATCATATTGTCACACCCCTTTTTTTGACTCCCAAAATTAATATGTATTTTAAGGTTTGAAAGGGTTTTTTATTAAAGTGACAAAATGAAGATTGGTTTCGAAAAAAGATTATTTTTACATTCAAAATCAGAGTCGCCACTTGGCATAATCTGGTGTGCCAAGTCACCATTGAAAAATCCTTTTCGAAACCATTTGACTCTTTAAACCGGTTTACGAACAGAGATTCCGGCTAAGGAATTCTGTTGACCGAGGGGAAGGTGTTAGGCACCCCTCGATCCCGTGGTTCGACCACGGTCGCCTGGTGGAGCGTATCGGCTAATTTGATATTACAAATGTACAAACCACATAAACACACAAAACAAGCAAACAAATAAATCACACAAAATTCAAAACAAACAAAAATAATGTTCAGTCCAAATTATACAATCCAAAATAAAAGAGGTGCTGAAATATAAAACCTATTCTATTCTAAACTAATCCTAAACTAAACTCCACCCGATGTTCCGGGCCTTGATCACGAGCCTCCTTTGCGTACATGCTACTTCAGGGCATTCCCCGGATAAATCAATACAAATCCTTCGGGGCATTCCCCGGCCAAATGAGTACAATTTAAACTTTCCGTGCAATAAAGTAGAAAGTACCATTCACGCACATATTCAAACACTCCAACAACCCATTATTCCTAAATTTGCCTACCAAGCCTACGTTTGCCTACCAAGTTCAACGTATCACAATTCTATCATGTTAAAAATTATCAATACATCAAAATTAATCAATATTCATTTTCCTCCATTTTTAATCCCCACCTTAATTCATTTTAACCACGTGATTAACCCATTTCAATACACAATCCACCAATCGAGAATAACAAAAATTCATCAATCATGCTTAGCACATCACACACCCAAATGTCACCAACAGTTCACATCAACAAACAAACCACAGTATCGAATCACACGCAATCATAATCACAATTACATAAGAATTAAATAAAAGAGAAGAAAAAATTGGACCTTAAATTTGAAGCTTTCAAACTCAATGTTATTCGAATAAAGAGAGTTCGCACCCGGAAACCTCGAGCCGAACCTTAACACCAACAATCCAACTCGACAAATAAAGATCCATTCACCGTCACTTTTCACGCCGGGTACTGTTCACTGGTTACTGTTCACTGGTTACTGTTCACGGTTACTGTTCACCGGTGCTTTTTTTTTTTTTTTTTTGTGAGGAAGATTATTTTGTCATTGTTGTTATTGTGGAGAAGATGATGATCAAAGCCTTCGCTCCTTTTCCTCTTAGAATCTTTTTTTTTATAATGGGCATGGATTTGTTATGATGTGGGAATTTGGGTGGGTCCCCCATATATTCTTTCTTTGTGGACAAGAAAAAGGAGGGGGGGATCATATGGGTAGTTAGGGTAGGTGGAAGCTTTTGATTGAGTAGGTTGTTAGGATAAGATAAATTAGTTAGAGGTATTTTTTTTTTTTTGTTTATTTTTGTATTTTTGTATTTTGTGGAGGAATAATTACACGGGGTAGGGTACACGGTAGGATAACATAAAATGGGTAAAGTGAATAAAAATGGAACTTCAAGAGGACGAAGTCACGTGTCTACATCATGCCCCCTTTGACTGTAAACACGCAGTGTTTTCAGACAAAGAAGTAGACAACGAGATAGAATTTTGTCCCGACCATTATTCAAAAGAAGAAACAGAAGAAAGAAGGACTATCGGGTTTTGAATTAGGACAGCCTACCCAACCAAGTTACGAGAGGATCGAGTGACAAGCATCTCAACTTTTGGACGGCGGTGGACTATACCGAGCTGGAGAGTCAAGTGAGGTTCCATCGAGGTTCCGGTCCGCGGCTCTGTTATTACATCAAAAATAAAGATTAAAAGCTAAAACATAAAGGAAATTACAAAAATCCTATCTAAACAGCTTTTGTTGGTTCTTGACTCGACTTTCATCACACTGTTCTCCAGGCGGGCTCCTGACTTGCAATTTCTTTCCCCTTGTTGCTTGGATTTCAATTGCTTCACTTTGTTGCTTGACTCTTTTGTTTCTTCACCCTATTCTCCAGGCGGGCTCCTGACTTGCTATTTCATCACTTTGTTGCTTGACTTTTCATTTTCTTCACTCTGTTCTCCCGGTGGGATCCGAACTTGCTATTTCATCACCCTGTTCTTCAGGCGGGTTCCTGCCTTGCTATTTCATCACCCTGTTCTTCAGGCGGGCTCCTGCCTTGCTATTTCATCACCCTGTTCTTCAGGCGGGCTCCTGCCTTGCTATTTCATCACCCTGTTCTTCAAGCGGGTTCCTGCCTTGCTATTTCATCACCCTGTTCTTCAGGCGGGCTCCTGAAACTCAAAATTAAAACTAGAACAAAAATTATCCCAAACAAGAATTATAAATAATTAGTATTTCATTTTATGAAAGCATTGTCCCATTTTCCAGGAGGGTCCTGACCAGAAGGTGAAATCCCATTTTTCAGGAGGGTCCTGAGCAGAAAGTAAAAATATCTAAACAAAAACTAAAGTCCCATTTTTTAGGAGGGTCCTGAACTGAAAGTAAAATCCCATTCTTCAGGAGGGTCCTAAACAGAAAGTAAAGTCCCATTTTTCAGGAGGGTCCTGAACATAAAGTAAAATCCCATTTTTCAGGAGGGTCCTGAACAGAAAGTAAAATCCCATTTTTCAGGAGGGTCCTGAACAGAAAGTAAAGTCCCATTTTTCAGGAGGGTCCTGAACAGAAAGTAAAATCCCATTTTTCAGGAGGGTCCTGAACAGAAAATAAAGTCCCATTTTTCAGGAGGGTCCTGAACAGAAAGTAAAATCCCATTTTTCAGGAGGGTCCTGAACAGAAAGTAAAGTCCCATTTTTCAGGAGGGTCCTGAGCAGAAAGTAAAGTCCCATTTTTCAGGAGGGTCCTGAGGAGAAAGTAAAATCCCATTTTTCAGGAGGGTCCTGAACAGAAAGTAAAATTCCTTTTTTCAGGAGGGTCCTGAACATAAAGTAAAATCCCATTTTTCAGGAGGGTCCTGAACAGAAAGTAAAATCCCATTTTTCAGGAGGGTCAGGAGGGTCCTGAACAGAAAGTAAAATCCCATTTTTCAGGGTAAAATCCCATTTTTCAGGAGGGTCCTGAACAGAAAGTAAAGTCCCATTTTTCAGGAGGGTCCTGAACAGAAAGTAAAATCCCATTTTTCAGGAGGGTCCTGAACATAAAGTAAAATCCCATTTTTCAGGAGGGTCCTGAACAGAAAGTAAAATCCCATTTTTCAGGAGGGTCCTGAACAGAAAGTAAAGTCCCATTTTTAAGGAGGGTCCTGAACAGAAAGTAAAATCCCATTTTTCAGGAGGGTCCTGAACAGAAAGTAAATTTCTATTTTTCAGGAGGGTCCTGAACAGAAAGTAAAATCCCATTTTTCAGGAGGGTCCTGAACAGAAAGTAAAGTCCCATTTTTCAGGAGGGTCCTGAACAGAAAGTAAAGTCCCATTTTTCAGGAGGGTCCTGAACAGAAAGTAAAGTCCCATTTTTCAGGAGGGTCCTGAACAGAAAGTAAATTCCCATTTTTCAGGAGGGTCCTGAACAGAAAGTAAAATCCCATTTTTCAGGAGGGTCTTGAACAGAAAGTAAAATCCCATTTTTCAGGAGGGTCCTGAACAGAAAGTAAAGTCCCATTTTTCAGGAGGGTCCTGAACAGAAAGTAAAATCCCATTTTTTAGGAGGGTCCTAAACAGAAAATAAAATCCCATTTTTCAGGAGGGTCCTGAACAGAAAGTAAAGTCTCATTTTTCAGAAGGGTCCTGAACATAAAGTAAAATCCCATTTTTCAGGAGGGTCCTGAACAGAAAGTAAAGTCCCATTTTTCAGGAGGATCCTGAACAGAAAGTAAAGTTCCATTTTTCAGGAGGGTCCTGAACATAAAGTAAAATCCCATTTTTCAGGAGGGTCCTGAACATAAAGTAAAATCCCATTTTTCAGGAGGGTCCTGAACAGAAAGTAAATTCCCATTTTTCAGGAGGGTCCTGAACATAAAGTAAAATCCCATTTTTCAGGAGGGTCCTGAACAGAAAGTAAAATCCATTTTCAGGAGGGTCCTGAACAGAAACAGAAAGTAAAGTCCCATTTTTCAGGAGGGTCCTGAACAGAATGTAAAGTCCCATTTTTCAGGAGGGTCCTGAACATAAAGTAAAATCCCATTTTTCAGGAGGGTCCTGAACAGAAAGTAAAAATCCCTGGATATGTATTTCCAATGGTAACTGAATCAAGTGAAACAAATTTGCCCCTGTTTCAATCAAAGAAAAATTTGTCATTTAAAAACTTAGTGGTGGCTTGCAGATCTTGGCTTTTCAGGTATCTGCCCAACACTCGTTCCTTTCATCTTTGTTCCAAATTGCTAACACTTGTCGTGTCTTGCCGCATCATTGACCTGGATCCAGATTGAGGGAAATGAGTTCTGACTCAAACAATGGGTTTCCATTTTTACCATGCCCCTGAGGTGCACTCTTTTCCCAAATCCGAAATGCTTCTACGAATCCAATAGCCTGTCGGTTGATAGACTTCCTTTGCTTCGTGTTTAATTACGATCATATTTCTTTTTTGTGTTGTTCCTTGGCTTTTCCTCATATAATTGGAAAGACTGGTAGTAAATTTTGAAATCCTTTCTTGCTTGTTTTGACACAGACTTGACTTAAAATGTAAAGAAATAATGGTGACTTTTATTTTGATAAATGACATAAAATAAACAAAAAGCATGAATATGTAAATGAAAGAAAGAGGGAAATGTCCCATATTCAAAAAGAAAACTTATCTGAATACGACAACCAACTCCAATGAGTATGACATGCATTTAGGATTGAGCTGCCTGATCTTCCTATCCAAAACTCCTCATTTGTTGTCGAGTTTGTGCCTTTGCCGTTGAGCCGCTTCTTCAAATCTATTGGACTCATACATCACATTCAACTGACGACATCTAAAAAGACATTCGCCAACAAATCTCTTTCTTTTCACTTTTCACTTTTCTCTTGAACTCTCCCTCGCCTTACGGTGCCCGTGAGGGTTTTCACCAATAAGACTCTCTCATTTTTGTATTTCTCTCAACTCACCATCGCCTTATGGTGCCTGCAAAGGTTTTCACCAATAAGACTCTCTCATTTTCATTTTCTCACAACTCACCATCGCCTTATGGTGCTTGCAAAGGTTTTCACCAATAAGACTCTCTCATTTTTGTATTTCTTTCATGATTTCTTATGTTGAGGGAGATAAGCGGTACTTCGCAATGTATCGTCATATCCATTGCATGCTTAGCCTTAACACTATCAAAAATTGACCTGAAGGACTTTCTTTGGTTGTAACTTGGCTTTTGGTCAAGGTTAGAAAAGATGGTAAGAGGCTCAAACGATACTTGAAGTGGGGGTGGGACTTACAACTTTTGGAATCGACTCAAACAATGCATTAACTCATGCCCCAGTTTTGTTGACTGGGTGAATCTTAAATCTTTATTTGGTTGGACCGAGCCCTAAATAGGGCAACCTACGTATCTCACTCCCGAGAGAGGAGAATCAGGTCGCACGTAGTTCCATCTGCTTGTCCTTTGCTTTGCTTTGATTTTTTTTTTTTTTCGAACTCTTTCTTTTATTCTTATTTTCTTGACATTTGTCTTTGACTCTATTTTGATTCCAAAAGAGGGATATGAAAGAAAAATAAACGAGGCTCAAACGGGTAAACAAAGGATGATACAATGTTTGGATAGAAGAATAAAATGCCTTCGTCATATCAATCTTCAAAAATGCAAGTACTAAACATGCAATAAAATCAAACAAAGGACCAAATATCATACATAGTATCTTTTGACCGCATCAGCATTGATAGCCATTTCTGCCATTTTGCCTTCAATATCTGTCAAATATAAGGCTCCATTGGGTAACACTTTCTTCACAACGAAGGGACCTTGCCAGTTAGGGGAGAACTTGCCCTTCGCTTTAACCTGGTGAGGAAGGATACGTCTTAATACCAACTGACCAACTTCAAAATTCCTGGGACGGACCTTTTTGTTATACGCATGAGCCATCCTCCTTTGATACAACTGGCCATGACACACGGACGTTAGCCTTTTTTCCTCGATCAAACTCAAATGTTCCAGTCGGGCTTTTACCCATTCGTCGTCATCGATCTCTGCTTCTACAATGACCCGAAGAGAAGGAATTTCAACTTCTGCAGGGATGACTGCTTCTGTCCCATACACTAATAAATATGGAGTTGCCCCTGTTGAAGTGCGAATAGTGGTGCGATAACCTAGCAATGCAAACGGCAACTTTTCATGCCACTGTCTAGAACCTTGTACCATTTTTCGCAGTATCTTTTTTATATTTTTATTGGCGGCTTCTACAGCACCATTGGCCTTTGGGCGATATGGAGTAGAATTTCGATGTGCGATCTTAAACTGTTGACACACTTCTTGCATCAAATGACTATTGAGATTGGCAGCATTGTCGGTAATAATCATCTTAGGAATTCCAAATCTACAAATGATATTGGCATGAACAAAATCTACCACAACCTTCTTTGTCACCGACTTGAAAGTTACTGCTTCCACCCACTTTGTGAAGTAGTCAATGGCTACCAAAATGAATCTATGTCCATTTGATGCCTTCGGCTCAATCGGTCCAATCACATCCATTCCCCAAGCTACGAACGGCCATGGAGCAGCCATTGCATGCAACTCAACAGGAGGAGAACGTATCAGATCGTCGTGCACCTGACATTGATGACACTTTCGAACAAACTGAATAGAATCCCTCTCCATAGTAAGCCAGTAATAACCTTCTCGAAGAATCTTCTTTGACAAGACGTGACCGTTCATATGCGACCCGCATACTCCAGAGTGTATTTCAACCATGATTGCCGAGGCTTCTTTTGCATCTACACACCTTAGAAGTCCCAGATCTGGGGTCCTCTTATACAAGATTCCCCCGCTCGAGAAAAATCCACGAGCCAAATGCCTAAGAGTCTTCTTTTGATCGTTGGTGGCATATGTTGGGTATTCTCCTGATTGAATGTACCGCTTGATATCCAAGAACCAAGGTTCTCCATCGAGCTTTTCTTCAACCACATTGCAGTAAGCATGCTGATCACGACTCTGTACATGCACTGGATCGATGTAGGCTTTGTCAGGATGTTGGAGCATTGAAGACAAAGTGGCCAAAGCATCAACAATTTCATTACGAATCCTTGGAATGTGCCTAAATTTTACTAACACAAATCGTCGGCATAGATCCTGCAAGCATTGTCGATACGGGATGAGCTTCAAATCTCGCGTCTCCCAATCGCCTTGAATTTGATGGACGAGTAAATCCGAATCTCCCAACACCAATAATTCTTGGACTCCCATATCAACAGCTAACCTCAAACCAAGGATGCAGGCTTCATACTCTGCCATATTGTTAGTACAGTAGAATCGAAGTTGCGCTGTTACCGGGAAATATTATCCCGATTCAGAGACAAGAACCGCACCTATTCCGACTCCTTTCATATTGACAGCTCCATCGAAGAATAACCTCCAACCTGGATCAACATCTATAACGACTTCATCTACACACGATACTTCTTCGTCAGGAAAATATGTCTTTAATGGCTCGTACTCTTCATTGATGGGATTCTCAGCAAGATGATCTGCCAAGGCTTGGGCTTTCATGGCGGTTCGAGTCACATATACGATGTCGAACTCGGTAAGCAAAATTTGCCACTTTGCCAATCGACCTGTCGGCATAGGCTTCTGAAAGATATACTTCAAAGGATCCATGCGGTGGATGAGATACGTAGTATAGGATGAGAGATAGTGCTTTAACTTCTGTGCTATCCAAGTTAGGGCACAACACGTCCTTTCAAGAAGAGTATACCTGGCCTCATAAGTGGTGAACTTCTTGCTAAGATAGTAAATAGCCTGCTCTTTTTTGCCTGTGACATCATGTTTCCCCAGGACACACCCGAAAGAATTGTCCATGACTGATAAGTATAAGATCAAAGGCCTACCAGGCTCCGGGGGTACCAACACGGGCGAATTTGACAAATATCTTTTGATTCGATCGAACGCTTCCTGACATTCTTCAGTCCATTTTACCACAACACTCTTTTTCAGCAACTTGAATATGGGCTCACAAGTGGTTGTGAGTTGAGAAATAAACCTTCTAATGTAGTTCAGTCTACCAAGCAAACTTATTACCTCCGTTTTATTCTTGGGCGGGGGCAAATCCTGAATGGCTTTGATTTTCGAGGGATCTAATTCAATTCCCCGACGGCTGATTACAAACCCCAACAGCTTTCCAGATGGAACTCCAAATACACATTTTGCCGGGTTGAGTTTGATGTTATACCTGCGAAGTCTTTCAAAGAACTTTCTCAAGTCTTTTACATGGTCGGCCTGACTTTTTGACTTAATAATCACATCATCCACGTAAACCTCAATCTCCTTATGCATCATGTCATGAAACATAGTGGTCATGGCTCTCATGTATGTTGCTCCAGCATTCTTCAAACCGAACGGCATCACCCGATAACAATAAGTTCCCCATGGTGTGATAAAAGATGTCTTCTCCGCGTCTTCATCATCCATAATGATCTGGTGATATCCGGCATAGCAATCCATAGAAGAGGCAACCTCGTGTTTAGCACAGTTGCCTAGAAAAATATGGATGTTGGGCAGTGGAAAATCATCTTTTGGACTTGCCCTGTTCAAATTGCGGTAATCAACACACACTCGAATTTTGCCATCTTTCTTTGGTACGGGAACAACATTGGATAACCACATGGGATAACGAGCCACTCGAATTACTTTGGCTTCAAGTTATTTCATGATTTCCTCTTTGATTTTAATACTTACATCTATTTTAAACTTCCTCAACTTTTGTTTGACAGGAGGGAATGCGGGATCCGTTGGCAATTTGTGAGACACTAACTCAGTGCTTAAACCAGGCATATCATCATAAGACCATGCAAAAACATCCTTATAATCCATTAACGTTTGAATCATTTCATCCTTTAGCTGGGGCAAAACATGTACACTGATTTTAGTTTCCCTAACATCTTTTTGATCCCCTAGATTTATTGGCTTAGTCTCATTCAAATTAGGATTCGGTTTGTCTTCAAATTGTTCCAACCCTTTGCTTATTTCTTCTAATGCCTTTTTTCATCATATTCCTCATCCTGCTCCATTACATCTGGATTATTTTGGATTTTAAGACCAGGCTGAAAATTCCGCATGCATGTCATGTCATTAGAATCAGCATAAAGAGAACTGTGTAAAAAGAAAAACAAACTATATTAGACACAAAACAAAAGGGACATTGCATTTCATTAAATAAAAGATAGAAGGGTTTAAACACAGACACCAATATAACATAAACAAACTAAAATCCGAATTACAACCCTGAAATAACTCGGATAAACAGAAAGAAAAACAAAATAAACTACCAAAACTCCCTCCTGACGGGGAGAGGAGTGACTTCCCAATTATTGAGCCGGACAGCTGGACCTATGAATTGCACATCTGCCATACTGGTACCTTCTCCTGCTTCAACCATATCAACTTCAATAAAAAAGTTCTGGAGGTCACCCACCAATTCAACTTCAGATTCCACATGCTTCGCGACATCGCTCTTAACGAATGACTCACTGAGTAGTGGCATTGGGCGAGGGAGTGACCATATTTCCTTCTTCCTTCCCCTGATTTTCTTCAGATCTTCAGCTATAGGCTCAAATCCCAAACCAAACGTGCCCACGTTCTCACTCGGACATATGGGATGAACTATACCATGCAGAGATGCTCCCAAACCTTTTCCCTGTTTAAATCCGTATTTCCAAAGTTCACTCACCATCATGATAGAAGCAGAAGACAATTGCGGTCCCGGCATAGCTTGCCACTCAGGGATACGACTCACTGGCACTGTATCAAAAATTTGATAGACGAATGTCTTCTCTACGTTATTTGCTTCAATAAAGGACAAGGGAGAATCTTCGTAGACTGATAAATCTCCTTCACCATGAATAACTACTTCTTGTCTGTCATGCTCAAACTTAATCATTTGGTGTAGCGTGGATGCAACCGCCTTGGCCTTGTGGATCCAGGGCCTTCCCAACAACAGATTGTAAGAGGATTCTACGTTCAATACATGAAACTCTATGGCAAAATCAACAGGCCCTATGGTCAACATTAGTTCTATTTCGCCAATGGAATTTGACTTTGCACCATCGAAAGCCCTAACACATACATTGTTGGGCTTGATCCTATCAGCACCAACATTCAGCTTTTGCAAAGTAGAAATAGGGCAAATATTTGCACCTGAACCTCCATCAATCATAACATGAGTGACGTAGAAATCCTCACACTTCACTGTAATGTAAAGACCCCGATTATGCCATGTACCTTCAACAGGCAATTCATCATCAGAAAAGCTGATCCGATTGACCTCAAAGATTTTTCCCACCATTTTCTCAACCTGGTTGATTGTAATCTCCCTTGGAATATATGCTTCATTCAATACCTTCAGCAAAACATCATGATGCTCCTCGGAGTGCAACAACAAAGATAAAAGGGAAATTTGAGCAGGGGTTTTCTTCAGCTGGTCTAATACTGAATACTCTGGCAATTTCATCTTTTTCAAAAAATCTTCGGCTTCCTCCTCAGTGATAGGATTTTTGATAGAAGACGGTTCACTCACCGTTGGCTTAGACTTTCTTAAGCTTTCAGGCACGAAGCATCTTCCTGACCTGGTCAAACCTCCTACCTCATCTACATCTTCCACAACTTCTGTCCCGTGATAGGTCATCACGGTCCGCCCATAATTCCAGGGAATTCTTTTCATATCAACTATCGGAGGTTGGGTCACCGGTTTGAGGACAATAGGCGGTGCCAGTGCTCCTTTCACCGTCAAGATAGGCTGACTCAAAGCTCCCACCACTGTCAACTTAGGTTTATCCTGACTCAAATCACCATACCTTCTGGCGCCTTGTACTGTGATCAGGGGCTTCTTTGTGCTTTCTCGGGATTTATCCTCCCTCATTCTTTCCTGGCTCAATGACATTGCTTTTAAAGACTCCGCTACATTCACCGATTTCTCCTCAGTGGTGTGTATCTTGACAATAGGCTTATAACCCCTCGAAGACTCTTTCCCATCATATATCAATTCTAACATATTGGCTTCAGCATGGGTTGGCAACGGATTCTGGTTAATGTTAGGACCCTCCGGGGCTTGGACCAACATCTGATTTGTGTCAATCAAGTCTTCGACAGCTCTCTTTAAATGCCAGCATTTCTCAATATCATGGCCTGGCATATCAGAACAGTACGCACACCTTAAAGAATAATCGAGATTCCTTGGTGGTGGATTTGAAAGCCTTCCTTGAATTGGGCTTAAAACCTTCAACTTCCTCAACCTATCAAACAAGCTAGCATATGACTCCCCAAGAGGTGTGAATTGATTTTTGACCGTTTTCTCCTGCTTATACTCGGGCCTAGGCTAAAAACTGGGTCTGGGGGGGGGGTTTTGGTAATTTGGTGGAGCGAATGGGCGATTTTGTGAAGTTTGCGCGCGCCACTGCGGGTAAGAAGGGGTTTGGGCATATGGTTGCGCACTATATACTGGGTAAGGGGGTGGTGGAATGGAATATAAAGGATTTTTTGGAGGGTAGTAATGGTGGGGAGGAATATATGGAGCTTGGGCGTAGACTTGGGCTTGGGATTGGGGATAGGGGTGAGGTGGCCTTTTAGGATAAGTATGGGTTCCGGCTACGACAGTCGCAACATCCTCTTTTTTTTTTCCTCCAAATGCGCCAGATCCACCTTGAATCGCTTGTGTGGTAGCTTTTAATGCAGCAAAACTCACTATTCGACCGGTCTTAATCCCGTCCTCTATCATCTCCCCCATTTTGAGGACTTCCATAAAAGACTTTCCCATTGCCGGAAGTAAATGTTGAAAATAGGTCTCATCCTGCGCCTGAATGAAAACTTCTACCAACTTACTTTCCTTCATTGGAGGCTTTACCCTAGCGGCCTGTTCACGCCACCTTATAGCGTATTCCCTAAAACCTTCAGTGCTCTTTTTCTTCATGTTGACCAAAGATTTTTCGTCCGGAATCAAATCGATGTTGTACTGAAAATGTTGAACAAATTCAGAAGCCAAATCATCCCAACTGTTCCATTTATCGATATCCCGATCGATGAACCATTCTGAAGCCAGATCTGAAAGACTCTCACCAAAGAAGGCCATGAGTAGTTCTTCCTTTCCTCCTGCAGCCCTCAACTGGTTGCAATAACGTCTCAAGTGTGCAACAGGATCACCGTGTTCTGCGTACTTCTCGAACTTAGGCATCTTAAAACCGGGAGGCAGGTTGATGTCTGGGAACATGCACAGGTCTTTATAGGAAACACTTCTATAATCTCCGATTCCTTGCAAATTCCTCATAGCTTGCTTTAAACTCTTCACTTTCCGGGCTATGACATCCTTTTCCTCCGTTGCGACAGGTTTCTCCGTATCAAATGGAAATGCAGGCGGCTGAGTGTACCCATACGGTTCATTCAATTGCAGAGTAGGCTCCGTAGCATAATACTGACCATCTGAAACCTTCAGTGCTGGCTCACTGGAAGACCGAGGAAGCCTCATTGTGGGACGCACAACATATATGGGAGTTTCTTGTGGTGGCGGGGCCACGAATACCGGTGTGACCGGTGGCGCTGGCTGAGCAGCTGGTCTTGATTGGGGAGCTGCCAAGGGCACACCAGAATTGCCAGGATAATAATGTCGCGGAGTGAATCCTGGCGCGTGCTCAGGTGACTCAGTAGGAGCAGAGAATTGTGCCTGAGAGAGCGGTGGGCAATTAGAGATATTCCCAAGACCTTCAGGGAGCGGAGGAGGAGGCATTCCGCTGGCCCATGCCCGGTGCAAATCTATCAATTGTTGCCTGAGCCTTACTACCTCATCATTGTGTTCTGAACTTTCTTCCCTGTGATCCTGATCCGGGTTAATGAGCGAATTTTCAATCTCCCTGCTAGCCATTGCGAGCTTTGCTTTGGACCTAGTGAAGTATGGGTGACTAGCCAGAGTGCTGCAAACCTACCACTGTTATCTGAAAGAACATGCTCATCAAAGACGACATCCGTTAGGATTAGGGTATACCAAAAGCATGGGAATCACATTGGTAAAATTGCCCTAAGTTCATGTTCACATCTACCAGCTTTTGAGGGTAGCGAGGTCATTTCAACATCATCCCGATTTTATTTACACACTTTTTTTTTGTATCAATATCTGTTCTTTTCCTCACGTTATCTACCTTTATTTTATCATTCTTTATGGCTTTTGTTTTCCTTAAAAGAGGAAAAAATAATGAAAAACAACGAAACAAAATGATTAGATCGAACCCAAAAGTAGGCTGCCTACGTATCATGTTGTACATGAATCAGATCTTGCGTAGTTCGAGCAATCTTGCCAAAATGGTCGATTAAACTCCTTTTTTCTTTCTTGAAACAAAGTGTCAAAAGAATTGATGAAAATCTTTTTTTTTTTCTTCTTTTTTTTTTTTAGGTTTAAATCTCTATACAAAATGAAACATGTGATTACCAAAGAAAAAAACTTTTTGGGTTTTCAATTTTTGAATTTCATGCGAAAATGAAACTTGAATCTATTAAAGAAAAATCTTTTTGTAGTTTTCTTTTAGAGACGTATATGAAACACCTACTCTAAGTGAAGAGTGAAGAAAATCTTTTTGAATTTTTCAGATTCCTGTACAACATGAAATCTATGATTACCGAAGAAAATATTTTTGGATTTTCGATTTTAAATTTCATACGAAAATGAAACTTGAACCTATTAAAGGAAAAAATATTTTTTTTCTTTCTTTTAAAGATGTACATGAGACACCTACTCTAAATGAAAAGTGAAGAATTTTTTTTTTTTTGAATTTTTGAAATAAGATCCCCGAACCCATAATAGGTTGCCTACGTATCTCACTCCCGAGAGAGGAGAATCAGGGGTGCGTAGTTCGTCCAGATTGGACATTTAACGATTAACTAATAAATTGACTCTAACTTAAGAGACAACCAAAAACAAACGAGTGAAAATATTTTGGATTTTCAACTAGACATTTCAACTAAGACTGACACCACCAATTATAAAAAAAATCTTTTTGGTATTTTGTTTTTCACAGATAAGTAGACAAAGCAAATAAAACCCTCTTTTTTTTTTCATTCAATTTTTTTTTTTGAACTTACGGTACTTTGAGAAGATAAATACAAAAACGTAAAAAAAATCTTTTTGAGTTTTGGGATCGTGAAGAACAAAAGCCATAAAGAACTCTAAAATAAACTTCGACACTCCTTTTGATTCATTCTTTTCGACTCACTTTTTTTCCTTTTTTTTTTTTTTACACTTTACTTCTAACACATGTTTTCCCCAAATCGGTCCGTCAAATGACCACGTTACCCTCAAATATGCAACAGTTAGCACGTAGGGATGCTTTAAAGGCGAGTCTCCTACAAAGGACCGTGTAGGCCCCGCTAGGTCTCAATAAGATGCACATAAGAATGACCTAAAGGCTGACCTACGTTGTGGTTTACTAACAAGGCCGTTCGGGGGAGCATATGGTCGATAGTGGCTGCTTTGCTTTCCACCTACTCCATACATCCAACGGCTCTCCCCCTAAAATAAAGGTGACTCAACTAGATTTCGTGCGCACGACGTGCGCTCCGAGACTTGTTGCAGAAAGAAGGCCGGGGGGATGGACTCATGATGACAGATATAAAGCGGTAACACATAGGATAAATACTATAAACAAAGAGCACGAAAACGCACAAAAGTGAAAACAATAACAAAGCAATAATCACAAACAATGCTTATACACTCGTAATGCCAAACAAAGCCGATACGACTCAAAAAATAAGCTCGAATTCTGAAATGTCCCCAGCAGAGTCGCCAGAGCTGTCACACCCCTTTTTTTGACTCCAAAAATTAGTATGTATTTTAAGGTTTGAAAGGGTTTTTTATTAAAGTGACAAAATGAAGATTGGTTCCGAAAAAAGATTATTTTTACATTCAAAATCAGAGTCGCCACTTGGCATAATCTGGTGTGCCAAGTCACCATTGAAAAATCCTTTTCGAAACCATTTGACTCTTTAAACCGGTTTACGAACAGAGATTCCGGCTAAGGAATTCTGTTGACCGAGGGGAAGGTGTTAGGCACCCCTCGATCCCGTGGTTCGACCACGGTCGCCTGGTGGAGCGTATCGGCTAATTTGATATTACAAATGTACAAACCACATAAACACACAAAACAAGCAAACAAATAAATCACACAAAATTCAAAACAAACAAAAATAATGTTCAGTCCAAATTATACAATCCAAAATAAAAGAGGTGCTGAAATATAAAACCTATTCTATTCTAAACTAATCCTAAACTAAACTCCACCCGACGTTCCGGGCCTTGATCACGAGCCTCCTTTGCGTACATGCTACTTCAGGGCATTCCCCGGATAAATCAATACAAATCCTTCGGGGCATTCCCCGGCCAAATGAGGCTCGTGATCAAACAAACAAACAAAAATAATGTTCAGTCCAAATTATACAATCCAAAATAAAAGAGGTGCTGAAATATAAAACCTATTCTATTCTAAACTAATCCTAAACTAAACTTCACCCGACGTTCCGGGCCTTGATCACGAGCCTCCTTTGCGTACATGCTACTTCAGGGCATTCCCCGGATAAATCAATACAAATCCTTCGGGGCATTCCCCGGCCAAATGAGTACAATTTAAACTTTTCGTGCAATAAAGTAGAAAGTACCATTCACGCACATATTCAAACACTCCAACAACTCGTTATTCCTAAATTTGCCTACCAAGCCTACGTTTGCCTACCAAGTTCAACGTATCACAATTCTATCATGTTAAAAATTATCAATACATCAAAATTAATCAATATTCATTTTCCTCCATTTTTAATCCCCACCTTAATTCGTTTTTAACCACGTGATTAACCCATTTCAATACACAATCCACCAATCGAGAATAACGAAAATTCATCAATCATGCTTAGCACATCACACACCCAAATGTCACCAACAGTTCACATCAACAAACAAACCACAGTATCGAATCACACGCAATCATAATCACAATCACATAAGAATTAAATAAAAGAGAAGAAAAAATTGGACCTTAAATTTGAAGCTTTCAAACTCAATGTTATTTGAATAAAGAGAGTTCGCACCCGGAAACCTCGAGCCGAACCTTAACACCAACAATCCAACTCGACAAATAAAGATCCGTTCACCGTCACTTTTCACGCCGGGTACTGTTCACTGGTTACTGTTCACCGGTTACTGTTCACCGGTGCTTCTTTTTTTTTTTTTTGTGAGGAAGATTATTTTGTCATTGTTGTTATTGTGGAGAAGATGATGATCAAAGCCTTCGCCCCTTTTCCTCTTAGAATCTTTTTTTTTATAATGGGCATGGATTTGTTATGATGTGGGAATTTGGATGGGTCCCCCATATATTCTTTCTTTGTGGACAAGAAAAAGGAGGGGGGATCATATGGGTAGTTAGGTTAGGTGGAAGCTTTTGATTGGGTAGGTTGTTAGGATAAGATAAATTAGTTAGAGGTATTTTTTTTTTTTTGTTTATTTTTGTATTTTTGTATTTTGTGGAGGGATAATTACACGGGGTAGGGTACACGGTAGGATAACATAAAATGGGTAAAGTGAATAAAAATGGAACTTCAAGAGGACGAAATCACGTGTCTACACATATTGTGCGAAATCATTTTTATATTTGATCATTTTTTCAGCAAATCATTTTTCGTCTCAGATTGTATTTTGAATATTTGATTGAACTCAATATTGATCGAATTGAGAGAGTTATTCCTTCATCAAACTCGATTCTTCTACGTACTCAATGAACAACATTAGTTTTATTTTTTTCACAATGTAATGATATAGACGGTGATTGTATTTGTATATTATGAAGAGTGAAATTGTATTTTGTTTGTATATTTTGATTTGTGTTTTTATATTTTTATTGTATTTGTATATTAAGAATTCTGTTTATATATGTAAATTTGTCACGATCCAAATGGCCATGAGTGACACTCACACTAATCTTTCTGTGGGAAAACCATCTAAACGAACCATTACCCAATCACTTAGTCACTATTAAGATGATATTATTATAAAATCAACATAATAATTATAATTCAAAACTAATCGTTATTAATGCGGAAGTCAAACAAACTACTTACAAAAATTTCCAAGACCCGAAAGTCATCGTACAAAAATTACTAACAAAGATCATGTCTAAAGTAATATCCAGAAATAAAGTAAATCAAGAATATTTTATTGCCCGAAATATGGACAAGAAAAAGAATAAGATGACCCATGACATCCTGGAGACAAAGTGCTCACCCTTGGATCAAAATCTGTTGTCAAATTCGAGAGGTGAGGTCATGTCTGAGCCTAGAACACTTTCTGCACTCAACAAAAGAAGAGTACAGGGTAGTATCAGTACAAACCACTATGTACTGGTAGGTATCATAGGCCAACTCAACTTAATAACATATACACAACATAAATCAAATAACAAATAGATAGACTTCATCACATAACAAATACTCAATGAATAGACAATACAACAATAACAGGTCAAACAAGTCATATAACCATCAAGAGTATCAACCATACTATAACCATCCATAGAATCTACACAGTTATGTACACATATGCTATGAGACTTATTTTTGCCCAAATAGTCATGACCTGCAGGGAACAATCTATGTTTATGTACCGTACCGGCGTGGTACCCGATCCAACATAAATATAAACGTACCAGCGTGGTACCCGATCCAACATAAATATAAACAACTATTATCAATATCAATTTACACAACCTCCCAGTATACAACACAATGTACCAAGTTTACAAGTACACTTAAAGTCATACGACAATTCCATCAAGTCAATTTTCAATAAACATTTATACAGGAATCAACAATCCAAACATCAACAATTTCAAGGATGTCCGAATACCAATCCACAAGTATCCAATTTAGGAGCATACACACAATTAAGTTGAGTCTAAACTCCAATTAAACCGTAACCTACCTCAACCGAAGAATTCGAATGTCACTAGTCCACAGGTGTCTTGCCCTTCGTTGAAATTTTAAAACGTTCAAAATCTGATTAATTATATAATTCTCATAAAAGTATGAATAAAATGATACCCATTTTATAAATTCTTATACTAAAAAAAAAAATGTAAAACCTAATCCATAAAAATTGCAACTTATAGAAAACCATATGAGAACATTGAATAGCGGAAGCTAACAATGGGTTTCGAAAGCCATAATTGGTAAGAAATCACTTAATTCACATGATAATTCTTTAATGATTAGGCCATCATTCCCTAATCATTAATTCTTGTCCTTTAGCTAAGGAAACAAACAACTGTAATTAAGTTAGGCAACATGTTTGCTTCTATATAATATTCTATACACGCACACCTGTAATTAGTTACAAAACACTATACGAATTGTCCACAATTGACAATTACAAAAAGTAATTCCTTACCTGTGGTGCCGATGCCGCCACAGTTTGCTCTATGTTAAAATCTCTTATCCCTTTTCTTTAATAATTACTTATCGTTCAAAGGATTAAACCCTATTAACTTCAATTAACCTTGCATGTGGTTTACTTGAGAAGAAAATAGTTACAGATTTAACCCACTATTTCTGTTTAAATTAATTATCCAATACCTAAACTTTTAATAAATACTAAAAATTTATTCAGAATTCCATAGAAATAAATTAAATATGTAAGTTAACTAAAAAATAAGTTCCAGACCTATTGAAAACATGGAAATACCATATCGAGGTTGTCTTGACCAAAGGTTGACTGTGATCAAGTTTAACTTTATTAAAACTTAAGGACTCAATTAATGACTTAAATCACCTCCGAACACCTCACAAACTAGTACTATCATCCTGTAAGCCATAAATTATCGTACACCAATTACAGAAAGAGCTAAAATGAGAAAGATGAGAAAATTTCACACAAACGATCGGAAGGATTGTTACAAAATTATAATTATATATTATTATTTTATTTATATGTTGTACGTGTGTTTGCATATTTTATGTGCAATTGTGGCTTTGAGTGTGTAATTATATATTATGTATGCATTTGTATGATTAGAGTTATGTTGTATATTTTGACTGTAGTTTTGTCATTATGATTTTATTTGTATGTTCTCAGTATAATTGTATATTATTGACTGATTTAATATGTTGTCTTTGTTAATTTGTATTTTTTATGACGTTTTTGATGTGTTGGAGATTGACAATAAGAAGTATTCCTGTTCTTGTGAAGCACCCTAGGAAATGAACATATAAACAAAATTATGAAGAATACATAACTGATGCTATATCATTGAGCACAAATACATCATACAATCAATTATACGCTCTTCTGGCATCTCATACTATTTGTATTTATATTAATAAATAAGTATGTGCAACTGTGTTTTAAAAAAATATATATAAAGTTACCTATAGTTATATGTTGCCATGTTGAAAAATACATATACAGTTCTATAAGTGAAAATACATATACAGTTCTCTTATTTGAAAAATACATACACAGTTCTCTAAGTGAAAATATATATACACAGTTACAAAAAATATATAAGTGCAAACTGTATTTGACCTTTTTTTTTCATTATTTTTCTTTAAAAATTTTCAGGTTGTACCAGCCACAGAGTATATCTATACAATACATGATAAAAAAATATTTTATTGTTTGCCTCAAGAAAAAATTATGTTCTTGTCACGCATTTTAATTGGATGAGATATCATGTGCACATATGTGTGTAGTCTTGAATAGCAAGAATTTTACAAAGAGACCATATTGCTCTGATTTGTACAAGTCAAAAACAGTATTAAGTACATATGATGTTTAAATTTATTCTTTATCACATAAAAATGATTAAGAAATTCTAGATAACATACTTGTTGAGGTAGTACTGTCCCTAAAATACAAGCGACCTCATGACAGACCTCCAAAGAAAGATCGTGAAAAATCAGGAAGGAATAAGTTCGAAAAGAAAATCATCAATTCATGTAGTGTTTGTAGGTTTAAGGGTCACAATAGACGTTCATGTAGGAAATATCGTAAATGATACATTTCAAAATATTTATTGTGGTGTGATTAATTCTTCAATGACAATTATGTTTCATATATTAAAATACGTTATTGTTACCTTTTCAATATTTGCAACTTTAATTGAAAAATATAAATAAAGTTATCTATATTTATTTAAGAGTACATTTATATATTTGGGTATGTACAATCACAAATACATATAAATACAAATAAAAAATATTGTGCAACTATAAAAAATAAATTTGTATTTATATATACAACTATATAAATCCGTCCTTAATTATTAATACATAGCTAATTAAATTACATGTACAAATATATATACAGTTACCTAAATGTATTTGCTATTGATTTTTGTAATATATATATAAATACAAATATATAGTTGTTCAACTAAATAATATATATGTAAGATCTGAATCACCATTAATACATATGTAATTACATATACAACTATTGAAAACAAGATAAATATTCAACATAATACTAAAATGGAAACCTTCTATCCAATTAGATTGAGCACCAATCTTCACAATACCATAACATAATTGTCAAATTCAATTAACTTTTTACATTAAACATGAAAGTAATATATGAAGCTTAACAACTACTCAACTACATCACTATCAACCTACAGTTAAATGTTATCATACACAAAATAAAAAAAGTCATATACAATGCACATAATTAGGAGTTTCATAACAATTGTTTCATAATTACTTGAATAACAACTTGTATTTTGTATTTTAGACACTTTTTTCTACTAAAATACATATAAAATAAAATTTATTGTCATTCTTTTACTCAAATCAATTGAGTTAAATAAGGAATAATTAAGCCTTATATTTAAAATACTATATTTCTTTTTTATAAATTACCCTTATTAAATTATGATCTTAAATTTGTTACTTTCTGTAATTTTTTCTTTTTATTTTGAATTTGGGCCCGAGCTCAACGTGGGCCTCATATAACTTGTTTTTATGATATTTATCAATCTCTCACTTTTTGGCCTATTTGTTCCTTTCTTTTGTTGGCAATCTAACAAGTATGTTTTGCTTTTTGCTCTCAGACGTCTTTGTCCTCTGTAAATAAATATGTATTCTATTTGAAAACACAATATTTTTTATTTTACACAATATGTTTTATGTTAATTAAATTAAAATAATATGATAAGTAAATACTATAATAATCATAATTGTTTATGTTTTGTTACTATCTGTTATTTTTTCAACTTAATACATGCGGTAGATAAACGTTTGGTCAAATTTTGAAAAATTTTTGTGTAAAGGTTACGTTTAGTTGTATTATTTTAACGTCTCAATTATTATATTATTTTTTTATCTAAAATAAAGATTTTTTAATCATAAAATAAAAATTTCTTATAATAAAAAACATAAAATTTAAAATAAATTTATAAAGAATTACATATGATAACTTCGTTATTAATCATCATATAATAACTAACTTATGAATAAAACTACCCATACACTTTGTTTGGATGGTGGTTTATCATGGTTTCATAATATATGGTACTGTATGTATGGTATGGTATTGTACAATACAGTACAATATAATGTTTGGATGGACTGTATCGTTCACTGCTGTTTAATAAGAGTTTTATTGTTTGGTTTGAAGGTATGGTACTGTAGTGTAACTGATAAATTTACTAAGATGCCCTTAATTATTATAAATGTTAAATTCATTAATAATTATTAATAAAATAATTTTTTTCTGCTAATCTGTCACAAATTATGTTATATAAATATATTAAGTTATTAAATTCATATAAATTTTAAGAAAATTAATACAAGAGTAGATCAAAAAAATTGTAATCGAATTTATTTTTTATAGAAACAAATTTCATTTCCTTTTAGTGAAACGTGACCACCAACTACAAGTACAAAGTTTAAATGTATTTTTTGTGTATGCTACGGGGGTGTTCGGTATGAAATACAAAAAAAAAATCTAGGAAAATAAATGATTTCTTACTTATTTTCTTGTGTTTGTCACACAAATAAAAAATATTTTCTAAAAATATTTGTATATGTTTAACACAAAACAATGAGAATGAATAAGCTTAGGGGGTTGGGGTAAGATAAAATTATGAACTTTTTGTTAAAAAGAATATTTGGAGATGGGATAGTGGAGTGGGGAATCGAGGGTAGGGGTAGGGGTGGGGTAAGAAAAAAGTTTTGAATTTTTTAAAAAATAAATTAAAACACACACACACGCGCACACACACACACACACACACACATATATATATATATATATATATATATATATTGTGGGTGGGTGTATTGGGCGGCGGGGGGCTGGTAGGAGGAGGTGATGGGGTAAATTTTTAATTTTTTTTTTAAAAGGAAAAAAATTATTTTGGGAGAGAGGCTGGTAAGTGTGAGGGCGGGGTAAGAAAATATTTTGAATTTTTTTTTAAAATACTATTTTTAAAAAAAAAAAATTGGGTTGGGGATTTGGTAAGGGGTGGGGTCAAGGTCGGAGTAGGGGGTGTGATAAAAAAAAGTTACTTTTTTTTTAAAATTTAAACAATAATTGTTTTTTGGACGGAATGGGGTGGGGTGAGGTGGGGGGGAGGGGGAAATTTTTACTATGGACCTCATGCACCAAGTCACGGTTGCATGAGGCACCTGTTATTTTGACACATGGACCTTTAGGTCCCACCTATCAAAATAATTTTCTTTTCCTCTTCATATTTCTTTACCTTTTCACTGTAGTTAGCCGTTTTTATTTACACAACTCAATTTTTTGCTTTTTTATTTTGGAGTTAATTTTTATTTATTGTTTTTTTATGTTTGTCTTTATTTTGCTTTTCATTTTTTTTCAGGCTCATGAAACTAATCAAATTGATTGTCTTTTTTTCTTTCTGATTCTTATATGTAGATATTTGCAACCAAATCAAATTTATATAGTATTTTTTTTGTTTTAATTTATTTGTGTCACTTTTTTATAAGTCCATTTCAAAAGGAATAGCTTTTTCATTTTCTGAAAACTTTTTAGTTTTAACTTTTTACATGATATGTTTAAAATCACAAAAGTTAAAGAATACTGTAATATATTCTATATATTTTAGTTAAGACCAATTAAGAGCTCGTTTGGATAGAATGAAAAAAATAACTTTTGAATTTATGTGTTTAAAAACTGAAAATAAGTGTTTAGAAATTAAGCAGATAAATGTTTGGATAGAAGTGCTCAAAATGAAAAGAAGTTGTGGATGTGTTTGACAAACAAGTGTCATTAAACACTTTTTTATTGTCAAAATGACTTAAATGTCCTTAAAGCTGCTAACATCATAAATAAGTTGAATTATATATAATTTTTAATCCTAATAATTCAAAAATAAAGGAGAAAGATGAAGAGGAAACTAGAGGAAAGAGAAGGAGAGAAGAGGCAAAGAGAAAAAAGAATGAAAAACTATATATTTTAGGGCTACATGGGGTATTGTTGAAATTAGAGAAAAATATAAGGGATAAAGATTATATATTTTAGTCAAACTTAAAAGAATTTTAATCTAAAATGTATAAAGCTGGAGGTACCCGGCGTCTCACTTTTTGCCCTTTTTAAATCAAATTTTAAATTTTTTTAAGTATTTTTTTTATTTTACAATACATCTAAAAAAGCTACAAAAGAGATTAAAAGCTGATTTGACCATATTTTAATCTTATCCAAACGGGCTCTAAAAGATATTTTAATTTTATTTTTATGTCTATTTAATGATGGGGCAACTCTAAAATTTTAAGAAAAGAATATCAAGAAAATTAAATCAATATTTAGATTTATTTAGGACCCACTCCATTTCTAGACCCTACCAACTTTAAATTTTACTATATAAGAGATGTCCTTAATAATAAAAAATATATGATAATTCTTTAATTTCTAAATATTAGAGATGCCTTTAATAATATTAAAGCATAAAATCAAATAGACTTATGAAAGATAAATTTATTACATATGAGATTTAATTTCCAATTTTTAATATCCAAATTTTCTTACACTAACAAAAAATTAAGAGAATATAATTAAAAAATATAAATTACCTCCATGATTGAGTGACAAAAAAATTAATTTATTTACAAATATCAACAAATAAAAACTAGGAGGAAATAACGAAGCAAAAGGATAAATATTTTAATTTATTTAGTACTATGAAAAAAAATAATTTGAAGAAAAGAGCAAATAAAAAAAAATAAAAATTAACCCCATAAAAGAAAAAGAAAAAAAGTGATTTTTCCAAAAACTTAAAAAGTCAAATAATTGAGAGCACAAAAAAAAAAAAATATAAAAATGAGAATTACTTTAAGTGGTGGGACGCCAAAAGGTCCACGTGTCAAAATAATAGGTGCCTCATGCAACTATGACTTGGTGCATGAGGCCCATAGTAAAAATTTTCAGAGAAGGGGGGATGGGTTGGGGGAGAGGTAGGAGGTGGAGTTAAATAATATAAGGTAAAGGATAAAATATGATTATATAATATTAAATAAGGGTATAATTGAAAAAAAAAAGCAAACCATGAGATACCACCAAATCGGTGGTTCAATAAAGTGAGGATTTTCATGGTTATCAAATCATGAAATTAAACCATACCATACCATACATTTTAAGAAACAATCAAAACAAACATGGTTTTTTAGTAATCATACCATACCATACCATACCATACCATACCATACTATACCATGGAAAATCACCATCCAAACAGTGTGTTAGTGGGACCGAAATAGATTAATGCTAATGCAGCCATGTGTTGTTTGACCGCACCTTTTCTTTAGCATGTAGAAGTGGAACGAGTCCGAAACCAAAATATGCCATGAAACTAAAAAAAATACCAATCTACGCCATATAAAAAAAGTATCAAAATAGGCTTTGTGCACTTAATTAGTGCACAATACCTTTAGATTTTAACGAAAGGCATCCAAACAACATTAAAAAAAGGTAAAGTTTAGATTATGCACTAAATAAGTGCACAATTTATTTTTTTAATGGATTGGACACTTATTTAGTGCACAATTCCTTTTTTACAACATTGTGCACAATCTATTTATTTATAGATTATGCACTAAATAAGTGTACAGTATATTTATTTCACGGGTCAATTCATTTTTTAAAGATTGTACACTTTTTTAGTGCACAATTCATTTATTTATAGTGCACAATATATTATTTTCAGATTGTTCACTTTTATAGTGCACAATCCATTTATTTATATTGTTCACTTTTTTACACAATTGTGCACAATCTATAAATAAATGGATTGTGCACTACTAAAGTGCACAATGTTTAAAAAAAATGAATTGTACACTAAAAATGTGCACAATCTATAAATAAATGAACTTTGAACTAAAAAAGTGCACTTTGCACTTTTTATCAAATTCAAACATATCAACATCAATCTGCCGTTGATATGAAATTTGAATATGTGCACATAACATGTGCACATTATCCTGTTCAATTTCTTCAACAGTTCTTTAAAATTTCTATATAAAGGGAAAACATCGTCTTCTTCACTGCAACAACTTCAGATATTTTTATAGTTCAGATAAATTTTAATTCATTTGAGTCGTAGAAAATGAATAGTGAATGTATCAAAGTTGCACTTTTTTGGGACGGTGAAATTGTTCATGAGGGTAATACAATATATTATAGTAATTCTCCCAAGTGCAACGTCAAGTATCCAATTTCAATTGGTTATCAAGAATTTGTTGATTCAATTTTTAGAAGGATGAAAATTAAAAGTGACGATTATGATTTATTTATAATCGGACAATATCTAAATTCCTTCTCATCAAATATGGAGGATGGATTATCAATAACGATGAGTTGTTGACTGAATTTTTAAGGTCTCATTATTATGTCAATCAAAAAAAGTTAAATATTCTTCAAGTTTATGTTAAGAAGGAGCGGACGAGTCGTCGTGCGCACTCTCCTGCACAGACGAATGTCTATACACAACTTGAGGATCCAACTAGTATTGGTGATGTCCGGTTAAGTCATTATAGCAATATTTTCAACATGAACGTTTCTAAATACTTTATGTCGGGTAACGCACCGACACAATCTTCAATACCTGATTTGAACGAAACTTTGAATCAAAGTGACTGGTAATGTTGATGAATTTATTTTATTATTAGTAATATTTATTTTGATTGCTTTGTGTTTATTTTTTATGTCATATTGTTGTTATATTTTTTTCAGGGGATTAAATCTTAGTGAGATGACTAATGATGAATTTTTGAGGTGAGATTATAATTATGGTCAATCATCACAGCTTGGCTGGGTGGACAACGTTGGAACATCTTTAAATGTTCCTCTTTCGTTGAATCTTGATATTGCCGACTATTATTGATAGGTTACATATAGTTGTTATTATATTTATTTATATTTTTAACATTATATTAAAAATATTTAATTTTATAAAATACAGGAATAATGTACCGCGAGATGAGCATGTCGTTCCCGAAGATATTGAAAATGACGATCAAGCAAATTATGGCGAATTATCACAAAATGATGATAGTGCACCTAATAATGCTGATGGAGGTGAATTCCCCTATGACTCATCATCGAGTGATGATGGTGTGAGGTTCAATTATGAACAAAGATCCATGCCCATGAGCCCTTATCCTCAACAAGAATCAATTCCACAAACATTAATGTAAAGGCCGACATCAATGTCACAATCAAATAATAGACCCCATTTTTATTCTAATGAAGTTTTGTTTCTTGATCATTTTCAAGAAGGACCAGATGTGTTTATGGATAAGCATGAAAATATTTTTTCCCTACAGGTATGGTGTGAATCAACTGATTTTTTATATGATGGTTTTTATATTTCTAGCCAGATGTTGTTCAAGTCAAAAAAAGATTTGCAACAAGCGGTTAGACTCTATCATATTAAAGAAGGGAGGGAGTTTCTTATTGTTAAGTCTGGAAAGGATGTCTTCAGAATTTGTTACAAACGTGTAGATCAAGGATGTTCTTTCAAACTTTGTGCTACCAAGAATAGTAGTGATACCTTGTGGAAAATCGACAAATACATTGGCGAACACACTTGTAATATGGGTGATTTTCGTGGAGGTCACAACAATTTGGATGTAGACAAGATTGCAACTGTTCTTGTACTGTATATTAAAAAGACATCGAGGTACTATTTCTTATCAACTTCATTTGACTATACAAATCAGTAGTTATATTTTCAATAATAATTATTAAGAATAATTTGTTACAGATATCCAATCAAAGATTGTCAAATGTCTATTCTTAATAAGTTTCGCAAAATAATTAGTCGGCGAAAGGAGTATCTTGGATGAAGGCATGCATTTGGAAAAGTCTATGGAAATTGGGAGGCCTCATTTTGTGAATTGCCAATGTTTATCGCTGATATGAAATATTTCAATCTAGGTTTTGTCGACGAATAGTGATTCGAATGACATGAGGGAGTTGATGAATGTGTTTTCAACATGTGTTTTGGATGTTTAAGCCATGTGTCGATGATTTTCGTTATTGTCGACCGACGATATCGATAGATGAAACACATGTATATGGTAAGTATGATATAAAGTTGTTAATTGCCGTAGGTACAGATGGAAATGACTTTATTTTTCCATTGGCTTTTGCAATAACAACGAATAAAAGCCTTGATAAGTGGACTATATTTTTGAGCGATTTGCATCAGCATGTCGTATGTGGTCGTCAAGGTATTACATTGATATCTGACAGACATCATGGCATACTTGAAAGTGTGTCTGCAGAGCGTAACTGATAAGCTCATTTTGCCTATCACCGTTATTGCTTAAGGCACTTGAAGGACAATTATCAGAGAGCATACAAAACTGTCCGTCTAAACAATCTACTATGGGCTACTGCAACAACAATGCAGGAGAAAAAGTTCTTATTACAAATAGAGTTGATCAAGGATACAAACTTTCCAGCATACAAGTGGTTGATGAATCTCGACTTAGAAAAATAAACTATGCACAAGAATGATGGAAAGAGATGGGGCATGCTCATAAAGAACAGCTCTGAGTCATTTCATAGACTTCTAAAGTACGCTAGAGGCCTACTAGTGACCGCAATGATTAAAATGTCTTACATCATGATTGTGGATCGTTTTGTTCAGAGATCGAAGTATGCAAAACAACTCTTGGTTGGCAAACAAAAATAGATGCCAAACCCATTGAAAAAAATTAAGGAATACAAAAAAAAGACATCGATGCACAATATTCAAAATTATCTAGTGGCAGATAACATATTTCAAATTAGGAAATTCAACTCCCATCATGAAAAAGGTGGTAATAAGCAAATTGTTAATGAGAAACAACGAATATGTACGTGTGGTAAATGACAATCAAATCATTTTTCATGTTCTCATGCCATTAGGGTGTTTGAATTTATTGGAAATCCTGCATGTGATTATATTGCATCAGAATTCTCCGTGGCGTGGTACAAAAGAGCTTACTCTGGCCAGTTGATTCCACTTGGTGATGAGGACTATTGTCCAAAAAGTCCATTTTTCATGATTGCAAATAATTTTTTTTTGCGCAAAGTAAAGGTCACATCCATCACACATATTTCCAATGAAATGGATGTTTCATAAAGTAGTCTCTCCCGAAAATACTCTACTTGCAAATAACCAGGACATGATACGCGCAATTGTCCATCGAGAGAGCGTAATGCTAATGCATAACCAACAACAAATACCTCTGATGGTACAAGTACTTTTAGGAGATGATTTTAAGTGTATGTCTTATTATGAATTATTTTATATGTTATTGTATTATTTATTTGCATGCCAATGAATGGTGTAAGTATTTTATTGTGAGATTAAATTTTAATTTTTTATAACACCAAATTGCAACATAACATACAAAGTAAAAAAATACATATCTTCTTCATCAATTTCAGGAACTAGATCGAATTCATGTTATGTTGGCTCAACTAAACTCATTTGGTTTATACAATCATATGGCACTCCAAAATGTAATGTTTGGGGTAAATGTTTTTGAAGGCTTATCCATTCGTTAACAATTGGATATACTGGATAGGTAGAATCTCAATGTAGTCTCTGATTTTCAAGTACTTTCAGTGCTCCCCTTCATCTGCTCCTTGAAAGATAAGATCATCTAATGCATGAAAAAGCTCTAATGCTTTTTCCATTTCTGATATTTCTTTATTCAAGTGTTCAATAACTTGTGCTTTGTCACTGAACTTACATATCTGAAATGTCGCGGATAGTGCCTGTGGAACAGTCAAACCATGCCATCGATATAACACCTCATAATCACCACGTTTAGAATATAGTTGAGTCCACTAAAGTGTTTCTCCCCAAATAATAAAATCTTCAGCTTTAGAGAAGTATGTTTCTCCGGCAATGATGTGGCCATTAATTTGTAAATCATGATAAATAGAAATAGGTTTATTTTCTAAGGAATGAATTAGATCCTACCATTTTTTTCCCAACAAATCAGTATAGCACCCAAATACTTTTGCAGGATTTTTTGAAATTCTCTCATTTTTTATTTTTCTAATATCGAACCAATTTTTCATTGGAGCTTGGCGTAATGTGCTGTAAGATGTTATATTTTTGTTTGTATTTGTAATGTGTTATTTATAACATAAAGAATAAAGATATTTGCAGAAATTGCGCTAATAAAGTTGTGTTGTCAATCAGGAACGTCAGTTCATCAGTCAAAAGAGGAGTGTACAGTACAAAGTGCATATATTATGTGCACTATGTAGCCTGTAGATTGCAGAAGATGTGTCATACAAAGTTGTGTTGTCAATCAGGGACGTTAATCCGTCAGTCAAAAGTGCACTGAGTTGTCAATCAGGGACGTTAATCCGTCAGTCAAAAGTGCACTGAGTTGTCAATCAGGGACGTTAATCCGTCAGTCAAAAGTGCACTGAGTTGTCAATCAGGGACGTTAATCCGTCAGTCAAAAGTGCACTGTACAGTACAAAGTGCATATATTATGTGCACCATGTAGTCTGTAGGTTGCAGAAGATGTGTTGTGTTATCAATCAGGAACGTCAATCCGTCAGTCAAAAGAGGAGTGTACAGTACAAAGTGCATATATTATGTGCACTATGTAGCTTCTAGGTTGTACTATATATCAGTTTTCTCTTTGTATTTATTCTCCCTTATCGTCCATTAGTTTCAAAATTTCTAAAAAGAATTTTCCTTCAATTTCCTCTATCACCTGCAGTTGCTTCTATCACCTTCAATTTCCTGCTCCATGAATTATAATAGAAGACTTGTTTGTGTCTGTGGGTCTCCTCCAGTTGTTAGAATTTCATGATCTGATGACAACCCCTGACGTAGATTCCTCGGTTGTATGCATTATGGTGTTAGTAATTTTTATATTTTCTATTTTTATCTTTTTTTCTTAATAAGTAATTTTTACAACTTTGTTTTGCATGAATTGCAGTCCCTATTTCGTATTCCTTGCAACTTTTTTGATTGGTATGATCTCAAGTTTTCACGTCATGCAAATATTATGATTTTGGGCTTATTTAAGAAGACTAACAAACAACAAAAGGAGCTAAAGTCCAAAAGGATCTTAAAGCTAATTTTGAGCATTAGTTTGATATGTAATTTGATGGTGTTCATTTACTTTTTGTGCCGTTGAAAGAGAATCGTCTATATATGATGTTGTATTGTGACGGATATAATAGTATTTCTCTGTTGATTAAAGTAATATATACATGCAACTATTTGTCAAGAAATAACATATGTCAACAACGTGTTACAAAAACCTCACGTCATTAATGCCAAATTCATATGCTGAATGACACCCAATTATAAGTCATTTAAGTAATAAAAAATTAATAGTATTCAATAAATACTTTTGATAGTAATACATCAATTGGAGTCTTTCCATCTGCATATATATACAGATTTAGAATAACAGAGGTGCTAACCCATCGAATTTACATACAACAAATACTTATAAACAGACAATCAGTCTTCCAACGATTCTACAAGTACCAGTATATTTAGTCTTTTGCTTTTATACTATTCCAAGTTTACCCCAACAACAAAACAAAGACATATTCATACATTCTGTCTAGGATGCTATTATAGAAAATCGTTATCAGACTAAGTTTTTCTATTCGATGTCTTTTAGATGCGCTATTTGGTTTGTGGTCCTTAGACAACTCAATGGCTCTACCTCGTTTACCCAGAACAGCACGACAATATCCTGCATTAGCAACGATCATGGTTCTGCAAAATAAATCATATCACACAATAAACTACTCAGCACCAAATCCCGTTTGAATAGAAATTCAAGAACATCAAAGAGTGCAAAAATACTCAACACACGATCAGAAAGATAAGGGCGTTACCCAAGCACATAAATATCAGCTGGTGCAGTGAAATTCAACCAATCACCTAAGTCCAATTCTTGATGTGGTGACTTGCCTCCTACATTCCATGTCCCCACGAACATCCTATTCATTATTTATAGATCAGAAGAAGAATAAGAATTTTTGCACCACATGATGAAATTAGGTTAATAGATACATGTTACACTATACTTGTGCATATTACACTAGCTAGTGTACTTTTTGCACCACACATGCCTATCACTCCAAAGTAATGTTAACACAAAAACCGGCACAAAAACTAATCATCAAAAAGGGCTAAAGTTAGCAGCTTCCAACATTAACAAAAATACTAAACAATACAAAGAACAAGTTGAATTCATTAGTTGACAAAGACAAAGTATAGCTGCACCAGACTAGTTAGGTGCTTGGGATACAATAATTATTTTCTAGGACTTGTTTGGTTGGGACAACTTATCTGGGATTAGTTATTCCAGAATTGTGATTTCACCCTCAACGTGGGATAAAAATAACATGACAATCTCAGGGTAATTATCGCGGAATAAGTTATCCCGCTATTTTATCTCAACCAAACATGAGATAAACCAATTCTAAAATTAATCTCGAGATTAATTATCTCTTATCCCTCGTACCAAACTAGCAAAGTTACCCAAAAGTGTTTGTACTATCTATTCAGAAAGGCTATGGAGACCAGCTAACTATAGTTTCACATGGCCAAAAAGTACTTAAAACCAATGACTTAAAAGATGTCAATTTTCACATGGCCAAGACAAGAGGTACTTATAAGCACAATATGCAGTTTCTTGATCAATAATTTGGCTTTATTAAATTCTAAATTTATTCTCTCCATATACATTAATTTAATCAATATAAGATCTAATCATGAACCTTATCATGGGTATGCATCTAATCATGAACATTAATTGTGTTACAACGTTTTAGCACCTCATCACTCCACCTGGAAACAAAGACGCATATACATACATTCTGTCCAGGGTGCTACTAACAGAAATAGTTACCAGGGTCACAGATTCACACACTTGTTAAATCATAAAGTATATATTCATACTTACATATGTGTGTGTATGTAGATAGATAAGCTGACACACTTATCGAATCTCCAAAAAAAATATATACACACATTTATTACCGAATCTCCAAATCACAACACATATATATAAACAGTTATTACTGAATCTCCAATTCACAACATAAATCTACACGCACTATTTCAACCAAAATAAGCAATCAAAACACAAAATCACTTGAAAAGGGAATTTCAAGTGTAACATAAGGATGACTAGTCTAAATATTTACCTACCAACAATCAACAATGTTTAAATTGAAGTCCTATAACTATGTGCCACAACTCCTAAATCGTATCGACACGCGCGGCCTAAGCCCCCATGCGCATCATCGTCTCCATCTCTGTTGTCCCTCCTCATTATAGCAGCAACCGAATCAGCACAATGCTTGCTTTTACGATTGTTCATACGTGCCGGAACCTACAAATAACAATTACACATAAGTAGATAATGTCAAGCTAATTATAATAAATAATTTATGAATATTATGTTATTTCATTTGTATTTCGGGTACACAAAATCTGTATATTACAACACCAACTTCAACTTGAGTTCAAGTATAAACAAGAACACAATGAAGTATATCAAATACCATCAACACAAGATCAAAATGACTTTTCCAAGAGGTGTATTTTATTTTACAGAAATTAAGATGAAACAGAAAATAGCCAAGTCGTCCGAATTCATGGATTTTCCTTAAGGAAATAATCCCCCTCACTGTACCGAGGTTGTGGAATTTTTTCTCCCAGGATAAAATGGCTAACAGACCAACAGTAGCTGTACCTCAAACGGTTGGAATATCTTCGAACTCACAGAATGTTTTGAGTGATCAGACAGAATATTTTTGAGACAAGAAGAGAGTTTTTAATCTGAAAAGTTCGTACTAAACCTGTGGAAGAAACCAGGTTTATATAGCCACAACATGCCTCTTCTGAAAAGAGGCAAAGGTTCATCTAAAAGGTATAACCTTTTCTGAAAATTCATGTCCATTCGTCCAAACTATGTGACTGTTCTGAACAGGCATGCCATTTCGTGAATAAGTGTGTCAGTTTATCGAAACAATGCATCAGTTCTGAAGCAGTGCATCAGTTTACTGAAGCAGTGCATCAGTTTACTGAAGCAGTGCATCAGTTCACCGAAACAGTGGCACCAGTTTGATGAAGTATTGCATCAGTTCGAACTTTTGCATGCATGTATAAATGGAGTACCAAAACCAAAAAATATTTTACTACATTTTTTGTATTTTCGGATTAGATTTCTTTATTTCCGTCAAATAAACTTTGTCCAAAAAGATAGATCTCATCGATCGATCATTTGCCAAATCCAAATCCAAATCCAAATCGGAAGTCGAAGCCGAGCCGAGCGAACGACAACAACGACGATGCGAGGCATCTATTATTTCTTGCCTCACTTGCCATGTGGAGTAAGTGTTCTTGATTATAAACACTTTCAAGTTCTCTTCTTCCACCAATGTGGGAGAAAGAGTAAACTTTCTAATTTGGGAGTACACTTTTCATTTTAGTGTCTCCTTCCCCTCCACCATTTTATTCTCCATTTTTCCATTCACACTTCTTTCATATAATATGAACCCAACAATCCCCCACATGAATGGGGAATGACTATTTTTCATAAAATTTTTACGGACAAGTATGTGATCATCAAGCAAAGACTGATTGCATCTGGATAAGTGGGTTTCCCTTTGAACTTTTCGTAGTGAACATGCATCGGATGCACTCGGTCAATCGGTAGATTTGATATCTTTGAACCGTCGAGATTTAATGTACATCTAGACAATACATGTCACACAACCAGTCTTTTAATATTTATGGTTCTCATGGTTTTGTTCTTTTCAGCCATGAACACGTCCCGATTTCATGAGAGCTTAGAGAATAGGCCTTTACTAACATTCTCTTTGAAGTGGCTTCCACTTCACCCTTGCATAGGTGATTTCTAAACGTTTAATCCTGTAGATTAAACTATTTGGTCAAATCTGCCAAATTTAGATAATCAGTAAAAGACTTTTCACCTTAAGTCTTATCCTAGTTTACTATACATTGTCTACATCATGAGAATAGGTTGGATTTTTCACCTTAAGTCTTATCCTAGTTTACTATACATTGTCTACATCATGAGAATGGGTTGGGTAATTGACAATGTTGAACCTATCAGACACAACTTTGTTTGATCTCCTTGAACCTAGCTCTTGGGATCTCCAGTCTGCTAGGTAGAGTTACCACCATGCTGACTCGTCCTAGGCCTTAAACCCATTCCCTTGGATGTTCTTTCCACTCCTTTTCTAGATAGGCCTTTTGTAAGTGGATTCGACACATTATCCTTTGACTTTACATAGTCTACAATGATAATTCCACTAGAGAGAAGTTCCCTAATGGTATTGTGTCTTCGTCGTATGTGACGAGATTTATCGTTGTACGTTATGCTCCCTGCCCTACCTATTGCCGCTTGGCTATTACAGTGTATACATACTGGTGCCACTGGTTTGGGCCAATAAGGACTATCTTTCAAGAAATTCCGGAGCCATTCTACTTCTTCACCAGCTTTATCCAATGCGATAAATTCAGATTCCATTATAGAGCGAGCAATACAAGTCTGTTTGGATGATTTCCAAGAGACTGATCCTCCACCAATAGTAAATACATATCCACTTGTGGATTTTACTTCGTTTGATCCGGTGATCCAATTTGCATCACTATATCCTTCAAGTACCACAGGATATTTATTATAATGCAAGGTATAATTTTGAGTGTACTTAAGATACCCCAAAACTCTTTTCATTGCCATCCAGTGAGTTTTGTTGGGATTACTCGTGTACCGACTCAATTTACTAATAGTGCATGCTATGTCTGGTCGTGTACAGTTCATTATATACATTAAACATCCCAATACTCTTGCGTACTTCAATTGTGAGTCACTTTCACCTTCATTCTTTCGAAGTGCAAAGCTCACATCCAATGGAGTCTTGGAAATACCGAATTCCATATACTTGAACTTGTCAAGTACCTTTTCGATATAATGAGACTGTGACAATGCCAACCCTTGTGGAGTTCGATGGATTCTTATACCTAAGGTTACATCTTCAACTCCAAGGTCTTTCATATCAAACTTGCTCTCGAGCATTTATTTTGTTGCATTTATGTCAGAAATATCTCTACTGATGATCAACATATCATCCACATATAAACAAACAATGACTTGGTGATTTGGTGTGTCTTTAATATATACACATTTGTCACATTCATTTATATTGAATTCGTTTGCCAACATGGTTTGGTCAAACTTTGCATGCCATTGCTTAGGTCCTTGCTTTTAGTCCATACAATGACTTAATAAGTCTACACACCTTATTCTCCTTCCCTGGAAGTACAAAACCCTCAGGTTGTTCCATGTAAATTTCTTCCTCCAATTCTCCATTTAGAAAAGCGGTTTTCATATCCATTTGATGGATTTCAAGACCATATACCACATCTAAGGCAATTAACATTCGAATCGATGTTATCCTTTTTACTGGAGAGTATGTATCGAAGTAATCAAGGCCTTCTTTTTGTTTGAAACCTTTTACTACAAGTCTTGTCTTGTATTTGTCAGTAGTACCATCTGCTTTCATCTTTCGTTTGAAGATCCATTTAGAACCTAAAAGTTTATTTCCGGGAGGAAGATCAACCAATTCCCATGTATGGTTGCTTAATATTGAATCAATCTCACTATTGACTGCCTCTTTCCAAAAGGATGAGTCTGAAGACGACATCGCTTCTTTAAATGTTTGAGGCTCATTTTCTAAGAGAAATGTTACAAAATCTGATCCAAACGAAGTTGACGTTCTTTGACGTGTACTACGTCTTGGATTTTTTTCATTATGTACGTTCTCACTTAGTTCATCTCGAGGTTGTTTAGATCCTCCACTAGACTGTTCATGTCTAATTTTATACGGGTAAATGTTTTCAAAGAATTCAGCATTGTCTGATTCAATTATCGTATTTTTATTAATATCCGGATGTTCGGATTTATGAACTAAAAATCGATATGCTTTACTACTTTTAGCATATCTTATGAACACACAGTCCACCGTTTTAGGTCCTATCTTAACCCTTTTAGTTATAGGAACTTGAACCTTTGCTAGACACCCCCACACTTTGAAATATTTCAAGTTGGGTTTCCTTCCTTTCCATTTTTTGTAAGGAATTGATTGTCCTTACTATAGGGAACTCTGTTGAGTATACGATTAGTCGTAAGGATGCCCTCCCCCCATAAGTTTTATGGTAAACCAGAACTTATAAGTAAGGCATTCATCATTTCCTTCAAAGTTTGGTTTTTTCTTTTCACAATTCCATTAGATTGAGGTGAATATTAGTTTGATGGATAATTCCATTCTCTACACATATTTGCGCAAAGGGAGATTCATATTCTCTGCCCCTATCACTTCTTATCATTTTGATCTTTTTGTCTAACTGATTTTCAACTTCAGTTTTATATTGCCTAAACGCATCTATTGCTTCATCTTTACTATTTAGCAAGTAGACATAACAGTTTCTAGTGCAATCATCAATAAAAGTTATGAAATACTTTTTCCCACCACGTGATGGTGTTCACTTCATATCACAAATGTCAGTGTGTATTAAGTCTAAGGGATTGGAATTCCTTTCAACGGACTTATAAGGATGCTTTGCATACTTCGATTCTACACACGTTTGACACTTTGATTTATTGCACTCAAAGTTTGGCAAAACTTCTGAGTTAATCAGTTTTCGTAACGTTTTATAATTAACATGGCCTAAACGTTCATGCCATAAATTACAAGACTCAAGCAAATAAGAAGAATTTGAACTTGTATTTATTTCAACAATCATTACATTCATCTTATAAAGGCCTTCGGTCAGATAGCCTTTTCCTATATATATTTCTCCTTTGCTAATTATAATTTTTCCAGAAATGGTTACACATTTGAATTCGTTCTTATCTAGGAGTGAAACAGAAATTAAGTTCCTACGTAACTCCGAAACATATAACACATTGTTCAGTGTCAAGACCTTGCCGAAAGTCATCTTTAAGCAAATTTTTCCTGTTCCCTCCACCTTAGCAGTAGCGGAGTTAGCCATGTAGATCATTTCTTCTGCTTGAGCCAGAACAAATGACGAAAACAACTCCTTGTTGGCACATACATGGTGGGTGACACCAGAATCCATCCACCATTCGCGAGGATTCCCCATCAAGTTGCATTCTGAGAACATAGCACACAGATCATCGCATTCTTTGTTGGATTCAATCATATTTTCTTGATCCTTCTTCTTGCCTTTCTTCGGGGCATGGCAATCTGTGGACTTGTGGCCAATCTTGCCACAATTGAAGTATTTTCCCTTGAACTTTTTCTTGGGTTGATTGCTTCCTTGTTCAAATTTCTTCCTTTTTTTGGAATTGTTTTGGTTATCTTCTACAATATGTTCTCTATTAATTGTAGAATTCCCCTTTGACCTTCTTTCGGCAGCTTTATTATCCTTTTCAATATGAAGTCGAACAATAAGATCTTCAACAGTCATCTCCTTGCGTTTATGATTTAAGTAGTTTTTGAAGTCTATCCACAAAGATGGTAGCTTCTCAACTATCGCTGCTACTTGGAAAACATCATTCACAATTAAACCTGCAAAATAGTTTATGTGAGTATTAAGAACATTTTTAATTTGTTCAACTAAGGTATTTTTCAAAGATATACCTTCTGCTAGGAGATCATGTATAATGACTTGCAACTCCTATACTTGAGAGACAACAAATTTGCTATCTATCATTTTAAAGTCCAGGAACCGTGCAACAAGGAATTTCTTAATTTCCGCATCCTCCGTCTTATATTTTCGTTCAAATGCCCCCCCACAGTTCCTTTGATGTCTTGGTTCCACTATAAATATTGTAGAGGTCGTCTTGGAGACCACTCAGAATATAATTCCTGCAAAGGAAGTCCGAATGTTTCCAAGCTTTTACAATAACGAAGCGGTCTTTGTCCAAGGTTCCCTCGGGTACCTTAGGAGCATCTTCACTAGTGAACTGTTGCAGCATAAAGTGGTGAGGTAAAAGAATATCTTTTGCTGCCACCGCTTGAAGTCAATGCCCGAAAATTTTCTGGGCTTCTCCTCCGGTGCCATTGTTGGCGGAGCATTTGTGCGACTTGATGTGGCAATATTAGTTCCCCCCACAGACGTTGTCGCATCCATCATTTGAATTTCAGTTGCCATTTTTTCTGTCACCACAAGACAAAAAATACTTAGTATTTTCAGAATACTACTTATAAAAATTAAGCAACTTTAAATTATTTTTTTTCTTGTTTCTAGTTAACAATGAAGTTTTTATGACTTTCAATTGTCAACCGAATGATATTTAACTTGTGATGAAGTTTTTATGACTTCAAATCACTAGTTAAGTTTAGGCGGAGTAGAAAGTTAAAACTTTAATCTCCAAAAACAAGCAATACAGATTCTGTAATAGTAGTTATTTCCTTAAGATTGTTATTTCGTTTGTACTTCGGGTATACAGAATCTGTATATTACAACACCAACTTCAACTTGAGTTCAAGTATAAACAAGAACACAATGAAGTATATCAAATACCCTCAACACAAGATAAAAATGACATTTTCAAGAGGTGTATTTTATTTTGCAGAAATTAAGATGAAACAGAAAATAGCCAAGTCATTCGGATTCACGGATTTTCCTTAAGGAAATAACCCCCCTCACTGTACCCGAGGTTGTGGAATTTATTCTTCCAGGATAAAATGGCTAACAGACCAACAATAGCGGTACCTCAAATGGTTGGAATATCTTCAAACTCACAGAACGTTTTAAGTGATCAGACAGAATATTTTTGAGACAAGAAGAGAGTTTTTAATCTAAAAATTTCATACTAAATCTATGGAAGAAACCAGGTTTATATAGCCACAACATGCCTCTTCTGAAAAGAGGCAAAGGTTCATCTAAAAGGTATAACCTTTTCTGAAAATTCATGTCCATTCGTCCAAACTATGTGACTGTTTTGAACATGCATGCCATTTCGTGAATAAGTGTGTCAGTTCATCGAAACAATGCATTAGTTCTGAAGCAGTGCATCAGTTTACTGAAGCAGTGCATCAGTTTACTGAAGCAGTGCATCAGTTCACCGAAACAGTGGCACCAGTTTGATGAAGTATTGCATCAGTTCAAACTTCTGCATGCATGTATAAATGGAGTACCAAAACCAGAAAATATTTTACTACTTTTTTTGTATTTTCGGATTAGATTTCTTTCTGGATTTCTTTATTTCCATCAAATAAACTTTGTCCAAAAAGATAGATCTCATCGATCGATCATTTGCCAAATCCAAATCCAAATCCAAATCTGAAGCCAAAGTCGAGCCGAGCGAGCGACGACGACGACGGTGCGAGGCATTTATTATTTCTTGCCTCACTTTCCATGTGGAGTAAGTGTTCTTGATTATAAACACTTTCAAGTTCTCTTCTTCCACCAATATGGGAGAAAGAGTAAACTTTCTAATTTGGGAGTACACTTTCCATTTTAGTGTCTCCTCCCCCTCCACCATTTTATTCTCTATTTTTCCATTCACACTTCTTTCATATACTATGAACCCAACATATTAGTCTATATATTGCAATAATTACCCGTGTCTCCTACGTCACATCTATTGGTCCATGAGATACATCCTGAATAACAGAAGGTGCTAAATCTAGAATCTAAAAGAAATACAAAAAAAATGATCTGTTAACATATTATAACTATGAATAGTCGTTCAAAATTTATCTTTTTAAATTATTGACCTGTGTGTCAGCGGGAAGCTCTGCGACTGTCTGGGAAACCATGTCGGGGGTCTGAACCTGAATGGATGACGAGGTGCAAACCAAATCCTGAGACTGCTTAACAATTTATTATAAGAAAAATAGATAATCAAAAACACAAAAAAATAATAATTAAGTATTTGTTAATACTAACTGCCACATCTCCAAACTCTGCCGGGCCAAAACTCAAACGTAGAGTGCATGTAAAGTTTCGAGAGGGCATGTCACAAGATGACTGTGGGTTGGGTTCATCAACCCAAGAAGGTGCAACATATGTCGAGAAATTATGAGACTCAGGCATGGATGAACAACTTGGCGTGAACGGTGATGGATGAAAAAGCAGTGAATGAACTCGCTCATGATATCAAACTGGATCATCATCTATTGCTGCTTCTTTATGGCTCAGGAGCTGGAAGTAATGGAACATCTCCTACTCCCTCGTGTATGAAGGCACCATATCTACGTCCACGTCCTCGACCACATCCTCCTCTACGCATAACTGCATCACCACGTCTAAATCCACGTCCATGTCCTTCCTTTCCTTCTCCATGCATCCTGAGTGGTTGTTGGTAGTGTTCGTACGGAACTGTAGGCCCCTGAAAGGCCTGATTTGCCTGGTCAAAAATCCTTCTAATATCATTAGCAATCTCGACTCCACGCTCGCTAGTCTCCAGACTCAATATCCATACTAAAGCCTTGTCATACAACTGCTCAAGGCCTATACACATCGCCTCATGTGAAAGAAAACATAAAGATCACCGTACATAATAAGGTAACTTAATATTACATAACATAAAGAAAACATACCTGCTCCGATGTCAAATTATCAAGCTGATCTCTTATGGGGACTAGGGCGTGGTGTACCTCTATATCGCGCTTAAGCCCTCACGTCCACTTCATACCGTATGGCATCAACAACTCATCCTCATCAATATCACCAACCGGTATTGGTTGAAAGGGCAGGACCCTCTCCCAAGTCCATATCTAAAAGTTACATATTAGTTAATGTTAACTAAACTAACAAACAATCAAACTAAAACTAACATTGTAAGATAAGATACCCGGAGGAGAGGAAGGAATCCTCCGAGTTTGATCCCACCAATAGATATCCGACAAAGACACCAGTAAAGATAGGCTATAACAGTGCTGCCTCAGCTGTAGGTCCCCGTTAAGTCGAGATCAACAACAAAATTGAAGAACTGCAAACTCAAAGAATTCCCTGATGTGTTCGCGAATAGGATAACTCCTAAAATCAACAACATATATAGTCGAGCTATCCTCCAAAACCTATTATCAAGAGTCTCAGCTATAATAGGATATTGAACTGCCTCCTGCCGAATATGCTTGATTAATACACCAATGTTAAGACGGCTAGTCCTTGTAAAATTCTCCAGTGTAGAAGTGAAGCCAGTGTGAACTTGTAACAACCTAGTCCAATTAGAATTACGGTATATTAGATTTGGGAATACCACAGGATTTTCCTCAACACGTAGTCCAAACAAAATTTGGACATTTTTCAGGGTCAAAGTGACCTCTCTGAAGGGTAGGTGGAAAGTATGTGTTCTGGCCTCCACCGCTCAATCATGGTCGTGATGAGCCTACGGTCAAGCTGTATCTTACCTACCCTGACAACATCCCATAACCCTGCCCTGGAAATATACTCTATGACACGCTGATGGGGGCGGTTATCAAAAAACCTCCATGCTGTTTCACATATTTTTGGTTCCACATTCTCATTACAATCATTCATCCCACAACCTTTGTGATCTATGACTCGCTTGTAATGTAAGTAATGATCCATAAATGAGCCCAGGATGCAAGATCTGCTGCATTATATAGACCTATACACCAAATTTCATTAACATCAAAAACATGTCTTTATATTCTATTATAGTTTCATTACCACTAGTTGTTCCTCAATGTTTGATTCCTATTTTTAGGCAAGAAATTAACTATGCTACTAAGACTTAATCAACTAAACAAATATGCCACTAACACTTAATCAAGAAAATATAATATGAGGCGTACAATATTCAACTACGCCACTAAGACATGAATTGAACATGAATACAACTATAAGTAGTAATTATCAATTATGGATGAAGATTACGACGTTATTGTTCTCGGTACCGGCCTCAAAGAATGCATTCTCAGTGGTATTCTCTCCGTCGATGGCCTCAAAGTACCTCGTTTGCTCTTTTTATGCCCTTTTATTTTTATTTTATTGTGGGTAGTGACAGGAACAAGGTGAAAGTTTAGATAGACAATAGACAATAGACAATTGATAACTGACAACCACCTGATCTACTAAGATTTTTCATCACTTTCTTTTTTTAAAAAATAGGATGACTGAACTTCAAGTGTTAATATGTGTGCATGACTGGATTTTTTATTTAATATGTGTGTATGACTGCATGTTAATGAACTTTTTAATACAAGGCAATCTATGATGTCTACTAGATTTAGATCATCAATCTTACTATTTACAAGTAAACAGTCTACTTATGGTTGCTCTAACTTTGTAAGTGTTCTAGTTCAGATCTTTATACATCTTCATGTTTTTTTCTAAAATTGATCACTAACATTAAATCTAACCTCAAAACATCTTCAGGTACTACACATGGATAAAAATGTCTATTATGGAGGAGAGTCAAGCTCGCTCAATTTAATTCAGGTAACCACTTTACTAATGGCGTGGAACTTAAATATGCATAAACAACTTTGAAAAGCTCATCACTTTTCAGTCTGGAAAATGAGCTACCCCTTTTTAATGAAGTACAAGTATCTACAATCACATGACCTCTAAATATACAAAAGAACTAGATCATTAGTCTAGATGCTCGTTTGGTTGGGAAACGAGTTGGAATTAGTTATCCCAGGGTTGTTATCATACCCTTAGGGGTCGTTTGGTTTGAAAACAAGTTATACCGGATTAGTTATGCTCGGATAGGTTGTGATGGGATAAGTTATATTGGGATTAGTTATGCTGGGATTATTTTTTATTGAGTGTTTGGTTTGTTGTATTCAAAGTAATATACACGGTATAATTTCTAGGAATAAATTGATTGATTACCAAAATACCCTCTATCTTATTTAACTTTATATATATATATATATATATATTTCTTTTTAAGCTTTAAATATTCATTCTTAAATTTTTTAATTATTTTTTAGAGAAATTAAAATATATAAATAAATATAATTTATATATTTTACAACCATTTTGAACGGTAAATTGTTCAAAATTTATTTATTTATGAATATATTATACGTTAATTAATCATAATTTATGTGTGTGTGAGAATATATTACGTTATATATTATGTTATATATAATTAAATTATATATAATTAAACATAATTAACATAATTTAACATAATATATTATAATTAAATATATTAACATAATATATATATATAATTAAACATAATTAACGTATATATATTCATAATATATTCATAATATTATACATTATATATTATGTAATTATGTTATATATTACGTAATATATTTTATTCATAATTAATGAATATATTATATGTTAATTAAACATAATTTATTATTTATGAATATATATAATTATATATATATATATAATTATATAATTATATATATATATATATATATATATATATATTACAACCAAATGTATAATATTATGAATATATATACGTTAATTATGTTTAATTATATATATATTATGTTAATATATTTAATTATAATATATTATGTTAAATTATGTTAAATATGTTTAATTATATATAATTTAATTATATATAACAATCCCAAGAAGGTAATTTTGTCCTTGTATAATTTTATACCAAAGAAAAATAATCCCGGAATTGTTATCCCACCATTTGGGTGGATAACTTATCCCGGGACTAATTATTAGTCCTGGGATAAGTTATCCCAAATATTTACAACCAAATGACGGATAAAAAGTTTTATCCCGTGATTATTATTTTATCCCGGGATTATTCACAAACCAAACGACCCCTTAATACGGGATAAAAATAACACTACAATCCTAGGATAACTAATTCTGGGATAAGTTATACCGTGATTTTATCCCAACCAAACATGAGATAAACTAATTCCAAAAGTGATCCTGCATTGGTTATGCAGAATCCTTCATACCAAATGATCCATAAACACATCCGATACTCCCAATCTGCTTGTAGTGAAAATTCTGAACCACCTAATAACCAACAGCTAGAGCAACAAACACCTAAAATTCCCGGAATCTCTAGCATCAATTTGTTAAAACCCATTATTCTCCTCTTTAACCTCAATTTACAACAAATTTTTTAAGAGTATGAGTTTTGGTCAATTTGTCTGCCTCACATTTCCCGCAAATTATCTACATTACACTATCTAACAACAACAATTCTAACCATATAAACCACATTAAAAAATTTAACTTTTAAATAGATATAGCCAAGAAACTTCAAATTGACCAAAAATTTCATCACAACAACCTTTTTTTTTCATTTTGATTATATAGTAAAAAAACTCATATAAAAAATACACCTTTAACATAATTAAGTAATTAAATTTCAAATAGCAATGAAGTAAAACTAACCCCTTTTAATGCTCTTATACCGCTTTAACCGACAAAGAAACAATAAAGTTGTGGATCATCAAAAGGCCCCCACGTCGTTGAACTTTTTTTTTCTAACAAAACAAACGAATTAGGCTGGGGGGACCATTAGAGATAAAGTGGGGGGACCAAAATTTTGATTTTTAAGAGATATGGAAAGGGGGGACCGTAGAATTTTTTAGAGAGATGGAAGGGGGACCATCGATTTTTTTTAGAGAGAAGGAGTGAAAGAAGATGAATGTTGAAAGTTGGATGTAAAAAGTGAATGTATTGTGCACTTATTTAGTGCACAATCTATAAATAAATAGACTGTGCACTAAATAAGTGCAAAATGTTGGAAAAAAAAGAATTGTGCACTAAATAAGTGCACAATCCATAACAAAAATAAATTGTGCACTTATTTAGTGCACAATTTGAACTTTACCTTTTTTAACGTCGTTTGGACGCCTTTCGTTAAAAGCTAAAGTTATTGTGCACTAAATAAGTTCTCAAAACCTATTTTGGTCCTTTTTTTTATATGGCATAGATTGGTACTTTTTTTTAGTTTCATGACATATTTTGGTTCCGAACTCAAATGGAACAAATGGCCAATTAGTAGCCCAACTGGGAAGTAGTTGGACTTATTGGCACATTCTTCTCTCGGGATGTTTGGCATTAATCGAATTAGTTATTCAGGTGCAGGTAGTTCGCAAATTCATCGCTTTAAGCATAGTTTAACTCACATGTCAGTTATTACTGTGTGTTATAAAATAAAGATAAAATATCAATATAAACTTAAAGAAATGAGAGAACTAGAGAATTTTAGTAGTGCATTTGTTACTACTTTGATGTGTTAATACAAATGTATAAAGGATGACTATTTATAGACCACCAAACTTAGTTCTTCAGGTTGCTAAGCTTGACATCAAGTTGTCAAGTTGGTAAGTTGGCAATTTGGTTAACTATTTACGTATTCAAATCCAAATTGAACAAGTAACTTTGGTCTTCAAATCCAACTTGACTACAAACTATTATATCTAATAAATGATATTTCACACATATACATGTCACATGACATCCATATTATATAACACTCCCCCTTGGACATTCATATTATATAACACTCCCCCTTGGATGTCCATTAATAGATAATGTGTCTCGTTAAAACCTTACTAGGAAAAGCCAATGGAAAAAAGCCTAGTGAAGGAAAAAGAGTTCACACATCTTGTAATACACCTTCAGTGTTGCCTCATTAAAACCCTTTCCAGGAAAACCCGATTGGGATAAAACCTTGGTGAAGGAATAAAGAGTACAACACATATTTTACTCCCCCTGATGGGAACTTCAGTTTAATGACTTGAATCTTTGCATTCTGATTTTGTGGATCATCTTCTTGAAAGTTGCAGTAGAAAGAGACTTGGTGAATAAATCAGTCATACTGACACTCGAATGAATTTATTGCACGTTAATATCACCATTCTTTTGTAGCTCATGTGTATAATTTTTTTTTGATAAAGTGTGCTTCATTCTATTTTCTTTTAATGAATCCTCCTTTAAGATGTGTTATGCATGCTGCATTATCTTTGTATAAAATTGTGGGTACATTGTCATATTTTAAATAATATTTTTCCCGAATGAGATGTATCATGGACCTCAACCATACACATTTTCGGCGTGCTTCATGAATAACTATTATTTTAACATAATTTGATGAAGTGCTAGATAGACTGCTTTGTATATCTCCAAGATATGGCAGTATCCCCACATGTCAACATATTGCATGTTTGAGACCAAAATTTATGTGAGTTAAATAAATACCCAGCATCAATATAATCAACAAGATCGGAACTGTAATCTTTAAAATAAAATAAGATCATGTGTTTGATCTCATTTAGATGTCTCCTAGTAGGAGCAGAATTACACCTTGCTAAAAAATTAATCGAAAAGGGCTATATCAGATTTTGTAGTATTTGCAGGATACATTAATACATCAATTACACTAAGATATGTTACTTCATATCCAATTCATTTCGGCATATTTCTCATGTCAGCAAATAATCTATTGCTTTTGAAAACTCTCTAAGAGTTCCAATAATTTTCAAGTTATAGATTTATGCAATATAGGGATTATAGATAAGTTTCCCAGAAATTTTTATATGCTTCAAACATTTTGAATCCTTAACAAATTTTCATGTAAATTTTTTCAAGTGACAATATTCAGCATTTCATCTGTGACATCTTCAAATGTCTGGACTGCAAATCAAAAAAGTGTTATGCTTATCAAGATGCATCATTTTATGTATTTTCAACGTATGTTCATCAATGGAAAAATATTTCATTTGTCAAACACCCCGAGTATACATCCAGTAGTACACATTGTTAGCTGCCTTATTAAAAACCTTGCCAGGAAAATCCTGTGGGATAAAACCTCAGCTAAGGAAAAAAGAGTACATCGCGCATATTATACTCGCATCGTTTAAAACACACTTTATTCTAATAAATGAAGTTTCGTAATTCATAAGTGCACCAACTGCACTAAAATATAGTACTTACCAATCATTTTCACGAGATCAAAATTGATCTATTTTCAAGTTAAGTGATCTTTATAATCATGGGGTATCTAATAGAATCGCTTTATAACATTTTAAATTCTTCAAGGATATTCATAGAAATTTGTCATCTAGACATGATAATAATTCATTATACATATTCAAGATTTTCGATATTGTCAGACTGAAACAAACCTCATTTCATCCACCACAGGAGAACAATTCTCCTACAATAATGCCAGAAACTTTGTGATATCTTTATGCCCCAAGGCATAAGTCATACTTTATATCTTATGGATTTTACTTCCGCATAGTAAATCATTTGTACCCCACTGGCATTATACCTCTGGTCTTTGGATTATGAGTCCAAATATTCACTTTTCAAGTGAAACAAACTACTTGAATTACATACTTTTATTTGGCCAATAATTTATCTATCCATACTCTTTGACAAATTTGTATTCAAGATCCTCGATACTATTTATAATGTTGAGCGCTATATTATATCAAATATATCATCGACGATTGTTTGATATCGATTCCAATAAGACATAACTTAATAAAGATCTCTTCATATTCATTACTATTCAGGTACCTGAACCTTTGCCAAGGTTTTATGAAGTGTTATGTCGGTGCTAAAGCACTTGCCTCATTATCATGACCATCTTGATCATTTGCTCCTTTCCTTCTTTGAGGAATTTTATCTTTGGAACCAATTGGTCTATCACGCTTCAGGCGTACCATAGACTCTGTCATTTTACGAACTTTTCATTGAAGCATTTTATAGTTGAATTATCATATAGAGTTAGAAAACATATATGACAATTAGTTTGCAATATTTTGCAAATGAATTATTCTTGAACTTCAAGTTCACACACACACACACACATATATATATATATATATATATTATGAGGATATAGATAATTCATTTCATGCATAATTTTCAACTGTTATTCAACTCTCCCCCTAATGTTAGAAAATCTAACATTTATCCTCAACCTTATCTTGGAATTCATATTTGTGCATTGTGATGAAGCAATTGCATCATATGTCGCACACTGAAATTTTTAGATGAAAATTATTTGGTTCTTGACCTTGAACCACTAGTGATAGGGGAACCTTGTTGGCTTGATGCATATGGATGCTGCTATATTTAAAATGACACATCTCATACCAAATTTCATTTGGGAGATTTATTCTCATAATCAATGATTTAGCTAGAATTGGAGGCGTACAATTTCTACTAAATCAACCAACATTATCAACATAATTTATAGTTGGAACTGTGCTCTTAATTTAATAATTCAAGCAAACAACTTTGCAAAAATTAAATTGCAAGTTAAGAAAAAGAGCACATGCGACGATATCATAGATGCATCTATTAAATTATATAATAGTAATCGGTCCACATGGCAGGCGAATGGGTCGATATTCACCTTTTTATATGTTCCAAAAAAAAATTAGGGAATACATCCCAACCTTAGCTGTTACAATGATCATTTCATTGCGAGAACAAGCAACACAAGAGAATTCGTGAAGAACCTTTTATTTCTTCAATATATGACCACATGAATTCTCAATTATTTTTACATCATATTTGAACCGGGATGCTCAACCGTCATGCCAACTGATATTTTTTCAGTAAAATTTTAATCTACTATTGTATGTGATTCTATCATCATTCACATATTTGTGTATTACAATAAGAGAAAAAGCACGGATAGCCTTTTACCCGCGTCGATTGTATTAATATAAAGATATTACATCTTTCCATTATATTGTAGTCTCAATATAATTTATTTCTGGCCAATGTCTTTGAAACTTAATAAGTTTCTTTTGAGACTTACTACAATCCCAATATTATGAACAATTTCTTTCCTCCAGATAGTAACGCTTAAGCTCTTTTGGAGCTCTCAATTAATTTCATGTACTACACATATTTCACACACTATTCATATGGTGAACATATCCTTCAAGGAGAAAATCATATAAGTACGGTCATAATCTAAAGACATTATATAGGCAAGACTTGTTTCTTACTTTTACCCTTTGGTAATCCATGATAAATGTATCAAAATATTTTTGGCATACTACAAGTACACAATGAATGACCGTTTATGTCAAAATAAAATTTTCTTTATTTTTCTCAAACCTTTCATAGAGGTGAAATATGATATTTTTCCAACCATGCACGAGCATGTCATTGTTCATAGTTTTTATCACATCTTGACACATTTATTTAAAGAATGACCGAGTATCAAGGATGCTTATCACAAGTCTCATTCTCTTCAAGGAATGAATTATAATCATATGTGCATGCTTCATAAATTTTCATTAGAAGCTCATTCTCACGTCATGAAATTTATTATATTTACATGACAGACCTCAATATGACTTTGAAAGGTCAGGTGTGCCATCACTTTATATCCCTTTATTTTGATGGAGGATTTGTAAAGCTTATATCAAATTAGGTCGCACGGAAATCACGTGTGCAATGACCCTTAATACCATGTTCATTATTGGCATAAATCACCTTAATCTTTTGAAGGATAATTTGAGAACTCATAATGTTCTTCGAATAATATAACCTTCAAATTCTTTAATAAATATATTGTATAATACTCAATGTGCACATCTCCGATATGACAAAATCGTTCATGCCAACTTATGAACTTATTTGTACTAGTAAACTCCAAGTTTACCATGTCATATGAGTTCTACTTAGTAATTTCAGATTTACTAGAACATGAATAATTTTTCAAGTTTGCGATTTTGGAGTATATTTCATAATATTTCTTCTCAATTATTCTACCTCTTATGGAGGTGTTACTCCTATGACATTTACCCCAGGAAATGAATCTGTAGTTTTAATAATCAAAATTCTCATTTCCCAGGAATTAAATATAATGATGTCTTAAGCCTACAAAATTATGATAGCTTAGAATTTCTTTCAAGGTATTGCTCCTTCATGAGCAAATTGAGGCATACATATAATGTAACAAACTATTTTGTCCTTGTTACGCCTATATTCATATTCATAAATTTAACCACATGTTTTATTTCATACATACTATGCACTGCATGCTACCACATTCACTTTAAGGAATGGAACATATTCAATGGGATATATTTCATGATTTTTCAACAAAATTTTGTTTTAGTCATTATCATCCCATCAATATGTTGTATTGAGATTAAAACTCAACGTCTTATCCATATAAAGGTGTCTTAAGCCAAAAACCAATGGGACTTGAACCCAACATCTTATCATCATGATGCATCGGGACTCTTAACCCAATGTCTTACCCTCTTAATGGCATGAGATTTAAATCCATCATCACACCCTCGGCCAATAACATATTAAGCCAAAGTATAATAAACTCAAACTTGAGTCTATAACAATATCACCACTTTGTGATTATCAATACACTTTTCAAACTTAATTTAAAAAAAAAGAGTTAATAATATACTTATCTTATTATAAATAGTAGAAAAGTGAATCCAAGTCGTGATGATCACATAGTTCGTGTTGTCTTGCCTTCTCCACCTTTTGATTCAATTTTTCTTTTATTAGATTTCAAATTTTAAGACGGTAGAGTCTCGTGCTGATAACGTGTTATAAAATAAAGATAAAATATCAATATCAAATTTAAAGAAATGAGAGAACTAGAGAATTTTAGTAGTGCATTTGTTACTACTTTGATGTGTTAATACAAATGTACAAAAGGTGGCTATTTGTAGGCCACCAAACCTAGTTCTTAAGGTTGCTAAGCTTGACATCAAGTTGGCAAGTTGTCAAGTTGGTAAGTTGGCAAGTTGGCAATTTAGTCAACTATTTAGGTATTCAAATTCAAATTGAACAAGTAACTTTGGTCTTCAAATCCAACTTGACTTCCAACTATTATATCTAATAAATGATATTTCACACATATACATGTCACATGACATCCATATTATATAACACTATGTGATTAATAATGAAGAAATTGATACATATAAATTATTTGTTTAGAAAAAGTTATTATTTTCACCCTAACACATTTAAATTATTGAAGTGATCTAATAAACACCTAATTTATTTAAAAATTAATTTTTTTATACCCTAACGCAAATACAATCAGTCTCATGATGGGATGTGCTCTGCACTCGCAACACATCCTCAACATGTCACTGTCACGTCATATTTTATGTGAAAATTACAATAAATAAATTTCATGTCATTATTAGTTCTTCTTCTTCACTATACACCATCAATTCACAATTGAACAACCACCATTGAAGCTACTATCACTCACATTTTCATCACAAATATTTTCACAAAATATCATCAAATTTGAAGTTACACCAAAATATTGTTACTATTAAAAACTGCAACAACGTTTTTACTAAATTTCTTAGCTTGTGAATTTATTTTACTTTGACCATAATTGTAGATATTTCATGGGAGACAACTTGTTCGTATTTATTTTTCTCCTTTTATTAATAAATTAGTCAACTTGTCCGCGCTTCGTGTGGTCATAAAAATATATATGAATTTATTATACCTTTTTGGTATTTTAAAAAAATGCTTATAAACAATATAATTTGTGTTAGTTCACGAATGTGAAAATACCACTAATATATTCTTGATTACATGTAATATTTCATTCACATTTACCTTGAAGGTCATCTCTACTCTCCTATTGCAAGTACAAATCAGAAACACACTTGTGCCAAGTGTGTTATATAAGTTGAAAGTTTTAACTATGAGATTATTAAGCAATTAGGATAATTAAATTAGCTTACCTTAGAGCATAGAGACTTTGGATAACTCAAAACTTGTGTGAACTAAACATTAAAGGGAAAAACATGAGAAAAAAGTTCTCATAGTTCAAGTAGCACCATACCTTTTGATTAGTGATGAAATCAGAAATTTCACTAAGCGGGTTCAAAATATAAAGAAACAAATACACGAATAGGTAAAAGAAGGTACAATATATATTGTGTGTGTGTGTGTGTATATATATATATATAAGATAATTTTAATTATGTATAAACAATGTAAGTTTTCATCTAGAAAATTTGGATGAACCCCTCAATGTACCTGGTTCTGCCCTACCTATGATGGATTAATATTACCCAAATTAAATTGAGTAATTAGAGCACAAGTACCTTTGCGATAGAATGTAATAAAATATTTTGGTAGGTTAAAGCATATCAAATTCAGGAATTATAAATCTAATTAAAAACAATATTTTTTAATAACAATATTGAACTTTGCAATCTATATATATATATATATATATATATATATATATATATATATATATATATATATATATATATATATATATATATATATAAATGAAGCTCTTAGCCCATCCTATGTGGTTGTAGTTATTTAATTTGTATCCTTTATATTCGATCTTCTTCTTTTTCTTCCTGGAACAGTCCTGTTTCAAAAAAGGAAAGAACAATTTTCGACAAATGAAGAGATGTCCCTAATCATTTGCATAGCTACCAACAAAAACTCAAACCAAAAGATATAACAACATACCCATTGGAATTTCAGAAGTGGAGTCTGGGAGGGTAGAGTGTGCCTACCTTGACACTACTCCGTGGAGGTAGAGATCCCAAATCATTGTAGAATCTAGTCAAATGTCAACTCTATCATATGAATCATTACTGCATAGAGATGCTTGAAAATTCAAAATGCAAAAAAATAATATTTTTTATGGCTTATGCATCTACTAAGATTTAATCTAATTTATTAATAATGTCAAAAGAAGCTTACCTTTTCATATGCAGTACATAGACTTGAAACAACAACAAACCAAAGAGGAAACATAACAAAAGAAAATAACATACTATGAAAACAAACACCAAGATAATATAAAAATAAGATAATTATATAGACAAAAAGATAATGAAAACATTAGAAAACCACAAATAGTTCTTTATAAATGTGATAATCATTTTGTGAACTCACTGTGACTTAGCACGTTGAAGAATCTTTATGCTTTGTTCTCTCTTTCCCTAAAGAAATCTTCTTTGTTGGATGTTGATGATTTTCATGGATGCAGTAGGTGATGACCAAATAACTATATAGACTTATATATTAAATTAATCTCGTAACTCATTTTTTCTTTATCTCCATAACTCCAGCCATATTTAATGAGTTTAGTTTATTACAATTCAGAGCATATGATTTAATGTGGCATTTCTATCCTCCGTTATTGTCTTTGTAAAAAGAAAGATCATCAATTTTTATGGTAGAAGTTGAAGAGCATTTAATCATTAATATGTGTTAATGTGTAGTTTAATAAAAATAATTAAACTATTTAATATCTAATATAAGCTAAACTAATAGGATGGAGGAGATAAGAAATGCAAAAAAAAAAGAGAAAAAAGCTAAATAGAATTAGAGGCTTTTAAAGCATGCCACATAGGATTGACTATTGATCTCTTATATATATATATATATATTATTTATATTTTGTTCCATCACTATAAAAAACACATAAATTTATTTAACAGCTCTCATTTTCACCATAATAATGCTAAAAAAAAATTCAAATCTTTACAAGAGAATTTTGAGATAACCCACAAAAAATCGATATCAAAAGTCATATATTAATTTTCTTCACAAAATCTATCACAAAAATTATACCACCACTATTATTAGCGAAATTCACAACAACAATCACCATAAATTTTTGCATTCACCATCAAAATCACAACATTATTATTTTCAATCATCAAAAATAAAAACATACCCACTACTAATTTTCCATCAATCACCAATTCCATCACCAAGTAGTGAAGAATAAGCATCCAATTAGTAAAAAAAAATAGATCTAACGAAGTAAAATGACAGTTATAAAAAAACGGAGAAGAGAAGAGGGACAAAATGAAAAAGAAGAAGAAGAAGAAGAACAGGAAAGATTGTCAAAGGAGGAGAGGAGACTATGAATTTTTTCTTCTTTTTTTTCCTTTTTTGTTATGATTTTATTCGAATAGGAATAAACAATATTCATTAAAAATTTGCAACTAATACTCTCCAACAATATCTATTAAACAATAAAGAGATAAAATTTCATGTATTGAGTTTAAATTAATTTTCTTGTTTTTTAGAAGATGAATTTTACCATGCTACTTCTTTAGAAAAAAATTATTGATAAAAAAGTTCACGTGGCTATATTTTAAAATAATAGAATTTATGCATAATTGATGTTGGTATTATCGCCAACAAACTTTGCATTAGTAATATGAGAATTATTTTTCTTATATTACCAATCAAATCTATATCATAATTTTATTTGGAACTAATTATATTTAGCATCAACCAAACGACCACTTAAATTACCAAAGAATATAGTAGTTATCTTTAAGATTGTGCACATCAAGAACTAAGTGACAAGCCCTTTTGTTGTTAATGCTTTGGAATAATTCTTAGTTGTCACATATAAGTTGCTATACCATATATACTTCCTAGAGTTGTTATATTGGGTTAAAATTGTTTTCACCCCAATTTTACTTTAAAAATTAAATTCTCTCCTCAACTTTGAATAATAATCAAATTCTCCCCTTTATTCTAATAAAATCTTTAAAATGCCTATTGTATCCTTTCATTATCAACTTTTTTTTTTTACTTCTTTAGACATGATATTTTTACTTTTTTTAAAATTCATGTAACAAGGTATTCATAAAAACATAAATATTGTCTTTTGAGCGAAAAAGTGAGAAACACTAATTAGGTATATACGCTAATGATGTTCTATAATGAAATAAATTAACATAATGAGAAAATTAATTTTATCAAGTATAATCAAAATTTTAATTTTTACTTGTACAAATGAAACTACCAGGTAATAATAACTATACAAATACATTTCTACGAAGAAAATATAAATAATTAATTAAATTAAGGTCAAATTTTAAAGATTGTATTTATTTAGATTTTAAATTATTTTAAACTATAATTTGTATTAGTATTTTATACCCCCGTCGTTTCATATTACTTGATCCTCACACTACAAATAGTTATTTTTATTTACTTGTCCAATTTAAGAAATTAAGATAATTTTTTAATATTTTTTATTTCTATCCTCAGTATTAAATAACTGCATAAAGTAGTAGTAGTCAAATTTAAAAGTTCAAAGCATTATTAATAAGATTATTTTAGTAAAATACACCTCCAATTAAAAATTCTTAAGAAATGTGTCATATCAAAAAAGCCAAGTAATATGAAACACATAGAGTAAAAGAGTGGAAGCGTAAAAAATATACACACTTGCATGTACATATGTCAAAAATATAATGCATATAATATTAAAATAACTGTCATAAAAAAAGGAAAAGGACATAAATAGCACTTCGAATGAAACTATTGATATGACCATTGAATTTTAATTTCATTTTCTAGCCATTTGCTGATAGTTTTATACAATACTAATATAAATTTGATTCATATCGTATACAAATAACAATGATATAATTTTTACCCATAAATTTGCTGCTCTATTTTTTTTAACGAACTGTATCAACATAGTATATGAATTGTATTAATATGGTAAATGAACTGTATCTGAACTATTTAGGCCAAATGACTCAAATTATGAGATAACCATAGTATGAAATTTGTTTGGACTAGCCATGAATGTCCAATCCAATTATTTTGAAAAGCATGTCCGTTTCTCTAAAAATAACGTTAAATTTTGTGATAAATTCATAGAAATATTATTCTACTTATAATCTTAATGAACTTAAATAAAAAATTATAAATACTTAGGTTTAAAAAATGAATTATATATAATATAAAGAGGTATTACATAAATATTGTTGATATAACAAGGGTAAAATGGACAATGCGTAGGATAAAGAGGAAAGTTTGATTATTGTTCAAAGTTAAGAGGGGAATTTAATTTTTATAGCAAAGTTTGGGGATAAAAATATTTTTCACCCTGTCATATTTGTTCAAATAAGAAATTATTGTTAGTAGCCATAAGAAGGCTATAGTATTACTAAGATCATCTCCAATTCTGCTGCATTTTTTTCTTTAAATGTCAAATTTGAAGTAAAAAGTGGAGAAATGCACTCCAATCCTACTTTATTTATTCCAAATTTGAAGTGACACTATTCATCAATTCTAAATTAATTTTTAAATAGTTTATTATTATTCTAAGAGAAAATGACCAAAAGAGCCCCCAACTTTTGCCCCAAGTCTCAACTACACACTTACACTTTGTGGGGGTCATATGTGGGGGTCCTATGACCCCCCTGAATATTTAAAAAATGGAATTGTTCCCCTCCCCCTAAAAAAAACTCACACCCAGATGTGTAATGGAAAGTGAGCAACACGCACCTGCCATGTCATGCCACGTAATTTCCACGTAATATTATATTCTTATATTAAAAAAAATTATTATTCTTTAATATTTATATATATATATATATATATATATATATTCTCTTTCTCTACATCTTTAATAAGCTAATATACCTTCTATCTTCTCTCTAACTTTTGGCCCCTCAATCTACGGTCGTCTCTCGGAGCTCCGATCGACAGAGCTCCAATGGATACTACGAAAAATCAACAATTTACGTTTTTTAGAAACTAAAAAAGAAGTATTATTCATTGTTAGTTTTTTGTGCTTCAATTTATGTATTTTGGAACAGTGCCATATAAAACATTGATATCCACATCAGATTATTTGTCTTTTATATTTCTTGTTCATTTTGTGTTCAGTTTTTGAATTCTATAAGAGTTTTTTGGATTTTATTTTCATGAATTGTGTTGAATCACTGAAGTATTTGAGTTTGAATGCTGATTTGGGATTTGGGTTTTTGGCGTTTGGGTAGCTTGGACAATTGTATATAGTTTTAGAGTTGTTGTTGTTGTTTGATTTGGGATTGAGAGTTTTGCAATTTAGTTGGTATTGTAAGGATTGAAACCATTTTTTTGTGATTTTTGTGGGAAATCAAGTGAATTGAGAAATGAGTATTGTTCCAAAAATGATTTTGATGGAAAATATAGTGAAAAGATGAAGTCTTGTAAGATTGGGTTGTTGATGAATTCGAACTTAGAAGAGGAAAAAAATGGTGGTTTATTGGAATTGGATGATGAGAAGGAAGAGTTTGAAGAAGAGTGTAATGATGAAAACAAAGTGTTTGATGTTTTGTCAGTGAGAAAAATGGCAAAGATGGAAAGGCGGAGAGCAAATGTTGCTTGTTTGGAAGATAAATAGAGATAAGGAAGATAAAGAGATTGGCCATGGTAGCCATTGAAGAGTTGTTGAAGCTTTTTATGAGAGTATTTTGGGATAGTGATGAAGAAGAAAGAAAAAATAAAATAAAATAAAAATAATATATATATATATATGTACTTTTATATTAAAAAGAAATGTAAAAAATATTTTTTAAAGATTTTTGGACTACTCACTCTCTCAGAGAGAGTGAGATACACTTTCTTTGCCACATAAGCCTTTAGGAGTGTAATAATTCCATTTTAAAATGTTCAGGGGGGTCATAGGACCTCCGCAAAGTATAAGTGTGTAGTTAGGATTTACGACAAAGGTTGGGAGCTCTTTTGATCATTTTCTCTTATTCTAATGATATAAGACTTTTAATTTAACATGTTATAAATTGTAAGACTATTAATTAAGTTCTTAGTCTTCATAATTATTTTTTATGTAATATTTTTATTATATTAATTTTAAATTTAAATTAATTTATATTTTTTATAAATTAATTTGTGTATATACTATTTTTATTTAAAATATAAGTTAATTTTATTATAATTTATAATCGAGTATAAGCGTGATCATAATGCACCAGTTCAAGATACTTTAGAAGGTCCAAATCCAACAATAGAAATGGTAGTGTTGACATTGATGAAAGCTCAAGCTTGATCTCATCAATGAAGAAGACGACGTAGTCCGAAAGATAGCTAATGCAGGTATAATGGAAGATGAAAATCTCACACAAGCTGTCGGGAATAACACACCTGAAAGAATGCATCCACAAAGTTTCACAATTGATCAGTGTGAAAAATTGATCCGAATGTCACAGAGTATGAAGGTAGGAAACTCAGGTGCTTCAGGTTCTTAGGCCAATCCCAGTACCAATTATGTGGGTAAATGCTCAATTTCTGATATCTTTGAATATTGTTTTACTACTCGTGGCTCAAACCTGTGGATAATTGATTCAGGGGCTTCACAATATACGGCTCATGATAAAAATTTCCTACATAAGATCAAATAATAAGAAAATTCACTCCTAGTAAAACTCCCAAACTCATATAGGGTCGAGGTTTTTAGCATTGGTTAAGTTATTCTAAACTCTGATATTGACTTAAAAAATATCCTTTATATATGTAATGCCCAGATTTTCAAGCTCTAGACTCATCAAAAGACAGGTCATTGATTTATCTTCCAAATGCCATGGGTCTCGCTTTAATCTGATATCGTGGCAAAAAGTTATGGAAAATTTTCCGAGGGTCTGTCAACTGCCAGTAACAACGACTCTGGCAATGACCCGTTATCATTCATAACGAGTTGTTGTGTGGAGTCATTTCCATAGTAGTTAAGGATCTCAAATTTTAGTCCAGTGTTGATGATTCCACCATACGACTCATTACCATTCCTAACGAGTCGTTAGGTGGACCCTCGTTAGGTGGACCCATTGTCACAATAAAAAGAAATCTAGAAATCAAGTCTCTGACCATGACTTCTCCAAACACCCATAATCATACCTCACGAGTTGTTAGTAGGGGAGTTGTTGTCATAACAAAAAGGACTTAGAACTCAGGACCTCAGGTCACGACTCATGACCAGTCGTTAACCGAGTCGTGACAACTACTTATCAAAAATTTCTAAACGATTTAAAAGAGGGTTTTAAGTCTTTTCTCATTCTTTTAATATCAAACCTACGTCATTTGGGCACTCCAAAACTATTTATTGGGGGTTAATATTACCCTAACCCCTCATAAACTCAAAATCATTCTCACTTAGACAAAAATCAATTTTCTCATCTCCAAAAACAAGCTATGGTTTCTTCATCTCAAGTTCAATTTCAAGGATTTTCTCTAAGGCTTCCACTCCAGGTATGTGGAATTTCATCAATGGGTCTCGTCCACCCATTGAGTTCCAAAGATTTCTCAAATCCACAAGTTTAATTCCCTCCCAACAATTGAGTTCCAGGTTAAATATGGGCTTGCTTAATTTCTTCATTTTATTTGTGTAAATAAACCATGAAAACATGTTTTCCCACAGGATTTACATCTCCCCATACTCACCATCATGAATTTCCTTATTGTTGATAAATTATTGAGTTTGGGATATGTTCTGTAAAATTTTCTGCTATGTTCAGCTTTAAATTATTAACATGTTCAATTGTATTAGAAAAGATGGTGGATTATGAACACCCGATACCTAGGATTTCATGCATGAACCAGTTGACATATTTTGAGCACTTCAGATCATACATGTATTGCTATTTCCAGACTTTACTATATATATATATACACTTTTTAGTGTCATTCAGTTGAGAGTAGTACTTAGCATCGAGTGAACACAGGGATGAAGGCTCACCCGCCAGTTGAGGACTGAGACCTTTAGTAGAAGTCCCTAAGTTCCAGAACTACGATACCATTGTATGTTATGAGGGGTCACCCGCCAGTTGAGGGCTGACATCCTAGTCATCCGAGATATTAGTTTAGTGGATTCATGACATCCAGTGTTGGTACCCTTGGTAAGGTACTATCACCCTTCTAATTAGGGTTACAGGTTAGACCTCAATTTGCTCACATTAGAGTATGTCAATTATTATAAGATCCCATAGTACTCACTTTATTTTTAGTTTATGTTTAGCCCAGGTTTGGTTGATCAAGTATTCAGATATTCAGTATTCAGTTTTATCCAGGACATGTTTATACTTGGTTTTATATTCGGTTTACATGTTCATGCATTCATGTTCAGTTTATATTAGCTAGTTTTCCATCCCACATACTAAGTATATTCAAAGTACTAATTACATACTTTTTTGTGCTATATTTTCTCATAATATAGGTTCAGATGCTCAATACCTAGACTGCACTTAGCATGCTCCCGCGCCATATTCAGCAGCAACTTTTGGTGAGTCCTCATCATTCGAGGACTAGGTATCAGTTCTTATTTTCTTGTCAGTTTATTTTAGTTTCAGTCAGTTGGATTTAGTTGGAGGCTTGTCCCAACAACCCATTATGCATAGAGGATTTCAGGCAGATGTTTAGATTTTCAGCATGATTGGTTGTCAGACAGTTTTTGGTTAGATTTTCAATCTTAGTAGGTATTCAGTTTTACATTTTTATGGTTTCCACTAGTTATTTCAGTTAGATTCCGCCCAATGTTTGTTACTTTATTCATTATTCTAATCTTAGGCACCATGTTGCGACTAGGGGTAGTCTCGAGTCGTGACAATATACCTTATTTCAAGCATAATATTCTCTCAATTAATCAATTATGCAGGCAACTTGATTGTGATGTTATCTTTAACAAGTATGCTTGCATATTCGAGGTCTTTTTTCTAAGGATGCAAGTGGTGTTTGGTAGAGCAGTTGGAGGACTATATGTATTGGATGATTCCTGCACTAATCCCCAAAACTCTGAGTCATTTTTAGTTTCGATTGATTTCTTATGTTTCAAGAATTGATTTAGTTATTTAGATTTAAAGCCTAGTAACGACACTTCGTAGTCTTTTGAGTCAGCTCAGTATACTGTAAATGAAAAATCTCCATCTCAATTCAATTCTATCAATAATATTATGATTTTGAATATTTTTGTCTCCACAAAGTTTTGGTATCTTTGTTTGGGATATTTACCTTATGATGCTATAAAAGTATCAAGAGAATATTAATTAAAGATAATGATAAATAAGATTTTCTTTGTGACATGTTTCCTATAGCTAGACAAAGCAAGTTACCTTTCTTAACAAGTACTATTTCATCTAAGAAATTTTTTGAATTAATACACATAGATACATGGGGGCCCTACAATATGCTAACATACAAAGGAGAAACATACTTCCTCACCATTTTAAATGATTTCTCTAGAGCTACATGGACCTATATTTTGACCACAAAGTCAAGTGCTTTTCCCACTTTGAAATATTTTCTACCCCTTATTAACTTATTAAAAAATAATTTTCAACCAAAGTCAAAATAATTTGATCTGACAATGTCTATGAGCTAGGAACAGGAACACAACTTTTAGATATTTTGTCTTCTAAAGAAATCATACATCAAACATCATGCGTTGGAACTCCACAATAAAATGGGGTAGTAGAACGAAAGAATAAACATCTTCCGAAAACATCCAAAGCTTTACTATACCAGACACATCCACCAAAGAAGTTTTGGGGGATTGTTTCTTAACAACTACTCTTTTGATTAATAGATTTCCTTTCAAAGTCCTACACGATATATCCCCATATCAATTCTTACTCGAAAACCCACCAAATTATACTCAGGTCAAGCCTTTGGATGCTTATGTTTTGTTTTCACTTCAACAAAAAATAGGAAGAAGTTGATGTCTAGAGCTCTACCAGGAGTCTTTTTAGGGTTTTCTTTTGCTAAAAAAGGATACAAGGTTCTTAATATTCAAACAAGTCAGGTGATGGTATCTAGAGATATTAAATTCCCTGAGATAATTTTCCCATTTTCTAATTTTATTCCTATGAACAAACTGTTTCCAACTATTTCTTCTTCTATACATGAGAGTTCTCTTATTTCTTCTCCTTAAAAAATGTCAGCGATAATCCAAAAACATTAACAAATGACACAATTACACATTTACCCACTTTTACTTCCTCAGATGAGGTTGGATTATCTAGGATAAAATTAAGTCTAGTACATATTCCACACAGGTCTACCGGATCACACAATGCACCTTCTTATCTTTCTGATTATATTTGTGATGCAGTATGCTCAGTTGTCTCTTCTAATCCACTATTACCTCCATTTCATTCTTATTCTTTTAATACCTTTTTGCAATAAAGCCAATAGGTTATTAGTTCTATATGTAGTATTTCTGAGCCAAACCCTTACCAAGATGCAACATTATACCCAGGTTGGCAGGCCATGATGGATACGAAACTTGAAGCATTAAGTTTCAATAAAACATGAAATGTGAGTAAATTGCTTATAAAAAAGAAAGCACTTCTCTATAAATGAGTATACAAGGTTAAAGTTAAGTCTGATGAGATATTAGAATGCTTAAAAACAAGGGTGGTAATTAGATGAGACATTCAAAGAGAAGGTATAGACTATACCAAATCATTTTCTTTGATTGTAAAAATGACGATAGTTAGGTGTATATTAAGTATTACAATTAAAAAAGATTGAAATTTATACCAGTTTGACATGAACAATGCCTTCCTTCATAGAGATCTTAATGAGGAAATGTTCATGAAATTTTCTGCAGGTGTTATTCTCTATCTCCATCCCATGTATGTCAGCTTTGTAAATTACTTTATGGTCTGAAACAAATATCTTGTCAATGGTATGGCCGCTTTCTTCTGATTTAGGTGCTAGAGGTTCTAGAGGTTCTTGTTTGTCACTGTTATTGTAGCTTATGTCGATGATATAATGAAAAAAGGGAACCACGAAAAAGAAATTGTTAAAATAAAATCCTTTCTTTATTCAAATTCTGCATTAAGGATTTGGGTATAGTGAGCTATTTTTTGGAAATAAAAATTTTGCACGAACCAGGTGGATTTTTCGTAACCTAATCCAAGTTTGCTATTGATTTTCTTGCTGAATATGAATCTCTTAGACATCAAATAGTTTCCACTCTACTTAATCCCACATTGATGATTTTCTCTAATTGTGAGGAACCAATATAAAATCCAATCATTCATCGGTGACTATTTGAAAAATTGAATTTCCTAATCGATACACGTCCCGACTTGTCTTACGCAGTATAGACCTTTAGTCAATAAATGAAAAGTACAAAAGAGGGTCATTTTCAGGTTGTGCTCCATACCTTTCACTACATAAAAAAATGACCAGATTTGGGGATTTTTTTATTATCATCACTATTTTTTCAGCTTTTAGGGTTTTGTGATGAAGATTGGGGTTCATGCTCTGACTCTCGAAGTCAGTGTGTGATTTATTTTTAACCATGAGTGATTTTCCTATTTATTGGGAATCAAATAAACAATAATTTATTTCTCTATTATAAGATGAAGCCGAATATCGCTCTATCTGTCACCTGGTTGCAGAGATTTCATGGGTTGTTCGTCTTCTTAGTGACCTGTCTATATATTTGTCTCTTTCCATCAATGTTTACTGTGATAATCAAGGCATCATAAAGAATCTCGTGTTTCATAAGAGAACGAAACATATTGAATTGAATTGCCATTTTTTCAGAGATAAATTGCTAGATAACCTTATTTCCTAATCATTTGTGCCTCCTACTTCACAAATTCCTGATATCTCTACAAAGGACTAAGCTGGGCCTCTTCATTGTTATTTTCTAGATAAGCTAGGAGTTCGAACCTCGGGTTCCCACTTGAGTAAGGGGTGGGGAAGTGTTGACAGTGACGGAAGCTCAAGCTTAAGCTCATTAAAGAAGAAGATGAAGGAGCATTCAAAGAAACTAATCTTAGAAGACCCAGTTCACATTTGAGGTTGATTACTTGATTTGGGTCGGTGTATTCTATAACATGTTATGGACTACTTATTAATGATAAGTGAGATTCAAATTTGTTCTTAATACTTCTCACCCAGGTCATCTCAGTCTGATCTTCTCATTATTATGAGGAACTGTATTAATATATATATATATAGAGAGAGAGAAAGAGAGAGAGAGAGAGAGATTATGTATTGTATTTGCAGTGTGTGTAGTTGTAGAAGTTTTCGTATCAAGGGACTTATGTATTCTACTAGGAATCCACATATACAGTTGTAGAGGTTTGAGTAGGAAGGGACTCAAGGTGTATAAATACACCGGGATTGTATATTTTATACATATATTAATATAAGCAAAATTATTGATTTGAATTTTTTTTAGCTCGACATAAAAAAAATCAAGCACAAAGACGCTCATTTTGAACTTCATAATGCATTAATAGAGCATTTATGGGAGCAACTAGTAATCTTGAAAGTTGAATATTTATGTAGAAATTAAATTAAATTTTATCATGATGTAATATTTATTTAATTATATTTCATCAATGATTTTAATTTTATTTAAGCTATTCATTAACATGTATAATATATAATATTTGCTTGCAATTTCTATTATTTAAAATTTAGGGTATAAAATAATTTTATGTTAAATTATTATATAAGAAAAGAATATGAATTGTATAGGGTGATTAAGTAAAATAGGGAAGAAAGGATTTCTTTTATGAAATAAGAAAATATAATAATATAATAAAAAATAAAATAATAATAATAATAATAATGAAGAGAGAAGAATAAAAGAAGAATATTCTTTTTTGAAGTAAAATTTAAACTAATGGATTGGAGTTGGTTTGCCCCAAATTTGGAGGAACTTTAAATTTGAAGCAAAAAATAGAGTAAGGATTGGAGATTCCCCAGGAGTAAGGAATGCGGTGGGATGAACAGAATTTCTCCATCTTTAATTAAATATTTTAAATTTAAACTCTGAATATGAAAAAAAATCTTATTAAAAAACACTTCCTCTTAATAAGTATTGTACGGTATATATCAGAGTTAGTGTCATGATCCAAAAATAGACATGTGATGGCACTTATCATACCCTCCAGACAAATAAGACTAATCCAGCCCCAAAGAACACAAATCAAAGGAAAAAAAAAGTGGAAACAGAAGAGTAGAAGTAATCCAAAATATATATACGAGATACGTCTCAAACATACATCCTATGTCTAGTTGTCACTAGTACAAGACTTTAAATACAGAATATTATGAAATGATCTAAAATATCTTAAATGCAAAAATAAGAAAAAGATAAAAGACGAGAGATCCGAGTAAGGTTGGCTTTCGCCAGTCACTACCTCGATCTCTGCAATGTCAACACTGGAAGGAAATAATCTAGAAACTACTACCCGATTCAATGCCTGTACAGGAGGCAGAAAACATGAAAAGGAAAAGAGCAATAAGGGTGAGTATGAAACCACATGTACTCAACAAGCATCATCAATAATCGATTCTAATCTAAAGCGATGGCGAGAACCACCACCCTAACTGCCCAAGGTTTCCAATGATCTAAACATGTGAATACACCATTTCATCCTATCAGGTTAACCCAACACAACAGTCGTAGGAATATCAATATGTAGGGTAGGTTAAATAGTCCAAGTGAGTCAATACTAGTTATTTTCTTAATCAACTGGTAAAAGGAAGTCATTATAATGACGACTCACTAACACAGTATATGAGACTCAATTATTATGTTCGACCAATAATTTGAGATAAAATAGTGATAGTATGTAATTAAGCGTGCATCATGCAACTAATAGGTACGATACTACAGGTTTCACCAATCAAGACATTGCCATCGCCATACCCTACGTCTCATGAATATCTCAACTTACCTATCAATAGAAGATGAAATAAGGTAATGTAATAAAGTGAAGTAAATGCTCAAACACAACGTCACAAACAAGATTAAGTCTCGATAAGTCAATATAAAAGTAAATATTCAAATACAAATAAAATATACTAAGAAAATGCTATGCAATGCAATATAGTGATGATGATTATTGATTGAAAGTTATCGTATAACTTTCTGTATACACCTAGTGAGCCTCAGTTCTCCCAAGATACGATCCATGGGGGGTTCGCAACCTATATACTTTTCATAATCTCAATTCACCTCTCTGGCTAATATTCACGAATTAAGATTGCCACAACATCGCATAAATATCTTAATCAACCTTGACGACAAATGACCTCGGCCAAGAGTTTTATAATAATATCATTTTCTTTTGAATATGAAAAACCTCAGTGGTATCAATCTCATAAACATGTATGAATAATATCAGGATATAATGCTCAAAATCAAATCAGTATGAAGATATAAATCAATTCAATAAAAGTATAAGTGAGCTCAGAGTCAACTCCATGTGACAATGTTCCATGATGTAAGCCATTGTAGGGCACCACTGACATAAATAGTCATACATAAAATCAATAATATCATTTAAGGTTCCTCATTCGAGTATCATCAATATGAAAAAGATAATTTAATGCACTAACATGATATATAATGCCAAGTCAAGCCTTTACTCGGCCAAACAATAATAGATATGACAGTTAAATGAATTAATATAGCCAACAATAGCAACTCCAGCCCCCACTCGGACATCACCCTAGTATATACTCTCAAAAATTAGTAATAATATACACACAAGCCCCCACTTGGGTACACAATATTAAATAATTTCTTGAGTCAATATTAATATTCACATAATCCCCCATATGAGCAATATTAACAATAATTCTAATAACAATATATCGTGAAACTACCCAAACCTAGCTTATTCCAGACGATAAGTCTCAACCGCTCTTAAAAGTTCATTTACACTCTAAGTATTCTCTAAAACTTAATGGTTCCATAACTAACAATAATAATATAATTATACCTGAGAGGGTCATAAAGCCTTGATCATCACAATAAAGTTCATTAAACAAGATTCAAGCTCTAGAATAGTGACATGACCCAAACCGAGGCCTTGTCGTAATGGGCATCCCAAGTCCAACCGGGACTGGGAACCTCTCCTATTACCCAACCAAACCTCCAAACATGTACCTGAGTCTGATGAATTATGAATATATAATAAGATAGCATTTTGTACAATTCCAGAATCTGGGATAGGTCCATGACCATGACCAACCCAAGCAAGTCCAACCATCCAATACCCAACCAATAACCATACCAAAACCAAAATAATAACCAATATGAGTCCATAACATAATAAGAGGGAACAATTATAAATAAATTCAAACGGTATCACCCATAATACCAATACCAATGCCAAGGTTGACCACTACCTACATCGCCCATACCAACCAATAGTATTTCTATAAATTGTAATGCCCTAAATCTGGTACCCGAAATGCTACACGGTGCTCATGACCCCGAAGGACCATAAGCTAACCCATGATTGATATCTGTAACTGAGCACTGAATAATATTCTATCAATATATGGAATATAAGTTGTAAGTCCATAAGGTTCAAATATGAACTAATACTGAATATAAAACAATGTCTGTAATGGGGTATAACAATACCCAAAATAGAAATAAACTGTTTGAAAACATGTTGTAGTCTGAAAGCCTCTAAACTGTATGAAAACTGTGGAGTTGATAGGACATGTTCCCAACTAACACTGAACTACTGAAATAATGGAGTAATAAAATAATCATGCAATCCTCGAATGATGAGGACTTACTGCTAGTCTGGCTGCTGAACGTCTGATCTACTAAGAATGATTGGAAGCTCGTGCTTCTAAACCTATGGTATAAAACACCATAGTACAAATGCGTCAGTATATAGAATGTACTGGTATGCAAGTGAGGTAGGCTAAATGCAATGGTTCATATGCATGAACAATACTAACTCACTAAATAATACAAACATGAGAATACATGCATGAATACGTTACTGTGACTGAGATTGTGATAATGCTGACTCATGAATTCTGATAACGTGGATTTACCAATATTTCAGTACTGATACTGGATACTGAATGACTGATTCTGGCAGTTTTGATTATGAAGAACTGGTCTGATTGACTGTATCTGACAGTCCTGAAATTGAATACTGACAACATAAATTTTGTATAATTAATATACTATTAACTGGGTTCGTGATAACACGAGTGATTGTATCTGACAGTCTTGATACTGATGGAACTAGCTGGGTTCCGCACTGTACTGATTTGACTGTATCTGACATTCCTGGATTTCTATAGAACTGATCTGAGTTCTATTACTAAAACTGGATTTGAAACTGAGACTGTGGAAGGTAATCATCTAACCGATATACCCCAAAACTGAATTGGTGGGGTCCAATCTCTAACCCCAGTTGGAAAGGTATCAGTACCGTGCCACAAGTAAAGACAAGCTGTGAGTAAACCTTCTCTGACAGGGAGCTCTTCCGTCAACCTCTCCTGTTAGGAAAAACTCAAATGAGATGTTTTAGTAGCCCTACGCATAGGGGTACATCTCAACCTACGCGGGCTACATAGTTCTGGAACATAAGGATTGCTTCTAAGGATCACACCTTACACTGAATAACAGGTGAGTCCCCATCCTTGGGTTCACTCGGTACTGAATCCTACTCCCAACTGAATAGACACTGAACTGATTAACTGAACTGAACTGATACTAATGGTATTGTTTAGCGGAGCTAAACTGAGTTCACTGACTTTCGTTGACTGACGGAATACTACTGAGATCTGAGGGCTGACGAAGAGTACTGAAGTTACTGAGATTTCTGGGAATACTGAGATCACTGAAATTACTGGACTACTGAGATTACTGAGTAAGACTGGACTGATACTGAGTTTACTGAGTTTTCCTGAGTCATGTGATTGACTGAATTCTACTGATCATGGCTTGACTGAGAGTATAGTGAAAACAGGACACTGTCTCTAGGCACACAGCTAAATATTTGGGTACAAGTACCCCTAGAACTCGATAGCATGAAACTGACAGGACATAACACTTTTTGAACACATGACCAATATCAATAATTCATAATACATTAATTTAGGGATTTCATGAAACACATGGTTATCATAGTCTTGTACATGAATGGAATTGCCTATAAACATGTCATACTTTCATCAACCTAATCTCATGGACATTCCGTTGACCATTCATAATGCACACAATATCATGGAAGTCATTCTTAGTCATAGGGTAAATCATGCATTTATCACTTGGGTCACAATTAAGCTATAATGCATAATTTCTATTTTCTTAGGCATTTTATCAAACACCTAGGGTGCATGACTTAGGGTATAGGCATGACCATCAAATTAATACAACAAAACTCTATATTTCAACTCAATTTCACATGCTTCAGACCACATACTAGCATAGGTTCATGAACAACACATAAGGATTCCAAATTGGGAATCATACAACCATAATCACATTAACATAATCAAGCCACAACAAAATATTCATAATACAAGATTTAAAACTTGATTCTTGGGCTTCATGGATGAAAGAAATCCATGAATGAACACTGTGCATACCTTAGTTCTTGATTCTACGAAGATTGACGGAGAGATTCTTGAATTTGAGTCTTGGATTTGAATCCCCAATTGAAAAACCTATTTTGTTCTTGAGAGAAACTTGAGAGAAATAATATATTTTGGGTGAAATATGGCTGAATCACGTGTTATTGGGTATATATAGGGGTGATAAATTGACCCTTTTAACCCCTGGATGCGTATTTTATTTCGGAGAAAATTTCCCGACCTGGACCGCGGCGCTATCGCGCCGTGTCACTGGAATTTGACAATTCTAAATTTGAGCCTTGGTGCAATGCGCCATAATCGCGAAGGCTCACTGGATTTTTACGATTTCCATTTTGGCCTGCTCCGCGATGCGTTGATGGCTCAGGTGGCATACTGCCTTACTAAAAAGGCTCTAACTCTTCGTCCGGGTGTCGAATTTGGGCGAATTTGGTATCGATGGAAAGCTTATTCAATTTCCCACATGATAAAAAGTGAAAATCTTGAAAATACCATATGTATAAAAGTGGATTCATCTTTGAAAAAAGTCTTTAACATTTCTGGGAGGATTTTACGCTTGGTAGAAGTAGGGGTATTTCACAAACCCTCTAACCAAAAGTAAAATAATATCCGAATGGGACATGCCCCCAACCATAGCCAAAACCAACGTTCATAAAATAACCAGTGTATGTTAAGACATCCATGACATGAAATGGAGACTTTTGGAATATGAAAGCTCACCACTTCAATCCAACAGCTGATTCCAAATTCGATCACTAAATAGGAAGAGTAGAACGACCGGTTCCTACATCGCATGGGGAACAACCCCAAACACGGGTTAGCAAGTGAACGCTAGTATGCAATTTGAATAAGGATAAAATAATGCCAACCTTTAAAACCAAGTAAACTAACCATATTCATTTATAACCATACATACATATATATAACCATGCTGGAAAAGGGAACCGGGTTTAGCATGCCTTTAAAACCATTAACCTGCATATGTGTAGCTTGATCGTCCTAGAATCACCCACGGGCTATATGGGTTTAGTGTAACCCCCTGAACGGGATTCGATGCGTGTAGTCGCATGAACTGAAGATACCATAAGAGTAGGGGATTCTTGAGTACCCTTCTCTCTCTATGATACATATATATAAGTGTACTTAGGGGATTTTCGTGTACCCCGTAAGTATCAAATATGGTCTCCATGACAAATCCTCATGTCGGAAAATATGAGTTTCTAGTGTCCGTCTATTGGACTCACACCTTCATGGATAGCTATCACAACCCACCATTATTGCCCAATTAAAACCATTACCACGCAACCAAACTACCATTCCATTTATTATTAACCAAGGATATAAGTAGTGGTATCGTCATACCGACTATAGGTTGCAAACAATGTCCTTAGCCATCCCTTTTAAGAAGAAGGGATTTCCATATCCCCATAGATTATATTATTAAGTTGACTTGGGGGAATCCCATGTACCCCACAAGATGTTTGTTATTAAGTTTTCTTGGGGTAATCCCTTGTACCCACAAGGCTTTCAACTAGACCAACCATAACCACCAAGACCTTACCATTTAACCATTCCAAACCATTTAAAATTTTTTACCATTTAGGGATGCATTACAGAATCATGCCATGCAATAGTTCCATTAAAAGTCTAACAATGTAGTAAAAGCATTCTCATAGGCATTTTATCAAAATTGGGGGCATAGTATTTCCAAAACCAAAACCATGTACCAATTAACTATTCCTATGCAACCAAATGTCCAAACTACCATAAAAATATGTAAATCCATAATTAAAACATGGAAAAAAACATAACCAAGCATTTATGACCAAAAACTCCAACATATATTTAAAAACACAAAACCTTACAAAAATTATGCCATGAAAACAATTCATAAAACATACCTTTAGTTGGAATAAACAATGAGGGAGGAGTACATGCCTTAGATTACGAAAATGATGGAGAGAAATCACCCTTGTAAGCCCCAAATTGATCCTATTGATGAAACCCTAGCCTTTTTTGACCCAAGAGCCTTGAGAGAATTTGAGAGTGTTTTAAGAGAGTTTGAGTGATTGCAAATAGGTTAAATGATGTCCCAAGAGTGTTATAAGTCATGGGGCCTTAAGAGGTTAAGAGAGGAAATGTCCATATTACCCCCAACTTAAACTGCTTAAAATTCCCGTAAGATGGTACGACCACCTCAACCTAACCTTACCCTAGGGTACGAGTGGTACCCTTATATCGTACCCTAGGCCTCCCCTTGGACCCCAACACTGTCCAACATACGACTACACAAGTCAAACATACCTAACCATATGATTAGTACCATGAAATCGTACCCTAGGCAGAATAGAATCTCCTAGACTAAACCTAGTGTAACATACGATTGACACCTTACCATAGTACCCTAACATACGACTCGTATGTTACAACCGTACCTTGGACAAAAACCATCCAACCCACACTAGTCACCATACGACCAAGATCAACCAAACCGTACCACATCATACGAGTAGTACCCCAAGTCGTATGATGTCCAAAAGCTAAAAAACAAGAAGTTTTTACTAAGGGTCAAAACCCAGGGTGTTTCAGTCTCCCCCACTAGGATCATTCATCCCCGAATGATGGAAAAGGTAGTACAAGCAAGAATTACACCCCAACATAACCGATCCAACATTTAACTAAGTTAGAAAACAAAGATGCAAGGAAATAAACCTTCCTTTAACCAAGTTAGAAAACAAAGAAGTGATCAAGAGCACATACCTTCCGCACAAATATCTGGAGCAGAAAAAAATGCGGATACTTGGACTTCATGTACTTTTTCGTTTCCTAAGTAGCTTCTTCCACCTTTAATGTTCCGCCATAGAACCTTAACTGAAGCTACATCATTGGTCTATAACCGAAGAACCTGCCAATCCAAGGTCTCAACCGAGATCTTGTGATATGATAGAGAATTCAAGATACCTAATCCTTCCAAAGTAACAACCGATGAAGGATCACCTATACACTTTTTCAACATAGAGACATGGAATACAGAATGAAAGAATCTCAAACTTGAAGGGACCTCCAATTTATACGCAACATTACCAACCCTCCTCAAAACCACATAAGGACCAACATACCGGGGACAGAGCTTTCCTTTTTACCCAAAATGCATTGCTCCCTTCATGGGAGACACCTTTAGGAATACCCTATCCCCAACCTCTAAATCCAAGTCCCTACGCCTTATATCCGCATAGGACTTTTGGCAACTTTTGGCAGCCTTAACCCTATCCCGAATCACCTTTACTTTCTCCATATCCTGATAAACCAAATCCGAGCCAAATATGTCTGCCTCAGAAAATTTGTTCCACCCAATAGGAAATCTACACCTCCTACCATACAATGCCACAAAAGGGTCCATCCTAATGCTAGAATGATAGCTATTATTGTAAGCAAACTCTACAAGAGGTAGATGATCAACCTAATTACCACCATAATTAATCACATATGCACGAAACATATCTTCCAATGTCTGAGTAGTCCTTTCTGCTTGCCCATTCATCTGTGGGTGAAAAGCAGTACTCAGACTAACCTTAGTACCCAACCCCTTCTGAAACGACTGCCAAAAGTGAGATAAAAAATGCATACCAGAATTAGAGATAATCAAAATAGGTACCCATGTAGCTTCACAATCTCATAAAGATACAACCTCGCATAATCCTCACCTAAAAAGTTAGTCCTCACTGGAATGAAGTGAGAAGACTTTTTCATCCCATCCATGATGATCCAAATCGAATCAAATTGGTTCCGAGTTCGAGGAATACGAGTAACGAAATCCATGTTGATCAATTCCCATTTTCATTCAGGCAATTCAATTTCCTAATACAAGCATCAAGGCCTCATGAGCTAAACTTTCATTTGTTGACACACCAAATATTAGGCCACAAAATCAGCCCCATCATTTTTCATACCATTCCACCGATACATCTTCTTGAGATCATGATACATTTTTGTCGACCCGGGATGAACAACGTAGCGCGATTCATATGCCTCGGCAAATACACTTTCTCGCAAACCATCGACATCAGGAACACATAACCTCTCTTCGTATCTCAAGGTACTATCACTAATGATCTCAAATACCACTACCTTTTCCCACCTACATCACCCTTGATTTTCATCAAGATAGGATCTAGCATTTGTTTTTCCTTGATCTCTGCACCAAGAGATGACCGAACCACTTCTTGTACTAACATACCATCATTCTTGGAGTCTAAAAGACACTCCATACAAATAGTGCCACCAGATTTTTAATACAAACACTACAACTAAAATTCCAAATCATAAGTTGGATAATTCCTCTCATGTACCTTCAACTACCTAGAAGCACAGACAATCACCTTACTATCCTGCATAAAAGCACAACCAAGTCCCATACGAGATGCATCAAAGTAAACCATAAACCCCTCATTTCCTTCAAACAAGGTCAAAATCGAAGTTGAAGTTAGCTTATCCTTCAGCTTCTCGAAACTACCCTCACAAGCATCTGACCAAAAGAACTTTACCTTCTTCTGAGTCAACTTAGTCAATGGAGAAGCTATCATTGAAAAACTCTCCACAAACCTCCTATAATACCTGACTAAACCCAAGAAAATCCAAATATTGGTTGGAGTCATGGGTCTAGGACACTTTTTAACCACCACCACTTTTTGTGGATCCACCATGATCCCCTCACTAGAAATAAATATGACCCAAAAGAGTGACAACATTTATCTAGAATTCATATTTTGAGAATTTGGCATACAACTGTTGCTCTTTCAAGGTCTGCAACACTACATGAAGGTGATTGGCATAATTCACCTCACTCTTAGAGTACATCAAAATGTCATCCATGAACACAATGACAAACAGACCTAGAAATTGACGAAATTCCCCATTCATCAAATTCATTTATGTCGCTAGGGCATTGATCAAACCAAATGAAATAACCAAGAACTCAAAGTGCCCATTCCGGGTACGAAATGCCATCTTAGGGATATCCACCTCCCTAATCTTAAGTTGATGATACCCAGATTGAAGATCTATCTTTGAAAAGAATTTGTCACCTTGCAATTGATAAAAAAAGTCATCTATTCTAGGAAGAAGATACTTGTTCTTAACCGTCACCTTATTTAACTGCCGATTGTCAATGCATATACGAAAGGAACCATCCTTTTTATGCATGAATAATTCTAGTGTACCCTACGTGGACATACTAAGATGGATTAAATGCTTATCCAAAAGATCCTTAAGCTGCTCTTTGAGTTCATTCAACTCAGCCAGTGCCATTCCATAAGGAGGAATAGATATTGGACTAGTGTCCGAAACCAAATAAATCCCAAACTCAATCTCCCTATCTGGAGGAACACTAGGAAGATCATACGGAAAAACCTCAGGAAACTCATTCACCACTAAAACTGAATACAAAAAAGTACCTTCTGAGTTAGAGTTTTAACCCAGACTAAATGATAGAGACACCCTTTAGAGATTACCTTTCGAATCTAAGATATGATATAAATTTCCTCTTAGAAGCTAGGGAACCACCCTCCCATTTAATAATTGGTTCACCAAGGAACTTGAAGAAAAACTTACGGGTCCGACAATCTAAAGACCGTAGCACGAGTGTAACCAATCCATCGCTAGAATGACATCAAAATCTACCATATCTAATTCGAATAAATCCACCAAAGTCCCCTTACTACTAAAAGATACCACACACCCCTTATGGACTCTTTTAGCAACCACAGAGTCACCTACCAAGGTAGAAATAGAAAAAGTATCCAAAATAATCTTAGGATCAAAACCAAAGTACACTGCCACAAATGAGGTCACATAAGAGAGAGTGGGCCTCAGATCAAGTAAATAATACACGTCATGAGAAAAGAGTTTTAACATACCAGTCACAACATCAGATAATGCCTTAAACTCCGGTAGGGATGCAAAAGCATATAACCTATTCTGGACTCTCCCAATACGAAAAGCAGAAACAGATACAAAAGCAGCACCCCTAGGTACAAGAGTAGATCAAGAGGCAACCAGAACCTTGTTCGCTCTTGAAGAAACCTTCCAACCGGTTAATTTCTAAGCATATGGCCTTACTGACCATATTTGAAGCCCCTGTTACCCCTCATAAAAAAAACACCGATGCAACCAACCACAGAACCTACAAAAAGGATATGATAAAGCCGACTGAGTCCTTTTAGTATGAGATTGGTCACCCTAAGCCATGTAGTTATCGCCACCCTAATGATGCCTATATCTCGACTGCTTCAGGTAGGGAGCACTAGTTGTGGAGAAAGAACCAAAACTTCCCCACTTCTTCTTTGGCCACTTACCACCATCCCAACCACTTTGTTGTTGATCACCATCCTTCTTATATAATCTAAACTTGTTACCCTGCCTTTTACCTTAGTCTGCTTTCTCTTTTCCTCCCTCACCAATTGCATATGAACAACCAACCTAGAGATATCCATGTCCTTGATAAGAAATGCAGTCTTGATTTCAAGGATCAATTCATGAGACAGTCCTGAAGCAAAATTTCTTATCCTGGCCCTTATATCCGACACCATTTCTGAGCATACCTAGACTGTTGGTAAAATTTCAAGGTATTCTCATTGACCGACATCTTTCCCTATTTTTGATTAACAAATTCCTCTTCTTTTGCTTCCCTCAGCTTTAGAGAAAAGAAGTGATCCAGAAAAGCATTAGAGAAAGTTACCACAGAGATGACTCATCAACTTCACCCCTTGCCTGATCCCATTCCTCGTACCATAGGTATGGCACATCCTTTAGCTGATAGGCAACAAAATTCACCCCTTCCATATTAATGGCCTGCATGACCCTGAAGATCTTTTCCATCTCATCTAAAAAACCTTAAAGATCGTCTTTCACCTTCACACCAGTAAAAGTTAAAGGATTCAACCTCATAAACTGGCTAACCCTTCTAGCCTCAGAAAATACAATACCAGATGCACCACGTTTGACCTGAGAAGCTACAACTGAGCAATCACATGGATCGACTGATAAAACTCCATATTTATCACGTCTACCTAAGGATCTTAAGGAGGACTAGAAGGAGCTGGTGGAATTCTTGAGAAATCAGGGATTGGACCCCTAGACAGAGTATGGATCTCATGAGTAGAGCGTGTCCCATCAATATTGTCCTCAGTTGAGATAGAAGAGTTTCTGTGTGTAACAGATCATCGAGGCATGATCTGATAGGCGAATAAAAAGGGATTGGAGAAGATTCCAGGACTTAGACTCCAAGCTTGAAAATAGAACACAAAGAAATATAAACAATCCTAAATGTCTTGTAACCTCTCTCTTATGAGTGTGGTGCGATACATACCCTTAAAAAAGACACTACTCGACATGTCTTTGTGGACTCTCAATTATCCAAGAACATAAAGGTCTGATACCAACTTGACACAACCTAAATCAGGGCCTTGTCATAATTGGCATCACAAGTCCAACCAGGACCGGGGAATACCCTCGTTACCCAACCAAACCTCTAAACACGTACCCTGAGTCGGATGAATTCCAAACATATAAGTAGTAGCAATTTGTACAATTCCAAACTCTGGGATAGGTCCATGACCGTGACCAACCTAATCAAGTTCAACTATCCAATACTCATCCAATAACCATTCCAAAACAAAATAATAACCAAATATGAGTCCATAACATAATAGGATGGAACAATCATAAATACAGTCAAACGGTATCAGCCATAATACCAATACCAATGCCTAGGCATAAACCACTACCAACACTACCCATAACAACCAATAGTAGTCACACAAAGTCTCTAACCGAAAGTAAAATAATATTCGGTTGGGACATGCCCCCAACCCTAGCCAAAACCAATGTCTATGAAATGACCAGAGTATGTAAAGACATCCATGACATGAAATCAAGCCACCCAGGATATGGAAGCTCACTACTTCAATCCAATAGCCAATCTCAAATTCGATCACTAAACAGGAGTAGTAGAACGATCGATTCCTACATCACGTGGGGATACAGTGCGTGAAGATGGATTAGCGGGTAAATGTAGCATGCACTCAGGATAAGGATAAAATAATGCCAACCTTTAAAACCAAGTAAACCAACCATATGCCTTTACATCCATACATATATATATATAACTATACTGAGAAGAAAATCTGGGTTTAGCATGGCTTTAAAACCATTAACCCGAATATGTGTAGATTAACCATCCTAGAACCACCCACGGGCTATATGGGTCCAGTGTAATCCCCTAAACGGGCCTCGATGCATGTAGCACACGAACCAGAGATACCATAGGAATAGGAGATTCCCGAGTACCCTTCGCTCTCCATGAAACATATGTACACATGTACTTAGGGAATTCTCTGTACGCAGTAAGTATCATATATGGTCGCCATGACCAATCCTCATGTCGGCAAATGTGAGTTTACAGTGTTCGTCTATTGGACTCATACCTTCACGTTTAGCTATCACACCCCGCCATTATTGCCCAATTAAAACCATTACCACACATCCAAACCACCATTCTGTTTATTATTAAACAAGGCTATAAGTAGTGGTATCTTCATACTGACTATAGCTTGCACGCAATGTCCTTAAACATCTTTTTTAAGAAGAAGGGATTCCAATGTACCCATAAATTACATTATTAAGTTGTCTTGGGGGAATCCCATGTACCCCACAAGATGTTTGTTATTAAGTTTTCTTGGGGGATTCCCTTGTACCCACAAGACTTTCAACTAGACCAACCATAACCACCAAAACCTTACCATTTAACCATTCCAAACGATTTAAATCATTTTTACCATTTAGGGCTCCATTACCAAATCATACCATGCAATAGTTCTACTAAATGTCCAACAATGTAGTTAAAACATTATCATAGGCATTTTATCAAACATATTGGGGGCATAGTATTTCTAAAACCAAAACTAAGTACCAATTAACCACTCCTATGCACCCATATGCCCAAACCACTATTAAAATATGTAAATCCATAATTAAAACATGGGAAAACTATAACCAAGAATTTATAACCAAAACCCCCAACATATATTTAAAAACACAAAACCATACAATAATTATTCCATGAAAACAATTCATAAATATGCCTTTAGTTGGAACATACAATGAGGGAGGAGTACATGCCTTAGAATACGAATATGACAGAGAGAAATCACCCTTGTAAGCCCTAAATTGATCCTATTGATGAAACCCTAGTCTTTCTTGACCTAACAACCTTGAGAGAATTTGAGAGTGTTTTAAGAGAGTTGGAGTTATTGCAAACAGGTTAAAATGATGTCCCAAAAGTGTTATAAGTCGTGGGAATTTAAGAGTTTAAGAGGGAAAATGTCCAGATTACTCCCAACTTAAACTGCTTAAAATTCCTGCAGGATGGTACGACCACCACAACCCCAACCGTACCCTATGGTGCGAGTGGTATCCTTATCTCGTACCCTAGGCCTCCCCTTAGACCTCAATACTATCCAACATATGACTACCCAAGTAAAACATACCCAACCATATGATTAGTACTATGAAATCGTACCCAAGGCAGAATGGAATCTCCTAGACTAAACTTACGGCAACATACACTTAACACCTTACCATTAGTACCTTAACATACAACTCGTATGTTCTAACCGTACCTTGGACAGAAACCATCCAACCCACACTAGTCACCATATGACGAAGACCAACTAAACCATACCATATCATACGAGTAGCACCCTAATTCGTATGATATCAAGAAGCCAAAAATTGAGAATTTTTTTTCTAAGGATCAAAACCCAGGGTGTTTCAATCTCCCCCTCTAGGATCATTCATCCTCGAATGACGGACAGGGTAGTACAAGCACGAATTACACCCCAACATAACCATTCCAACCTTTAACTAAGTTAGAAAACAAATATGCAAGGAAATAAATCTTTCTTTAACCAAGTTAGAATACAAAGAGGTGGTCAAGAACACATACCTTTCACACGAATATCCAGAGCAGAAAATAAATACGGATTCTTGGACTTCATATCCTCTTTTGCTTCCCAAGTAGCTTCTTCCACTTTGTGGTTTTGCCGTAGAACCTTAACCGAAGCTGCATCTTTGGCTCACAATCGATGAACCTACCGATCCAAGGTCTCAACCAGGATATCTTCGTAAGACTGAGAATTCAAGATACCTAATTCTTCTAAAGGAACAATCGGAGAAGGATCACCTATACACTTTCTCAACATAGAGACATGGAATACCGGATAAATGGAGTTCAAACTAGATGGCAACTCCAATTCATACGCAACATTACCAACCCTCCATAAAACCACATAAGGACCAATATATCGGGGACAGAGCTTCCCCTTTTCCCCGAACCATATTACTCCATTCATGGGAGACACCTTTAGGAATACCTTATCCCCAACCTCAAACTCCAAGTCCCTACACCTTATATCCGTATAGGACTTTTGGCGACTTTGAGTAGCCTTAAGCCTATCCCAAATCACCCTTACTTTCTCCATAGCCCGATAAACCAAATTTGAGCCAAAAAAATCTGCCACACCAAGTTCAAACCACCCAATAGGAGATCTATACCTCATACCATACAATTCCTTAAAATAGGCCATCCTAATGCTAGAATGATAGATATTGTTGTAAGCAAACTCTACAAGAGGTAGATGCTTAACCTAATTACCACAATAATCAATCAAACATGACCGAAGCATATTTTCCGAGATCTGAATAGTCCTTTCTGCTTGCCCATCCATCTGCTGGTAAAAAGCAGTACTCAAACTAACCTTAGTACCCAACCCTTTCTGAAACGACCACAAAAAGTGAGATAAAAACCGTGTACCACAATCAGAGATAATCATAACAGGTACCCCATGCAACTTCATAATATTATGAAGATACAACCTCGCATAATCCTTAACCGAAAAGTTAGTCCTCACTGGCAAGAAGTAAGCTGACTTTTTCATCCTATCCATGATTACCCAAATCGAATCAAATTAGATCCAAGATCGAGGAAGACCGGTAACAAAATGCATGTTGATAACTTCCCATTTCCATTTAGGTAATTCAATTTCCTGATACAAGCACCCAGGCCTCATGTGCTCAACTTTCACTTGTTGAAACACCAAACATTTGGCCACAAAATTAACCACATACTTCTTAATTATGTTCCACCAATACATATCCTTGAGATCATGATACATTTTTATTAAAATGGGATGAACAATGTAGTGCGATTCATGTGCCTCGATAAATACCCTTTCTCGCAAACTATTAACATTTGGAACACATAACCTCCCTTGGTACCGTAATGTACCATCACCACTGATCTTAAATACCATTGCCTTTTGCCTACCTACATCACCCTTGATTTTCATCAAGACAGGATCTAGCATTTGCTTCTCCTTCATTTCTTCACCAAGAGACAACCAAACCACTTCTCATACCAAGACGCCACCATTCTTGAAATCCAAAAGGCGAACTCTAAGATTGGCCAAGTGGTAAATATCCTTCACAATATCCTATCTCTCCTTACCCACATGAGCTAAGTTGCCCATGGATAACCTGCTAAGAGAATCAAAAACAATATTAGCCTTACCTGGATGGTAGTGAAGACTCATGTCATAGTCCTTGAGAAGCTCAAGCCATCCTTGAGAAGCTCAAGCCATCTTCTCTGCCTGAGGTTAAGCTCTTTTTGAGAAAACACATAGTGCAGACTCTGGTGATTCGAGAAGATGTCCACGTGCACTCTATATAAATAGTGCCACCATATTTTTAATACAAACACTACAACTAAAATTCCAAATCATAAGTTGGATAATTCCCCTCATGTACCTTCAACTGCCTAGAAACACAAACAATCACCTTATTATCCTGCTTCAAAACACAACTAAGTCCCATACAGGATACATCACAGTAAACCATAAACCCCTCATTGCCTTCAAGTAAGGTCAAAATTGAAGTCGAAGTTAGATTATCCTTCAACTTCTCAAAACTGCCCTCATAAGCATCTGACCAAGAGAACTTTACCTTCTTCTGAGTTAACTTAGTCAATGGAGAAGCTATCATCGAAAAACTCTCCACAAACCTCCTATAATACCCGGATAAACCCAAGAAGCTCCGAATGTCGGTTGGAGTCGTGGGACTAGGACACTTCTTAACCACTACCACTTTTTGTGGATCCACCATGATCCCCTCACTAGAAATAATATGACCCAAAAAAGTGATAGCGTTCATCCAGAATTCATATTTTGAGAATTTGGCATAAAATTGTTGCTCTTTTAAGGTATGCAACACTACACAAAGGTGATTGGTATGATCCACCTCACTCTTAGACTACATCAAAATGTCATCCATGAACACAATGACAAACAGACCCAGAAAATGATGAAATTCCCTATTCATCAAATCCATGAATGTCGTTGGGGCATTGGTCAAACCGAAAGACATAACCAAGAACTCTAAGTGTCCATACCGAGTACGAAATACCATCTTAGGGATATCCACCTCCCTAATCTTAAGTTGATGATACCCAGACTGAAGATCTATCTTTGAAAAGAATTTGTCACCTTGTAATTAATCAAAAAAGTAATCTTTTCTAGGAAGAGTATACTTGTTCTCAACCATCACCTTATTCAACTGCCGATAGTCAATACATATATTAAAGGAACCATCCATTTTATGCATGAATAACACCAGTGCACCCCTCTGGGAAATACTAGGATGGATGAAATGCTTATCCAAAAGATCCTTAAGTTTCTTCTTGAGATCCTTTAACTCAGCCAGAACCATTCAATAAGGAGGAATAGATATTGGACTAGTGTCCGGAACCAAATAAATCCCAAACTCAATCTCCCTATCAGGAGGAACACAAGGAAGATCATTCGGAAAGACCTCAGGAAACTCATTCACCACCAAATCTGAATGCAAAGAAGGACCTTCTGAGTTAGAGTCTTTAACCCAGACCAAATGATAGAGACACCCTTTAGAGATTACCTTTCGAGCTCTAAGATATGATATAAACTTCCCCTTAGAAGCTAGGGAACAACCCTCCCATTTAATAACTGGTTCACCAGGGAACTTGAAGACAACCTTACGAGTCCGACAATCTAAGGACCGTAGCACAAGTGTAACCAATCCATCCCTAGAATGACATCAAAATCCACCAAAGTCTCCTTACTACTAACAGATACCACACACCCCTTATGGACTCTTTTAGCAACCACAGAGTCACCTACTGGTGTAGAAATAGAAAAAGTATCCAAAATAACCTCGAGATCAAAACCAAAGTACACATCCACTAATGAGGTCACATAAGAGAGAGTGGACCTCAGATCAAGTAAATAATACACGTCGTGAGAAAAGAGTTATAACGTACCAACCACAACATCAGGTGATGCCTCAGACTTCGGTCAGGATGTAAGAAAATATAACCTATTTCGACCTATCCTAATACCAAAAGTAGAAAAAGATACAGAAGTAGCACCCCTGGGTGCAGGAGCAGATGAAAAGGCAACCAGAACCTTGTTTGCTCCCGAAGCAACCTTACCAATCAGTCAATTTCTAAGCATATGGATTTACTGACCATATTTGAAGCACCTGTCCCTTCCCTCATCATATAAACCTTGATGCAACTGACCACAGAACCTACACGAAGGATATGATAAAGCTGATTGATCCCCTTTAGCATAAGATTAGGCACCTTGACCCATGAAGTTATCGCCACCCTACTGACGCCTATCTCCCGACTTCTTTAGGTAGGGAGCACTAGCTGTGGAAAATGAACCAGAACTCCCCACTTCTTCTTTGGCCACTTACCCCCCATCCTAACCATTTTGTTATTGACCACTACCCTGCTCAGAGAATCTAAACTTGTTACCCTACCTTTTACCTACCCCAACCTGCTTTTTCTTTTCCTCATCCACCTGTTGTATATGAACAACCAACCTAGAGATATCCATGTCCTTGATTAGCAATGCAGTCATTCTTTCAAGGATCAACTCATGAGACAGTCCTGAAGCAAACTTTCTTATTTTGGCCCGCATATCCAATACCATTTTCGGAGCATACCTAGACAGTTGGTGAAATTTCAAGGAATTCTCCTTGACTGACATCTTTTTCTTTTTTAGATTAACAAATTCCTTCTCTTTGGCTTCCTTCAACTCCTGAGAAAAGAAGTGATCCAAAAAAGCATTAGAGAAAGTATCCTACAGAGATGAATCATTAACCCCACCCTCTGCCTGATCCCATTTCTCATACCATTGGTACACCATATCCTTTACATGATAAGCAACAAAATTTACCCCTTTCACATTTGTGGCCTGTATGACCCTAAAGATCTATTCCATCTCATCCAAAAAACCTTGAGGATCGTCTTTTACCTTCACACCAATAAAATTTAAAGGATTTAACCTCATTAACTGGCCAACCCTTCTGGCCTCAGAAGATGCAATACTAGATTGATAACGCTCAATCTACAGCTCTCGTTTGAGTGTAAAGCGGTCGTTAGCAAATATAGAACCCAACCTGGGTTGGGTGTCGATCCCACAGGGAATAGCTTGGCCAACAAGTAAGTAAAATTACTAAACTTTTGGTGCAAGTCTCGTAAGAAGGGGGGATTCTTGTCTTGCAAGTAATGTAAACAAAAGCTGAAAATAATAAAGTAAAAAGAGAGAGATTGTTACGTTGGTTGTAAACAATGAGAATTGAAGCGTTGGGGTTATGTCCACCTTCTGAGGTATACGTCTGTATTGGCTATGAGTGTGTAGAATTCTGTCATGCAATTGCTTATAGAGAATTGTAGTCGATGGTAAATCCAAGCGTCTCTCGACCTAAACAAGGACTATTTCACTTTAACTCTCTCGAGAATAAAGCGTATCTAACGGTAAGAATTCTCCAAGAGGTTAGTCAAGTTACGACACTAGCTTTTTAATAGGAAAGGGTGTCCTACTACCTTGACATTATCTCTTTTCCAGACAAATAACTTTTCTCTCGAACAAGTTAAATGTTAGACTGGCGTATTCTTGCGTTTGCAACCGCAAAGAATGTAGATTAAGATGAAGAGAATAATGATATAAGCAATATACGTGCCTCAAACTCACAAACTCACAGCAATAGATAGTATCTCATACGACTTCCATAACCCCAACAGAGAAGTTTAGTTACCCATGAATGCGAAGGAAATCATGATTGACATTGTTATTATATCACGATATTGAGTAATGGCGTGTAGATCAAGTGATAGGCGTGAGGCGTGATTCCTTAGCAAGTAACGATTCTCTTGTTGTGGAATTTAAGAATAGAAGAGTAGAAGAAGAAAAATAGAATTAATGGAAAGATTAGAAGAATTGTAGAGTAATAGAATTGAATTGTAAGACGAGAAGTTAAGAAGATGTTCTAAAATCTCTAGCATGATAGGGTATTTATAATACCCATATCCTAATCCTACTAAGCTAATGAAATAAATAACCAAATCCTATTAGACTAATGAAATCCTTAACCCAAATGTACTAGGTTAAGGTAACATTATCATAATCTACATAAAATAATGAAATACATAACCTAATTGTACTAGGTTAATGTATCATTGTCAAAATCCAGCTTTGTGTCTGTAAGTCTCCAAAGTCTTCAGAATTGTTGTTTTAGCCCGGGACAGATTTTCCATGCAGCAGTTTTGGTCCTTAGGCGTGTAAACTCCCTTCCCTTCCTTCGTGAGCTTTCTTTTGCGTCAAGTAAGCCATAAAATGCTGAATTCTACATCATTTATACCTGAAACTTTACTAATCATGTTCGTTAGCTCATTTACAGGAAAAAGGACTAAAAGTCCATGAAATATATAATTTGTTCTCAAAACTAGGCTAAAATATGGGCAAAATATATTGATATAGGCGTGTAAATCCGCCTATCATCATAGATGCATCACACTCGGCCTGAGAAGCTACAACTAATCAATCACATAGATTGGTAGATAAAACTCCATATTCATCACGTCTACATGAAGAGCTTGAGAAGGACTAAAATGAATTGGTGGAACTCCTAAGAAATCAGGGACTAAACTCCTAGACCGCGTATGGATCCCATTAGTAGAGCGTTTCCCATCAACATTATCCTCTGTTGGGATAAAAGAGTTTTGATATGTAACAAATCATTAAGGTATGATCTGAATGGCGAATAAATAGGGATTAGAGAAGATTCCAGGACTTAGACTCTAAGCTTGAAAAAAGAACACAATGAAAGAGAAATATTCCTAAATGTCGTGTAACCTCTTTCTTATAAGTGTGGCGCACTACACACCCTTAAAAGAGACTCTGCTCAACACGTCTTTCTGGGCTCCTAATTGACCATGAACCTAAAGCTATGATACCAACTTGACACAACCCGAACTAGGGCCTTATCGTAATGGGTATCCCAAGTCTAACCAGGACTGGGGAACACCCCCGTTACCCAACCAATCCTCCAAACACATACCTTAAGTCGGATGAATTCTAAACATATAATTAGTAGACTTTTGTACAATTCCAAACTCTGGGATAATTCCATGACCTTGACCAACCCAAACAAGTCCAACCATCTAATACTCAATCAATAATCATAACAAAACCTAAACAATAACCAAATATGAGTCCATAATATAATAGGATGTAATAATCATAAATACAGTTAAATGGTATCAGCCATAATACCAATACCAATGCCTAGGATGAAACCACTACCAACATCGCCCATAAAAACCCATAGTAGTCCCACAAAGCCTCTAACTAAAAGTAAAATAATATCCGATTAGGACTTGGACCCAACCATAGAAAAAACTAATGTCTATGAAATGACCAGAGTATGTAAAGACATCCATGACATGAAATGGAGCCATCTGGAATATGAAAGCTCACCACTTTAATCCAACAGTTGATCCCGAATTTGATCACTAAGCACGAGGAGTAAAATGATAAGTTCCTACATCACGTAGGGATACAGCGCCCGAAGATGGGTTAGCGGGTGAACGCTAGCATACACTCAGGATAAGGATAAAATGAAGCCAATCTTTAAAACCAATTAATCAAACCATATGCATTTACAACCATACATACATATATAACCATGATGGGAAAATGAACAGAGGTTAGCATGCCTTTAAAACCATTAAGTTGGGTATGTGTAACTTAACCATCCTAGAACACCCACGGGCTATATGGGTCAAGTGTAATCCCCTGAATGGGACCCAGTGCGTGTAGCTGTATTAATTAGAGATACCATAAGAGTAGGTGATTCTAGAGTACCCTTTGCTCTCCATGATACATCTGTATAAGTGTACCTAGGGGATTCCTGTGTACTTTGTAAGTATCATATATGGTCTCCATGGCCAATCCTTATGTCGGCAAACATGAGTTTCCAGTGTCCGTCCATTAGACTCATACCTTCACGGTTAGATATCACACCCTGCCATTATTGCCCAATTAAGACCATTACCAAGCAACCTAACCACCATTCCATTTATTATTAGCCAAGGCTATAAGTAGTGGTATTATCGTACCAACTATAGCTTGCAATAAAGGTCCTTAACCATCCTTTTTAAGAAGAAGGGATTCCCATGTCCCCATAGAGTACATTATTAAGTTGACTTAGGGGAAACCCATGTACCCCACAAGATGTTTGTTATTAACTTTTGTTGGGAGAGTCCCTTGTACCCACAAGTCTTTAAACTAGACCAACCATAACCACCAAGACCTTACTATTTAACCATTCTAAACCATTTATACCATTTTTACCATTTAGGGTTCCATTACCGAATCATACCATGCAATAGTTTCATTAAAAGTCCAACAATGTAGTAAAAGAATTCTCATAGGCATTTATCAAACACATTGGGAGAATAGTATTTCCACCCAAACCCTAACCGTACCTTAGGGTATGAGTGGTACCCTTATCTCATACCCTAAGCCTTCCCTTGGACCCCAACACTGTCCAACATACGACCACCCAAGTATAACATACCCAAACATACAATTAGTATGATGAAATCCTACCCTAGGCAAAATAAAATCTTCTAGACTAAACTTAGGGTAACATGCGATTGACACCTTACCATTAGTACCCTAACATACGACTCATATGTTCCAATCGTACCTTGGAAAAAAACCATCCAACCTACACTGGTCACCATACGACCAAGACTAACAAAACTGTACCACATCATACGAGTAGTACCCCAAGTCGTATGTTGTCCACAAGCCAAAAACTGAGAAATTTTTTTCTAAGGGTCAGAATCCAGGGTGTTTCAAATAGGCATCCAATAGAAATTATCAAGATCACTGAGTTATCTATCTACATTTAACTCTAAGGATATTTACAAGTAGTAATACTAACAAAGAAAGACAACTATCTAACTATAATCCGCTAAAAGATTCTGATACCTGCTGATATGCTCACGATTTTACCTAAACGAGACCTCCAAATCTAAGTGATTCAAAAATTAAAAATAAAAAAACATACAACACATAAACACTCCAGATAAAGTCAATGTATATCTCAACTTGCCTTTAAAGAAGATCTACAAGCCAAAACTCAGTTCAAAGCATCAAACAGAAGACCCACTCCCTCAAATCAATATTAAACGTATCTATATCTAATCAAGTATGACATCTACAAGTCAAAATAAGTCCAATAATATTCATCTCGATTATATTTATTTTAAGTCAAAAATTCACTTAAAAAATTATGTCAAAAAAATAGAAGAGTAAATTTGAGATTTTATTTTAGAAATACGTTCTCCAAGGTCATAGGAGTATATAGTGAAAACTCACGCAAACATGAATTAAAAATGAGGTTTAAATCAAATAAAAACCATTTAAAGTATTACCGGCAAGAACTTCAAAATCCATGTTTAAAATCAAGAATTTAAAGATGGATTAGTAAATAAATAATTGGGAAATAATGGAATAGAGGTATAGAAACATTCCCAAAAATGAAATCTCATCAGCCTCTTTGAAATCACTTAATCCGAGCTCTAGAAGTCTAAAAATAAGGAAATTATGATTTGGGGCCAAATGAACTTAATATTCTGTCAAGGTCTAAAGATTTTCACGAACGCGGGCCCTAGGTCGTGATCGCGAGGTTGCCTAGATTCGGACCTTAACAAACACGAGCCTAAGGCTGCTAACACGAAGAATAAACAACACTGCCCTTAATGAACACGAGCCTATGGCCGTGAATACGAATGTACGGTTAAAAAATCTAGGCAAACGCAAAGAGAAAGAGAGCATGCACCAAAAAACAACTAAAAATCATCACATGCACAAGTCAAAACTCTCTAAATAAACCTCGAGATTCATTGAGGAACCCACAAAATAAAACCAATAATACTAATAGGCTAATTTCAATGTTTCGAACTTGATGGAACCATTAAATTTTCAAAAAGAGATCGTTATCAATAAATTAGCCTCTGATAACACTCAAATTACACTCTTGAATAGGTGTAGCAGATGTTACCAATATATTTATCCAATAAAGCATTAGGGTCGAATACAAAGGGAACAATGTGAATAGTGAGCCATCCCTACTCCCGAAAGTCAGAAGGAAGCAGGAGTTTGCATCCATCTCTGCTGATTGCAAACGCGTGAGACAACTTTACATTTTTCTTTTCTTTTGTTTTTACTTCTTCCTGGTCCAACCTACTACTCTTAGATCCGTCCTTAGTTTTTGCTTCCAAGTTCTACTACTCATTTCCTGTACATATTAGAGTTATAGTTTTATTTTAATTATCAGAGTCAGTTTTTTTAGTTATTGTATTCTGCGTCTTGTACATAATCGAGTCGTAGTTACTTTCTTAGATTTTAGAACAACTATCTGTTGTGTTTTGTCCTTAGATCCTTAGCACAAATATATAGAGTCGGTCTACAAAAGAACATAAAGATTTTTATTTTATTGAGTCGTGTCCATAGAACCTTAGAACAAATACATCAAATCTTTATAGTCTAGAAAAAAACAAAAATATGTCTTTTTCCATAGCTTCTTCTACTTTGTTCAATCCGTACCGGTTCTTTCCTCAGCTAGCCATGTCTCCAACCCCTCACAAGACTTTGTCATGCAAATATAAAAATCTCTTTTAAGTAGAGGTGCTACATCCTGAACAAGATATATACTCCACATATATACCTCTACCTGACCCTTATTCTGCCTTTGTCAAGAAAGCATGTAATCAATTGATGCAAATTGATTCCCTACACCAGAATAGGTTAGAGGGAGTTAAGTAATGCGTTGCTGCCATAATTCTTGACCAGCATATCCTTACGACTCTTGATGATCATTTCATCACTCTGTAAATTCCATAAAACTTCCCACGAGAATGGAGTCTCATGGTTATACCCATATCCATTTTGGTGCTATTTGTGTTGCGTTAACGTATTATGGAAGGAAAGGATAGCCACTAAAAGCATCACTTTCTCTCCTTGATACAAGATTTCACAAATACTAAGATACTAATCTGGGTACTCTATATGTTATTCTGGATGTTGGAACACTTGTTATAACTCTATTTCCAAACCTTACCATGTCCCTTTCTAATCCAAACTTAACCGAGGCGATAAAAATCTAAGTCTAAATCCTTGACATACCAGCGGCTAGCTTGTATCCAACTATACACCACCAAATACCTTGGCAAGTTCAAAACCATGAAGACACTATTTCCATGACAGGCGATAAGACATCCTTGTCCTTAGCCATAGATACGGCCCAACGAACCATCCTTGGTGTACAAATATCAAATCAAGTGTCTAGGGAAAAACCTCTTAAAATCACTCCAGATGTATATGTCAACTGTTATAAGAAGTTGAGATTCTATTCTCAGTGTCTCCGAACCTTATCTGAAGTGGCCCCTCCCTAGACATCTTTGCCTATTTAAATGGTCATCCCAATGATATATATCCAGAAGAAGAAAGCTCAGACCCGATAAATGTCTCCGACTTATTCGAAGAGATCATGAGAGGTAATTATTAGGTCCAGCAGTTCAATCAACTGGGATGCAACGTACACTGGTTCAAATATCCTTTCACGGGACACTGTCCATGGGTCAACAATTGTAGCTGTGCAGATTGCAACATAACCTGGACAAATAGTGGTGACGATAAATGTAGTGATTCAGGCCATGCCATACTTATAGAGGTACTAGAATAAAGGAGACAGGCCACTCAGTCTTCCACACGTCCTCTAGATACCTCTATGCTATCCTTCATTGACCATCAACAAAGAGAAGGGTAACCCACTGGGAAGGGTAACCCATTATAGAGGGTAACCCACTGGAAAATATAACCCACTGGAGAGGGTAACTTTCTTGCACATGTCATCTAACGTTATTTTTCAGGCAGTATTGGATATTACTGGCGGCGAAGGGCTCGCGTATCCTTCTTCCATCCACCAATCAATTTCGTGCTTCTTCTTGAGACATTCTTAGCTTTCCAAGTTTCTCTTCATCGATCTGGTGAAATATATCTTTCACTTGGATAAATCTTTGCATTTCTGTAGAGGATCCTTCATCTTTATGCCTATGGTTTCATTATTTTTGGACGCATACGGTTGCTGGTATTCTATTTTTATCCGTTGGGCTTCATCATTGGTGTAGTCCCTTTTCTTTGGAATGCATCTGGTTTACTGAAGAGTGAAGTATTGTTCTTCACATCATTCATCCTTAAGAGTGAGAATCAAATTAGAAAATTTCTAGAGTAATGAAATTACCAACTGGGTTTGGACTTCATGGCCTGTAATTCCTACCAGGTGATTTAACATAAAGACCGTTGCATTGCAGGAATCTTTAGAGCATCGAATCCAGTATGGCATAAATCCTGGTTGGATTCAATCATGATGCCTGAAGGCATAACACCTGAACTCCATGATAGTATAGTACTAATGGCGTATGTACCAGAACAACCTTAGGAGTCCTTGCTGGGAATTATCGGCTAGTATAATGAACATATAACAGAAAAGATATCCCGGATATTCTCTGAACGGCTTCAAGATGGATTTACTGTGCCTGTTGAATACTTGAAGCTTGTTGAAAGTCTGGATAGATGGATCTGAAGGATCTATGTATCTGTTGAACAAATCTGGAGAGCAATATGCTATTCCAGAAGATAATATTCCTCATGTGTTGAACGTGAGAGATTGACTGGCCGATTTTTCATTGTCTTCTACGGTGCTTGTATTGATGTCCCCTAATTCTATATTAATATATACGGAGAAGATGGTTTCCTCCGTTGGTTCTTCTTCCAATGAGAAGACCGATTCAAGGTTGTCATCTTTGTTAAGACAAATATAGATTTCAGCATGATCAACTATTTCTTCAAAGGGGTGGACAATGTATTTCGACTTCTTGAGTTGAGGACAGTCTGTCACAAAGTGACCAGGCTTTTTGTAGATGAAGCAACTATTATTCTTCTTCTAGTGTTCTGCTGGGCTTCTTCGTCTGAGATGGCTGGTTTGCCTGACTACCTTAGGCTTGTCGTTTGGAGGCCTGGGTAGTTTGAATCTCTTGAACAATAGCTTTTGCTGTGATCCCACCTGACGGCTTGAACATGAACAATCGGACTTTATAACAAGATTTTTCCTACCATAATGATAATCAAGAACTAGGTAGTTCTCAATAATCTGCTTCAGAACAAATCTCTTCTTGCAAAGACTATTCAATGCATGGAAGATGTCCTGCCTGGTGTAGCTCGCATCTTTGCAGAAGGCTTCTAGAAGGCTTCTGGTGTTGTTAGAAAAGTCCTGGAATGTGATATAATTGGTTTTATCCACAATCCCAAGCGTATTCCACCAGCATGTGAGGATTTTAGAAAATCTGGATGTGCATTTTGATAGTATCATGCATACTATATTCTTCATCATCATGAAAGTTCTGAAGTCCTGAGGTAGGAATAGAGTTGCAACAATGGTTTCCTCCACCTCTATTATTGGTTCTTACCTCCTCTCTAGGACTGGATCACAGTCAGCTCGTATTTCTTGGAGACTGGTTGAGAGACCACTGGTTCGCTAGAGTATTTCTCTAACATATATGGACATTCCTCCTTAGGCAATTGGATTGGTTGCTGCAAATCATCTTCGTCATTCTAGACACATTCATCAACACAGAAGCCATTGTCAGCACCAGATGACTGTCTACTAATAAAGGATGGTGATCTTCCATTGATGAAGATGTCCTCGGATATTTCTTTTTCTGCGTTGAAAGCAGATTTGGGAATTTCTTCTGCAGCCGAATGAGGATCATCAAGATCTACATGATAATCCATGATCTTCTCCAAGGCTTATTCTTATTTCTTTGCCTTTCTGGGCTTGGGAAAAGTAACTTCGAGGTGCCATTGTTGCCATCGCAATAAGCTAGCACTTCACCGTGGTATTTCCTTACCCCCTACTCCAACCTAATGGATCAAAGTAAAAATAGACAGGGCGGCAGAGGGGCACGGAAGACTGTCGGAGAGAACAGTCAGGCGGACAGGCAGCAGACCCCAAACTTTTCAACATAAAAGGCGGTTTCATGACCATGTAGGTGGCACGCCATAAAAAATTAAAGCCTTCATCAAACACCACAGACACAGAGACTAACTTTCCAAAAGGTTTCAACACCATAGAGACAGTATACCTTAATAAGTCAAAGCTTTCGTCAACACCATATACACAGAGACTAACCTTTCCAACATGACAGGCAATTCACGTCCATATAGGCGGTATGCCATATGAAATCAAAGCCTTTAATCAATACGGCACATCTTTCTCCCTAGACTACTATCCTCAAAATTGTCGCAAAATAAAAGATGTACTAAGGCAGACCCTAGATCTGCATGTTCTTTCTCAAATATTGAATCTTTTTGGAAAGATATGGTATAGAATAAGCCAATTTTGTTTCATATACATGGAAAGGACTTAGACATCTACGTCGTGTGGACAAAGCCAACTTCATTATCATGGAAAGTACTTAGACTTCTATGTCGTGTGGAAAAAGCCAACTTCATTTCATAAATATGGAAAGTAACTTTGGGGTGCCATTGTTGCCATCGTAACAAGCTAGCACTTCGTCATAGTATTTCCTTGCCCCCTACTCCGACCTAAAGGATTGAAGTACCCATCCCTTTGGAAGAGAGAAAGCAAGACCAAGAAAGTTTAGCCAACAAATATTTTCATTGATAGCAGAGATAAACTATACAAGGGGTTATTAGGTAGATCAAATTATCTAGGTAGAGAGAATGATGCCCCTAACCTAAAGTCCTAGTCTTCCTTTTATATAGGAAGGAAGCTTACTAGCTAAGCTAAGCTATGGATAAACATGAAATAAAATATTACATTCCTATCCTAACAACTAAGGTAGGCATTATCCATTAATAAGGATAAGTCTTATGTAGAGGGGCAAATAAAAATAAAACAAACTATGTTGTTGGCATGTGACAGCATGTGCAAGAAAGTGAGCAGCTTGCAAGCATGTGCATCAGCAGCTTCACAGGCATCTTACAAGCAGGTGGATAAGCTCTTTGTCTTCGAAATAGCTGAATGAGAAGCTTTAAAAACCTATCTGAAAGGGTAACCCACTGAGAAGGGTTACCTTGGAGAGGAGGGTAACCCACTGGTGAGGGTAACCTATCTAACAGGGTTTCCTTGGAAAGAAGGGTAACCCACTAGAAAAAGTAACTTACTAGAGAGGGTAAGCCATAGGGAAGGGTAATCCACTGGAGAGGGAAACTTTCTTACACATGTCATCTGATGTCATCTTTCAGGCAGTGTTGGATGGTGTCGGCGGCGGTGATCTCACGTATCCTTCTTCCATCAACCAATCAATTTTGTGCTTCTACCTGAGGTATTATTGTACTTCCAAGCTTCTCTTCATCGATCTGGTGAAGTAACTCCTTTTGAACGATGAATTTTCACATTCCTATTAGGGAGATTTCAACCGCATACTTCTGATGGAGCCGATAACTTCATCTCTAGTGATCTCGTACTGTGGCTGATATTTCTTTGCTGCTCATCGTACTTCATCCCAGTGGGGATGACCATCATCTTTGTAGTTCCATTTTCCTCATTCCTTTGGCTAGATTTCCTTTGGAATGCATCTATTCTTCTGGAAAATAAAGCATTGGGCTTCATAGTATTCATCTTCCAGAGAGAGTCTGGACAAGGGAAATTTCCACAGGAGTTAAATTTCTACATGAGCTTGGACATCATGGCTTGAGATTCCTATAGAGCGATTCAGCATGAAGACCATTGCATCATAAAAATCCTTGCAGTATCGAATTTAGTATTTTCATGGCCTAAACCACAGTATGAATCTCTGCAGAGCAGGTTGGATTCGATCAAAATGCCTGAAGTCATCACACTTGAACTCCATGAGAATGTAGTACTGGTGGCACAAATACCGAAATAGCCACAAAAATTTTTGCGGGAAGTCGTTGGCCAGTGCAATGAATACATGGCATAAAGTATATTCTGGGTGTACTCCGAACGGCTTTAGGATGGATCCGCCATACTTTTTGAACACTTGAATCTCATATAAGGTCCTTCTTTCTCAGAGGATGGATGGATCGAAGGGATCCACATATTCGTTGAACAGATCTGGAGAGTAATATGCTAGCCTAGAAGATAGTATCCCTGTCGTCTTTAGCATGAGGATTTGACTGGCCTGGTACTGGTTGTCTTTGCCATTGCTGGATATCAAGTAGAGATCATTGGCATAGATATCGCCTGTTTCTTTATATATATCAATGGAGAAGAGGGTGTCCTCTGTCGATTCTTCTTCCAGTGAAAAGATCGATTCGAGGTCATCCTCTATGCCGAGATAAATTCCCATATGATCATCTATTACTTCAAAGAGGTGAATGGAGTCCTTCAACTTCTTAGCTAATGGACAGTTTCTGGCAAAGTGTCTAGGCTTTCTGCAGATGAAGCAACCATCGTCTTTCTTCTTGTAGCTGGCTGGGCTCCTTCGTCTGAAGTACCTGGTTCACCGAGTAACCCTGCACCTATGATTGGGAGTCCTTGACAATTTGAACCTATTGAACAGTAGATGCCTTTTTTTTCTCGTCTCGTGGCGAGGGCAGGAGCAGTCGAACTTGGTGATGAGGTCATCTTTGTTGCAGGATCGATCGAGGACTAGATTGTTTTTTATGATCTGCATCAGCATGGTCCTCTTGATGCATATGTTTTCTAGATCCTGGAAGATGGCCTGCCAAATAAAGCCTATCTGTGGGATGATTATAGACTTGAACTTCTCCTCCACAATCGCCATCGTGTGGTTTGCTAGCATCGTTGACAATGATGATACGAAGGCTTGCTTATGACTGGGATCTCCGCCCAACTCAAAGTAGATCTTTTCCATCCTCTGGAAGTAGATATCGATGGAATTTTTATCAAATGATAAACACTTCCTCTCGAAGAGCTGTCGCTAAAGCTTCTCGTGCCTCTAGCCAGCATCTCTGCAGAATACCTCGTGCAGGATCCTGATAGTGAAGGCAAAATCCTGGGATGTCAGATATGTGTTCTTGTATGAAATCCCAAGAGCATTCCACCAGTCTCTAAGTATGTCGGAGAATCTGAATGTGAACTCCGAGAGTATCATGTATTTCTCTCACTCAGCCAGATTCTTCGTCTCCATCCAAGTGTAGAAGTCCTGGATCTACTGGGTCTAGGCTGGAATCTTTATGTCATCAAGGGTGAAGGTGTGAAATCCGATTCCTACGATCTTTATTTCCGGTGTACCTGGATCTATCCTTCATTTTGGGATTGGATCATCCGTTATCCCATCTTGGTTTTTGATGACTTTGGAGACCTCTGGTTCCTTGGATTTGTTCATGTATATTGGTGGATAGTCTTCTTCTACTATAGATTCAACATTAGTTATATTAGGTTTATCAGCATGTGTTGGATCATCATCAGAATCTTTCATCCTCGTTGGAGCATAAATAGACGAACACTTCATTTTTTCTTTGTTTTCAGTAGATGTTCCATCACCAATTTTAGAACATACATCCACAGTTTTAGTGATGGATGGGTGTTCTTTCTCTCCCTTAGTTTCATAGCCAAAGATATCATTGATGGCTTTTAAAAATTCTTCTTCTGGGCTATTCTTCAAAACTTGTTGAGTAATGGCATTCCCAGAATCTGCAGCATCAGACTGAGATATAACTTGAGTTAGGATGATGGAGTTGTCCTTCGTAAGACCATTGTTATTAAGAAGACATTTTATGGTGGATGTCCATACTTCATCTGGTCGCTCTTTGAATTGTGATTCGGTAATTTGGACCTCTGAGTCATTATCCATGATAATAAGATCCTGGGTAGGATCAGCATGTCTTGTGATCGACTTATTAGTGTGCTGTGGAGCCTGTCTGGAATACTTCATTCTCTTAACCTCATTTTGTGCCATCTTGGATTCCTTTTGAGCTGCCATGACATCCTTTCTTTTCCATACGAACTTGGCAATGTCAAACTCCTTTTGTTCCTCCATTAGGGCTAGAATGAATAACATTGAATGAGGTGGAGAGGTGGAAAAAGGTTGACATGATCCTCATGAAGAATGTTCTCTAGGAAATACAGTGGCTTTTTGGGCATGACCGTATTTCAGAAGATGGATCTGTTCTTCCAACGAGGCTTTTTCTTTTCTTTGTTAGTCAAGAAAATATAGTATTGAGGACCCTAGCGAGCATTTTTCAGACTGTATAGTCTGTATCCTTCTCTTCAGTTTTCTAATAACTATGGCATAATGAGTTGATGCTTCTGGCTCCTCTTGTCCAACAGATGGAATAACATGTGGTAATTTTGGAGCGTAGCTTTGGTTATTCCTTCTGGGTGGGTAGTTTGAAAGGAATGCATAGTTGGGATTGGAACTAGTTTCAGATAGAATGAACATTGGAGGTTCAGGATTAGGATCTGATCTGGAGTCGGAGGGTCTACCTTGTGATGGAAGGGGCAGTGGTGCCCATTCTCGTGGTTTGTAGGAGACTTCAAATGGGTGGTCGTTGTTTCGATGGTCAGCGTCTTTTTCCTTTGAAGGCCTCTGATATTTGGTTTTTTGGAATCCCCAATACTCATCCTATTCCAGTTCATCTTCCTCCTCGTTAGAATTATTCAACCAGACCTCTTGGCATCTCAGGCAATCACAGTCGATATCCTATAGGCACTGTCCTATGAACGGGTCCTTGAACCAATGCACTGTATGCCCATCATGATCAAAGTGTACAATACAGTCTTGATCATTTATGGAACTTTCGAGGTAACCCAATATATTTGTGGGATCTGAATCCTCTGTATCTAGAAAAGTATCAGCAAGGGTATGCATATGGACATAGAGAGATGTTATGTAAGGTTTTTTGGTGAATATTGGTTTCGGTGACCGAAGATGGTGAGGATAAACTCTCATTATCTCATAACTTCTGAGCCATGATTTTGGAAGAATCGTGAGGATTTTTTCTTTTGGGACATCTTTTGAGACTTGGATACACTGGGTCGTACCTTTGGTGGCATCTATGGTTAAGAATAATGAGTGGTGGCCACCAGAAAGGGATAGGTTTCTTTTGTAGTTCTGGACTTGCCAAACTATCTGGTGGTGTAACTTTGTTTGTGTAGGGTTATAGTCTGGTGGGGCTCCAAGGATTTAGAATTGAAGCCTTAGTGCCTTTGTAAGATATGGATCTGAGAGAGACATAGTAAAGTTGGGAAACATAGTAGCAATAACTGTCCCTGAGTACAATGTGATGTCTAAAGTGCCCAAATTCGCCCGTTGGTACTCTTCGAATCTAGTATCCAGAAGAGAAAGGCGTGCCTTTAACGACTGTCCTTTTCTTCCTTGATGAGTCAAGGCAATTCGAATTGCACCAAAATGGATATGGGTAAAGCTATACCTTTTCCACTGCTGTGGAAAACTCCTCATCATCTGCAGAGTGATAAACTTTTCAGCTGGAGTCGTAAGGACGTACTGATCAAGTTTTGTTCCAGCAAAATATTCTGTAACTCCTTCTGGTTTCTGTTGATATAGGGAATCAATATGCAACTCTGGATTACACGTCTTTCTGGCAAAGGCAGAGTATGGATTTTGTATGGGTAGATATGTAGAAGACAGATTTTGCTCTTTTGTTGATACATCTACTTCATAAAGATAGTCTTTCTTGCATGACATAGTTTTTTTTATAGTTGGAGACAAGGGTAATGTTTCCAAGGATCTACATAAACTAGTCACGGAAGACATAGATGGTGAAGACTCTAAGACTGACATATTCTTGTATTTTTTGAACTATAATGACTCGATATAGTTGTTCTATGGTTCTATGGACATGACTCAATAAAATAAAAATCTTTTTGTGGTTTTGTGGACTGACTCTATATATTTGTGCTAAGGATCTAAGGACAAAACACAATAGATAATTGTTCTAAAATCTAAGGAAGTAACTACGACTCGATTATGTACAAGACGCAGAATACAATAACTGAAAACACTGACTGAGATAATTGAAATGAAACTATAACTCTAATATGTACAAGAAATGAGTAGTAAAACTTGGAAGAAAAAAATAAGGACGGATTTAAGAGTAGTAGGTTGGACCAAGAAGAAATAAAAACAAAAGAAAATAAAAATCTAAAGCTGGCTCATGCGTTTGCAATCAGCAGAGATGGATACAAACTCCTACTTCCTCCCGACCTCCGGGATTGGGGATGGCTCTGATCGAGTAAGTTTGAAATAAAAGTAACTTGCTAAATTTAAATCTAAGATACAAATATTTTGGGGTTTGTGTGAATGTTTTCAAAAATATAACAATTCCTGCTCTTTTAGAATAGGCTAAGAATAATTAAAGTGTGATCAATTTGGAGAGGATCTTGGGGTTTGATTTTTCCCAAAACTTACCTCCAAAAGAAGTATGTTGCGGTTGATGCCAAATATAGTAACCCAACTAGGTTGGGGTCGAACCCACAGGGAAGATGTTTAATAGTTGTTTAACTTAATGTAATTCACGAATAGTGTAATAAAGTAAATGGGGGATTTTGGAAGTAATCAGTAAGTAGTAATCGAACTCGAGTGCTTTGAGTTATAAATAGTAGAAGACAAACACTAGGATTGTGTTCCCCCTGGTTTCTTAATTCCACAAGTTTCTCGTGTTTAACCCACCTATTCTGCTGCTCTGCATGTAAAGTCCACAAGTTATGTATTAACTAAAGTCTTATGAACGTGTTGATAAATCTCACCCTTTCCTTGTGAGTCTCAGGGCGTCACCTTATTGCTCCTTGTCTATGACTTCAGTTCAACTCTCACCTTTTGAATCTTGAGTTGATTAGATGATATGGCGAAATAATGATGATGGAAGTGAATCTCAAATTCCTGTCTTAATCCTCTTTTCTCAATCATAAGCTCCCTTGTGAGTATGTTTACGAATACAGGCTATCCCCAAGCTTCTGCAGTAGCTCCGGGGTCAATTATGATGAAGAAGATTAAGATACATGTAGTTTACTTTAGAATAGATGAATCTCCCACTTCCCTTGCATAGTTAATCTACCAGGGTTCCCACAACCCTAGTCAGGGAAGTTAGCCGCTCATGTTCATGCAACAATCCATGATAATCAATAAAGAAAGCATGTAATTAATTGTACAATAATGAGATGAATAAAATCCCAAGTCTTCAATTGAATAAAAACTCAAAATATCAAGAACAAAGTATCAATAATGTAAATTAATTCTAAAGTAATGCAAAAAGAGTGTAAAAGTACGTAAAAGAATATCAAAGTGTGTAACCTATAGACACGTAATTTTCTCCCTTCCAATAGCCAATTGTATCTATTTTTGCCCCACCTTATCATACACCCTCACCCCTTTAATAATTTCCTCATAAAAGGACAAAAAATAACCAATTCTTAACAAATCTAATCACCTAATATTTTCTCAACAAAAAAATAACCACCCTAACTACCTCTATCCACGTGGGCCCCACCTCCTCTTTAATTCACATTTTCCTTCTTTTTTCCTATAACAAAAGAGACACCTGGCGATTCTATCTAACAAACACACACATTACATATCACAGCCCACTATACATACACATAATTTATATACACACACAGAATACACCATTAAAGAAGGCACTAAAATTGGGATTCACTAAAAACTCACACCTCACACAATGCCACACACTCACACACAGCTACACACATGACACATACAATGAGAAGGACACAAGAATTATAGGGTTTAGGATTGAAAACAGAGAGAGAACTGATCGAAGAGAGAAAAATTAGAGAGATTTAAGAGAGATGAACAGAGGGAGATAGAAAAAATAGTGATGAATGAGAGCTAGATAAGAGAAACAGAGAGAGATCGGAAAAGGGAATTGGGCGTTTGGATATTTTTTGTGAGTTTTTGCCGAAAACTAGATGGAATTATTGCCAGATACATCAAAAGCCACGGTTTGAACCCATCAGATAACAGTACCGTCAGTTTCATTTTGACCCAAATTCACGCTAAAAAGATCATTCTCTCCCTGTTTTTAGTTTAAATCTACCAGAAATCCCATCGATTGCATAAAATGACCAAAAATTGCATTCACTGCTAAAGTTATGGTTAGAATTTAGGTATTTGGATTGCTCGTATTATTCTTGGGTCTATACCTTGGGTTCATTACACTATCAATCAAAGAAAAGAGAGAATCGAGGTTGAGGTTTTTCATTTTATGCTGGGTAGTTTGAGGTTTTGAATCTGCGAAGCTTCTCTTTTTGATTAAATGAAAGCGACATTAAGGTCCATTCTTCATCTCATTCTTGATTAATCTTAATTGTTTGACACTTTATGTGATAAATTTATCGATGTGTGGATTTTTCTTTCAATAATTTTGATATGTTTGGATCATCGTAAGTGATTGTTAATATCAATGTATTGATTGTGTAAATTGCATAATCAAATAATTTGGATTCAATTTGAGGATAAATCGTAATTTGGGGTGGTATTGAAAGTCGGCTAATTCATAATTTCATTTAGTTTATTTAATTTGTCATCTAGATTAATTTTGACGTTGTTAAATGTGGCAGTATCATATTTTAGGTCAAAATTAATAGATAAATTTTAGGTTTGGGTAGGCAAATTGAAGAAATCGATGATTGCTGAGTGATTGAATTATTTTGTCTGAGGTAGTTTTATTTCATCGCACGAAATTGAAAAAATGTATTCATTTTGTCGGGGAATGCCCTGAGATCTTATGTACTTATTCACTGGGAAATTCCCTGAAGTATCATATACGTAAAGAAGATTCGTGATCAAGGCCCGAGGCATCGGGTAAAGCATAGTTAGGATAATTAGAATAGTTTAGGTTTTCATTTCAGTATTTTTATTTTAGACTGGACACTACTTTTTTGGACTTGATTTGTTTGGTTTTTTAGTTAGTTTGTTTTGTGTGGTTTCTGTGGTTTATTCACTTCATAGTGTTATACAAGTTGATATACTACATGAAGCGACCTTGGTCAAACCACGGGATCGATAGGTGCCTAACACATTCCCCTTGATCAACAAAATTTCTTAATCGGAATCTCTGTTCGTGGACCAGTTTTGAAAGAGTCAAAAATTATTTTGAAAAAGATTTTCCAAAGGTGACTTGGCATACCGGATTATGTCAAGTGGCGACTCTGAATTTTGATTGTTAAATGTCCTTTTCAGAACAAATTATTTCCTTTTGTCACTTAATAATAAAACCTTTTTCGAACATAAAATTAATCTGGTTTGGTAAAAAAAGGGTGTGACAGCTCCGACGACTCTGTTGGGAAATTTTTAATTTGAGCTTCAATTTTTGAGTTGTATCGGCTTATTTTTACATCGTGGGTGTATAGACTCCTTGTTTGTGCTATCGTGTGTTATTGTTTTATCGTTGTTAAGTGCCTATGTGCTACGTGTTTACAGTTTTTTTCTTATGTGTTACCACTTTATGTCTATCACCATTTGCCTAACCCGCGTCATTTATTTTGCAATAAGTCCCATAGTACACGTGTGTACACGACCTCTAGTTGAGTCACACTTATTTTAGGAAGGGGAGGCTTTGGGTGTATAGAGTAGGTGGAAAGTTGTCGCAGCCATTATCGACCATACGCTTCCTCGAACTGCCTTGTTAGTGGACCCCAGCCAAGGTCATGCTTATCTGCATCATATTGAGACCTAGCGGGACTCACTTGATTATTTTTAGGAGACTCACCCCTAAAGAATCCTTACGTGCTAATTGTTGCATTTTGAGGGTAACACGATTATTTGATGGACTAATTTGGGAAAAATATGTGCTAGAATTAAAGAAAAGTGTGTAGACAAGAAAAATTTGGAAAAAAGGAAAAAAAAGATAAGCGAGTCAAAAAGAGTTTCGTAGTTTTTTAGAGTTCGTTATGGATTTTGAATTTCACTATACAAAAATTCAAAAAGATTTTCACCTTTTGCACTCATTTCTTAAAAGAAAAACAAAAAAAAATCTTTTGTTTCTTTTAGCAGGCATTCATAATTTGAAAAATTCAAAAAGATTTGTTTAATAGGAGTTTTGTATTAAAGAAAATTCAAAAAAATATGGTAGAATTTTTGTCAATTTCATGAAAATACCAAAAAGATTTTCCTTTCGCAGTTGTTGGTGTCTGTTTTATGTGAAGAGTCAAATTAAAAACCCAAAAAAGATTTTATTGACATTTTTCATCGTCTGTCTTTGGTCGTATCTCTTGAGTCAAGGTTTAGTTTATTATTTAATCCTTAATTGTCCAATCTGGATGAACTAGGCACACCTGATTCTCCTCTTTCGGGAGTGAAATACGTAGGCAGCCCTTCTAGGGTTCGGTGATTTTATTTAAAAAATCCAAAAAAATTCTCTTCTCTTCATTTAGAGTAGATGTTTCATACACATCTTTAAAAGAAAACTACAAAAAGATTTTTCTTTAATAGTTTCAAGTTTCATCTTCGTATGAAATTCAAAATTAAAAACCCAAAAAGATTTTTCTTTGGTGATTATATGTTTTAGTTGTGTAGGAATTGTAAAGCTGAAAAAATTCAAAAAGATTTTCATCAATTCTTTTGACAATTTGTTATTTTCTTTTCTTCTTAAAGTCTCAAGAAAAAAGAAAGAAAGAGAGTCTGATTTTCATTTGTTTTGATCAAACTTCATGAACTACGCACACCTAATTCTCCTCTTTAGGGAGTGAGATACATAGGCGCGCTTCTTGGGTTCGGTGATCTTTTCATAAAGGAAAAAGAGGTTTTATAAAAAGTGTTGAACTAACACATTTGTTATCTCTGGTTTAGTTAGTTCAAGGTGGTTGGTTTGTTGCATCCTGGCTGGTCCTCCACATCACACCAATTCTAAGGAAGAGTTAGTCATGTCCAACAAGGATATAGAGAGTGACATCATGGACTAGAAAAAGAGTCGGGAAAATGAGAGTTTAAAGAAAGAGATTTTGAGACTAAGGCAACAAATGACAAAAATACACCGAGCTTGGGCCAGTGGGTTGCCTCCTCCTCCATTTTCCGCTATTGATTATACAAATACCTAGAGTCTTTCACCAAAATTGCAAAGTCAATTTCCTACTGTTGTTGATGCACCACAACATGCCTCAGAATTCACTCCAAGCCAAAAACATCCCAGTCATTCCATCACTCATTCTCTAGCTCTTCAGTGTAAATCTACCATATTGATGGCACCTCCTATCATCTCTGCTTCTGTTTCTCAACCCTTAAATGAGGCTCCCACTTTGACATTTCGCCCAACGATTGTGCTTCATCAATCTGCTAAAGAGAAAGAGAAAATGGCTAGAAAAATAAAGATGCAGAAAAGGGTATGAAAAATTCTCTTGGACTTGCAAATTATGAAGATGTTGCATATAAGGACTGTGACATGTCTTCAAGTGCTAACCTTTCTCCTAACTTTGAGATATCATAATTTGAGGAGCATGATGAGGACGAGGATTCTGTAAAATACTTGGAACGATATTGCAATCAATTGAAGGGGACTGAAGAAAATAAGAAGAAAAATGTAGCTATGGTTGTGTCAGGGCCACAACAGAGTTTGAGAGGGTCAACTCAACAATACCGTCAGCCTCAACCCCAAACCTGTACATCAGATCCACATGCTTACCTGCAACAAGGTTTCTCTTTGCAAAATCCAAGATATTTTATTCCACTTCCTCAGTATCCTTTGAACAATGCGCAACGGTATACTCATCCGTCGTCTTATTCACAATGGTGTGCACCGGTCCCTCAACATCATCCTCGGCCCCTACATATTTACCAAGGAACTTCTAAGTCCAATTTTCAATCAAGGCCTTTTCAAAAAAAAAGAAAGTCAAAGGATAATTTTACATGGGATGTGTCTAATAGCGATGAAAACTCTAGTCATGATTATGTGTAAATCACTAGCTAAGATGTCAGGCTTAGTAATTGGGAAGTCACTTTTCTCCTTACTTGGAAGAACTATTGGTAGTCTGTTTTGGTTTTCTTTCTATTTTTTAAATTATTTCAGGGTTGTAGTTCAAAATCTATCTTGTTTTATTTCTCTATCATCTTTGTTTAAACCCTTCTATTTTTCCTTTCAATGAAATGTGGTGTCCCTTATTGTTTTGTCTTATTTTAAGTTGTTTGTTTGTCTTCTTTACATAATACATTTTATGTTGGTTCTAGTGTTATGACATACTTGCAGAATTTTCAGCCAAATCTTAAAATTCAGTTTAATCATGAAATATTGAATCAGAGGGCTAATGTTAGAAAAAAAGCATCCGAGAAAATAGGTAGAGTGTTGGGGCATTTGGTGATCAAGTTGAAGCCTTCTTTAAAAATTAAGGCAATTTTTTTAGAAGCACAAGAATAACTTGGTTATCAATTGAAAGGCATATCTCAAATAGGTCAAAGAGTGAATGCGCGATTCTATGTCAAGAGAAATAGAAAAAAAAAATTAGCTCCACGAAATCATGAGCCATTTAACATGAGAAATGTGCAACAAAAGTGGTTATATGTTGAACAAATGTAGAATAAGTAGTGACGCACAGGCTCAGTTAAAGTTAGTGTTTTAAAAATATCACAAATGATCTTCATCTTTCACTTTCATACTGCATGATATGTACTTGCATTTTCAAGGATTGATATGACAAAGGCATTTCATTCTGCTATCCAAACATTGTGTCATCCTTTGTTTATCCCATTTGAGCTTTAGTTCTATTTTCTTTCATACCCCTCTATTGGAATCAAGATAGAGTCAGCAAAGTTCAAGAAAAGTATCGAGCAAAAGAACAAAGTCTGAAAATTTTCAAAAAGAAGAGAAAAAATGTATCAAGAAGAAAGAAAAGAGATGGGTGTCAAGAAAAATAGAGTCCAAAAAAGTTTCAAAGAGAAAAAAAGTCAATAAAAAAAGAAAAAAAAAAGAAATTAGAACCAAAACAAAAAACAAGTTGTCAGAACTATGTGTGACTTGATTCTCCCCTCTCGGGGGTGAGATACGTAGGTATTCTTACTTTGGGCGCAGTCCAACCAAATGAAAGATTTAGAGTTACCCAGTCAAAAGAATCTAGGGCATAAGTTAATCTTCGTTTTTGGTCAATTCCAAAAGTTATAAGTCTCGCCCCACTTCAAGTGTCATTTGGGCCTCATGCCATTTTTTTTCTCTAACCTTATCCAAAAGCCAAGTTACAACCAAAGAAATACCTCCAGATCAATATTTGATAATGATAAGGCTAAGCATGCAATGCATATGATGATGTATTTTGGGAACTACTTGTCTTTCTCAGTATAAAGAATCAGGAGAGAAATAAAAATAAGAGGGTTTTATTGGTGAAAACTCTCACATGCACCATAAGGCGATGGTAAGTTGATAGAGATAAAAATAAGAGAGTTTTATTGGTCAGAACCCTCACGGGCACCGTAAGATGATTTTGTATTGAGAGAAATAAAAATAAGAGAGTATCATTGGTGAAAACCCTCACGGACTCCATAAGGCAATGGTGAGCTGAGAGAAAGAATATGGGAGAGACTTGTTGGCGAAAACCCTTTATGGTATCACTAGCCAAATGAGGCCTCTAAATGTGATTGGCCCAAGGAAGTAACTCAATTTCAGGGTCATTAACTTAACAACATTTAGTGAATGTTTGGATGGAAAGATCAGACAGTTTAATCAAAAATGCATGTCATAATCATTAGAGTTAACAATTACTTTCAAATATTTTTTTCTTTTCCCAGTTTCAATGAGGACATTCATTATCTATTCTTTCTTCTCTATATTTTTATTTTTGTTTTCTTGAATTAGTTATTCGAATGGAAAGTCAATTTTTCTTGTGTCTTTGAGGCAAATCAATGTCAAAGCAAGTGAGAAAAGATTTTAAAACTAGCTACCAACTTCTTCAATTGCACAAAGCAAGACAAAAAGGCCAACACATAAAAGAGAAGTGATTGTGAGCCGAAATAAGGCATGCAAAAAGTTTTGTCAATAGAAAAGTCTGGAAACTCATGGAATACCAAGGTTTAAAGGGTTTATCTGAGGAGTATGGCAAAGCAGAGATATTGTGTTTGTTTTAAAGTCACTCTTAATAATTTGAATTTGGATCAATAGCGCAGCAAGACCATGATATCTCAATAGCTGGAAGCAAAATTAGAGGTTACAAGTGCAAGAGAAATCACCTCAAAAGCTAAAGTCGCAAGCCAACCACCATATTTTTAAACTCACAAGTTTTCTTTGTATGAAATAGGAACACATGTTACCTTCAAATCAAGGACTTCAAAGACTAAATATCAAAGGTTGAAACGCCTCACTTCTACAAATGCAAGAAGTAGGGTTGCTACACAGGTTAGGTAATCAAAACCATGGTAAAACTCATAATCCAATACCTCTAAGAGACACACTTCCTTGTCCGGGTAATTAAGGTTTATTTATTAGGTAGTGCACTTCCTAAATTGAACCTTCACTCCTAGAAGTCGCACTTTCTAGTTGAGTCCTTCCATTTAATCTTTAGGAGACATTTCCTTATTTGGGTAATCTAAGCGGCATTTGTAAGGAGGCACATTTCGTTGGGTAATTTAAGTGGAATTTGTAAGGATACACATTTACTTATTTGGATAATTTAAGTGGAATTTGTAAGGAGGCATATTTCCTTGTTTGGGTAATTCAAGCGGTATATGTAAGGAGACACATTTCCTTGTTCGGGTAATTCAAGCGATATTTGTAATGAGATAAATTTCCTTGGTAATTCAAGTGGCATTTATAAGGAGACACATTTCCTTGTCTGGGTAACTTAAGTGGCATTTGTAAGGAGACACATTTCCTTGTTTGGGCAATTCAAGCGGCATTTGTAAGGAGACACATTTCCTTATTGGGTAATTCAAGTGGCATTTATAAGGAGATGCATTTTCTTGTCTGGGTAATTTAAGTAACATTTGTAAGGAGACATATTTACTTATCTGGGTAATTCAAGCAACATTTGTAAGGAGACGCACTTCCTTGATTGGGTAATTCAAATTTTACTTGTTAGGTGATACACTTCCTAACTTAAGTCTTGACTCCTAGAAAATTCACTTTCTAGTCAAGTCATTCCACTTGACCCTTAGGATACACACTTCCTTGGTGAGTATTCAAGTTTCGCTTGTTAGGTTGTTCACTTTCTAACTTAAGCCTTTACTCCTAGAAAATGTACTTTCTATTTGAGCAGTTAACCCTTAGGAGATGCACTTTCTTGTCAGGGTAATTCAAGTTTCACCTGTTAGGTGGTTCACTTCCTAACTTAAGCCTTTACTCCTAGAAAATGTACTTTCTAGTTGAGTATTTAACCCTTAGGAGATGCACTTTCTTATCAGGGTAATTCAAGTTTCGCTTGTTAGGTGGTTCCCTTCCTAACTTAAGCCTTTACTCCTAGAAAATGTACTTTCTAGTCGAGTCATTCCACTTAACCCTTAGGAAACACACTTCCTTTTCAGGGTAGTTCAAGTTTTGGCTTGCTGGTGACATACTTCCTAACTTAAACCTTTACTCCGAGAAGATGCACTTTCTGGTCGAGTCCTTCCATGTAACCCCTAGAAGATGCACCTCCTTATCTGAGTAATTCAGGTTTCATTTATTAGGTGATGCACTTCCTAAATTGAACTTTTACTTTTAGAAACCATATTTTCTAGTCGAGTTATTGCACTTAACCCTTAAGAGACACACTTCCTTGTCAGTTTTTATTTGTCAGGTGGCATACTTCCAAACTTAAACCTTTATCTTTAGAAGATACACTTTCTAGTCGGAATTCCTCACTTTAATTCTTAGGAGACGCACTTCCTAGTCTTGGTCATTTAATTTTACTCTCAAGATATGCACTTTTTGGTCAGAGTCTTGATTCATCGTTGCAACATGCAAGTATTTATGATTGGATTTGAACTTTGGAAGAGTTTTCTGATGATAAACTAGGGAAAAAATTTAATTCATGTTATTAAAAGCATCATTTAGGACCCTCTTGAAAAATGGGACTTTATTTTGAAAAGTCATATTTCTATCATAACCTTTGTTTGGGATAATTTTCTTTCTAGTTTTGATGTGATTTCAGGAGTTCGCCTGAAGAACAGGGCGGATAAATGGAAATTCAAGCAACAAGGTGAAGAAGTTCAAAGTTAAACAACAAGGTGAAGAAGTTGAAAGGCAAGCAACAAGGTGAAGAAATTGAAAGTCAACAGATTGAAGAAATAGCAAGTCAGGAGCCTGCCTAGAGAACAGGGTGAAGAAATTGAAAGCAAAGCAACAAGGTGATGAAATTACAAGTTGGGAGCTCGACCAAAGAACAGAGTAAGGAAATTACAATTCAGGAGCCCGCCTGGAGAATAGGGTGATGAAATAACAAGTCAAGATCTAAGGAAAGACCCATAGATAGGACCTTTATAATTTTATTTATGTTTTAAACTTGAAATTTTCATTTTTGATACAATGAAAGAGCCGCGGATCAGAACCTCGATAGGTCCTCACTCGACTCTCCAACTCGGTATAGCCCCTCTCCTTGTCAACTATGAAACTGCATATGACTTGATTCCCGCATAACTTGGGATGGGTAGGATGCCCAAAATCAAGACTCGGTTGTCCTCTTTACTTCTTTTTCTCTCTTTTGCATAATGGTCGGGTCAAAATTCTATCTTGTTGTCTACTTCTTTGTCTGAAAACACTTTGGGTTTACACCCAAAGAGGGGCATTATGTAGACACATAATTTTTTCCATTCCAAAAGCCAATTGTATCCATTTTCCCCACCTTATCATACACCCTCACTCCTTTAATAATTTCCTCATAAAAGGATAAAAAATAACCAATTCTTATAAAATCTAATTACCTAATATTCTCTCAACGAAAAAATAACCACCCCTATCCGTGTGGTCCCCACCCTCTCTTTAATTTAATTTTTCCTTTTTCCCATAACAGAAGGGACACCTGGCGATTCCATCTAACAATACACACATTACATATCACATCCCACCATACATACACATAATTTATATACACACAGAATAAACCATTGAAGGAGGCACTGAAATTAGGATGCACTGAAAACTCACACCTCACACAATGCCACACACTCACATATATCTACACACACAATGACATACAGTGAGAGAGACACGGGAATTGTGTGGTTTAGGATTGAAAATAGAAAGAGAACTGATCGGAGTGAGAAAAATTAGAGAGATTTAAGAGAGATGAATGGAGGGAGATAGAAAAAAATGGTGATTAACGAGAGCTAGATTATAGAAACAGAGAGAGATCAAAAAGGAGAATTGGGCATTTGGCCATTTCCAGTGAGTTTTTGCCAAAAACTGGATAAAATTGCAGCCAGATACATCGAAAACCATGGTTTGGCTACTCATCCAGTGAAACCTGCTGGAGAACAGTACCGTCAGTTCCATTACGACCCAAATTCATGCCAAAAAGGTCATTCTCTCCCTATTTTCAGTTTAAATCTACCAGAAATCCCATCAATTGTACAAGTAGACCAGAAATCGCATTCGCTACTCCAGTTGTTGTTAGAAGTTGGGTATTTAGATTGCTCGTATTATTCGTGGGTCTATACCTTGGGTTCATTACACTATCAGTCAAAGAAAAAAGAGAATTGAGGTCGAGGTTTTCATTTTTTGCGGGCTAGTTCGAGGTTCCGAATCCGCAAAACATCTCTTTTTAATTGAATGAAAGCGACATTAAAGTCAATTCTTCATCTCATTCTCGATTAATCTTAATTATTTGACACTTTGTGTGATACATTTATCGATGTATGGATTTTGCTTTCATTGATATTAATATGTTTGGATCATTGTCAGTGATTATTGATAACGATGGATTGATTTTTTAAATTGGATAATCAAATAGTTTGGATTGAATTTGGGGATAAATCATAATTTGGGGTGGTATTGAAAGTTGGCTAATTTGAAATTTTATTTAGTTTATTTAATTTGTCATCTTGATTAATTTTGACGTTGTTTAATGCGGTAGTATCATACTTTAGGCTGAGAATCGATAAGCAAATCTTAGGTCTGGGTAGGCAAATTGTAGAAATCGATGATTGTTGAGTGATTGAATTATTATGTTTGAGGTGGTTTCATTTCATTGCACGAAATTGAGAAAATGTATTCATTTTGTCGGGGAATGCCCCGAGATATTATGTACTTATTCACCGAGGAATGCCCCGAAGTATCATGTACGCAAAGGAGGTCCGTGATCAAGGCCCGAGGTATCGGGTAAATCATAGTTAGTGTAATTAGAATAGTTTAGATTCTCATTTCAGTATTTTTATTTCAGACTGTAATAATTGGACTGGACACTACTTTTTTGGACTTGTTTGGTTTGTTTTTTTAGTTAGTTTATTTTGTGTGTTTTATGTAGTTTATTCACGTCATAGTGTCATATTAGCCGATACACTACATGAAGCGATTGTAGTCGAACCAAGGGATTGAGGAGTGCCTAACACCTTCCCCACGATCAATAGAATTCCTTAACCAGAATCTCTATTCGTGAACCAGTTTTGAAAGAGTCAAAAATCATTTTGAAAAGAATTTTCCAAAGGTGACTTGGCACACCGGCTTATTCCAAGTAGTGACTCTAAATTTTGATTGTTAAATATCCTTTTCAGAATAAATTGTTTCCTTTTTTCACTTAATAATAAAACCTTTTTCAAACATAAAATTAATCTTTTTTTGGTAAAAAAGGGGGTTTGACATAACCGAATAAAGGAGAAACCCTAAGGTATTTATAGTATCTCATAAATACTAAGAAATCCTAATAAAAACAAAAAAGTTAAAGTTAAGTTAGTGCATGGTATGGATCATCCATCCACTCGTATGCTCATCATACGAGTTGTACCATGCCTTCTCGTATCCATTCCAGTACTGATCTCCGAAGGCTTCAACTTTGTGATCTTCATACGACTTCTACTCACGAGTCAAACCTTGATCATACGACTCGTGTCTTGTTCTCATATCCACCTGGGACTTTTTTTTTTCAAGATTGGACACTAGTCTGCTTACGGTTTGATCATACGAGTCGTACTCAGACTTCTAACTCGTATACTTCTGAGACTTCAACTCTAGATTGTATCTTTGGACACTATTATGCTTACGACTCATGTTCATGACCCGTATCCTCAGTATACGACCTCATATGGCTGAGTCATATCTTTTATTCACTTAGTCTTTTGTTTGGGTCCTTGATTCTGTTGTGGTTACAAGTCATCCTACGAGTCATATGGTATGTTTACGACTCATGAGGTGACTCGTATCTTGGTCAGTCTTTATCTTTTCAGGTCTTTTTCTTATATTTTCATTCTAACCCTATTGTAGACCTGTTTTACCTTAAATAAATACAAGAGTGCATCATATCCACTAAACAACCTAAGTACATGCATAAATTTAAGGTTTTAAGCATCAAAAGTTCCGTGTTTCCATGACACATCAGGGTTATGCCATTCTTAGTGTGAACTCATGCATAGGTAATTAAGAATTTATCCACATTTAGCTAATAATATTGGATAGGCTAGATTTAGAGGTATTAGTGTCAATCTTTCAACAAAACACTAAATTTCATAAATGGGTTCTTTCAAACACCTCATAAGTTTAACAAGTTTACCAAACTATTACCACAACTGACATTTTTATTTCTAAGAGATGCTATTAAATGAACTAATTAAAGTTATTGTTTATAATTATTCCTCACCCATACCCTCTTTTTCAAGAATGATATGAGTTCAAAGGTAATTGGGGTTTGCAGCCCCAAGCTTAGTTAAAACATGGAATAAATGAAAAACCCATAAGAAATAGCTTATTAGAAAGATAAACAAGCATCACCCATGAACTAATCATAACCTATTCAAGCATAACCCCAAGATGAAAAATTAGTTACTCATAAAGATACAAAGTAAAAATATACTAAAATGTCCACCAAATTGATCGATGAAAAATAAAGGAAATGCAATTTTAAGCTTTGATTTTCAATAAATCTTCAATGAAAATGCTAATCCTTCGCTTAGGAATCACTCTAGTGTCTTCTTAGCACAAGAGTAGTGCAATAATATTCAAAAGCTAAAAGATGTTAAAGGATGAAAGATAAAAGATTAAAGCTCATGAAAATGAGCTAAAACCCCCTTTGTAAGCCTCAATTCCACATTTGCTAAATATTACAAAAATGCCACTTTGCTCCTAATCTGCTTGAGTAGATCCAAAGAAGATAGAGAGCAGATGGAAAGCGAAAGTAGATACAAAGCATATGCAAATCGGATGGCTCTTTCCTTTCACATTTGACCTTTTGATGACTTGAACGACTTGTTCATCTTTCCTTTTCAACCTTTACCTACACAAATGAGCATTAAGTATGAGATTAACGTCAAGTCAATGAAATAACATGATAATTTAATCTTAAAAGGTGATGGCAAGTCATCAAATTGATGAATTTTCAACCCTCTAAAATTAAACTATTGCTTGTCCTCAAGAAACCGAGAATAATTCAATGAGATATGGTATTTAACTCAAATTCACCCAAAAAAGCTAAACTAAAGGACTAAGATAACAAAGCTCTACATTGACTTCCCAATATGTCATGGCAACAAGTAAACCAAAATTTTTCAATAAGAACATAACTATGAAGCAACGATGTAAGTTTGTATCAAATGAATCTTTCAAATTAACAAAATATTTCAAGAGGTGACATAAAATTTTCAAAGATTATCTCAATCTTCACAATGTAACTTAACTTGCCCATTTACCAAAATTGAGAGTAAGACTTCATCCTCTACCCCAAAGTATCGATGTCGCTCACATGCAAGAGCTCGCTCCACACATAAGACATTTTCATTCTTAAAGGATCTCAAATAATGAAAGAATTTACACTCACTCTCGTAAAAAAATTCAAGTACAATGTGTAGAACCATAGGCTTGCCCTTTGTGTTTGTCGCAACTAATATAGACTTACCTAGTTTGGAATTACCAAGATTTTTTGGGTCTAGATGAAGGTTTAAGGTGTGGTAAGGAATATATAGATCAAGTTACTAAAAGACCTTCTTCAACGCAATCACTTATCCCCTTCTACCCTAATTTTTTTCAAACTACCCACCTTATTCACCTTCAAAAGATTTCCCATGCTTCCCTTAACATTTTGCTTATCATTTACCAAATAATTCAAAGCCACCATTTTCTTTCTTCACTTCTTTGACTTTTTCAAGAGACTTTCTAACTTTATGCTCTTCTTTGCCCCCCATTTGACTTATTTCTCTTCACATTCCAAGGGCTAGGCTATACAACTTTATCATCAAGCATGTCTCTTGTCTCTTAAGCACATGATTTGAAATCTTACACACACCTTTTTTTGGATCATTTTAGCATATCACATTCTTCCCCCCAAACTTGGAGTTTGAACCATCCTTGCATTATTCTCCCAAATACACAAACCATTAAACTTAGGCTTTCACCTATATTTCATTACTTCAAATCATGCAATGCATCAAAGGAGGTTAAGTTTCAAAACAAAGATTTTCAAAAGGGTTTAGGTGTTTTAGCATGATTACCATTATAAAAAGAAAGAAAAATGGGCAAAATATCTCAAAGGGGATAACTAGGGAATAATGTGAAGGTGAGAATTTGGCTATGTGATGGATCAAAAATGGCATCGGTTCGTCCTCCAAACCAATCTTGCCTAGAATTTTACTTTGAATAGACACGGGGAATGTTCTAGACTACACGTATGTACAAGAATTATTCAAAAATCTTACCACACATGGCATCGTACTCATAGCAAAAAGTTAATCTCCTAATCAATTTGAGCTTAATAAGTTACTCAGAGTCAAAGACTCATCCTTGTAAAGATATAGCAAAAAAATAAATTTAATTGAAAGCTCGAAAGCATCCTTCTTCTTTTTCAAAAATAGAACTATATTTTTGGTTATTTTTTAAAATCATTTCATTCCTTGCCAATGACATTTTAAGAGTATTTTTAAAAATTTTCCTATTCATAATCAACCTAAAAGACTAGATACTTCACCTAAGGATGTCGCCTTATCATCCCTCATAGGTGAACTATAACTCAGCTCGACAAAGAAACTAAACTAAAATAAAAAAAATAAAAAAAAAGAGAAAATAAAATTTGCATCTTAGGAAAGAATCGAGTTCTGAAGAAACCCCTTGGAGTTTATTGGACATGCATATACAAAAGGTGACAAGATCAATGTACACAAATCGGGTGTCACATTAATATTAAGCACATGACACAAGCTTGAAGAAGGGCAACATTCGACTTATCTATCTATATGCCCATGAAGGGCCAACCCAAATCAATATCAATAGCCAAAAGCAAGCCCCACTAGGGCTAAAGTAAAGACCAAGCCCCACAAGGGCTAAAGTAAAGAACATAAAAAAATAGAGTATATCTCCATAATATATCCAACCAATGCCATAAAATTAAATTAACAAGTATAGACCATCAAATATAGAGTTAGGTACACCATTTCCCACTAAAATTCATTGAATCATCCCTTATGCAAAAATAAAATGAGAGTAGAAGAGGGTAGATACTCCCTATGGCGCATTGGATGCTTGGGTTCATGTTAATGGATGGTCGTACAATTTCAAGAGGAGCCTCATGATACTAGTCTCCTCTAAGTAGGAGCACCATAGAAGGCAACTCATCTTGGTTTGCACTTTTAGGATTTGTTGGATCACTTTAGAGGGTGGTTCTTTGGCCTTTTTGGTTGCAGCTTATGCCTTAACTTTATTCTTTCTTAGCATCATGTGGCATGGTTATCCTTGGATACATACCTATGAAAAGGGAAAAAAACAAAACCAAAGCAAAAGAAAAATGATAAAACATGTTTCTGTGATTTTCATATATGAAGAAAGAAAATAAAACTAAAGAAAAATAAAGTTGGATGCAAGGTAACTTCATCATTATTACTCATGGGATTCGTTTGTCACAATACTCAACTCTTTGTACTTGACATTATCACACATTCTTCACATGTCACCCATTCAATTCATAAAACATTCATGGAACCTATAAAAACACAAATGACCCTATACCCTTAAGAATGGTGTCACCCAATCTATCATAGGGTAAGGCTAGCATCCATGTCTCTCAGGTTATTCAGACTTCACCCGTGGATACTATAATGAGCACATTTACTGGCCAAGGCCATGAAATCGATATTCATCAAAAAAAATCAACCAAAAATCATTGATTTTCAACCATTAATGATCAATTGGACTCATCTATAAGTAGTAAGAATGAATACATTAACCCTTAGTAACAATCAATACATCCATCTCTCATCGATATTTAACAAACATATGGTGTGTATGAAAGATAAGAGCTTGAATAATAATATAAAAACACATAGGAGCAAGATCAATCCACCAATCCATCACCAAATATACCATTTATACTTAAAATAATCCAATTAGATCACTCATCGCTTAATTTAGCAAACAAACTTCAAGTGGTAACTTCATCAAAGACATGGTGCACTAGTTTAAAGAAGCAAACAATTCCAATTAAGTATGTAAAACAAAGCACACATTCAAAAAATTTTATTTCAACAACTATGTCCTACCAGCTTAAGCTCAAATAAATGAAATTCAAACCAAAGAAAATCATGGAAGTGAAACACCATTTTCTTACTTTCAAGAGCATTCAAAGATGAAACCAAAAAGATCATACCATTCATTTGATTGAAGAGAGAAAAAATAAAATAATTGTCCAATGTAATTATTCGGTTCTTAATTTTGGTGACAAGAAGTGAAAATTTTGAAGTAAGGTTGAAAAACTTTGAACATATGAAGAGTAGAAAATATTTTCGATGTTGAAGAGTGACAAACAATTATGAGAATAGATTAGAAAGCTAGATCATTTCTATTTGGAATTTACAAAGCTTAACAAGTTCTCTTGATTTTCATGGCTTTAGAGCAAGCAGACAACGATTTTAGCTTAAGAAATAGCTCATATGCATGCACATTGCTGGACCTATTCTCCAAGTGTATTGGGATTGCGACTTTAGCATGTACAACATAGGTTAAAGCAATCTTCCTGGCCAACTTAGTGGGTCTCCTGTATTCTAGGTGCGCCTAGACCTCTTGACAAGTCCAACGCAGGTTAAGGGATAACTTGAGTACTCTTTTGTGCTCCAATTATGGTTGTCTTATGCCTGGACTTCTCCAGTATGTCCAGCACAAGTCCAGATAGTGATGCTTCTACTATCTACATCTAAGCTGCTCTTGTCCTGCAAGTGAGGGACGTTATTTCTCCCTTTTGGAATGTTAAACTCCAAAATATAGAGATTCTTCTCCTTATCTCTGAAATTCTTCATTTGTTTGGGGGTTCTCCTTCCATCACATCCACCAAGCAAAATGTTAGAAAGTGGTTGGAATGAGTTCGTCTTCCCATTTTTGGAGTTGCATTCTTCTTGACATTCTCACCCCGAAATGAACTAGAGCCTTCACGAAGGATTTGCTTGGCTTTTCTTGCAACTCTTGTATCATTTCTTTAATTTCGACATTCTTCATTATTTTTGGTTCGATTGGTTGGAAAATCACCATGAATTCTTCAACCTCAAGCTCAACTTCATCTTCATTGGAAACCCTTTAAAACAATCATGCAAATTCATTTGATTTTAAGCGCCACATGCTTCAATTCTTGCATTCAATTTGTTTTTCAATTTTTGAGTGGACATTTCAAATTTAATCCACACTTGACTTTGCTCAACATGAAATTTGAGGGCTTCATCCACCATAATGACATATTATCAATTTGACCCTCATGAACTTAAAGTTGTTGAGTTTGATTCATTAGCCATTCTTGGCTCACAATTTCTTCCTTATCAAGTTTTTCTTAATTTTGAGACTCAATAATCTCTTGCAAAAGTCCTTCCATGGAGAAGTCGATATCTTCAAAAACTTCAGCATCACCATATTGGACTAAGTCCCACCATTTAGCCAAGACTTTTCAACATTCTCTATTCTTCTCCATTCTGTTTTTCAACATCTCCTCTATTTTCTTTCTTGTAGAATCCAAGATTTCTTATTTTTCTAGTTGATCCATTTCTTCATTTTTGAAACTTTAGTTTGAGTCATCACATATTTTTGGCTCAAACACATGACTTGAAATATCTTCTTCATCAACTTTATTTTGAGGATCTGGCATGTACATAGCACTTGAAATATTGGCATCCTCACCCACTTCTTATTCTTTTTCATTTTCTTTTTCAAATACCACCATGGATTCATACAACAGATGCATGTCCTCCTCTATTGTAGTCACCCCGTTCCAAGATAGTTCGAAGTATTGCTTCAACGCCTTTGTATCCTGCACATTATTCTTCCTTTGTCACATCATGAGACCTATCAAACTAATAAGAAGAACTAGCATTTTTATTAGCATAACTAGGGAGGGGGCATTTGGACAATCACTCCAATGTCCATATCGATCACCACATAAAGAATAATAATAATCCCACTAGGATCGAGATGATGCTACACCTCTTTCCGGGTAGCATCTTTATAATTTTGCCAAAAGTGGGGTCCACCACAATAAGGACATGGATTTGCATTTACCAAACTCATTTTCATTTCATGATGCCATAGTGACAAATATACAAAAATAAAAATCTACCTAACACAAGAAACAAAAGAAAATCACAAACACATATTCACAAGTTTGAATCAAAGCAAGTAAGCTAAAATTCCAAACTAACTCAATATGCCAAATTATTCCCCGACAACGACGTCATTTTTTATAACACTCAAATTACACTCTTGGATAGGTGTTGCAGTCGTTGTCAATATATTTACCCAACAACGCGTCGGGATTGAATCCACAGGGAACAATGTGGGTGATGATCGAATAAGTTTGAAATGAAAGTAACTTGCTAAATTCAAATCTGAGATACAAATATTTGGGGATTTGCTAGAACATTTTCTAAGACATAACAATTTCTGCACCTTTTAGAATACTAACTCGAGACTAAGAATAATTAGAGTGTGATCAATTAGGAGCGGATCTTGGGTTTATGCCATTCTTGGTGTGAATTCATGCATGGGTAATTGAGAATTTATACAAATTTAGGTAAGAATAATGAGTAGGCTAGATTTAGAGGTATTATTGTCAATCTTTCAATAAAACACTAAATTTCACAAATGGCTTCTTTCGAACACTTCATAAGTGTAACACTTTCACCAATCTATTACCTCTATTAACATCCTTATTTCTAAGAGATTCTATTAAATGAACTAATTTAAGTTATTGCTTACAATTATTCCTCACCCATATCCTCTCTTTCAAGGATGATATGAGTTCAAAGGTAATTGGGGTTTGCAACCCCCAATCTTAGTTAAAACATGGAATAAGTGCAAAACCCATAACAAATAGCTAATTAGGAAGATAAATAAGTAACACCCATGCACTAATCATAACCTATTCATGTATAACCCCAAGATGAAGAATTAGCTACTCGTAAAGATAGAAAGTAATGATATACCAAAATTTCCACCAAATTGATCCATGAAAAATAAAGGAATGCAATTCCAAGCTTTGATTATCAATTAATTCTTCGCTTAGGAATCACAATAACATCTTCTTAGCATAAGAGTAGTGCAACAATGTTCAAAAGCTAAAAGATGTTTGACGCAACCCAACCGGGGGCCTTATCATAATGGGCATCACAAGTCCAACTAGGACCAGAGACCACACCCATTACCCATCCCTACCGCCGGTCGTCTGCCCTGAGTTGGCTAAATTTTGAGCATTAGCAAGATAGTGCAACAGCTCACATGAATACTCTGGGATAGGATCACCACCGTGATCAGCCCAATCTATTCCAACTATACCATACTAAACTGATATCGAAACAAGGACCATAAACCAGGCAATAACCAAAGATGTACCAAAACATAATATAATTAATCCCAAAATGAAATATGATGGAACAATGAGAAATTATATCTGATGATGCCAGCCTCAATACCAATACCAATGCTAAGGCTGACACCTATATCGATCCCACCCATTCCAACCCATAGAAGTACTACAAAGCCTCTAACGAAAAGAGTAATAAAATTCAATTGGGACATGCCCCAACCCATGACCAAAACCAATATCCAAAATAAAATCAAAGTGCCTAGAAATATCCATAACATAAATGGAGCCTTCTGAAAGGATAAAATCTCACCACTTCAGTCCAAATGCTGATCCCCAATTCAATCACTGTGTATGAGGAGTAGAACGGCTATTTCCTGCATAGCATAGGTATACAACTACCAGTAAATGGGTTATCGGGTGAATCTAGCATAATCTCAAGATAAGTATAAAATACTACCATTTATGAAACCAAGTGCAACCATCCATATGCACACAACCATACATACATATATATTAGAGAGAACTATGTTGGGAAAGGGGACTGGGTTTAGCATGTCTTTAAAACCTTTACTTGGGTTGTGTAGCTTTGTCGTCCTAAACCACCCACGGGCAATATCGGTTCAGCTTCCCCTGCTGAAAGGACCCTAGTGCGTGAAGCTGCACGACCAAGAAAGAAACTATGGGATGACTAGTACATCCCCCAAATATAAAGTGTGACATCATGCACACGGTCACCAAGACCAACCTCACATCAGTAAATATGAATTTCTAGTTTTGGTTCCCCCGGGACCTCCATCTTCCATAGCTATGCTACACATCTCGCCATTATTTCCCAATTAAAATCATTACCAAGCAACCAACCAATCCATTTACCATTTATTAACCGAGTCCATTTAGTGGTGGTATCGTCATACCGACCATACTTGAAAGTATTGTCCATAGTCAACCATATATAGGTTTAAAGGGACTTCTAAGTGCCCTTTCATTTACCCTATTAAACCACTTGGGGGATTTCATGTACCCCACAAGCATAAACATTTAGCCATTTACCTTTCCAAGCCATTCTAACCATGCATAATTCCTTTACCAAGTTTTAAAACAAGAAAGAGTTCTATTAAAAGTACTCAATGCAATGAAAACATGCTTATAGATATTTTGTCAAACACATTGGGGACATAAAAAACCAAAACTAATTTCAATTACCATTAAACCATTCCTATGCAATCCAATTATCCAAAACCACCATTAATGCATAAAAAGCATAATTAAAACCATGGAAAACCATAACCAACCATTTAATATCAAAACCCCCAATTCATATTTGAAAACCAAAATCACACAATCAATGAAGTCATGTAAACATTCATAAAAACCATTCTTTTGGATAGAATTAACAATGAGGGAAGAGAACATGCCTTAAACCAAGATGATGATGGAAAGAGATCACCAAGACAAGCCCCAAATTAATCCTTTAGTTGAAACCCTAGCTTCCCTTGCCTAAAAGCTTTTGAGAGAATTATAGAGTGTTTAGAAGAGTTTCTAAGTGTTAATAAATGGAATAATAGGATAAATAACCTCCCAAGTAGGTTAGAAGTCATGGGACCTTATTAGGATAAGTGGGGAAATATCCAGAATACCCCTATTTAAGTTGCATAAAATCTCATCCCAGGGGTACGACTGACCCTCACGAGTCGTACCCACTATTATGATTGGTACCCTCCACTCGTATCCCAGCCTCAACGTTTAGATCCAACACTACCAATATACTATTCATCCAACCATGTCGTATCTAAAGCATACGATTCGTACCCTTTCACGAGTCCAAATTATATAAGATTTTGTTGCTCGTACTCTATCAAATTCTAGTATAGTTTAAGATATCGTCCCACAAAGATTGGAAAATCTATGCTACAAATTTGTATTATCTTATTTACTGTTTGAGAATCAAATTGATGAAAGGGGAGTAATTTTTAAAGTTTTTTAAAAAAATATATAAAGAAATAGCGTTTAACAGATTATCTTGGAGAGAAAATTGGGGGTTGTTGAATTCACTTGGTATGTTTATTATAGTAAAATTATTATTTTAGTAATTTTTACAAAATTGTAGAATAACTTTCTAAACTTGATTTATGTGTTTATGAGGAATAAAGACCCCTTGTGAGTAATCTTTAAATCAATAAACTTACTTGAGACAATCTCTCCGCGAGGATCCAGATTTAAAGAAATAAGATAAAGACCCCTCAAATCAACAATCTTATTTGAGTCAATCCCTCCGTGAGGATACGAATTTAAATAAATAAGATAGAGATTATTTAAATCTAGGAAATAGTTTAAAATAATCCTTCCATGAGGATAAGGATCAAAAGAAGCAATTTCAAGGATTTTTAATAACAAGTGACTAAAAATTATTATTACTTATATTTTATGAAATACTTATAGTATATTTAGTTTTCTTCCTTGTGGGAAGTACAACTTAATATAACTATAACTATCATATAAAATATCAAGTAATGCTAATTTCTAGTACAAGTATTTCAACACAAAGTATTTAGCTTTTAAATAAAATCAAGTCATGAAAAAACTAAAATAAGATTTATATTATAATATTATACCAAATATTTTCAATGCTCCCAACACAAAAAAATTACTCCATTATGGAGAAATTAATAAAGAAAAAAAAATATTATTCTACAAAAGAAAAAGAAAGCATGAAAAAGTAAACAAGACTAATTCTTATATATTGCTTATGTTGTTGAATGATTAATAATCAAAGAACTGTCTTTATTTATAGAAAATTATAATGTTGAACCAACGAATGCACTCTTTGAATTGGTGGTTGTAACCGTCAACTTGTAACTTCTTCTTCAAACCTTCACTTGTTTCATTCCTTCACTTGACGGGTGTAAGTAAACTTTGAAGTGGTGGTTGTAACCATCAACTTGTAACTTCTTCTTCAAACCTTCACTTGTTTCTTTAGTAATTTATTTCTTCTCTTGTATTCTTCTTCCTGGAGATTTGTTAGAAAATATACAATAATATGATATGTTTATTTATATTTATTTAAAATAATTAATATTTAATATATAAAAATATATAAATAAATATATCCATCACCCTTCATCTGTACCCCTGGCAGATTAAACCAAGGAAAAATTAGACATTGTCCACTATACGAGTCTTGGGTACGACTCGTACCCTGACTTACGGCTCATGGTGAACCACTCGTACTCAGATCCAACCTAAGTAACCAAGTCTAAGATTAAGTTAAGGAACCAAACGATCCATAACCACCAATATGACTCGTACTCCTAAGTCGTATCCATTCCAGTAACCAAAATCCATCCCACCAACCAACACTAGTCAGCATACGACTGGACCTTACCATTCATACCCCAACATACGGCTCATACCCATGAGCCGTATTGGGTCCAGAGATCAAAATTTTAGAAAATTTTCTAAGGTTCAGAAATCAGGGTGTTTCAATGTTAAAAGGAGGAAAGATAAGATGAAAGACAAAAGATTAAAGCTTATGAAAATTAGTTAAAAACCCTCTTTAAGCCTCAATTCCACATTTGCTAAATATTAAAAAAATGCTACCTAGCTCTTGATTTGTTTAAGAAGATCCAAAGCAGATCGAGAGCGTATAGAAAGCAGATGCAAAGCAGATGATTCTTTCCTTTCATATTTGACCTCTTGTTGACTTGAACAACTTGCTCATCTTTCCTTTTTAACCTTTACCTGCACAAATGAGTATTAAGTATGAGATTAACATCAAGTAAATGAAAAAGCATGATAATTTAAGCTTAAAAGGTGCTAGCAAGTTGCTAAATTGACGACTTATCAGCCTCCAGGACCCCTTTTAGGCAAGTTCACTAGTTTTCAAATAGATGGTCGAAATATAAAATGAAGGCTTGAAATTCAAACTAACTATGCTACTAACCCAAAATAGACATTCTGAATCTAGTGGAACTGTCCAAATCACCGTTCGAGGCCCGAATCACAAAATATTGACCGAAGTCAAACTAACCCCTTTAAGAATATACGAAACCACAATCCGATGAAATCACTCCCGAGCGGATCACGGACCATGTCAATTATTCCCGTAACTCACAAATGATATAAAGAAACAACAAAAAGGGATAAAATGATCAATATGCAGAGAAGTCTAAAGATCACTACGAGGGTTATTATTTCAATCACAGAGTTTCAATACAAATACTGAATCCGGGTGAAAAAAGCTATATACTACTAGCTAGCATACACCAATGTTTTCTTCATATATGATCATTATTCACTCAAGAAGAGGCAAAGAAATATATTAGTAAAGTAACCTTTTTTGGTGACTCACTGTAGATGAATTGGAGAAGATGCACGCAAATAAACAAGAATATGGTTTGGAATTTTCTCACATCTCTTTAACCGTCTGAATATATATTTTATTTTTGAAATATTATGATGATGCAATAATAATCCAATTACATGATTTGTTTTTGTTTTTCTTACTAAGCATTTACATTTATGAAGAAATGATTTGTGTATGTTAATTATGTTCATTTTATTTTGTGTAAAATTCAATCTCTTATAAGAAATGAATAATTATTGTTTTATTTATAGATTTGGCAAAAGCCTCTTAGTTGAAGCTTTTTAGTAAATAAAACGTAAATATTTATTCACACAAAAAATCAACAAAACTTATCATGACTAAGTGATTGAATAAAAATATATATTAGTCAACCACTTAATGTGAGTGATAGTTGTGTGTCTATTATATGTCTCCATTGGTTTAAGTGTAAACACTTATATTAATCTTTGATTGAAAAATAGAGACAAACAATTTATTAAAGCAAAAAACTTACAATTATAATAATAATGAACCCAAACATGACCTCCTAAATTTTTAATTGTTTTTGTAGGAAAAAAGGAAAATAATTAGGCATGATGTTTAGTTTGCACAGTACCATACAATTATTGGAATCTAGTCATTCTCCTATATAAGAAGTGGGAGTGGAGCTGCTGAAGCAGAATCCACTCCGTCGACATCCCTGCTTGTCACCTATTTGTTTGCTCCATGATTTTACTATATCATCCCTAATTACTTATTATATAATATTTAAATATTAAAAAATTAATAATATTTAATAAAAAAAAAGTAAAATAGACATTTATGACATGTCTGTTTTAGCTGCTTCAATCGTAATTTTACTATATCACCCCTAATTAATTGTTATAAGTCATCTAAATATTGAAAAAAAATTATATTTGATAAAAAAAATAGACATAAAATAATAAATTACCTCATAATGTTTTAAATTAATTTGGCATCTTATATGAGGTCTACTTAAAAAAAATTCATAAGTATTTTTATAGCATCACTTCTAATTAGTTATTATTAGTCATTTAAAACATGTCTACTTCGCTACTCTAATCGTGGTATTTGGTTAACATCAAAATTATATTAATGTCGCTTAAACTAAAATAGAAGAAAAATGATTATAAATCACAATAATTTTCTCCATAAAAATATAATTGGCTATCAATGCCACAAAGGTTAAAATGTAATTGGCTAATGCCACAAAATTAAAATATAATTGGCTATCAATGCCACAAAAAATTGAACAAGAAGAGTATTATAAATTAGCTAACAACTTAAAATAGTAAATTACAATGTCAAAAAGCTATTATAAATTACAATAATTAACGACTTAAAATATCAAAAAAATAATTAATATGTTATATATTTTAAAAAATATATTATTTATAAATTACACAAAAATTACTATAAATTGCAATAGTTAACAACTTAAAATATTTAAAAAATAATTAATTTATTATATATTTAAAAAAACTACGTAAATATAAAATATTTGATTGACTCTCGAAAGCTTATGAGTGTCATATTAACAACTTAAATTATCAACTAAATAAATAAAGATTTTAATTAAATGATAAAATTACACCTAATGTGAAATTTTTAAATATCAACATTGAGCCCGTGCGTAGCACGGCGTTGCCACCTAGTAATATATATGTCCCTCATTGGCGGATTCATGGAATCAACTTTTTTAAAAAGGAAAGGGTGCAATTGGCGTTACAAAGTCAATGGAAGCATATGCTTTCAATTGATAACCTAGGTAGGCCTATTTAAATGTAAATTTGAATAATAACAAAAAACAAAGTGATATAGAGAAGATAAAGAATTAAATGAAAAAGACGACACCAAATGACACACTTACCAAACATACTCATTAGTGCATTCCAATTTCACAAGTCAGCTAAATTGGGGGGTTAGAAGGGGGTTAGATACCCCTAATGTATAATTTCGTTTGATTAAATGCTTTATCATAATATTTCTTTGTTATTTATTTTAATCTTATTAATTCTTTTATATTATTCTTAAGGTATTCTATATGTTCCATATCTTTTGTTTTCATGTATTCAATTAAATTTTTTTTCATTAGTATTTCTATTAATCTTATTTCTTCCATATCTTTTCTCCAATATTCTAAGTATTCGTAGTTTATCATTTTAATCTGAGTAATACCAATCTGAATAATAATGTCTATCATCATGTAAGTCTATATCTTCTAGCTCGTATTTTATCCATTCTAGATTTAATAACTCTTCATCCTTAAAATCAAATATCTTTTCCAATATAAGTTTTTTTATATCTATTACTTCTATATCCTTAAGTACATACAAAACAAGTATCTTAAATTTATTTATCATCTCATTAGATAAGTAGGTTGTCATTTTCATATGAAGCTTAGTTCCAAAGTATTCCTTCCAATCATATACATAATAAAATATGATAATCTTAGATTACTATATATCAGATTATTCTTAAATAACTATGTTCCTCTGTCACTATTAGCATGGTACATTCAGATACTTTTTCCCTAAACAACGCCTCAACTCTGGTTATTACCCTATCACGACTTCTCTGCCTTTACGGTTTCACCTTTAGGATGGCATAGTTCTAGGAACTTTCTCCTTTTTCTCTTTGCTAATAAACTTTGCAACATATTATTCTTTGAATAATTCTACTATATAGTAACTAATATGAACTTATTTTATCATATCATGATTGTTAGGAATTAATGGACTTAGATATTCATAATCATAAATAAAAATACTTGTTCTTGTAGATTTGATAATTCTGAGCTTTGATCATCCATATCTGAGTATAAAACTGAATATCTTATTGGATATTTGAGAGAATTTTTAATTATTTACAAGGAAGGCTTGCTCTCCGTAGAAAGACTTCCCTTAGATTGCCGAATGGCCTGCCTATTTATAATCTAAAAGCGTGAGAACTATTCCTACGTTACATTTGTCCTCCTTTTACAAAAAGTAAAAATAACTTTACAAAAAGTGCTGAAAAACTAAGCAATAATTAATGTACATGTCTCTTTCGTAAATTTTTATCTTGTCGGGGAATCTTCTTTATTTCGTCATTGGACCATCCTTTTTTATGTCGCTTTCTATCTTATGTTGTTTTATCTTCCAGCTGGATTTTTTCATCCTTATCTTCTTGGTTGATTTTTTTTCCGTTTATTGTTGTTGTCTCTATCTTCTTTTATTTCTGCTTTGATTGATTCTTTTATTCTAGTTGGACTTCTGAGATAATATTATCTTCTCCATTGCATCGTGAACATAGGTGATCTAGGTATTTGTGTCCTATTAGCTTACAGTATCTGGTCAATAATTCTTCTGAAATGAATCTTTTATTAATTGCTCTTGTAGTTGGTTGTCTTTCTGGGTTAAGTAATGTCATTATCCACCTCTAGACTTCTTCCATATCTGACTGTCTTAGTTCTCTTGAATTTGAATAAATCATTAGTTGATCTCTTGAATAATAGCTCCATATCGGGTTTTCATTGAGATAATTATTTGCTAGTTCTTAAATAATCGTAGATATTCCAATAATTCCCTTGTTTGCGTAGAAATCTGGTATCTCTACTTTAGGTATTTCTGGTTGCTACCCAATGTTTTCTGGTATGATCATATCTCTGGTCAATCCAATTTTATAACTTGTATAGCTGGTTTGATTTCATCATATAATATTCCTGCTGGCGCAGTATAAAACTTTATGAAAAATAAATTTCCTTTGGTTATCTTTTTGTAGGTTATAATGCTTTGTATATTTCCGGTATAGCTAATAATTCACTTTCATCTTGGGTATATACGGTATTAAGTAATCCATAACTGAAACAAGTTTTAACTAGGTTTGCACTGGTCTTTGGGAGTGCAATTAGCTTGTTGTATCCTTGTAACTTTTGGGTTATATAGTCTTGGTTTAGTTCTTGGATATTTGTGGCTCTGGGTTTGAAATTTAGGTAAGTTTGTATTTTGCGGATATTTTCTATATATGATCTAGTTATATGGTTATAGGCTTTTTTATCTTGGTTTAGATTTTTTAAATATGTAGTAGTTTGTGGGGGTATAAATAAAGGATCTTTTTGTATTTTTGGTATAAATGGTTTATCAAATATCTTGTTCAGGTTCAATCCTTGTTTATTAACTCCTTTGCTTGTACCTGTAGCTGTAGATTGATAAAGGTTATGGGTTTTATAGAGTATCCCAACGTCTCCTTTTAGCTCTGGATTTTTATGTCTTCCGATTGACGTAGCTCTGCATTTTTATAGTCATGCTGCTAACTTATAGCTTTAGACTTCAGTTTATCTTCATTAGTCTTTAGCTTTTCTACCTCATTGCCCATACTGTCCACTTTTAGTGAAAGTGTAGTTAGGGTTTTGAGTATTTCTTCTAGTGTATCTTTTTCTGTTACATCAGTCTGTGTAGCTTTGTCTTGATATGTAGTCTGCAATAACATTCTTGTTAGTACTAATTATTTCAACTTATTTCAACTGTAAATGTAAAATTTAATATATCTAATACCAATCTCCGTATTTCTTTTGTTGTAACTGAATTTTGTATTTTCTTAGTTAGCCACCATCGTACCTGTGTATTAGCTTTTCACACAATAAATTTATTATATATGATATATGGTTCAAATGCTAATAAACATTTATATAATAAACATAATTCTTTCCTATTTATTTCCCATTTTATTTTTGTTTCATTAAATGTTCCTGAATAATACCTACAATGATGTTCTATTTTTTCATTCTCATATTTGTATTTGAGTACTCCTCCGTAGCTGTACTCACTTACATCTGCTACTACTATATATATAAAATTCTTTTTTTCATCTGAAAATTGTAATTTAGGTAGTTTTTTACAAAGTATTTTTATTTTTTGTACTTGTTTTTTTATCTTCTTTATTGTAATTATATTCTACATCCTTTTTTAATTTTTTTCTGTAGTGGCTTTAAATTTTCTGCTAGGTTTGGTATATATTCTCTTACTTGGTTTACTAATCCTAAGAATAATTGTAATTTCTTTTTTGTATCTAACTCTTCTTTTGAATTTATTATCTTTTGTACTATATGTTGTTGCATTTTTACTCCATTTTTATCTATTTGTATTTCTAAGAATTCTATCTGGTTTTTCATTATGCCTTTTTCTCACTTACGCTTATTCCTGAATTTTCTATTATATTTATAAATTGGTCTTATAATTTTAGATACTCCTCTTTAGTTTTTGAATATAATAATATATTGTCTATGTATACTATACAATTAGGTAATTATTTAAAATAATTATCCATAAAATGTTGATACCTTCCTGGTGCATTTTTATATCCAAATGGTAGTACATTCCATTCATAAAAGCCTTGTGGTACTGTAAATGCAGTTAGCTTTTTAGATTCTTCTTCTAGTTTCAAGTGATAAAATCCTGACTTACAATCAAACTTTCTAAAATAGTTATATCCTTGTATTTGTCTTATTTTTGATATCTTGTTTGGTATTGGATAATTATATGTTATAGTTTTTGCATTCAGGTTTCTATAGTCAATAACCATCTTGTTTTTCCCTCCTTTTTGTTCAATATGTTTATTTACTATAAATACTGGGCTAGTGTGTTTATTATTACTTTTTTGTATATATTGTTTTTTCTAATAGTTCATCTATGTGTATTTTAAATTCCTTTAAATCATCAAAATTATATGTTTATGATTTTTGAGTTATTATACTATCTTTATTTACTAGTTTAATTTTTACAGTAGTTTTATGTTTTTCCCATCCTTTTAATGGATCTTCACTATATAGTTGTTTTAATTTATTTTTAATTATTTCTACCTTATCTATTGAAAATATGGTCATTTCTTCCTTATTTATTGAAAATATTATTAGTTCTATCGTATCTTCAGTGGTTTTTATATTTTCTAATTTTTGCGTAAATTTTTCACTTCTTTTTATCCAATCTGTTTTCTTTCTTATTTTATTAGTAACTCTTTTTTCTCTAACCTTTTGTTTACATGGTGTTGTAAACCACCAGTGTGTTTTAGTTATTATGTGCGGGTATAGTTTATCTAAAAATGACATTCCTAAAAGCATATCTCTTGATGTTAGCTCATAATTTTAAATTTCTTCTATTGTTAGTATTTTATCCCATATTTGTATTTTTACATTTCTAGATTTATATGTAATTAGGCTTCCTTCATTATTAAATCCCTTAACTACTATTGGTGTTTTTAACTTATCTCATTTACTTTCTGGTAAACAGTTATATCTATATAAATTGGCTTTTGCTCCTGTATCTATCATAGGTGTATAATATCTATTATAATATCCTTCTATTATTATTTTCATAAGTACATATATTTTCATATTAAAGCTTTTTTTATTAATAATTTTTCCTTATTTTATGTTATGGTTATTTGGGTGTGTTCTATATTGTATGGTCCTACTTGTTCTAACCATTTTATTGCTAATATTATATCCACCTTTTGTGTTTCTTCTTTCACCTCAAATTCCATTTTTATCCTCCTGGATCCTATTATAATTTCCTTTTCGGTCGTATTTTTAATAATTATTAAGTTTCTTGGTAAATCTGGACATATATTATTATTAGTTTTAATTTCTTCGGTTTTTACTAAATGTCTCATCATATAGTTTTCTTCCTGTCCCGTGTTTATTAATATTAAATATTCCTTCTCATCCATTGTTCCTATTATATAATATTGTGTTAGGTTAGGTTTTAGAGTTATCTCATATGCTATTCTCTTTGATGGTTCTGGTTTTTCGTAAGATATCCGTCTTGATGTTCCTATCCGTTCATTTACTATTTCTAAATCTCCTTCTATATCTATATCCTGGTAACTGTAATCATTATTATCTATTATTTTTACAAATTGCTCAAAAAGACTTTCTATTTGTATTTTATTTATTTTATTTTTTCCAGTTATCTTATGCTTTGTTGTTAATACATATAAATTTTTACATCTTGCTGTAAATATTTTACTTCCTGGAATTAACTTTATTCCTGATATTTTTCAATATAGTACTAATGATTTATCTATGTTTTTATCTGTTATTGGTACTGAATAGTTTGCACTTATTATAAATTTAAATTTTTGATATATTAGATTCCCTCTTACTTATTATACTTTTTTCGATAGGTTTCACGATCCTATCATCTGCTAAATATAATTCTATTGGTGTATCTACTCCTTCCCTAAAACGTGCTTTTATTAATATCTCCGTTACTCCAAGGTGTACATATTTTATTGGGTCTCTACTCTTTATATCCTGTATTTCTTTATTAACTATTCTCCTTGTTACTAGCGGTATACTAGCTTTACCTTTCGCGTATCTACAATCTATTATATGTTCTTTTTGGCTTACTACGTAGTATTCTTCTTTTCGTCTATTAAATATATTTCTTATTGTTGGTATTTTAAATATTTTTTCTACACTTAAATCTAATTCCTTTCCTTTTATTTCTTCGAATATATTACTGTCAAATATAATTTTTTGGTTTGTTCCTTCTTCGTCTAAATATTCTTCTTGTCTTATTATTTGTATGCTTTCTTCAGTCATCTAATTCGCTATCTATTTCATTATCCGTTTCATTTTTTGAGATTTCATATATACTATCTTCACTTTCTAATTCGTAGTCTATATAATCTATTTGCATGTATTCTATATTTTCTATTTTTATTTTCGATATTTGTTTCTTTTTTGGATCTTTGGGCATTTTACAATCTTTCGCTATATGTCCTAGTTTTCCACATTTATAACACTTACATTCTTTTATAGATTTATTTCTTTTATATGGTCTTTTATATTTATAATTTTTTACATAATATTTCTTTCTTGGGTTTTTATATTTATATTGGGATTTTCTATATTTATTATATTTCTTATGCCTTTTTCTTTCTTGTAATATTTTTCTTTGCATCCAAATTGGGGTGCTATCTTATCTTCACAACATGCTAAATTTTTTATTAATGTTTTTTCCATTTTTATTTCTTCTCTGTATTTTTCACATATATTCTTATACCATTGTTGTAAAAAAATTATCCTTGCTCCTAAAGTATCTATTATTTTTGCTTCATCCCAACTTTTTATTATTTTTGAACTGAATGGTTCAGGTAGCTTGTTAAAATATAATTTTCTAATTTCTTTACTTTCTTCTATATTATATTTTTTCTTATAATAATATTCTCTAAATGCACATGTATATTCATCTACGTAGCACATATTACATATTGCTAATTTCAATATTAGGTTCCTGTTTGTATCTTTTTCTATATTTTGTTCTTCTTATTCTGTTGCCATACTACTAAACTCATCTCTTATAGCTGATTCATATTTTTTCAATATTTCTATTGGTGATGCTTTAGTTGTTACTTCTGTGTTTTTGTCAGATCTTAGTATCTTTTTACTTTCCTCAGTTAAATTTGATAACCATAATTTTACTGTTCCTATTAATGTTTTTTCAATGTATTCTGGTGTATCTGTTGTGTCTATACTATTATCTAGTAATTGTTTTGATATATATCCTACCCATAGTTGTATCGTCTTGTTTGTTTCTATTACACAGTCAAAATCTAAGAAGTTGTAATTTTTATTAACTATTTGTTTTGGTGTCCATCTATATTCATTGTTTGGGTGGTACCTCTTAGGCTTATCTTTGTAATTATATGTTGGTTTTCTTATTTCTGATGTACTAGATATTATTTCTGATGTACTAGATATTATATTTTTGTCGTCTTTTTTATCAAGAGTATTTACTTCTGTGTTTGTTTCTTCTATTTTTTATTGACTGCTTCTTCTTTTTTCCTAATTTCTAGATCTTCTATTCTTTCTAAAATTTTTGTATATGTTTCACTATCTTCTGAATCATAATCATTTGTTTTTTCAGTATCTATTGTATTTACTTCTAATTCATTGACCTTTAATTCTTCATTTTTTATTTGTAATTTTTCTTTAAATTGATTTATTTCATCTAATAGTTTCTGTTCTTTATCCTTTTCGTCTTTTTCTCTTTGTCTTTTTTCATATAAATCTTTTAGCACTTGCAATTCCTTTTCTAACTCTGAAATCCTATTATTTTTTATTTCTTCTATTTTTCGTATTTCATCCGTAGTTTGTTGTTTTATTTTATCTATTTCTTTTTTCCTGTCTATTTCTTCATTTTCTTTTGCTATCCTTACCATAGTTATTAACTTATCTTCTAATTTTAATTCTTTTTTTCTAGCATTAAATATAAATGTTCGCCTTTTTTTTTATATCTTCTTCCTAAATTAGAAAAAACTATTCTTATTTTTAATCCTTCATAGTTTTCATATATTTTTTCATCAATTATAAATTCTTCTTTGTTCATCTTATCGACTTAATTATATATAGGTCATGTTGATATATGTATTCTAAGCTATCTATTTGTAATTTCAAATGTAATATTTCTTCCCTTTGTGTATTTATTGATTCTTGACATACTCCAACAATTATGATATATTGCAGCCTTTATCTTCTTATTTTTAATTCCTTTCTTTTTTCAGATATTATTTGTTTTAGTTCTTTATATCTTTGTGATTTTTGTGTGTTGTCCATTTGTTAGTATTTTAACTACTAGGCTTTGATACCAAATTGGGGGGTTAGATACCCCTAACGTATAATTTCATGTTTGATTAAATGCTTTATCATAACATTCCTAAAGCTTCATCATGCAGGCTTCATAAAATTCAAATCAAGTTTTGTTGTATAATTTTGATTTGTTGGAAGTAATATCACAAAATACGTGATATTTCAGACAATTAGCTTAGTAGCCATTTACAATTCTTTTTCCAAATTTCAACTTTCATCTTTTTACTTTTTTTATGATCAAATTACAAACTTATGGTTGGAGATGGAGGATGCTTACCCATCCGAGTTTGATATCAACATTATATAAATATTAATTACCAGGGATCTTCATTTTTTTATACAAAAAAATCTGAAAAAAGTGATCAAAAAAATTATTTTCTTTTATTTAAAAATTGTAATATTTTAAGGACCAAAATGGAAAGTGGTCATAAATAGCCAATTTATTAATTTGCAGTAATAGTTTGATATTTGAGAGAAATTATATTTTTTATTTACTAAATTATTTGTTAACACGCTCATCGTCCATATAGATCTACAAAAATGTAAGAATAAAAAATACAAAAAATTAATTAATTTTCATTATTTTTTCTTGAGAAAATTGAAGGAAATGTGTCTTTTAAGTCTTGAATGAAGGATTAGTGACATTGACCAACTTAAAGGATCAAACATCATTAGAAAACTTGATTAAGTTAATTGTGGACTTGATTAATATTTTCAAAACGATCTAATCTTTTCAAAAATACAAATAAACCCACACCTCCTTCAATTCAAATCAACTGTCTCTCTCCTCTCTCTCTCGACAGCTTCTCTCAACTCTCTCCCATCCAACAGTTCTGCAAAATTCTCCCTTCAATCCCCGACGACTTCAACTTCCAGCGATAAATAGTCGGACGAGTTTCCTTTCGACTTTCAACCATCAATCGATGTGAAGACTTCTCCAAAGACAACAACTTCGAGTTCTTCGTCGTCCTATTTCTTTTTTCATAGGTAAAAAATTATTAAGAAATAGAGGAACTTGAGCCAACTACTCTTCTAGTATTGGTTAACAATTTCAATATTTCTAGCTTAAATTTGAAATGTGGACTAAATAAAACTCTAATTTTTGATATTTTTTCTTCTTGTTGTCGAACTGTTGATTCGGATTTGTTGGTGATTTTTTATCACAGTTGATGTTCTTAGTGTATGTGTGTGTGATGTGTTGGTGTTGCTGGGTTGATTTATTATTTGTCTTGGTAAAAATGGTGTTGCAATAGATGAATCATCTGATGCAACAGATGAAACATCTGATGCGACAAATGAAAATATCTGATGCAATAGATGAAAATCTGATGCAACTATGAAAATCTGATGCAATAGATGAACAATCTAACAGATTATTCATCTGTTGCGACAGATGACTCTTCTGTTTGAAAGAAATCTAAACAATATTGATCCAACAGATAACTCATTTTGCAACAGATGAGTGATATGTTTCAACAGATCAGTGATCTGTTTTATTATTTCCAATGAATTACTCATCCGTTGTAACAGGTTGGTTATATGTTGTAACAGATAACCTTCCTGGTGCAACAGATGAGTAATCTGTTTTTACTGTTTCCAATGGATTACTTATTCATTACAACAGGTTAGTTATATGTTGCAACAGATAAACTACCTGGTACAACAGATTAGTAATCTATTTTTATGGTTTCCAATGATTTACTCATCCATTGCAACTGTTGGTTATATGTTGCATCAGATAAAATACCTGGTGCAAAAGATTAGTGATCTCTTTTTATGATTTCCAGCAAATTACTCATCTCTTGCAACAGGTTGGTTATATGTTGCAACAGATAAACTACCTGGTGCAACAGATTAGTGATTTGTTTTATGGTTTCCAACGGATTACTCATCCGTTGCAACAGGTTGGTTATATGTTGAAATAGATAAACTACCTGATACAACAGATTAGTAATCTATTTTTATTGTTTCCAATGGATTACTCATCCTTGCAACAAGTTGGTTATATATTGCATCAGATAAAATACCTAGTGCAATAAATTAGTGACATATTTTTATGGTTTTCAACGGATTACTCATCTGTTGCAATCGGTTGGTTATATGTTGCAACAGATAAACTACCTGGTGCAATAGATTAGTAATCTATTTTATGGTTTCCAACGGATTACTTATCCATTGCAACAAGTTGGTTATATGTTGCAACAGATTAGTGATCTATTTTTACTGTTTTCAATGGATTACTCATCCTTGCAACAGGTTAATTATATGTTGCAACAGATAACCTTTTTGGTACAATAGATGAGTGATCTATTTTTACCATTTTCAATGGATTACTCATCCATTGCAATAGGTTAGTTATATATTACAATAGATAAACTACCTGGTGCAATAGATTAGTGATTTATTTTTATAGTTTCCAATGATTTACTCATTCGTTGCAACGGTTGGTTATATGTTGCATCAGATAAAATACCTGGTACAACAGATTAGTGATCTATTTTTATTGTTTCCAACTATTTACTCATCCATTGCAACAGGTCAGTTATATGTTGCAACAGATAACATACCTAGTGCAATAGATGTGTGTCTACTGGAACTGTTATTTTACTATTGTGCATGTTAGATTTACTGTTATCCCTTTTTAACGTACATTAATCAATTATAATCTATTTTATATTCCTATTAATTTAAGATAATATGGCTCCCAAAAGAAAAGAAATTGAATCAAGTCCAAGTAAAGGAACAAGTGCAGCAGCTCGGCTACATCCACCACTCTATAAGCTTTCTTTACAAGTGTTATCTCAATCAGGAACAGAAGATAATAAACACGGGGAGGAGGAATGTTTTAAAAGAGATTATCCAAATGCTAATAACCCTTCGGCCAAAGAGTCGGTCAAAACCTTCACATTGATCATTATCCTGTGAGAATACAGTGCGATGGTGCCACAGATTTAACGGGTGATTTCATGGTTAAGTCATCCATGGAAAAATCTTTTGACACCTTTAGAAAAATACTTTGAGAACAAAAATTGGATTCTTATTTTAGGAAAAGTTGCTTTGGGCAGTATCTTGATTTGCCGGAGGACAACAATGCTCGTTTACATATGAAAATGGTATATGATCTTCTCTAGTTCAGGTTTATATATGAAAACAAAGATAAGATGGATGAGGTATAGATAAATTACTATGGCGTACCTGTTTGTTTTGGTTGGAAGGATTTGCCATAGTTACTGGACTAAAATGTTATCCTCCTTCTCCTTCTCAATTATACATACTCTAACCCAAAAAAAGCACCCCGCACACCTAAAAAAGTTAAAGACAAGTCGAGTGATCATGATTAACTGGTGTCCATTGTTGGTCCAAGCTTCAAAAATAAAAATTTGATAGAAGCGTTGAAAGATAAAGGAATTTCAAAGAAGCACAAGTAATTATTGTGTTTGGTTTGGTTTGTACATAATATTCTTTGGGTGAGAGACATTAACAACAACATAAGCCTCGATTTAATAAATCTCTCCGAGGATCTTGAGGCATTTAACAACTATCCTTGGGGTTATGAAAGCTTGAAAATGACTATCAAATATTTTTTGACTCCGTTAATGCCAAAGACAGTCAACTTATACGGCTTTCCATGGGCCTCATGGTAAATATTTCTTTTATCATGATATGATTCATCATTTTTTATTCAATAATGATTTTAATTTATTGGCGTTATATTATAGTCTTGGGCATTTGAAACCATTCCTTATTTGAGACAACAAGTGAACTACCAAGAAGAAGTTTCCTGTCCAAGAATCCTAAGATGGTTGTCAGCCAAAACTGATAAAAATATAAAATTTCTTAATATTTTCAATCCCCCGAAGGAAGCAGTAAGTCTAATTCTAATCAAGTTTTTTTTAATTAATGATTATTTTAAATGATTTTACCATTATTCTAATATATGTACTGATTTATTTTAGATTGTCCATCTGTGGCTTGTTCCGACCAACCGAGAGTTAAAGATGCCAATTTTTCTTACTTTATGGTCTGTGCAAACTTTATCAGACCCTAAGATCGTTGATGGAATAAAAATAGAATTGTTTGGAGCAACAACCATCAAAAGAGAAATAATTTTGAAGGGTGGGCTTGTTGTTGTTAATGATGGTAGTCGTAGTGGTAACGGTAGTGGTAGTGGTGCTGTTGTTGGGGATAATGATGCTACTCTTACAGTTTTTGAATAAACAAGCCATTATGATTATGATCATACTGGTTGTACAAATTTTTCTCCAGATTTTGCCACATCTAGCGAATGTTCTGCATGCAAATCTCAAGACTGCAAGGTGAAACACGATGGAGTGATTAATATTATTAATGCACTAACTGCTTCTGTAAAGAATATGACATCTAAGAGGGGTGTCATTCCATCAAAGAAGATTTCATATCCATACACTCTACTAGAGATCAAGGTGGCTAAGAAGAGAAGGAAAGATATTTCCAAGGCATCACCAAGCATCGAAAAAAGACAAATTGCAATGCCTCTGTCTTTGTCTTGCACCAAAATTATTGTACTGCTCTTTTTTACCTGTTCAAATTTGTCCCAATAGATGATCCATCTGTTTTAATATACGACTTATCTGTTGCAACAGATGGACAATCTGTTATATATCTGTAATTAGCATTGACAATTCTGGCTTTCCAAGTAGATGTCGCAACAGAAGTTATTGCTGAAGATCATAATATCACAGTTGATAATCCATCAACTGCTTCCAAAGAAGAAGAAAAATGGAGTCTGTCAGTTTGGGAGAACGGAAGAATTACCCATTTGAAGGGTTCAACATCTTGGACGAGGCTCCAAAAAAATAACAAAGTTGATCAACAACTATTTAGAATGGATTGCTGATGGGCTATTAAAGAATCATGCCGGTAGGTACATAAATCAACTTTAAAGATATTGATTTATACAATTCTTATAGTAAGAACATAACATTAACACATATAAATCATTATGTAGAAAACAAAATGACGAACACTACAAAGTGAACGAATCGAGTCTTGGTTTTGATATGTTCGACTTTGTTGTTGCACATCCCGAAATGAAGAATTGGTTCTATTTGATGTCACAGCCCCAAACTTGCTAGAATGATGAGGTTTAAATGCCATACATATTACTATTAATTAATACTTTATTTATTTTCATCTGAGTATCAATTTTTTCGTCACGTAATTCAAAATATTTGATATTATGTGCAGCACACCGATATTATTTTTTACTACCTTCGAAAGAAGTCCAAGTTGCAAACACCAGAACAATACAGATACACGACAAAAAATTATTTGTACAAAGTTTACATCAATAATGCCTATGATAGGTATTGTCAACAACAACTGGAAGTTTTTGAAAATGAGAAATTCTTAATCAACATCATCAAAGGCTTTTCAGCTGGCTTGCCTTAGCATTTGGTTGACGAAGTGCACATCCCAATTAATTATGGTGATGAATTCCATTGGGTGTTGGCCATCGTCATTCTAAAAGAGAGGCGCATCCGAGTTTATGACTCGATGTCGCGAAGGAGACGTTCCGGGTCGTCGTCTGAGATACAAAAACTAGCCAAAATATTGCCTACTTACCTTGATATGAGTGGATTTTTGGACCAAAAGGTTCGTACTGATTGGTCGACGATTGAAGCATACCGAGATAAAATAAGTAATCCATTTGATGCACAATATGTTGAAGGAATTGCTCAACAAACCATTGGTAGCCTATAAGTATAAGTATCATGATTTAGTTTCATTACATAAATTTCACAACTCTTACATGAACTGCAAGATATGGATTATTTATTTTTTTTAAACGCAGGGATTGCGGTCCTTTTGTTGCCGCTTATACCGAGTATTTGAGCGATGGATTATAAGTACCAAATGATGGACTTGATGCCGAATTACTGAGAAAAATATATGCTGCTCTTTTATAAAAATACGGAGAAGCGAAAGCTCAGAAGCCGTACGCAAGCGACATAAAAGATCCACGACGAGCAAAGCCGAATTTCATAGCACCTGATGAAGAACAACTTATCCATATTGATTAGATCTTTATAGCTTGAGTCCGTCAATGTAATAACCTATCCTCCGTGGTTTAACTTGTTGATTTATTTATAGAGTAGATCATTTGTACCCATAATATTTTTTTTATATTTCATTTATTTGCTGAGTTATTTTATGTAATTTTCGAAGGCTTCGATTTATTTTATGTTGTCTATGAATATAATTTAATCCTTAGTTTTGAACATGTTAATTGAAATGGAATACTAGATTCAAATATCGTAACAGATAATATATCTTCTGCAACAGACGACATATCTTATCAAACAGATTTAGACATATGTTGCAACATATAGGTCATCTGCTGGAAATTATATAGAAAGTCTTCCTACTTTTTTTATTTGTTCCAACAGATTACCTATCATTTGCAACAAATAGATTATATGTTGCAACAGATTATATATCTGATGCGACAAATAGATTCCAACAGATAATCAATCTGTCACAACAGGTATTATATCTATTACAAGTACAACAGATAGACAATCTGTTGCATTATAAAAATTCAACTTTCGCCAGACATAAAAATTATTGCCACTACATGTAAAGTGAAGTGGCTTGAAATAAAAAATTGTTATCGTATTTGTCTCTGTCTTTGTACATATTCTTCTTTATACATAGGCTCCAACCATTTAGTTAGGTCATTTACTGGAAATTATATAAATAGGTCTTCCTACTTTTTGATTTATTCAAACACATTACCTATCAGTTGCAACAGATAGATTATATATTACAACAGATTGTATATCTGTTGTGACAGACAGACGAAAACATCCGCATAATGCAACAGATGACCAACCTATTTCAACAGAAAATCAATTTGTCACAATAGGTATTATATTAGTTACAACAGATAGACAATTTATTACATTATAAAAATTCAACTTTCGTCAAACATAAAAATTATTGCCACTACATGTAAAGTGAAGTGGCTTGAAATAAAAAATTATTATCATGCATATCTCTGTGTTTGTACATATTCTTCTTTATACACAGGCTCCAACCAATTAGTTAGTACCCCATAAGCCCAGACCTGTTACATCTTTCCCACAACGGCGTCGCATATACCGGTCATTTTTATGTCGGTCAACAAACACTCGATATATGCAAACGAGTACGGCCTGCATGCTGCACTAGTTTTATTTTTTAGGAGTTGGATGTTCTTATTTCGACCTTTAAAAACCCATGATTCCATCGACAAGACTTCCGATGGCAAATGATCCATCAGCTTACTCTGCGTCAACAACTTGGGGAACAACTTCAAGACTGGCTGCACGTGGGTTAAATATGTCCTCGTTGAAGACAGGTAAGTTTCAGTCATAAACCTTAATCTTTCCCTCACGAGTAGTATCTCAACAGTGAGAAAATGTTTGAATTCCACATTCATGACTGCAAGGATTCTCTTTGCCTTGGTTCAGCTCTTGCTGTGTGGATATGGCCTCTTCCCTCTAACATAATTAATCATGTCTTCATCCAATTCAAAAATAGAAACTAACTTATCAATTCTACAGCCACCGGGACCAGATCGCCTACAGAGATCATCGTACCTATCCTTGAAATTATTGTAGAAGTTGAGGTCCATTATCCTATCGGCAGCATCATAAGCATCCGGGTATGCTAATTACCTGCCCTTCATGAGGTAGAGAATTTCATCAACATACCCATATTACCCATCTAATGCAAATTATGCAACAGATGTGTATTATGTTGCAACAGAATACCCATATGTTGCAACAGATTACACATCTGTTGCATATCTTCTTCTTCATGGAGTAGATAGGAAGGCTAGGTTAGCAAAACTAAACTACATAGTCCACGTACCATTCATGCATATTTTTCATATTCGTGAAGTCTTTGGCGCTAAATGAATGCATGGTGTATTCTTCTGGAACCTTCGTTTTGTCATTCATGATTTCCTATAGTTTCTTCTTCTTTTCGTATCCAAGTGTCGCGTATATGTCCACCTTCTTCAGCAGCCCCTGAACTTCAACAACTCTTGGAGCGGGAGGAGTTGCAATTTTTTTTGTTTTCATAATGGAGAGTATTTTCTAATGTTTCTTCTCTTCCTCCTAACCGCCACTGTAGGAGTGTATATCTCCCTCAACTTCTTGGATGGTATGACACCTCTCTTGGATTTCAACTTCTCGGCAGCTTCAATAATAGCCTCTAGTTTGTCAAGGAGTTTATCCTCTCTGTCCTAGCATATTTTGTATTTACAATGAGAATACGAGGGTGAAGAGGGTTGAGAGGAACCACTGTAAGGGTGGAAGAGACCTGTGTAGGGGTGAGGGGGAATTGTGCAAGGGGTGTTTTCAAACGTATTTATTTTTTCCTGAGCACCAACATGCTCATAATCACGACTAGCAGCAGTATCAATATGGCTGGAACCATCATTAACAACTCCACCAGCAACACCCCCAGAAGAAGCACCCGGATCTGTTGCAGTAGGTTGGTCGTGAAGAGCTTCAACATTAGGCTAACTTTCCCTAACTACTCTTCTTATGGATGTTGCTCTAGCCAATTCATTCTTTATTAAATCCACCGTTGGGTCTTATTTTGTATCAACAAGACCTAGAGTAAGAAAAAAAGTCATCCCCAACTCATTAACAGTAGGCACGATCCAAGAATGCACAACCTATAAAAAAAGACATGAGGCATTTAAATCATATAATAATAATTTTCAGTCAGTCGGGTTACATGTTAACACAACCAACTTATGCAATAGACGATCAAGCTGCCGCAATAGATGATCTGTATGTCACAATAGTTTGATAATATGTTGGATCCGATTAACTATCTGCTGCATAATTTGCATTAGATGGGTAATCTGTTGAGTCGGGTTGAGAGAACTATAGCAACATATGGTTAAACTGTTGCGAAATATGGATGTCTGTCACAACAAATTACCCATCTGTTGCACCAGTTGCAGTTGACGGGTAATCTATTGCAACGGATGACCCATCTGTCGTAACAGATGGCACATCTGTTTCAATATCTTTCTTTGAGGCAAATTATTTTAGTTGAAAGAAGACGTACTGCATCATCCAGAGGGTTAAAGAGATCATCCTCCATAATATTTTTACTGTCATTTGAAGTCAACCACCTAAGGATCCTTGGATGAGATATCTGATACAGGTAAACCTTGAACTGCTTTCGGAGAGGAGGAATGGCTTCACATGCCCAAGCCTAAAAAATATAAATAGGAAGCAAGAAAAAAAAGTCATAATAACTACATTCAATATAACTTAATAGATGAGTAAAAATAGTGATCAATTTTACCATGAAAGCTCAAGGAAAACCGTATAATGTGGTCGTCTTTGGGGATAGCTTTGTCAGTAAATATTCGACAATCAAGTAGTAGTTGTCATATCCCCAGGGATAATCATTAAATTTCTCAAAATCATCAGCAAGCGCCAACACATCATCTTCTATAACTTTCCTGACGTCTCTTACCAATAAAACGGAATGGACAAACCAAACTAAGCACAATTTCTCCCTGTAGTGCTTTAGTATGTTTTTATCCTCGAGATCTGCCATCAAATTATCCATTTTGTAGCTACGTCCCAACAACCCATCTTTTTTCAATTGCATTTTTTGGACCCTTTGTGGGGTGTTTCCTTGATGAGAGGTTCTCTGGATGATCGCATCTCAAGCCCGTCACTATGGCAAACTCTTTCAATCCAAAATAAACCGGCATGCCAAAGTAGTTGATCCATATTTTATCCATATTTTTTTGCCCTCCTTCAAATATTTATCATCCCCCACGTACTTGATCCTGCGCTTGAGAAGACCATATAACATTCTCATTAGGAAATGGAGAGTGCAGTCCGCAGGCAACTCAAGAAAGTATACAAAACAGCTCTTGTTAAAAAGTCCGTCTATGTTTTCATTCTTCATAATACTCTTAAGTTCATCAAAAAGTTTCCCTAACTAACATTTAAGTACAAGATCACCAGTTACTTTGTCAGGGATATCTATCGGCATCGCAACTCAAAACCTGCCGATACTAATGGTTTTGACAGGATGATACTGGGATTTTGATATTAATTCACGCTCCATTGGTGAGAAAGAGTTATCACTTTATTCAGCTTCATTTTGTCCTGACTGAGATTGTTCAGGAAGTTCCTCAGAATCTATCTGTACTCTAGCCTTTTTTGTTGGGTGGTCAGAAGTTGATCAATTTTCAGTTTCTTTTCTTTTAAGAGACATCTTTTAACTATAAACAATAGAAAAATAAAAAATACAATGCATTTGATGTCTGCATAATTTTTTAAATAAAGGTAAGATAAATTTTAATAAATTATTCTAGCCACATTACAAAAAAATACTCCAACGGACAACCCATCATTTGGAACAAATGGGGAATCTATTTGAAGACCTATTTAATATCTCCAAACAGATCTTCCACCTGTTGCAACAGACGGACCACCAACACCATAACCAATGCCATCACCAATGCCACCAAGGCCACCACCAATGCCACCAATACCAACACCAAGACCACCGACACCACCACCAAAAACACAAATACCGACACCAACAACAACATCAACCAACAACACCACAAACACCATCCAACAATACCATGACAGTCAACAAAATACTGAGATAAAAACTAAGGTTTTCTCGGGTGCTTCCTACTTCTTTAGCATCAAAACACAAAACTGTTAACCCATTCTCGAAGATAATACAACTAAAAGTTTTTTTTTATCATTAACTAAAAAGCCCTAATTTTTAAAATAAAGAACAAATGTAGAACTCATCTCAAACTCTGTTACCTACGAAGACATAAAAACCGACGGATACAAGCGAGAATAAAGTCAAAAATAACAACTATATGGTCGAAAATAGGAAGAAAATCAATCTGTTTTGAAGGGTTTAGCAATATGTTGAGTAGTTGTTGTCTGTATTATTGAGAGAGAGAGACAAGAAAGAGAACTTGAGATTTGAAGTGAGGAAAAGTTTTTCTCGTAAATGGATGATTTGTAAGGGTCGATTTGTAATTTTGGAAAAGAATGACAAGTTTTGAAATTATTAATTTGGTCTGAATTGATCTTAATTAATTTTTAAAATTTCAAAAGATATAGTTTTTAAAATATTAAGTTAATGAGAACTCATTTCAACTCAGAGTGATTGATCGATGACTCGGGTCGGGCTGAACGCAATACCAACACCATGCAATTGCATTGACTCAATTAAAGTTATTGTTGACCCTATGAACTCATTCATCCCTAGTTCAACCTAAATGAATTTATGTACTACCTTAACATTAAGTTAATAAGAACTCATTTTAACTCAGAGTGATCGATCAACGACTCGGGTCGGGATGAACACAATACCAACACCATGTAATTGCAATAAATCAATTGAAGTTATAGTTGACCCTATGAGCTTATTTATCCCTAGTTTCACCTAAATTAATTTAGGTACTATCTTAACATTAAGTTAATGAGAACTCATTTTAACTCAGAGTGATCGATCGACGACTCGGGTCTGAATGAACTCAATACCAATACTATGCAATTACAACGACTCAATTGAAGTTGTAGTTGACTCTATAAGCTCATTCATCCCTAGTTCCACCTAAATAAATTTAGATAATAGCTAAACATTAAGTTAATGAGAACTCATTTCAACTCAGAGTGATCGATCGACGACTCTGGTCGGGATGAACGCAATACCAACACCATGCAATTGCAACGACTCAATTAAAGTTGTTGTTGACTCTATGAGCTCATTAATCCCTAGTTCTACCTAAATCAATTTAGGTACTATCTTAACATTAAGTTAATGAGAACTCATTTCAACTCAGAGTGATCGATCGATGACTTGGGTCGGGATGAACGCAATACCAACACCATGCAATTGCAAAGACTCAATTGAAGTTGTTGTTGATCCTATGAGATCATTCATCCCTAGTTTCACCTAAATCAATTTAGGTACTATCTTAACATTAAGTTAATGAGAACTTATTTCAACTCAAAGTGATCGATCGATGACTCAGGTCGGGATGAATGCAATACCAACACCATGCAATTGCAAAAACTCAATTGAAGTTGTTGTTGACCCTATGAACTCATTTATCCCTAGTTCCACCTAAATCAATTAAGGTTCTATCTTAACATTAAGTTAATGAGAACTTATTCATCCCTAGTTCCACCTAAATCAATTTAGGTACTAGCTTAACATTAAGTTAATAAGAATCTTTTCAACTTAGAGTGATCGATCGACGACTCAGGTCAGGATAAAAGCAATACCAACACCATGTAATTGCAAAAACTCAATTGAAGTTTTAGTTGACCCTATGAACTCATTCATTCATCCCTAGTTCCACCTAAATCAATTGCAATAAAATATGTTGGAACAAACGACTGAGCTGTTGGAAATTTCTAATAGATATTCATATCTATTACAACAGATGACATATCTAATTTAATTATCAAATAGACATTTGCATCTGTTGTGACAGATGACTAAGATGTTCAAAATTTTCAAACAGATATTGATATTGTAACAGGTGACATATCTAATTTAATTATCAAATAGACATTTACATCTGTTGTCACAGATGACTGAGCTGTTGGAATATTTAAACAGATATTGATATTTGTTGTAACAGATGACATATCTGATTTAATTATCAAATAGACATTTGCATCTGTTGTCACAATGACTAAGCTATTGGGATTTTTAAATAGATATTTGTATCTATTATAACAGATAACTGTACTATTAGGATTTTTAAATAGATATTGCTATCTGTTGCAACAGATGATATATTTGTTTGAAAATCTTTTTTTCTTTTAATTTTAAAGCAAGCTTCTGTTTGAGTAGATAAAGTAGTACTACAAAATGCAGTAAAAAATATTTCTTGGATAACTCAAAAATGAGTTCATTAAGTAGTCTTATCTTATCTTTTCAATGTCACTAGTCTTCCTCATGTCCCTCAAATTATTAATGAATATTAATTATATTAATTAATGAATATTGAAACCCACGTCTACGTACACAATACATCTAGAATTATCTCATCTCTCCTTCAGCTTTAGCCCAAAATTTATTTTATTCATCTCTCATCTTTTTCTTTCTCTCCTCTTTAGGATTATCACAACCTTTTTTATCTCTTTTCTCTTCTCTTTCTCATAACGATCCTTTCAGATCTAAACCAATCCATATCTTTCCTCAACTAAAATTGTTTTTTTGATCCCCTTTTGACATTAAGGTATGGTTCACTATTGCTCTTTCATTCTCGTCTTCTTCTTTGCAAGTTATTTACATCTGTTTTTTAATTTAATTACCATTTACCCATAACATATTTATTTAAAAAATTTGAAGGAACTTTTAAGTATTGAATAAACAAATCGAGAATTTTTATTATAATATGCGACAAAAGTCATCTGTTGGGAGAATTTTAAAAGCCTTGTTGGCAGTATCATTTTCTTGTATGTATTTATTTATATTTTCGTTGTTGATGTTGTTATTGATATTGTTGGTGGGGTTGGAATTGTTGGAACTTGTGGTGTGGTGTTGTTGATACTGTTGGAACAAAGGATGTTGCTTCTTTGTTGTTGATGGTGTTGGAACAAATGTTGTTATTTTTTTATTGTTGATGTTTTTTATTTATTATTTCTTTGTAGTCTATGTTGTTGTTGATATTGCAATAGACGGAGAAACTGTTGGAACAAATCAAACCACTAGCAAGGATGGTTTGATGTATTCCAACAGACTCCATATCTGTTGCAATAGACTCCATATCTGTTGCAACAGACTCCATATCTGTTGCAACAGACTCTACATCTGTTGTAACAGAATCCATATCTGTTGCAATAGACTCCATATTTGATGCAACAGACTCCACATCTGATGCAACAAACTCCACATCTAATGTAATAGACTCTACATCTATTGCAACAAATGGATAATGTTCTTTCTGTGACATCAATTTTTTTCCTTTTCTTTGTAGATATAAGGAACTAAAATTTGATCAACTTTGCCTAACCAACACAAGATAATGTAGTAAAAATGGGTTCAGAGAAATAAGTTGCATGCAGATGGAACCACTTCATATGTGGGAGGTATGTATTACTGATAATATTATCGTGGAAACACACATAGAGTACACTGATTTTATGAATATTGTTTTTACCGATTAATCATTGATCATTCAAATAAGATATCTATAATTTTATAGTTAAGTTTGGTAGGTCCTAACTGATAAGGCTGAGGGACCATGAATATGGTTCTGATACCCTATTAAGATCTAATGTTGATTGTTGCTCATGTTTATATGTCAAGAATTGTGAAGGGATCTAGTTTTGGTGTCATTGTAAAGAGATTCAATAGCGATTGAACTAATTTTTAGGATGCATTGGACTCTGAGGAGGCCTTCAAAGCCCAGCACTGCATCTAACAAAAATGAAAAATCAATATAGTTATTTTCCTAGCCCAAATTTATATGGTTGGGTTGCTCGGGGTGATGATTATACGCTAGAAGGTGCGGTAAGAGAATGCCTTCAAGGGAAATGAGTGGTTGATGAAAGACTATATCATTTGAGAGCTAATTAAAGAGGATGTATAGGGTAGAAAGTAACTTCAAGCAAATCTGTCGATGAAATTATCTTAAAACATGAGAAATCTGTATCAAGTGTAAATATGAAATTGTATCCAATAATGAAAAATTTGTCTGTTGTTTCTCTAAGAGAAAAATAGTGCATATGGTCACTTTACTAGGGAGTTGCGACTAGGTAGTGTGGTCGGGATTATCACCTAGATAAAAAATAGCGGAAAACCAAGAAAGCAGTCTTACGGGCATCGAGAGTTGAAATGATGTACAGTAAGTCTAGAAAACTTGTGCCAATAACAACTGCAGTTAAAGTAAGAAATCTAAGCGAAGGAAAAAAATTTTGAATTTGAAATTGCATCCCATGCCTTCTTGTTTGTGGTTCCGATTAGGTTTACTGTTGTTGACCTAATCGGAAACACAAACGACATTGAAAGACAGATTGAGTGTCATTACTTTCTTAGCAATATGGATTAATTGATTGTGTTTTCTAGCCTTAGCATGCTTTCAACATTCCTTAGAGAAGATCAAAGGCTTATTGTAGTATGTGAATCCCGATAATTTTCAAGCTTGACGATTTGATCTTCAAGTTTGTCATTACCGTCTTTGAAGTTGGTATAGATTTCCTGATATTTTGTGAGCTCGATCAGGAACACTATCTTCAAAGTTGTGGCATTCTAGAAACCCTTCAAAACACTTTCTTCAGAAGCCTTAAAGAATACATGTAGGGTTGTTGTGTATGTTTAGGTCAAAATATGTTAATGCACATTCAAGATGTGGTCCCAACTGTTGAATAGCTCACTTTTATCGAGCGTTTCTCAATGCAGCTTGCTCAACCAACCTTCAAGGGATTTGATAAATTAATAAGAAAGGAGTTACGCAACGTTTGATCTAAATCGACTCTACCAAGCCTATCAAACGTTACATAACTCCAAGATCATTACCCTATCAAAAAACTTTGCTCGAGTTAGTGGACAAATCAAACGAGCTCAATCTCTCAGCCTTTCTACTGATCGCTCTTTTCAAATATAGATGACAAGATATCCGTCATGCAAAAGTCTACACCATCGCCAGAAATGCTTGCCAGGGCACAAGTCTTCAGAAGGCATCAACAGTAATCTCTCAATATCAAGTGATATTGAGAGATTCCTAGTCATGTCTTCCCAAGACTTTCGCTACGACAAGAATTTTTGTTGATGACAAGATATCCGCCATGAAAAAGTCTACACCGTCAATAGAAATCTTGCCAGAGCAAAAGTCTTCAGAAGGCATTATTAGAAATGTACAAGGGCCACAAAATAAAAATTATCAACTCCTATGTCTTGCTCAAGTATCCAGAAAAAAAAAATTCAACTCTTCTGTCTTGCACTGTTGAGCATGTACAAGCTTGTCGTACATTTCAACTCCTCTATACATTGCTCAACAGTGCAAGACAGGGGAGTTTAAATTTTTTTTTCTGTATACTTGAGAAAGACAGAAGAGGTGATAATTTTTCTTCTGTGGCCCTTGTACATTACTAATAATGCCTTCTGAAGACTTTTGCTTTAGCAAGATTTCTGCTGATGGTGTAGTCTTTTGCATAGCAGATATCTTGTCATCAACAAAAATTCTTGCCTTAGAGAAATTCTTGGGAAGGCATGACAAGGAATCTCTCAATATCACTTGATATTGAGAGATTATTGTTAATGTCTTTTATAGACTTGCGCCCTGACAAGCATTTTTATCGATGGTGTATACTTTTGCATGGTGGATATCTTGTCATCTATATTGGAGAAGAGCGATCAACAGAAAGGCTGAGAGATTGAGCTTGTTTGATTTGTCCACTAACTCAAGCAAAGTTTTTTTATAGAGTAATGAGCCTAGAGTTACGTAACATTTGATAGGCTTGGTAGAGTCGGTTTAGATTAAACGTTACGTAACTCCTTGCTTATTAATTTATCAAATCCCTTGAAGGTTGGTTGAGCAAGCTGTATTGAGTAACATTCGATAAAAGTGAGCTATTTAATGGTTGGTACCACATCTTAACTGTGCATCAACACATTTTGACCTAAAACCAACACAATGACCCTCCATGTATCCTTTAAGGCTTCTGAAGAAAGTACTCTGAAGGCCTTCTTCAATGCCACAACTTCGAAGGAGAAACTGTTCCTGATCGATCTCACAAGAGACCAGGAACTCTATACTAACTTCAAAGATGGCAACGACAAACTTGAAGACCGAATCGGCAAGCTGAAGGCAAGCTTGAAAATTATCGGGATTCACATACTACAGCAAGACTCTGATCTTCTCCAAGAAATGTTGAAAGCATGCTAAGACAAAAAAACTCAATCAATTAATCCATATTGCTAAGGAAGTAGTGATACTCAATCTGTCTTTCAATCTCGTTTGTGGTTCCGATCAGGTCAACAGTAGTGGACCAAACCGAAACCACAAACAAGAAGGCATGGGATGCAATTTAAAATTCAAAAATTACCGCCTTCGCTTAGATTCCTTACTTTAACTGCAGTTGTTGTTGGCGCAAGTTTTCTAGACTTATGGTACATCATTTCAACCCTCGATGCCTGTAAGGCTGCTTTCTTGGTCTTCTGTTTTTTTCTATCTAGGTGATAATCCTGACCACGCTACCTAGTCACATCTCCCTAGAAAAGTGTCCATCTACATTATTTTTCTTTAAGAGGGACAACTGACAAATTTACATTACCGAATACACTTTCATATTTGCACTTGATTCAGATTTCTCATGTTTTAAGATAATTTCATCGGCCAGATTCACTAGAAGTTACTTTCTACCTTATGTCTCTTCTTTAATTATCTCTCAGATGATATAGTCTTTCATCAACTCTCTTTTCCCTCACAGGCATTCTCTTTCGGCTCTTTCTGGCGTATAATCATCTTCTCGATCAACCCTTTCATATAAATTTGGGTCAGGGAAATTTCTATTGGTTTTTTGTTCTTGTTTGATGCAGTGCGGGGCTTTGAAGGCCTTCTTAGAGTCTAGTGCATACTTAAAGTTAAGTCCAATCGTTATTGGATCTCTGCAATGACACCAAATATTGATCCCTTCTCAAAACTTGATACGCATAAACACGAGAAACAACCTTCAGTAATTCATAACAGGGTATCTGCACCATCTTCATGGGGCCCTCAGCCTTATTAATTCGAACCCATCAAACTTAACTATACAATGCATGATCTTGTTTGAATGATCAGTGCCTAATCGATTAAAAACTACATTCGCAAAAATATTATACTTTGTGTGTGTTGTCCCGATGACCTTATCAGTAATACTTAACTCCCACACATGACAGTGGATACATCCATCTGCACGCACCTTATTCTTCCTAGCCCATCTATGGCTTAAATTGAATAAACAGATGACTAGCAAGTTGCAACATATGCCACATCTGTTTAAATTATGTAACAATTGCAAACATCTGTTACGACAGATGATCAATCTGTTGCAATATATGACATATATGTTGAAAAAGCAAACAGATATATCCATCTGTTGCAACAGATTGTCAATATGTTGTAAGTTATTTGACAGATGAAATATATTTTGCAACAGATTACCCATCTATTAGATTTATTTTAAAGCAATTTTCTTTTCTTTCTGAAATACAATAAAAAATATAATATTATATTTAGATCCATTTTTTTTAATTTACATATTTGAAAAATCACCAGTTTTATTTAATTAAGGGATATGAATAGTCGTGGCTTTTTGTTTGACTAACCCCTTCCAATTCAGTCATTTATAAATAGGTCCCTCCTTACTCACTCGTTTATTCTACTACACTTACAATACAAATATGGCTGATCCAGATTCATACAAGCTGATTTATATCGAGTACTTGTGGGAACTTCAAAGGAAGTTTGATGAACTCCAAAGGGATTTGGCCAACTTCGGAGCAAGGCTGAGGAGGGCCCTACTGCTGCCGGATGAAAATTGTCCAGTTGACAATAATAATGGTAATAATAATAATAATAATAATAATAATAATAATAATAATAGTAATGATAATAATAATAATAATAATAATAGTAGTAACAATAATTAGGTTATGTCTTTTCTTTTAGCGCATGTGTTATTTTCCTCCTTTTGTATATCGAATCTACCCACGGGATTAAAAAATCTATGTTTTGGTGGTCGACTTTGAATTTTTAATTCTTATTTAGTATTTAATTATCATTCTGTTTATTCCTTATTCTCAACATGTCGACAGTTGATGGTAGGGATTAACCATTTGTGGCAACAGAGGTTAATCTGATGCGACAGATCGATCATATATTGCAATAAGCGGTTATTAATAAAAAAAGGGTTATTGTTATTGAGAGGGTGAAGTGAAAAGACATGATTTTCCGATTATTTAATATGAAAAATGATTCATAAATAAATAATAAGGAAATAAATGATAAACACAATTTATAACCATAAAAGAACGGTTATTTGATTTTAATAACTGATCGGGACTTTTTACCATTTTTGTTTTTAAATTTGTTTTTTAAAATTATTTATTTATTATATAATAAAAAAATTCATAATTTTGGATTAATTAATTAACTTATATGATGATTGCTAAGAAAAAAGTCACGACTGGTCACATTTTTCTTAACAATCATCATATAAGTTAATTAATTAATCCAATATTGCGACTTTTTTATTATATAATAAATAAATAATTTTAAAAAATAAATTTAAAAACAAAAATGGTGAAAAGTCAAGATCAGTTATTAAAATCAAAGTGACTTTTTGTCTAAAACACATTCAACAATGTTGTTGATGCATCTAATTCCCCATCTGTTTTGACTGATGTATTAACTGTTAGAAGAAATCAAAAAACTATTAAAATAGATCGTTCATTTGTTGCAACAGATGATATATCTGTTGCAACTGATGGTTTATCTAATTCAACAAATATACAATCTGTTGTCAGAACTCAATAAAAATAGTTATTATTTTATTAAAGAAACGGTTATTGAAAGGTATTTTTTTTAATTTATATAATAAAAAAATCAGCAAATTTGGATTAATGATATGATGATAATTTTTCTTTTTAAAAAAGATAGATTATATGTTGCAACAGTTAGATTATCTGATGTAACAGGTTCTCTATTTGTGGCAACATATGGTATATCTGTTGTCACGGATGAGTTATCTGTTGTCACAACTCACTAAAAACGGTTCTTGAAAAGAACTAATTAATAATAATAATAATCTGAAAAGTCATGACTTATCATAATATTTCTTAATTTAATTAAAATCATAATTTTTTACAGTAATAAAAAATGTAATTAATAAATGGGGGTGAAAAGTTAGATTAAATATTGCAACAGATAGATTATCTGATGCAACAGGTTCTCTATTTGTTGCAACAGATGGTATATCTATTGTCACAGATGAGTTATCTGATGCAACAGCTATAGAATCTGTTGTTATAACTCAATAAAAATGGTTCTTGAAAAAAATTAATTAATAATAATAATCTGAAAAGTCATGACTTATCACAATATTTCTTAATTTAATTAAAATCATAACTTTTCGCAGTAATCAAAAATGTAATTAATAAATGTAGGTGAACAGTCGCATCTTTTGCTACTCATTCAAATTCAATCCTCTATAAATAGGTCCCTCCTTACTCATTCGTTCATTCAACTACACTCTATTTATTTATTGCATCTTGTCTTTTATATTATACCTTTCACAACTTTCTCTTCCCTGACTCAGGTAAGTTTTTTTCTTGCCAATTTGTAGTATACATTGTATTACATTCGGATATTCTTTTCTTTACTTTTGTTTTTATGTTTTTTGTCAATTCATATGTGTTCTAGATATGACTGATCTAGTGTGGGACATGGCTATTCTACAAGACACCGTGAAAGAACTTCGGATGCAGGTTCATGACCTGCAATGAAAACTGGCAGCAGTTAGAGCAAGGATTCTCCGTGAGATCCGACGGCTGAGGAAGGCATTGCTGCTACCTATGGAAGATTGGTCGCCTGGCAAATAATAATAATAATAATAATAATAATAATAATAATAATAATAATTAGATTATTCTTTTTCTTTTAGTCTCGTCTATGTATTTGTATTTTTATTTGTTTTAGTTTAATAAAATAATTATGTTTGATCAACTTTGACGTTTTAATTCATATTTAATTTTCATTCTGCCTATTATCTTCTCAACAAACATCTCAACGTTTGAACGTAAGGAATAATTTTGAATCCAGTAGCAATAGCAAGATTTATCTGTTGGGTTTGTGGCAGGGGTTGATTTGTGTTGTTCCAAACAGATTACTCATAAATTGCAACAGATACGCAGTCTGATGCAACAGATAATCAGTCTGATGCAATAGATAGCTAGTTTGTTTCAACAAATAACTAGTCTGCACGGCGTTGACGTTTTAATTCATACTCCCTCCGTCTCAAATTACCCATCCCAAATTGAGATGGTACATTGATTAAGAAAAATAATTAATAACATGCCTAGTTTACTATAATACCCCTATTAAATTATGTTTACATTTTAATTTGAAGAAAAAGTGATTAATACAAAAGGTAAAATATGGAATTATTTTTATCTCTTCTTGATTAATGAAAAAAGATAAGTAAAATGAGAAATCAAATTAGAAAATTTGGGATGGGTAATTTGAGACGGATAAAGTATTTAATTTTCATTATGTCTATTATATTCTCAACAAACATGTCGACGATTGGACGTAAGAAATAATTTTGAATCTAGTTTGCATAGAAAGAGTTGAAACATATTGGTTATCTGTTGGGTTTGTGGCAGGGACTGATTTGTGTTGTTCCATATAGATTAATCATCTGTTGCAAGAGATAATCAGTCTGATGCTACAAATAACTAGTCTGCTGCAACAGATAAATCTTCAGTTGCAACAGATTACTCATCTGATGCATCAGATAAGTGATTTGTTTAAATTGTGGGCACTTATGTTGGATTCATGGTCGGGTTCTATCCATTGTTGGAAAAATAACAGTAACTGTGTACCCAAATGACAAATTCGAATAAAAATCATAATTTTACTTACCAAAGTCACCTATGAAGTAATGTCAAAGTGAAAAGTGATGTAGGAAATAAAATTTGACCTAAGAAATTGTCCAGATAGCAGTAGTAGCGGTAACAACAACAACAACGGCAATGGTCGACAAGAAGAAAATGAAGATGATAATGAAGCAAAAGATGATGATAATGAAGCAGAAGATGATAAATAAAACAGCAATAACAATGAACAACAATAATTGTAAAGAGAGAGAAAACAACAACGGATGAGAAGAGAGAGAAACGCACCTTTTTCCCCTCTGTTTCCTGTTATATTATCTAACATTTAGATCAAAGTGTAAATTAAAAAACTTGTGGGTTATTTTTAAACTTTTCTAACTTTCTTAATCCATAGTAAAGTAATTGTCACCTCCACTCAATAATTAAGACTTGTGTCACCTATACCCAGGGGTGTTCATGGGTTTGGTTAAAAATCAAATCGAACCGTAAACCGATTAAAAAAACTGAAGTTTGGTTTGGTTTATTTAGGTTTGGTTTTAAATTTTTAAAAATCGATGCTATTTGGTTTGATTATGGTTTTACTTAAAAAAACCGTGAAAATAACCAAACCGAACCGATAAATTTTATATATATATATATATTATAATTATTTATATGTAATTTATAAATAAAATATAAATATTTTATTAAATTTAATCTTAAACTAAATTTTAATTTATGTCTAGCCTAACCAATACTTTAGCCCAATTGCCCAAAGCCCCAAACTCAAACCCAACTCTACCTACTATTACTAATAAGTTAACCTTACAGTCCCTACCTCACTTTTTCTACTTCAACTTTTACAATATGTAGTACATCAACTGCTGTTTCTTTTGTTCTTCATTGAAAGGCAGCACCGCATTAGCTTCTGTTTCATAGACAGCAGACAATAAAAAACTTTCTTTTCAGTTTTTCATCTCACAAGAAAAAACAAAAATATAGTTAAGAGGTTTTCCCTCTCATTTTTTTTGCATTGATGGTCTATGCAACTATAAGTGTTTCACTTTCTTCCTGTTGATTATACTTGTGTCATGTTTTCTAGAGTCTTGGCTAGCTCAGATATTGCAATATTTTCTTGTTTAGTTTCTTAACCCCCTATATCTCGTTTACACTCGCTTTTCGTAGTGGTCTTCTCTTCATTTTTTGTGAAATATTTTTGATGATTAAATCTAATTCTATTCTATAGTAAAATCTCAAAGTTTCATACGATGAAACTTTAGCTAGGCAATGGTGCAGAAGGATTTTATTAAATGTTACTGAATTTTTATTGATGTATGATTTGTGAATAACCCAAGAGAGATGGCATGAATGATGACTGAAACTGTAATCCATATGTTGCTTCATCTTCGGTCACATAAACAAAGAATCTTTCAAACGAGTTACCATGGTCCCTGGTTCAAATGGCAGTTTTATGTCTCCTTGTTTATTCAATCTTTTCCCTATATGATTAGCTCACATAGCTAGTCTATAAAATAAGAAGATAACTCAAATGTGTCCAACTCTGTCTCTTCTTGCAATACACTGCAACAGAATATAAAGCTTTATTTTACAATGTACATGTATGTGTTTGTATGTTGTTGGATAATCTCAGTGCCTACAATATAAAGTTAGTGTTTGTCATCTCAATGTTGGTTTTGTTTAATGTGATTGTTCTGATTTTTAAGAGTTTATAGTGTCATTTGTCCATCACTGTATAAATATTTCATTTGAAATTGTTCAATTTGATACTCTTTTCTATGGATTAAAAAAAAGAAGTTTATTCTAGAGATGGTTGGAGTAGGCTAATCAATAACTGAAAAACTCAAAAAACCGAACCAAACCGACAAGAACCAAACTGATGGTTATTTTCTTTTTGTGGTTTGGTTTGGTTTGGTTTTGGAAATTCAAAAATCGACTAAATTGATTTTGATTATGATTTTAACCACTAATTGATCCAAACCGACCCATGAACACCCCTACCTACCCCTCATTTAAAAATTCTTTTGTCATATACAGCTCAAAACCCCTTGTTTCTTGCTTGTCTTTTAACCGCTTGGAATCCTCACATGGGGGCCTAATTTTTCCAAAATATTATATTGAATTGTGTGATTAATTTATTTAAACACTTTAACAGTTCAAAATGACATAATTTATGTACTTAATTATTCTTCAACATGACTATCATTCGCCGAAAGAATAGTGAGTTCATCGTCAGATTACAATTTCAACATGTCTATTTTCTCGTCATATGATAAATTCCAATAATTCAGACTAGTTTGTCTCTTGTTAGCATTAAAAAAAAAAATCTTCTGCGGAATAAAATGAAGCGGTGCCCCCGTAGTGGACCTCACATTTCCATATCAAGCACTCACTCACGTCGGTGGACGTTTTGATTTATGTCTTTTTATTTAGAAGTGAATTAAAATAAATTATAGTTCAGAGTTTACTATTAGTAGGCTGAGCTTGCTAAATTTAAATATAATATATACACAAATTTTATGATTTTAGAAGTCAAAATTATGTGGATTACAATACTTTTTATTATCTGATAAAAATTAAAGAAGATCAATTTCAATTTTCAGAACATGTTGAGACAAATCAATATAAAAAAGAAGTAATTTTATAGTGTTGTGTAATCTTTTACTAATTAGTGCTCTTGTTTAGGGATTAAAAAAGTAGCTTCAAAATTCAAATTGTAGTTTTCCCGTTTCATGTAATATAACTAAGATCAATATGTTTATTACGTACCCTTTCTAGGTTTATGTATGTTTAAAAATAAAAAAAAATCTATGTTTATGTATGCTGTAGTTTTTTGTGGTCTTCAGTTCGTCATAGTCATTCAACAATCAAGAAGAACTCATAAATATAGATTATAGAATAATACTCCCTTCATTCCAAATTATTCGGCTCAAATTGAGATGACACATTGATTAAAAAAATAATTAATAACATGTTTAGTTTACCATAGTACCCCTATTAAATAATGTTTACATTTTAATTTGAAGAAAAAGTAATTAATACAGAGGGTAAAACATGAAAAAAAAAAAATTGTCTCTTTTGATTAATGAAAAAAGACAAGTAAAATGAGAAATCAAATTAGAAAATTTAAGACGGAGGGAGTAGAACATTAATATTTCTAGTTAATACTCCCTCCATCCCAAATTATCCGTCTCAAATTTCCTAATTTGATTTTTCATTTTACTTATTGTTTTTCATTAATCAAGATAAGACAAAAAAATTATTTTCATGTTTTACCCTTTGCATTAATTATTTTTTCTTCAAATTAAATTGTAAGCATCATTTAATAGGGTATTATGATAAATTAGGTATGTTATTAATTATATCAAAAATTGCTCCAATTTGATATCTTTGTTGCACTTTACTGATTACAAACAGGTCGACTCTTTGCATTTGTTTTTTTGTCGATAGTCGTTTCTCTTTTCAAAATTTGTCATAAATAATACGTATCGTTTTCACTACTACTACATGCCACAGTAAGTCTATATCTTAACGAGTATGGCATTTGAGGTCACTCAACAACTTTTTTTAAATTGAACATATCAACTTTTATTATCAGCTTTAATAATTTTTATTCAAATATGTAATTGCTTATTTATATAATTAATTTTTCATTTTAATCATATTAGCTATGCACGATTCGCTAACTCAAATTCGTCAACCCCTAAATCTGTCATATCGTTTTTTTTTTCCTCTTTTTTCTTTTTAATTCAACCGCCTAAATTTGTCATATCATTATTAAAATTTCGTTGTTACCATTACTTGCCACCCTAGCTAAAGTCTATTTCACAAGAGGTATTTGATGTCCATAAATACCTGTACGTTGGTCCTCCTCCAATTATAAAACCAATAAAAACCATAGTCATTCTTCATTTCTTCTTGTTGAGTACGATGTAGTTTTGATGATTGACAATCTGACTACGTGATATGAAACATGTCAGTCAACCTGATTCACAGACACACTGTCTCATGTAGCTGAAACTTGTAGCAAAATCATCGATGATTAAAGACAAGGGTGGAAGAAATCAAGAACGAGATGAGTGGTTAATTCTGATAAACTCAAGGAAATAAATATGTGCAATTTTGAAGAAGTTGAATTTGATTCAAACAGGTGATGATAAGGGGAAGCAAGTTGAGTTGAAAAAGGAGTCCTATGGAAAGAAGGAGTTTCACTTCTGAGCATATCCTGAAGAGTCCTATGTGTAGAAGGAGAAATATTCTGCAGATTGAAGACGTCTACGCAATATAGGAAACATATAAATTGAAGGACTCTTTGTTAGATCAATGAAGTTTTTGATAACTGTCACATGTTACTTGACCTGGTCTAAGCATAGGAAGGAAGGTTTCAGGTTTTACTGATAGATGCAGACAAAGATTGCTGAAAGTCAGGAACGAATGAGCAAGCCTAATTCTGATATACTGAAGCTACTGATCACGTGAGAAATTAAAGAAGTTGTGGTTGAGTAAAATACTTGAAGATAAGTTGATTTAAAGAGTTGAAGTTTGACTACAACACTAAGGAGACAAGAGTTGGAATTGAAGAAGGAGTCTCACTTGAAGTAGAACTCTATGAAATGAGAGTTCTGATTAAAGGAGGAGTTTGAAATAAAAAATAACTCTTTGGAGAGCTGTGTTTAAATAGAAGATGCATAATTCATAGTAACTTACGCACTTACAAAGCAGAAAAGCACAATCTACAGATTGACTTCACGAAGTGCTACTCAATCACTAAAGAAACACATTGAAGAACCTGGTCCTAAGTATAGAATCCAGCTAAGAGTTTTATCTTTGATTTTTAGAGTTGTTCATTATCTTTGAGCTATTGATGTAATATTAGTTTCAGTGTGTTATAATTTGAATTAGGAGATAGTCTTCAAGTTGGGCAAAACTCAGAGACTTTGGGAACGCATACCTTAGGAAGTGTGTGTGTAGTTAGGAATTAGAGTTTATAATTCCTATTCATTGAGTTAAAGGAATTAGAGTTTATAATTCCTAGTTATTGAGATATAGGGATCAGAGTTTATGATTCCTATTTGTTGGTTACAAGAGTTTTGTAATCAGTCATTGTTGAGGCTCAGAGTTATTTAGTGAAGTTGGGGTTAAATCCTATAGGGTGCAGGTCGTGATTTTTTACACCTTTTGAGCCGGGTGTTTTCCACGTAAAGATCATTGTGTTCTTTACTTTCTATTTTACTACTTCCTTGGAACACGTCAGGCAACCCATTCTATCGATAAGCAACAGTTAGGTGAAAATAAGATAATCAGTAGGGCACGAATTATTAACAAGTGGTATCAGAGAGAGGTTGTCTTAAAAAGGGATAGCACCTAAGACAAAGATCAATATGATGAATTTCGCACCACCTACTGGTCACCGTGAAGGTCAATCCACTATTAGACCTCCACTCTTTGATGGTTCTCACTTCATTTGGTGAAAAGTTAAGATGGAAACATTTATTCAAGGGGAAGACTACGAGTTATGAGATAGGATCACTGATGGTCCTACTATTCCAATGAAGTTAGAAGATGGGAAATAGGTCAAGAAAGTAAGAAGTGAATTCACTCCTGATGACTTATTGGCATTAAAGAAAAATGCTAAGGCCAAAAATATTTTGGTTTGTGGATTAGGACCTACTGAATACAACAGGGTATCAACATGCACCACTGCTAAGCAAATTTGGGATGCTCTAGTAAATGCTCATGAAGGCACATCTCAAGTAAGAAAATTTAGAATTTCTCTTCTCTTCACTGAGTATGAAGCATTTAAGATGAAAGAGAATGAAACCTTGCATGAGATGATGACAAGGCTTACTGCCTTAACAAATGAGCTGACCTCCTTAGGAAAAGTTATATCTGAAGAATAACAAGTTGAGAAGGTACTGAGGGTATTACCAAAATCAAAGTGGAATGTTAAGGTGAATACAATCAGCGAAGCAAATAAGGATCTTGCAGGCATGACCCTGGATGAATTAGTGGAGATTTAAGAACTTATGAAATGGAAATTGATGGCACTAAAGTGCTAGCAGCCCCAGAGGATACCTTAGCTCTGAAGGCATCTTACAGTGATAAAGAAATTAAACTTGATAAAGAACAAGTTGCCTTTATAGCTAAGAACTTCAGTAAATTCTTCAAAAAGAAGAAGGGAACAGGTAGTAAGAAATGGTCAAATAACAATCTAAATGGATGCTAAAAGTGTGGTAAGACTGATCATCATATCAAGGATTGTCCTGTCTGAGAAATAAAATGGAGAAAGGAAAGGGCTGAAAAGGAATTGAAAGAAAAAAATAAGAAGAGGGAAGAATATACAATGGTAGCAGCTTGGGGATTTGACTCATATGATGATGAAGTTGATGAACCAGCACTCATGGCACTTGGAGATTCAGACTTGGAGGAAGAAGATGATGTTTCTGAGGTAAGTATACTTGAACTTAAAGAAAAGTTGCATTTATTTTCTAAAACAAAACTTATTTCCTTAATGAGTGCTCTAATTGATGATTTCCAAGAAATAACTTCTGATAAGGATGAGTTATTCAACAATCTTGCAAGTCTCAAGTTTGATTTTATTGATCTAGAAACTTGTAAGAACACTGTTGAAAAGAAAACTGTACTCTTAAGGAACAGGTTAGCAGACTTGATTCATCAAACCTGACCTTTAAATCTGAAATCTTGAAACTGACTCTTTCTGAAAAGGGTAAAAAAGGTCAAAAGTGAGGAACAAGAAAAAATTGAGTCAGAATTGACTAAGATTAAACATTAATACTTTTGTGGAAAAAAAAGGTTAGTCAATTGAGTCAAAAAGTTTCTAAATTGAAACTTGATCTTGAAAGAGCTAATAGATGGACACATTCTTCAAGAATTGTTCATAAGTTAAGTCAAAGAACTCACAATGAAAAGGCTGGGTTGGGCTTTTATAAAAGTTCTAATGTTATTAAAGATCTGTGTTATATTTGTGGTAACTAGGGGGATCCAACCACTGAATGTCCAGATGCAGCAAAAAGCAAATCAAGAAGCATAAGCCTAGCAAAAAAATTGATTCCATATCAGAACAAGCTAACAAGAAGGTCAAATCTGGTCAGAGAAACAGGTCACATAACCTGTTGCCTCGATGGGCTAGAAGGAACCTCATACATCTTTTTTCTCATAAGAAAGAACCCAAGCTTGTCTGGGTGTCTAAAGTTAACCCCTAATTTGTTTTGCAGGTGAGAGTGAAAGGAGGCAAGCAAAATTTATACATAGATAAAGCTTGCTCAAGGCATAAGACTAGAAGAAAATAAAGTTCCTTTCACTCACTACATGTAAAGGGGGAATGGATCATTTGAAAGATGACCAAATTTGTAGTGCTCGTGTAAGGGGGAAGCAAGGAAAATTTAAAAAAAATGAAAAAAAGGATGACTGTGAAACTGATGAGCATGCACAGGAACATGTTGTACCACCTGGTTCAACTGTTGTACAAACTGAGGGCATATTGACAGGAGGAATAACAAATCAATAACACCAACACAAGCTGATGATAATTTTGTTGGTAATTCATAAGAATTGGTGTTTTCATAAGAATCTTGAGATATCTCATGGGAATCAATAGCTTGAGACTATGGTATTCAAATGAAAGTAATTTCACTCTTGAGGGCTATAAAAATGTTGACTATGTGGGTTACTTAATTGACTGGAGAAGCACCAAAGGCACTAAGTAGAGAGCATTTTAAAAGGAATAGGTTAGACTTGGGGATGATTAAAATTGCATGAACTCCCCTCAATGATTGACTAGAATAATTATTTTTCTTCTTAATTTTATTAGCTAAAAAGTTATTATATTCAGTCTTGCACATTTAGTTGTGTGTCCCAATTCCAGATTTTTTACTTTTCAAACCTAATTTTGTATTAGATTGTGCAAAAAAATAGGTTCGAGCCAGTAATTGTGACCACAAAATTCTTCTTATCAGGTATATTCTACACTGACATAAGCATAGGTTGTCTAAGTTGAAACAGTTGAGCATACCTATTCAATTCCATACACTTCATCCTCTCATTGTCTAATAAAGCTAATGAATTAGTTGACCAAACTTTCTTTGATTCTCTCCAAATGGGTGTGCAAAAAATGTGTTAATCCTACACTAAAAAATCCTTCTTCTTTCTCAACCAAAATATCAGTTGGGTACCATGAATTTGCCAAGCTTGATCATCAATCACAGGCAGCATAAGTTTTTTGAGAAATGAAACGGGATATGATCTCCCTTTTAGTTCCTAATTGATTATTTTTTTGGGATTTCTCAGTCCTAGTTCAATAGATGTTCTTGCACAGATGAATCATATTGGTCTACCAGTTTCAATAAGGAGGTATAACACTAAAAAAAATTGAAAAAAAAATGATTTGGCTAAAAAAAAATATCTAAACTTGAAGCTGCATAAGACATTCATGAAGTGGAATAAGTGGTCCTTCAGGCTTGGATCATGACTTTAAAGCTTGGCCTTGATTAAGAGAGGGATGAAAATGTTGAAGTCATTCGACACTGTTGATATCACTTGTTCCTCGTTTCTCTTCACTATTTATATCCTTAGCCATGTCCCACTTTTATACCATATTTTTAATGCTCAATTATTTTGCTTTGTTCAGTACTAGCTTAGGTTTAATGTGGAACATGCTCTGTCAGTTAAATGGAATTGTTATCTTTGCTAAGTTGAATCATATTTTTATTCTCTTTAATACATTACTATGTTGGCTAAAGTCTTTGTCTGATTGTTTTGGTGATAGCCCCAGCGGCCATGAATAGCATAATAAATCACTTTGGCTAGTATATTATTACATTGAAATAGTTTTCAATGATGCCAAAAGGGGGAAGATAAGAGGGTTGTGCAATGTTTATAACCCATTGACTAACTTATTTCATTCTAGTGTTTTATACTTTAGTGCCTATAGGTGAAGATGTTTGAATGCACAGAGACAGGAGATTTGTCATCATCAAAAAGAGGGAATTTGTTGGGTACAATATAGTTTTGATGATTGACAATCTGACAACGTGATATGAAACATGTCAGTCAACCTTATTCACAGAAACACTGTCTCATGTAGCTGAAACTTATAGCAAAATCATCGATGATTAAAGACAAGGGTGGAAGAAATCAAGAACCAGATGAGTGATTAATTCTGATAAACTCAAGGAAATAAATATGTGCAGAAAATTGAATTTGATTTAAATACTTGATGATAAGGGAAAACAAGTTGAGTTGAAAAAGAAGTCCTATGGAAAAAAGGAGTTTCACTTCTGAGCATATCCTGAAGAGTCCTATGTGTAGAAGGAGAAAGATCCTGCAGACTGAAGACGTCTACGCAAAATAGGAAACATATACTTTGAAGGACTCTTTAGTAGATCAATGAAGTTTTTTATGACTGGCACATGAATGGAACATGTTACTTGACCTGGTCCAAGCATAGAAAGGCAGGTTTCAGGTTTTACTGATAGATGCAGACAAAGATTGCTGAAATTCAGGAACAAATGAGCAATCCTAATTCTGATATACTCAAGCTACTGATCACATAAGAAATTGAAGAATTTGTGGTTGAGTAAAATACTTGAAGATAAGTTGATTTAAAGAGTTTAAGTTTGACTACAACACTAAGGAGACAAGAGTTGGAATTGAAGAAGGAGTCTCACTTGAAGTAAAACTCAATGTAATGAGAGTTCTGATTAAAGGAGGAGTTTGAAATAAAGAATAACTCTTTGGAGAGCTGTGTTTAAATAGAAGATGCATCATTCAGAGTAACTTACGAACTTACAAAGCATAAAAGCACAATCTACAGATTGAATTCACATAGTGCTACTCAATCACTGAAGAAACACATTGAAGAACCTGGTCCTAAGTATATAATCCAGCTAAGAGTTTTTGATTTGATTTTTAGAGTTGTTCATTGTCTTTGAGCTATTGATGTAATATTAGATTCAGTATGTTATAAACTGAATTAGGAGATAGTCTTCGAGTTGGGGAAAACTCAGAGACTTTGGGAACGCATACCTTGGGAGGTGTGTGTGTAGTTAGAAATTAGAGTTTATAATTCCTAGTCGTTGAGTTAAAGGAATTAGAGTTTATAATTCCTAGTTGTTGAGATATAGGGATCAGAGTTTATGATTCCTATTTGTTGGTTACAAGAGTTTTGTAATCAGTCATTGTTGAGGCTCAGAGTTATTTAGTGAAGTTGGAGTTAAATCCTGTAGAGGTACAGGTCGTGGTTTTTTACACTTTTTGAGCCGGGTATTTTTCATGTAAAAATTATTGTGTTCTTTACTTTTTGTTTTACTGCTTCCTTGGAACACGTCAGTGTAACACGTCAGGCAACCCGTTCCATCAATAAGCAACAGTCAGGCGAAAATAAGATAATCAGTAGGGCATGAATTATTAACACTTCTATAGTTCTTAATTAGCTTAAACCAATAAAAACCATAGCCATTCTTCATTTCTTCTATAGTTCTTAATGTTGGGGAATAACGAAAAATAATAATAACAATAATATTATTTAAATATTGAAAAAATATTATATTAATAATATTAACAATACTACATAACAGTGTATAATATTATTGCTACCTTAGTGATAATACTGTAATCAATATGACAACTATAACAGTAATCTAACTGCTTCTTAACCAGTTAATATATTAATTATACTTGAATCGTGCTAGACACTGTCCTAAGAAACTATTTCAGCAGTGTGAAATATTTTCCCAGGATTAAACAAGCACTTTTCTGATTAATTAGAGGATACTCAAAGTTAAATAAGTCTTCCCTAATTAAATAGAGGATACAGGAATCAACAAAATCATTAATACAAATACCAACAAATTAAAATATTAAAGCAGAAAACTCAATAAGATGATAATTGAATTCGTACTCAAAGAAAAGGAGTAAAAGAAAAAGGTTGACAGTATGTGCTGTTGGTTAATCTTCTTTTTTTGCAAAAATGAAAGACATGCTATTTATAGCACTTGTGGACAGCAACATTGAGGCGGCAATTGAGGTGGAAACATTTTCTTTTTTTCGTTTTCTTTTCTTTCTTTCTCTCCAAGTAAAAAAATTCTTTTGAAATAAATATTTCACTTACAATCCCCACATTATTTTAAAAGAATTTATAGAAATATATTTTAACTTGTTGGATTTGCATGGACAAAATGCAGTCGGTTTGGTGTCTTCTGGACTATGAACCAAACTTAGACCAATAAAATTTAACTTACAGAATTATCGGTGAAATATAATATTTCTATGAACCGAATAATTCTTGTTATAAGCCAGAGATTTTACCAATCACATTTTGACCAAAATTTTGTTGTTCAACGCGGTTTTGCGTCAATGGGCCATGCGCGCGCCTGGTATTCATGAGAGCTCTAGAGACTAATGTAAAAAATCTCATAGGAACGGCCTTATTCCACTTCTCATATACGTGAATTCATCAAGTGTACACTGCTTTAAATACACCATCCATAATGACTATGAATTTATTAACAGTCAATAACTCATCCCTCCATTTTATTAACAGTTCAAGCACTCTCAATAAGTGCGCAGAGTCAATATCGACTTGTTATTACCCATATGAACCTACTTCATGGGATCTCCAATCACATAGATTGGATTACCATCTCTATTGACAATCATATTGGCCTTAATCCCATCTTTTTTGAGGTTTGAAGAATTAATTTTCTTCCCACGGGTTTAGTCAGTGAATCGGCCGAATTCAATTCTGACTTCACATAATCAATGGAAATTATTCCATCTCTCAGCAGCTTCTTAACAACATCATGCCTCAATTTCATATGTCTACTCTTACAACTATAAGATGTATTCTTCGCAATAGAAATTGGGGCTTGACAATCACAGTGTATATACACAAGAGGCATCAAATTATTCTTTTTTTAAAGGAATATTAGACAACAGATCATCCTTTTTCAAAGGGATATTAGACAACAGATCATTCTTTTTCAAAGGGATATTAGACAACAAATCATCTTTGTTCAAAGGGCTATGAGGCAACAGATCATCCTTTTTCAAAGAGCTATGAGGCAACAAATCATCCTTTTTAAGGGCTCTGAGGCAGCAGATCATCCTTTTTAAAAGGGATATTCACTAAGAAATTTCTTAGCCATTCAGCCTCAGTACCAGCTAATTCCAGAGCCACAAATTTTGATTTCATAGTTGATCTAGCAATGATCCTCTGCTTAGTTGATCTCCATGATACTGCACCTCCACCAAGCATGAATACATAACCACTAGTGAATTTTGTCTCATCTGAATAAGAGATCCAATTTGCATCACAATAACCTTCTAAAGTTGAAAGAAATCCACGATACAAGATACCATAATCCACGGTTCCTTTCAAATATTTCATCAAACGCATTAATGCAGACCAATGCTCATTATTGGGATTATGAGGTATCTACTCAGTCTACACACAGCATAGGCTATATCAGGCCTAGTAAAATTCATTAAATACATTAAACTCCCAATGATTTGTGCATACTTAAACTGAGCAACTGGGTTATTATTATTCTTTTTTAATTTAGAATTAGCATCATAAGGAGTGGCTACAAGAGGTACCTCCCAACATTCAAACTTCTTTTGAAGTCTTTCCACATAATGTTCTTGTGACAACATTATACCATCTTCACTCCTTATAACTTTAATTTCCAAAATCATATTCACTTCACCCAGATCTTTCATATCAAAGTTAGTAGACAAAAATAATTTGGTACGCTCCACAATATTTAAACATGTACCAAATATAAGCATGTCATCAACATATAAACAAATTATCACATAATCATTATCTACCACTTTTGTATAAAAACATTTATCCACTTCAACGGAAGAAAAACGTCTTTTACTAAGACTTGATCAAATTTCTCATGCCACTGTTTCGGAGCTTGTTTAAGGCCATAAAGAGATTTAATTAATTTACAAAATTTATTTTCTTGTTCAGAAATTATACATCCTTGAGGTTGAGCCATATAAATTTCTTCTTCTAAATATCCATTTAAGAAAGTTGTTTTCACATTCATTTGATGGATAAAAAGCTTATGAATTTATGCCAAAGCAATTAATACTCGAATAGAAGCAATTCTTGTTACTGGTGCAAAAGTATCAAAGTAATCAATATTTTGTTTTTGAGAAAATCCTTTAGCTACTAACCGAGCTTTATATTTATCTAAAGATCTATCTGAATTAAGTTTCCTTTTGAAAATCCATTTGCAACCAATCGGTTTTGCACCAGGAGGTAAATCAGTTAAAATCCATGTATTATTTTTCATAATTGAATCAAGTTTAATTTTTATTGTCTCTTTTCAAAATTTAGCATCAGAAGAAGATATAGCTTCAAAATAATTTGATGGCTCATTATCAATAAGAAAAGTTTGAAAATCATTTCCATAAGGAAAATATTCTTTTCTAGGCCTTGTACTCCTTCTCAATTCCTTAATATTAGAGGTAGATTCATTTTCTTTTTCAACAGGTGCATAAGAGATTTTATCACATAGTGGAAAAATATGTTCAAAGAATTCAACATTCTTTGTCTTGATTATAGTATTACTATCAAGTACATCATATTTCAAGATAAGAAATCTGTATGCAGCACTATGTTCAGCATATCCAATAAGCATGCAATCAGCAGTTTAGAACCTATTTTTCTTTTTTTAGGTTCAGGAAAAAGAACTTTCGCAAGGCAACCCCACACTTTTAAATATTTTAAATTAGGCTTATAACCTTTCCACAATTCATAAGGGGGTTTGCCAGTTCTTTTATGAGTAATTCTATTTTGTAAATGACATGCAGATAAAATAGCTTCACCCCACAAATTATTAGGTGCACAAGAGCTAAATTAGCATAAAATTCATCATTTCTTTCAGTGTCCTATTTTTTCTTTCATCTACACCATTAGACTCAGGAGAATAAGACGGAGTTACTTCATGAATAATACCTTCTTTTTCACAAAAAGTATTTAAAGATACATATTCTCCACCTCTATCAGATCTAATTCTCTTGATTTTTCTACTAAGTTGATTTTCAACTTCACATTTATAAGACACAAAAGCATCAAATGCATCATCTTTATTTCTAAGCAAATACAACTTAGTAAATCTAGATAAATCATCAATAAAGATCACATAATATCTTTTACCACCTCTAGTCATAGTTTGTTTTAAATCACCCAAATCAGTGTGGATCAAAGATAATAGTTTAGTTTCTCTATTAATTGAAAAACATGACTTTTTAGTAATTTTAGCTTCAACACATATTTCACATTTATCAAAATTACTTGAGTTTAAACCAGATATTAAACCAAGTGATTGGATATTCTTTATATATTTAATATTAACATGTCTTAATCTAGCATGCCATAAAGAAATAGACTCAATCATATAAGCAGAAGCTAATGCATTACCATTGATAATATCAAGTACATAAAGTCCATGATTACAACGTCCATTTTCAATAAGAATATCGTTTTTGGTTAATATAACCTAGTTATTTTCAAATATAACCTTTATTCCAGCTTTTTTTAATAATGCCACAAAAATTAAATTAATTCTGATATTAGGAACATGCAACACATTACTCAATGTCAAAGTTTTACCAGATGTGAGTTTGAGAAGAACTTTGCCTTTTTCAAGAACTTGAATAGTTCTCGAGGTCCCAAGATAAACAATTTCTTCTTCTTTCTCAACTTGGGTGTATGATATAAAATTATTTTTATTTATACAAATGTTCCTAGTAGCACCAGAGTCCACCACCCAATTTCTCACATTGATCTCAATATTCATTTCTGAAATGACCGCAATAATTAAATCATCCATTTCAGTCAAATTTATTTTTGACATAGCGGGATTGTCATTTCTTTCACATATTCTCTTGCATTGAGATGCATTTTCTATGAAGATTCTATTATTAACATTAGGCACGTAACCAAGTTTAATTTCATACCTGTATTCTGCAGTACCTGCAGTACCATAATCTTCTGACAAACTGACTGAAATAGAAGTAGCCAGAGCAACACCAACATCAGTATTATCAACGGTCATAGGATCAAAATTATATGCCTCAGTTTCTTAGATTGTTGGGGAATAACGAAAAAATAATAATAACAACAATATTATTTAACTGTTGACAAAATATTATATTAATAATATTAACAATACAATAACATAACAGTGTATAATATTATTGCTACCTTAGTGATAATACAGTAATCAATATGGCAACTATAACAGTAATCTAACTGCTTCTTAACTAGTTAATATATTAATTATACTGGAATCGTGCTAGGCACTGTCCTAAGAAACTATTTCAGCAGTGTGAAATATTTCCCCAAAATTAAACAAGCACTTCCGTGATTAATTAGAGGATATTCAAAGTTAAATAAGTCTTCCCTAATTAAATAGAGGATACAGGAATCAACAAAATCATTAATACAAATACCAACAAATTAAAATATTAAAGCAGAAAACTTAATAAGATGATAACTGAATTCGTACTTAAAGAAAAGGAGTAAAAGAAAAAAGTTGACAGTATATGTTGTTGGTTAATCTTCTTTTTTTTTGCAAAAATGAAAGACATGCTATTTATAGCACTTGTGGACAACAACATTGAGACGGCAACATTTTTTTTTTCTTTCTTCCTCTCCAAGTAAAAAAAAATTCTTTTGAAATAAATATTTCACTTACACTTAATTAGCTTTTCATTTGTCAGAAAGGCATTTGATCAGAATTAATTAAACGGCAAATGGCGAAGATTGCTGTTGGAAGTAGCCGTGAGGCTATTCAACCCGATTGCATCCAAGCCCTCATTGTTGAGTTCATTTGTACTTTTCTCTTCGTTTTTGCTGGTGTTGGATCTGCCATGGCTGCCAGTAAGTTGCATATATATATATATATATGCTTCTTTTTCATTACTGGATAATTCCATGTACTTTTATGATTTGGATCTAGAATCAGCAGGTTCCAAAAAAATTAAAGATACAATCTTGTGGTCCGATCCTTTTCCGAAGCTCATACATAGCGAAAGCTTAGTACACTAAGGGATCGTTTGGTAGAGTAAATTAAAAGAACAATGAATGCATTAGTCTTGTGTATTATTAATACCTTGTTTGATACATTTTTAGCTTATGTATTAGTTATACGCTCTATTGCGTATTGAGGTGTGTATTATTAATACCTCAAAATTCGTGACATTAGTAATACAATGGATCTAATGCATGCATTTAAAGACACAATCATCTCAAAAAAAATTTTGCATCCTTTCGAATATATATATGGAGGGTATTTTTGTAAAAAACAAATTCATTTAGAAATTATGTAATTCATATTTTTTTAATTACATCAAATCAAATACTGTATAAAAAAAATATAAGCATAATTAATGCAAGCACAACTAACACAAACATTACTAATACATTATATTTTACATTATTCTTATACACTCTACCAAACGACTCCTAATAGAAAAAAGAGAGAATTTTACCCTGTATAAAAATCACAACGATAATAGCTGGCAAGTACATATTTCCTCCGTTTCATTTTAATTGACACTTATTGACTTGATACACCTCTTAAAAAATTATTTAATAGAGGTTTATTTTGCTAAAATAACCTTATTTATATGAATTTGAGTAAATACACTTTATTTAATCATTTAATGTTGATGGTAATATTGGAAGAAGAAAATAAAATTCTCTTGATTTCATCAAAAGAACAACTAAATTGAAACAAAAAAATTTAGAAAGAGGATCAACTAAAATAAAACGGAGGGAATAATATACATAAATTACACGTAATCAATATATATATACAAAGGAGAAACATAGAGGAGATGATGTGGCACCCCTTATGACCTCCATTGACATTTTTTTTTTTTTCTCATTTTTTGATATTTTTTCTTATTTTTTTTCTATTTCTTATTGCACAAAAATAAATATTACAATTACTACTCATTCATTTATTCCTATTCTTCAATGTAAAAGTTTAAATGTCTTAAAATTTATTATTTCATTTATTCCTATTCTTTATTGTAAAGATATTTAGAAGCCTCAATATTTACTACGTCAACCTTTCATTCCTCATACCTCATTGGCCAAGAATCACAATTATTGTTTCCCTCCTTTTTTTGGGCATTTTTTCTATTATTTTCTTCATTTTAGAAAAACTCAAAAGCCCTTATAAGCAATGTTAATTACGTAGTTTATAAGCCTTTCAGTTATGTACCTCTTCGTATTTCAATCAATGATTAAAGACAACAAAGACATAACATTTGGGTGGAAATGATGAGCATCTTCAATTCAATCACTATAAATTCTGTTGATTTTACAGGTTGTGGTGTAGGAATCAACATTCAGTTGTGTGCAACAATTTTATATTAAGGGTCCGTTTGGCCATGGAAGTTTTTTTCTTTTTTCCGGAAAAAAATTTTGGAGTTGGAAATTGTGGTGTTTGGTCATGAAAATTCGGAAAATAATTTCGAAATTTTTTTCTGAAAAGGGAAAACAGGTTTTTGTTGTTTTCACAATTTTCCAATTTCATCATTTCCTATTTTTTAGGAACGAAAAATGAAGGAAATAAATTAAAAAAATAAATTTATTTGAAAGATAATATTTGTTACCTAAAAAACAGGAAGCATTGATCTGTTAATATAACATCCATATTTAAAATTTTCAAAAATGAGAAAACGACTATTAATGTAAATATTATATATGTCATAATTGAAATTCATTAAATATGACCATGTATATTTAATTATTTTTATAATAGTGGCTAATTGTGTTCTTTTTCTATTAGTAGGTAAATTTTAGTTAGGTGATTTTGATAGTTTGTAAAAGTTAGGACATAAAATTATATTTAAAAAAGTTTTTTCAAAAGTAAAAAAAATAATTCAAAACAGACATGATCAAACATAACTCCAACTCCAATTTCAACTTCAACTCGAGAAAATTTTAGTCTTCATCGCCCAAACGGCTACTAATTGTATTTTGATTGTTCTGCTAACTATGTTTGTCTTTTTCTTCATTTTTGTCAATCACTCTTTTCATGGGGCTTAAAGTTCTCTTTCTTGATTTCTTTATTACAATAAAGGGCAAAGAAACTCAATGGGAAAAGTTAATTCATATTATTCACGTCGGAGGACAGATTTCAAAGTTTATTGATTCATTACATGATGATTTAGAATTACTACACATTTCTTGCAACATAATATGTAAGTATTATAATAAACTTTATACGTGCATGCAGGGAGTATTTAAAGAAGAGGTTGTGCAACAAAGCAGTAAACTGTTGGAGGTGCTTAGAGTTTTCAGCAATGAAGATAAAGAAGTATGATGAATTCGGAGTATGGAGGTACAAGTTTTGATTGACAAAATGGTGCCATTCGTTCATTTGAATCGTTCCAACTGATTTGATGTTGATGAAAAAGTCGTATCTTCATGGAGGTCATTCATGCTTTATTGATCGTTTAATGTGAATTGAAAATATTCTTTTAATGCATAAAAAATTTTTAGTCATTACTTGAGTTGGGACAAGAAATTAAATGGAGGAAAACAAACGGACGAGGAGAGATCATTTTCCGTGAAATTATATTCTTGCTTTAAATGATCTTTTTATGAAAAATAAAAAATAGGAAAACAAATATTTTTTTTCTTTCCCAATCGGTGTGTTCAGTACCCGCATTAAAGCCCGAATAAATAGGATTCACTAAGAATGAAGGAGTATTTATCATTGCACCACAACCTTTATTGATATCTATATACTCCTTTATTGATATCTATATACTAAGTGTTAAGATATAGAATATGTATTAGAAATTCTAATCCATTTGAATATATCACTAAAAACAAAATTTAAACTATTTAAATTTAAAGATATATAATTTCTAATATTTTGAAAATTATTTTTAAAAATAATCAAAATTCAAATAAATAACAATATAATGTTCTAAGAAGCCAAGTCTTCAAAAAGAACGGATGGGAATGAAGAAGACTTGCTACATTGCATATTTATTTTTTCATATAACTAAAATAACATTTATAATTGGGTACTTAACAAAAAAAATTACTTTATTTATTTCAATTTGTCTCTTTTTTTTTTTTTTTTGGTTTAACTAAGCTTTTTTGTATTCCTTCCTCATACATTAGATTTTTATGTTTGTTTTTTGGTGAATGCATATCTTAGATAAAATATTTTTGTTTTTTAACTTTGATGCCGTAACAATTTTATTCCTTGAATATCAACTAAAGATGCAAGTAAAAATATATGACCGCGCGAAGCGCAAATTAATTCACTAGTATATATATAAGGAGAAACAACACAAGGATGATGTGACACCTCTCTATGACCACCATTTCTATTTATCTTTTTTCTCCTTTTTTTGAATTTTTTTCACCATTTCTTGCATTGATCAATTTGTTTAATAAATAAAAAAATTATTATATTCAATTATGTCTCATGAGTTACAAAAAAATCTCCATCCATTTACCTTCTCTATTTAAGTAACATGTCCCTTCAACTTTCTTCTATCAAATTCTTATGACTTGAACAATCTATATATAGGCAACGGTTTATTGAGTTTTGTAGCCATGACTGAACGCAAAAGAAGAAAATTAAAGTTAGTAAGTTTTCAATATATGTGGTTTTGAGCATTGGACACTTTATTTTGTATGATTTAGAATTGATTGAATTTTACAGAATATTTCACATTAAAGTTAGTAAGTTTTCAATATATGTTGTTTTGAACATTGGACATTTTACTTTGTATGATTTAGAATTGATTGAATTTTACTGAATATTTCACATTTATAATCATTTGCTAATCATGCACTCAAGTTCAATGAAGTTCATAGTTTTATTTTCTTATTTTGTATCTATAGTTAATTTATTTTGTGATATTTATTCATGTGTTCATGGATATTCTTTGATAGTAAAATTTATATTTATGTCATCTTCAGCGTGTTCAAATGGGTCTGTTTCAAGGGAAAATGATATGATGATATTGAGATTAAAGAGTTTTGAAAGAAGAAGATCGAAGAATGACACACAGAAAATGGAGTTTGTTAACTAGCCTCGCTGTTATTCTTGGTGAAATTGTCGGTACTATTGTCATCGCCAATTTCATCTTCGTCCAAAATGATCCATCCAAGTAAAAATACTAGATGTGTGATTCTTTGATTTAAGCTTATGATGTTTGCTCCATCTTTTTCGCAAGATTGTATGCAAATAATTTTAGTGAATATGACAAACCTTCTGAATCTAAACAAATAGTGGAATATTGTTCAGAAAAGCAAGAAGTATTCTTTGGGCAGAAGAGAAGACAGAAAAGTTATTGTTCTTTGGAAAGAAAAATCAATTTAACAAGCTGAACAATTTTTATGTTTATAGTGTAACCTTTTTTTTCTCTCTCTTTACATCTCAAAATTCTATTGCACTTTTATTCTACGAGAGTGAATTCGACTAAATCTTAAATACATTAGATGTATATAGATTTGTCATTTTCAAAGATAATGTTTAGAGATTTGGAAACTAACTGCACGATCTGTGAGATTGAAACTTTTTTTCCTTTAACAAAATAGTGGTGAAATATAGCACAATTCACATATGAAAACAATAAGGTGACAAAAGAATTTCCATAGAAAAGTGTGTACATAATTGCTCTATGATTTACTTTTTAATCAAATTCAGTGAAAGGAGATATTTACAATTTGAATAAAAAACAAATGCAGCTAGCAGGTGTAAAGTTTTTGTTGTTTAGAAACTAAGGGAGGTGATATACATGTTCTTGATTACTTGCATAGTCTAAGACCTCAAGAACATGGTGCATTACCACGAAGAGGTGGATTCAGAATTTATATTTGATGGATTTAGTTTTAGTTTTTTTTACCATGGCTACAAAGTTCAATATTATCTTCTGAGTAAACCATTGCCTATAGATAGATTGTTCAAGTCATAAAAATTTGATAGAAGAAAGTTGAAGGGACATGTTACTTAAATAGAGAATTTAATGAATGGAGGTTTTTTGGTAACTCATGAGATATAATTGAATATAATAAATATAATAATCTTTTTATTTATTAAACAAATTGATCAATGCAAAAAATGGTGGAAAAATTCAAAAAAAAGAAAAAGAAAAAAGATAAATAGGAATAGTGATCATAGAGAGGTGTCAAATCATGCTTGTGTTGTTTCTCCTTTATAGATATATATTGATATATTGATTGCGGAGGAAATTAAGAGGTTTTTAGATTTTTAATATTTAATTTAATATAAGCTAAATTAATAGGATGGAGTAGAAAAAATGCAAAAAAAGGAGAAAAATATAAAATAAAAATGAATGAAAAATAATTAAATAAAAACGGATAAGATGAAAGCTTTATGTAAATTTTCTAATTAATAGCAGATGAGAGGACTTATCTAACATAAAAAAAATCTTTGATTATGTATAACGTTTACTTATCACTACAATAACTATAAATATTTTTATTTACATAATTAACGCATTATATATGAAACAACAAATAAATAAAATTAGATAGCTCATCAAATTTTTATTATCATAAATTTTTTTTTTTATATAAATTCAACAAGTTCTTACACATCGCGCAAAGCGCGAACCTATTCACTAGTTATTGTATAATTTAGCTAACAGTTATTGTAATTAGTTTTGGCCAACTGACCAATTAAATATGTAACTTCCCCAAGAAAAAAACCAGCATAATTTCATAGATGGTCATCGACTTTCACTTTATTGCACTTACGTTACTAAACTATATTTTTCTTGTAATGAAAAAAGTCACTCAAACTTTACTTATCACAAAAATCATTAAACTAGTTTTAGTAACCAAAATGTCACTCATACTTTGCAATGTATCATATAATGTAATTATAAAGAAATAAAAGAAGCTTTCTATCTGATACTTAGACAAAGTTCGATATTTTTATTTGTTACACAAAATATTTAGTGACAAAACCAACATGCATTTGATATTATTATGGAGATTTCAAATTCAACAAAATTAGATGTTGTATTTGAAAGTGTGAAGCAAATGGTTTTGTTGAACTCAAACAGATAAGCTAAATGGAGATCCACTGGTGAGCTTGTTTTTTGTGGCGATGGCTCATACACTGGTGGTGGCTGTGACAATATCTGCTGGTTTCAGAATTTCTGGTGGGCACCTCAACCCTGCTGTCACACTTGGCTTTTGTTTGGGTGGTCATATCACTGTCTTTAAATCAATCCTCTACTGGATTGACCAGTTATTGGCTTCTGTTGCTGCTTGTGCTTTGCTCAACTACATAACTGGTGGACTGGTTAGTTATATTCTCATTGATTCAATTTATTGATCTGATTTTGATTTGACATGAAATTTAAGAAAGTAAAGAGTTTTGATTCTTGTATGGACTTAAACTAAATCTATGTAAATGTTGTTGGGTTCAAAGTATAGATAAAGTGTGAATGGAAAATGAAGGAAACTAAGTGGAAGGAAAAATAGAGAAGAAAACACTAAAATGAAAAGTGTACTCTAAAATATAAAGTGTACTATTTCTCCCACATTGGTGAGAGAATGTGACTTTCAAGTGTTTATATTAAGAAACACTTATTCCACTTGGTAAGTGAGGCAAGAAATAAGAGATTCCTCGCGTCGTCGTCGTCGTTGCTCGCTCGGCTTTGACTTTGGATTTGGATCGACGAGATCTATCTTTTTGGACAAAATTTATTTGACAAATTTAATCCAAAGGAAAAATAAAAAATGCAGTATTTTGATCCTCCAGTTATATGCATGCATACTGTGTTTCGAACTGATGCTTCAGAAGGATGCACTGTTTTGAACTGATGTTTCGGAAGGATGCAATCCTTCGATGAAATGACACACTGATTCATGAAATGGTTTGCCTGTTCGAAAAAGATGCAATCTTTGGACGAACAGACATGATTTTTCAGGAAAGGTCACACCTTTTAAGTGAACCATTGCCACTTTTCAGAAGAGGCATATGGAGGCTATATAAACCTGCTTTCATCCACAGGTTTAGACACAAATTTTCTAAATTAAAAAACTCTCTTCTTGTCTTCAAAACATTCTGTGTGATCAATCAAACTGTAGTGAGTTCGTTGAATCCAACAATTTGAGGTACCACTATTGTTCGGATTGAAGACCATTTTATCCTAGGAGAAAGATTCCATAACCTCGGGTACAGTAAGGGGAATTATTCCTTAAGGACGCTCTGTAAAGTCGGGGGATTTGGCCTTACAAATTCTATTTCATCTATTTTCTGAAAATAAACACACTTCTTAGATAAATTATTCATAATCTAGTGTTGAAGGTGTTAAGTAACTTCAAAAGTGTTCTTGTCTTAGACTTGAACTAGAGTTGAAGTTGGTGTTGCATGTATACAGATTCTTGTACCTGAACATGAAAAAATAACAATCTTAAGGAATAATCTTAAGGAATCTGTATTACTTATTTTTGGAGATTAAAGCTTTAAGCTTTCTACTCCGTTTGAACTTAACTAGTGATTCGAAGACATAAAATCTTCATCACAAGTTAAAGATCACTCGGTTGACGATTGAAAGTCATAAAAACTTCATCGTTAACTAGAAACAAGAAGAAGAGTTTAAAATTGCTTAATTTTATAAGTAGTATTCTGAAAATACTAAATTTTATTGTCTTGTGGTGACAGGAAAAATGACTAACGAAAGTCAAATGCAAGATGCGGCTACGACTATGGGGGCAACTAGTATTGCCTCAACAAGTCAAGCAAATGCTTCGCAACCAATGGCACCTGTGGAAAAGTCCAAAAAATTTGTGGGCATTGACTTTAAGCGATGGCAGCAGAAGATGTTCTTCTACCTCACGACACTATGTCTTCAAAGGTTCACTAGTGAGGATTCTCCTGAGGTGCCTGAGGGAACCTCGGACAAAGAGCGTTTCATAATTGTAGAGGCTTGAAAACACTCGGACTTTCTTTGCAGGAATTATATCTTGAGTGGTCTCCAAGATAACCTCTATAATGTTTACAGTGGAACTAAGACACTGAAGGAATTGTGGGGGGCACTAGAACCAAAATACAAGACAGAGGATGCGGGAATTAAGAAATTCTTTGTTGCAAGGTTCCTGGACTTTAAAATGATAGATAGCAAATCGGTTGTCTCTCAAGTGTAGGAATTGCAAGTAATCATCCACGATCTCCTAATGAGAGGTATATCTTTGAAAAATACCTTAGTTGAACAAATTAAAAATGTTCTTAGTACTCACATAAACTGTTTTGTAGGTTTGATTATGAATGATGCATTTCAAGTAACAGCTATCATTGAGAAGCTACCACCTATGTGGAAAGACTTCAAAAACTACTTGAAGCACAAATGCAAGGAGATGACTGTCAAAGATCTTATTGTCTGACTGCGTATTGAAGAGGAAAATAAGGCTGTCGAGAGAAGGTCAAAAGGGAATTCTACAATTAATAGAGCACATATTGTAGAAGATGACCAAAACAATTCTAAGAAAAGGAAGAAAGTTGAACAAGGAAGCAATCAACCCAAGAAGAAATTCAAGGGAAAGTTCTTCAACTGTGGCAAGATTGGCCTTAAGTCAACGGATTGTCGTGCCACTAAGAAAGCCAAGAAAAAAGATCAAACAAATATGATTGAGTCCAACAAAGAATGTGATGATCTGTGTGCTATGTTTTCAGAATGCAACTTGGTGGGGAATCCTCGCGAGTGGTGGATGGATTCTGGTGCCACCCGTCATGTTTGTGCCAACAAAGAGTTATTTTTGTCATTCGCTCCGACTCATGTAGAAGAAATGATCTACATGACTAACTCCGCTACGGCTAAGGTAGAAGAAATAGGAAAAGTGGGCTTGAAAATGACTTCAGGAAAGGCCTTGACACTTAACAATGTCTTGTACGTTTCAGAATTACGTAGGAACTTGATTTATGTTTCACTTCTAGAAAAGAACGGATTCAAATGTGTAACCGTTTTTGGAAAAATTATAATTAGCAAAGGAGAAGTGTATGTAGGAAAAGTCTATCTCACCGAGGGCCTTTATAAGATGAATGTTGAAATCAATAAAAGTTCAAATTCTTCTTACTTTCTCGAGTCTTATAATTTGTGGTATGAACGTTTAGGCCATGTTAATTACAAAATGTTACGAAAACTGATTAACTTAGAAGTTTTCCCAAACTTTGAGCGCAATAAATCAAAGTATCAAACGTGTGTGGAATCAAAGTATGCAAAACATCCTTATAAGTCCGTTGAAAGGAATTCCACCTTAGACTTAATACACACTGACATTTGTGATATGAAGTCAACACCATCACGTGGTGGAAAAAAGTATTTCATAACTTTTATTGACGATTGCACTAGATATTTTTATGTCTACTTGCTAAATAGTAAGGATGAAGCAATAGATGCATTTAGGCAATACAAAACTGAAGTAGAAAATCAGTTAGAGAAAAAGATAAAAATGATAAGAAATGATAAGGGCGGAGAATATGAATCTTCCTTCGCCGAAATACGAGTAGAGAATGGAATCGTCCATCAAACTACGACCCTGTATTCACCTCAATCTAACAGAATTGCGGAATGGAAAAAATGAACATTGAAGAAAATAGTGAATATCTTACTTATAAGTTTCGATTTACCACAAAACTTGTGGGGGTAGGCTATCCTTACAGCCAACCATATACTCAATAGAGTTCCCCATAGTAAGACACAATCAATTCCTTATGAAAAATGAAAAGAAAGAAAACCCAACTTGAAATATTTCAAAGTGTGGGGGTGTCTAGCAAAGGTCCAAGTTCCTATGCCTAAAAGTGTTAAGATAAGATCTAAGACTGTTGACTATGTGTTCATAGGATATGCTAAAAGCAGTAAAGCATGTCAGTTTTTGGTTCATAAATTCGAACATCCGGATATAAATGAAAATACGGTAATTGAATCAGATAATACTGAATTCTTTGAAAACATTTACCCGTATAAAATTAGACATGAACAGTCTAGTGGAGGATCTAAACGACCTCGAGATAAACCAAGTGAGAATGTACATAATGAAGAGAATCCAAGATGTAGTACACGTCAAAGAACGTCTACTTCGTTTGGATCAGATTTTGTAATATTTCTCTTAGAAAATGAGCCTCAAATATTTAAAGAAGCGATGTTGTTGCCAGACTCATCCTTTTGGAAAAAGGTAGTCAACAGTGAGATTGATTCAATCTTAAGAAACCATATGCGGAAATTGGTTGATCTTCCTCCAAGAAATAAAACTTTAGGTTCTAAATGGATCTTCAAAAAGAAAATGAAGGTGGATGGTACTATTGATAAATACAAGACAAGACTTGTAGTAAAAGGTTTCAAACAAAAAGAAGGCCTTGATTACTTTGATACATACTCACCAGTAACAAGGATAACATCGATTCGAATGGTAATTGCCTTGGCGGTGGTATATGATCTTGAAATCCATCAAATGGATGCGAAAACCACATTTCTAAATGGAGAATTGAAGGAAGAAATTTACATGAAACAGCCTGAGAGATTTGTGTTTCCAGGAAAGGAGAATAAGGTGTGTAAACTTATTAAGTCGTTGTATGGACTAAAGCAAGCACCTAAACAATGGCATGCAAAGTTTGACCAAATCATGTTGGCAAATTGGTTCAAGATAAATGAATGTGATAAATGTGTTTATATAAAAGACACTCCAAATCACCAAGTCATTGTGTATTTATATGTGGATGATATGTTGATCATCAGTAGAGATATTTCATACATAAATGCAACGAAATGAATGCTCGAGAGCAAGTTCGATATGAAAGATCTTGGAGTTGCGGATGTAATCTTAGGAATAAGAATCCATAAAACTCCACAAGGGTTGGTGTTGTCACAATCTCATTATATTGAAAATGTACTCGACAAATTCAAGTATATGAAATTCGGTATTGCCAAGAATCCATTGGATATGAGCTTTGCACTTCGAAAGAATAAAGGCGAAAATGACTCATAATTGGAGTACACAAGAGTATTGGGATGTTTAATATATATAATGAACTGTACGGGATCAGACATAGCATGCGCTATTAGTAAATTGAGTCGGTACACAAGTAATCCTAACAAAACTCATTGGATGGCAATGAAAAGTGTTTTGGGGTATCTTAAATACACTCAAGACTATGTTTTGCATTACAATAAATATCCCGCGGTACTCGAAGGATATAGTGATGCAAATTGGATTACCAGATCGAATGAAGTAAAATCCAAAAGTGGATATGTATTTACTATCGGTGGAGAAGAAGTCTCTTAGAAATTATCCAAACAGACTTGTATTGCTCGCTCTACAATGAAATCTGAATTTATCACATTGGATAAAGCTGGTGAAGAAGCAGAATGACTCCGAAATTTCTTGGAAGATATTCCTTATTGGCCCAAACCAGTGGCACCATTATGTATACACTGTGATAGCCAAACGACAATAGGTAGGGCAGGGAGCATGATGTACAATGATAAATCTCGTCACATACGACGAAGACATAATACCGTTAGGGAACTTCTCTCTAGTAGAATTATCACTGTTGACTATGTAAAGTCAAAGGATAATGTGTCAGATCCACTTACAAAAGGTCTATCTAGAGAATGAGTGGAAATAACATCCAAGGGAATGAGTTTAAGGCCTAGGATAAGTCAGCATGACGGTAACTCTACCTAGCAGACTGGAGATCCCAAGAGCTAGGTTCAAGGAGATCAAACAAAGTTGTGACTGACAGGTTTAACATTGTCAATATACTCAACCCATTCTCATGATGTAGATAATGGTTAGTAAACAAGGATAAGACTTAAGGTGAAAAGTCTTTTAATGATTATCTAAATTTGGCAGATTTGACCAAATAGTTTAATCTATAGGATTCAGCATTTAGAAATCACCTATGTGAGGGCGAAGTGGAAGCCGCTTCAAGGAGAATGTTAGTAAAGGCCTATTCTCTAAGCTCTCATAAAATCGGGACGTGTTCATGACTGAAAAGAATAAAACCGTGAGAACCATAAACGGTAAAAGACTGGTTGTGTGACATATGTTGTCTGGGTGTACATTAAAGCTCGATGATTTAAAGATATCAAATCTACCGATTGACCAAGTGCATCCAATGCATGTTCACTACGAAAAATTCAACGGGAAACCCACTTATCCAGATGCAGTCAGTTTTTGCTTGATGATCACATACTTGTCCATAAAAATTTATGAAAAATAGTCATTCCCCATTCACGTGGGAGATTTTTGGGTTCAAAGTATAGATAAAGTGTGAATGGAAAATAGAGGACACTAAGTGGAAGGAAAAATAGAGAAGGAAACACTAAAATGGAAAGTGTACTCTAAAATAGAAAGTCTACTATTTCTCCCACATTGGTGGGAGAATGTGACTTTCAAGTGTTTATATTAAGAAATATTTATTCCACTTGGTAAGTGAGGCAAAAAATAAGAGATGCCTCGCGTCGTCCTCGTCACTCGCTCGACTTCGGCTTTGGCTTCGGATTTGGATTTGGAAAATGATCGATCGATTAGATCTATCTTTTTGGACAAAATTTATTTGACAGAAATTTAATCCAAAGGGAAAATAAAAAAAATACAGTATTGTAATCCTCCAGTTATATGCATGTATGCAGTGTTTCGAACTGATGCTTCAGAAGGATGCAGTTTTTGAACTGATGCTTCAGAAGGATACACTATTTCGAACTGATGCTTCAGAAGGATGCACTGTTTCGAACTGATGCTTCGGAAGGATGCAATCCTTCGATGAAATGTCACACTGATTCATGAAATGGTTTGCCTGTTCGGAAAAGATATAATTTTTGGATGAACAGACATGATTTTTCAGGAAAGGTCACACCTTTTAAGTGAATCATTGTCACTTTTCAGAAGAGGCATATGAAGGCTATATAAACCTGCTTTCATCCACAGGTTTAGACACGAATTTTCTAAATTAAAAAGCTCTCTTCTTGTCTTCAAAACATTCTGTGTGATCAATCAAACTGTTGACTGTGTTCGTTGAATCCAACAATTTGAGGTACCGCTATTGTGCGGATTGAAGGTCATTTTATCCTGGGAGGAAGATTCCATAACCTCGGGTACAGTGAAGGGAATTATTTCTTAAGGACACTTCGTGAAGTCGGGGGAATTGTCCATACTAATTCTATTTAATCTATTTTTTGAAAATAAACACACTTTTTAGATAGATTATTCATAATCTAGTGTTGAAGGTGTTAAGTAACTTCAAAAGTGTTCTTATCTTAGACTTGAACTAGAGTTGAAGTTGGTGTTGCATGTATACAAATACTTGTACCCGAACATCAAAAAATAACAAATGTATCAAAATATCTTTTAATTTTATAATCTTTTGAATATGTCACGTGAAAAGTTGGATTAAGGAGTTGTAAAAAGAAAAAAACATTCTCCTTTAAGCAAATTAAAAATAAAAGTAAAACAAACAAAAAACATTCTCCTTTAAACAAATTAAAAATAAAAGTAAAACAAACAATTTGAAACGAAAGGAGTATCACATATACATGAACTGGGTTGAAAAATCAAACATCTTTTCTGAAAATTTAAACTTCTTCCCATTAACTTGTACTACTTGAATTGATGAGATTGCCAATATGCTTGATAAGAAATGCAAAATGAGGAAACAATATAAAGAGATCCTGCTTTTCCATGTCATATTGTTCTCATTAATTAGAGAAATGAATTGATATATTTATCGAATCCATCAGAGCTCGAAGGTGGATAGTATTGATTGGGTTTTGTTGTATGTTGATCTTCTTATTTTTGCATTTTTGCAGATTACACCAGTTCACACACTAGCAAATGGAGTAAGCTATGGACAAGGGTTAATTATGGAGGTGATTTTGACCTTTTCTTTGTTGTTCACTGTCTATACTACCATTGTGGACCCCAAAAGGGGTATTCTTGAAGGGATGGGCCCAGTTCTAACTGGGCTTGTTGTTGGGGCCAACATCATGTCTGGAGGGTCATTTTCAGGAGCTTCAATGAACCCTGCAAGGTCATTTGGGCCAGCTTTTGTTAGTGGAATTTGGACTGACCACTGGGTTTACTGGATTGAGCCTTTGATTGGTGGTGGATTTGCTGGCTTTATCTGTGAAACCTTTTTCATTGTTGGGTCTCATGTCCCTCTTTTAACTCAAGAGACTTTCTAGGTGTTGTAACAAAGGGTCTCTGCCTATTGTGTAGTCTTGGAGTAGCTTTGGAAGTCTACGAGGCTTGTATTATCTGTGATTGTATTATCTATGTTTCCTTATTATAACTTTATATAATTATATTTAATAACAGTTTCTTTGAAATTGTGCACCAACTTTGTACAAGAAAAATGACTGTGTTAAAGTTTAACTGATTTGTGCACCAATTAGTTTTACTTTGTCAAAATAATTAAAAAAAATTTTAGCTACAATAAAGAAAAGAAGAATATATTGTTAGGTTTTGTTTCATAACTAGGTAGAATATTGTTATGTTTAGTAAATATTAAAAATGTGTATGTTATACTCCCTCCGTCCCATTTTACTCGTCCCAAATTGGGATGACACAGCTATTAAGAAAAATAATAATAACATGACTAGTTTACCATAGTAAACCTATTAAATGATATTTACATTTTAATTTAAAGAAAAAATAATTAATGCAAAGGGTAAAATATGGAAAAAAAATTTGTCTTTCCTTGATAAGTAAAAAAGGACATGTAAAATTGAACGTCAGATTAGAAAATTTGGAACGGGTAAAATGGGACGGAGGGAGTAGTAAAATAATTTCCTTTTTGCTCTACCTATTCACGTTAGTGCTTAACCTGCGTTGGTCGCAAGCAATGTTGAGATTAGGTCCTCACACGACTAACAATATACCAGTGATCGTCAAAGCAGGGGTTAAGGATTTTAAGCTATATGATGAGGTACTATATGTAATGTACCATTGTGGGTTAAATTCACTAATATCCCTCGAGTTGCTGGACAAAGAAATCACTTAGCAGTATTGGTAGTTTACTAGGTAACCCTCTTTGTGAGATAATTGCACCACTAACTAGGTGAGGCTCTCATTTGCTCAAATGTTGATTGAGATTGACATTACTCGACCCTTGCTTAAGTTGGTGAAGATTAGAGAACCTGGTGGTGGTGTCCTCAACTAATGTAAACACCTAATTGACCAAACCTAAATGTTTTTTTTTGCCATTTTAATGTTTAATTTTTTTAGGGTCTAAATTAGATATTTTATGTTTATCTTATTTTTACTAAATTTATTTTAAAAATTTTGAAAACTACAAAAATAGAGTTACATTTTAAATAAGCTTTTATTTTCATTATTTATTTATTTATTTATTTACTAAGAAAAAAAAGGAAAAAATTTAAATCATATTTGTTTTCTTCTTTTAATTTTTAATAAATAATCTAGTGATATTAATATTCCGTAATCATGTTTTAAGACTAATTATTTAACTTACTTATAGTTTATTAGTCTTAAATAATTTTTTTTTTATTATTATTTCTTTTTTTTTATTTAAAACATTAATTTTTTAAAAAATAATAATAAAAAGAAGAAGCCCAAAACTACCCCATCACCCTTTTTCCACTAATCTAAAATCACTTCCCCATTATCTCCTAATTTCCCACTTCCTCCACACCAACACACGACACACATATACATACACTATTATAAAACATTCAGACACACACCATTATAAAAACAACACTTAGAGAGACTAGGAGGGAGGACATTACAGAAAAGGGAGATACACAGATAGATAAAAAAAAGGACACAGAAAGAGAGAACACAACATATAGCACGATTTAGAGAAAAAAAGAAAAAGAAATAGAAGAAGACAAACATTGAAAAACAACATTCTGTCAAAAAAAAAACACGAGAGAAAACAAAAAAGAAAAAGAGGAAATGAAAGAGAAGAGACGCGAGTTGAGTTTGGGTTTGAGTTCGGAATCTCCGTTTGAATTTCCGGTAAAGACATCTTTACTTCTCTTTTAATTAATTCATTACACAGGTTTTATCGGATCCCGTACCTTTTATTTTATAATTTTTAATTGTAAACTAAATCATAAATAAAGTTGGTTTAAATAATTTCATATGTGTGATTGATTCATTACGTGAGTCTTTATTCTTATCTGAATGGTACGCTTAAATTATTAAATATTTATGCTTATACACTTAAGAGTTAATAATTAGTCGGAAAAATTAGTTCATATTCAAATTGATTTTCAAACAAATAAAAGAAGTAAAAAAAAAGCATGATAAAATTAAGTGTTAAAGAAATGCCACACTTTACTGTTTAAGCAAACATATGATATAAACGAAGTCAAAGGTGGATTGTTTTATTCCAGAGAACTAATCCATGGTGTATATAATAGTTTGGATGAAATTATCCTATTGTTGCACAAGCACCTTTACTTTGTTCTAGTCAGTTGAATAATTCTTTTTCTTTATCTTTAATTTAAAAATATTACATAACATATTTGACTAAGACTGAAATTAATAAAATATTTTGATACATGCATCCTGAATGTTGTTTCCTTCAATAAATGAGTTAAAAGTATTCATAAACATTCACATGTAAATTCCATACATAGCATTGTCCAGTATTTGAGTTTGAAATTTTCTGATGTTTGCTGTTTTGTTCTTACCATATAATAATCTATTTAAGTCTTAATTTGAGTTCATATCCCTTTCACTTATATTTATTCGTAATTTTCATACTTTGTCAAATCATTATTATTTATATACGCTAATGTTATCGTGGCTTAAAATTATCATTTATTACTATGAAAAAGAGCGAGACGAGATGAGACACAAGCACTACCTCCTAACTCATTATTAATAGGATTTTATAATTCGTAAAAGAATGAGTTAGGTTATTAATTTTTAGGAAATTAAAATTTTAATATATAAGTGATAGTTAACGATGAAGTTGGAAAGCCCTGCTACCGATCATTCGTTATAATAAAATTTAATACACTATTTGAAGCCGTTTGAATCGGGTTGGGTAGATTCTAAACCTGTTAGGTATTTATCTAGACTTGAAAAAATGGGACGATCCATAAAGGACTCAAAGGCGTGCGAAATATATCCAAACCCGTGGCATGATCGGAAAGTACTGTTACCGACAAGCCACACATTAATATAATCAAATAATTTTAAGTAAATAAAGCAGGATGTAAGTAACTTTTAGGCTAACAAATATTATGTATCCAAGAGATTAATTTAAGCCAGACATAAGTCATTAAAGCGACCGTGCTAGAACCACGGGACTCGAGGGGTGCCTAACACCTTTCCTCGGTCAACAAAATTTCTTATCCGGATTTCTAGTTCGCAGACAAAAAATAAAGAGTCATTTCCTTTTGAATAGAAATTCAATAAGGTGACTTGGAACACCCAAACTCAATTCCAAGTGACGACTCTGTAAATAAAATAATCTCTACTCAAAACGTCACTTCAATTGAAAAACCCATTTCCTCTAACACCAACTCCCTAGCGGAGTTGTGGAGATAAAAAATAGGGGTGTGACAGATGGCAACTCTACTGGGGAGATGACCAGAATTCGAGCTTTTATATTGACTTGTTTGGCTTTATTTAATTTTGATATTGTATATTGTTGGCCTAAATGTGTTATTTGCCTACATGTTTAACTGCTTTAATTTATTTGAACTGCAATATAAATTGTCTTTTCTCGCGCACCTCTCTGAGTCTTCTGTGATACTTTACATTCGGAGATGTGGCATACGCTCCCGAGCTTGAGATACCAGAGATGTGGCAACGCTCCTGGGAATGATTCTATAGTCACCCATGATTTAGGATGGGAAGGGACCAACAGTGAGGTCGGAAAGCCCTGCTACCAGTAAAGTTGTCCCTACCCTACTCGAGTTGTCCGCTCGTTTTATAGCCAGTCTAGACACTTTTTTCCATTAAGTTAAACCTAGTTGAACTGAAACTTAGATATGGTTATCCTTATTAGGCTCCACTTTATTTGCATTACGTGCATATTTTACTTAGTGGAGGCTCGACAAAAGTTGGATGTCTAAAAGTACCCTCTTTTAAGACTATCCATTTTCTGTGCTACCAGTTACATTAACTATCTGGTTATTTCGAATGTTGGCCGTCTTCGGAATCCATTAACGTAAAAAGAGGCTGAAAATTACTCTCTAAAACCTATTCTTTTTCGAAACCCAAATAAGGTGCGACATTTGCTTTCACCATAAAAATATATAATTTTTTAAATTATCGAGTTTTCCCCAGTTGGATGAACTACGCACACCTAATTCTCATCTCAGTGAGATACGTAGGCATCCCTCCACGAGTTCGGTGATCCTTAAAAACGAAAGTTGTATTTTCATTAAAAAAAAAGAAAAGTTTTGATCCTTATAAAAAAAAATCAATCAATTTGTTTTAAAAAAATTTAAAAAATAATTATTAATAAATTCAATAAAATCATTTTCTTTTCAAATAAAAAATGGATTTCTTCATGTCTCCTACTTCACGAACTACGCACAGTTGATTCTCATCTCAGTGAGATACGTAGGCAACCCTTCTTAGGTTCGGTGATCCTCATTAAAAAAAATCTTATTATTTAAAAAATAAAATAAAAAATTAAAGGACGTTAGTCTTCTTCAAAAGAAATCCTTAGATTAAAAAAAAAGTGTTCGAAAAATAGAAAAGAAATAAAAAAAAGTTTTTCCTCCCTATTCAAAAGAAGAAAAGTTTTTGCTTCATATTTTAACTTCGTGAACTACGTCTGACATGATTCTTGTTTAACAAGATACGTAGGCAACTCTTCTTTTGAGTTCGATCTCATCTAAAAAAATAAAAAATCTTGACTTATTAATTGGTACCCAACATATTTAAAAATTTAAATTAAAAAAAAGTGTTAAACTATAAGACATGATAGAGTGGACCAACTTGGTTGTGAACTATAGATTCTTATGGTATCTCTAATTGTACTAAAGTTGCACTTGTAAAGTTTTCTTTCTCTAAGTCAAGTTTATAAATAAATCTTACTTCATTTGTTTCATGTGCATTGTGGGGTGAACTTTAGATTAAAAATTCAAAGGCATCGCTCTATTGATCTAGAACTTGGCTTGAATGTTTGTTGAGGCGAAATTTTGAGATACACTTGATTTGGGAAAGGATTGTAGGCCTTCTTTGATCCGATTATGCATTCCAAAACCCACCGAAGGACATTAATTCCGAGCACTTCTCCCTTTGAGCCTTAAACCTTTTCCTTGGATAACCACATTTGAGCCTATACCTTTCGAGTGCTTATATGCACTATCTCTCTTTTGGCCTATCTCATTGAGCGCACTAACTACGTACAAGTTGCAAATGAAGATTCAAGATCAAAGACGCCAAAGACAAAGACCGTATAGCCCTAGGATAATAAAAATAAAAAACGACTTCAACGAAGAAAGAACAAGAACCCCCCACCCACCCCTCCCACCCCCCAAAAAAAGAAAGAAAACTCCAACAAAGATGGAGAATCTTTATAAAAAAAAAAGAATTAAAAAATAATACTTTTATCGAAAAGAAAAGGGGAAAAGCTTCAGCACAAGATTCAAACAAAGTCAAAGTAAATACACGACAAGGGGCAAAGAAGCACAACAAAGAAGATCGAGCGTCAAACCGCAATAAATGGCAAAAGCACAAAAATAATGCAGTGCTCATTGAGGAATTAGTCACTTGGATCCCAAATATCATCCTACCTGTCCCTAAGCCTACAATATCAACCAATGACAAGTCCTACATGATTTCATTTTGAGTGTTCTCACATTAGTGAATACTTACATGATTGTCAAGCTAATGGTATCTCATTGCATGCGTTGAATATCTTTTTGAGTGTGAGTGATTCTTGAATGTCCTAAAATTTGAATTTTTTTTAATATGAGTGAATTAGGACTTTAATTGTGGTAAGGGCACTTGAAACTTGAGGATAAGAAGAACTTTAAACACTTGATTGAGGCAAGATAAAAAAATCTTATCGAAAATTAAGTATATTCGAGGTACCATTTGAAACTATAGAGATCACTTCTAAGTTGATCTTGATTTTTGCTCGAAAGTAATTAGAGATAATTTGACCATAATGCTAATTGTTGGTACCAATTGAAGTCAAGAAATGAATTAATTGCATTCTTTCATTCTCCATATATTTACAAAGCACATACTTTCAAAAAAAATGAAATAAAAAATATTATGTTCTTGTGAACTACGTTAGACCTGATTCTTGCTACGCAAGATATGTAAGCAATCCTACAATAGGGTTTGATCTCGCTGAATAAAAAAAATTTTACATCCCTAAAAGGTATAATACTGGGGCATTTTTTTTCTATTGAATTTTTTTTTTCAAAAAGAATTTCAAAGTTCCTCGCATCCAAAACTAGGGAATATTTTTTTTTTATAAAAAAAAAAATCTAACTTACCTCAATAGGTAAAACATCTCCTGAGTACTCTTTAGGGAACAAAACTCCCTAATTCTCTTCGTCCTCATAGGGTACCATCCCCCAGTTGACATCTTTTTGTCCTCATAGGGTACTACCCCCTTGTTGAAATCTCCTTCGTCCTCATAGGGTACCATTCCCTAGTTGACATCTTTTTTTCTTCATAGGGTGTCATCCCTTAGATGACATCTTATCTCGTCTTGATAGGGCGCCATCCCCTAGTTGACATCTTATTCGTCTTCATAGGGCGTCATCCCTTAGTGAACATCTTATTTCGTCTTCATAGGGCGCCATCCCCTAGTTGACATCTTATTCGTCTTCATAGGGTGCCATCCCCTAGTTGACATCTTATCTCGTCTTCATAGGGCGTCACCCCCTGGTTGACATTTTATTTCGTCTTCATAGGGCGTCATCCCCTAGTTGACATTTTATTCCATCTTCATAGGGTGTCACCCCCTGGTTGACATTTTATTTCGTCTTCATAGGACGCCATCCCCTAGTTGACATCTTATTCGTCTTCATAGGGCGGCATCCCCTAGTTGACCTCTTAGGAAACACCATTTCCTAATTTTTCTTATTCTTCTTCATAGGGCGCCATCCTCTAGTTGACATTTTTACTCGTCTTCATAGGGCGCCATCCCCTAGTGGATATCTTATTTCGTCTTCATAGGGCGTCATCCCCTAGTTGACATCTTATTCGTCTTCATAGGGCGTCATCCCCTAGTTGACATCTTATTCGTCTTCATAGGGCGCCATCCCCTAATTGACATCTTATCTCATTTTCATAGGGCGCCATCCCCTAGTTGACATTTTATTCGTCTTCATAGGGCGCCATCCCCTAGTTGACATTTTATTCCGTCTTCATAGGGCGCCACTCCCTAGTTGACATCTTATTCGTCTTCATAGGGCGTCATCCCCTAGTTGACCTCTTAGGAAACACCATTTCCTAATTTTTCTTATTCGTCTTCATAGGGAATCATCCCCTAGTTGACATCTTTTCTCGTCTTCATAGGGCGTCATCCCCTAGTGGACATCTTATTTCATCTTCATAGGACGCCGTCCCCTAGTTAACATCTTATTCGTCTTTATAGGACGTCATCCCCTAGTTGACATCTTATCTCGTCTTGATAGGGTGCCATCCCCTAGTTAACATCTTATTCGTATTCATAGGACGTCATCCCCTAGTTGACATCTCATCTCGTCTTGATAGGGCGTCATCCCCTAGTTGATATTTTTTCACGTCTTCATAGGGCGCCATCCCCTAATGGACTTCTTATTTCGTCTTCATAGGGCGCCATCCCCTAGTTGACATCTTATTCGTCTTTATAGGGCGTCATCCCCTAGTTGACATCTTATTCGTCTTCATAGGGCGTCATCCCCTAGTTGACATTTTATTTCGTCTTTATAGGGCGCCATCCCCTAATTGACATTTTAGAAAATAAACCTTCCTATTTTTCTTCTTTACGTCTTCATAGGGTATGACAATCCCTAGTTGCATTTTAAGAAGCAAGTATCCTAACTCTTTTTCATGCATTCATAAGGCATAACTTCCTTTGATTGCATTATTGAGAATAAGGTTCTTATTTTATTGCGAACCTAGCCTAGATTTCTATCGTTTCCATTTATTTATTTATTTTTAAACTAGTTTATATTTTTTTCTAATAACTCACAAAATTTTTCTAGTGCAAACTGGGGCAGAAATTTTTGTTTGTTTTGTTTTGTTTTCTTTGATGGCTTGTAGGTTTTCTATAAAACATAGGTTTAATGCCGAGAATGGCATTTCATCTCTGATTTGAGTAGAGAAAAATGATTAGTTTGAAAATACAGAGTCGACTTTGCATTTGTAGCGGCCCAACATCTCAAGAGTCATCTCCATATCTTCTGATCAAGAGAACAAACATCTAATAATATTGTATGAACGATCCTTGGGAGGAGCGCCAACAACTCAATCCAAGTTTCAAGTTCAAGTCTCAAATCCTAACTTCAAGATCAAATTTTGAGATCAAGGTACCCATTAAGATTGAATAGTTTTAAATAATATAATTAAATAGTTTTAAATAAATAAAGCAGGATGTAAGTAACTTTTAGGCTAACAAATATTATGTATTCAAGAGATTAATTTAAGCCAGACATAAGTCATTAAAGCGACCGTGCTAGAATCACGGGATTCGAGGGGTGCCTAACACCTTCCCCTCGATCAACAGAATTCCTTATCCGGATTTCTAGTTCGCAGACTAAAAATAAAGAGTCATTTCCTTTTGAATAGAAATTCAATAAGGTGACTTGGAACATCCAAACTCAATTCCAAGTGACGACTCTGTAAATAAAATAATCCTTACTCAAAACGTCACTTCAAATGGAAAAATCCATTTTCTCTAACGCCAACTCCCTAGCAGGGTTGGTGAGATAAAAAATAGGGGTGTGACAACTAGGAGGTAAGCTATGGTTGGGAGTCGAAATATTGTTAATCATGCTTAACAATTGGACATAATTATAGCAAACCTAAACCAAAACAGCGAGAGGGCAAAGGTAAGAACAAGTGCAACAAGAAAAAATGGAAGTTAAACACCTAGTCAAGCTCACCCCCTAAGAAAGAAGAGTCCTGTCCAAATTATGCAGGTTTGGGAATCGAAATGAGCTAATGGCCTACTAAGTCAGAAAACTCTCAATCAAGAGTTAGATATGGGTGAAATCCACCAGGGAAAGATGCACTTTGGAACCAACCCCAGGGCAAATTATTGGACACAAATCACCAGCTAAGAATAATAAACCACTAATAGAGATAGCTATGACTAGTTCTTATGGATTTAATCCCTTAAAAGTCACTCTGGAACTGGAACAATCTTAGTTGATGCAAGTAGTAGGGGAAAGATATTGTATCCAAAGGAGGTGTGGATACAAAAGACCCTAGAAAGTATATATAAGCATAGCCACTTGGAATGTAAAAGGTGCCAATAAATCTCATAGACAAAATAATCTACGAGTAGCTACAAGAATAATAATATGCAATTTGTTGCAATTCTAGAACATAGGGTAATGATGGGTAAGGAGGCTCATATCATCAAAAAGCTAGTACCTCGGTGGAGTTGGGTGTCCAATGTTAATTCTACCTGTAAATGAAGGATATGGCTAGCTTGGGATCCTAAGTGCATGGACATTACAATACTCGACAAAGGGACACAATTGATACATGGTGAAATAAGGATTCATACCATGAATCAACTATTTAAATTTACTTCAATTTATAGTTTACACACGATATAAGATAGACAAGCTTTGTGGAAACAACTTAGACAAATTAAGAATGTCAGGCAGGGGGGCCTTGGATTGCAATAGGAGATTTTAATGTTGTGCTTAACCCTGAGGATAAATTAATTGGTTCACTATAATAGATGTAGAGACTAGATATTTTGAGTTCTTGATGGACGCTGGTATGAAAGATGTGAAGACTTGTGGAAGAGATTATGCCTGGACCAATAGCCATACCTATAGCAGAATCGATAGAGCTATTACTAATAAAGACTGGATGATCGATTGGCCTCAGATCTAGGTTCCAGATTTAGCACCAAGATGGTTAGATCAGTTCCCACTAATGTTTACAATACTAGGTCGTCATAATAGATGTAGTGTTAAACCATTCAGGTTCTTCAATTGTCTAACGGACCATCCAGACTTTTTATCGCTGGTTACTCAGTGTTGGGACACGCAGGTGAATAAGAGTCCAATGTGCATAGTCTGAGAGAAGATTAAAAGTATTAAGCAAGCTCTCAAGACTCTAAATGATGATCACCTTAAGAGTGTTGATGCCGAACTAAATCAGATTATGGAGAGATTGGTGAAAGTGCAGCAAGAAATGGGGAACCAAGTACGAAATACTACTCTTATGGGTAAAAAGAAGTAGCTGAAATTGCTTTTGGATAAATAAAGAAGAATAAAAGAAAATATCTATAGGTAGAAAACCATAATTATATGGCTAAAGGATAGAGACTTTAATACTTTATATCTTTTTGTAAGTATGAGGAATTGAACTACTCAAAATCATATGTGCAGCTTAATCAACTCACATGGGACTCAACTACAACATCCTAATGATATAGTGGAGATCACTGGGTTTTATCAAGGGTGCAACAAGTCTACTTGCCATAAATCCTATTATAATAAAAAATAGGCCAGTCCTAAGTGTTACTTAGAGAGCTTATCAGGTAGGTCACATAGAAGGAGTTTTTTGAGGACTCTAAGGCACCTGGTTGCGATGGGATACATGCATTTTTTTCAAGAAGACACGAAGAGTAATAGGCAAAGATGTGACCAATACAATACTAAAATTCTTTGAAACAGGCAAAATGCTTCCATCCATCAATTGAACTTCTATGACTCTAATTACTAAAGTTAAGCACCCTAAGAATTGTGAAGGATTACAGACAAATATCTTGTTGTACTGTGCTTTATAAGTTGATTTCTAAGATATTGACTAATAGTCTACAACAGGGGCGGACCTACGTTCTATTTTGGGGTGCTCCGGCACCCACTAAACTCGACGCGGAATAGGTATAATTACATAGAAAATATATGAAAATAGGTATAAAATATATAAAAACACCCACTATAACAAAAAGTTGGTTGGATGCATTGACATTTGGGTTGATCTTAAGGTGCTTCATTGGAAGGAGGTCCTGGGTTCTCGAACCTCATTGAGGTGATTTTCTTTTTAAAATTTTTTAAGCACCCACTATCCTTAAATCCTGGGTCCGCCACTGGTCTACAACCTATGATGGATGCATTAGTAGATACATGTCAATCCGCCTTTGTCCTAGGATGAAATATAACTGACAATATCATCCTAAGTCATGAACTGGTAAAGAGCTATGAAAGGAAAGAAGTGTTACAATGGTGTATGCTTAAACTAGATATGCAAAAATCACATGACTCTTCGAAATGAGAATTCTTGGAACAGTTGCTAAAAGGGTTGGCAATTCCAGAACAATTTATTAGATGGTTGATGAGTTGTATCTCTATTGTGTCATATCCCATTCTCATTTATAAAAGTCCAATAAAGTTTTTTGTGGGGAAAAAAGGGTTGAGACACGGAGATCCCTTGTCTCCTTATTTGTTTGTATTGCCCATGGAGTATTTAACATGATGTTTAAAACAATTAAAGAATATTTCCAACTTCAAGTACCACTCTAAATGTGAAAAGTTACACTTTGTGCAACTTAAATTTGCTGATGAGTTGTCACTTACTTGTAGAGGCAATACATTACTACATGAGGCATTTCTGCAATTCTCGAAAGTGTTTTGACTTGATAGTAAATACTAGGAAAAATTGAGTATTCTTTAGAGGGTGTGTGTGCGTGCATTAGAGGTCAAAATAGATATATTATAGGTGATTGTATTTTCTGAGGAAAACTTTCTTGTGAGGTACTCCAGGGTAGCACTATCCATAAAAACGTTGACTATAACACAATGTATGCTGCTGATAGAGAAAATGGTGAGCAAGATTAACAATTGGACTTCAAAAATGTTATCTTATGTAGGTAGGTAGTCAAGAGTGTCCTTATGGATACGAAATCTTACTGGTAACAAATTTTCATAGTCCCTAAGAGGATCATTAAAATAGTTGAGCCAATTTGTAGGACTTTCCTATGGAATGTTGGGAATAACATCACTAAAATGACCCTAATAGCATGGAGCAAGGTGTCTGCACCTAGGACAACTGGTGGATTCAACATAACTGATCTACACCTATGGAACAAAGCAACTATGTGTAAATAATTATGGAACCTATTTTGAAAGAAGGATTATTTATAGATTCAATGGGTGTAAAGGTGAGCAATTATTGAAAGTCCAGGTCAGACAATCTTCGTGGATGGTAAGAAAGTTTCCAAAGGTTAGAGAAATATGTACACAATCTGATCAAGACTTGATTGTTTAACTAACATGCAATCATTCTCCATCAAAGAACTTTACAAAAGAGTAGGGGACAATTTCAAAAGGTATACTGGAGGAAAGTAACACGTAACAACTTGAGCAGTCCCAAGTGGATATTTAATCTAATTCTAGTTGCTAATGATCGAATCTATACTAGAGATAGACTAGAAAAATGGGTTCCACTAGAGAGATCATTTTCCCTTTATTTGATATTGAGAAGGAAACTATTAAGCATCTGTTTTTTGGGTATGTGTTTATAGGGGCCTTCTAGGCAGAGATGTTGCGTTGTTGAGGATTTAATAGGCAACCAATATGCTGAAACGATGAACTCAACTGGACAATCAAGTTTGCCTCGGGAAAGACCGACAAGGCTCAATTATACAGAATAGTACTCCCTCTGTTTCATATTAGTTGGCCCTATAGATGTGACACACCCATTAAGAAAATATTAATTAGGGCGTTTATTTTATCAAATTAGCCTTATTAATTATACTTTTAAAATATAAATTTGAGTAAATACGCTTTGTTTAGTCATTTAATGTTAAGGGTAGTATTGAAAGAACATAATAAAATTCTCTTGATTTCATCAAAGGGACAATTAAATTGAAATAAATATTTTTAGAAAGAGGACCAATTAAAATGAAACGAAGGGAGTATTAGTTAGGAGTATTTATCTCATACTGTGAAAGAAATCAGAATTTTTAAGGGGGAGGAGAGCAGTATTGAAGAATTGATCAAAACCACTGGTTCAAGACATCCACTGCAGTGGACAACACTACAAGTAACTATTCTATGTGTTAAGAGGCCTAAATTTTTATTCTTAGATGTTAAGATGGGATTAGGAGAACGATGAGAATGTGTAGTGGAAGTAACACAACATATAGGTCTCTGTTTTGACTGTATATATTTCCTTTGTAATAAGAAGTTTATTTACCAAAAAGAATGTGTATATTTTGTAATAAATAGTTATTCCTTCCATTTCAATTTATATGAGTTAGTTTAATTTGATACGGGGTTCAAGAAAGAAAGTAAGAGTTTTGAAACTTATGGTCCAAAATAAATTATAGATATTTGTGTGGCTATAAATTATTTCATTAAGGATAAAATGAACTTTTTAAAATAAATTGTTACTAAATACAAAAATGTGACATTCTTTTTGTTTGATTGACTAAAAGAAAAAGGAGTCGTATAAATTGGGCCAAAGAAAGTGTATGATATGATTTTGTGATATTAAACAAATTATAACAAAACAAATATAAAAATTAAAATTTATTAAGAGTTTGGGGGTGGGGTGGGGGTGAGGGTGTTTGTTTGGGCTCCAACTCATTATTTTGTCAGTTTTGACATAATTTAACTACTCATTATTTTGTCTATTTTGACATAATTCAACTAACTTTTAGCATAATTGAAGAGTTAATAACTCAAATGGTCATTCAACTTTGAACTTTTATCCCAGAAAGTCACTCAACTTTGGACTTTTATCCCAGAAAGTCACTCAACTTTGGATTTTTATCCTAGAAAGTCACTCAACTTTGATCGTTACTCAGAAAGTCACTCAACTTTCACATTTTTACTCAGAAAGTCACTCAACTTTCACATTTTTACTCAGAAAGTCACTCAAAGTGACTAAAAATGTGAAAGTTGAGTGACTTTCTGAGTAAAAATGTGAAAGTTGAGTGACTTTCTGAGTAAAGATCAAAATTGAGTGACTTTCTGGGATAAAAGTCCAAAATTAAGTGACTTTCTGAGATAAAATTTCAAAGTTGAATGACCATTTGAATTATTAACTCCATAATTGAAAAATGTCTCGTTTATTTAGGCCATTTTAACTCATTCAAATTGCCAATCTGCTATAGCATCCCTATCACCAACAATGAGTTGGGATATTTTATGGAACTATTTTATCCAATTCTTCATGTGGATAGTTGTTTACCATGGATTTGGTTCACTTGAATTTATAGGTGAGTAAATAGCACACATTACGATTTAACTTTGTTTTAGATTCGATTTACTAGCACTCCAATTACTAGGTGACAATGGAGACAAGCAAAATATAATATCAGAAAATAAACAAAGTAAAGAAGACAAATCTAAGTAAACCTAGAGTGAATATGAGCGCATTCGAGATCAGTTCCCAACCTTATTAGAAATTGATAAAGCAAGACCAACAAAAAGAAAGACAAACTGTAAAAAATAAAAGCTGCTTGGAGACTAAGAAAGCTAATATATTCTGAAGAGAATGAGAGTCATGATTCCTTTATAAGTGAAGGAGTGAGACTATTTATAGATTACAAGATTAGGCCTTGGACAATTAGAATTAGACACTGGAGCCCAAAGGTAATTAAATCCTATGCCATTGCGCCATGTATTTGATCCATTAGCGATCCAGCTAATTAATATTTCTGCACTGCTCAGTTTTGTATGAGTTTGTCAACGTTCTTGAGCAGCTTAATGAACTGGTCTCTTGTTTTTCCCTTGTTCCATGTCACCGGGGGTGACGATCCACATAATCTTATCTAGTACAAGATGATACTTCTAGCGCTGCTGTCTTGGAGGTGCCTCTCGAGGCTTTGCGCTCTGTGTGGTGGCAAAGCCTCATGTTGGCTTCTTTATTGGTGCCATATGTTTGTAGACTGATTTTATCTATATGATAGTAATTTCACCATTTTAATACAAATGGTGAAATAAAATAGTCACAAGATTAGTTATTGCATATGCTTATGTCACGACCCGAATTAGGGCCTGGTCGTGACGAACATCCTGAACATGAAGGCCCGAGCGTCCTACTCTAACTGGTAATCATGCACAACATTCACATAATAAAAGAAGATGTGGAAATATAATCTGATATGGAAACATGACCATACTTTGGATTTAGTTTAACAATAAGGAATGAAATCCAAAATCAACTAAACAACATCTGAAACAGTCTGCGAAATCTCTACTACATGAAAATCTGACAACTATCTGAAAACTGGGACAATGCCCCCAGTAGACCAAAACAACGGAATAACATAATCTGAAATAGAAGGCTTACCACCACACGGATCACTTCTCTCTGGAATACTCTACTGATTAGCCGGATCCTTAGACTGAGCCTCTGAACCTGGGAGGTAGGGGGTCAATACAGATGTACTGGTATGCATAGCAAATCCAAAATAATCATTTATATTCAACATAAATGAGAGCAATTTAAAGCAGTTCATAAACATGCCATACAGTAAGAAATCACATGGGCATTTTCGGAAGACTCTGAAAAATTATCTGAACTCTGTGACACTCTTTGTTTTACTTCTGTGCTAGGTGATATACCCTACAACTCTGAAATTCCACGGGCTATATGAAATCTTCCATTGACTCGGCGGGGAAGCCACTAACCTAAGTGTGCCGCAAGGGTTGGAGTCTCTGACTCTGCTACACCACATGGCCGTCGCCAGCGTAAGAATAATATACTCGAATCGGCGAATCACGGTTTTAGGTTAAGAGTTAATTGAACTCAAAACTTCTTCGGGTAACCACCTAACCCTCTTTAAGCCCAGTTTTAACTCTTTAAAACATGCATTACTCTTTAAAACATGCATTCTATGAAAATATATTTTGAAAACATACTCTGTTATGACATACATACTTATGGTAACGTCATACCATTAACTTGTAAGTCACATCTCTGAGTCATTATTAGCATATTACAATCTCTGTATTTCAAAACATAAATTCGAGACCACCATATCAATAAATCATTTCAAAGAACTCTTTCTCTAAAACTCATGTAAACACATGTATGCAACTCTCTTTGTTAAACTTTCAATGATGCAAGGTGGTCATGTCAAAACTCTTAATCTCATGCAAATCTTTCTTTTTTAACAAAATATAATTACATCAAGAAACTCCCTCTCTTAAATCTATAAATCATGCATTTCAAATCCTTCACATTAAGACCATAAACTTAAAGTCATCACAAGAGAGGGATTTCATAAGTTGTGCTCTCAAACAATCTTCAATCTAAATTTTCATACATATATATATACGTGTAAATCAACTCAAGGGGTAAAGGCCTAAAGACCAAATCAACAATACAATTAAACATTCATAATGCAAAATAAAATCATGTATTTCAAAACCCCTTTCTAAATTTATGTTTGATAACCTTTAAATCATGTTCTAGTGTTTACAAGCCCATGTAGTTTTTAGGATAAACCTCGCGTACCTCAATTTAGGAATTTGATGAATGATTCTTGAAGCCTACGATTTGGGGATTCCAAATCTTCAATCAATCTTGAAAACCCACTATTAAAGCTTGAGTTATTTGGGTTTTTAGTTTGAAACCCTAGAGAGTGTTCTTGAGTAATTTGGATGATTGTGAATGTATTCTGGTGACTTTGGGATTAAATCCCGTGTTTAGGCTGATAAGGGGGTGGAAAATACCCAATATACCCTTAATGAGACAGAATAAAAATAAATATAACTGGGAGCCCGATTTCATGGGCCACCGCAACGCGCCACAATCGCGGTGGCTCACTGAAAATTGACGAATGGGATTCTTAAGGTCACCGCGATGCGGAGCCATCGCGTTGTCCCACTGGTTGGGACCTGAAACTTAAGTGCAACGCGCCACAATTGCGCTATGCTTCTGGAATTTGACAATTTCTAAATAGGCCCCCTCCGCGACACGCCAAGCACCAAAATGACGGTGTTTTACGACTAGAACTTAAATTAGCCATAACTTCTTGTCCGGGTATCGGATTTGGGCGAATCTTATATTGACGGAAAGCTTATTCAATTTTTCAAATGATATAAAGTCAAAATTAGGAAAATTATATATGGTTTAAACTTCACTCACTTTGGAAGTAAAAAATGAGACTAAGTTTCTTTGACACAATTCCAGTCATTTAACTCTAAGAGCATAATACCACGAGCTAACGCATGGTTGATTTTTTTGCGGGGTGTTACAACTTCATTCCAAATTAAACACGAGATATGCTTTATTCAAAATCAAACACGAGATAAAATTAATTATAAATTTTATCCTGAGACTACTTTTTTCCTTATTCAAAATATCAAACGACCCCTTAATAGCTTAGGATTGAGATATTCTATAATCATTGTTGAATCCACTTAGAAAGCAAAGCAAGTGGAAGTCGATCCCAAATAAAACATTTGAAACTCTAAATAAACGAGTGATACTTAACAATAATTATTTTAAAGTCCTAGCTGCCGAACTTTATTTCAACAGGACAAATGTCCTGACAAATTCATGGATGTTATATAATATGGATGTCATGTGACATAGATATGTGTGAATGTCATAATGAGAGATAATAATTAGTAGACAAATTGAACTTGAACACTAAGAGTTACTTATTCAAATTAAATTTGAATACCAAAGTTACTTGTTCAAATTGAATTTGAACACCAAAGTTAGTTGGCCAAATTGCCAACTTGATGTCAAGCTTAACAAGCTTAGAGTGTAAGTTTGGTAGTTTATAAAGAGCCACCCTTTTGTACATTTTTATATATAGATTCAAGTAGTAAGTAAAAGTACTTTTAAAATTCTCTAAAGTTGCCTTTTTTTAAAGTTTGATTTAATATTTTGTTTTTATTTTATAACACGTTATCAACACGACACTCTACCGTCTCAAAATTTAAAGAAGGTGGAGAAGGCAAGACCGCAAAAACTATGTGATCATCACAATTTGGATTTTACCTTTCTAATATTTATGATAAGATAAGTATATTATTAACTCAAGTTTTTTAAGTTTGAAAAGAATATTGATAATCACAAAGTGGTGATATTGTTATAGACTCAAGTTTGAGTTTATTATACTTTGGCCTAATATGTTATTGACCGAGGGTATGATGATGAATATAAGCCTCATGTTATTAAGAGGGTAAGGCATCGAGTTAGAGTTCCAATACATCATAATGATAAGATATTAGTTGTAAGTCACATCGATCAATGACCTAAGATGCTTTTATTTGGATAAGACGTTGAGTTTGAATCTCAATGCACAATGATATAATGATGACTAAGGTGAAATTTTTGGTGAAAAGTCAAAATATATCCCTTTAAATATGCTCCATTTTCTAAAGTAAATGTGGTAGCAGTGTATAATATGTCTGAAAGAAAACACGTGATTGAATTTATGAATATGAATGTGGGCGTAGGAAAGGGAAAAATCTTTCGTTACATTATATGTCTACCTTGATTTACTCATGAAGGAGAAACATCTTTAAAGAGATTCTAAGCTATCATAATTAGAAAGGCTTAAGGCACAATTATATTTCATTCCTGACGAATGAGAATTTTGATTGTTAAAACTACAAATCCAATTTTTGTGATGAATATGATTAGAGTAACACCTCCAAAAGAGGTAGAATAATTGAGAAGATCAGAAGAATATTATATAATATACTCTAAAATAGTAAACTTAAAAATTTATTCATGTTATAGTAAATCTTAAATTTACTATGTAAAACTCATATGTAACTGTAAGCTTGAAATTTACTAGTACAAATAAGTTCAGAAGTTAGCATGAACGATTTTGCCATCTCGAAGATGTGCACATTGAGTATTACACAACATATGTAGTGATGAATTAGAATATTCTTTGAATAAAATTATGAGTTCTCAAATGATCCTTCAAAAGGTTAAATTAATTTTTGTCACTAATGGGCATGGTATGAAAGGGTCATTGGGCACGTGATTGCCGTGCAATCTAATTTAGTATAAGTTTTATAAATCCTCCATCAAAATAAAGAAATATAAAATGATGGTGCACTTGACCTTTCAAAGTAAGAGGTCTGTCATATAGATATAATAAATTTCATGGTGTTAGGATAAGATTTTAATGAAAATTTATGAAGCATGCACATACAACAACAACAACAACAACAACAAACCCAGTGTGTTCCCACAAAGTGGGGTCTAGGGAGGGTAAGATGTACGCAGTCCATATCGCTACCTCCGAAGAAGTAGAGATGTTGTTTTCGATAGACCCCCGACTCAAGATAAAGAATAAGAGACAAGGAGATGGATTACATAACAGAAAAGGCATAAGGAATAATAAAAAGTAAATCAGAGCAATACGAAAATACGAGAGATACGGCAACACAAAATAAGCAGATAACAACTGAGAAAATATGAAAGGGACACCCACGTATAAATAACACTTACTTGCCGCCATAGACACCTATAGACACAGAGCTAAGGTTACTAACCCGGCTACACAAGATCTCTCCTGGTGGCTTGCTACAACCCACACCCTCCCGCTAGCCTTCTACCCTTATTCGCGACCTCCACACCTTTCTATCTAAGGTCATGTCATCAGTAAGTTACAGCTGCTCCATGTCATATCTGATCACCTCCCTCCAGTATTTCTTCAGCCTACCTCTACTCCTCCTGAAGCCATCCAATGCTAGTCTCTCACATCTACACAATGGGGCATCCATGTCCCTCCTCATCACATGTCCAAACCATCTCAGCCTTCCTTTCCGTATCTTGTCCTCCACCGACGCCACTCCCATCTTCTCCCGGATAATCTCATTCCTAATCCTGTCCCATCTAGTAAGCCCACACATCCAACGCAACATCCTCATTTCTACCACCCTCACTTTTTGGATGTAGGAGTGCTTGACTGGCCAATACTCCGTGCCATACAACATAGCCGGACGGACTTCCACTTTATAAAATTTGCCTTTAAGCTTAAGGGGCACTTTCTTATCACACAACACCCCCGAGGCGAGCCTCCACTTCATCTAACTTGCTCCAATACAATTGGTAACATCCTCATCAATCTCACCATTCCCCTGGATCAAAGACCCAAGATACTTAAAACTATCCCTCTTACAAACATCTTGAGAGTCCAACCTCACCACCACATCGTCCTCCTACCTCAAGTCACTAAACTTGCATTCCAAATACTCCGTCTTGGACCTACTCAACCTGAACCTCTTCGACTCAAGGGTTTGCCTCCAAACCTCCAATTTGTCATTCACGCCCCTCCGCATCTCATCAATCAGCACTACATCATTTGCAAATAGCATACACCAAGGCACCTCGCCTTGAATACTCCGCGTCAATACGTCTATCACCATCACAAATAGGAATGGACTAAGAGTCGATCCCTGATGCTAGGGGTGTACATAGGTCGGGTTGGTTTGGTTTTCTATTGAAAAAAAAACAAACCAATTAAGTCGGTTTATTAAAACTATAAATCAAATCAAACCAACATAAAATCGATTTTTTCGATTTAGGTTTTAGTCGGTTCTTTCGGTTTTTTCTCGATTTTTTTATAATATTTATTTTTGACAATTATATTGTGATTGAAGTTTAGATCAAGTATGTTTTCACTCATGCGCTAATGAAAAACCATAATTATGAAAAATTGAAGAGCGAAAAACTCTCTTGGAACTAAAAAATAAGATGAAGAGTGAAAAGTTTAGGTTTTAAGTTTATATTGGATTTTGGATCATTTTATTAGCAATTAATGGATAAATATTACAACTTAAAGGCCCAAATATGAATATATATATATATATATATATATATATATATATATAAGTAGATTATACTTAATATTTTATGTATAAAAAGTTAAATTATATACATGCATATATATATATATATATATATATATATATATATATATATAATATATTAAAAGTGGGAATATCTTTAGAAAGGTGAATTGAACTTTTTGCCCTTCACTGAAATCCTTGCTTTAAACAAAATCGTCCCTTTCACTATTTTTTCCTAATATTTAAACAAAATCATCGGTTTCACTAGTTCGTCCTAATATTTAAGAGTTGAAAATTAATTAAATGTATTTATGGTAAAAAAAAATCCTTATTAGAAGACATCAGAATTTCTATATCTTTTTCTGATTTAAGAATTGAAAATTAATTATATATATTTATGGTAACTCTTTCCTTATTTGAAGTCATACAACCGATACATGTTTTATTATTTTAAGAATTCTAAATCAACAAAATTTAATTTTAAGAAGATTTGAAAAATCTAAAAATAAATATAAAACTATAAGAATAAGAAAAAATTAAGAAGTTCCAGATTTTTAAATGTTTTAAGTACGTAATAGAATATAATCAATAAATTTGTAAAGATTTGACTTTAAAAATAAGGAACGATTTTATATATATATATATATATATATATATATATATATATAAAATAATTGCAACACAAATATGGTTTAAATTGATGTGTCTCTCTTATCCTGTGGCAACAAGGAAAAGAGGTATACAAATGTAAAAGTGATACCATCAACCACTTGGAATTGAAAAACATATATGTGTATATGTTTATGTTTACATTATTACATTAAAGTGTGAAAGATTTTTAAAAAGTGATTTGAACTTTTACACTTTATTAAAAATCTCCGCAATAGATAAAATTATTTAATTTTAAATAATCAAACGTTACACGTGCGAGGCATGTGAGACTAAACTAGCATATACACACACACACATCACACACACATATATATATATATTATGTCGATTTTATTTGGGTTCGATTTGTCTTTTTTTTGGTTAACACCAAACTAAACTAAGAATGGTTGGATTTTTTTCAAACGCCAAACCAACCAAACCAAACCATAAGTCAATTTTTTTTCTCGGTTTGGTTTGACTTGACGGTTTGGTCTGTACACCCCTACCTGATGCAACCCTGTCTCAACCAAAAAATGGTCTGAGTCTCCTCCCGTTGTACCCTGGTCTTCCCTCTACCGTACATGTCCTTAATAACTCTGGTGTACGCCACCGAAACCCCTCTCACCTCCAAACACCTCCAAAGAACCTCCCTCAGAACTTTATCATACGCCTTTTCTAGGTAGATGAACACCAAGTGTAAGTCCCTCTTCCTTTCTTTATACTGCTCCACCAATCTCCTCATCAAATGGATTGCCTCTGTCGTTGAACGACCAGGCAAGTACATATGATTATAATTCATTCCTTGAAGAGAATGAGACTTGTGATAAGCACCGTTGATGCTCAACCATTCTTTCAATGAATGTATGAGGATGTGATCAAAATTATGAATACGAACATGCTAATGCATGGTTGCATAAATATCACATCTCACCTCTATGGAAGATTTGATAAAAAATAAAGAAAATTTTATTTTGGCATAAACGGTCATTGATCGTGTACTTTTAATATACCATAAATATTTTGATATTATTATCATAGATTACTAAAGGGTAAAGGCAAGAAACACATTTTTCCTGTATAATGTTTAAGATTATGACTGTACTTATATGATTTTTTCCTTAAAGGAAATGTTTACCATATGAATGGTGTGTGAAATACGTGGTAGTACAAAATATTAATTGAGAACTCCAAAATATTTTAAATGTTACTATCCGGAGGAATGAAATTGTTCATAATATTGGGATTGTAGTAAGTCTCAAAGAAAATTATTAAGTTTCAAAGACGTTGGCCAAAAATAAATTATATTGAGGCTATAAATAATGAGAAGATGTTATATCTTCATATTAATACAACCTAAGTGTGTTATAAATATTTATGTAAAAGGTTATCCACCATTTTCCCCCTATTTGCTCAAATATGAGCATGATGAAAAAAATCACATTCAATTGTAAATTAAAAATTTATTAAAATAAATACCAGTTGGCATGGCGGTTGATCATTTCAGTTCAAATATGATGTAAAAATAATTGAGAATTCATGTGATTATCTATTGAAGAAATATAAAGTTCTTCATGAATTCTTTTATGCTACTTGTTCTCATAATGAATTGATCATTGTACTGGCAAAAATTGAGATTGTATTTCCTAAATTTTTGAAACATATAAAAAGGTGAATAGGGCTCTTTGCATACCATGTGGATCGATTACTATTATATAGTTTAATAGATGCATCTATGAAATGGTCTTCTGTGCTTTTCTATTAATTTGCAATTTAATTTTTGCAAATTATTTGCTCAAATTGTTACATTAAGAGTGTAGTTTCAAATTATAAATTATATTGATAATACTTGTTTGTTTAATAGAAATTGTATGCCTCAAATTATAGCTAAATCATTGATTATGGGAATAAAATCTCCCATAAAATATTTGGTAGGAGATATGTCATTTAAAATAAATAGCAATATTGGTATGCATCAAGCCAACATGGCTTCCCTTTTACTATTGGTTCAGGGCTAAGAACAAAATACTTTTCATATAACAATTTGAATGTATGGTATATGATTTTATTTCTCTACCACAATGCACAATGATGGATCCTAAAATAAGATTGGGGTAAATGTTAGATTTTCTAACATTAGAGGGAGAGATAATTAACAACTGAAAATTATATATGAAATAAATTATCTAGATCCTCATAAAAAATATATATGTGAACTTGAAGTTCAAGAGATAGTTCATTTGCAAAACGGAAAAGGGCCTAAAATGTCCTTCAACTATGTGAAATGGTGCAAAAATATTCTTCATCTACCTATTGGGCCTAAAGTGTCATTTTCGTCTATCTATTAGGACTGTTTTACCTTTTTATTTAACAGCTGACCACTGACTCCACTTCATTAATGATGTGGCATAGTTCTATTGGATAACTAATATTTAATTAAATAATTAAATTACCCTTTAAAATCCCAATCGGCCCACCCAACCTAATGACCCGTTTCGTTACTAATAACTCACCCACCAAATAAGCCACCCTTTTAACCTTACAAGTTAGATTCCCAACAATACAAATATTAAATTCATCTTAACACGATTGCTATTTGGACATGAAATTGTTGGTAATGTACTATTTTCATCATAAGGTAATAGGTCATAACAATAACAACTACAACAACAACAACATATCTAGTGTAATCTCACAAATGAAGTTGAGTGGATTATTAATTGATGAATAAAGATTGGAGCTTCAATGTTTATATATAGTTTTATCACATCCTAATAAGAAGTGGAGCTGATAAAGTGATTTTGGTAATGAGTAAAAATATACCCTTGTGGATACTGTTTTGTTGCAGAATACCAAATCCAAGATGGACATCAGGTTTGATTGAATCAACTCTGAAAACTTCTGATTATCTGGACAATTATGTTACATTATCATCTTAAAACTAATTAAAATATCTTTTGACCAAATAGCAAGATTAACTACCACATCTTAAAGAGTAAACCATATTGATATTCATATACTAAAGACTTCATAGAAGCTTCCATCTTTTCAACACCTATAGGTAGAGTTTCCATGTCTCATTCTTCCTGTATTTTTTAGCTTAAGAAAAAAAATTCCTCCGTTACAATTAGTTTGTTTTTACTTTTCTTTTTAGTCTGTTTCAAGTCAAATTAGATAAATAAACTGAAACGAAAAAAATAAAAAATTTAGCAGTAAATATTGTTTAAGGCAAAAAAGATTCTTTATGAATTTTTCATTAACAATCAAGTTCATACTATTCCACCAAATATAACACTGGACATGTAAAATGAGTTCGTTTCTCAACTTCCAGAGGGAAAAAGTTTGGGTTGAATTATGAAGTGCTGGCTAACCTCGCACAACAGAAGCACACCGTTCCTAGTAGTAGAGGCGTAGCAATAATTTCCTCTTTTTGGATAACATATCAGCAAAATAAACACCTTTACCAAATATATATCCTATCGAATGTGCTTAGGAGTAGCAATCCATGTGGTGCAAAATGGTTAGTTGTGAATATTGTTTGGGTGGGATATGAAGTGCTTGCTGTGAATATTATTGATTTTAAAGGGTAATTTAATTATTTAATTAACTATTAGTTGTCTAATAGAACTATGCCACATCATTAATGAAATAGGGTCAGTGGTCAGCTGTTAAATGAAAGGGAAAAACAGCCCCAATAGGTAGACGAATACGGTATTTCAGACCCAATAGGTAGATGAAAAATATTTTTACACCATTTCACATAGTTGAAGTACATTTTAGGCTCTTTTTCATTTGAAAAATATTGCAAACTAATCGTCGCATGTGTTTGCTGACTCTATATGATAATTCAATTAAAAATGCTCCAATGAAAAGTCTGTAAAAAGATAGAGTCTATGACATGCCTAAAGCATGGTAGACTAATTAGTTTCAAAGGTAGAACTCCTTGAAAAGGAAAGGAGAAAATGAGCAAGATGACCATGATAATGAGACAAGTGCTTTGAAAGAGCACCGACATAACACTTCGTAAAACCTTGGTAAAGGTTCATAAACCTAAATAATAATGAATATGAAAAGATCTTCATAAGATATGTCTTATTAGAATAAATATCGAACAATCGTCGATGATATATTTGATATAATGTAGTGATCAACATTATAAATAGCATCGAGTTTCTTGAATACAAATCTGTCAAAAATATGGATAGATAAATTATTGTCCAAATAAAAATACGAAATTCAAGTATTTTATTTCATTTGAAAAGTGAATATTTAGACTTATAATTCAAAGACCAAAGGTACAATGTCAATATGGTACAAATAATTTATTACGCAAAAAGTAAAATTCGTAAGATATAAATTATGACTTGTGCCTTAAGGCATAAAGATTTCACAAAGTTCCTAGCGTTATTGTAGGAGAAGTTTCTCCCGTGATGGATGAAATGAGGTTTGTTTTAGCCTAGAAATGATGAAAATCTTGAATATGTATAATGAATTATTGTCATGTCTAGTTAGATGATAAACGTTATATGAAAATCCTTGAAGGATTTAAAAGATTATAAAATGATTTCACGGAATACCCCAATAATTATAAGATCTCTTAACTCAAAACAAATTAATTTTGATTTCATGCAAATGGTAAGTACCATGTTTTAATGCAGTTGGTGCACTTATGAATTGTAGAGAATCATTTACCATAATAAAGTGATGTTTTAATCTATGCGAGTATAGTATGAGTTGTACTCTTTTTTCCTTAACTGAGGTTTTGTCCCACAGGATTCTCCTGATAAATTTTTTAATGAAGCTGCTAACAATTGATATTACTAGATGTGTACTCATAGTATTTGACAAATGAAATATTTTACCATCAATGAACATACATTGAAAAGGTATTTATCTGATACACATGAAATTCAATCTTAGATGGACTATTTACGTACACATGGAGATACAACTACATCATGACGTCCGATGAAGCAAACAACAATTGTCACTTCTCAAATCTTGCAGAAATAATAGTCATTTATGAAGCAAGATGAATGTGTGTTCGATTGAGATCAATAGCTCAACATATTCAAGAAATATGTGATTTTCTTTGAAAAGTGGTGTTCCAACTATAATGTGTGAATACAATATTGCAGGTATAGCTCAACTGAAAGGATGATACATTAAAGAAGATGAAACAATACATATTTCACTAAAGTTCTTCTTAACTTATGCTCTTGGGAAGAAAGGTAAAACAAATGTACAACAAATTTGATCAATAAACAAATTGACAAATCTGGTCACTAAGACATTATCAACATCAATGTAGACACGTAATTTTTGTCCCTACCAAAATTAATTTTTGCCTATTTGCCTCACCTTATCACACACCCTATTCATGTGATAATTTTCCCACAAGAAAAACAAAATTGACAACAATCACTATCATTTTTATCCTTATCCCAAAACAACAAATTCACAACTTCACCCAATTAAAAGTGGACACCCTCACCACTACCCTACCCCTCATTCAATAATTGGACAATGACAACAAGACAAGGACCAATTCAGAATGTTTGTTTTGTTTTCTTCTCACAGTAACAAACGGACCCTCATTGGTTGACTATACATACTCTCATATACACATTAATAACTTACATAGGGAGACCCATTGCAAAATAAAGATTCTTCTATTTTTTTCTTTCTATTGAGATACACACCACGTCATACACACAGTCACTCTCATAGAAAGACACATCTTCACAATCACACAACATTATTCACACACCCATTCCCAGACACCATATACACATACAAACTACATAAAAAAAAAAGACACAATTAAAAAAGTAGAGAGAGTCGATAAAAAATAAATGAAGTGAGAGATATCAAAGAAAGATGGTGAAATCAAGGGAAAGAGGGTAAGAACAAGGGCAATTTGACTGGTTTTCGATGAGTTCCTTGCCTGAAAACCCCTCGAATTTGTCATTGAAAAACTCTGTTATCGCCATCCCCTACTGTTTCTAATGAAATCCATTGAAAAACAGCGCCACCATCTTTATTCCGACCCAAAATCATGCCAAAAAGCCATTCCCTCCCCATTTTTAGTTTGAATCCCACTAACAATTCCACCGGTTGCATAAACAAACTCGAAATCGCATTCGCCGATTGAGTTTTGGTTAGAATTTGTGTATAGTTGTTTTGGGTTTCTTTTTTTCTTTATGTATTTCTTTTCTAACCAGATTTTGGGGATTCCTGTGGCTAAGTTGGTTCATAGTTGAGATTTTGGTATTCGTTGAGGTTCTCGAACGACTCTTTATTCTCTTAATAAGTCAATCAAAACTACTTAAAAGGTCCAATTCTTCAACTCTTTCTCTTTATTTTATCTTAATTTGATGTATTGATGTTATGATTATGTGCTTGCTGACTGTTATTGGGTAATTTTATTGATATTTGATATTGTTTATTTGGAGTAATTGATCGTGGTGCAAAGTTGATATTGATATGGATTTGAATAACTAGTTCCATGTAGAAAGTTTATATAAAAAAGGAATTTGGGGAGAGGGATTGATCTTGATAAAAGTGAATATGGATTAATTTAGATTCATTTATGTTGGTGTAATTTAGTTTAAACATGGATGTTATTGAACACGGTAGTATCATGATTAGGCCATCAAATGGGTAGGCAAACAATAGGTTGGTTAGGCAAATTTAGGAATTGTGGATTGTTGAATGTTGAATGTTTATTGAATGACTTTCATTTTATCACATTTGAATCAATTTTACTCATTTGGTTGGGAAATGCCTGGAGGTTATTTGTATTAATTTATTCGGGGAATGCCCTGAGAGTGTTGTACTTTAAGATGGAGCGTGGTCAAGGACCAAAACATCGGGTGGATTTTAGTTTTGAATTAGTATAGAGTAGAGTAGATTTACATTTTTGATTTTTTTTTTCATTTTTTGGTATTGTATAATTGGACATTATTTTGAACCCTCATATTTGTTTATGTGCTTGTTTGCTTATGCGCTTTTGTGTGGGGTTTATGCAACCGTGGTCGAACTAGGGGAACGAGGGGTGCCTAATACCTTTTCCTCGATCAACAGAATTCCTTAACCGAAATCTCTATTTATGGATCAGTTTTTAGAGTCAAACCATTTTGGTAAGGAATTTCTAAAGGTGACTTGGCACACCAGATCTATGCCAAGTGGAGACTCTGAGTTTAATTGTAATGAAAATACTTTTCAAAATAATTTTTTTTGTCACTTTAATAATTAAAACCCTTTTCAAACTAAAGTCAATTCTTTTTGTTAAAAAAAGAAGTGTGATTGCTCTGGCGACTCTGCTGGGGAGGTTTAGAATTTGAGCTTAATTTTGAGTTGTATCGACTTAGGGTGACACTATGGGTGTATAGATATATTGTTTGTGTAGTTGTGCATTATCATTTTATCATTGTTGAGTGCCTATGTGCTACGTGTTTACCATTTTTCCTTATATGTTATCATTTTATATTTGTCATCATGTGCTTAACCCTGAGTCATTTCTTTCACAATAAGTCTCGAAGTACACGTCGTGTACATGAACTCTCATTGATTCACCTTTATTTTAGGAGAGGGAGCCATCCGGCATATAGAGTGAGTGGAAAACTGTCGTAGCCACTATTAATCATATGCTCCCCCTGAACAGCCTTATTAGTTGAACCTCAGCCTAGGTCAGCCTTTGGGTCATTTTTACTTGCATCATGTTGAGATTTAATGGGACCCATTGGGTCCTTTGTAGGTGACTTACCCCTAATCATCCTTATGTGCTAATTGTTGCATCTTTGAAGGTAAAAAGGCTCATTTGATGGACTAATTTAGGGGTATGTGTTTAATTGAGGGAAAGAGTGTGTTTAGGTAAGGAAAGGTCAAAAAGAAAAGAAGTCAAAGTTACAACAACAACAAACCCAGTGTATTCCCACATAGTGGGGTCTGGGGAGCGTATAATGTATGCAATTCATACTACTACCTCTGGAGAAGTAGAAAGGTTATTTTCGACAAACTCCGGCTCAAGACAAATAATAGTAACAAATTCATAGTAAATCAAAAGAAGTCAAAGTTAGAGTCAAAAAAAAGAAGAAAGAAAAAAAAGAAAAAATTTGTAGTTTATAAGAGTTCTCAATGGATTTTGCTTTCACAGTCAAATTTTTTTAAAAAACAATTCTTTTTTACCTTTTGCATGCATTTTCCCAAAAACAAAAACATCAAAAAGATTTTATTTTTTAGGAACTTTACACATTGTTTTATATAAAGGATAATTCTAGAAGATTATTGTTTTAAGTTTTGTACATTTTAATAATGAAAATACCAAAAGATTTTCTTTTTAGTGTCATTATGTTTTCTAGGTCAAAAAATTTAAAAAATATTTTTCTTCCTGTTGGTGCTTTATTGTAGAGCAATTTCATTTGAAGATATAATTATTTTTTTTCGTAGTTTTAGTTTCATTTTTATATGAAATCACAGATTGAAAACTCAAAAAAAGATCTTATTGATGTTTTTCATTGTTTGTTTTGATTGTGTCTCTCAAGTCGTGATTCAGTATTTTAGTTATTATTAATTGTCCAGTCTAGATGAATTACGCATACCCAATTCTCATTCGAAGTCCGGGATACGTAGGCAACCATTGGTGGGTTCTGTAATCTTTTTTTGGTCATTGTCTTAGTCCTAGCCTAGGTTCATTATCTGCTTATTCAAGTGTTAGACAAATAGAATATTGCATTTAACAGTACCATTCGGTAATTTGAAGTTATAAATTAGTCTGTCCCTTCTGTCATGTGACTCTTCTTTGTGTTAAAATCCCGAGGGTTGGGAATTCTTCTCCTTTTGCTGAATTATAAGTCGTAAGTCTTGTGTGTTGTTATTGGATGGATTATTCTCCAAGTTATAGAGTCCTGGAAGTTTCTAAGGTGCCAAAAAAGTTGATCAAGTGGTGGGATATGTTCAACTACTCTGAAAAGCACGAGCTAAAGAAAGAGTTAGGCAATCTTATTATGCTCTTATGTATCATGCCCCATCTAGATTTAATAGAGGATCGTTAACCTTCTGGGATCCAAATAGTTTGGTGTTTAGGTTTGGAAATTGTGAATGACACCTACTCGGACGAAGATATCTAGTTTGATTCATTTGTTTTATATCGGTAAAGATATGATCCTAACCCGAAATCAATCTTGCAAAAGATTTCTAGAGGATTGTCGTTTGAAGGTTAATAAACATTTAGGATTCCTGAACCAATCTTGGATTCCCTTAGACTATTTGTTCGCTAGGTTCGGGTCCCCGGAAAGCTTTGATTACTTTTGGAATGAATACTGTACCACTAAGAAAAATTGGGAGAAATGTTATCTTGAGGTGTTCTGTCTGACCCTATTAGGTACTTTAGTATTCCCATTAGATGAAAGGCATGTCAATAACCATTTGCAATAAGTAGTGATGGCCTTGTTCAACAAAGGGCAAAAGGTCACTATCGTACCCATGGTTTTGGTAGAAAGATATAAGGCTTTGTCTGAGGTAAGAGCGAGGATGCAATTTTTTGAAGAAAGTAACCTAGTACTGGAACTATGGTTAATGGAGCAGTTTCACACTTCTTCTTTGATTTGACCGGATGTAGTTGATCATTATTTTCCTAATAGAGTGGAAGCCATGGAAAAGAGAACAAGCTTTGATAAATTCTTGTTGCATGTGGGAGTCAATGCTTGGATTGAATTTCTCGAATCAAGAATAGATGGAAACATCTTATGGACCTATCTGTGGTTCCACCAAAAAATTATCTTAGTCAAATCTCGCATGCAACCTCTTCTAGTACTGATAGGGCTCTAATGCACTAGACTATACAGTTCGAGTAGGGTAATTCCCAGTTGGATAGATTGCAGGACGTTCCACCAATAATGGATCTTCAAAAGAATGTCAAGTACTTTAGGGATAAAGCTAAAGATGAGATAAAATACGTGCAGTTTTGGTATAACACAATGGGGATGGGTGGGGTACAACTCAGAGATATGGGATCTGGCTATAATCTATATCTCGGGGTATTAGTAGGCCCTTACTAGCACAACTGAGAGGACGTATATTGAAAAAAAACATAGTTAATGACAATGAAGGTAAAGATGTGAGGGTCAGAACGGAGTTATTGAGAGTCTGGGTATCAGATTTGATCATGATTGTGGAAGGGTGCCAGAAAAATCTTTTTGGATGTACTATCTAAGAGTCAGGGACACCCACCAGAAGATTTCTCCCAAATATTAAGGTGTCATTACAGGATATGTTAAAAAGTTTGAGTGAGAGAGCAAGAACTTCACAGACAGGCCATCTTAGTTGGGGTCATCACGTGGCACAATTGTTTGATTGGGCATTTTCTATCTTTTGCTTGGTTGGAAGTCTTTTGTTTTTTATTGTGATGTTGTGTATCTATAATTTGGTTACAAATTTGTTTCAAGACTGGAGTTTTGATTATTGGTGTTATGCATGTTGTCTTGGTGGTCTAGAGTGTCGTTTAGTTTTTATGTGATTAGTATCAAGGTTGTCTTAGACTTGGAGTCTATTTTTGATTATATCTTCTATGAAAAATCTAGTTATCTTTCACTGCTCTTTCCTTTTGTTTGTTCGTGGTACTTTAAGGGTGTCAGGCCTAAACTGACGGGTGACCCCTGCGAGGTAGTCAAGCCTAAACTGACAGGTGACTCCTCATATACTACGTTGGATACGTAGTTCTGGAATACAGGGACTGCTACTAACGACTCTGCCTATCTAACGGGGAAGCCACCATTCCTGCACTCGCTCGGTGCTAAATCCTACTCCCAACTGAACTGACTCGGAATACTGAACTATTTTAAGTTTAACTGATTATGATGACTGACTGAACTGATAATGCTCAAACATATTCTGAGACTATTCTGAAGATACTGACACTAAGTAAACAACTAAGTTTTTGGGTATTCATAACCCCCAGAACTTGACAGCAATAATAGTTAAATAATACTAAACTTGGAGGACATAATATGAAAGCATTTATCAAAAATTCATTCTTGTAGGCATTTCATCAAACACTTGATATTCATGGTTCAAGATAAGCATGAGAATAGTTTAAAGCTTGTAGAAATAACATGATTTCAATGCCAACATCACCAATTATGAATTAAATCAGTGAATAACAACATTAAAACAAGTGGGGTTTGATAACAACAACAATTTCATGTAAACATGGTATAGAATTTCAATTCATGGGAGTTCATGGTAAAAATCACAATTTAAGATCACAATAACTTGTAAAGATTACAACTTTGAATCTAAAATTAGCTACTTAGACTCCATGGGTGAAAGGGGCCCATGGATGAACACTTAACATACCTGGGTTGATGAATTTGGGAGAATTGATGGTGAATTCTTGAGATTTGATGGTGAATTCTTGAGATTTGATCTTAAATCTTGAAGGGCTAGGGTTTGTTCTTGAAAGAGGGCTACTTTAATTTGAGTAAATTGTGAAAATAATGAGCAATTAATTCTCTTTGGGACTTAAATCCCGTTTTTGGACTAAATGGTGTGAAGGAAAGGACTTAAATGCCCTTGGGAACTAAAAATGTGGAACTGAACTCAAAATCCTGATTTTGACCCCCGGCGCAATGCGGTACAATCGTGTCGGGCCACTGGAAAATGGACCATCCCAAACTGGAACCTTGGCATGGCGCGGCGCCATCGCAGTACCCCACTGAACGCGAATTTGGCCCCTGGCGCGATGCGGTGCTATCACGGTGATCCACTGGAAAAGGACTAACGCAAAATAACACATCAGTGTGTGACAGTGCTTATCGGGATGGCACACTGAAAAATGATAATCGTGAATTTAGCCATCACCACGATGCAGCCTTATCGCGTTGGGCTACTATTTCACACTAAGCGCCATAACTTATCACCCGAGTATCGAATTTAGGTGAAATTGGTATCATTGGAAATTTAATTTAATTTTCTACAGTTTGGTGGGCCTTAAGCTGGAAAAATTCTTAGTAGAACAAAAGATATGCTCGATTTAAGTTGACTAAAGCAATATTTTTACCGAAAACTCAATTAGTAAGGAATATTTTAATTCGTCTAATAGCTGGGAGTTATTTTGAGGCCTTAACGTACATCAAACTAACTCATAAAACTATCAAAGAACTATGATGTATTATGTATGAGTTTGAAACATGACTCTAACATAGGTTTTGATTTTTGGGGTATTACAATATTTCTCCCTTAAGATCATTTGTCCTTGAATGAGATTGGTTAAGCTGAAAGCACTGAGGAACTGGGATTACATGCCAAACATACGTGATGAAATGTGATTACATGACTGAGTCTGAGACATGACTCATCACTGAACTGATTATGTGAATGCATGACTAACATGAGAATGATATACAGCTGAAACTGATCATGGAAAAGAGGAATTATAAAAAGATAGTTACCTTAAGCTGAATCTGAGTTTGCGGAGAAAAGATGAGGCTACTTGGTCCGCATATCTGCTTCTGCTTCCCAAGTGTCTCCCTCAATGGACTGATTCCACCAAATAACCTTGACTAAGGGAACTTCTTTGTTCCTTAGTCTATGAATTTGTCGATCAAGGATCTCGACTGGAATTTCTTCATAAGAAAGGTTGTTCTGAACATATACGCTTTCTAAGGGAACAACTATAGATGGATCACCAATACACTTCTTCAACAAGGAGATATGGAATACTGGGTGCACTAATGCTAAGTCTGCTGGCAACTCAAGCTCATAAGCCACCTTTCCAAAATGGATCAAAATTCTGTAAGGGCCAGCATATCAGGGACTAAGCTTCCCCTTCTTACCAAACCTCTTTACCCCCTTCCTAGGGGAGATTTTTAGATATACAAAATCATCAATCTCAAACTCAAGATCTTTCCTTCTCATATCTGCATAAGATTTCTATCGACTTTGGGCTGCCTTAAGCCTCTCCTTGATCAACTATACTTTCTCTAAAGCATCAAACACCAAGTCAGGACCCACAACCATGGCCTCACCTACTTCAAACAAACCAATCAGAGATCTACATCTCCTTCCATACAGAGCCTCAAACGGAGCCATCTGAATACTGGAATGATAGCTGTTATTATATTCGAATTCAATCAAAGGAAAATGGTCATACCAACTGCCCTTACAGTTAACTAAATATGCTCTTAACATGTACTCAAGGGTCTGAATGGTCCTCTCTGCCTAACTATCTGTCTGAGGGTGGAAGACAGTACTGAGGTTAACCTGGGTACCAAGACCCTTCTAAAAGGGCTTCCAAACGTGAGAGGTAAACTGAGTACCTCTATCTGAGATGATAGATAGCAAAACACTGTGTAACCTAACCAACTCTCTGATATAGAGTTTGGCATAGTCCTCAAATGAATAAGAAGTATGAACTGGCAAAAAATAGACTGATTTGGTCATCCTATCTACGATGACCCAAATCAAATCATGCTGACGATGAGTACGAGGTAAACCTATCACAAAATCTATGTTCACTTCCTCCCACTTCCAGTTGGGAATACTGAACTCCTACATAGACCCACTTGGCTTCTGATGTTCAATTTTAACCTGCTGACAAGTGGAGCACTTAGCCACAAAATCTGTAATATCTCTCTTCATCTCACTCCACTTATAGATTTCCTGTAGATTGTGGTATATCTTTATGGCCCCTGGATGAATCGAGTAACGTGCATGATGTACTTCTGTAAAAATTTGTTGTCTCAACTCATCAACACACGACACACATAGTCTACCCTGGCAACGTAACACACCAACTCCCCCTTGGGAGAAAACCTCTATTTTCTGGTCTTTGACTGACTCCTTTAACTTCACCAGACTAGGATTCTTATCCTGCTTTTCTTTCACTTCGACAACCAAGGAATATTACGAACTATTATGAACCCAAACTCTACCCTATGGCAAGCTGATGAACTTCCTGAACTAACTTCTTCTTATCATCCTCACATGAGCAACACTACCCATAGACAGTCTACTCAGGGCATCTTCCACTACATTGGCCTTGCTCGGGTGATACAAAACACTCATAGCATAATATTTCAAAAATTATAACCATCTCCTCTAACGCAAATTCAAATCCTTCTGCAAAAACATATAATATAAGCTTTTGTGATATGTGAACACATTAGCATGCACCCTATACAAATAGTGCCTCCAAATCTTTAAGGCAAACACAACAGTTGCTAACTCAAGATTATGGGAAGGGTAATTCTTTATATGGGGATTAAGTTGTCTAGAGGCATAGGCCACAACCTTACCCTTATACATCAAAATACACTCTAAACCAACTTTGGAAGCATCACAGTACACAACAAACCCATCTAAACTATTGGGCGGTGGTGATTCGAGTATTCAACTCCTGAAAACTCTTCTTACAAGAATCTGACTACTGAAACTTAACTTTCTTCTGAGTCAATCTGGACATGGGGGATGCAATAGACGAAAACCCTTCAACAAATCGCCGGTAATAGCCAGTCGAACCCAAGAAACTACTGATATCTAATGGAGAAATGGGTCTGGGCTAGTTTCTCACCTCTTCAATGTTTTGAGGATCAACTCTAATGCCATCGCCGGAATTAATATGGCCAAGAAAAGCTACTGATCTTAGCCAAAATTCATACTTATTGAATTTGGTGAACAACTGATGGGTTCTAAGAGTCTGCAATACTATTCTGAGGTGGTCTGCATAATCGTTTTTGTTACGGGAATAGACAAGAATGTCATCAATGAAGATTATGATAAACTTGTCCAAGTACTTCTTGAACACTTGGTTCATCAAGTCCATGAAGGTTGTTGGGGAATTTGTGAGACCAAAGGACATGACTAGAAACTCGAAGTGACAATACCGAGTCCAGAAAGTTGTTTTGGGAATGTCACATTCTCTGACTGTGAGTTGATGATAGACGGATCTGAGGTCTAACTTAGAAAAATAAATGGCACCCTAAAGTTGGCTGAACAAGTCATCAATTTTGGAAGTGGGTATTTGTTCTTGATTGTCACTTTCTTCAACTGACGGTAGTTAATACACATTCTAAGAGAACCATCTTTCTTACACATGAATAGGACTAGTGCGCCCCACGGAGAGATGCTGGGCCTAATGAATCCCTTATCTAGGAAATATTTCAACTATTCTTTCAACTCTTTGAGTTTGGCTGGAGCCATTCTGTATGGCAGAATAGAGATAGGTTGTGTATCTGGAAGAAGGTCTATTCCGAAGTTAATTTCCCTTTTGAGAAAAACTCTGGGAGGATCTTCAGGGAACACATCTGGAAATTTCCTTACTACTGAAACTGACTCAAGAGTTGGAGCCTCAGAATTTGAGTCCTTGACTCAGACAAGATGATAAATACACCCCTTGGATATCATTTTCCTCGTACGAAACAAGCTGACCCCTAAGCTCTGCAGTACTACCCATCAATTCAAGGATTAGTTCATTTGAAAATTGAAAATAAACTACTAGGGTATATACTGAAAAGGGTTCTACTAGAATTTCGGGACTGACTTCGAAGTTGACGACTATATAAGGGGTTAAAACGTAAAGAGAACCTACAGGGTCTAGTAAAGCATAAACATATAAATGAAAGACTTGCAACATACCAGTGACCACATCAGGAGAATTTTCCTGATCCTGTTGGGAATGAAAGGCATACAATCTATTTGGACGCTGACCAGTGGTCGCACTGGAAATAGCACCCTACCGAGTCGGGCGACCGACTGGAAATGATGACTGGTAGGACTGGCCCTGTTGGCGTAAATCCTTATGTTTCTGAGCAACTACCCAACACTCCCGAATCTGATGGCCTGGCTTTCCACACCCAAAGCATACATCGCTGTCAACTCTATACTCACCCTGATGACTTTTAACCATATTTCTGGCAAAGAAAATTTGTATGATAACTATTAATACTGCCTTGGGACTTAGAGCCTGGCGCCCTATCCCTTTTATCATTTCTAAACTTAGGTAGTGGGGCAATAGCTGGAGATAGAGATGGAACTAAAGATTTTTTATAGAAATGAGGACGGTTACCACCTTCTGACCTTAGCTGATTATAATTAAAGCTACCCATTCTAGCCCTGTCGTTCTCTCTCTTTATTTCCTTGGTCTTCTGCTCCTTAACCTATTAAGCATAGACCTTAAGCCTAGATAGGTCCATCTCCTTTATCAACATTGCAATCCTACACTCCTTGACCACACTTTCAGATACCCCAGATACGAACTTGCTCATCTTAGACCCACTATTAGCTACCACAAGGGGAGAACACCTAGCTAGCTGAGTAAACTTGAGGGAATACTCCTTCACACTCATATTTCCTTGCCTAAAGTTGATAAACTCTAACACCTTGGATTCTTTCAACTTCAACGAAAAGAACCAATCTAAGAAGGCAGTAGCAAACTCTTCCCATTCTATAGGCCCTGCATCTGCACCTTTATCTACCTTCCACTGCTTAAACCATGTATGAGCCACATTCTGCAAATGGTAAGCAGCTAATTCAGCACTCTCACTAGAAGTTACCCCCATAATATTTGTTAGCTTCTGCACCATGTCTAAGAATTCCTGCGGATCCTCTTCAGATTTGGATCCTAAAAATAGAGGAGGATTCATTAGGGTAAAGTCCTGAATCCTAGTTGCGGTAATATTAGCCACTGGGTTGGCTAGGACAATGGATGGTTGAGAATTCTGAGCCTCTATAGAGTGAGCTAGAGTTGTGAATACAGCTCTAAACTCTGCATGAGAAACATGCTCATTCAGGGGATCTTCCTGAATGGGCGGAGGTGTTGGCTGGTTTATGTTTCTTCTTTGGTTTGTATTTTTTGGAGGCATGTTCTGTAAATGAAAGAAAGAGTATATTAGATAGAGAGCTTAACTTGAGCTCATGCTCAGTCTCATGACATGAACACTAAAAGAAGGGAAACTTTTCCTAAACGCCCTGTAGCCTCCTGCCATAAGTGTGGTGTGCTTCACGCCCATACACAAGACTCTAATTGACGCGACTTTCAGACTTCTTAGGATACTTTAAAACCTTAGCTCTGATACCAAGTTTGTAATGCCCCGAGAGTATACCCTGGGCGCCACATGGTGCTTACGGTTCTGAGAGACCACAAGCTAACCCATGAGCTGGTACTTACTGTGAGTACTGAATATAATAACACAAGAGGAAGAACAATTGATGAGCCATAAGGTTTTAGCAACTGAAAACAATACTGGATCATGAATCTAGAAACATCTGTCTGAAACTAATAAAACAATAACAAAACTAATTATCTGTCTGAAATGTCCGAAGGCCTCTAAAATTGACTGAATATGAGTTGATAGGATAGGCCCCAACTAATGACAAGTAGCTATAGAACTAAAAGCATGAAAATAAATATAGTATGTCCTAAAAAATAAGGACTCACCACTTCTACGGCTGATAAATCTGGAAAGTCTATGCGCGATCTGGGAACTAAGTGTCCGTACCTATGATATGATACATCATAGCGCAAGAAAAGAGTATGCTATTAGTACTTTGAATGTACTGGTATGCTAAATGAGATTGGTTAATATGCATGGTTTCATGTACAGGAGTAATAACTGACTGAGTGCATAGCATGAAGTACTGAATAGAATGAATGAAATATATAAATACTGAGAATGCATGACCAAGCATAATACATGTTCTGAATATAATTTGTAAACTAAAATACTGAAATCTGATAACTGAATGATTGATATCTGTATGCTATGGTTGATGATAGGCGGATTTACACGCCTATATCAATATATTTTGCCCATATTTTAGCCTAGTTTTGAGAACAAATTATATATTTCATGCACTTTTAGTCCTTTTTCCCGTAAATGAGCTAACGAACATGACTAGGAAAGTTTCAGGTATAAATGATGCAAAATACAGCATTTTATGGCTAACTTGACGCAAAATAAAGCTCACGAACGAAGGAGAAGGAAGTGGGACGCCTAAAGGACCAAAACTGCTGCATGGAAAATCTGTCCCGGGCTAAAACAGCAATTCTGAAGACTTTGGGGACTTACAGACACAGCTGGATTTTGACAATGATACATTAACCTAGTACAATTAGGTTATGTATTTCATTATTTTATGTGGATTATGATAATGTTACCTTAACCTAGTACATTTGGGTTAAGGATTTCATTAGTCTAGTAGGATTTGGTTATTTATTTCATTAGCTTAGTAGGAGTAGGATATGGGTATTATAAATACCCTATCATGCTAGAGATTTTTAATGAATCTGACATTCATCATTCAACAATTAATTTTCTTCCATCCCTCTCATCTTCCACTACAAACACTTCTAATCTACTCTTCTATTCTTAAACTCCACAACAAGAGAATCGTTACTTGCTAAGGAATCACGCCTCACGCCTATCATTTGATCCACACGCCATTACTCAATATCGTGATATAATAACAATGTCAATCGTTATTTCCTTCGCATTCATGGGTAACTAAACTTCTCTGTTGGGGTTATGGAAGCCGAATAAGTTACTATCTATTGCTGTGAGTTTGTGAGTTCGAGACACGTATATTGCTTATATCATTATTCTCTTCATCTTAATCTACATTCTTTGCGGTTGCAAACGCAAGAATACGCCAGTCTAACATTTAACTTGTTCGAGAGAAAAGTTATTTGTCTGGAAAAGAGATAATGTCAAGGTAGTAGGACACCCTTTCCTATTAAAAAGCTAGTGCCGTAACTGTACTTACCTCTTGGAGAATTCGTACCGTTAGACACGCTTTAAGCTCGAGAGAGTTAAAGTGAAATAGTCCTTGTTTAGGTCGAGAGACGCTTGGATTTACCATCGACTACAATCCTCTATAAGCAATTGCATGTCAGAATTCTACACACTCATAGCCAATAGAGACGTATACCTCAGAAGGCGGACATAAACCCAACGCTTCAATTCTCATTGTTTACAACCAACGTAACAATCTCTCTCTTTTTACTTTATTATTTTCAGCTTTTGTTTACATTACTTGCAAAACAAGAATCCCCCCTTCTTACGAGACTTGCACCAAAAGTTTAGTAATTTTACTTACTTGTTGGCCAAGCTATTCCCTGTGGGATCGACACCCAACCCAGGTTGGGTTCTATATTTGCTAACGACCGCTTTACACTCAAACGAGAGTTGTAGATTGAGCGTTATCAAAAATTGGCGCCGCTGCCGGGGAATACAAGTGTCAATTAAGTTCGTAATAATTACTAGACCCTTTGGTCAAAGATTCTCGTACTTTTACTTTTAGTTGTTGTTTTTGTTTTATTCAGGTTTGTTCAGTGCATCAATGGATGCACAACGTGAAATTGAAAGGATGGCTGCTCAAGCGCATCAGCAGAATATTGATACCCCAGGGCGTGCAACAAATCCTGATGATGAGGACTTGGGCGATGAGGAGCTACTAAACCCACGGCATACTGCTGAGATGGCGGCACCTATGCAGAGGAGAGATCGTCAAGAGCGATTTAGGCCTGAACGCCGAGCTGTGCAAATATCGTTCGATGATGATGATGATGATCTTAATAGAGCTGGTGCCACAGGAGCCATTATTCTTCCACCATTGGCACCCGGAGCCAAGTTCAACATCACAAGCACCATGATTTAGTTATTGCAACTCAAGGGATTATTTGGTGGACTAGCAGGCGATGATCCGAATATGCATCTCATCAACTTTATTTCTACATGCAAGTCGTTTGACAATCCTGGTGTTGGTCAGAATGTAATTCGATTACGCTTATTTCCATTGTCTCTGTCTGGGGAGGCAACTCTATGGTTGAATGGGCTGACTCCTGATTCTATTACAAATTGAAGGCAATTGAGAGACGCTTTCCTAGAAAGATTTTTTCCGCCATCCAAAAGAGCACAATTGAGAGATGAAATCAATAACTTTCATCAGCTTCCAACTGAAGCCCTTCATGAAACATGGAAGAGGTTCAAGACGAAGCTAATGAGGTGCCCAAACCATCATATGACTAATATTCACCTAATGGAGATATTATATAGAGCCCTGAATTCAATAACTAAACCAGTGGTGGATAATGCGGCTGGAGGATCCTTTATGGATCTCACCTTTGGTCAAGCAAGCAATATGCTAGATCGTATGACGAAACAAAGTAGAGCTTGGCATACCAGGGATTCTGAGGTAGCAAGCCCCACTTTATCTATAGGCATGACTGCAGACCAAAGGAGAAGGGAAGAAGAACGTGATCAAGATATGGCGCACATAAAAACACAAGTGGATCTTCTTACAAAGCATTTATTATCAGGGAAGACCGAAAAAGTGAAAGTTGTTGCGTCAAAAGGAAGAGACGAATCTGATTCGGATGAGGAAGCCAACTACTTAAACAATCAGGGGGGGTTCCGAGGCAATGCCCAAGGAAACCAAGGTCGGAACTACTATGAGAAATTTGGAAACAAGGACCAAAGTAGTTGGAAGAACAAGAATGACAATAGTGGTGTGTATGTTCCCCCTGGAAGACGTGACACCACCACATCTAGTTCTGGAAGTATGGAAGACATGATGGCTAAATTACTGAAAGGAGTGGAAGCAACGAGCGCAGGAGTAACAGAGGTAATAAATGATTTGTCCTCTATGAAGCAATTAGTTGATTCTCATTCCACTTCAATCAAGCAAATCGAGCAGCAATTGAGCCAACTTTTAGCAGCACTCAATCAAAGAAAGGCTGGCACTTTACCTAGCGATACTGTGCAAAACCCAAGGAATGATGGGTCATGCATGGCCATCACTACCAGAAGTGGTAAGGTGTTGGAAACTTTAGAAAAAGGCAAGAAAGTGGTTGATGAAGAAGCGGAAATTAATGATAAGGCGAAAGGGGAAGATGCCGCAGCATCCGATCCTAACGTCCTTAACGTCACTCCTCACGACGTGCAGCCTGGAAAAGCTGAAAAACGGAAGCAAGAGGAGAAGAAAGACGTGGAGAGAACAATTCCATACCCACCGCCACCTTTTCCCCAAAGATTGAAGAAGGTGGCGGATGATACGAAGTTCAGCAAATTCATGACTATGTTAAAGCAGCTGACCATTAATGTTCCATTGGTGGAAGCACTTGAAAAAATGCCTGGGTATGCGAAATTTATGAAGGATCTTTTGACAAAGAAGCGGGAAGTAAGTTATGAGTTGAAAGATGATGTCCATCACTGCAGCGCAATCGCTACCCAATCAATAGTTCAGAAGAAGGCTGACCCCGGAGCTTTCACTATCCCTTGCACGATTGGATCGTTGGATTTTGCCAAGGCATTGTGCGATCTGGGTGCTAGCATCAATTTGATGCCACTATCCGTCTACAGGAAGTTGGGGTTAGTTGATCCGACACCAACCAATATGAGGCTCGTGATGGCTGATAGGTCGGTAAAATGACCTGTGGGTATCTTGAATGATGTGTTGGTGAAGGTTTCTTCCTTCATATTTCATGCAGACTTCGTTATTCTGGATTGTGAGGTGGATTCGGAAGTTCCCATAATCTTGGGACGACCCTTCCTCGCAACTGGAAGTGTGCTTATTGACATGATAAATAATGAGCTTTTATTTCGAATGAATGACGAAGTGATTCACTTTGATATATGCAAAGCCATGAAGCATCCCAGCGATATGAATGAGTTATCTGTAGCTGATGTTCATCATGAGGATATGAAAGCATTATCTATAGAGAAACAGCCTACTGTTGAGCCATTGTCTGCTGCACCACTGAAAGTTGAGCATGAGGATAATGAAGATTATGAAGAACTTATGGGTGCTCTAACAGAAATAGAGTCTTATACTCCTAAGCAACCGGATTGTGATCTCAAGAATCAACCAACAGCGAAGACTCCCATTGACGAGACACCAATACTAGAATCGCAAGAGCTCCCCGATTATCTAAGGTATGTGTTCTTGGAAAGTAGAAATATACTTCCGGAGAGTGAAAATGATTTAAGTGAACAGCACGTAGAAGATCTCATCTCTGCTCTGAAGAGATACAAGAGAGCTATGGGTTGGACTATTGATGATATAATTGGTGACTCTCCGGGGAAATGTATGAGCCATCTCAAAAAAGATCGCATGCCCACAGGTAAGCCTCATTATCGTCTAAATCCTTTTAGAAATAGATCCACCATTTACCTCGATGAAGTCTGAGTACTCGAGGTAACCATGTTGTGCCACGACAATAAATAAGGCGCTAGATGGGAGGCAACCCATCGTTTATCGTTTTTCATTTATCGTTTATCATTTTCTTTCATTCTAGTACTTGATTTGTTTTTAATTAATGAAAATCCAAAAATAAGAGTCGTGCCACGACCAAAACTAAGGCGCTTGGTGGGAGGCAACCCATCGTACTAATCGTTTTTATTGTTTTGAGCAAATATAGGTGCAAGAGGTATTCAATGAGGAGATTGGTTTCAAATGACGATTTGGATGTATTGAATGGTAAAGGTGGTAAGTTAGGCATAAGGATGCATAAAGCTACGGATTGAGCATTACTCATGCCAAAATAGGCATCAAGGAAGGCTAGGCCTAGGTAAAACTAGGCCACGAACATTGCAAAACCTATCCTATAGCCTAAGGCCTCGGAATCTAGTATGTTATACACTATGCGCCGCCTATGCTATAGCATTAGGTCTCAGTATCTCAAATGCTATACACTATGCGCCGCATATGTCCCTAAATGCCATAGACAATGCGCCGCATAGTGTATGGCATTCTTAAATAAATGCATGGCATATGCTATGGCATTCTTCTCAACTAGGCAAAGCATTAGGCACCACCTATGGTCACTTTTGGTCTCCAAATCCGATTTTAATGGGCCAAAACTCGACCCAATCTTTTCTTATAAATATGAGACTTAGTCTTGAACCAAAAACACATTGGAAACCTAGCTTATGCACCACCTATAGTCTCCAAAACCTATCAAAAAGTTTCATTTTGCTCTTTTTCATCACAAGAACATCATCCAAAGGGCTTCAACCAAGTAAGTACTACTTTGTTCTTCATTTATATTTTGTAAGTACTACTTTACTACACCTATTATGAATTGCTAAATCTTGAAAAAGTATTGGTGATGTGAACGTGTTTGAATTGTTGATACAAAACCAAGTGAGTGAACATGTACGTTAGGATGCTCTTAACTTATGTACGACTTGAATTTGATTTTGATGCATTGTTATACTACTTGAAGAATTGCTATAGTAATGAACATTGCATAATCTTGTCACTTGAATACTTACATGTTAGAATATCCCGTTCATCGTAATAAGACTTATAACTGCCTACCGACATAGGAGGTTGAGTTTATTGATAGAAACGATACCATGATGTAATCCCTATGTAGTAGTCTTGTTATACCTAACATGAAAGTATTGCAAAGGTTGCAAGAAGTGATATATCTCTGATTTTCTCGTTGGAATATAGCTCCTAAAACGCATGTCGATGAAGTCTAAGTAATCGACCACTTTCACTTCACTAATTTGTAGCAACAAACTAAGTGTGGGGTGGTACCCCTACTGCTTGTGTATAGATTGTATACATTGGGATTGTGATACCATTAACACTATTTCAAGTCTCAGGTACAATGGCACCCAAAGCAAGACAAGGCAAAGAAAAGGCTACCACTTCCCAAAAGAGCAAGAAAAGAGGCTGCAAGGAGTAAGGAGAACCCTCCTCGCTGCAAATACCTCGACTCACGCTTGGAATTAAGTGGGATACTTATGAGTAACTTCTGAGGATGACGACTCTGATGATGATTCCGATGAAAGGGGTATGACCCCAGACATAGAGGATGAGTCCGACTAACCAGGTTCTTCTTATTTATTTTCCACTGAGGACAGTGTACCGACTAAGTGTGGGGTGGTGGTATTGCATGCTATACTTCTCTACTCGCATCTATGTTTGTTTGCATTTGTTTTATTTTTGTTTTATAATCTCATAGTTAAGATTTTTTTTTAGTAGTTAATATTTTTTTTAACTTAGCTTCGCATGAGATTATTCTAATAGGCAGCATGAGATTATAACAAGAGTATGTGCTACAATTATGACTATTGAGACATTTAGGCTCCAGTTGTGACTCATTATTTGATATTGTGTGGTTCAATTCCTTCACTTGTTGGGTCAAGAGTCTATATTACCTCCAATAAAGTCGACCATGTGCCTTGTGTGTGTGAGATAATAGTATATTCTATGTTTGTGGCTGATGCTAGAACTTTCCTGGTATGTATGCAAAGCGAAAATAAGGAGTGTAAGTTTAGGAGGTGATTTAGGCATTTCTTTGACAACCTATATTTGTTTACCTTCAGTTTTACCAACCCATGGACATCATCCTAGTTAAACCCTTTTGAGCCTTTAGCCTATTTTCTTTGACAACCTTGTATGTAAGCCTAATCCATTTTTTCAAAGACCATAATTTAATCCAAACTCCTAAGTTCTTTAAAGTGAAAAAGTCATGTGACAACATAAGAGGAAATTGGGTGAGTATGATGCTATAAATTGTAATGGTGCTTGAATGTGTTATGAAAAAGAAAGTGCTATCATAAGAGGTATGTTGTGAAAAGAAAAAGGAAAAGAAAGCTGAAAAGCGAGTTGTGCTTAAAATTTAAAAACAAAAGAGGAGAACAAGGGTAGTAGAACAAAAGAAAAAAGAAAGGTTGAAAGAAAAAAATGTCAATGATACAATGTGATGTATTAAAGCGCTTAGGAACATAGTCACTATTCTTGGCCAAAATAGTCCTACCCGTCCCTTAGCCTACATTACAACCATCAAAAGACCTACTTGATCCTAATCTTAACATTCCAACATTTAGTAGAGTATTACATTAAGGGCAAGCCTATGGTCATCAGTCGCTACATATGAATTCTTTGTGAGAGTGAGAGCAAGGACATTTTGATACCCATGTTTGAAAAATATGCTATATTTATGAGTGATTATGGGTACTATATGGTGAGACACACATGGTTGATGAGTTTTGGATAGTTGTATATGATTCTATGCACTTTAACGTTTGCATGCGAGTTGATCACCATCAAGAGTCTATACTTGAGGTTAAATTGTTTCTACTTATAATCGGAAAGCTACTCTTGGTTGATAATCGTTGTGCTTGTCTTAATAAATGTTTTGTGTTGTTGCTGTAAAAACCTTAAGTTGATGCTTAGAAGGACATGATATGTTGTTCGAGGACGAACAAAGCTCTAAGTGTAGGGTGTTGATGATAGGCAGATTTACACGCCTATATCAATATATTTTGCCCATATTTTAGCCTAGTTTTGAAAACAAATTATATATTTCATGCACTTTTAGTCCTTTTTCCCGTAAATGAGCTAACGAACATGACTAGGAAAGTTTCAGGTATAAATGATGCAAAATACAGCATTTTATGGCTAACTTGACGCAAAAGAAATCTCACGAACGAAGGAGAAGGAAGTGGAACGCCTAAAGGACCAAAACTGCTGCATGGAAAATCTGTCCCGGGCTAAAACAACAATTCTGAAGACTTTGGGGACTTACAGACACAAAACTGGATTTTGACAATGATACATTAACCTAGTACAATTAGGTTATGTATTTCATTATTTTATGTGGATTATGATAATGTTACCTTAACCTAGTACATTTGGGTTAAGGATTTCATTAGTCTAGTAGGATTTGGTTATTTATTTCATTAGCTTAGTAGGAGTAGGATATGGGTATTATAAATACCCTATCATGCTAGAGATTTTTAATGAATCTGACATTCATCATTCAACAATTAATTTTCTTCCATCCCTCTCATCTTCCACTACAAACACTTCTAATCTACTCTTCTATTCTTAAACTCCACAACAAGAGAATCATTACTTGCTAAGGAATCACGCCTCACGCCTATCACTTGATCCACACGCCATTACTCAATATCGTGACATAATAACAATGTCAATCGTGATTTCCTTCGCATTCATGGGTAACTAAACTTCTCTGTTGGGGTTATGGAAGCCGAATAAGTTACTATCTATTGCTGTGAGTTTGTGAGTTCGAGACACGTATATTGCTTATATCATTATTCTCTTCATCTTAATCTACATTCTTTGCGGTTGCAAACGCAAGAATACGCCAGTCTAACATTTAACTTGTTCGAGAGAAAAGTTATTTGTCTGGAAAAGAGATAATGTCAAGGTAGTAGGACACCCTTTCCTATTAAAAAGCTAGTGCCGTAACTGTACTAACCTCTTGGAGAATTCGTACCGTTAGACACGCTTTAATCTCGAGAGAGTTAAAGTGAAATAGTCCTTGTTTAGGTCGAGAGACGCTTGGATTTACCATCGACTACAATCCTCTATAAGCAATTGCATGTCAGAATTCTACACACTCATAGCCAATAGAGACGTATACCTCAGAAGGCGGACATAACCCCAACGCTTCAATTCTCATTGTTTACAACCAACGTAACAATCTCTCTCTTTTTACTTTATTATTTTCAGCTTTTGTTTACATTACTTGCAAAACAAGAATCCCCCCTTCTTACGAGACTTGCACCAAAAGTTTAGTAATTTTACTTACTTGTTGGCCAAACTATTCCCTGTGGGATCGACACCCAACCCAGGTTGGGTTCTATATTTGCTAACGACCGCTTTACACTCAAACGAGAGCTGTAGATTGAGCATTATCAATGGTCAATAAAAACTGAAACTGAGCTACTGAGCTGATTACTGGACTGAGACTGTGGGAGTTATCATCTAACCGATATGCCTCAATATAAGCAAGCCTAAACTGCTGGGTGACTCCAGCTGGAAGGGTGTTAGTACCATGCCACGAGTACTAACACTGGCTGTGTGGATCCACTGATGTACTATCCCAAAGGACTAAAGGTGTCAGGCCTAAACTGACGGGTGACCACTATGAGGTAGTCAAGCCTAAACTGATGGGTGACTCCTCATATCCTATGCTAGTTACGCAGTTCTGAAATATAGGGACTGCTACTAACGACTCTAACTATCTAACGAGGAAGATGCCATCCCTACATGATACAAGAATAATGACCGCCTTAGCTTTTGACGACATCATTCAAAGTCACTATGTGAAGAATCAAGCTTTGGTCACATGGTGGGCATGGGATCATACTTGGAGGGGACATTTTAGCCTACCATTGATCAAACCCAAGTGTGGAAGATTTCTTGGAGCCTTGAAGACTTAAGGACTCTCGGGTTTGGACCACCTTTGTTGGTTCACGGTTTTGGTTCCCTTTACTAAGGGCATTTTGGTCACTTAGCATTAAGGGAATTTAGGAAAATTCATATTGTCTTCCAACACACCAAGGCCACCCTTGGTCATTAAGGGTAATGTGGTCTTTTTGTCTACTTTTGTAATATACTATAAGTAGTGCATTTTAGGTCTTTTCTCTTTAGTTTATGAAAGATGAAATATTGAAACACTTAAAATCCTCTCTCTTGAGAGTAGACCAACTTAGTGTAGTTCTAGTATAGGGCTTGGAAAAGATAACATTGTTCTTTGCTTGGAAACGGTGGATCTTGAGGTGAGTTGATTCCCTTGGCGGTCACCGTAAGAGTTTGGTTTTGATTAGTACATTCATTAGGGGGTTTTGAGTTTAATACAACTCTTTAGTTCTTAATCTTGTAATAATCTTGGTCTCACTATCTATCCTTTCCTTTTGTTGTTGTTATCTTGTGTAGTGGACTATTTTGGGTCATTTATTGAATCCAAAACTTGTGTTATTGTTGTTGATATTTTTCATCACGTTTTATAGCTGTTTTGGTGTTGAAATACACCCTTGTATCTTGTATTTTTGTTTTTGGTAGCAAATCCGAGTGTGGTCTCCATCTTGGTCCTCGACTCCTTAAGATTAGTGGACTGATTTTGGAGTGTGATTTCGTGTTTCCATTGTCATTTCCGTATCATTTGGTATCAAACCATGTCTTGATCTTGTTCCCACAAGATCAATCTTGGGCTTGTTAGTTGAAAAAAAAATTGTTAAAAAAAAAGTTGAAATTTGAAAATTCCAGAAAAATAGCAATCTGTCCATTTTGTGTTCTTGGCCGAAAATTGTGTTCTTGTTGTGTATTGGCCAATATTTTTACTTTTTTTTGTTGTCTCTAAGTGTTAATTTTGTTCCTCACTAACACGTTGAGTCTATATCTTAGATTTGAGCTTGAAATGTTGATGTTGTCAATGTGAACAAAGTGTGGCCGATTGTTGTTGCGGGTTCGAGACTTGAACGTGTGATGTGTTGTTGGTTCAAGTTTTGAACGTGTATTGTGGATATTGTGTTGTGGAATTTAAGCTTGGGAATTTGTTGTTGTTGTTTGGGAGGTCCAACTTGAACCTTAGAACTTCAAGACTCAAAGTTTGTATTCTTGGTGTTCTTCACCATTTCCATATATTGTTGAAAAAAAAATGGTTGTTGATCTTAGAAGTTGAAGAAAAAGAGTGTTTATTGTGTTAGTCTTGCAAGACATAGATCCAAGTTTCAAGGTGTATTACTTGTGACTCAAAGACTTTTCCTATACACTAAAGACTTTACATCACTTCTCACCAACTTTCCCATGAAACAAGGGTCCATATTTTAAGGAAAAGTACTACAAAAGTCAAGTCTTGAAATTTGAAACTTGAAAAAAAGGCTTCAAGACTTATTTTCCCTCCTAAAACAAATTCCACCAATCTAAATTAATTTTTGACCAAGACTTGAACCTTTGAGAATAACCACTTGATAAAACCGAACCAATACGTGGTTGCCACGTCATCACTTCTACTGTTCACGCAATATTTTTGAGCTCAAATTTTAGATTCTTAGTTTCATCTTATTGTTTCATTAGTTTCATGTCTTGATTATAGAATTAATTAACAACTAGTAATCACCTACTTAGTTGTAGTTTAATTATTGAATCTATTTCTTCGTGTCTTCGTTATTTGTGTGCTTTTCTCATTTTTAACTTTTAGTAACTTCTTTGTTTCAAGTTCGTAAGTAAATTTTGTTTTGTTTCTTGAGTCGATCAAGCAAGAATCCATTTCGTCCGACTACCGGAGTATAAGCAACTTTCAATATTCGCCGCTCCAATTGTGAGGATCACAAAAGTGAGTGAATACACTTGTTGGTGAGGAGCTTTTACTATTAATCTTGTTTGTTCATTTTGTAGGTTCAAAAGGTGATATAAGGGGAATATGTCTTCGATAGCCGGGGATTATTGTGACTACAATATGGGAGACTATGGTTGTAGTGAGAGGTTTTATGGCTACGAAGTTGAGGGAGATTGCGGAGGCTATGAAAATAGCCATGATCAAAACTTGGGCAGATTTGAAAGTTACTGTTTTGAGGGAGAAAATGAGATGAATGAAGTGCCTAGTACTTATGGTGACTTTGGAGATGATGTAGGACCTCGTGATGGATCTTATGATGACGTTGGGGCATATGAGGAGTCCTACACTTCTCACTTCAAACCTAGATTTGGTGTTAGGTATAACCCTTTCGTTCGCAAAGCTTATGAGAGCTATGATGAGAGTACACGTGAGGAGTGTGAAGATTTATATTCTCCACCTTGTAGTACTTCTTATCAAGATCGATATAGTGTGAATGGTTATACTAGCTCTAGTGGAGGTTGTTCAACGAGAAGAAGAGGGTATGCATCTCCAAAACCGAGGGGTACTCATGTCTTTTATAATGTTGATCCAAGAAGGAGTGTACACTCCGTAAAGGTGACCATTTGTGGGATACCAGGCTGCCTCATTGTGTTAAATGATAGGTACTATAGAAACTACATTGTTCTATCCATGGTTGACTGCTTGGGGTTGTTTTGCGAACCTTTACTCGTTCCATACTTCTTGGACGGGTTTAAGGTTACCGAGAGGGTCAAAGTTGTCTTCTCCCAATTTGAGTACCATGAGGAGGTGTGGTGTGATATTCTTCCATTGACATATGGTCATGTATGCTTAGGTGTCGATTGGTTTGCACAACATAGAGTTCCAAATGTGCAAAATTGGCCTAATATTGTAAGAGACCGGTGGGGAAATCACCTCTGACATATATGTTGCTCGAGCTGCAAAGACAAGTGAATACTTACTCCAATCCGAATGCTTATGAGAGAAAAAATATTGAGAGGATTAAGGGTGTGAAAGGTGGTAATCCGAGAGTTCAAAAAGGAGAGGTTATGTGGAGGAAGCGAGGGGATCTCCACCAAACCGAGCTAACGTTGTTTGTCCTCCTATTTCTAAGGACATTTGTGTAGGTACCGACATGGAAAGTAATGGAGATAAATGCCAAAGTAAAGTTGCTGCCCAAGATTATGGAGGACCTTCACAACACGGCAAAGGAGAGTCGACTCAAGAACTTCAAGGTAAAATAGCTAACTCTTACACTTTTGTGCATGTGAATGATAATTGTGTGGCAAGTAGCCCATTGAGTGTGAGTAGTAGATTACTTACTTGTGAGTCTAATGATTCTTGCCTTTTGTTAATGATATACATGTTGTGAGTGTGGATACACTAGTTGATCCTATTGATGACCAAATTGACTCTTCTTGTAAGATCGATTTATGTCCACCTAGTGTTGAAGCCTATATGTTGAACGAAAGTACATTGTCTTGTGTAATTGGTGTTGATCAACCTATTTGTGAAAATTTTCCACCACTTGAGTATGTGTGTGATGTGGTTAAGCGAAATCAAGTGAGTGAAGTATTTGAAAAAGTTGGTCAACAAAAGGGGAGTGAACCCGAGAGCTATTCTTGGGATAATCTTGTACTTGAAATCTCTTTAAAATGTGATATTAAGCTTTTAGAGAGTGCTGAATGTGTTTGTTCCGAATCTGCCCGTGAAATAGATCATGCTCTCTTTAGGTATAATGTCTTATTTGAAGATGATATAAACACTCCTAATGAGCCTAGTGGTGAAAATGAAGGTATAGCTTGCCTTGGAAGCTATAGCCGATATGCTAACCCACTATGGTGTGACAACATTCCTCCTAAAGATGGAAATCTCTTTTTGAAAGACGAGAGTACTCTTATGGATAAGGAATGTGTAGTCCTTTTTGAAAACCCAAGGACAAATGTGTCATTGACTCCTTGGGGTAATGTTTCTAAATGTGCATCCTTGTTTGACACACTTATGCCTAAATTGCATGAATTCCAACCTGTGGATGCCAATTTGTCTAGTTGTTTGAAGGAAAGAATGTTTATGTGTTTAAATACTTATTCTTCACCCGTGAATTCCTTTTCATGTGATTCTTTCCTATACTACCTCTTTGCCTATGATGATGTCCATACTAGTTTTGGATTTGTTTTATGTCGAGGTAGGAAGTTTGTTGTTCTGTCCATGTGTGTGTGTGATAATGCTATATGGATTTTATGGACTTTAGAACCAATCGAAACACCCCCATTGGTGTGGTCTTTTGACGAGATAAAGAAGCAATGGTGTTTTATGGCTCATAAAATGAAGGAAGTTCTACCTTGTGGATTATTTGATGTCATTAGGACCTATGTAGTTTCTTTTATCTCTTGGTGATTTCCGTAACCAAATCCTTTGTGAACCTTTTATTGAGATTTTTATATTTAATTCAAAGGATCCTTGGTTATATTACAAATATGTGTAACCTTGGCATGTTGAGATGATTTATTGTGCTAACCCTAACCCTCATGCCATGAGGAGTTTGTATTTGTTTGCCCTCTCTTCGATTTTGCAAGGTTTGGATTCGAGGTCGAATCCTTTTTAAGAAGAGGAGGATGATACAAGAATAATGACCGCCTTAGATTTTGACGACATCATTCAAAGTCACTATGTGAAGAATCAAGCTTTGGTCGCATGGTGGGCATGGGATCATACTTGGAGGGGATGTTTTTAGCCTACCATTGATCAAACCCAAGTGTGGAAGATTGCTTGGAGGCTTGAAGACTTAAGGACTCTCGGGTTTGGACCACCTTTGTTGGTTCACGGTTTTGGTTCTCTTTACTAAGGGCATTTTGGTCACTTACCTTTAAGGTCATTTTGGACAATTCATATTGTCTTCCAACACACCAAGGCCACCCTTGGTCATTAAGGGTAATGTGGTCTTTTTGTCTACTTTTGTAATATACTATAAATAGTGCATTTTAGGTCTTTTCTCTTTAGTTTATGAAAGATGAAATATTGAAACACTTAAAATCCTCTCTCTTGAGATTAGACCAACTTAGTGTAGTTCTAGTATAGGGCTTGGAAAAGCTAACATTGTTCTTTGCTTGGGAACGGTGGATCTTGAGGTGAGTTTATTCCCTTGGCAGTCACCGTAAGAGTGTGGTTTTGATTATTACATTCATTAGGGGGTTTTGAGTTTAATACAACTCTTTAGTTCTTAATCTTGTAATAATCTTGGTCTCACTATCTATCTTTTCCTTTTGTTGTTGTTATCTTGTGTAGTGGACTATTTTGGGTCATTTATTGAATCCGAAACTTGTGTTATTGTTGTTGATATTGTTCATCACGTTTTATAGCTGTTTTGGTGTTGAAATACACCCTTGTATCTTGTATTCTTGTTGTTGGTAGCGAATCCGAGTGTGGTCTCCATCTTGGTCCTCGACTCCTTAAGATTAGTGGACTGATTTTGGAGTGTGATTTCGTGTTTCCGTTGTCATTCCCATATCACTACACTCGCTCGGTGCTAAATCCAACTCTCAACTGAACTGACTCGGAATACTGAACTTTTCTAAGTTTAACTGATTATGATGACTGATTGAACTGATAATGCTCATAACATATTCTGAGACTATTCTGAAGATACTGAGACTAAGTAAAAAAACTAAGTTTTTAGGTATTCATAACACCCAGGACTCAATAATAATAATAGTAAAATAATACTAAACTTGGAGGACATAATATGAAAGCATTTATCAAAAATTCATTCTTGTAGGCATTTCATCAAACACTTGATATTCATGGTTCAATCTAAGCACGAGAATAGTTTAAAGCTTGTAGAAATAGCATGATTTCAATACCAACATCACCAATTATGAGTTAAATCAGTGAATAACAATATTAAAACGGGTGGGATTTAATAACAACAACAATTTCATGTAAACATGGTAAAAAAATTTAATTCATGGGAGTTCATGGTAAAAATCACAGTTTAAGATCACAATAACTTGTAAAGATCATAACTTTGAATCTAAAATTGGATACTTGGACTCCATGGGTGAAAGGGGACCATGGATGAACACTTAACATACCTGGATTGATGAATTTGTGAGAATTGATGGTGAATTTTGAGATTTGATCTTGAATCTTGAAGGGATAGGGTTTATTCTTGAAAGAGGGCTACTTTAATTTGAGTAAATTGTGAAAATAATGAGAAATTAGTGCTCTTTGAGACTTAAATCCTGTGTTTGGACCAAATGGGGTGAGAGAAAAGGACTTAAATGCCCTTGGGTATTAAAAATGCAAAACTGAACTCAAAATCCTGATTTTGACACCCGACATGATATATGATCCGTAGGTTAACTTAGTAGGTGTTGGGAGTCAACTTTTCAGCTCTTCTTTGACTCTCAAACATGCATTGATCATGATCAAGGTATAAAACATCCCAAACATCCATAATCGCTACAAAATTAGCCAAAAACATATTTTTCACCTTTTTCACGAACTTATCATCCAAAACATGATTTCCTACAAAACATACCCAAAACTGATCATATCTAACAAAAAGGCCTCAGAAACTTGCATGATTTCTTGTTTTAAGCATCGAAATTTCTATATTTCTATAGCACATCAATACCCTCAACTTAGAAAATTTTTATGTCCTCAAGCAACAAAAACACAACAAAACAAAAACGATGCTTAACTAGGAGAATCTAAGATATTTAAGGCAGGCAGTCATCACATTGGGTTCAAATCAAAATATCCCCTTCTATATCTCTTTTCAAAACTAACTGTGTATGAATATAAAGCACAACAATGTGACACAAAGGGATCAAGATATGGCAATTACATTATCAAGAGAAAACCACTCATATGTACAAATTACACTACCCGAAACAAGCAAATAGCTAGCAATATGACTCAAGTTCCCTCACAACGAAGATATTCCACTTACTTATATAAAGTTATGCATGTCAATTCAGGGACAGTCAAGAGACACTCACACTTAACAAAGAAGTTCCAAACAATGCATGTCAAATACCATAGGCTTGCCCTTATTTTCTTTACCTTAGCATTCAGATAGTCAAGTCAGGATCACTATGAGACTTTTCTTGGCTTGTAATGTAGGCTTAGGGGATGCTATGGTACATATGGACATATCAAGTGTCTAATCCTCCTTGGCACTACACTAATTTTTGTGGTCTCACTTACTAGCCAATTACCTTTTTATTCCATCCTTATTTCTCTCTTTTATTCTTTCATTTCACATTCAGGTTGGGTGTGGTCTTTTATTCTTTTTTTTTTTTTCACTCTTTCTCTTATTTTCCTTTTTATTTTTCTTTTCTACCACACCCATCCCTACTAACATTTTCTTACTTTACCCTTCTTCATACCCATTTTACACTACACACCTATATGATAACCACCCTCAACTTAGGCATTTTTCTGTGTTGAGGTTACAATGTTCAAGGAGACCAGGGCCAAAATAGGTTCATTATAACACAAATAGGAAGGTGAGTAGTGAAACAAGAAACATAGACTTACACGACTCAAAATAAGGATCAAGGGATAAAATTCATACATGGAAAGTCATTTAGGCTAAAAGTGGACTATAATTAAAAAACATCCTTTGATCCTTTCCTAATCGACTATCCTTTAAACTAGGCAAGACTAACCAGGAAAGTTCTGAATTCAAAACACAAAGGGAACTAGGTAGTATCTTACACACACATATCACAGAGTCAATATTACCAACTACTACCTATCCAGTTTATGCAATTGTCAGTAAATGGTTATCATATCCCTAATCCTAATGCCATAACAAGATCCACAAAGTTAACACATATATACATCAACAAAGTTCTAAAATAATTTTTTTTGGAGGGGTATCAGAAAGTAGTCAAAACATGACTACTGCTTTAAATACTTAAAAATCTCCTAATTACATAAAAACATACCCAAAACGAAAATAAAACATAGTACGACATAAAATTATCCTAGACATACCGATTCTACAACCATACCACAGCTGAAAGGAAAAGAAGCATAACACTAAAAACCCACGGCAACATGGTATGACCACCTCTACTAAAAACTGTGCACTATCTTCAATGCATTAAAACAAAGTAAAATATAGGGAAGTGAGAAAATAAATGGAATGCACTAGGCGCTCGAGTCAGGAGCATCCCCAGATGGGGTCATATCAGCTGGCAGAGGCAGTTCTCGTGGTGGTGCACTAATAGATGATGCACTCGCTATTATAGCTTCACGTCTCTGCCTATCAACAAATGCAGTATCTAAAGAATTGTGCCTAGCTCTTTTAAGGGCCTCCTCCTCTATCATTTCAGGATCCTTCAAGTCATCTATGTGACCTCTCTTGGTACCAACTACTGGGAGCTCCTCATCATCCTTCATAAAAAAGTCAAACTATCTCAGTGTATGCAGAGGTGATATTTGGACCAAAGAGGCTATAATCGAAGGAGTGGATGCTACATATCTCTCTACAAGAAAGCGTACCTCTGCTCATAAGATATCAAAATACTCTTTCATCTGATCTAGATATGGTGCACCTGTCTCTGTATATTGGGACATACCCATCTCTCCAACTCATTGAGCCGTGTCTAAAAATTAGCATGCAGCTCTGACAGTTTGGCACTTTGAGCGGCTTCCCATCCAACCTCAACCTACTTAAATCTAGTCCTAACCCTTGATATCATCTGCTTAAAGAGAGTAGTCATCTCAATCTTGACAACATTCAATCGAGAAGATGTGGCCCTCTGACTGTCTACTAAGCTCATAAAAATTTACTGGATACAGTAATCATACCTATCATAGGAGTTGTAGTCGATGGGCGAGTAGGATCTGTGGATGCACTAACCAGCTCTGAGGTAGAAGCCGGGGCTAAAGAAGAAGTAGCATGTGTCCCCTCTCCCTGTGTACCCAAATCTAGAGCATATCTCTACTCTTCTATCTCCATGTCAATACCAATACCCGCATCATCACGATATGCCTCAGTAGGCTATGTTGAAACTGTTAGGACCTAAGACTAGGCATTTGGTACTGCTACCTGCTGCCTTAATCTCCTAGAAGTTCTTGGACGTGTCAGACCATTCATGGTCCTTGTTTGTGCAGTCACAGGTACTCTCTCATCTACATCTGGTATCTCAGGCACACCGACTTTATCGCACAGCCTCTGAATCATACAAGGTAAGGGAAGATTAGTTAAATTCCCAAATACTTTATCATGTAATTCATCCCTCAGGATGGCAACAAAATCAACATTATATCCGGCCATCAGACAAGCAACTAGTGTTGCTCGCTCCCACATATGTATTATATGAAGCAGTGGGTATCAGTCGGTATCTAATCAACAACCACCAAAACTTGGCCTCCAATGTCAATAGACTCTTCTTGATCATAGCTTGCCCCTTAATCCATGGGGTCGCATCACTCAACGGTGAAATATAACTGACTATCCACTTAGCCATCTCGACCCTCTCAAGTCAATGCTCAGTATCATACATGATAAGATGATCATATGCGATCCTTACTCTATGGTCACACTCAGATGTAGATGCAGGAGTGATGTAATCTAGGCCAAATATGAATCTACGAATAGTTTTCTCTCTGATATCAACTCTAACTCCTCTGACCAGTGTATGATCAAGTTATGGCTGCCACATAAATCTGATCAAGCCTGGATGATCGCGCATAGAAAGGACTATGATATCTCTGTAGGAAGCATAAAATTCCTGTACCATAACTGGGCTAGAAGAATTGAGTGGCTTTGTCATCCACTCCAGCTGATATCTATCAAATGTCGCTCTCAACTGTGGCACTCGATCTATTCTCGATAAATTGATCTTGCACTCCACATAAATATATCTCGTGGTCCTGCCAATCTCCCAAACACTAATGGCAATCTCATATATATTCCACATCCCTTCCATATACCACCTCTGATGTCCCTCCTTGGCAGGTTCATCTAGGGTATATATGGGTACGGGTGTCAGCTCCTGCTGAACTATTGCATCGTGGGAAGGCAACTCGGTACCCTCATCAGAATGGGGTACCTCTGGCTATTGTACATAAGTAGCTATTCCCTCTTCAGACTGGGGCACCGCAGATGAGTGCTCCTGCTCAACCTCATCAGATGAATCCTGGGACCCCTCCTCAGACTGGGGGTCCTGAGCAGTAACCTAGGAAGTAGGCTCAGACTCTATCTCCTCTTTCTCATCATCACCATCAGGTAGAGGAGTATGTGGTGGTGATATCTAAGATGACTTCATCCTCGGTTAGTCTACAGCTGACTGAGCATCCTGATGCATATGTCCTCTCGTAACTCTACGTGTAACATCGACTGCAATGTCTCTATAATGTTGTCTCAAGTACTCCTCCACTGAACCACTATTCTCTGGAGACTACTTGTCTCCTCGAAGTATTGACTCTTTTCTTCTTCACCGCTTTAGGTGCCATATGTACTTGAAAACCAGTTGTTAGTTTCTAACAAAAGTGAGGCCAGCAAAAGTTGAAGAAAAACTCAAAATTCAAAACATTTAAATTTTTCCTCAAATTGTGCACCCTTATAACCTATTTGAAATCCCAACAAGTCCAATGTATACACACTTATCATAAATTACTACTTTCAAAGCAAACAAACATGTTAAACTATTGGAATTACTTTCTTTCATTCAAGTTCAACTTCTAGTTGGGGCCTAACTTTAGATTTTACTTCAAAATAATGCCCTACATTAAGATTTTAGGCTATTTCATGGATATGACATAAAATCATGATAGTTTATATATATTTTGCAATGGAATACACATATCAACTTGTTTAAACAATAGATAAATCGATACATAGCCTTTAGGAGCCAAGAAAGTTACCTTTTTATTGAAGATTCAAAAGTGAATAATGAAAAAGTCAAGAAAACCAAAGTGGGAATGTGTTTTTAGCATCTTGGAATAAGTTGGTATCTCAAATAAATGACAATGCCTCTACTTAAGTATGGGGTTAGTTGGTGTTTTAAGTACGAAGTTTGAATTCAAAGGGAAAAATGAACTTTTAAGGATTTGAATATGTTAGAATGAGGGTAAGAATATTTTTATATAGGTGGGAGGCTGCTTTAGGTCATATTTATATATTTGTAGGCCCAAAACTTTAAATAAAAAGTGGGCCCAGAATGTGACTGATACACCCAAATTACAACTCTCTTACGAGAGAGTAAATGGTCGTTGGCAAAGATAGAACCCAATTGGGTTGGGTGTCGAATCCCACAGGGAATACTGTGTTCAATAAGTGTTGTGGATGTTATTAGACTGTTGATCTAAGGCTCCGAAATAAAAAGGGGTTTGGAAATATTAATAGTGTTTTTTTGTATTGGCATTACACAAAAGCCCAGTTACTGAGAGTAAATGTAGATGTAGTTCCAATGAGAATAAATTAACTAAAGCTATGCTCACCAAGATGTTCAAACAATTAGGGTGATGAGTTTATTCTCAAATTCTAACTTATGTATCCAACTGTAAGAATTATTGAATTATAAAGATTACCCACATGTTTCTCAACCTAATGAGTATTTCACCCTCTACTTCTCTCGAACTTAAAGGGTCCATGCATTATTCAATAACACTCTCGTGAGGGTTGATCCTGTTAAGGCATCAACGTATTAACCCAAACGGTAAACCTGTGGAGTTCATGTGAATCACTTCTTTTCCCAACATCCACTTTTTTGTCAGACAAGTGGAGTTCATGGGCTCACTTCTCAAGTTTGCAACCAAGAGATGTCCTTAAAATAAAGAAAAATTCATGCAAATTCGATAGATGTTAGAAAACAAACCCATTCACAACCCCAAAAAAGTTCTCTACATCAAGGCTCCCATAACCCTAGTTATGGGAGTTTAGCTACTCATCTCCATGTATGAAATCAAAGTTATATTCATGCTCATAAATAGCTTCAAAAATATACTTGCAAAAGACACAATATTGTTTTTCTCAATCTTTGATGGAAAATATCAAAACTAATAATTTCATCTTAATCTCTAGATTCAAATCTCAATGAAGAGTAGTACAAATCTCTCAATAGAAGAGAAAGTATGAAATGGAACACAAAAGATGCGGTATAAACCCTAATACTGGGTTTTAAAATTCAAACTTAGATTCTCTGCATTTTGGTCAACGGGTCAAGTGACGGTCCATCGCAAGTCCAACGGTTTATTGCCTGCATCATCGCAGGGTGTCCAGTGACTCCATGTTCTGCTACTGGGAGATGGGTCAAGTGACGTTCCATCGCAGGCCCAAAGTTCCATTGCCTCCATCGTCGCAGGGTGTCCAGTGACTCCATGTTCTGCTTCTGGACGATGGGTAGTGCGACGACCCATCGCAAGGTTGACGGTTCATCGCCTGCATCATTGCAAGACTTCCAATGATGATGTCTTCTATATTATGGAGACGGTTCACATCGATGGTTCATCTCAAGGTCAACAGTCCGTCACAGGCCGTCCAGAGTCTATGCCTTCTGCTTTTTTTCGATAGTTTAGACCGACGAATCATCACAAGGTCGATGGTTCATCGCCTAAGCCATCGCTGCTCAATTTGCCTTTGTTTTGCTCAGATTGTCCAAGTTATCCTTCACACTTAGTCCTTACCCTGAAAACACTAAAATACCATGTTAAATACTACCATGGTTGCTTGAAAACACACAATTATCCTAAGGAAAAGGCATAAAATATTCCCTCAAAAGTTGAAACATCAAACACCCTCAACTTAAGGTAATTGCTTGTCCTTAAGAAACTCAACACCGGGATACATATATGATCAACATCATGATGGGAAGTTCACAGTAAAACCAACACAATCATACAATTATTCCACTACCCATTTGGTTATGCCATTTCAACATACATGGATCCACTATTGGCATTAACTACTAATCAACACATTTATAGCTATAGATACGACACGCCAAAGAACTAAATAAAACAGATATAACTCAACATACCCTCATAGCTAAAGAAGTTCACCTCATACCGCACAGTTAAATTGTGGATAAAACTAAGCTTCTCACTCTCTAAAAAGAAGTTGCCAACACAGTGTACACCTATAAACTTGCCCTTATCATCTAATATTCTCTTATGATTGACTCGCTAAGATAAGTAAGACTTGCTAAGGGTTGTAATGGGGTTTAGGATCAGTAAAGGTTATTCATTTGGGTAAGTGACTTAAAGTACAAGAATTTCACTCTCTTTACCCTATTTGGTAGTTACTTACCAGAATTAAGGACCCTCTCATTCAATCACAGCTTTTTTTGTCAGAACACAGCATCAACCACCCTTAACTTATGATGATGTAGAATATGAGGTGCACAATATCTATTTAGACTGCTAACCAAACCAGGGTTGGATGCTACTCTTCACATTACTTTCAATTCAACCTCCTAGGCTACTAACAATCCAGCAGTAGCCACCCTCAACTTAGGTGATCTGCCTAAGTTAAAGAGCACAATGTCCCTAATTGGACCAGGGATAAAGCTAAATGCTTAACACCTTCTAGAGAGAGAATCAAACTTATTTGGACAGGAAAAACACTACCACAACTCAAAGGGGTTGACAAAAGGAACATAATATTTTTGGTGGCTCAATCATTTGGCTAAGTGGACTAACAATACAAGAAGGACTACTATCCTCTCTTATTGAGTCAAAACACATGACAACATCTAATGAACTGGGAAAGTTCTAGGTCTAACACTTATGTCAGAACTACACAAATACTCACCCACACAGTCACTGAGTTAATTTCTATCCTCCTAATTTTTGGGATCCCGATCACATAGCTAGGTCTTGCTTTATTGCTTACTTCTAATGCCATTAACATAGTCACACATGGTTTCACAGCACTTTGCCACTTTGTAAGAGGAATTAATTATACGAAAAATGAAAAACACAATTTTTTCCACCAACAGTTGTCATCCACATACGTACAATAAGCTGCTAACAGAAATGGAACTTTTATTTCATGCAACCATATTACCAACCAAACAAGAAACTAAAAATTCAAAAAACAGAACATGAAAATGAAAAATTAACACTTAGACATGCCGATAATATCGGCAACACAGCCCCCAACAAGCACACCCACCCCACACAAAAAATGCTTTGTCCTCAAATGCATAAAATTTAAAGTACAAAGGATGGGAAAATACTTGTCGCGCCTTTTATTCAATCTGAGGTGCCAGTGAAGTGTGGGGAGCGCCAGCATCCTCACCAAGTGTAATGTTAACTCCCATGGTGGTGGGAGTACTAAAAATCTCTCCCTCCAGAGCCGGAGGTAGAACATCTCTGACAGGGTCTGAAATTTGTCCCCTGACTAGGGCCGAACTAGTGGATACTCTAGCTGTTTCATCTTGAAGACTTTTTTGATGCTTCTCTACCTCTCTCCTTGACTTCATTACTTCCCGCCACATCTAGTAATCTTTGAATTATTCAGGTGACATGGTTGTCAGTCTTCGCTTCTTCTCTTCTTTCTTAGTTACTTTTTCAGTGTTTTTGTTTGATTCTGCTGCCTTCTTACCTTTGTCCTTGATCGAACTCCCAAATAAGTCCACAAGACCTTCTTCCTCATTACTAGCAACCTGGACTAGATTGAATATGGTCTATTGTGGCTGCTGACTTATCTTATCGACATCTTCCTGGAGCCATCTAACCTCCTCGCTTACTTTAGAAAAATCAAGAATGGATATTTCATCTAACTTTTTGTTTATGCGCACTTCCATATTGTCCATGCGCAGCTGGACGTTTCTAAAAAGGCACAACGCATCCTCCACAATTTTCTCCACAAAGGGTCTGAAATCTTTCCCCCAAATAGCTATTTGTTTTTCGACCTTTTTAACGATTCGCTCAGTCTTTGTGAAGTTATTAGGGTTCATCCTGTACTCAGAAGTTTGGGGTGGGACAGACGCAGAGTCTGGGGTCCTACCCATCGACATAGCAGCTGAACTTGTAGAGGTGGTAGGAGGCACATATATAGTCAAAGGCAATGGCATACCTGCAGAAAAATCTAATGGTTCGGGCACCGGTGCTGAGTGAGTTTGTTGGGTTGGAGGTCTGTTGATTTGCAAATCAAATCTTGAGTCATCCTTCGTCTTTTCAATGACCTTCTTGTATAGTGCTGGGACCTCGTTGTCTACTCTACTGATCAAAGAAACTTTAGACTTTATGCGCAACTCACTGATAAGGTATGGAAATGGCAGTGCAGTGTGAGTCTTGTGAGCACGGGAAAATAACTCATCGAAAATGATGTGCCCAAAATCTACGGTCAACCCTTCTATCAAATCGGCAATAATCACAGCTTTGATGCTCTCTAAACTATTATCACCACCTGTTGTCATAAGCCTCAATTGCACAATCACCCACCAGAACTTGGCTCTGAAACTTAGTGATTTCTTTGATATTTTTTCATGGGTTTCAAGAAACCATGCAGGCTCTCCCTCGTATGTCAGTATCCTGGCTAACCATGGCCTTTGTTTAGCCCATGAAAATATCTGATGCTCTAACTTCTAAATAGTCCCTAGTATCTGATAGTTAGGCCCAAATAAAAATTGGTTCAAAGTCCTCTATGAAATGTCAATGTCTACTCCTCTCACAAGAACCGTATCAAGCTTGTTCATATCGGTAGCCGATGAACATTTAGGGTAGTCATTCTCTAGCAATGCCAAATAGTTGGCAAAAATTCACTAACCAAGTCTGATTGGTAAGGTCCAAGTGGCTTGCTCAACCAGGCCAACTCATATGCATAGAAACGGCGCTCAAGTTCTGGATACTCATGCAGGGTTGTTGTGATGGTCTGGTGCTCCTAAAAAATTATCCTTTTGATAGGAAACCTATCCGTTAGTGCCATCCCTTTGTAGAAAATATCACGAGCACCCGCTACTTGTTATCTTATGGCTTCTCTTTGTTGTTGATCCTTGTGTTGAATCACATTCAGATCCTCTTGTTCTGGGACCTCTTTTTGAACGAGGTTTGAATTTTCATCCCCCACCTCGAGTGGAACTGAAATAGAGGTACTGCTACTGCTACTTTTCACCACCTCGTCAGACGAGGAGGATGAAGAAACCACTCGTTGACTTTGCTGAGTGTTATGGGATGGTGCGTCAGACTGTGTTGCTTGGCCTCTACCTCGGCCTTTGATTTATGGTAATTAGGGAGCCATGGTACCTGATTACTGCAGTATTGAATAACTACTTGGTCTTGCACGTACACTTCGAATAGTCGGATAAAGATTTGATTAGTGAAGTAAACTTATGACTGGTGATGAGAAAATGAAAAAGGAGGGAGTAACGTTTAAATAGAAAGGGAAAAAGAGGTGTTGAGAAGATAGAAGGAATACTGAAAAGGCACAGGTGCATTGAATAGGTTGGAGCTACTTAACTTTTCAAATTATCAATTTCAAACTGTTCGGATCAGATAAGAATAAAAAAAATTTAGTTAATTAAACTTATCTGACTCGACCCGCATAACTAGGGTTAAGTGCGATGGTGAAATCGACAGTCCGTCGAGTATACGATGGTCCGTCAGACATCCTGTCGTGACTATCCAGTGAACTAACCTTGGGGCAAACTCACGACGGTTCAAATAACAGTCCATCGAGCATGCAATGGTCCGTCAGCTAATTTCGTCGCTACTTTTTCAGATTCTTGGTTTCTGGACATGGTTGCGATGATTGCCTGTGACGGTCCGTCGAGATTGCGATGGTTCATCGGGTAATCCATCGGTTACGTGAAACTCCTTTAGCTTCTGGTTATTCTGCATTGTTGAACCTTCACACTTCCACAACCCTTCAGCTTGCACAAATAAACAAAACAAACAACTACATAACTTAAATAAATGCTATACAACAACTCAATGTGAGTTACCTCCCACTAGCGCCTGATTTATCGTCGCGGCATAACTTAGTTATCTCGACTACTCAGACTTCATCGAGATAGAAAGTAGCGATGCTTTTTATCGAGTCTTTTAAATCGATATAAAGTTTGACTCGTTGCACGTTGACTTTGAATACACTTCCATCTTCATTTTCAAGTTCAACTACACCAGATGAGTAGACTTGACTAACTTTAAACGGGCCTGACCACTTGGACTTAAGTTTACTTGGGAACAGTTTGATCCTGGAGTTGAATAGATGCACCAAGTCACCTTTCTGAAATTCTCTCGTTTCAATTTTGTGATCATGGTATTTCTTCATAAGTTCCTTGTATATATCAGATCTCTCATACGCTCTGAGACGGAACCCATCCATCTCATTAAGTTGCCCCAGTCTCATATTTACTGCCTCATCCTAGTGCAGATTTAGACATTTCAGCGCCCACGGTGCTTTATGCTCTAGATCAATCGGCAAATGGCATGCCTTTCCATAAACCAATTGGTATAGAGACATGCCAATAGGTGTCTTGAAAGCTATTCAATATGCCCATAATGCATCGTCCATCTTCCTAGACCAATCCTTCCTACTAGCATTCACAGTCTTGGCAAGGATAGCCTTGATTTCCTGATTGGAGATTTCCACTTGCCCATTTGTTTATGGGTGATATGGCGTAGCTACCTTATGCTGCTTAACTCTATATTTTGCCAAGGAATCTCTGAATATCTTGTTGCAAAAGTGTGATCCTCCATCGCTTATGATGGTACGTGGTACCCCAAAGTAAGAGAAAATATTTCTTTTTAAAAATGAAACAACCCATTTTCCATCATTATCCGCCAGAGCTACAACCCCAACCCATTTTGACACGTAGTCAACTGCAACAAGTATGTACTTCATTCCAAATGAGCTCACGAAGGGCCCCATGAAATCTATGCCCCACACATCAAATTATTCTACCTCCATCACTTTAGACATTGGCATCTCATGGTGCTTTGAGATGGACCCTTGCCTTTGACATTAGTCATATCTCTTCATGGACTCATAAGCATCCTTGAACGAAGAGGGACAATAGTAGCCACTCTAAAGTACTTCTCTTACAGTCCGATCACCTGCGTGGTGACCTCCAACTGGGGAAGCATGGCTTACTTCCAATATACTCAACATTTCTACTTCTAGGATGCACCGTCTAATAATATCATCTGCACATCGCCGTAAAAGATACGGCTCATCCCAGAAGTAATGGGTCACATCATGAAGAAACTTTTTCCTTTGATGAAAGGAAAGATTTTCTGGTACCACCTCACTTACCACATAATTCGCAAAGTCAGCATACCAAGGGACTTTTTTGAGCACTGCAGCCAATACTTTCTCATCAGGAAAGGAATCATCACTCTCAAGCTCATCTTTTACTGCTTGCTCGCCTTCGAGTCTGGATAAGTAATCAGCCACTTGATTCTCACATCCCTTATGATCCTTAACCTCGAAGTCAAATTCCTGAAGTAGAAATATCCACTATATAAACCTTGGTTTATCATCCTTCTTTGTCATTAGGTACCTCAAGGCAGCGTGGACAGTGTGTACCACTACCTTGGTACCTAGAAAATATGCATGAAACTTCTCAAAAGCATACACCACTATTGGAAGTTCCAGCTCTGTGACAATGTAGTTTTTCTGAGCTCCATTCAGTGCTTTGCTGGCATAATAAACTGGATGAAATTATTTGTCCTTCTTTTGCCCCAACACAGCACTGAGGGCAACACCTCTTGCATCACATATTATCTTAAATAGTTTTGACCAGTCTGGTGCAACAATGATAGGGGCCTCAACCAGCTTCCTCTTAAGGCATCCAAATGCCTTAATGTAATTAGTGTCAAAGAAGAACTTAGTTTCCTTCTCTAAAAGTTTGCAAAGTGGATTTGCAATTTTAGAGAAGTCTTGTATAAACCTTTGGTAGAAGCCAGCATGTCCAAAAAAACTACGCACCCCTTTCACTGAGATGGGAAATGGTAGCTTCTCAATAACCTCTACCTTGGCTCGATCGACCTCTATCCCTTTTGCTGAAATTTTGTGCTCGAGAACAATGCCCTGCTTCACCATGAAGTGGTATTTCTCCCAATTAAGCATAAGATTGAATTCCACACACCTCTGCAAAGCCTTACTCAAGTTCTCCAGACATAGCCCAAATAAATCTCCAACCACAGAAAAGTCATCCATGAACACCTCCAAGGTGTCCTCAACCATATCCGAGAAAATAGACATCATACACCTTTGAAAGGTAGCGACTGCATTACATAACCCAAACGGCATCCGCTTAATGAAAAAGTTCCATACGTACATGTGAACGTTGTCTTCTCCTGATATTCAGGAGCAATACAAATTTGATTGTATCCAGAATATCTATCCAAGAAGCAATACCACCCCCTTCCCGCTAACCGATCAAGCATTTGATCCATGAAGGGTATTAGGAAGTGGCCTTTTAAAGTCCATGAGTTTAGTTTTCGGTAGTCCATGAAAAATCTCCAACCAGTCACAGGCCTGAGAGAAATCAACTCGTTCTTTTCATTTGCAACAACAGTCAAGCCCCCTTTCTTGGGCACACATTGAACCGAGCTCACCCATTTACTATCAGAAATAGGATAAACCACTTCTGCATCTAGCCACTTAATAATTTTCTTCTTAACCACCTCTTGCATTGGTGGGTTAAGTCGGCATTAGTGCTCAATGGTAGGAGTACATTCTTCCTCAAGTTGTATCTTATGAGTGCAGATGCCAAGTGGAATGCCAATAATATCAGTAATAGTCAAGACTATTTCTCTTTTGTATATTTGAAGCACTTAAATAAGTGCTTCCACCTGCTACTCACCCAAGTTAGCCGCAATAATAATAGGTAGTGTATTACCACTGCCCAGGAACACATACCTCAAATGACTGTGTAATTCTTTCAGCTTCAAGAGAGGTGGTTCTTCTATAGAGGGCTTAATAGGTGAACTAGGATGATTTTCTAAGTCCAAGTCCAACTTCTTGGGGGCATATGAGTAATACCCTATGCCCGTTAAGTCATAAAAAGTCTCTTCATAATCTTCTATACCATCCTGATCAAAATTTATCAACACTACAACCAAGATTTCAAGATCAAATTTCTCTTCTATCGGCATTTCCTGCTCCTCCTCATAATAGACATCTACAATGAAAAACACACTTATTTCTTTCTGCTGCTTCATTGATTGGCACACATCAAATCACATTACTTCATCATTCAGCCTGAATAAGAGCTCATTATCTTGCAAATCAATTAGCACACTTTTGGTTGTGATGAAAGGTCAACCCAAGATAATGGGAACCTCAAAATCCACCTCGCAATCTAGAATAATGAAATCCGCAGGGAATATGAAACAAGCAACCTTCACCAACACATCATAAAAAATACCAATAGGTCATTTTACCGACCTATCCGCCATCACCAGTCGCATATTGGCGGGTGTGGGGTCTCTCAAACCCAACTTTTTGTATACAGCTAGCGACGTCAGATTGATGATAGCCCCCAAGTCGCACAGAGCTTTAGCAAAGTCAAGAGGCCTAATAGTACATGGGATAGTAAATGCTCCCGGATCTATTTTTTCTAAACCAGAGACCTTGTGGAAATAGCACCACAATGATAAAAATTGTCCATCGATTCAAAACTAACCGACTGCTTCTTTGTTATGAACTCTTTTATGAACTTTGTGTATCCAGGCATTTTCTCTAATGCCTCCACAAGTGGTAGATTAATCGTCACTGCTTCAGCATAGACATGAATTTGCTGAACTTAGTGTTGTCGACTTTCTTCTTAAACCGATGAGGAAATAGAGGAGGTGGAATTGGAAGAGTGGTAACACCACTTTAGCCTCCTTTCACTTATTCTTCTTCAACTCATTAACCTGCTGATTGTTGGATGGTGTGTCATCAATAACCTCATTCGATTTTCCAAACTCCACCAGATGATAAATGTCTGTTTCTTTAATATCATCGGTTATAATATCAACCGCAGGCTTACCCATAAGAGGGCCTGCCAATACCTTACCACTTCTAGTAGTGATAGCCATGCAAGATCCATTATTTTGCGAGTTCTTAATGGTGACACTTAGCAATGTTCCAATTTTTCTCTGATTCAAAGCTACCGAGAGCTGGCTCATTTATTGCTCCAACTGCTTGATAGAGGTAGAGTGCGAGTTCACCAACTGACTCATAGAAGATAAATCGCTTTTCATGATAGTCACACCAGAGTTGGTAGCTTTAACTCTCTTTAATAATGTCCCCATCATATCCTCTATGGACATCTTGTCGAAGCTAGTTGCAGCATTATCTCTGCTTCCGGGAAGTACATATAGTCTACTTCTATCATTTTTATCTTTCCAATTTCCTTGCTCCTTATCCTTATAACCAGCCCTTTCGTAGTAGTTCCGACCTTGATTTCCTTAGATATTTCCTCAAAAACCCCCTTGATTATTCAAATAGTTATCCTCTTCTTCCGAATCAGAACCATCTCGACCTTTAGCCGCAATAGCCTTTACTTTTTTAGTCTTTACAAATAATAAATGCTTGGTCAACAGATCCATCTGCGTCTTTAAGTGTGCCATGTCTTAATTATGTTCTTTCTCTTTCTTATATTGCTCCGCAGTTATGCCAACAGACGTAGCAGGACTTGCTACCATAGAATCCTTGGTATGCCAAGCTATGATTTGTTTGGCCATCCGATCAAGCATCTCTAAGGCTTTCTGAAATGTGAGATCCACAAATGATCCCCCTACAGAATTATCAACAACTGGCTTCGTAATAGAGTTCAAAGACCGATAAAGAGTCTCCATCAGATGAATATCTGTCATATTATGGTTCAGACACTGCGTAAGCTACTTTTTGAACCTCTTATATGTCTCATAAAGGGCTTCAGTTGGGAGCTGCCTAAATTTACTGATCTCATCCCTTAATTGTACCCTTCTGGAAGGCGAAAAGAACCTTTCTAGGAAAGCCTTTTTTAATTACCTCCAATTGGTTATCGAATCGGGTGTCAGCTCATTAAGCTACAATGTTGCCTCTCCATAAAGAGACAACGGAAATAGACACAGGTGTATGGCATTCTATCCCACTCCTGGGTTATCAAAGAACTTGCAAATAGTGACAAAATTTACTAAATGCATATTGGAATCATCTCCCGGGAGTTCGCCAAACAACCCCTTCAGATGAAAGAGTTGGATCATTGTACTGGTAATATTAAACTTTGCCCCTAGTTCTAGAGGTGGAAGAATAATAGCTCCAGTGTCACCAGCTCCGTCCATTCTATATTCATCATCATTAAGATTAAATTGAACAGTTTGACGATCAGGTCTCGCCCTAAAAGGATGATTTTTGTTCACATTTCTGTTCACTGGTGCAGTTACATTCTCTGCACGCCTTCGATTAGCAGGATCTAACAAGTCATCATCCCCTAAATCATCATCTTTAGGGTTAGGATGACATTTCTGCTGGCCATTATTCTGTTGATTTAGTTGAACTCTAGCCAATGCGGCCAGTCTCTCAGAGTCTTGGGGTTATGTCATTCTGCCAACAAGTTACGATTCTAGATGTATTGGTAATAACGGTGCACCCGATCTTCATGTACTTGGTATACACAACAATTCCCCTGCACAAACAAAAACAACAAACAAAAGTAAAATTTGGGAAACTTGATCAAAGGTCAATTAACAAACACAAACATAATTGACAACCGTATTCCCCGGCAACAGTACTAAAATTTGATAGGCCAAAGGCATCGATAGGCACTCAAACTTGTTGCCAAAATTCACTTAGAGCCCTCAACTAAGGCCTATACCTATTGAGCCCTTATACTCAATAGAAAACTATTCCAATTAGGCACATTTAGTTAATTAAACAAATGGAAAGTGTGTGTATTACACTTTCCGTGACATGACAAAAACGGTCAATTAAATGATGACATGTGGAAACAAGCCTTAAATAATGACACGTGGCAACAAGCCTTAGTTGAGGATCAACCCACATGAACTCCACAAGTCATTGTCAAATATAGAACCCAACTGGGTTGGGTGTCGAATCCTACAGGGGATATTGTGATCCCTAAGTATTATGGTTGTTCTTAGACTATTGATCTAAGGCTCCAAAATAAAAGGGGGTTTGGAAATGTTAACAGTGTTCTTTTGTATTGGCATTACACAAAAGCCCAGTTACTGAGAGTAAATATAGATGTAGTTCCAATGAGAATAAATGAACTAAAAGTTATGCTCACCAAGATGTTCAAACAATTAGGGTTGTGAGTTTCTGCTCGAATTCTAACTTATGTATCCAATTGCAAGAATTATTGAATTCTAAAGATTACCCACATGTTTCTCAACCTAATAAGTATTTCACCCTTTACTTCTCTTGAACTTAAAGGGTCCATGCATGATTCAAAAACACTCTCATGAGGGTTGATCTTGTTAAGGCATCAACCTATTAACCTAAAGGGTAAACCTATGGAGTTCATGTGAATCACTTCTTTTCCCAACATCCACTTTCTTGTCAGACAAGTGGAGTTCATGGGCTCACTTCTCAAGTTTGAAACCAAGAGATGTCATTAAAATGAAGAAAGATTCATTCAAATTTGATAGATGTTAGAAAACAAACCCATTCACAACCCCAAAATAGTTCTCTACATCAAGGCTCCCATAACCCTAGTTATGGGATTTTAGCTACTCATATCCATGTCAAAAATCAAATTTATATTCATGATCATAAATAGCTTTAAAAAAGTACTTACAAAAGACACAATATTGTTCTTCTCAATCTTTGATGGAAAATATCAAAACTAATAATTTCATCTCAATCTCTAGATTCAAATCTCAATGAAAAGTAGTACAAAGCTCTCAATAGAAGAGAAAGTATGAAATTGAAGACAAAAGATGTGGAATAAACCCTAATACTTCGTATTTATATGATTCCAGAACTGGGGTTTTAAAATTCAAACCTAGATTCTCTGCGTTTTGGTCGACGGGTCAAGCGATGGTCCATCGCAGGTCTGATGGTTTGTCTCCTTCATCATCGCAAGGTGTCCAATGACTCCATGTTCTGCTTCTGGGCAATAGGTCAAGCGATGTTCCATTGCAGGGTTTCCAGTGACTCCATGTTCTGCTTCTAGACGAAGGGTAGTGCGACAGCCCATCGCAAGGTTGACGGTTCATCTCCTGCATCATTGCAGGACTTCCAATGATGTTGCCTTCTATATTATGGTGACGATTCACACCAACGGTTCATTGCAGGGCCGATGATCCTTTTCCTAGACCATCGCAGGCCGTCCAGAGTCTATTTCTTTTGCTTTTTTTGATGACTTAGACCGACGGATCATCGCAAGGTCAATGGTCTGTCGCCTGAGCCGTCGCTGCTCAATTTGCCTTTGTTTTGCTTAGATTGTCCAAGTTATCCGTCACACTCAGTCCTTACCCTGGAAATACTAAAATACCATGTTAAATACAACCATAGTTGCTTGAAAACACACAATTATCCTAAGGAAATGCCTAAAATATTCCGTCAAAAGCCGAAACATCAGTGACCTAGTCGCAGCACGTACCCGCACTCTATACTCCTAATCGGGACTTAGGCGCAAGTAGTACCAGTGGACCACAGGTACTGGGCATAAGTACCGGGACAAAAATTTTGTCCCACTTTTCTGCAACCTAGACTTAACGTTTTGATATTTTTTCCAGATACTTATGGCCCCGCAACCTAAGTGTTAAGTCCCAAAAATAAAATTAGATGCCAAAGTCCATCACTTACCATTTTTCATCCTCAAAATTTCAAATTTCCAACTTATTACTCAACTTACCATGTGGGACTTGTGACCATGATGGACTAATCACATAACCCCTTTACCTGGAAATTGATGAATGTGGCATTTTTTACCGTATTCCGGACAAGGTCCAAAAATAAACCTACAAAAAGACAAAAATAATAAAAATGTGAACACTAAAATATAGTTAGTTGCCTCCCACTCAGCACTTAATTTAACATCACGGCTATGTTGCTTACTCAAACTTCACTAATAAGCCTATAGGTTGACTCCCATGCATCGCTTAATTTAACGTCGTAGCACGACGCAGGTATCTTGACTACTAAGAATTCATCAAGATACCCATAGGAGTATCCACCAGGACTACTTGAAATTTCAGCTCATCTTTCTCCATATCAACCATAGCACTTCCAGTGGCCATAAAAGGTCTTTCCAAGATAATGGGCATCTCGGCGTCAACCTCACAGTCCAGGATGATAAATTCAGCCAAAAAAATGAATTTATCCTCTCTCATGATCACATCAAATGAGATTCCCAAAGGTTTCTTTGTTATGAGGTCAGCCATCAATAGCCGCATCGAAGTCAATTCCAGAGGGTTCAAGTCCAATTGCTTGAATACATCCAGCGGCATCAAATTAATGTTGGAACCTAAGTCATATATGGCTCAGGAAAATATGGATGACTCAATAGTTGGAATAGTGAATGCTTTGGGATCACCCTTTTTCTATGCTAAGGACCTAGTCGTGACTGCACTACAGTAGGGCACACTATCAACATCCTTGAAAGTCAATCCTTTATTCCTTGTGACTAATATTTTCATGAACCTAGTATATCCAGGTATCTATTCTAATACCTCGAGAAGAGGTATGTTCAATCTCAATTCTTTCAGCATATCGATGAACCGCTTGAACTTATCTTTCTCCTTCTTTTGCATTAACCCCTAAGAAAAATATGGGGGACATCTCGGAATCTATCTGACTTCTGAATCAATGACCAAACCCTTACCTTTATCTTCAGTAACTTTATCTTTATCACCTGCTACCTTCTCAGACTCAACAATAAGTGTCTCTTTATCAACAGCTTCAGCAACAGGTAGTGGGGGATCCATAGTAGTGATATCACTCCTTGTGGTAATCAAAAGTACATGACCATTATTGCTTGAATTTTGTACTGTATTTCTTGGAAGGGTACCTGGCTGCCTCTGGTTCAGATTTGCTGACATCTACCCAAACTAGTGCTCCAACTACTTGATAGAAGGTTCATGTGACTCAACCTTCTTGGTCAACCCTAAAATATCAGCCTTAATCTCCTTAAGACTGGTCTCTTGATTTTCCTAACCCTTCACTAGTTTAGGTATCATCTCCTCCATTTTGGATTCCGTATTGCATCTACCAGGTGGAATATACCTATCTCCCTTCTCTTATAGTCAACCTTATTTCTCCAATCACCATATCACTCTCTGCTATGGTCTCTATATCTATTATAATAGTTTCAACCTTGGTTCCCTTGCACTTGGGCTGGAAAAATAATATCCGATGATCTAGATAATTAGATTCCTCCAATTCTGACTCATACACTTTGAAAGATGACCCCAGCACTGCTACTGTATTCACTTTTTCACAATTAACCACTAAAAACCGCTTTGATAACACCCTTAAATCAGTCCTTAGTAATGCAATTTCTTGCACTATCGTATCATCAACTTCTCTCTGGTCGCAGAAGGGACCAATAGAATAAGTACCAGATCCCCTCCCAGCCTCTATAATTTGTCACCCTCTGTTAGTAAGTGAGATCTAATCTAACATCTCTGAAGTTGCCTCCCATCATAATATCATAAAATCTCCTCCAGAGATGGTGTATTTCATGGCTCTGGAGCTGATGATTAGGGCTCTATAGAATATTTTTGATAAGTTTGTCCCTGACAACTAATAATTTGGCACCATGCTCAATTTCTTCTTAAAGCTGAACCAAGCCTCGTACATGGACTCTGACTGCAGCTGCCAAAAATTCTAGATCTCGTTCTTGAGCTGCAACATCATTTATAGAGGAAAGAACCTATTTAAGAATTGTCTGCGCAACTCATTCTAAGTCGTGATAGAGCCTCTTAATAATACCCCTAATTATAAAGATTTTTTCCTATAAGTGAGAAAGGGAAAAGCCTCAGTCTAAGTACTTCCTAATTTACCCTTGGATTTGTATATGAACTGAAGATCCCAAGGAAATTTGCAAGGTGCAAGTTTGTATCATCGGTGGGCAATCCTGCAAACACACCTTTCAAATTTAGAAGTTGCATCATGGCACTCGTGATGTTAAGTTTTATACCTGGGGAAAAGCAGGAGGTACTATGTCTCTAGTCTCTGTCAGCTCAACATATCCCATATATTTTTTATCATCTATATATAGTTGTACATACTGTATGCTGGGATTACTTGAACACGGACACCTCTAGCTTTGTTTTGATTCCCATCGAGTGTTGCTCGGTAGTCTGTTGCTTGTCTCTGCTCAGCTAGATCTGCTTTCCTAGATACTCTTTGAGCCTCTTCTGTTTCCCTTCTCTCTGCTTTAGCTTGAGCTAAAATCTCACCAGTCTAACGATCAATAATATCCTATATTTCTTCTGCTGGAGGTACAATATCACGAACCCCTTTAGAAAGTTTATCTTTTTTCGGATCTAACATCCTACTAGGTGTTTGTAGGATGCTTTTTGGATTCGTATTAAGTGGGAGTAAGGGATTGCCTCTACTCTATATGCTAGGCATACACCGGTGTATGCCCAACTAATAACAAAAAGAAAAAGAAAAACCTAAAAACTGCAATAACTTTAAATCACAAATCACCACCATGCTCCCGACAATGGTGCCAATTTCTTGATAACATCCAAGAAACACCTCCTATTAGATAATAGTACGATCGTTGTTAAGATATAGTAACCCAACTAAGGTTAGGGTCAAATCCCAAAGGAACAAGTGGACTTGCAACTCTCAGTAGTTGTAGTTATGGGAAGAATAAGAAAAGTAAATGAGGGGATTGCTTGTAGTAATCTCGAGCAAATAAACTATATTAACTTGGCTGAAATCAGTCGTAAATGAACACGAGGATTGTTTTCCCCCATCTTCTCAACTCCGTAGGTTATGTGCTTTTCTAAACTAAACTAATATTCGCATGAGGAATCTATACTTTATGTACCTTTTACAGTCTTTTGGACGATCAGAAGCATTTCACTCTTTACCTTTTAAGTCTCACGATGTTGCCTTACTAACCCTTACCTTGATCCCAATTAATCTATTACCTTTTGAGTCTCAAGTTATTATATGAAACCTAACCATCTTACATATATAAAACCTATAAGTGTGGATCGACAGTTAAACTCTAAATTATTCTGTCTTTATATTTTCCTAGGCACTACTACTCTTTTGAAGTAAGTAGCAATATCTAGGCGGGATCCTAACGTGTGCACCCGTTAAGAAAACAATCATAACAAAGATAAAGCAATACATGCCATGAATTTTGGTACAGAACTACTAAAGCACTTCCCCTACTTTGTCAATCTGCCAGGGGTTCCACAACCCTAGCTATGGGTTTTAGCCACTCATACTTGTGAAGAAATTAATAGTATTCATTTTCAAAAGCATAGATGAAATCACAATGATAAGATGAATAATAACCCATAACCGTAAACTGAATAATCAGCTGAAGTCAATATAAGGAAATCCCAAGATTAAAGATGGATCTTAGAATCAAAATATGTTTTTGAGTATCAAAACTGTGTAACTCCTACTAAAAAGTATATAAGGGGTATTTATAGTACATAAGAAAACCCTAAAACCAAATCCCAAATGAAATAGGAGAAAACTGGGTCGGTGGACACCCGTTCTTTGTACCTGTAGTCTGGCAAAGGCGCAGGTGGTACCTGCGACCTGTCAGAGGGTACAGGTGTAACCACATGTTGTGGATTGGACAAGTCTTGTAAGTCAGCTCTTGGTATTTTAGATTTCCGGCACCCTCTTTGTCACATGCGGTCCATAGGTATTTATGCAGTCTGTAGATTGACTTAGTAGGTGTTGAGAGTAAATTTTTCAGCTCTTCTTTGACTCTCAAACATGCATTGATCACGATCAAGCTGAAAAACATCCCAAACATCCATAATCGCTCCAAAAGTAGCCAAAAATACCTTTTCATGAACTTATCATCTAAAACATGATTTCCTGCAAAACATACCCAAAATGAATTATATCTAACAAAAAGTCCTCAGAAACTTGCATATTTTCCTTGTTTTAAGCATTGAAAGTGCTATATTTCTAGAGAACATCAACGGTCACTCTCCCACCCAGTGCCACTACTCAGTAAGTCATTTGTCAAAGGTAGATGCGCAGTTCATAAGTCCTGATGTCCAGCTCAGCAATTGGGAAGTCAATCATTTCCCTATCAGGAGGGAGTTTTAGCAGTTTGTCTTGTTTTTCTTTCTGTTATCCGAGTTATTTCAAGGTTGTAATTCAGGATCTATCTTGTTTATGTTTCTGTTGTCGTTTATATCTAAGCCTTCATATCTTTATTTTAATGAAATGCAATGTCCCTTTTGTTGTTGTCTCTAATATGTTTTATTTGTCTTTTCTTTATACAGTTCTCTTTATGCTGACTCTAGTGATATAAAATGTATGCAGAATTTTTAGCATGATCTTAAAATCCAATCTAATCGAGATATAATGTAGCAAAAGGTGGAATATGATGAAAAAGAGGCATTCAAAGAATAAACAAAGAGTTGCAACAGTTTGAAGCCAAGTCGAATCCTAATTTGAATGAGACTGGGTTAATTAATCTTGGAGATTAAGGAGATATTAGGGAAACTAAAATAAGTGTACATGCTTTGCCACAATTAAAGAAGGGATGGTACAAGCATTAATTGAGTATAAATAAGTTTTTGCATGGTCTCTATGATATGCCAGGTTTAAGCATCTAGTTAGTGGTCCATAAGTTGTCGACTAACCCTGTGATTCCCTCTATCAAACAAAAGTTGAGCAAATTTAAAATTGATATAAGCATGAAAATTAAAGAGGAAATCATGAAATAGATTGAAGCCAAAGTCATTCTAGTTTCTCGTTATCCTAATTGGTTGTCCAATGTTGTTTCTGTCCCAAAGAAAGATGATAAGATTCGAGTGTGTGTCGATATCGTGATTTGAACTGGATAAATTCGAAGGATGATTTTTCACTACCCAATATTCATATTCTGTTAAATAATTATGCTAAACATGAGGTTGCTTCTTTTGTGGATTGTTATGTTGGGTACCACCAAATAGTTATGGATATTGGTAATACGAAAAAGACATCTTTTATCACACTGTAGGGGATTTATTATTATTGAGTGATATTGTTCGGTTTGGAGAATGATGGAGCAACATATATGAGGGCAATGACCACTATGTTTCATGTATGATGCATAAGTAAATTTAAGTCTATGTAGATGATGTGATTATTAAGTTAAAAAATCAAGCTGACCATGTTAAAGATCTAATAAAGTTCTTCGAGAGGCTTCACAAGTATAATATCAAACTCAATCCAGCAAAATGCGTATTTGGAGTTCTATATGGGAAGTTATTGGGGTTTGTAGTCAGTCGTCAAGGTATTGAATTGGATCCTTCAAATATCAAGGCTATTCAAGATTTGTCGCCACCTAAGAATAGAACAGAGGTAATGAGTTTGCTTGGTAGGAAAAACTACATCAGTAGATTCATTGCTCAACTCACAACTACTTGTGAGCCCATTTTTAAGTTGCTGAAGAAGAGTGATATGGTTGAATGAACTGGGAAATGTCAGGAGGCGTCCGATAAAATTAAAAGATATTTGTCAAATCCATCTGTGTTGGTACCACCTGAGCCTGGTAGGCCTTTGATTTTGTACTTATTAGTTATGGATAACTCCTTCGATTGTGTGTTGGTTCAACATGATATCACGAGGAAAAAAGAGCAAGACATCTATTATCTTAGCAAGAAGTTAACGATGTATGAAGCCAAGTACACAATTCTTGAAAGAATGTGTTGTGCCCTAACATGGGTAGCACAGAAGTTGAAGCATTATCTTTCATCCTACACTACTTATCTCATCTCTCGCATGAATCTTTTGAAGTATATCTTTTAAAATACTATGCCAACAGGTCGACTTGCAAAACGGCAAATATTGCTTACTGAGTTTGACATTGTATATGTGACTGAAACCTCCATGAAATCTTAAACTTTGGCAGATCATCTTGCTAAGAACCCTATTGATATAGAGTATGATCCATTAAAGACATAATTCCCTGATGAAGAAGTGTTGTGTACTGATAAAGTCACTGTAGATGTTGATCAAGGTTGTAACTATTCTTTCATGGAGCTGTGCACATAAAAGGAGTCAGAATAGATGCAGTTCTTATCTCTGAATTGGGGAAATATTTTTTGCTAACAACACAACTTTGATTTTATTATACCAACAACATGGCAGAATATGAAGCTTGTATTTTAAGGCTAGGGCTAGATATTGACATGGGAGTTCAGGAATTATTAGTGTTGGGGGACTCAGACTTGCTTATCTATCAGATTCAAGGCGATTGGGAGACACGAGATCTAAAGCTCATACTGTATCAACAATGCTTGCAAGATCTATGTTAACGGTTTATGTCAGTAAAGTTTAGGTATAATTGCGGGAATTTGCAGTGAGATTATTGATATGTTAGCCATTTTGTAGTTGATGCTCCAACATCCTGATAAGGATTACATCGATCTAGTGCATATATAGAGTCATGATTAATATGCTTATTGTAATATGATTAAAGAAGAGCTCGATGGAGAGCTTTGTTCTTTGATATCAAGTGATACATTCAGTCAAGAGAATATCCAACACATGCCACCAGTGATCAAAAGAGGACTATTAGGTGTTTGGCCAGTGGATTTTTCTTAAGTGGGGGAATTTTGTACAAAAAACCCCTGATCTGGGACTTTTGAGGTGTGTAGATGCAAAAGAAGTTTCGACAATCATAGTTGAAATACATTCTGAAGTATGTGGGCCACATATGAACGGTTATGTCTTGTCAAATATGATACTTTGAGCGGGTTATTATTGGCTTACTATGGAGAGGGATTTTATTCATTTTGTTTGAAAATGTCATCAATGTTAGGTACACGGTAATCTGATACTTTCTTCTCCTGCTGAGTTACACACAATGTCCATTCCATGGCTTTTTGTAGCTTGGGGGATGGACGTGATTAGACCGATTGAACCAAAAGAATCAAACGGACATAGATTCATTTTAGTAGCTATTGATTATATTACAAAGTGGGTAGAAGCGTCAACTTTCAAGTCACTAACAAAGAAGGCGATGGTAGATTTTATTCATGCTAACATCATTTGTAGATCTGTCATTCCAAAGGTTATCATTATAAATAATGTTGCCAACCTCAATAGTCATTTGATGCAAGAAGTGTGTCAACAGTTTAAGATTGCAAATTGAAATTCCACTCCATATCGTCCAAAGGCAACTGCATCGTAGAAGCCGCCAAAAATAATATCAAGAAGATACTACAAAAAATGGTGCAAGGGTCTGGATAATGGCATGAGAAGTTTCCTTTTGCATTGCTAGGTTATCGTATTATTGTTCGCACTTCAACAGAGGCAACTCCATATTTATTAGTGTATGGGACAGAAGTGGTCGTACCCTCTAAAGTTGAAATTATATATCTTCAAGTCATTATGGAAGTAGAGGTTGATGATGATCAGTGGGTCAAAACTCGATTCGATAAATTGAGTTTGATTGATGAAAAAAGACTGATATCAGTATGTCATGGCCAATTGTATCAAAAGAGAATTGCCCGAGCATATAACAGGAAGGTGCATCCCAGGAGTTTTGAAGTCGGGCAATTAGTATTAAAGCACATCCTTCCTCATTGGATTGAAGTTAAAGACAAGTTTTCCCCAAATTAGCAAGGACCCTTCATTGTGAAGAAAGTGTTACCCAAAGGAGCTTTATAATTGACAGATGTAGGAGGCAAAATAGCAGAAATGGCTATCAATGACGATGCAGTTAAAAGATATTATGTAAGATCTTTATCCTTCATTATTTTTATTTCACATTTAGTATTGGCATTTTTAAAAGGTTGATATGATAAAGACATTTTATTCCGCTATCCCATTACTGTGTCGTCCTTTGCTTACCCTTTTTTGCTTTGGTCTGATTTTTCTTTCATATACCTTTTTTTGGAATCAAAAATAGAGTCAGATAAATTAGAGTGTCGAGAAAAGAAGAATCAAAAGATGTATAAAAAAAGAGAGAAAAAAAAAGAGAAAAAAAAAACAAAACAAAAGAAAAGAAAAAATCAACCCCAAACAAAGAACAAGTTGCCTAAACTACGTTTGACCTGATTCTCCTCTCTCGGTGGTGATATACATAGGAAACCCTGCTCTGGGTTCGATCCAACCAAATAAACAACTCAGAATTACCAGTCAAAAGAAACTGGGGCAAGAGTTAATTTCCATTGTCGAGTCAATTCTAAAGGTTTTAAGTCTCACCCCACTTCAGATGTCATTTGATCCTCATGCCATCCTTTCTTTATGACCCTATCCAAAAGTCAAGTTGTAACCAAAGAAAGACCTTTAGATCAATCTTTAAGAATAATAAGGTTGAACATGCGATGGACATATGACAATATTTTGGCACTATATTTTCTGCATCATCATGAAGAAATATGAGAAACAAAAATGAGAGAGTATTATTGGTGAAAAATCTCATAGGCATAATAAGGCGATGGTGAGTTGAGAGAAATATAAAAATGAGAGATTCTGATCAGTGAAAACCCTCACAGGCACCGTAAAGCGATGGTAAGTTGAGAGAAATAAAAATGAGAGTCTTACGGGTGAAAACTCTCACGACCATCGTAAGGCGATGGTGAGTTAAGAGAAATAAAAAGGAGAGAGGCTTGTTGGAAAAATCCCTTTAGGGTGCCACTAGTCGAATGAGGTATATGAGTTCAATGGGTTTGAAGAAGCAACTCAGTTTTAGGGGAATTAACTCAATAAAAAATGGTAAAATTTGGGTGGGAAGATCATGCAGTTTAATCCAAAATGCATGTCATAATCATTGGAGTTGGCTGCAATATTCAGTTAAGTTTTCTTTTCCCCAGTTTTGAAAAAAGGGACATTATCTTTTTCTTTCTTTTACATATTCATATGTTTTGTATTTTATGTTATTTTTTAAAATAAGAAAACCACCGTCATTTCTTTACATCTTTGAGTCAAGTCTGTGTCAAAAGAAGTGAGAAAAAATATAAAACTTGCTACCAGTATCCTCAATTGTATAGAGAAAAGCTAGGACCAGCATATGGAAGAAACATGATCATAAGTTAAAATAAAACAAAGGAGGTTTATCAACCTATAGGTTTCTGAATTCATGAAAATGTCAGGATGCAAAAGGTGTGCCTCAGAGACATGTTAAAATAGAAATTCAATGCTTGAATCAAAGCCACTTACCATAATCTGGGTTTGGGTTAATGACGCGACAAAACAGGGGAAAATGCCAGCAATTTGAAACAAAAATGAAGGGAATGAACACTAGAGTAGGTGCCTGGAAATTCAAGTGTTGCAAGCCACTAATAAGTTTTTAACTAACAAATTTTCTTTGTTGAAATAGGGGCAAAATTCTCTTCACTTAATTTAGCTACCTTTGGAAAAGCACGTCCGTGAGTTGTCACACTGTTCAGGACCCTCCTAGCAAATAAGACTTTACGTACTGTTCAGGATCCTCCTAGAAAATGGAACTTTACTTTCTATTCAAGCCCTCCTGGAAAATGGGACTTTACTTACTGTCCAGGGTCCTCCTGAAAAATGGAACTTTATTTATTGTTCACACCCTTCTGAAAAATGAGACTCTATTTTTTATTCAGGGCCCTCCTGGAGAATAAGACTTTATTTTTTAAAAACTAAAATCTTTCTTTATCATAACTCTTCAAGATAATTTTTGTTTTAGTTTTTATTTTGATTTCAAGGACCCGCCTGAAGAATAGGATGATAAAATTAAAAGTCAGGAGCCCGCCTGGAGAACAAAGTAAAGAAATTAAAAGTCATGAGCCCGCCTGGAAAATAGGTCGATGAAACAGTAAATCTGAAGCCCGCCTAAAAAATAGGGTGATAAAACAACAAGTTAGGAGTCCACTTGAAGAATAGGGTGATGAAATAATAAGTTAGGAACCCACCTGAAAAAAGGGTGAAGAAATTGAAATTCAGGTGTCCGCCTAGAATATAGTGATGAAATTGAAAGTCAGGAGCCCTCCTAGACAATAGGGTGAAGAAATTGAAAGTTAGGAGTCTGCCTAGAGAATAGGGTAAAGAAATTGAAAGTCAGGAGCCCACCTAGAGTATAGGATGATGAAATTGAAAGTCATGAGTCCGCTTGGAGAATAGGGTGATGAAATTAAAAGTCAGGAGCCGCCTGAAGAATAGGGTGAAGAAATTAAAAGTCAGAAGCACGTCTGAAGAATAAGGTGAAGAAATTAAAAGTCAGGAGCTCGCCTAAAAATAAGGAGAAGAAGTCTAAATTGCAAGTCAGGAGTCTGTCTGGAGAATAGGGTGAAGATTTTTAAATTCAAGTTCAAATTCAGAAGTACCACCCGTAGAACATGGTCAATTTCTGAATTCATCTCCAACATCAAGTTTTGTATGGAGAAAGAGTTTATTTTTCAAGTTCAACCAAAAGAGGAGAAGATCATTGATCATTTTTTATACATTGAAAACCCAAATCAAGAGTAAAAAAAAAACTGCATAGATAAGACTTTTGTAATTTCAGTTATCTTTTTAACCTGTAATTTTCATTATAATGTAATGTCAAAGTTGCGGATCAAAACCTCGATGAGACCTCACTCAACTCTCCAACTCGGTAAAATCCCTTTTTTTCAACCCTTTGAATCACATGTGACCTGATTCCCACATAACCTAGGATTAATAGGATTCCAAAAATCAAGATCTAGTTACACTCTATCTTTCTTCACCGTTCTTCTAAATAATGATCGGGTCAAACTCTATCTCGTTGTTTACTTTTTTGTCTAAAAATACTTTGTGTTTATATTCAAAGAAGGGCATAATGTAGACACATAATTTTTGCCCCTCCCAAAATCAATTTTTACCTATTTGCCTTACCTTATCACACACCCTATTCATGTGATAATTTCCCCATAAAAAAAATAAAATAGGCAACAATTACCATCATTTTTATCCTTATCCCAAAACAACAAGTTCATAACTTAACCCAATTAAAGGTAGACACCCTCACCACTACCCTACCCCCTCATCTTATAGTTGGACAATAACAGCGAGATAAGGACCAATTCAGAGCGTTTATTTTGTTTTCTTCTCACAGTAACAGACAAACCCTCATTGGCTGACTACACATACTCTCATATACACACTGATAACTCACACACATAGGGAGACCCATTACAGATTAGAGCTTCCTCTATTTTTTCTTTCTATTGAGATACACACTACATCACACACAGTCACTCTCACTGAAAGACAACTTCAATCACACAACATTATTCACACAGCTACTCATAGACACCATATACGCACACACATTACACCGGAGAAGAGAGACACAATAGAAAAAAAACAGAGAGAAAACTAATAAAAAATGAACGGAGTAAGAAGGATAGAAGAGAGATGGTGAAATCGAGGAAAAAAGGGTAAGAATAGGGGCGATTTGATTAGTTTTTGGCGAGTTTCTTATTGAAAACTCACCGAATTTGTCATCAAAAAACTCCGTCGTCACCATCCGCTACTTTTTTTGGCGATCAGCTTCATTCCGACCCAAATCACACCAAAAAACCATTCCCTCCCCATTTTCAGTTTGAATCCCATCAAAAATTCCATCAGTTGCACAAATAGACCCGAAATCACATTCGTCGCTCGAGTTTTGGTTAGAACCTGTGTATCATTATTTTGGGTTACTTGTTTTCTTTGTGGATTTGTTTTCGAACCAGATTTTGGGGATTCCTATGGCTGAATCGGTTCGTAGTTGAGATTTTGGTATTCGTTGAGGTTCTCGGACGACTCTTTATTCTCTTCTTAAGTCAATCAAAACTACTCAAAAGGTCCAATTCTTCAACTTTTTATCTTTATTTTGATATACTGATGTTATGATTATGAGCTTGATGACTGTGATTGGGTGATTTTGTTGATATTTGATGTTGTTTATTTGGAGTAACTAATCGTAATGCGAAGTTGATATGGATTTGAATATTTAGTTCTATGTAGGAAGTTTATATAAAAAAAAAATTTGGGCGGGAGAGATTGATCTTGATAAAAGTGAATATGGATTAATTTAGATTCATTGATGCTGGTGTGATTCAGTTTAAACATGATGTTGTTGAACATGATAGTATCATAATTAGGCCATCAAATGGGTAGGCAAACAATAGGCTGGTTAGGCAAATTTAGAAATTGTGGATTATTGAATGTTGAATGTTTGTTGAATGACTTTTGTTTTATCGCATTTGAATCAATTGTACTCATTTGGCCGGGAAATGGATAGAGGTTATTTGTATTTATTTGTCCGAAAAATGCCCTGAGAGAGTTGTACTTGAAGATAGTGCGCGATCAAAGCCCGAAACATCGGGTGGAGCTTACTTTAGGATTAGTTTAGAGTAGAGTAGATTTACATTTTTGATTTTTTCATTTTTCAGGACTGTATAATTGAACATTATTTTGAACCCTCATATTTATTTGTATGCTTGTTTGCTTATGCGTTTTTGTGTGGGATTTATGCATCCGATGGTGTCATACTAGCCGATATGCTCCACAAAGCAATCATGGTTGAACCACAGGAATAAGGGGTACCTAATACCTTCCTCTCGGTCAACAAAATTTCTTAATCGGAATCTCTATTCGTGGATTAGTTTTTAGAGTCAAACCATTTTGAAAAAGAATTTCTAAAGGTGACTTGGCACACCAGATCTATGTCAAGTGGAGAATCTGAGTTTAATTGTAATAAAAATCCTTTTCGTAACAAATTTTTCTTTTTGTCACTTTAATAATTAAAACCTTTTTCAAACTAAAATCAATTCTTTTTGTTAAAAAAATGGGTGTGATAATCAATATTTGAGAAGCTAAGATATACGATGAAATGTGTTGTCTACGAATATCAAGTAAAATTTTCATCAAGGGAAGTAAAATACGCATTGTACTCTTTTTTTCTTAACCAAGATTTTTTCACAATCGGAATTTCTCGATAACGTTTTTAATAAGGCAACACTAAAGACGTATTACAAGATGCGTGTACTCTTTTTTCTTCACTAGATTTTTTTCCACTGAATTTTCCTATTAAGATTTTAACGAGACACATATCTACTAATGGACATCCAAGGGGAAGTGTTATATAATGTGGATGTCATGTAACATATATATGTATGAATGTCCTAATGAGAGATAATAGTTAATAGATAAATTGAACTTGAACACCAAGGGTTACTTATTCAAATTGGATTTGAATATCAAAGTTACTTGTACAAATTGAATTTGAACAGCAAAGTTAGTTGACCAAATTACTAACTTGATGTCAAGCTTAACAAGCTTAGGGCGAAAGTTTGGTTGTTTATAAATAGCCATCCTTTTGTACAGTTTTATATATAGATTCAAGTATTAAATAAAAGTACTACTAAAATTCTCTTAAGTTGTCTCCTTTTTCAAAAAAAAAAAAAATTGATTTTGATATTTTATCTTTATTTTATAACAATAAAGAACTACTTTAAATTTCAGACAAATTCATAAAGAACTACTTTAAATTACTCCTATAGCAATTTCTGGTCGATATTAATTGCAAAATTATTATTTCCCGAATTTTAAATACTTGTCATGTTCTTTTTCACAAAAAAAAAAAAAAAAAAAAGTAAAGGATAATTTAATTACATTATTCTTATGTATTACTTTTCTCTATTTAATACTCCATCCGTTCTATTTTACTCGTTTCAATTTGATATTGCACATTGATTAAAAAAAACAATTAATAATATGGTTATTTTATCATAATATCCCTATTAAATAATGTTTACATTTTAATTTGGAGATAAAACAATTAATACTAAGGGTAAAAAAGGAAGAAAAAAAAAATTCTTGTCTTGATTAATGAAAAATAACAAGTAAAATGAGAAATCAAATTAGCAAAATTGAAACAAGTAAAATGAGACGGAGGGAGCAGTACTTATTTCGTTTGCATCACGACATTAATATCTCTCCGTACTTATAACTAAGTGTAAAAGAGGAAGCAAACTACAAATTATGTGTTGATTTTTTAAAAATGACAAATATTGTGAATCATATTTTTAGTAACAATGATCAGTATTTAAAAACAGAGGAAGTAGTACATACCGTATATAATAGAGGCGAAGTCAATTTAAAAATTTTGAATTTGAAAACAAGCAAAACGATTAAAATGTAGAAAATCAAATCTGCATAACAAAATAAAAATTCAATAACCAACCAATTTAACTATTAAGATTCCTCATACGTCTGAAATTAAGTTTATCAACAGACTGGATTGTCTCCTAGTTAGCTAATGCCATTGAATTCACCGCCAAAATCATGCAGAAAGATAAAAACATAAGTTGATACGGTGACTTTAGCTGGTATGCTGTTTTTATTACATTAACTAAATGATGTTAAATCTTTATAAGTTTATCTACTCCATCAGATCACCTTCAATATTTTAATGTAAAAGCAGCTCGACGTACCAGTACAGTGCTGATGAATAGTTTGCACAATAGGGGTAGCTCAGAATGTAATGCGGTTACTGTTGCCAATAGTAAAATTTGAATCATATTAATTGCCTATAATATTGAATGACAGAAGGTGCATTAATTGTTTTTTGGTTATAATATTGAATGAAAGAAGGTGCATTAATTGTTTTTTGGTTTATAATATTACCAATTGTACACAAAGTTGCTTGGCAATTAACATGGCTTTCAATACATTGGTATTTTTTTCTGGCATAAATGTAAACTCATAAGTGTAGTGGGTAAAATCATCCAAAAAAAAGACTGTCAACTTGGTTCTTAATTAGCATTTTAGTTTGAGCTAACCAAGTTTATTCAGCTGTGATTTTACTTGGGAAAAAAAGATCCCATTTTGTAGTTTACTGATTTACTCTGAAAATGGTACATTTAAGTTTATAAGTGAATCCAAGAGCACGTGTCTTAAATCTAGTTCAATTCGTAATCAACTGATAATTATCTTTATGATGAACTCATGAACTCAAACGTAAATAGATATGTAACAAGTTACGAATAGTAAAGGATGTGTGTATGAAAGCTCTTGAGATCGACCCCCGAGGATCAATATCTGCCCACGAGAGTTAAGATTCACTAAGAAGCGATAGAGAGGCAACAGTTTGGCCAACAAGTAAAAGACTATTCTTTTATTCTCTCAGATTGCATGATGCCTATCTAATAAAAGAAGATCCTTATTTATAGATTACGAATGCTCTATTTTTTGGTGTCCTAACCATACTGTGCTAATAATACAGTGTCAAGTGTCTTGTCTGCTGCAGGTGTCAGGCTGTCTGTAATCTAGGACGGATACGATACGTGTCTGTGCTTCTGACACCCTGACGCCTTTGTCACCTCATCCTTATCCCTTAAATCTACTTGATTCCCTCGGGGCGCAAGAGCGTCATCCCTTAAGTCCTCCTTTAATCCTGTAAGAGTAAAAAGCTCCTTTGTAACCCTGAGGGTCATCATGTTCTCCGTAAATTTCCTTTCTCAAGAATTTTTATCCAGTATTCACTCTATTTTTAACTTAACCTGAAGTACATATGTCATAGCAGAAGTCTAATATATTATTAAACATTATATATATTCACCTCGATTCATTTTACATGACACTAAATATTTCTTTTTAGTTCATTTACAAAAGATTATCACTTTTTTTATATTCCAATTTTACTCTTTTATTCTAACACTCCCATTTGATTATATATATGTATAAAGAGTATAAGATTTTTGTTCTTTCTGTTTTTGTTTTTTAACGAGTTTAAGATTAAAATGACATTTTTAGCATAATAAAAATACTTAAATTGTTCTTAAAAATCTTTCTTATAACACACAATCAAATGGCATCCTGTATGCTTTTTTTAAAAAAAAATAGCATCCTATTAAATTAGATAGAGGAAGAGTATGAAATTGTCTCATACCCACCATAACTAGATTTGACATCATCATCAAATATATTTTTTAGACTTCTAAATATAAAATAATACACAGGATGACTTCAAGTATACTAAACCATAGGAAATCAGGCTCAAGCATACTAATAGCTAAAGCCAAAATATAAGAAAAAATAATATTTATTTTTATAAAGTTTATTTTTCTAATTTTTGGATATGTGTTATGAAATATAAAATAATAACAACAAACCAACATGGGTTGTAGTGCAGTGAATGGAGCTGTTCCATCCTTAACTAGAGGTCGAGGGTTCGACCCTAGGTATGGAGAAAACTTTGTTGGGAGCGCTTCCACCTTAATGGGCCCTGCAAAGCACGATCCAGATTAGTCGGGGCTATAATGTGAGTACTGGACACCGGATGGAAAATAAAAAAAAATAACAACAAGAATAAATAGAGAGAGAGGGGAGTTCTTTATTTCTCTTCTTGAGGATGAGAGATCATAAGATTGAGTATACAATGAACAAAATCCTTCTATTTATAGAGGAAATACTCCTAGTTTCTGACTAAAAGACAGATACTTCAAATCATGATAGATATCAACTAGATCTTGATAGATCTTATCTATATTTTTGATAGATATTCACTATAATATAAATACATTTATAACACTCCCCCTTGAATGTCTAATTGATGTGCCTCGTTAAAACCTTACAAGAAAAAACCCAGTGGGAAAAAATTTAGTGAAGGAAAAAGAGTACACATCTCTAACAATACTCATATAGGCTGCCTCATTAAAAATCTTACAAGAAAAATTCAGTGGGACAAAACCTCGTAAAGAGAAAAGAGTACATCGCGTATTAACTCCCCCTAATGAGATCATCCTTGAACCTTTGCATCCCTATCTTATGCACCATCTTTTTGAAAGTTACAATTGGAGGAGATTTGGTGAATAAATCAATCACATTGTCACTTGAATGAATCTGTTGCACGTTAATATCATCATTCTTTTGTAGCTCATGTATGTAGAAAAGCTTTGATGAAGTGTGTTTCGTTCTATCTCCTTTTATGAATCCTCCACTAAAATGTGCTATGCATGCTGTATTATCTCTGTATAAAATTGTGGGTACATTTTCACATTTTTCTCAAATGAGATGTATCATGGACCTCAATCATACACATTATCGGCTTGCTTCATAAATAGCTATTATCTTAGCATGATTCGATGAGGTGGCTACGAGAGACTGTTTTGTATATCTCCAAGATATGGCAGTATCCCCACATGTGAACACATTGCATGTTTAAGACCGAGATTTATGCGGGTTAAATAAATCCCCAACATCAACATAATCAATAAGATCAGGACTGCAAAAATGAGCCCATATCGGTAGTCCCTTTTAAATACCGTAATATGTGTTTTATCTCATTCTGATGTCTCCTAGTAAAAGAACTATGCCTTGCTAAAAAATTGACTGAAAAGGCTATATCAGTTCTTGTAGTATTTGCAAGATACATTAGTGCACCAATTGGACTAAGATATGATACTTCAGGACCAATTCAATTCGGTATGTTTCTCATTTTAGTGAATAATTTATTGCTTTTGAAAACTCCACAAGAGTTTTAATAATATTGAAACCATCAATTTATCCCTTATAAGGATAATAAGCAAGTTTCCTAGAAACTTTAGATGCTTCAGGCATTTTGATTCCTTTAGGAATTTTCATGTGGATTTTTGTCAAGTGACAACATCAATATGTGTGACATCTTCAAGTGTCTAGACTGCAAATCAAATAATTTTTACACTTACCAAGATGCATCCTTTCATGTCACTTGATAAATGTTTCTACATCAACATGCTTAAATAGACGTAGAATTTAGATCCGCGTAATCTTTTACAATATTGCGCTAATATTGTATCAATGATATTGATTATACATCATTTCGTATCGATTCACAATGTGACATAATATTTTGATGTCTCATCACTTTATTATTTTCAGGTACCTGAACCTCTCATAAGGTTTCATGAAGTGTTATGTCATAGGCTCTTCAAGCGCACATTGCCTTCTTATTATGATTATTTACTCCTTATTCATTTCAAGAATTATTTTATTTGGAACCGATTGGTCTACCACGCTTTACGATTATGTAGACTTTGTTCTTTTGGGACACAAAATAGGAGCACTCGCAGCTTAATATGAGATGCTTTCGGCATTTGACTTGAATTATATTTTGAATGAGGATTTGATGATAATTCCTAACATATTTCATAGTTTCTCATAATCTCCCCCTTATGTTAGGAAAACTAACATACATCCTCTACTTCTTTGAGGAATCCATCTTTGTGCATCATAGTATATTCATTAATCGTATATCGCATATCAAAATTATTAAATGGAATAGTTGGTTCCTGACCTTGAACCAATTGAAAGGAAAGAAATAATCAAATTTTATTGGTCTAATGCATACAAGTGTTATTGTATGCAACATATCAGATTTCAAATCAACACATGATGCTTTGTTCTCATTAGTAATGGTCTAACTATTTATCAAGGCATTCAATGTCAAACTATCATCATCAAAATGAATTGTCTTGATTACACAATCTGAAAATTATGTTCTTAATTCAATTTTATTGAGCAAACAACTTTATGAATGTCAAACTACAGGTTGTCAATAAATGTACTAGTGATCATCTTATATCGATGCATTTTTTAAATATATCACATGATAGGTGAACGGGCCCTTATTTACCTTTTATACTTTTCAGATTTTAAGGGATCCAATTCCAATATTAGTTGGTCCAACCAACTTATCATGAGAACAAGCAATATTAAAAGTAATGAAGAATTTTCTAATTCTTCAATATATGCTCAGTATGCACATTTTTGAGATGTCACAATCGTTCATGTCAATTTATGAACTTTTATTATTAGCAAATTCCAAGTTTACCATGACATGTACCTTTTACTTTAGTAAATTTCAGATTTACTATTACATGAATAAAGTTCGGATTTACTACTTCAGAAGTAGATTTCAAAATAACTCTTCTCGGTTATTCAGCCTCTTTCGAAGGTGAGTTATGATACCATCACAATCACGTGCACGTTTGCATTAAAAAGCTTCTCATTCCCCAGGAATGGAATATAATCGTGCCTTAAGACTATCAAATTTTGATAGCTTATAAGATCTTTCAAGATATTGCTACTTCAGGAGCAAATCGAGGCATAAATATGATAGAGAAAATGTCTCTGTATTGCTACCACATTCACTTCAAGAATGGAGCAAATTGTCATCTTTCAAACTTATCATATATTGCTATCATATTCACTTCATGAAATAGAGCATATCAATGGGATATGTTTCATGACTTTTCACAAACACTCATTATTTTGTCTTAGCCATCATTATATCAACAATATGGTGCATTAAGATTCGAACTCAACGTCTTGTCCATATAAAGGCGTCTTAGGCATAAATCTATGGGACTTGAACCCAACATATTATCAGTATGATGCATTGAAATATTTAACCCGATGGTTTACCCTCATTAATGAGATGAGATTTAAACTCGTCATCATATCTTTAACAATATTGTTCTTCATGAACAAATTTAAAGCATAAGTGGTTTCAAACCAATTATTTTTCCTCAAATCCAACAATAATTATATCATTAGTAGCAAAAGACAAATAACATACGGAATTACTAACCTTGAAATCCTTTAGATTTATAATCTCACCTTGTTTGGCAGAGTTTCGTGCTGATAACGTATTATGAAATATAAAGTAATAACAACAAGAATAAATAGAGAGAGAGGAGGAGAGGTTTCTTTATTTCTCTTCTTGAGGATGAGAGATCATAAGATTGAGTATACAATGAATAAAACTCCTCTATTTATAGGAGAAAATATTCCTAGTTTCTGACTAAAAGACAGATACTTCAAAGTTTGATAGATATCAACTAGACTATCTTGATAGACATTAGTGTAAATACGTTTATAACAATATGTAAGTTGTTAATAATTTTCTTTTACAATCTATTTATTCTAATACTTTTTTTTCAATTGATTGTACAATTAATCCATTTAATCTTAATTTCTTGAGACATAGTATTTTTTATATGCCAAAATTCTTATAATTATTTCTTTTTGTGAAAAATTTACCTTTTGTATAAAAAGGCCCCAATTTGGTCTAAGACACTTGCTGACTTGCATAAGTATGTTTTCTTAAATTTGTAGAGCCGATGAAATCCTTACACGCTCTAACTTTCAAAACATTAATTCGAACATTCCTATTTATTCTTTGCAACACTCTCTTTTGGCACACAATCAAATACCGTACTTATATAAAGTGATACAAAAGAAAGGGAAGTGCCAAATGGTCATAATTTTTTTGCTCAAATTTGGTCACAATTGTTAAAAGACTTTTATAGTTTTGTTTAAATTTTATCATATTTTACCATAAAAAGGGCAAAAAGGTCTAAAAGTTAACTCGCTTATAGTGTGAACGCAATTTTTTTCTATTGTGGCTAAATTGTGGCCAAAAGAATTCTAAAAGAAATAGGAGTATGAAATTGTCTTGTCTCAACTCTCACTTACCGTAATTAAAATGTCATATTAGCAATACAAATTTTTGGGACATAATTAATTTCATAGATCTTGAATTCATGAATACAAAATAATATGCACATCGAATAATCAAGTACACTAGGGGGTCGTTTGGTAGAGTGTATAAGATCAATGCAAAGTATTAGTAATGCTTGCATTAGTAATGTTTGTATTACTTATGCTTGTATTAATTATGTATGTATTATTTCTTATACATTGTTTGGTTTGATGTATAAGAAATAATACATCTTACATAATTTCTATAAAAGAAATATTTGTTTACAAAAATACTTTTCTTTAATTTTGTACACTTTTTTGCAACAAAATTTTTTTGTCATCTCAAATATAATTAGTATTATTGAACTAGTATATATAGGTTTCGGGTTAATTGCAAGACCTTGGTCTTTGCGCATGAAATATTATGCCAACGGATTAACATAGTCGAAATAAAAATAAAATATAAGACGTAAGATTAAGAAATAGTCTCAATTTTTTTTAATCTTTTTAAAGACCCTCGAAGCAAAGCAAAAATATGTTACAATTATTTAAATCAATTATTCATTGTTGTAGATTAAAATGGTGGGAAAAAAATTATGAAATGTTTTGAAAAGATTCACTATTGCAAAGTAAAATGGCGGGAAAAAAGAATGGTGAAATATTTTGAGACAAAAATTGAGGGGTATTAAGGTCATTTAATAAGTTAATGCATGTATTAAAGACTTTGCATTACTAATACATAGAAAATGGGTGGTATTAATAATACACACCTTAATACACAATAGAGTGTATAACTAATACTTGTATTAGTTATATATTGACTAAAAATTGTAGTATTCATAATACACATTAATTAATACATGCATTATTTTTGTCAATACATTCTACCAAACGACCCCTAAATTATATAACAAAATCCCTTAGTGAAAATGATGGCTTCCTTGTAGCTTCTTCTCTACCCAGGAAGGAGATAAAACAGGATTTAACTCATATTCTGTACTCATCTTCATTTTATTAATTTCACCATTTTCCTCTGAGGATGTAATATTAACCGTCTTCTTCTCCTCAGGCAAAACCTTAATTCTCCAAACCTTAAAAGTTTGGTCCAAACTAGAACTATACACCAAAAATCCCATTACAACTTTGTCAATCTCCAAAGTTGCAGCCAAACACTTAACTGGCCCTCTATGAGCATCTAACACTGCAAGACATTCATGAAAACAACTCCCTTCTTCTCTCCTCCAGACCCTAATTGTTGTATCCTCTGATCCACTAAATATCAATTTCTCAATTGCAACCAAACATAGGACCGAAAACCTATGCCCTTGCAAGAACCCTCCATGGTTAAACCTGCCGGAACTCTTCTCCTTTTCCCAAAAATTTATGAATCCATCTGAAGAGCCAGAGTAGAGAAAACAAGAAGTTAGTGAAGTATTACTACTTAAGGCTAATGCGTTAACCGGTGATGGTTGGAATTTTAGGGTCATTGTAAGAGTATGAGAGTTTTGTCCATAAACTCTCCTCCAAATTTTTATTGAACCATCAGATGAACATGTGAAAACACAACCATCTTCTTGGTTTACAACAATTGAGTTCACATTGTCTTCATGAGCCAAGAATGAGTCAACACATCGATTATCGGAGATTCTCCATGCTTTCATTGTTTTGTCCCATGATCCTGTGTACAAAAGCCCTTCTGCATGGTAATATGCCATGCAAGAAATGCAATCCTTGTGCTGATTACTATTGCCAGTACTACTTGACCAGCTAGGCAATTTGAGAAATGAATAATAAGTGGACTTAGGTAGAGTTGTGATTTTCTTGCCTCGAAAATTATCGGACACTGTCACATTCCATATCCGAACTTTATGGTCTTTGTGTGATGTGAATAACATGTTACCATACACTAAAATGGCCCTAACATCACCACAACTTGCCTTGAGGTACCCTCTCTCTACACAATCCGGTTGCCTCCATGCACGAATCCGGCAACTCTCCGAGCCAGTAAGGACAATGCCTTTTGCAACAGCGATGGAATAAATGGTGCCATCGTGGCGATGAAGGGACGCGATGCAGTGGTAGAGGAGAGATGGTGAGGGTGTTTGCAAAGGGGAAAGCGTCCATGGAGAATCAGGGCTAGGAGGTGGCACTAAAGAATACATAGTGGCTGCACTAGCATTAGAAGACCTTGAAGGACTATAGAGATGATCAAATTCATGTTCCGATAATTTTAGATGAGAGTTGAAGGAGAGACGAGGAGGGGATTGTATTGATGATCTTTTTTCTTTATCAAAGTAGCTATGGAGACTTCTCTTGCCATAGTACTCCATGGTCTAGAGAATTGTAGTGCAACAAAAGATTGAATTTGCTTGTGTTTATATAAAGAGGGAGGTATACTTTAATTTAATTTTTTGTACGTTTTGAATATAGACATTAAGATATATGCCTACAACTGTGGTTAGTTGGGGAAGTAGAAGTAGGCACCATTAAGGGAATACTAAATATATTTACCTAAATACTTGCTCCGTTTCAATGGTTCAATTTGTTTATCTGGTTTTAATTTGGCATGAAATTTAATTAGAAAATAAGAGAAACATTTGAATCTTGTGGTCTTAAATTAAAGATACGTAGAATGTACCAAAATATTTTTTAATTATCTTATGATTTTAAACATGTTAGTGGAAAGCTAGAATTGAAGAGTTGACAAAAGGAAATAGACGTTATTTATTAAACGGATTAAAATAAAAGTAAGACAAATAAATGGAAATGAGAGAGCATGAGATATGAGAGATGTGTATAGTAAATTAAATATCTATGGATGCATAGGTCATATATAACTGATGATCAATAGTTCAATACTACGTCAAGCTTACAAAAGGGTGTCAGTAGGAACACTTCTTTTTCTACTATTATGGTGCATGTAACCTTTACCAGAGGTGCTGTGCTTCAATAGACGATGCCAACAATCTCTTCCTATCCCCCTTCATCATTTTCACTTACTAATTTTTATAAAGATAGTGTTGTCAAGATTATTTGTGCGGACCTCCCTTGGATATCTAGTAGCTCGCAGTAACACATGTATCAAATAACTACCACTACGTACATCCAGTGATGCTGGACCTAGCATTTTCATCTAAAGTCTTTTAAGTATAAAGTAAACACAAGAATCAACATCTATTATATATAGTACTTAAAGCATAGATAATTTTTTGACGGAGAAGATTCTTTTGCACTCCTAACTCCGCTCATGTGTACACCAAGGTTCATACAAATGAAAGATACCACCTTAGATAATTTTTCACCTTTAATGAAATTTGAATACTAAGCTCTCATAATTTTTACATACATTTCATAGTCTAATGTCAACACCCCGACGGGTTCTAGTTGACTTTAACTAGATCACAATTCATGTAGTATACTATAAGAAGATTGGTTGTTATACTGAACCATTGCTAATAAATTAAATGTACTCGCATTTATGCAAGTTGGACCCAGCAGAAGCTACTCCATTAGTGGACTTCATCTTCCAATAATTAAACTGTTTATGTGCATTTGAAATGAAGTTCTAGCACAAATTAGTCTAGAACGTACCAAGACCATCAGAATATGCCACAAGAAATCAAAGGAGCCTTTCAACTAGACAAAGTACAACTGCCTAGGAAATTAGATTTGAGGTTAAATATGGCATGCTTTTTTTTTTTGGTGAACAAGGATTGCATTAATAAAAGAGAAGTTTTAGTTACAAAGAGAGAGCTCAATCCAGCTCTAAGGCAAAAACAGTTGGGTTATGCCTAGGAGAATGTACATGAACTTTCCTTGGATGGTTAGATCCATCCATATCCGCCCAAAAAGTCTGAGCTACAAAAAGGGGGGGGGGGGGGAGTTAGAAAAATCCTACAGGTTTCAAAAACTTCTATCCTTGCTCCATATTTTGCCAAAGCATTTGCAACCATGTTTTGCTCTCTATAGCTATGGTAAACAAGTGGACGTCCCAATCGGCTTAGCATCAACCTGCATTCATGTAACAAAGGGTTATATAGAAGGTTCCCATTTTTTAGCATAAGAATGATTTCCTTTGAGTTAATGGTAATTTCAATGGGATACAGTTGGTGCTCCAGAGCCAGCTTAAGACCTCTAGCAAGGGTTGTAAGCTCCATAAAGTTATTGGTAGCATGAATGAAATGTTGGGAGAAACCCAAAACCCAATTCCCGTTAGAGTTTTTGATAACCCCACCAATACTCCCCTTACCAGGATTACCTAAGCAAGAACCATTTGTATGAAGCTTGTAGGAGTTCCTAGGAGGGGAAGTCTAGGAGACCATGATAGAGGTATGAGCTTGGGAGGCACTGCCTCGGCATAAGCTTGTCTGAAGGAAGGGTAGTAGTTTTTATTCTCAAATAGGTTAGTATTTTTGGTTTTCCAAATGGTCCATAGACACAAAGGAAGGAGAGTGGACCAAGTGATGGATCCTTTATCAGTCATTCATTGAATGATAAATAACTACAAGTGACGGAGACAGACGATTTAAATAACGGAAAATCCAATATTTAAAAATTGTATCGAGAATGACTGGGAAGGTGGAAACAAGACCAGATATAATTTGATCATTATGAACAAACCCAAAATCTTTATAGATAGAGCCAATAATTAATTCCCAACCGCGGGGTGAATGGAATCCGATACATAAATCAGATGGCATTATCATAATGGGTTGTGTGCAGGACTTTTCAGGTTGTTTTCCAGTTAGAAATCTTGAAGAGGTCAAAGGAAATGGTGGTGTGACCGGAGTAATTCATGATCAGATACTCCCAAAAGGAAATAGCATGGCAATATTCGAAGAAAACATGGTTAATGTCTTCAAGGAAATGTTCACAACTATGACAGGTGGGGGAGATACTTATACCTTTATGGGAAAGGGTGGATTTAGTAGGAAGGCTATTGTAGTGAATGAGCCAAAGAAAAAATTTAAGCTTGTTAGGGACTCGGGCCTTCCAAATCCAACCCAAATGGAGATTGATCCTAGTTGAAGCAGTCTTTTTGGAGCAGATGTGTTGATAAGAAGACTTACAGGTAAATATGCCATTACTTGTGAGGGTCCAACGGGGGGTATCTGATTGGACAGTATGGTCAGGCCCAAAGGTGCTCTCAATTTCGTCCCTAACTTTTCCAGGGATATAGAAAGGAATGGAGTCAAAATTTAGAGTACCCTGCTGCTAGTAAGATGACAGTTCTAATGATGGACAGGGGATAAAAAAAGGACCTTGGATAACAGTGGAGAGGGAAGGGAAGGAAGGAACCCAACAATCATGCCAAATATTAACCTTTTTGCCATTGTGGACAAACCATTGGATAGCATCATGGAAAAGATGCCACCCTCTTTGAATATTCCTCCAAATTGGAGAGTAGGCATGGGCATTGTTGGGATAATGAGCAGAGTATTTCTTGGATAAGACATTTTCCCATAAGGAGGAAGAATTTGAGTGGTACCTTCAGGCTAAACTGCAAAGAAGGGTGTTATTCTTTAGTGTAGCAGATTGCATCCCAAGCCCTCCCTGATGTTTAGGCTGGGTTATACTGTCCCAACTGACCATATGCATTTTTTCCTAGTAGCATTAGTCCCCAAAATAAAGTTCATTTGATTTCTATCAATGAGCTAATGGATCTTACTTGGGAGGAGAATGTATTTCATCACATGGTTAGAGATACTATTAAGACAGGTTTTGGCCAAGTGTAGTTCTACTTGTCATATTAAGGAACTTGGTCTTCCACCCAGCTAATTTAACATACATATTATCCCGGATAAACTAGAAATGAGCTTGCTTGGGAGGGGTACAAAATATGAGGAAACCAAGGTACTTGCCAAAGGAAGTACTAGTTTTAACTCCTAGCAGAGTAGAGAGATCAGTCTAGGTGAGGGTGTCACAATTACTAGAAAAGATGAACATGGATTTGAGGATATTGACTTTTTAGCCAGAGTGCTTGCTAAAACTTTTAAAGGGATATGATGATGGTAGTGCAGTTAGCCCTATCAGCTTTAGCAAAAAGGGTGAGGTCATCAGTAAAAAATAGGTAGGAAATATGAGGACCCCTTCTGCTTATCTGAATAGTGGACCACTGAAGAGTTTCAACCTCATAGTTAATTCTCCTAGACAGTAATTCCATACAAAGTATGAACAAATAGAAAGACATAGGGTCACCTTGTCTGATACCCCTAGAAGGCAAAAAGGTGTTGGTTCCCCCCCCCCCCCATTAACTAGGATGGATATAGAGGAGGTGAAAAGATATGACATAATGAGCTTAGAAAGTTCAGGAGGGAAGTTGAAGGAGAAAAGAGCCTATCTAATGAAGGACTATTCAAGCCTATCGAAAGCTTTTTCAAGATCAATCTTAAGAAGTATTTTATGGGTTCTACCCTTTAATTTCCCTAAGTGTCTAAGGTACTCCTAGACAATGATAGCATTATTCGAAGCTCTTCGTTTGGAGAGAAAACTGGCTTGATTTTGGCCAATGAGGTTTTGAAGATGGGGTTTAATTCTATTGGCAATGATTTTGATGACAACCTTATATTGGGTATTACAGAGACCAATGGGCCTAAAGTTCCTAAGAGTTGTAGTATGCTTACACTTAAGAATTAGGCACAAATAGGTAGAATTAACTCTAGCATTCATGGGATGGGTGGAGAAGGTACTGAAACAGAAGTCAAAGAGGAGGGGCCCCAGGGTGTCCTAATATTTTTGGTGCATGAAGGGATGAAACCCATCGGGACTAGGAGCCTTAAGGGGCTTGAAAGAAAAAATAATATTTCTAACCTCAGTAAGAGATGAGAGGGAATCCATGAGGGAGTGGTTATAAGAATTTATGGATCCATGGATGGAGAGATTTTTCTGGCAAGCTAAAGTCCTAGTGGACTGCTCAGTACAAAAGAGAGAGGTGTAAAAGAAGATGGCATGCTTAATGTCCACTTTCTCATGGAGACAAATACCATTCCCATTCAAGGAATTGATGGTTTTCCTCCTCCTTCTATTGAGAGTAGAGATATGGAAAAAACTAGTGTTCCTATCCTCTCCCATAAGCCAGTTAATTCTAGACTTCAACATTCAGAAATCCATCTCATCCCTAAGAGTAGAATTAAAATCCTCCAAAAATTGATGTTCTAGATTATGAAGGAAAGTGCTAGTGGGGTAGTGAGGAGATTCCTGTATACCAGCAAGTCTGGATAGGATATACCTTTTTCTATAGAAAATGTTACCAGAGACATCTTTATTCCATGTCCTAGTCGTATGCTCAAAGTCAATGGTAGAACTAGTAAGGTCATCCCCTTTAGGGAAGGATTGACTAACCAAGCTAGGAAAGTCACTATGGTTACACCACATAGATTCTATCCTAAAAGGTTTATGAAGATTTGGATTAGGTCTAGTGACCCTCAAAAGAAGTGGAGAGTGGTCTGAGTAGGTCCTAGGAAGGTGAAGAACAGAAGAGTCAGGGAAAAGGTGGAGCCAATGATCATTGGTCAAACGTCTATCAAGTCTTTCTAAAATAAACCCTATCTATTCCTGTATCTCATATTTGACCAGATGTATTTACTGTCCCGAAAGACAAGGTAATGAGCTTATAATAGTTAAGACAGTTCCAAAAATTAGTAGCCTTATGCATGTTAATTCTATTACCACCAAATATATCAGACGCTTGTGAAATTTTTTTAAAATCACCCCCCACTAACCAACAAGGACTATCCAGGGAATCATAAATATTTCTAAGTTATTCCCAAAGGCAACACCTACTAGCAAATATATTACTAGCATAAACAATAGTAAGAATCCAACAAGAAGGAGGGTACTAACCTTGACAGTGGCATGAATGGCTTGAAAGGAAATAGAGATATCTTTAATGTCTATATTGTTATTTTTGTAAAGGAGAACAAGGCCCCCAGAGTGTCTAGAGGCACTGGATTGGAGGAAACAGGAAAAACCAAGTTTATCAGCAAGCTTGGAGTGATCAGTCATCCTAGTTTCAATGAGGGATAGGATGGAAGGTTGGTGAATGTCGACCATAGACTTACAATGACTACGGAATTCAATATTCTTAGCTCCCAGGCATTCCATGTTATGCAATTCTGCATTATTGTATTGATTGGATAAGGGATCTCTACTGCTACTGCTTTCTCTTTCCCTATTGGATTGGATGACCCTAGGGAGTCAGGTTCTTTCTCTTCTTGAAATTTGGAGTGACTTTTACTTTGAAGGGGTCTCCTATCATATGGTTTGGAAGACTTACCCGTATTTCTAGTTTGTCTAAGTCCTGATGAAACAACACTATCACCATTTCGTGCATGGAGTCCACAAACTTCAAATTTGCAGGATTTACCAAAGTGAGAACATCCGTCTTTGGAATTCTCATTTGTGCTAGCAGATTTTCCATCCCCCTATTTCAAGAAAAAATTAACAACTATTGCAGTGGATATCCTACCTTATTCATGATAAGTTTGCTCTAGCTATGTTCCTATATGTTCATAACGTATTTGCAGATCTATGAATACTAAAGTGACTTTTAAATATATATTTTCAGGATTTGATGAGAGCAGCTTCATAACCATACCAGCAAGATTTATGATTTATGAATGTTAATCTTGAAGTTTAGAGCATCATGATCATGGATAAACAAGGATCTAGAGTTTAGTTATTTTTTGTTTTGGTAGAAAATGCTCCTACACTTTAAAGTATAATTTTTGGTTCAAGATTTTATTTTTAATTTTACTCACAATTACTGTTATATATTTAACTCAAGTTTAAGCTTTATATTGTTGGTTGTGTGTTTATTTACACACATGAATTTTGCAATTGCTATCCTCTATTTCTATTTACCAAAAAGCTGAAATTATGATTTTTCATCTGAATTTTGTATCATGAAAGTTCTTCGGGGTTGAACATTAAAAATCGAGTGGTGAATTGATTCTCTCTATCTTTCAGCAATCAAAGGTCAATTTGAGTTCATCAAAGAGCTGGTTCAAGTGAGCCATCTTTCAGCTCTACAGACGACTAATTGAGGTGAAAATAAAGCTTAGAATTCATTGCAAGTTGCAGTTTTGATGTCAAATTCTGTTTAATTCTGAAAATACACAAGTTATAGAACTCTATCTTTGCAGTAGGACAAAACAAGTATCTGGAGAACTCTTCTCTATGAGTCACAAATATTTCATTATGGTTGACAAAAAGAGTTATGTATAGTTGATTCACTAATTCTCTTTTCAGTAGCTCTCTCTATTTGAGAGTTGACTTCTAATTTCTTTCTCCTTGTTTCTATTGAGCATGCATAATGTCCACTGCATATCTAGTTTAAAATTCTCTATGACATGAAAATTTTTGAGTTCCAGACATGATTATGCATTGGTCCTGTGTGCACTATAAAAAATTTAGGCCCCCACTTCTAAACAACTATCACGAGGAAGAAGCTCAATAAATATTTCTTGCTCCTTCAAGTTGGTAGTTGTTCTTTAGCTCATTTTTGTACTTTTTGATAGAGATCATGTGTATTTGTATGGCTAGAGTCAACACAAAGGGCTTCCTCACAATCTTGAATCGTCAATGTGAGGTCACCCAATGAGTCATAAGATGTTGCTCGAAGATGGAGCAGTTGTAAGTCCGACTTGAAAGAAATGACTTTTGTAATCTCAGCTATAGCCTCTCCTTCCTTGTGGTCATCCATCAGAACTGAACATACATTTTTTAGTATTACTTTCTCATTCAAAAAGTGTAGCATAGTCTTACTGCTTCAAGTGAATATTACTTATAAAATATAACATTAAGTTGGTTTTCCAAGAGAGTAATGATAACAACTCATAAAAGATGCTATAACAATTTACAAAATATAAAAAGTTCTGCAACATTTTTTCAAAATATAAAGGATGCTACTTCATTCTCAAGAATATTTTTCTCATATAAAGATCTGAAACCTTTCAAACTATATTAAACATAATAGCTATATATCAGTCATTGTGACTACAAAATTGTATGCGCATTTATCAGGAAAAAAAATTATACTTTGCTTCTGTACATAATTTCCGGTCTTGTAGGATGTGTTGCTCGGACTCTTCAAAAATATTATTAAGTGTGTATCAGATACTCCAACAATAATGCATTATGCAGTGTAAACATAGGTGTCTGGCCATTTCACATGTTGTCGAACAGAGGTAACACTCAAAACACACTTTGAAGTCTTATCTCGCTGCATTATTTCAAGTAAGACAAACTTCATAATCAAGCACCAAGTGAAACAACTGACTTTTTGATGACCTTTATTTCTCGAATAGCAATTTCTATAGTGTTATACTCTCTTAGAAGAATTTGATAATTGTTCATCAAAGCTTGTGTTCCATCTTGTTTTATCCATCCTCCAAAGATTTTCCAAGTCACTATTTACTTTTATATAACAAGGATGTTCTCCAACTTAAGATTGCAGTAAATAATCCCAAGTTTATAGATATGTTCTAGAGCTAGTAAGACGTCAGCAACATAAAATTTGAAAATAGAGAAAGTTAACCATCAGTAAATAGACTTGTTGGAGAGACAAAAAATGATGAAAAGTCTTAACATGAAAATAAAAGACATCATAGATAATGGACCTTATTACTCAAAATATGCAAATTGAGAACCAAGACATTTTCAAAATGGGGGATGCTCCTAGAACTATGTAAGGATAATTAGCTAGGCTTCCAACAAAATTCAAAAACCTCGTGCAATTTCACTTTTCCAGCAACATAAAGGTTTCTCTCGAATCCTTTATGAGACTTCCTCGTCAATTATTTATATAAGACGTAATCCTACAATTGGTGGAGAATTTAGTTGATACTATTGAAAATGAAAATTGAGATCAGCACTCAGATACATTAGTAACTGAATTGAAAAATCAATTCGAGAAGTGCCTACACCAGTTGACATCAATATCAGTGCCTATTAGCTCAAGATCTATGATAGTTAAGGATAAAATCATAAAAAGACAGAGTGCGAACAATTGCTAAATCAGCAAAGGGATTGTATTTCAAAGTACAAAGGCTCGATTGAGGAGATTATTAACTCTGAACTGTAGTTGTTACTTATGTTTTAACCAAGGAGAAGATTACAAGTTGCTCTATGCTAGCATTAGCACCTTTGTGGTAGCAACAATTGGAAGTTTAGAGAAAGAAATCAAGCAAACAAAAATGGAGGTTGGAGATAAAGCAATTGAGATGGTATATTTAAAGGACTTAAAGCAATAGAGTAAAGAACTAGATAAGCAAACTGATCATATTAAAGATCGTCGGCTCAATTCTTCTTGTGTTCAGATGGCTATGGCTTTAATTTATGCATCCAAAGAAGCTGATCTTCAGTAAATGAGGATGAGGGAAAAAGAACTAGTTGTTGTTAATATTAATATTGCTAATAACGATATAACTGCAAATGAACTAGAGGTGGGCAAAAAAGTTGTAGAAAGGACTTTGAGAGAGCATAAAGGAGATGTTGTTGTTGCAATACGACATTTGCTCAACTAGTACAAAAACTACTACATCTATGTACCAAATAAATTGGGGTCAGATCATTTCATATCAAACGATGAGGAAAATACATCATCACCGGGGAATTTTTCCTTCGATTCTGAAATGTAGTAGCTAAGAGACTATCAAATGTTCATACTATATATGGAACTTTGATCTATTGACAGTCTTTCAATTGTATTGATAATTTTTCTAATATGGAAGCTCATGTTTTATATTCAGCTCCTACAATAGCACTATGCTGAAATGTTGTAAGGCATATATGACATTACCCATTAGTCTATGGTCTAGCGATCAATAAAGTGAGTTGGTAGAAAAAAACATGTCAAATGATGGATCTTTTGGTGGAAATTTATCCTCATCAAGATTTTGTAGAACATTAAATTCGTGCGAGCCATTTTATAATGACAGATCGTTTGGTGGGAATTTATCCTCATCAAGAATTTGCAGAACATTAAATTCATGCGAGCCATTTTATAATGATGAATCCTTAAAACTCCATCTTCAGACTTTACCTGTGCCAAGTTCCAAGATATGTCTTTTCCATGGGTTTATTATGTAGTGTTTCAAATATTTAGTAAAGGATTATCTTTATTTCTAGGAAAATGATAATCTAGAAAAATTTCCTAAGTGCTTAGAAATGGGATGAAAAGGGTATTGAAACCACATATGGGACTGGTCTTCAAAAACCTCCCTTATGGGTACTCTTAATTTGACTCCAGGTGATGGAGGGAAGCATATATCCGTAGAAACAGCAATTTCTTAAGTTTGTTTGATGATACAAATCCACGACCTGCAGTAATTGAGAATATTAGAACAATCGACTAGGATTCAAACATGGGATAATCTCCTTTTCACATGGATAAAAATAAATCAAGAAGCCCTAGATGGCTTGCTCAATGGCTTAGGGTAGAGGGATAATGATGGGCAGAAGGATCCCAAGTCCGAGGATTATGGAGCATAGAGAGAGAAATATAATAAAATAATATTTTAAAATATAAAATAAAATAAATTAAAATTAAAATTTAACTGAGTTCACCATTAAAATTAAATGCCAGTGTAAAACATAGTTCCACTTGCAATGGACACAAGTTAATCTCTATTCTACTACACTGTTTTGGAAACTTTGTCCCACCAGTATTAAATAAGGAAAAATAACTTGGGACGCAAAGAGAGGTATAGCTAGATAGAGTTTCCTTCTTGTTATGAGTTCTTATTATTAATTAGTAGTAATAATTTTGGATCATCAAGAACCATATAATATAAATAATGAACAGTTGTGAGAATTAAAAAGATTTAATTCAAACAAAAGATCTAGGTCCTATACCATCTTGCTAGTCCATATGGACCCATATGGACCAACACATTTTCAACGGTGGCAAAAGGATAAAATTGAACATCCATCCGTGCACAAGAACACGATTGTACACAATGGTCCAAGATAGAGTTGTCGATATGGACAGCCCAATCAGCCTGTAATTTAATAGGACTGTGCTACTATTTTTGTATTTTGTTTAAGAACAAGGCTTTTAGCCTGACCCGTATAAGCCCGTCGGCCCATGGGGCTTGAGCAATATGGGTTGGGCTGGCCCGTAGGCCAAAAAAAATAATATATAATAGAGTACTAAGAATTAAAAAAAAAGGCTAAACTCAAAATCTATTTGGACCATAATAGATATTTAAATATTAAATATATTTATAAAATATATAAATAATTAAAATATAAAATACTAAATTTTATAAGGAATCAAATATATTTGATGAAGATGTGGAGATGTTGAACACACTATAACTCATAAGTGCCATGAGAAATTTTTTTGAGGAGTTCATTTTCCCTTTTAATAGACTAAACATTGACATTTCTTTGTGTTTTATTGAGATCAATTAAAATAAAATTAGGTTAATAATGTTATTTACCTAGTTATATTATTATTCTTTGTGTTTTATTGTGATCAATTAAAATAAAATTAGGTTAATATTTTTATATACCTAGTTATATTATTACTCATTAACAGTGTCGGTTGTTTTCAACATCTCTATTTGATTTGAATTTGCTGTCAAAAGTTATTTAATTCAACGATTATTAGGATTTTCTTGTAAATTTGAGACTGATTAACAAGTAGTAACTTTATGTAATATTATATTATAAATATTTATGCAATTAATAATTTAAAATTTAAATTAAGATTATAAAAATAATATATTTTAAAAAATGGGCTGGCTCGTAGGAGTCCGCAGCCCATGATGTGATGGGTTGGGCTTGCTATTTGCTGGCCAGTCATGTTGATGGGCTAGTCCGGCCTGACCCGTCAAACTACAAAATCCGTATGGGATGGACTGACTCATATTGACAGCTCTAGCTCTAGTCCAAGACAATGACTACGTCTAAGATTTCATCATAAAAATTCAAATGGGAGTTTCCATGCTATCATACATATTTTACTGTCAGGACTCAAGATAGAGAAGCTTCAAGATTCATTTTAGATTCATTACATCAGGCCAAAATGATCCACTATGTATTAATTGCTAGCTCAGTTGTTCTAGATAAGATAGCTAGATTGTCCATTGTGTTGCCTACAAATACATGTAGCAGAATAAGTTGTTGAAAAAGCTTGAATTACATTATTATTAGTTAGGAAATAATAGAGGTGATTAAAGGTGCTACTGTATACACTGGCAATCAAGATAGATACCTTTAATTCATGAAATAAAGTGATATATCTCAATAACAAGTATAAGATTAAATTTGTATTTTGTTTGGCTGAAGGTATAACTAATTACATGATAAATTTATACCTCAAACTTGATGAAATTTTATTCCATTTTGGAGGTAAGATAAATTAGTCAAAAGATTATAATTTTGGAATAACCTTGTCTGCCAACCAAACTGTAGTATTTGAAATGATAAATGCTAGTTGGAGGACTTAGGGGTTTCTCCATAGTATAAATGGATCTACAACAACCATAACCCGTGTCACTGATTACTGAAATCCTCATAGAGTAGATGAACTCCTTTTATTCACATCCTAAATATCCTTTAGGTATACAGTACGTTTCACTCATCGTAGCCACCATTTAATATGGAAAACTATATTTTCCTACACCCATAATGGTATATTTATACAATAAGGTTAGGGTCAAGGATAAATACAAGGTAACTCGACTAGAGGCTAATTAAAACCCCTTATGGGTGGATCCAACCCAATATATATTTCCTACACCTTCTACTTACATATAATTAGGGAGTGCTCAAGCTCTATTAAGTTAAGAAAAATATACTCTTCTTTAAATTCTCTTTCATCATTTCATACAGGATAAAAGATCGTACGACCAACAAACTATGAGAGAACTTCTCTATAAAACTATTAGGACTATATAGCCTCTCGTTAATGTCATAAAAATTATCAAATAAATCATAAGAAGTATGCTCAGTGTCCTAGATCATTTGAATCACATTAATACATCAAACTTTTATCTTATGTATCATAGTTCATGTGTTCACAACATGATGCACAAATCCCAATCTTTACCGGCAAACCTAAAAAAAATGAGATTCCATAAATGATCTTCCTCTTCTAACAAGTCTCTCAACTTGTATCCAACTCATTTTTCTAGTCATGCTCCGTTAAATTAAATTTCTCATAGTCATTTGATATCATGCTAAGATAGAAAAACATAGAACCAAGCTGCGACTCACAAACTCTAATCATGAAGGTGCTCAATAAGATCTCACACAATAATATGCCGAGATATAACTTATGTTACACCTTTTGGTCATCATTTGCATACATGATATCAAATATGTGCTATAATATATTTCTCTTTTTTCGTAGAGCATATTTTTGGGTTCAATGTGTGTGTGTGAATGGAAAATAGAGGGAAAAATAGTAAAGGAAACTAGAGTCACTAAAATGGAAAGTGTACTCTTTTAATGGAAAGTTCACTAATTCTCTCACATTGGTGGGAGAAGGGAACTTTTAAGTATTTATAATAAGGAACACATACTCTACATGGATAGTGAGGCAAGAACAAGGTGGTGCCTCGCGCCGTCATCGTCGCTCGCTTGGCTTTGGATTTGGATTTGGATTAGTCAAATGATCGTTCGATGAGATCTATCTTTTTAGATGAATTTTATTTGAAACTTGTTTTACAAGTGAAATTTTAATCCAAAATCTAAAAAATCTGATAGAAACCTTTCCAGGTAAAAGGCACACTGTTTTGCATTGTAGGGCGATCTGCACGCGTACTTTGATAACCTGCGGGCACAGGTACTTACTGAAATTCGGACAGTGCCACCTGCGGCCGTAGATCAGGCGCAGGTCCAGCACAGACTGGGCGCAGGTGACATGACTGTACTGAATAGGTGCCTTTTTGCTGAACCAATGCATCCTTTCCAAAATAACACATTAAAGACTATAAATACCTGATATATTCCTCAGGTATAGATATGATTTTTGAAAGAAAAAACACTCTTCATATCTTTAAAAAACTCGTTGTAATTATTAGCTGTTGAGTGAGTTCTACGAATCCAATAATTTGAGGTACCGCTATTGTTGGATTGAAAGCCATTTTTTCCTGGGAGAAAAATTCCAAAACCTTGAGTACAGTGAGGGAAATTATTCCTTAAGGACACTCTATGAAGTCAGGGGACTTGGCTTTAAATTTCTGCTTCATCTTATTTCTGAAAAATAACACACTTCTTGGATAGATTATATTTAATCTTGTGTTGAAGGTGTTAAGGAACTTCATAGGTGTTCTTGTCTTGAGACTTGAACTTATGTTGAATTTGTTGTGCCTGTATATAGATTCTTGTACCCGAAAACATTGAAAATAACAATCTTAAGGAATAATGTTTCGGAATCTGAATTGCTTGATTTCTGGAGATTAAAGCTTTAAGCTTTCTACTCCGTTTGAACTTAACTAGTGGTTTGAAGAAATAAAATATTCATCACAAGTTAAAGATCACTCGGTTGATGATTGAAAGTCACAAAAATGTCATTGTTAAACTAGAACAAGGGGTGCTTAAAGTTGCTGCAACTTTATTGAGAGTATTTTGATATACTAAAGTTTTTGTCTTATTGTGACATGAAAATGACTAACGATAGTCAAGTATATGATACTGCAATGACTGTGGTAGCAACTAGTATTGCCACAATGAGTCTTAATAATGCTCCACAAGATATGGTACCAGCGGAGAAACACGGAAAATTTGCGGGTATTGACTTTAATAGATGGCAGCAGAAAATGTTATTCTACCTCACAACTCTTTGTCTTTAAAGGTTCACATTTGAGGAAGCTCCGGAGGTGCCCGAGGGAACCTCTAAACAAGAGAGATTTGTGATTGTGGAGGCTTGAAAACACTCTGATTTCCTTTGCTATAAATACATCTTGAGTGGTCTCCAAGATGATCTCTACAATGTGTATAGTAGAACAAAGACAGCAAAAGAGTTATGGGGAGCACTAGAACGAAAGTACAAGACAGAGGGTGTTGAAACTAAAAAGTTCTTCATTGCAAGATTCCTAGAATATAAAATGATAGACAACAAGTCTGTTGTTTCCCAAGTGCAGGAACTGCAAGTGATCATTCATGATCTCCTTGCGGAAGGTTTGATCGTGAATGAAGCATTTCAAGTAGCAGCAATAATAGAGAAGCTTCCACCTATTTGGAAGGACTTCAAGAACTATTTAAAACACAAACGTAAGGAGATGTTTGTCAAAGATTTAATTGTTAGATTGCGCATTGAAGAAGACAATAAGCCTACTGAAAGAAGGTCAAGAGGAAACTCTGCAATGAATGGAGCAAACATTGTAGAAGATGACCACAACTCTAAAAAGAGAAAGAAAGCTAGAAATGAAAGCAATCAACCCAAGAAGAAACTCAAGGGAAAGTGCTTCAACTATGGCAAGATTGGAAACAAATCAACAGATTATCGAGCCCTGAAGAAAGGCAAGAAAAAGGACCAAGCAAATGTGTCTGAGTTCAAAAAAGAAACGGATGATCTGCGTGCCATGCTTTCCGAATACAACTTAGTGGGAAATCCTCGCGAATGGTGGATGGATTCCGATGCCACCAGCCATGTTTGTGCTAATAATAAGTTATTTGCAATGTTTGCTCCAGCTCAAGGAGAAGAAAAGATCTTCATAGCTAACTCTGCAACTGCAAAAGTAGAAAGAACAGGAAAAGTATGCTTGAAAATGACTTCAGGCAAAGTGTTGAGACTCAACAATGTCCTGTATGTACTGGAGTTAAGAAAGAACTTGATTTCTGTATCATTTTTAGACAAAAATGGATTCAAATATGTAATTGTTTCCGAATAAGTTGTAATTAGCAAAGGAGAAATGTATGTAGGAAAAGGCTATCTCACTGAGGGCCTATATAAGATGAATGTAATGACTATTGAAATCAATAAAAGTTTTTCTTTTTCTTACATGCTTGAGTCTAATAAATTATGGCATGAACGTTTAGGACATGTCAATTATAAAACTTTGCAAAAATTAATTAACTTAGAAGTTTTTCCAAACTTTGAGTGCAATAAATCAAAGTGTCAAACGTGTGTAAAATCAAAGTATGCTAAGCATCCGTATAAGTCCATTGAAAGGAATTCCAATTCTTAGACTTAATACATACTGACATTTGTGATATGAAGTCAATACCATCACGTGGTAGGAAAAAGTATTTCATAACTTTTATTGACGATTGGACTAGATATTGTTATGTCTACTTGCTAAATAGTAAGGATGAAGCAATAGATGTGTTTAGGCAATACAAAACTGAAGTTAAAAATTAGTTAGAGAAAAAGATCAAAACTATAAGAAGTGATAGGGGTGGAGAATATGAACCTCTCTTCGTCGAAATATGTGTAGAGAATAGAATTTTCCATCAAACTATGGCCTCGTATTCACCTCAATCTAATGAAATTATGGAAACAAAAAAAACAAACTTTGAAGAAAATGATGAATGTCTTATTTATAAGTTCAGGTTTACTGCAAAACTTATGGGGGGAGGCTATCCTTACAGCCAACCGAATACTCAATGGAGTTCCTCATAGTAAGACACAATCAATTCCTTATGAAAAATAAAAAGTAAGGAAATCCAACTTGAAATATTTTAAAGTGTGGGGGTGTCTAGCGAAGGTCTAAGTTCCTGTTCATAAAAGGCTTAAGATAGGACCTAAGTTCATAGGATATGCTAAAAGTAGTAAAGCATGTCAGTTTTTGGTTCATAAATCTGAATATCCGGATATTAATGAAAATACGGTAACTGAATCAGATAATGCTGAATTCTTTGAAAATATTTATCCGTATAAAACTAGACATGAACAGTCAAGTGGGGGGTCTAAATGACCTCGAGATGAACTAAGTGAGAATGTACATAATGATAAGAATCCAAGATATAGTACACGTCAAAGAACGTCAACTTTGTTTGGATCTGATTTTGTAACATTTATCTTTGAAAATGAGCCTCAAACATTTAAAGAAGCGATGGCATCTTCAGATTCATTCTTTTGGAAAGAAGCAGCCAATAATGAGATTTATTCAATCTTAAGAAACCATACATGGGAATTTGTTGATCTTCCTCCAGGAAATAAACCTTTAGGTTCTAAATGGATCTTCAAAAGAAAAATAAAGGCGGATGGTATTATTGACAATTATAAGGCAAGACGTGTAGTAAAAGGCTTCAAATAGAAAGATGGCCTTGATTACTTTGATACATACTCGCCAATAAAAAGGAAAATGTCGATTCGAATGTTAATTGCCTTGGCAGCGATATATGGTCTTGAAATCCATCAAATGTATATGAAAACAACATTTCTAAATGGAGAAATTAAGGAAGAAATTTATATGGAATAGCCTGAGGGTTTTATGGTTCTAGGAAAAGAGAATAAGGTGTGTAGACTTGTTAAGTCATTGTATGGACTAAAGCAATCACCTAAATAATGGCATGCAAAGTTTGACCGAACCATGTTGGCAAACGGGTTCAAGATTAATGAATGTGATAAATGTGTTTACATTAAAGACACTCCAAATCACCAAGTCATTGTTTGTTTATATGTAGATGATATGTTGATCATTAGTGGAGACCTTTCTGACATAAATGCAACGAAACGAATGCTCGAGAGAAAGTTTGATATGAAAGACCTTGGAGTTGCAGATGTGATCTTAGGAATAAGAATCCATAGAACTCTATAAAGGTTGGCATTGTCTCAGTCTCATCATATCGAAAAGGTACTTGAAAAATTCAAGTATATGAAATTTGGCATTGCCAAGACTCCATTGGATGTGAGCTTCGTACTTCGAAAGAATGAAGGTAAAAGTGACTTACAATTGGAGTACGCAAGAGTATTGGGTTGTTTAATGTATATAATGAATTGTACACAACCATACATAGCATGCGTTATTATTAAGTTAAGTTGGTACATGAGTAATCCCAACAAAACTTATTGGATGGCAATGAAAAGAGTTTTGTGGTATCTAAAATACACTCAAGACTATGCTCTGCATTATAATAAATATCCCGCGGTACTTGAAGGATACAGTGATGTAAATTAGATCACCGAATCGAACAAAGTAAAATTCACAAGTGGATATGTATTTACAATCGGTGGAGGAGCTGTCTCTTGGAAATCATCCAAACTGTTGCTCTACAATGGAATCTAAATTTATCGCATTGGATAAAGCTGGTGGAAAAGAAGAATGGCTCCAGAATTTCTTGGAACATATTCCTTATTATTCAAACTAGTGGCACAAGTATGTATACATTATGATAGCCAAGCGGAAATAGGTAGGGCAGGGAGCATGATGTATAGTGGTAAATCTTATCACATAAGACGGAGTCACAATACTATTAGAGAACTTCTCTCCAGTGGAATTATCACTGTTGACTATGTGAAGTCAAAGGATAATGTGTCGGATCCACTTACAAAAGGCCTATCTAGAGAAGGAGTGGAAAGGATATCCAAGGGAATGGGTTTAAGGCCTAGGACAAGTCAGCATGGCAGTAACTCTACCTAGAAGACTGGAGATCCCAAGAGCTAGGTTCAAAGATATCAAACAAAGTTTTTTTTGACAGGTTCAACATTGTCAATTACCCAACCCATTCTCATGATGTAGACAATGTTTAGAAAACAAGGATAAGACTTATGGTGTGAAGTCTTTTAATGATTATCTAAATTTGGAAGATGTGACCAAATAGTTTAATCTACAGGATTGAACAGTTAAAAATCACCTATATGAGAGCGAAGTTGAAGACGCTTTAAAGAGAATGATAGTAAGGGCCTATTCTCTAAGCACTCATGAAATCGGGACGTGTTCATGGCTGAAAAGAACAAAATCGTGAGAATCATATACAATAAAAGACTGGTTGTGTGGCATGTGTTGTCGAGGTATTCATAATAGTTTGACGGTTCAAAGATATCAAATCTAGCAATTGACCGAGTGCATCTGATGCATGTTCACTACAAAAAGTTTAAAGGGAAACCCACTTATCCGGATGTAATCTGTCTTTGTTAAATGATCACATGTTTGTTCATAAATTTTTACAAATATAGCCATTCCCCATTCATGTGGGGGATTGTTGGGTTCAATGTGTGTGTGTGAATGAAAAATGGAGAAAAAAATAGTGGTGGAAAATAGAGTCACTAAAATAAAAAGTGTACTCTTTTAATAGAAAGTTCACTAATTCTCCTACATTAGTGGGAGAAGGGAACTTTTAAGTGTTTATAGTGAGGAACACTTACTCCACATGGATAGTGAGGAAAGAACAGGATGGTGCCTCACGCCGTCATCGTCGCTCGCTCAGCTTCGGATTCGGATTCGGATTTGGATTTGGAAAATTATCGATCTATAAGATTTATCATTTCAGACAAATTTTATTTGAAACTTGTTATACAAGTGAAATTTTAATCAGAAAAATAAGATAGAATTATTTTTCTCTAAGTGCGGGCATATTTCAGATGCCATGCAAATGCATACGTAATGCATCTCGAAGGGATGCGACCCTTCCAGGTAAAAGGCACTCTGTTTCGTGCTGTAGGGCGAACTGCACAAGCACTTCGATAGCCTGCTAGTGCAGGTGCTGCGCAGGTACTTACTGGAATTCGAATAGTGTCACCTGCCGCCACAAATCAGCTGCAGGTCCGGCACAAACTGAGCGCAGATGACGTGACTGTACTGAATAGGTGCCTTTTTGCTGAACCAATGCATCCTTTCCAAAAGGACACATTAAAGTCTATAAATACTTGATATATTCCTCAGGTATAGACATGATTTTTTACAATAAAAACACTCTTCACATCATTAAAAAACTCGTTGTGATCATTAGTTGTTGAGTGAGTTTGATGAATCCAATAATTTGAGGTACCGATATTATTGGATTAAAAGTCATTTTATCCTTGGAGGAAGATTTCAAAACCTCGAGTACAGTGAGGGAAATTATTCCTTAAGGACACTCCATGAAGTCGGGGGACTTGGCTTTAAATTTCTGCTTCATCTTATTTCTAAAAAATAACACACTTCTTGGATAGATTATTTTTAATCTTGTGTTGAAGATGTTAAGGGACTTCATAGGTGTTCTTTTCTTGAGACTTGAACTTGTGTTGAAGTTGTTGTGCCAATATAATGATTTTTGTACCCGAAAACATTGAAAATAATAATCTTAAGGAATAATGTTTCGGAATCTGTATTGCTTGATTTTTGGAGATTAAAGCTTTAAGCATTCTACTCCGTTTGAACTAAACTAGTGGTTTGAAGAAATAAAATCTTCATCACAAGTTAAAGATCACTAGGTTGACGATTGGAAGTCATAAAAACTTCATCGTTAAACTAGAAACAAGAGGTGTTTAAAGTTGCTGCAACTTTATTAAGAGTATTTTGATATACTAAAGTTTTTGTGTTGTTGTGACAGGAAAATGACTAACGATAGTCAAGTGCATGATACTTCAATGACTGTGGTAGCAACTAGTATTGCCACAAGGAGTCATAATAATGCTCCGCAAGCTAAGAGAGAACCAATGATCAGAACAAGTTGCCATAAAGTGTTGACACTCAACAATGTCCCGTATGTACCGGAGTTAAGAGAGAACTTGATTTCTATATCACTTCTAGACATAAATGAATTAAATGTGTAACTGTTTCCGGAAAAGTTGTAATTAGCAATGGAGAAGTGTATGTTGGAAAATGGTATCTCACTGAGGGCCAATATAAGATAAATGTAATGACTATTGAAATCAATATAAGTTCTGCTTCTTCTAACTTGCTTGAGTCTAATGAATTGTGGCATTAACGTTTAGGACATGTCAATTATAAAACTTTGCAAAAACTGATTAGCTTAAAATTTTTGCCAAACTTTGAGTGCAATAAATCAAAGTGTCAAACGTGTGTGGAATCAAAGTATGCTAAGCATCCGTATAAGTCCGTTGAAAGAAATTCCAATTCCTTAGACTTAACACACAATGACATTTGTGATATGAAGTCAACACCATCACGTGGTGGAAAAAAGTATTTCATAACTTTTATAGATGATTGCACTAGATAGTGTTATGTCTACTTGCTAAATAGTAAGGATGAAACAATAGATGCATTTAGGCAATACAAAATTGAAGTTGAAAATCAGTTAGAGAAAAAGATCAAAACTATAAAAAGTGATAGGGGCGGAGAATATAAATCTCCCTTCGCCAAAATATGGGTTGATAATGGAATTATCCATCAAACAACGGCCCCGTTCGCCTTAATCTAATGGAATTGCGTAAAGGAAAAACTAAACTTTGAAGGAAATAATGAATGTCTTACTTATAAGTTTAGGTTTACCACAAAACTTGTGGGGAGAGGCTATCTTTATAGCCAACCAAATACTCAATAGTGTTTCCCATAGTAAGACACAATCAATTCCTTATGAAAAATGGAAAGGAAGGAAACCCAAATTGAAATATTTCAAAGTGTAGAGGTGTCTAGCGAAGGTCCAAGTTCCTATGCCTAAAAGGGTTAAGATAGGACCTAAGACAGTGGATTGTGTGTTCATAGGATAAGCTAAAAGTAGTAAAGCATGTCGGTTTTTGACTCATAAATTAGAACATTCGGATATTAATAAAAATACAGTAATTGAATCAAATAATGATGAATTCTTTGAAAACAGTTATCCGAATAAAACTAGACATGATCAGTCTAGTGGGGATCTAAACGACCTCGAGATGACCCAAGTGAGAATGTATATAATGTTGAGAATCCAAGATGTAGTACACGTCAAAGAATGTCAACTTTGTTTGGATCAGATTTTGTAACATTTCTCTTAGAAAATGAGCCTTAAACAATTCAGATTCATCCTTTTGGAAAAAGGTAGTCAATAGTGAGATTGATTCAATCTTAAGCAACCATATGTGGGAATTGGTTGATCTTCCTCCAGAAAATAAAACTTTAGGTTCTAAATGGATCTTCAAAAAGAAAATGAAGGCGGATGGTACTGCTGACAAATACAAGGCAAGACTTATAGCAAAAGGTTTCAAACAGAAAAAAGGCCTTGATTACTTTGATACATACTCGCCAATAACAAGGATAACGTTGATTCAAATGTTAATTGCCTTAGCGGCGGTATATGGTCTTGAAATCCATCAAATAGATGTGAAAATAGCATTCCTAAATGGAGAATTAGAGGAAGAAATTTACATGGAACAGTCTGAGGGTTTTGTGGTTCAAGGAAAAAAAAATAAGGTGTGTAAACTTGTTAAGTCGTTGTATGGACTAAAGCAAGCACCTAAACAATGGCATCAAAGTTTGACCAAACCATGTTGGTAAATGGGTTCAAGATTAATGAATGTGATAAATGTGTTTACATTAAAAACACTCCAAATCACCAAGTCATTGTTTGTTTATATGTAGATGATATGTTTGATCATCAATAGAGACATTTTTTACATAAATGCAATGAAACGAATGCACGAGAGCAATTTTGATATGAAAGACCTTGGAGTTACGGATGTGATCTTAGGAATAAGAATCCATAGAACTCTATAAGTATTGGCATTGTCACAGTCTCATCATATCGAAAAGGTACTTGAAAAATTCAAGTATATGGAATTTGGTATTGCCAAGACTCCATTGGATGTGAGATTCGTACTTCAAAAGAATAAAAGTGAAAGTAACTCACAATTGGATGTGAGTTTCACACTTATTAAAATTTGGACAGTGCCACCTACGGTCGTAAATAAGGCAAATGTCCAGCACAGATTGGGCGCACGTGACGTGATTGTACTGAATAGGTGCCTTTTTCTGAACCAATGCATCCTTTCCAAAAGGACACATTAAAGTATATAAATACCTGATATATTCCTCAGGTATATATATGATTTTTTACAGCAAAACCCTCATCATATCTTCAAAAAACTCGTTGTGATTATTAGTTGTTGAGTGACTTTGACAAATCCAATAATTTGAGGTACCACTATTATTGGATTGAAAGCTATTTTATTCTAGGAGAAAGATTCCAAAACCTCGGGTACATTGAGGGGAATTATTCCTTAAGGACACTCCGTGAAGTCGGGGGACTTGGCTTTAAATTTTTGCTTCATCTTATTTCTAAAAAATAACACACTTCTTGAATGGATTATTTTTAATCTTGTGTTGAAGGTGTTAAGGAACTTCAAAGGTGTTCTTGTCTTGAGACTTGAACTTGTGTTGAAGTTGTTGTGCCTATATACAGATTCTTGTACCCAAAAATATTTAAAATAACACGTATATATTTATCTCATAAGATAATGTTGTACAATTGGATATTCAAACACCATATGCATCTAAACTGAGTTTCTTGATCTACTCAACAAAATGTGAACTCACATCTGGCCTCTCAAGGTACATACATTATGCGACTTATTTTCACAAAAGATACCAAAACGACCTTTGTCATTTTATGTACGGTGCTAAAGATTCTTAATCTATGTGCTCTCAAATTATCCGTATGATAATTTTTTTGAAGTCTCATTTTGTCTCCCATCAATGCTAAATTAATAGAAGTGGTCACTGTGTGAAAAGGTAGAAATATGTCTACCCAATATACTTTTTTATACTATCAAAGCTTTCACCTAAAGTATTTCATAATATAAATGTAAAATAAACATTCACAGTAAGAATATATATACATTCAAATAACAAGTGTATCCAAATCAAACCTATTTTGTTTAAGAAGGCACTAAACATAAACATCAGAAAAAAAATATAACAAAAACCAATGCCTCTATATTAATGACACACAATTCTTGAGATCTTACATGAACAAAAACACGCATCCCTAGGATCTTGCTTTGTCAATGAATTGCAAAGGTTTGTGTAGATGTACTTTATGTTCAGTTCTTTGCGTGCAATCATGTCATCATAAAATTAAATTCAATGTCAATGTGTTTCTCTTTAAAATAGTATTTAGAAGTTTTGGTGCTCAAAATAGCAATTTGATGGTCACAAAAACTATCAATAGTTAAGTACTAAGTACAACATCAACACATGATCCAAGAACCCCTTTGACCAAACTACTGACTGCACTATTGAAAAGGGCCACAAATCTAACTCTTATGGATAAAACTACATGTCATTATTTTTCGTTGTCTATATCACTTATTTTTTTCAGAAAATAAAAAAAATAATTTTTGAAAATCTCTTTGGATTCATATTGAAGCAATCTACTATGGGATCCATATATTTTGTGAAGAGATTGATGGATAAATATTGGTAGAGACGAAGGACTTGAGAAAGCCTATGATAAAGTTTTAAGAGAAGTACTCTAGAGATGCCTAGAGGCTAGAGGTGTATTAGTGAAATACATTAGGAGTGATAAATTACATGTATGATGGAGCTAAAATATGAGTTACAATGGTATGAAAGACTTAGAGCACTTTCAAATGGAAATGGGTTTGCATCAAGGATCAGCCCTTAGTCCATTCATCTTTGCCTTAGTGATGGATGAATTGAAATGCTATAGTCAAGAAGAAGTATTATGGTGTATGTTATTTGCCTATGATATAATATTAATTGATAAGACATGTAGCCGAATAAATGCTAGGTTGGAGGTGTGGAAAAAAACTCTGGATACTAAAAAGTTTAGGTTGAGCAGGACCAAAACAAAGTATTTGGAGTAAAAATTCAGTGAGGGGTTCCATAAGGCAGATTTGAAAGTGAGGCTTGACACACAAGAGAGATAGATTTGAGTATCTTAGACCTATAATTTAGGGAAGTAGGGATATTATCAATGATATCACACATCACATTAGTGCAACACGAATGAAGTGGAGGTTTATCTCTAGAGTAGTAACAATTCTCGTGGTTATTTTTAGCCATTTTTGTGTTTTAACCATTTTTCACTATTCCATTAGTGTTTTATATTATTTATAAGTTGTGAGAATGGTAGGCACAGTCCCTGAAGTGTTCGAGAGTGATTTATACGAGTTTGAGATTTTAATTAACCTTTAAAGTGTTATAGTTGACTTTGATCAACATTTTATGATTCGAGCATCAAAAGAAAGTTTCATCAGTTCCACTAGATCTGGATGTTAATTTTGGGTTAGTATCATGATTGGTTCGAGTTTTGAGGCTCTATTATAATTTTTGAGTGCTTAGAGAGAAACTAGTTCTTTTTTCCTAAAGGGGTTTTTGAAGTAACTGTAATACCCCGTGTGTTTGGACATTCATTTAGAGCTAGAAATAAACTTACGTGAGCCTAACATTGAGTAAAAATCAAACAAGGGTGAGATACGTTGGGCTGGAGAAGGTGTAGATCAAAGAAATTGACTATACATCGCACAAGGCAGGTTGTGCTTTGGCCCCATGTAGCAAGGCCTAGCGCGACGGGCTATTGCCTCACCCTCTTGATGACCATGCATCATAGAAGATGTTGTCCCATGATAGGTGTGTGCAGCACGGCGGTGGGCCACGTGATGCGGCATGCGCCACACCCCCTATTTAGTTAATGGGACTTCATTTTAACACTATTTAGGGATGTTTGGGTTTTTTTACACGTAACAACCATCCTCCCATCCATCATAAATGACTCTAAGCCCTTATATATGACTATTATTACTCATAAACACATTCTACTCTTCCCCAAACTACTTAGAAGCTAGGTTTCCAAGTTCAAGGCTAAAATCACTTGCTTTCCTCAAGATTCATTCATTAAAAAGTCATGTTGAACACTCCTTACTTTATCCGTTTTTATAAGGTGTCAATTTTTTTTAGTATTTACATATTCTATAACAATTGTGTGAAACTAAGGTAGAGAATTTCATTGTGAAAAACTTATATTGATTTTCTCTTATTTTAATGGCTTTTTAATGATTAGTAGAGGATTTTGAGACTTTAACATACTTTGAAAAGGCAAACATTATTTTATGGATTTACAACTTTAAGGGTTATGCATGATGAGATTTTGACCTTCAACTCATTTCAAAAAGCTTATTCTTCAATGAGGATTTTGATGTTTATCCCATCTTTTGAGCAATGTATGGCATAAAATCATGAGATGTTTAATGACTTTTTTGGAAATCCTATTGTGGCTATTTTTTGAATTTTAAAGATGAAATTGAGAGTCTATAATTTTATATAAAAATGATTTGGCAAGATATGAATGACTTTTAAGTCTTGGTATGATGATACCAAAATGTGAATGCCTTAATAAAAGACTTTATGAATGAATATTTATGAAAAAAATATTTTAATTGGTCTTAAAGAGAAATATATAGATCACCCAGAAGGCGTTATCCTCATGACCAAAGCCCAAAACCTATGTTTAGCCAAAATAGGGATGCTCGTTCCTTAATTGGATGACAAATACTAACCTAAACATGAGGATAAAATGGTGGCTTTAGACTATTGGTGACTTTAGTCTAATCTCAGTACTTGCAGCAGACATGGATTGAGGCCCTACCAGGTGGGTAGTACCGTACCTATATAGCCCATAGTTTACGTGAATAAAATCTACATAGTTCAGAACTAAGTTTAAATTATCATGTCTTTATATTCTACATCCCCTGCCCCATACCTTGCTAATATAAATCATAAAAATGTGTTTTATAACGTGTTTTATAAAAAAAGTTTTAGACCCTTTTTCTGGGTTACATGCTAGTACTCATTGTACTAACCGTCTCCGGACGCTACATCATTTTATGATGTAGGTTCGGAGGCATTTTCCCATGATTCTATGCAGTACTAGGACCTTTACACTCTCTCAAGGTACAACTGGTAATAAGTGGTGAGCCCTTCATCCTTTGAAAGACATTTGGACTTTTCACTCATGTTTTTGTTTTTCTTTTGTATCATGGTATAGTCGGTGCTATGTACCGACCTAGGAGTTCTATTCTTAAAGTTAGAAGCTTTGTAGATTGTGTTGGATAATTGTTTTCATATCGTATTTCAAGACTTGGATATTTGTATCATTATGTACGTTGATCTTCATATCCTATGGGTCTACTTCTAAAATTTTATTTATGATTATGCTTATGATGGAATGCTAAGGGGATATATCAAACTTTCATTAGCCTGGGATGCCCGGCACGGCCAAGGCCATGATTTAGGTCGTGATAAACTTGGTATCAGGGCAAGGTTTAGGTTCCTCAGGTGTCTACGAAGTTGTGTTGAGTATAGTCCTTTTTATGGGTGTGAAGATTGCTACACTTATAAGAGGAGGCTACAAGAAACTTAGGAATATTTCCCTTTGTTCATGTTCTAGTTTGTTCTAGAGAGTCTAGTCCCAAGTGAATTCTTCTAACTCCTCATTTTTTCCCATATTTTAGATCATGCCTCCAAAAAAGACTAATGACCAAATGACTTCAGCTGGAATCTCCGTCCTCATTGGGGCAAATACTGAAGAGAACCATCCTACCCATGGGATGCAGACTCAAAATGGAGCCCATGCTTCTAATTTCACTGCTTCTTTTGTTGTTCCACTAGCCCCAACTAGCCTCCCCGAGTTCCTAGACTGGCACCACCTATACCCAGTTCCCTCAGGGTGAGGTTTCTATTGCTGAGTTCATCCAAAGCAACCAAATACTTGCTCAAATCGTATCATCTCAGTCCCGCCGATCAGATAATGTTGGTCCTGTTAGTGGTTCTTTGTATGGTGCCCGGGTTGGCCAGTTTATGGGTCTGAATCTACCTACCTTCTTGGGGTCTAAAGTAGAGGAAGACCCTGAGCACTTTATTAATAAAATTGATAAGATTTTCCAAACTATGCATGTCAGTGATATTGAGCGGGTCTAATTTATAGCCTAGCAGTTGAAAGGGGTAGCTTACCAGTGATATGATGATTGACAGAATTTTAGGGGTAAGGATGTTAAACCGATCGTGTGGGAAGATTTTGCTGAAGCCTTTCTTGACCATTTATTTGCTCAGGAGTTAAGGGAGGCTACGTCTAAGGAACTTATTAATCCAAAACAGTGAAATATGAGTGTTACAGAATATGCTTTGAAGTTTATATTGTTGTCTCATTGTGCTAAAGAAAGTCGTGTTTGGTTTTTATGATAAAGTGAAACTGGAGTGTAACGGGGCGATGTTGAATAGTGTCATGGATATTGCCAGGCTAGTGGTCCAGGCTCAAAAAGTGGTGGATAAGAAAAAAAGAGGGTAAAAGCTAAAGAACGCTAGAGTTAGAGGGCCAAACCTATTGATCAGGAGGTAAGCCACTAGAGTAATGGAAAAGGTGGCACGCAGTTTTCCAAGAAGAAGTTTTGGGGAAGCACAGTCATTCACTAGTGCATATGCACCTAGGCCTTCAAACGATTATTGTTTCTAACCTAGTAACATCCCCAGGATGTAGGGTACTCAGTCTCAAGTCAGTGTAGCTCAATCTACCGCATCCTACCCTCTTTGCCGCACTTGTGGAAACCTTCACCATGGGTTTTTTTGTTTGGGGAGAAATTTGTGTTTTAGTTGTTGCCATCCTGGTCATATGTAGTGAGATTTTTCCATAGAAAGGGGTGTGTATAAGGCTACAAATCCCTGGCTACTTCTTCATCACCCCAAACTGCAAAGGGCATTACCCCAGGGACAATAGTGGTGGTAAATATCTATATACTCTATTGAATCACCAATATTTTGAGGAATATTCAGATGTTATCACGGGTATGCCACCAATAATCTCCCACGATGTTATTGTACTACACGCAAGTGCACGTGATCGTACAAGTAATATAGTGACTAAGATCGTATCATTCCCTCGAGGACTACTTAACTAGTAATTCAACTGACTATGGTTTTGTTAAGAACGTATTAAGTGTTTCAGAGTAACAAGATGATTGTGAAGATTTTAGCAATAAACTAGTTAATCAAGAAATAACAATGTGTGACCAATAACAACGTAAGCTGGGTTGTAAGCAATACTAGCGAGAATTCCACGGTTGAGACACTTTCAACAATCTTACAAGTCTCTATTCTTATCATAGTTTAGTTGATTATTGGGTTATTGATTCGCAGGGTTTAGAGTATGATCATGGTCTCTCGATCCTCTAATCGTCTACCTAACGAGACATTACAACTAAATCGTTGAGCGGGAATGTAATAATCCATTTAGATGCATTAAGATTTCATCCTACAAGTGAACCAAACAAGGCTTCTAGGTATATCTCTATCCTAGACGCTAATTCAAATCCCTTATTTTATAAAAGAATAAGAACTTTTCTCCTTAACCTCTTTGTTCTATACTATGATTCTCTTTTCGAATTCACAAAGGAATATAGGTGTATTTTAATGGTGGACAATCATCAAAATAGTAAGCACAAGAGATTAAGAATAACCCATATGATTATTCAACAATAAACTACTCTAAGAATATCAAAGTGTAATCATGTTTTTTGCCTCAACCACAGAACAAGGGTGTTTAGCCACTCATGTTCAAATTCAACCTAAAAAATGAATAATTAATCATACCAAAAAGTAATGTTAAAAGAATGAAGTTCCAAGAACCCTAAAGGAAGTATCGTAGTGTTTTTAGCCTTTGTTGTACGTATCAAAAAAGTTGTCTTAATTGTGTTGAAGTGTTCCTTTTATAATAAGAAAATTTTAGCCCACCAAATACCCACCACCGCCTCATGGGACTCAATCAAGGGGAATAAGAGTCGCATCGCGCCAGTAAGATCATGGGAATGGTGTCCGCACCATGTGGGTCAGTTTGAGGGAATAGGGTCCACACCGCAGGGCTATCACGGATCCTCACTAGAATTTAACTTTGCTACCAAAATTCATAGGCCAACATGGAGCACGGTTCGGGGGTATACCCTCCGCGCCGCGCAGCTTATTCCTTCTCAGCTCATTGCTTCTTTACTTGTTTCCACCTTCAAATGCATGTTTCCCGAGCTCAATCCACATCTTCTTATGTATAGAAAATCAATTCCAAAGCTTTAATCATTACTCGTTTCTCGTTATGCATCCAATTACATCTAATTTCATCAAAAATCAACCCTGTATCACTAATCATGTCCATTAGCTAAATAATGCAATCATAACTCAAACACTAAGAATAACACATTTTAACTCTTAGAACCAGTCCTAGTATGGGTAAATATTAGCGCTTGGACATTTAAATACTCCCAATATCACCACCCCACACTTAGAATCTTATTGATCCTCTAACAACTTCAAGCAAACACTATACCTAATTGAGCTCAACACCACAACCTAAGCAAAATACTTATGTTGGGAACACATAAGCCAAACATGGCTTTTTAGCCAAAATATGTCACTTAACTTTTGTAAGCATGTGATTATTCTTTTCAAATGTCCTTACCTCAAAATTAACTTCCAATTTGTTAGCAAACTCAATCAATAACACTATAGGTCACCTGACTCTTATCCACATGCACCCTCATAACAAGAAAATTTCCCATATTCACTCCACAATCTTACAATATATAACAGAATGGGAATATCACAAACTAATTCTCCCACTTTCAATAAAGAATTCATACATGATAGACAATGGACCATAAGCTTGACCTTAGTGTACTACTCCACTAATAGTCGAATGTTGGGATTAAGGATCAACTAGGTCTTTCATGGTTGTAATCTAAGCTAAGGAACGGGTAGGAACTATTGGGGTAAATAGTTTCTAGTCTCCCTAAGCACTTTAGTACATCACATAAACATTTAAAGTATCAAAGTAACAACCAAATTCTTTCTCCACTACCTTCCCTTCTTCTCTTTCTTTAGCCCCATTCTTTTTAATCTTATTGAACACACTGTGGTGGGAGTGAGATCTATTTACCATTTTTTTCTCTTTTCTCAACATTTTCCCTCTTTTGCTTCTCTTTATTTCATACTCTCAACCATCACAGATATCCACTTTCTATCTCAATAGTAATCTCCTAAGGGCTTCAATTTCACCATAATCCTTATTAGAACTTCTACTAATTAACTCTAATAAATTTCAACTAAAATGCTTAGGAGTTTTGCATCAAATTACGGTTAAAGAACAAAAGGGGAATAGGCTACTTATGAGGCTACCTAAGAAAATAATCTATAGGATCAACGAGGATAACTAGGAATATGCACAAGGGTAGGTAAACAAGGTCTAAAAATATGGCTATTAACAAAAATGCCTACATCATTTCCTAAACCCAACATCCTTTATTTCGCTTTGTAAATGCATCGGGCAAGTTTTAGACATCGCTATGAATGTACAATAACTAAAAACCTCTCTCACTCGTGGTGCATGCTATATTCAAGATGGATCTCTATGGTTTTTGATCTCGCACTTGTCAAATTCAGATTTAATCCAACAAATTGAAAATTACACCTATTGAGATTAAGTGTCTAAAACTAGCTCCCTTTTCAATTTATGACATACTTCTATTTCAAAACAAGTATGTTCCAAGTCAAGCAATCACATGGCCCATACAAAGTATTTCCCCTTAAAGTTGTGGTTCTGTTCTTTTCGCTTTTTTATTTTCTACGACTAACTCCCCTTAAGATGGTCGTCATCCATCCATCATAGGGGAGGCACCTAACTATGACGACATATTAAGAATTGCCTTGAGGGAAAAAACAAAATTTTACTCCTACTTTTAAACAACAGTAACTACCAAGCAGCATAATTAATAAGCAAACTACTACTAAGCAAACCTTCATCAATACTAACTATTATAGACCATATAGTTTTGAATAGTTAGAATGAATGATCCAATAGAATAAAATAAAATTATCCAACAAAACATAACAAATAAAAGTACAAGGAATGAGATACCACCACCCCACACTTAAAAAGAAGCACTGTCCCAGTGCTTGCAAATCAAACCAAGTATAACATGAGGACCAACTCTCTGGTCACATATCGTCCATGTCATTATCAAAATCTGGAACATAGGCATCAGCTCCCTAGTCTGGATCATCTGTGTCTTTCTCCTCATCTAACTCCAAATTTAAATCATGCATCTGATGCTCTTCGTCAGTGGGCATATCATCCTCTACAGGCTTTATAAAATCTGGGCTAATTCGAAGCATGGTTGTAGCATGATGACCAAGAGGATAATCAAGATCAACAGCTCAAACCTTCTCTTGTGTAGCTGGGCGTCCTCCTATCTGTAACTGAAGCATCTGTAGCCTACACATTCGGGTTGTGATCTCGTCATTCCGAGCCTGACGCTTGGGCATAGTCAATACTAGCCCATAAGTCATAGTGATCCCCTTAGTATGGGACACATATATAGGGGGAGTGTCCACTATTGACCTATAATTGAAGTCCTCCTCCTCTATACCAAGATCCCTCAGAAACTACGTCAGTAAACCACCAAAGCCATACATGTGCCCCTAATGGGACCTCCCCTCCTTATAGCCGAAAAGATGACAGCACCTACAATACATCAACATCATCATGCATTAAATTATAAATAAGGCATACCCTATCGTATGTCACATCAGTCATGTGTGTCCCATGTATGAGACAATGGTAGATAATCTTTGCCCACATGCGAGCCTCCTTATTCATCTGACTGTAGGGGAATGTGAGGTGAATGCCACTGTATTTTTATGATGTGTCTATCTGGTTGTAGAGTTGTTCCCGCATAACAAATGGTGAATGTCTGCATATGGAAATTCGATGTTCTTCTGCTTCAGAGGCTCAGTATCTTCCTCCGGTGTACCTAGAAGGACATTAAAGAATAAGCAGTGAAAGTGACCACTTGGCCTCGTATCTTGACCTCTGAGACCCACTCCCGTGGGTCCTAGTTTGCATAAAACTCCCTAATAAGGTGCATTTTTCACTCATAGGGCTGCTTAAATAAGAAGTTCATGTGTAGCTCCTCTATTCGGAGCACCATGCTTGGAAACTCTCTCAACAGGCTCGCCCGGTCAATGAATTGATCTGCAGAATACTTAGACTCATTGTGCTATTTGCATACCACTTCTTTCCAGCCTCTACAACCCATCTAATACCATACCTCTTAGCTTGCTAATGTGGGAGAACCAAAGGTCGGGGCACACGACCAGTTTGTCTACTTCTTTTTTGTGCCGGCTCAAAAGGTCCAGACACAGTCTTACCCTTTTGTTATTGACTAAAAATATCACCTATTAATCACAATATTCAGCAAACACATCAAACAAGGCACCTATTTTGAACTAGCAAACACTAAGTGTGAGAAAGTGTTAAGGACACGCCACACTTAGTTGCTATACATGTGAATAGGTATGAGAACTAGGTTACTAAGACTTCCCCTATTAAATATACATTTTGCATAAGCACAACTCCTCAAATATCAAGCAAACATTAATTCAAACTTTTATTCAACTTATAGCTTTTATATTCTACCTCACTTCATTAAGAACAACTTTAGGTGCACATATTTCTTTGTTTTAACAAGATCAAACCAACATGTACTCATACATATTCCCAATTTAACACTTTTACACAAGTTCATGCATAATTTCAAGCATAAACTCAGACCAATGGCACACGTATCACAATATTATAGCAACCACTAAGTGTGTGGAGATTTACAAACCACCCCAAACTTAGTTGCTATCATGGTAGTGTATCTTAACCACCCCAAGGTACTTAAACTTCCCTTTTCATCTACGTACACCCCATATGCTAAATTAAGTTCCACTAAATAACCTACACCTTCACTACACATTTTTTAATCATGCATATTACCTAAATGTGCAATATTCCACTAAAATTATATGTTATTAGTATATTTCAACAATAATGGAACAAACAAAGCACATGTAGAATAAAAACATCCTTTTACAGCACAAAAATTCTTCATGAACTCAAAATATCACACTAAGCATCAAGTAAAGCAAGTTTATACTCCAATTATTCCTAAAATCATCTCACTTCTTGCACCTAAATAAGTAAAAGGAATAATAATATGAGTACTTACCTTAGTTGTCTTGGAGAAGATGAAGAAAAAGATCTTTTTGTTTGATAAAAATTAACACAAAATAAAAGAGTGTATTTAGCTTTGGAAATGAGGAGGTGGTGGGAAGGGGGCGGTGCGGCTAGGGTTAGCTATGGGAGAAGGTAATTGGGAATAAGGGAGTATTTAAAGGGAAAGAAGGAAAAGAGGACCAGTTTTAGGTTTTGACTGAATTTGGAGATGGGTCAGCATCGTGTGGCCTAGCGCGTGTGAAAGCCTCTGCATCGTGGGGCTTAATTCATGGCCTGGCCACCTCGTCACCCATCCTATTTCACTGAATTGGGGTGCGCGCATGCCTACTTGAATTTGCATTGAGGTCCCCTCCTCGGACCTCAGGTTAGTGCTTATTTTACTTACACGGGAGCTTTCCTTGGATAAAATCTCACTTACTTCTCGTTATACCTCATGCTACTGAGTTTCTCATTCCTGCACACTCAACAAAAACAACAAAATAACGTAAGAAAAAATGGGTTGCCTCCCACTCAGCGCCTTAGTTTTGGTCATGGCACGACACATCTTTTTGTATTTTCTCTTTCTTTTTCATCAAATAACTGGGAATTAAACTACACTATTACATTACATTTGTGGGTTACCTCCCACACAGCGCCTTAGTTAACTTCATGGCACAATCCAAATCAACTTCATTCATCTGTAAAGGTGATGGACGTATTGTGTTGATCCCCATGATCTGCCATATAATGCTTAACTCTCTGTCCATCCACCAGATTTTTTTGCTCTTGTTGTAATACCCCATACTTTCCATAGTCCCGTATAACTTTTAGTGTGTCAAGGGTCAACTTTAAAAGTGAAAAACTCTTTATACGTGTAGAATTTTTCATATTTAGACCCACTAAATTGTAGATACTTGAATCAGCTGTCCAACGATACTAATTTTGACTAAATCCGATACCCGGTTGAGAAGTTATGGCACTTTTAGTGGAAAACAGTAGTTTAACGTGATAGCACCACGTCATGGTGGAGGGAATATTCTCAATCATCCTTTTTCCAGTGAATCACCGCAATTATGTCGCATCACGGTGAACCCTAAAATTTCACTCGTCCTTTTCCAGTAGCTCACCGCGATTGGCTAATGTCGCGCAAGGAATCACGATGGAGCATAGCACCGCGTCTCGGTGGAGTGCAAAATGGCACTCGTTCTTTTCTAGTGACGCAACGCGATTACGCCGCATCGCGCCAGAGCCCGAAATTGCACTCGTCCCTTTTCCAGTAAGCCACCGCAATGGCGTCGCGCCGGTGTGCGAAATTGAGATTTCTAGTTCCAAACTTAATTTTTCAAAGGATAATTTAGTCTTTTCCCAAGCCCCCGAATCGTGTAAAACACTAGATTAAACTTATTCTAAGCATTATACGCTGATTTTCATCAAAGTTTCTCTCCAAGAACCCTAGAACTTCAAATTTTAAACCTCAAGAAATCCAAATTCCACTATTCTTTTTCAAGATTCCCAATTCAAGATCTTCAAGAAACAATCTTCAAGAGCACAAATAGGAACTCAAAGTTCAAGCTTCTTCATCTATTCATCAATTAAGGTATGTGAGGTTTTCAACAAGAATAATTCTTTCATCCTTGTGCCCAAAATTAGTTTTAAAGTTGAATTTTTCATGACTTTACATGAATTTCAGTATAGAGTTTATACCCACTTATCACTATTTGAATATTTTGCTATTACAAGTGATTTAGATATTGAATTGCATGTCTACTTTCGTATTTTTATGCGTGTGACATTATTTTCCAGATTTAGAATTGAATTGTTCAAGACTTTCATTATTAAGCATGAACTTTATGGTGCTTTGACATGAATTTGATGCATTGGTTATTAATCCCTAGTTTGAATATTAATATTTCAAGAATGACTATGCTTTAAGTATCCTACGATTAGTTTATATTCAGATTTTTCTCAAGATTTGATCTTTTGAACTCAGATAAGATATGGAATCCACTATACAGTTTTAATTACAGTTTACAGGAAACAGATATGCAAGAGATTTTCATTATAAACCCTTATATTAGTTTTAAAAGTGGATTTCCTACAAAATGAGCATACAGATTAAATGGAGTAGCATTTAGCACCGAGTTGGGCATGTTCACATGCCCCAGAACTACGAGCCAACGTAGATTCAGATTATCAGATTATTCTCATTTCTATATGGATGACAGTTACAGATGTGATCACTTAGCTTAGGTTATACTCCTTGGCAAGAGATGACACCTCCCCCCAACGTGAGGTTTTCCCATAAGAGAACTAGACATTGGACACTATGATAGCTCACATAGTGTGTGTCAGTTAAAAGAACCTCCCTACAGAAAAGAGCAAAAAATAACAAAAAAACTTTTAGAAACTAAGTGTAAAGGCTCACGATTATATTCAGATATTGTTTTATATAAGTCATTAGCTATGAGATTACAGCTTTCAGTTTACAGATATAGAGGTGATTCTTTTTACACTTAGCATGTATGATTTGAAAAACAAATTTCAAGCACAGATTTAGAACTAAGTGTGGTGGCTCACAACATTCATATAGTATGTTTTGTCATTCATGATTTATGATTATAGCTTTCAATTACTCAATCCAAAGTGAGCCATTATTACTTACCATGCATTGTTTATGAGAAAGATATATATATAGTCCCTCACTGTTTTACTTATGCATTCACCCCCATATGCTCAGTACATTCCAGAAGTACTAATCCACATATATGTCTATGTGCTACATTATTTGATAATGTAGGTTCAGGTGCTCAGTTTCAGCAACGTGAGTGATTTCGAGCATTTCCATCTACATCCCGATAGTTGGTGAGTCCTCATAGTTCGGGGACCCAGTTATTCAGTTTTCCACTTTAGTAAAGTAGTTGGTTCAGTATTTTCAGTTAGTTCGAGTCAGTTGGGGTTTTGTCCCAGTGGCTCTCTAGTTATTAGTAGTAGAGGCTTGTCAGACTGCTAGTTATGGTTTAGATTTCCAGTGTTGATTGTCCAAACATTCAAGTCAAATATTTTCAAATATTATATTCAGATAATTTCAGCTTAGCTCAGACAGAATTCTGTATTTTAGCTTTAATTATATACCTATATCTCTCTATCATGAGTTTCAAATTTAGTAGAAGGCTTACAGGGTTAGTTTGAGGCTACTCGTAGTGTTGACACTACTAAAAAAATAATTTTTTCGACCACAAAAAACCGACCACAAGCATGTGGTTGCAAAAAAATGACCACATATGGTCGGTTTTTAATTTTTTTAAAAAAAATAACCGACCACTTGTGGTCAATTTTATAATTTAAAGTTCCAGAATAATAATTTTAATAATTTTTATATTAATTATTACTTATTTAAAAATAAAAAATAAAAAAACGACCACATGTGGTCGGTTTTTTAATTAAAAATAAACTAAAAAAATAATTTTAAAAATCCGACCACTTGTGGTTGGTTTCATTTAAAAAATATATCTACTTAAAAATCGACCACAAAATTAAATTTAAAATATTTTATAAAAGCGACCACAAGTGATCGATTTTTAATTAGAAAAAGTAAAAAAGAAAATAATTTCAAAAAAATGACCACTTGTGTTCGGTTTGATTAAAAAAATATAATTAAAAGTAATTTACAAAGCGACCATTTGTGGTCGGGTTTATTTTAAAAGTAATTTACAAAGCGACCACTTGTGGTCGGGTTTATTTTAAAAATTAAATTTAAAATATTTTAAAAACCGACCACAAGTGGTCGGTTTTGAAATTTAAAAAAAAAAATATATATATATATATATATATATATTTTATACTAAAAAATATATCAATTAAAATAAATAAATTACGTTAAACATAATCTTTATCTTTTACTTATGTTTCAATAAATAAAATAAATATTTTTCTTTGTATATATGTTAAATGAAGTTAAACATGCATAATCTTTGTATAATGAATATGTGTATATATATCATACCGTTGAGATAATGATATTATGCTACTCTTGCAGTTATAATAATGTAACGTACATACATAACCGATAATTCATCAGAATATAATGAATGTGTTCTATTATGAGGTAATATGCTTGTGGATGTGATGTATATATAGTACGCATTCAAGAGTTCATATATATAAAAAACTTTATATATATATATGATGTAGTGATCGGTCGATGGACGATGTAGTCAACAGCTAGAAGAATCTATCCAAACATATTATTGAATACCGTGATTTGAAAGGATAGAAGTAATAATATATTGTACGTTGAAGTTATATTAATGCAAATTAATCGATAACTCATCAGAGTATGTATATGAAATACGTCGCATTATATTATTGAATAATATACTCGTGTACGTATGTGATGTATATAGTGCGTATTTAGAACTTGATATAGTCGATAGTGTGTATATGTGTGTGTATGTATAGGTATATATATATATTATATATACATATTATATATAGTGACGGTATATTAATGATATAAGATAAACTAACCGACAATTCATCTCAGTATATGTGAAATACGTTGTACATTATTACGGGATAGTAAAATCGTGTATGTGATATATATAATACGTATTTTGATATATAGATTCAGTTATCTAGATTTCGATTACTGCATACGTCACTACACGAGATATACGTATATATAAATATATTCAATTGGTAATTTTATAAAAATCGACCACTTGTGGTCAGTTTAATATAATTAATTAATTAATTAATTCTAAAAAAAATGACTACTTGTGATTATTATTTTTAAATTAATTAATTATATTAAATAAAAGAACCGACCACATGTGGTCGATTTTATAAAAATTATTTAATTAATTAAACTAAAAATACCGACCACAAGTGGTCGGTTTTATTAAAATTAATTAATTAATTTAAATAAAAAACAATCACTTGTAGTCGATTTTATTAAAATTAATTAATTTAAAAATAAAACCGACCAAAGTGGTCGGTTTATTTTGAAATTTTTTTTATAAAAAAATCTTTTTTTAAAATAATATTAAATTTTAAATATATATATTTTTTTAAAAAAACGACCACACATGGTCGGTTTTAAAAAAGCTACCATGCTTTTACCAACCACGTATTTTGGTCGGTTTTGTGGTCGGAAATGCAGGAAAACCGACCACATGTGATCGGTTTTTCTATTTTTTAGTAGTGTGAGCACTGTGTGACGTCTCGGGACCCATTTTCGGGGCGTTACACTTGTCCTTTCTCCAAAGTTCAATAGCTCTATGTGAAGTCATTCTCACAACTTCAAATGGCCTAGACCACTTGGACCTTAGCTTACTTAGAAACAACCTCAACCTAGAATTGAATAGCAACACCAGTTGTCCACGCTCAAAAGCTCGATTTAAAATATTCTTATCATGCCACCTCTTGGTCTTTTCTTTGTACAATTTTGCATTTTTATAAGCATGTAAGTGACACTCAACAAGTGCATTCAGTTTTAGTAATCGCTTCTCTCCAGCGGCCTTCATATCGAGATTCAATTTCTTCATTGTCCAATAAGCTTGATGCTCAAGCTCCACAGGCAAGTGGCAAGCTTTTCCATATACCAAGCGGTAAGGAGAGGTCCTAATGGGCATTTTATAGGTTGTCCTATATGCCCATAGTGCATCATCCAGCTTCTCTGATCAATCCTTACGCTGTCCATTTACTTTTTTATGCAATATTTGCTTGATCTCATGATTAGACACCTCCACTTGGCTATTTGTTTGTAGGTGATACGTTGTGGCCACCTTGTGCCTAACACCATATTTAGCTAACAAATTTTTAAATCAAGTGTTAACAAAGTGCGTACCTCCATTACTGATAATCACTCTTGGTGTGCCAAAATGAGAGAAAATCTACTTCTTGTAGAACTTCATCACAACTCTTGCATAATTTGTGGGGAGAGCAGCAACTTTCACCCATTTAGACACGTAATCAATAGCCACCAAAATGTACAAATTGTCGTGAGATGGTGGGAATGGTCCCATAAAGTCTATTCCCCACACGTTAAAGATTTCCACTTCCAGAATATTATTCAAGGGCATTTCATGTCGCCTTGATATTGTGCCTATTCTTTGGCATTGGTCACAACTTCGAACATAATTTACAATATCTTTAAATAGTATGGGCCAGAAAAAAATAGACTGCAATACCTTTTGAGTTGTCCTCTCTCCGCCATGATGACCTCCTTAAGGCGCCGAGTGACAACTTTCAAGTATCTTCTTAGATTCATCTTCTGAAACACATTTTCTCATTATTTGATCAGCACCCTGCTTAAAGAGAAATTGTCCATCCCATACATAAGAACGAGAATCATGAAACAGTTTCTTATTCTGTTGACTAGTGGCCTTTGAAGGATAGACACCAGCTACTAAAAAATTTACTATGTCAGCATACCATGGAACTTCAGCTACATCCAATGCCAATAGCTGCTCATCCAAAAACTCCTCTCGAATACAAAGCATATCATTAGCTACGTGATTATGACTCTCAAGTCTCAAAAGATGATTTGTCACTTGATTTTCAGCTCCCTTTCTATCACGAACTTCTAGATCAAACTCTTAGAGAAGAAGAAACCACCTAATCAACCTTGGCTTAACATCCTTCTTGTTAAGCAAATATCGGGTGGTGGCACGGTCAGTATGAACAATAACCTTTGTACCTACCAAGTATGATTTGAATTTTTCAAATGCGTACACAAAGGCTAGTATTTCCTTCTCTGTGACTGTATAATTAAGCTGGGTTGCATCCAATATTTTACTCATATAAAATATAAAGTAAAATACCTTATCTTTGTGTTGCCCTAATACCTCTCCAACAACCACATCACTCGCATCACACATCATCTCGAATGGTAATGCCCAATCAAGAGGAATTAAAATAGATGGCTAAATCAATTTCATCTTCAGACAGTCAAATGCTTTATAGCAGTCAACCCCAAATTTGAACTTGGCCTCTTTTTCCAACAACTTGCACATTGGACATGTTATCTTCGAGAAGTCTTTGATAAAACATCTGTAAAATCCTACGTGCCCAAGAAAGCTTCTTACCCCTTTCACTGACACCTGATACGAGAGCTTTTCAACAACCTCTACCTTAGCTTTGTCTAATTCAAGTCCTCTATGTGAAACCTTATAACCAAGGACGATACCTTCCTTGACCAAAAAGTGGCACTTCTCCCAGTTTAAACAAGGTTGGTTTTTTCACAGCGTGCCAAGACTTTGTCCAAGTTTTGCAAGCACATATCAAATGAATTACCAAAAATGGAAAAATACTCCATAAATACCTTGACAAATTCTTCCACTATATCATAGAAGATAGCCATCATGCATCTCTGAAAAGTAGCTCGGGCATTGCAAAGACCAAAAAGCATGTTTCTGAATGCATATGTACCATAAGGACAGGTGAAGGTGGTTTTCTCTTGGTCTTCAGGTGCTATGGTTATCTGGTTATACCCTAAATACCCATCTAGAAAGCAGTAGTATTCCAGTCCTGTCAATCAATCCAACACCTGATCAATGAATGAAATGGGATAGTGATCCTTCCATGTGGCATCATTCAACTTTCTGTAATATATGCAAATCCTCCACCCAGTCACTGTGTGAGTTGGAATCAGTTCATTATCTTCGTTAGTCAAGATATTCATCCCCCTTTTTTTTGGGACCCAGTGCATGGGGCTGACCCATTTACTGTCGGATATAGGATAGACAATCCCAGCATCAAGCGACTTAATGATTTATTTTCTGACCAGTTCTTTCATCACCAGATTCAGTCTTTGTTGGTTTTGTACACTGGCTTTGTATCGCTCTTCCATATATATCTTGTGCAGAGAAGAAGAAGGATTGATTCCTGTGATGTCTGACATCTGTCATCCAATTACTTTCTTTCTTCTTTTAAACACTGTCAATGCCTTTCTCACCTATACCTCAGACAAACCTGCTAATAAAATCATAGGAAAAATGTTATCCTCACCTAGGAAAGCATATTTTAAATAAGAAGGAAGAGCCTTGAGCTCTAGTTTCGGTGCTTCATCAACTAACGCCTTTAGAGATGGTCCAATCAGTCTGTTCAGCGACTCAAATTTAGTAACTCAAGTGTCAGTCAATGCCAAATCCATAGTTTACACTATTTCAAGTGCCTCAACATCACCACAAGGATCATACCCCATCAAATCTCGTTCAAGTGGGTCATTAGACAATAGAAGCTCAGACTCAAGGTCAACAAATGTTATAGTAGACAATTCTTCATATATAGTAGGCAACTTCATTGCCTTATACACATCAAAAACCTAGACCTTGTCATGAGCCCTCATGATCATCTATCCTACAGCTACATCAATAAGAGATTTCCTAATTTCTAAGAATGGACGTCCCAAAATAAATGGAATGGCCATATCAACATCAAAATCAAGAATAACAAAATCCATTGGGAAAATAGTGATCCAACTTGCACCAATATATTTTCAATGACCCCTTCAGGCCTAGCAAGAGACTTATTAGCTAACTACAAAATAATGGTCGTGGGTTTGGGACTCCTAAGACCCATTTTTATGAACTAAGATGTGGGCGGGAGATTGATGCTTGCCCTTAAGTCACATAACCCCTGAGCACTGATGGCTTGTTCGATGGTAATCTGCAAGGTGAAGCTTCCTGGATCTTTTAGCTTTGTGGGTAATTTATTTTGAATCTTGGATGTGCACTCCTCAGTAAGTGCTACTGTAGCATATTAAACCAAATGGTTCTTGTTTGACACTATGTCTTTCACATACTTCGCATACTTTGGAACACTCTGCAAAATATTAACAAGAGGGAGCTTGACATGAACCTGCTTCAAAATCTCTAAAAACTTTTTGTAAATAGTTTCTTCTTGGTTCTTTTGAAATCTTTATGGGAAAGGTGGAGGCGGAGTCGTCTTCTCCACTATGGTTTCCTTGCTTGCAGTTTTTTCTTCAACCATTTTTCCTCATTCTTTTCAGTATCTTTATTAGTTGCTTTGGGATTTACTTGCTCATGTTCCAACTCCTTTAGCTGCAAATCGCTCTGGTAGTGACTGCATTTACCTATTTTGGATTCACCTCAGTATCACTAGGTAGACCACCCCGAGGTCTAATGTCTTACACTCCTGCAATCTGACCAATTTGCATCTCTAAGTTCTTTGTAATCAATTATTGACTCTTCACATCTGCTACCGAATATGTTTGAGTAGCTATAAGTTATTTCAACATCTATTTCTTATTGATGGTTTGAGTTATGGCCTGATTACTCTGAACCTGCTGCTGTTGATTCTGTTTTACTGGCCCCCTGTACTTATTATTATTCTATGCCTGATTTCTACCCATGAGAAATTAGGATGATTTATCCAATTCAGATTGTAAGTGATACCATAGTTCTGCTGCCCTTGATGATTAGCATTCCCCATATAATTATTTGAATCTGGATTAACCATACAAGCATCTTTTGTATGCTCACTGCTTCAACAACTCTCACACTAAGTATTTGCCTATTGAAGTGCATTAGTTGTTGTTGCGGGTTGTGTAACCACCAACTTTATATTACTGAACTAAGTAGTTATATGATTTTTTAGGGCAGTAAGCTGAGCTGATAAAGTAGTAAACTATTCCACCTCTAACACACTTGCAACCTTCGTTGGAGCGCTTCTTGAGTCAGCATGCCACTCAGGATTCCCTTATGAAATCTGATTCGGCAGTGCGTATAATTCATCATATGTTTTTTCAAGAGCTTGCCTACCTACTGTTGAATTCGAGAGAATCTTGGTGTTGGGTTTAAGACCCTCTATGAAAGTAGGAACCAGTACATCATTAGACTGATGGTGGTGAGGGCAATTTCTAAGCATACCCTTAAATTTTTCCCAAGCTTGGTAAAGATTCTTCTTCTTTCTGCCTAAAACTCAAAATCTCACTTCTCAAATGCGTTGTCTTCCTAGATAGAAAGAATCACATAAGGAATTTTCAATCTAGATCATCGCAGGAAGTGATAGAGTTTGGTAGTTCATCATATAACCACTTTTTTGCTTCCCCAACTAAAGAAAAGGGGAAGAGCGTCAGTTTGACATAATCAGTAGACACCCCAGTAGGAATATAGGTATCACTGATTTCTAAGAAAGTCTGTATATGCTATTGTGGGTTTTCATGTGAGAACCCTACAAATTGTCCACTCGAACGCAACAACAATACCATATTTTACTTTAATTCAAATCGACCACCCACATCTGGCTTGCGGATGCAATTAGTAGCATGGTTCGTACGTGGGATTGCCACTTCACAAAAAGGTCGGGCTTCTGCTCGAGCAGGAGCAGCTGGAATCACCGGAGTTGGGGCTTTACAATATTTGGATCAATTGGATCAATAAGATTAGGATTTCTTTGCTCTACTATTTGAAGTTGCTGAATTGGATAGTGAGTTCTTCGCCTCTAGTGAAATGCATGTTCTGGTTTTGAATAAGGCTCTACCAACTCTCTATCTCTTGCCAGTCTGGTACTTTACTAGTCCTGCAAAAGTCAGCCACTAAGATCAAGTCGTTAACACTTAAGCTTATTATCAAAAACCAAAAATTTAGAAAATTACTAATTATTTTAGTCCCCAAAAACGGCACCAAAAACTTGATACGGCCTAACGCATATGCAAGTGCATGCGATCATAAAAGTAAGATAGTGACTAAGATAGTCGAATATCATTCCCATGAGGACTACTTAACTAGTAATTCAACTAAATTTGGTTTCGACAAAAATGTATTAAGAACTTCAGAGTAACAAGATGATTTTAAAGATTTTAGTAATAAACTAGTTAATAAAGAAATAACAATGTGTGACAATCGCAGCGTAAGCAGGGTTGTAAATAATACTAGCGAGAATTCTAGGGTTGAGACACTGTCAACAATCTTACAAGTCTCTATTCTTATCGTTGTTCAGTTGATTATCGGGTTATTGATTCGCAGGGTTTAGAGTATGATCATGGTCTCTCCATCCTCTAATTTTCTATCTAACTAGACATTACAACTACATCGTTGAGTGGGGATGCAATAATTCATTTAGATGCATTAAGATTTTATCCTGCAAGTGAACCAAACAAGGCTTCTAGGTATATATGTATCCTAGACTCTAATTCAAATCCCTTATTTTATAAAAAAATAATAAGAACCTTGCTCCTTAACCCCTTTATTCTATCATATGATTCTCCTCTCTGATTCATAAAGGAATATAGGTATATTTTAATGGTGGCCAATCATCCAAATAGTAAGCACAAGAGAATAAGAATAACCCATATGATAATTCAACAATAAACTACTCTAAGAATATCAAAGTGTTATCATGTTTTTTTCCTCAACCATAGAACAAGGGTGTTTAGCCACTCATGTTCGAATTCAACATCAAAAACGACTATTAATCATACCCAAAAGTAATGTTGAAAGAATGAATTTCCAAGAACCCTAAAAGAAGTATCATAGTATTTTTATCCTCTATTGTACGTATCTAAAAAGTCATCTAAATTGTGTTGAAGTGTTTCTTTTATAGTAAGACAATTTTAGCCTACTAAATACCCACCACCGCATCGTAGGACTCAATTTGGCAGAATAAGAGTTGCATCACGCCAGTAAGTTCATGGTAATGGTGTTCGCACCACGTGGGTCAGTTCAAGGGAATATGGTTTGTGGACCCTCACTGGAATTTAAATTTGCTACCAAAATTCATAGGGCGATACAGAGCAAAGTCCGGGGGTATAGCCTCGGTGCTACGTAGCTTATTCCTTCTCAACTCATTGCTTCTTTAATTGCTTCCACCTTCAAATACATATTTCTCGAGCCTAATCTACATTTTCTCATGTCTGGAAAATCAATCCCAAAGCTTCAATCATTACTCGCTGCTCGTCATGCATCCAATTTCATAAAAAATCAACCCTGCATCACTAATCATGTCCATTAGCTGAATAGTGTAATTATAACTCATACACAATAAGAATAACACATTTTATCTCTTAGAAAAAGTCCTAGTATGGGTAAATATTAGAGCTTGGACATATAAATATGCCCAAGATCATAATACTTAACCCAGTTGCACCCTATCTTATGTGACCCCTTATATTACTGTGCATTTTGGTTTTAGTCCTACAAATATTTCTAAACCCTTCATAGTTACTGCCTTTCTGGGTAAGTCCATTGTTGTTGGGAGGATCTATAGAGATTGAGTCGTGTCTATTTTCCATTGAGATACTTTGGTAGATCTGGTAGAGCTAAATATGGCAGAATCTTATGTAATTTTGGAAATATATTAGCTCCACTCATGTTATGATACCTTGGACTGTAGAACCAGAAAAGTCACCTTTTATTTTCCTCATGAATTGGTCATAGAATAAGAGGGTGGTTCCCTGGAACCAAAGGGAAAATTTATTTCTTATCTTAGATGTTGAAAGTTGATATCTAAAGTATATGTATCATTTAGTCTGAGTTAAAGATTCTAACTCTGAAAATCCTTCATTGCAGTCCGTTTTTGTAGTTAATGAATTTCTGGATGTCTTTCTCGATCTCCTTCCCAGAATTCCTCCTGATAGGGAGATAGACTTTGGGATTGATCTATTACCCAATACTTGTCCCATTTTTGTCCCATCATATGAAATTGATCTTGCAGAGCTTAAAGAGTTGAATAAATAGTTGAAAAACCTCTTTGATAAAGGCTTCATTCATCCTAGTGTCTCTTCCTAGGGTGCTTCTGCACTCTTTGTGCAGAAGAAAGATGGGTCCCTTAGTATATGCATAGATTACTGTCGGCTGAATAAGGTTATAGTGAAAAATAAGTACCCTCTACCCATAAACTACGATCTCTTTGACCAGCTTCAGAGTGCTAAGTATTTTTCCAAAATAATTCTCTGCTTGGGTCATCACCAGTTAAAGATTAGGGAAACTGATATTCCCAAAACTACCTTTTAAATTCGGTACGGCTATTGTAAATTTTTTGTTATGTATTTTTTATTAAATAACTCACCTACAAACTTTATGGATCTTATGAACAGGGTGTTTTGATAGTTTTTGGATTTTTTCTTCAGTTTTTATTGATGATATTTTGGTGTACTCCAAAAGTGAGGAAGAATTTGCCAATCATTTATGAATTATAATACAGACCCATAAGGATTAAATGATGTATGCCAAAATTTCCAAGTGTGAATTCTGGTTAAGTGTCGTGACTTTCCTTGGGCATGTTGTTTCTAGTGAAGGAATCAAAGTGGATCCCCAAAAGATTGAGGTATTAAAGAAATGGACTAGACCGACAACACCAACTAATATTAGGAGTTTCTTAGGCCTAATAGGTTACTACAGGAGGTTTGTAGAAAGTTTTTTCTTCCATAGATGCTCCATTAACATAGTTGACTCAAAAAAAGGTAAAGTTCCTGTGGTCTGATGCTTATGAGGGGAGTTTTATGAAATTGAAGGATCGATTAACTTCTGCCTCTATTTTTATTCTCCCTAAATGTACTGAAGAATTTGTTGTGTATTGTGATGCGTCTCGGGTGGAACTTGGTTGTGTACTTATATAACATAGGAAAAATGTAGTCTATGCTTCTGTCAACTTAAGGTTCATGAGAGAAATTACCCAACTCAGAACCTTGAGTTGATGGTTGTGGTTTTTGCATTCAAGATTTGGCATTATTATTTATGTAGAGTGGAACAAAGGTTAACTAGTATAGACTAAACTTGGAGTTTATTAATGAGTTAGATAATAAGTAACTATATAACTATGTTATGTCGATATTGGTTTCATTGTGATTAAATTATGGTGTTGATGCTGATTGTAGAACTTGGAAATGAGCCATACCGGGGTTGTGTTACGCGCAGCTTTAGTTAGTTGTGGTGTAGTACTGCCTTGATGTATTGTTGGTTGATTTTTTGGTGTACTTTCAGATGGTATGGGACGTTGTGATGAGTTTTTTGTATTGTATTCTTTTGGTGTACTCTCTGGTGGTATGGGATGTCGTAATGGGTTATTGGTTGTGTTCTTTGCGTGTACTTCCCGGCGGTATGGGACGTCGTGGTAAGTTCTTGTGCTTTATATTCTAATGAAGATTGGTGTTGATTATGGTAAATTCATGGTTGTTATTGTATATATGTGGCTTTACGCTTTCACAATAATTACTCATTCGTAGGATGAATATAGTATGTATTGATATGATATGATACGTTATACTATTACCCTATTAGATTAGTTATTCTATACATTGTTATCAAAGAAGATTCAGGTTTGATTCTGTACCTTGACTTTAAGTTATTGTCTAACCTTATATCGCTTTTATATTATATTTTAGCTCAGTCAGCTGAGGATGCCTACTGAGTACCCGTGTTTTGGTACTCATACTACACTTCTGTACCATTTTGGTGCAGACCCAGGTTCTAGTTATTGTCGTTGAGTCGGGATTGCACCGCGTTGACCATTCGGGGATAAAGTGATCTGTAAGAATTTGAGTTGCCGTCTTTCCCTCTATGTTTATTTGTCTTTTATTTTCGAGACAAATGTATGAGATTATTTATGACATTTTAGACTTTGAGTTATAAATTCCTATTGTCAAATCTAAATGCTCTTGTACTAATACTATCAGGTCATGGGATTGGTATTTAAATATCAGTTGTCTTAGGTTGTGGAATGCTATTTCTTATATTGTGTTCTCATTTAGGGTCCATGTTGGACATTTCTACCAAGGCAACCCATTGCATTAGCTCCGAGTTACGGTTTCGGCTTACTTACTGGTGGGATGTGGTAGGTGTCATCATACCTCAGAAATCGGGTCGTAACAAATTAGTATTAGATCCTAGGTTTCACCGATATTATTGGTACAAGATCAAGTGTCTAATAGAGTCCAGCGGATTAGAATATTGTCATTCGTTTCCTATCTTCGGAAGGCTATGTGACATTCTTAGAATTTCTTCACTTCTTTCATTCATATCGTGCCAAGAGTCTGAGTTGGTTTGTAGAATATTTCCTTGACTTTACTCTTCCACTGATGTTGAGGAGACATGCTACCTCTATGCGAGATAAGGGTCCCAAGATTGAGCCCAAGGATCTTACTCCAGTTATTGAATGTGGACGACTTAGAGATCGTGGACATTCTAGAGACGTGTCCCTAGTTAGAGGCCATGATAGATCACCCTTCCCAAGATCCTATTCCTATACCTGAGCCAGAGACTCATCCACCTCAGCCAACGGAGGACCAGGGACCAGCCCAGGCTCCACCGAAATTCATCCCCTCTTCTTTGCTTAGGGATGCTTTGGTTCAGCTATTAGGTATTGTTAATAGTTCGTAGACTACTGGAGCAAGAGTGCAACCTGTAGCTGCAACTCCTAGGGTTGAGGTTCTTCTTATTCTGGTAGTTTTTAGTCGACATTCGTTCAGCCAATTGTGACCCAGCCTACTATGTCTACAGAGGAGAAGAAGACGTTGGGTAGGTTCTTGAGTTTGGCTCCACCTAAATTTTTTGGTGCTCTTGGAGAGAATGCATTTGAGTTTCTGACTGCTTGTGAAGATAGGCTTCGTGGATTAGGTCTTTTTGAGACTTGTGGTATGGACTACACCACATTTTAATTGGACTTGTCTGCTAGACACTGGTGGAAGGGGTTTTTGAGTTCTAGACCAGTTGGATCTTCCCCTCTCTCTTGGGCTCAGTTCTCTAAGATATTCTTAGAGAAGTTTATGTTGCATAGCCTTAGAGATTATTTGAGAGATCAGTTCTCTAGATTGGAGCAGAGTTCTATGACAATTGCAGAGTATAATGCTCGTTTCCATGAGTTGGCTAGACATGCGACTTCTATCTTCGATACTGGGTATGAGAGAGTTTGCTGCTTTGTGAGAGGATTGAGACTTCTTATTTGGATGGCTACTCAGAGTTTAGGATCTGTGGATAGGACTTTAGTGAGGTTTCTGATCATACTAGAGTGATGGAGGACATGCAACGTGAGGGCCGTGATAAGAGGCCCAAGTTTCAAGGCAGATTTGGTGGGAGCCGTAGTAGTTCCCAATTTAAGGGTGGTATTTCTTATGCTGGACATCCTTTGCGTCCATTTTTTCAGCCTCAGAGTAAGATTAGTTTATCAGTTCAGGCAGCTCTTCAGGTCGCTGACAAGGATCAGTTCATTACTAGTAGTCGCCCTAGTAAGGGTAGTGATCAGTCCTTGAGAGGTTCATTTGTAGGCCATGCTAGGCGGGGTAGCTATGTTGGATCATCCAGATCTATGAGTTCTGGTTCTTTTCGTGAGTCTTATTTTACTTGTGGGCTTCCTGGTCATTTCTCTAGAAAGTGCCCTAGTCGTGGGGTGATGGTTGTTTCAGTCCAGAAAGCTACTCTCATTAAGGTAGTTCATCCCTCAGGTAAAGGTGGTTCGCGAAGTCGTAGAGGTGGTTGCCAAGGTGCTTAAGGTGGTACTCAGGCAAGCAGGACAAAAGGTCGGTCAGGTGCCCAGCTAGGTAGCGGGTATGGTCAGTTGAATGCAGTACCTGCTAGACCCGAGGCTAAGACTTTGGATGCTATATTTAAAAGTGCAATTTTGGTATGCAGCAAGTCAGCTCTTGCTTTATTTAATCCTGGATACACTTATTCTTATATATCTACTTATTATGCACCACGGTTAGACTTGTCCAGTGATTTATTATCTTTTTTATTGCACGTATCTATTCCCGTAGGTGATTCTTTAGTAGCGGATTAGGTATTCAGATCATTTGTTATAACAGTTAGTGATGTTGATACTTATGTTGATCTTATTATTCTGCATATATTGGATTTTGATGTGATTTTGGGCATAGACTGGTTATCCCATTACCATGTGGTCATGGATTATTTTGCCAAGATCGTTACCTTAGCCATGCCCGGCGTGCCCCCAGTCGTGTGGCAGGGAGCGATTATCTGCGAGTCGATGGGGATTATTTTTATGTTTGTGCCAAATGGCTTATCGAGAGTCTTATCTCACCTATGTATGTGATACTCATGTAGAGAGTTTGATGCTTGACTCTGTTCCTATTGTGTGTGAATTTCCTAATGTGTTTCCTGACGATCTACCTGGTATCCCTCCTGATCGTAAGATTGAGTTTGCTACTAAGTTTGAGCCTGGCACCCGACCTATTTCTATGGAACCTTATCGTATGGCTCCCGCAGAGCTTAAGGAGTTGAACTCTCAGCTCTAGGATCTTCTTGGCAAGGGATTCATTAGACCGAGTGGGCCCCCGTGGGGAGCCCCTATTTTGTTTGTAAAAAGGAAAGATGGTCCGATGCGAATGTGTATTGATTATAGGTAGCTTAACAAAGTGATGGTAAAGAACCATTATCCTATGCCTCGCATTGATGATTTGTTTGACCAGCTTCAGGGTGAATCTGTATTCTCTAAGATATATTTGAGGTTCGATTATCATTAGTTGAGGATTAGGGCTGAGAATATCTCGAAGACATCCTTTAAGACCCGTTACGATCACTATGAGTTCTTGGTGATGTCTTTTGGGCTGACTAATGCCCCAGCCGTGTTTATGGATTTGATAAATCGTGTGTCTAGACCCTATCTAGATTCCTTTGTTATTGTGTTTATTGATGATATTTTTTAGTATTCGAAGAGTAGTGAGGAGCATGCGCATCATTTGAGAATTGTGCTCCAGAATCTGAGAGAGCATGTGTTTTTTGCCAAGTTCTCTAAGCATGAGTTTTGGCTTGAGTCAGTGGCATTTCTTGGATATGTGGTGTCCAAGGATGGTATTATGGTAGACCCGGGTAAGATTGGGGCGATTCATGATTGGGCTAGACCTACGTCTCCAACTAAGGTTCGTAGTTTTATTGGTTTAGCTAGTTATTATAGGCACTTTGTTGAGAGTTTTGCTACCTTATCATCCCTTATGACTAGATTGACCGGGAAGTATAAGTTGAGCTTTGGAAAGTTCAAGAATTATCTTACTTCAGCGCCAGTGTTAGTTCTTCATGTTGAGGGTAAGGGATTCACTGTGTTTTGCGTTGCTTCTGGTGTTGGTCTTAGTTGTATTTTGATGCAGCAGGGTTATATTTTTGTTCCCCAGCTTGATGACTTGATTCAGTCGTCTCTTCACGAGGCTCACAGCTCTAGATATTCTATTCATCTCGATACAGCCAAGATTTAAAGAGACTTAAGACAACTTTATTGGTGGGATGGTATAAAGAGAGAGGTAGCAGACTTTGTAGCTCATTGTCTATGTTGTCAGCGGGTTAAGGTCAAGTATCATCGTCTAGGTAGTTTGACTTAGAGGTTACCCATTCTCGAGCAGAAATGGGAAAGGCTTACCATGGACTTCATTAATGGTTTTACTCGTACTTTCCATGGCCATGATGGTATTTGGGTTATTGTGGATCATTTGACCAAGTTGGCATATTTTCTTCCTATTCAGATAAATTTCAATGCTGAGAGATTAGCCCAAATTTATGTTCGAGAGATAGTTTGTTTGCATGGGGTCCCTGTGTCTATTATATCAGATCGTGGTTCTGTATTTACTTCACCATTTTGGAGAGCATTCCAGGAGGAGTTGGGTACTCAGGTGGATTTGAGTATAGCCTTTCATCCGCAGATGGATGGTCAGTCTGAGCAGACTATTCAGGTGCTTAAGGATATGCTCCGAGCCTGGGTTATGGATTTTGGAGGTCAATGGGATCAGCACTTTGCACTGACAGAATTCACCTACAATAACAGTTATCATTCCAGTATTGAGATGGTGCCTTATGAGGCTTTGTATGGTAGGAGATGTCTTTCTCCTATAGGATGGTTTGAGACTTCTGAGGTTAGACCCTGTGGTATAGATTTGCTTCAGGACTCATTGGATCGAGTCAGGGTGATTTAGGTTAGGCTGTGAGCATCCCAGAGTAGGCAGAAGGCGACCGTAGACTCTGTGCCTTGAGATTCAGAGTTGGTGATCGTCTGTTCCTTCGTGTTTCACCTATGAGAGGTGTGATGAAATTTGGGAGGAAGGGTAAGCTTAGCCCTTATTAGTCCTTTAGAGATTTTCCGTGTAGTTGGCGAGGTTGCCTATGAGTTGGCTTTACCTCCGAGCTTTGTCATTGTTCATCCAGTGTTCCATGTCTCTATGTTGCGAAAGTATATTTCTGATCCTTCTCATGTGCTTAGATGGGACTCGATTCAGTTGGATGATCAGTTGACCTTTGTGGAGGAGCCCGTATGGATTTTAGATAGTGATGTAAGGTGATTGCGGACTAGGGAGATTTTGGTAGTCAAGTTTCAGTGGAGGCATCGCCTAGTAGAGGAGGCTACTTGGGATAATCGAGAGTGAGATGCGAACCCAATATCCTCAATTGTTTGAGACTTCAAGTATCTTCTTGTCTTTAACTTTCGGGGATGAAAGTTCCTTAGTAATGGATATTGTAATAACCATTCAGATCATTGTCTGTATTCTAGATTATTTCACCGATAGAGCTTCTCCATAGCCGCCCCAAGTCATTAGCAACTTATCGGAATCAATAAATCGGTTACCTGGTAGTTCGTTTGTTTTTTAGAGCCACTTTCTCAATTTGAAGTCTTCGTTGGTCCTATTGACCAATAAGCAAAAACTCTAGTAAAATAACCTTAAATGTGATATCTGACTTCGTCAAGGCGTTTAAAACGTTGAAATCTATGTGGTTATATATCTTATTTGCTCGAATCAGACTCTGGATGCATCTCAAGGCATTGGCCAAAGCTCGGAACCAAGTTCCAAGCTTCAGCCATGCCTTGCACTGACCGAGATACGGCGACTGCGGCTAGGCGGAGGGCACGACTACGCTACTCGAGGCTGGGTGGAACCTATTTAAAGACTGCTTTGTCTGAATTTTTGGCCATTTTGTCCCTCTCCCTTAAGCTACAAACCCTAATGGAGTGTAAGATCTTCCAAGTGAGTCTTGGGGGTTGATTAAGAGCTTAAACAACTTGTGTAATTGAATTTTGCTACACATCTAAGGTATGATTACTTCTAGTTGATGTTAAATTGTTGATTTATTGACCCAAAACCCCTAAGTCCTTGAAACTTAAATTGAACTCCATATGTGATTGATTTACTCAAGTTTCTTGAGGGCTATAACTCCCTAATGATGTGTGGGTAATGGGTTGGTCTCGAAAACACATTTTCCGAAGGTGAAACCCACTTGGGGGTTTGGCATCATTTTTGAACCCATAGCACAATGGTGCCATAATGGGTATTGTTATTCTTGTGGTAATCCTTAGATTGAATTGTTGATAGCTTGGCTCGTGGAAGAAAAAGCTTCAAGAAAAGGAAAGACAAAGCTTGTTGGTTCGTGATTTTCTTGGACACAAGGTAGGTTAGGCTTACTTATAGTTAGATTGAGTTTGATTGTTGTATAATTGTTGATATCTTGTGAGATTGGGCGGGGTTTAGATGATAAATGGTTGAATGGTGATATTTAGGATTAGTTTATTCCTATAGGTTATAGAACTTGCAAAGGGTGATGCTTGACCCTTAGACTAGAACCTTGGATAATTCTACTAGTAGTCTCATGAATAGTATGAGATACTCTAGTTTCCCTAATAGTTGAGAATGATGTTGTGGGATAACCTTAAGAGTATGTTGACCTAGATATGACTAATTATGGAATGGCCTTAGTGTTGGGATGACTTAGAAACGATACTTGAAGAGGATTTTCCCTTATAGGTCTAGTAAAGATTGATAAACCCTTATGGTGTGATTTAGATAACCTAGCCTAATTCCGGGTATAAGTTAGCTTTGTAGAAGTGAACTTTGGCATTATTGGAATTTAGGTGTGGAAATTGACCCACATCAAGCTTAAACGATGAAATTCTCAGTGACCTAGATATTTGACAAGCGTCTAAATCACGTTATTGAGATAATAATAGTTAAACCCGGTTGTCGGTTTTTGTATGTGGTCGATGGTTGGATAATATGTATGCTTGATTGATTATCTTATTGTCATGATATGGATAGCCTTTAAAAGTCTTGTGAAATGAACTTATGGTTATGCTATCGCTTAACTTATCGATTAGTTCACCAAGTGAACCTTTAATTATGTTACCACTCTTGCTATGAACCAAGTCTAATGATTAAGCTAATGCTTATGTGAACGATTTTTCTTTATGGGTTAGTATTGTGAAATATGGGCACATAAGAGGAGACTAGCAAGCATGCACTTGACTTATAATTGACTTGCTAATAAACATGATAACCTAGACAAAGTGGTGATTGCGTATATCATTTAGATATTCATGCCTATGCATCTACTTATATTATGTAGTGATGACTAATTGTAAAGTATGATGATATGTGTCATCTTGCATCATTTATACTCTATTATTATGGCATGTACATGTTTATAGATTTGACTACATATGTATGTGAATGTTGGTTATCATGAGAGATATGCTAATGATATGGTGATGCTTGGTGAATTTGGAGGATATAATGATGTTATGATGATGCCCGGTGAATCCAGAGGATAAAATAATGTTATGATGATTCCCGGTGAATCCAGAGGATATATAGATGTTATGATGATTCCCGGTGAATTCATAGGATAAAATGATGTTATGATGATGCTCGGTGAATCCGGAGGATATAATGATGTTATGATGATGCTCGGTGAATCCAAAGGATATAATGATATTATGATGATGCTCGGTGAATCTAGAGGATAAAATAATGTTATGATGATGCCCGGTGAATCCGGAGTATATAATAATGAAATGATGATAACCGGTGAATCCAGAGGATATAATGATGATATGATGATGCCCCGTGAATCCGGAGGATATAATGATGTTATGATGATTCCCGGTGAATTCGGGGATTAATGATGTTATAATGATGCCCGGTGAATCCGGAGGATATAATGATGTTATGATGATGCCCAGTGAATCCGGAAGATATAATGATGTTATGACGATGCCCGGTGAATTCGAAAGAGATAATGATGTTTTGATGATGTTATGTGTGGTGAGTGTATATGATTACATGGTTGTATGTGGGGTTATGCCGTGTATGGCTAAACCCATTTGTGTACTTGGGACATGATGTCTTCCTTGGTAAATTGTTACCCATTCTTTGTCATTAATCATTAGTTAAGAGGTGTGACCCGTATTAATTCTAATTAGTAACTAGAAATGGATTATGTCGAGTATTGGGTTAAGGCTAATTGATATGTGTAATCTTGTGTAAAACCAAGGGCTCGCCTAGTAAATCTACTTGACTTGGATAAATGGTCATGATATGGAATCTCGCTTAATAAAGTGGCTTATCTGATAACTAGTTATGAGATTATTTAAGACATTTTAGACTTTGAGTTGTAAATTCCTATTGTCAAATCAAAATGCTCTTGTACTAATACTATCAGGTCATGGGATCGGTATTTGAAAATTGGTTGTCTTATGTTGTGGAATGTTATTGTTTATATTGTGTTCTCATATAGGGTCCATGTTAGATATTTCTACCAAGGTAACCTATTACATTAGCTTCGGGTACGGTATCGGCTTACCTACCGGTGGGATGTGGTAGGTTCCATCATGACTCAGAAATCGGGTCGTGACACGCTAAATCTTCAAAGCAAAAACCACTGTCAATAACTCCAAATCATGAGTAGGGTAGTTCTTCTCATGAACTTTCAATTGCCTAGAAGCATAGTCCACCACCCTACCATGCTTCATCAACACACAACCAAGCCCAATGCGAGAAGCATAACAATACACCACAAAACCATCTATAGTACCCGACCAGACCCAAGAAGCTCTGAATATCTGTTGGAGTCGCGGTTCTAGACCACTTCTTAACCACGACAAACTTTTATGGATCCAACATGATTCCTTCACTAGAGATCACATGACCAAGGAAAGTCATAACCTCCATCCAAAACTCGTACTTAGAGAACTTGGCATACAAACTATGATCCTTCAAAGTTTGCAATACAGCACGAAGGTGATCGACATGATTTGCCTCACTCTTAGAATAGACCAAGATGTCATCAATGAAGACAGTGACGAATAAATCTAGAAATGGACGAAAAACCCTATTCATCAGATCCATGAATGCCACGGGGGCATTGGTCAACCCAAAAGACATAACTAGGAACTCATAATGACCATACCGGGTCCTGAAGGCAGTCTTAGAGATGTCCACTCCCCTAATCTTAAGATGATGATAACCCGACCTAAGATCAATCTTAGAGAAACACTTTGTACCTTGAAGTTGATCAAACAAATCATCGTTTCTAGGAAGAAGATACTTATTCTTTATGGTCACCTTATTCAACTGACGATAATCAATGAACATTCGTAGGACACCATCTTTTTTACGCACAAACAACACGGGAGCACCCCATGGAGACACATTAGGATGGATGAAACCTTTATCTAAGAGATCCTTCAATTGCTCTTTAAGCGCCTTCAACTCTGCCGGAGCCATTCTATAAGGAGGGATAGATGTAGTACGAGTGTCCGAAACAAAATCAATCCCAAAATCAATTTCCCTATCGGGAGAAATACCAGGAAGGTCATTGGGAAAGACCTCGGAAAACTCATTAACTACGAGAACCGATTCTAGAGAAGGACTTTTCGAGTTAGAATTTTTAACTCAGACCACATGATACAAACACCCCTTAGAAATCAACTTTTGGGCTCTAAGATATGAGATGAACTTCCCTTTAGGCACTAAAGAACCCCCTCCCCATACAATGGCCAGCTCATTAGGAAATTTAAATGTGACCCTACGGGTCCGACAATTTAAGGAAGCATAGCACGAATGCAACCAATCCATCCCCAAAATAACATCAAAATTGACCATGTATAACTCTATCAAGTCTACCAGAGTTTCTTTACTACCAAAAGCTACCACGCACGCCCTATAGACCCTTTCAACAACCACAGAGTCCCCTATCGGGTAGAAATGGAAAAAGGAACTGACAGGCTCTCAGGACCAAAATCAAAATGCACAGCCACAAATGGAGTCACATAAGAAAGTGTGGACCCCGGATCAATCAAATAATACACATTACAGGAGAAAATTACCAACATACCCGTAATCACATCTAGAGATGCCTTAAAATCCTAGCGAGTAGCAAGTGCATATAAGCGATTCCGGAAAATGCCGGTACTAGAAACAGAAGTAGTATCCTTCAGTGCAGGAGTAGATGAAGAACCAATAGTGACCCTGCTAGCCTCAGAAACTATCATAGCAAGACAGTCACGCCACAGGTGACCACTCTGACAATAAGAAAAACACTTGTCCTTCCCTTCCGCACAGAACCCACGGTGTAACCTTCCATAAAATCTACAAGGAGGGCGGGATGGAGCTGAATGAGCCACACTAGCCTGAGATTGGGAACCCTTTGCCCGAAATCCACCCTTAAATTGAGATCGACGATCACCCGACGACTTTAGGTAAGAAGCACTAGCCGCGGGGAAAAAACCCAAGCTCCTCCATTCTTCCTTGGCCACTTACCACCAAACCTTTGGCACCCACTTGGTTTAGAAAATTGAGACCTCTTGCTTTGTCTCTCATCAATATTAACTTATTTCTTTTTCTCTTTCTCCACTTATTGCATATACACGACCAACCGAAAGATATCCATATCTTTTATCAACAAGGTCGCCTTGCTCTCAAGGACCAACTCTTGGGATAACCCTGAAGCAAACTTACACATTCTAGCCCTTATTCTAGAAACCATCTCGGGAGCATACCTAGACAACTGATGCAATTTCAATGCAAACTCCTTAACGGACATCCTTTTTTTCTTCAAATTCACAAACTCCTCTACTTTTGCTTCGCTCAACTCTTGAGGAAAGAAGCGGTCCAAGTAAGGCACTAGAGAAATCCTCCCATATAGAAGAACTAGCATTCTCACCCCTCGATTGCTCCTATTCTTCGTACCATTGGTACACCACGTCTTTCAATTAGTAAGAAGCAAACTCAACACCCTTAAACTCCGAAGCATGCATGATCTAAAAGATCTTTTCCATTTCATCAATAAAACCTTAAGGATCCTCCTCAACCTTGGTACCGGTGAACATAGGAGGTTGCAACCTTATGAACTGACCAACCCTCGTGGCCTCAGAATATAGAGTAGAAGACAGACCACACTCATCCTGAGAAGCTAACAATTGAGAAATCATATAAATCGACTGATGAAACTCAGCATTCGACACTTCAGCCTGAGGAACTGGAGGAGGACTAGAGTGAACCGGCAGAACTTCCAGACCATCGGGAACCAGACCCCTAGATCAGGTATGGACCCCATAAGTAGAGTGAGTCCCGTCAACATCATCCTTAGTTGGGACAAAAGAAATTTTGTGTGCTTTAGATTGTCGAGGAGGCATGATCTAAAAATGAGCAAACAGAAACCAGAGGAATCCAAGACTTTAGGCTCTATATCTCAAAATAAGACAACAAGAAAGTGAAACATACCTAAATGCCTCGTAGCCTCTCTCTTATAAGTGTGGCGCACTACACATCCATAAAAGAGACTCTGTTTGACACGACATTATGGACACCCAACTGACCATGAACCTAGGCTCTTATACCAACTTGATACGGCCAGAAATCGAGCTTTATCATATGGGAATCTCAAGCCCATCGAGGACCGAAGATCGCCCCATTAGCCTAACCTAACCATCACATCAATTCCCCAAAATTCGGATAAACTCCGAACATAGTAATAAGATAGAAGAAACAAACCAACAATCATAGCTTAAGAAAGTCTAGACATTCATTAATATCAACATATATATTCCAACCTACCCAAGTCCACAATGATCCACAAAGCCTCTATAAAATTTGAAGTCAATAATATGTCGGGACAAGCCCCCGACAATAGCTAAACCAAGTCCAAATTAAATCTACAATGTAAGGTAAAAAAATATGAAATGTATGCCTTCTAAAGTATGGAAGCTTACCACTTCAATGTCAACACTCGAATCTCCCGAAGACCTGATCACTGCACAAGAAGAGAAGAAGAAGTTCTGTCCCCTGTATCGTATGGGGATACAGGTCCAAAGATAGTTAGCGGGCTAATATTATCATGTAACTCAGGAATAAGGATAAAATAATGCCAACAATCTAAAACCAATAAACCAATGCATACAACCAATACATATATAAGTATATGAACTATGCCGGGATAGGGAATGAGATTAGCATGAGGTTTGGAATCATTAACCTGGGATGTATAGCCTTGCCATTCTAGATTCACCCATGGGCTATATGGGGTCAGTGCCACCCGCTGAAAGGGCCCCGACACGTGTTGTCGCACGAGCCAAAGAAAAACCTGAGATGACTAGTACATCTCAAAATATAAGTATGACATCATGTACACAGTCATCATGACCAAACCTCACACCTGGCAAAATCGTGAGTTTCCAGCTTTGGTCCTCCCGGAACCTTCATCTTCCACGGCTTGACTAAACATCCCGCTTTAAAGCCTAAATTAAAAATCATTCACACACAACCAACCATTTAGTTATTTTCTTACCGAAGGCATTTTGTTGCTATCGTCATACCAACACTACTTGCAAGTATACACATGCCATAACCTAAACTAATCAACTATTTAGGTAACCTTGGAGCTCTAGCCCATCGTCCAACAAGGACACTTATAACACCAAAGTCTAGGGACTCAAACCCATTGTTTAACAAAGACACCAATACCCATTTCATGGCCAATAAGGCCTTTACAATAGAAACCAAAACCATAGTCAAGAAGGCTTTTTATTTGAAAGTCAAAACCATAGCAACCAAGACCTTACAATTTGATTCATATAGGAACCTTTTACATGGCCAACAAGGCTTTAACAAAAACATTTGTAAACCATTCATACTCATTTAGAAATTGCCTTAGTTCAATACACCATTAACATATGACTAGAGATTTCCTTGGGACATTTTCACAATTACCTTGTGGGCACACCTTTAACAAGACTAAAACCAAGGTAAAACCCATTAAGATTAGGGTTACCCATGACCCATGCATTAAACCACAATCAACAAGTACCCACATATGTAAAACATCACCAAAAATATGTGAAAACATCATTTCAATCAAGAGTAAACAATACCCACAATTTGCATTATAGAATTATTGTGAAGAAGCAAAGAAAGTTGTTGATCAGTATCACTCTCAACTGAATTATTGAACCCATAATTAACAAAAAACCATATTTTCCCATTACAACTATGAAACATGTGAGGTATCTACATCCTTTCTCTGTATTTATTAATATATCTGCTATGTTGAAAAGGTTTTAAAATTGCAACAAATGCAAAATTATGAACTCTGTTCAATATCTGAACTCTTTGGAAAGCCTTTTGGGACTTCACTGATCTAATATTCCAAATAAGAGCTTTCATGATTATTTTTCAAAATTCTTTCCACCCCCTCTTTTAGGCTGAGACCTGATAGACATAGATTTTTCTGTCATAGATTGCTTCTTTCCTTTTTTTCTTGTCTTAAGGATTTAATAACCCTTGAAGAAACATCAACATCCTTCAAAATTTGATCCTCACTATTGCCATTATGATCCATCACTTTTTTTCTTCTAGATAACCACTCACATCCTCTGCCCCATCTAAATTATGAGTAAGAATATTATGTAACACTGAATTAGGAGGTTTTGAATCTCTACACCACACTTGATCAGTAATAGCTAGTAGCATATCAACTATAGCTAAACTATAATAAACAACTTCTTCAATAACTTTTTTCATTTTTTTCCACTTTTTCATTCTTTCCTTCTGAGAAATCATTGTTGCATTTGGGGGTAACAAATTCCATATGTAAACAAGTACTATCGTCACTGCCAGTATGCTTAATTTTGTCAACCCATTGCTCTTGTTCCTATCTGACTTGATCTTTCTTTTGATTGCCGACTATCTTCTTCAAAAGTTGATCATCATTTAACTGACCGTGAACTGATTCTGTATTTTTCTTTGTTGTAGGATGATCTATTTAATTGTTGCTTGTATGAGTTGTTGTAGTTGCCTACTGATGAAAGAATTGTGTCACCCAATCCTTAGTTAACATCTCCTTATTCCCATTCTCAATATCAGTATCTTCTATATTAGAAACACCTATAATAACATTATATTATTATTCTGCATGTTCTCTTCTTTTTCATCTGTCAATGCCTGAAATTGATTAATAGTATTAACTCTCTCAGGAGTTATAGGTTTTCCCTTTGATATTCTCTATCTGGGAATCTTCTTCTCATCAAATGCCATTGATTCTCCTGAAAATATTGATATTTTTGTTGGCCCTTTATAATACCCTTCTCATCTACATTATTGACATTGTGACCCTGCAGGTTATCTTGCTCATCCTCCGCCACCTTTTTTAACTCAGGATGTAAGATCCTACACTCCATTTTATTATGCCCTTGTAACATGCATTTCTTACAGTACTTCAGTAAAAAATCATATTGAATTTTTACTCTTTCAATTCGAGACTCACCACTTTTAGAATTCACTATCTCTATCTCCACGTGAGATGGAAAATCAACCAATAAATCAACTTGGACCCTGACTCTGGCACAATTAGTCCTGGTCTAATTCATTATAGTTGTATCCAGCTAAATGGGTTTTCCAACTGTTGATGCTAACGAGAAGAGGGATTCTTTAACAAAATAGGTTGGCTTAAGATTAGGGAATGAAATCCAGGCCATTGCATGTGTAGTCTTTTCATTTGCTTTAAATTTCGCATCATATATAAATGGCAGCGTCTGATAAGAGTAACCATCCTTAGTATTTATATAGTAAACACTTTTTGACATAATAGTTATAAAATCTTCAACTCTATCAAATCTCATCAGTATATGATGATTTTTCAGTAATCCAATATTGCATCCTCCTTTCACATTGACTTGTTTAGGAAGTTGAATTCTCAGATCATCTAAATCAGGCCAACCATACAAAAACTTCCAAATAATAGCATATTTTAGTCCTTCAATGACATTAATCCTATCTATTTTTTCTTAAGTCCATCTCACATGCGGAACCCCATTAATAATGTCTGATTTCTTAATCGGGATTGGTTCCACTTCTACATTGTCACACACTTGACCACTATCACGTTTGAGAACAGTGGAAAAAAGTCAATTTAGGTGAAGTTGGTTTGGGTGTGTCAACGCTATTACATGTCTCGCTGTTTCTCGAAGGTAACTTTGGAAAATTATCGATATTATTTTCAAATTTGGATTGATCAGCCATGAATGCGAAGAAAGATATTATAAGAAAAGAAAAAGACATAAGAAATATAAGAAATACAAAAAATCAAAATATAAATATAAAAAATAAAGAAAAAGATATTATGTAAAAAAATATAAACATAAAAGACCATATAGGAAAAAGAAATCTATAAAAGAATGTACTTGTTAAAATTGCGAAAAATTAGGACATTTAGCTAGAGATTGTAAATTAGCTAAAAACCCAAAAAATAAACAAATATCAAAAATAAAAGTAGAAAATACAGAATATATGCAGATAGATTATATAGATTACGAATTAGAAAGTGAAGACAGTATATATGAAATTTCAGAGAATGAAACAGATAATGAAATAGAAGATAATGAAATAGATAGTGAATTAGACGAATTAAATAACTGAAGAAGATATACAAATAAACCAAATGACTGAAGAAGATATAAAAATAATAACAAAAGAAGAATATTTTAATGACGAAGGTACAAATCAAAAAATAATATTTGATAATAATATATTTGATGAAATAAAAGGAAAATAGTTAGACTTAAGTGTAAAAAAATATTTAAAATACCAACAATAAAAAATATATTTACTAGGAAAAAAGGAAGAATATTATTTAGTAAGCCAAAAAGAACATGTAATAGACTGCAGATGTGCAAAAGGTAAAGCTAGTATACCACTAGTAACAAAAAGGATAATAAATAAAGAAATAAATGATATAAAAAGTAGAGACTCAATAAAATATGTACACCTTTGAGGTACGGAGTATTGATAAAAGCATGTTTTAAAGAAAGAATAGATACACCAATAAAATTATATTTGATAGATGATAGAATTATAAAACCTGTAGAAAAAAGTATAATAACTGTCATAAAAGAAAATTTAATATACCAAAAATTTAAATTTATAATAAGTGCAAATTATTCAATAGCAATAACAGATAAAAATATAGATAAATTATTAGTATTATATTGGAAAATATCAGGAATAGAACTAACCCCAGGAAGTAAAATATTTACAGCAAGATGTAAAAATCTATATGTATTAACTACAAAACACAAAATAACAGGAAAAGATAAAATTAATAAAATACAAATAGAAAGTCCTTTTGAACAATTCGTAAAAACAATTGATAATAATGATTATAGTTACAAAAATATAGACATAGAAGAAGATTTAGAAATAATAAATGATAGAATAAGGACAACAAAAAGAATAGCTTATGAAAAACAGAATCATCAAGTTCATAAAAAAGAACAAGTTATGAAACAAGTTATGAAACAAGTTCAATAGTTAATTTAAACCAATATTACATAACAGGAACAATAAATGAAAAAGAATATTTAATACTCTTAAATACAGGACAAGAAGAAAATTATATAGCAAAATATCTAGTAAAAAATGAGGATAGTAGTAGAAGAGTATTACAGTAGATATTATATGCCTATGATAGATACAGGAGCAGAAGGTAATTTATGTAGATATAATTGTTTACCAGAAAGTAAATGGGATAAATTAAAAACACCAATAATAGTTAAAGGATTTAATAACGAAGGAAGCTTAATTACTTCTAAAGCTAAGAATGTAAAAACACAAGTATGGGATAAAGTATTAACAATAGAAGAAATCTATAATTATGAGCTAACATCAAAAGATATACTTTTAGGAATGCCGTTTTTAGATAAATTATACCCACATATAATAACTAGAACAGATTGGTGGTTTACAACACCATGTAAACAGAAAGTAAGAGCAAAAAGAGTTACTAATAAAATAAGAAAGAAAACTGATTGGATAGAAGGAAGTGAAAAAATTACACAAAAATTAGAAAATATAAAAAATACTGAAGATACAATAGAACTGGTTGTATTTTCAATAAATAAAAAGAAAATAACTATATTATCAATAAATAAGATAGAAATAATTAAAAAAAAATTAGAACAATTATATAGTGAAGATCCATTAAAAGGATGGGAAAAACATAAAACCACTATAAAAATTGAATTAATAGATAAAAATAGCATAATAACCCAGAAACCATTAACATATAATTTTGATGATTTAAAAGAATTTAAAATGCATATAGAAGAATTATTAGAAAAACAATATGAACAAAAAAGTAATAGTAAACATAATAGCCCAGCATTTATAGTAAATAAACATAGTGAACAAAAAAGAGGAAAAGGGAGGATGGTTATTGATTATAGAAATTTAAATGCAAAAACTATGACTTATAATTACCCAATACCAAACAAGATATTAAAAATAAGACAAATACAAGGATATAATTATTTTAGTAAATTTGATTGTAAATCAGGATTTTACCATTTAAAGTTAGAAGAAGAATCTAAGAAATTAACCGCATTTACGGTACCACAAGGATTTTATGAATGGAATGTACTACCATTTGGATATAAAATGCACCAGGTAGATATCAACATTTTATGGATAGTTATTTTAAACAATTACCTAATTGTATAGTATACATAGATGATATACTATTATATACAAAAACTAAAGAATAACATTTAAAATTATTAGAACAATTTACAGATATAATAAAAAAATCAGGATTAAGTTTAAGTGAGAAGAAAGCAGAAATTATGAAAAATCAGATAGAATTTTTAGGAATACAAATAGATAAAAGTGGAGTCAAAATGCAACAACATATAGTCCAAAAAATAATAAATTCAGAAGAAGAATTAGATACAAAAAAAGAAATTACAATTATTTTTAGGATTAGTAAACCAAGTAAGAGAATATATTCCAAAATTAGGAGAAAACTTAAAACCATTACAGAAAAAATTTAAAAAGGATGTAGAATATAGATATAATGAAGAAGACAAAAAACAGGTAAAGAAAATAAAATTACTTCGTAAAGAACTACCAAAATTACAATTTCCAGATGAAAATAAAAAATTTACATATATAGTAGAAGCTGATGCAAGTGAATATAGTTATGGAGGAGTACTTAAATATAGGTATGAAGAAGAAAAATTAGAACATCATTGTAGATATTATTCAGGAACGTTTAATGAAACAAAAATAAAATGGAAAATAAATAGAAAAGAATTATGTTTTTTATATAAATGTTTAATAGCATTTGAACCATATATCGTGTATAACAAGTTTATTGTTAGAACAGATAATACACAGGTACGATGGTGGCTAACAAAAAAAATACAAAATTCAGTTACGACAAAGAAAATTCGGAGACTAGTATTAAATATACTTAATTTTACATTTACAATTGAAGTAATCAATACTAAAAAAAATATCATTGCAAATTACTTATCAAGACAAAGCTACTCCAACTGATTTACCAATGGCAGAGGCTGATGCCAAAGATACCCAGACTGACTTATTGCTCCAAATGTTTAAACAAATGGAGTTATTACAAGAACGAGTTATTACACTAACTACTGAAGTTACAAATGTAAAAGTGCAAGTCGAGCACTATAAAAAACAAGATACTGTGCAGGAAGAGCACATTAAAAAACTAGACCTAGAAGGTGACGATGAGAAACACCTTAAAACTCAAATCACTGACGTAACTTCAATTACAGTTGCAGGCACATCTAAAGGGAAAAATATAGTCACTCAAAATAGACCTGGAATACCAAAGAAAAAGAATTATAACCTCAGTCAAATATTTTCAAAACCATATACACCAAATATACAAAATTTAGAAGCATTTGCACCTCCCCAGATACATACATATTTTGAATCACTTAACCAAGAAAAACAGATATACAATTATTCTTCTCGTAAATACATTGACAACATACACACCTTACAAACCTTTTCAAATACCAAACCTATTCAAAGTGAAGAGATAGCCGCACAACAAAAAGGATATATTACCCAAAAATGTCAAAATTACAATAAACTTATTGTCTTACCAGGTACAAGCCCAAATTTTATTAAATCATGTTGCTATTATGGATTATTATCTACGGTTTACACAACCGATGGAGAAGAGTTAGCAAGAATCCCAGAAATTCACAAAGAATTTATGACTTACAAGAGAATTACCAACGGACAATTATTCTATGTTTGATTTTATTCCGCACCAGCAGAAATATTGTTTGACGAAATTAAACAGACTATTAATGTGGTCAAAATGGGTATGACCAGAGATTATATTATTCCGGAAGAAATATGTGAACAGACCGAGATACCAAAAATGCAGATACCGGCATTTTACCGCAACAAAAGAGTTATTGGAATAAGCAATATATTATCAGAATTACTTAATAATTATTCAAATAAAAAACCAGTTTGAATATATAATTTGAGGAATCAAGCATTGATTTATTCAACTTGCAAAGAAATTAGAGACCAAGATAAGGAAGAACTTAGAAAATGGAGATTAACACTCCTTGGACCAGAAGAACAACCATTAACAAGATCTATCAGTAAGGAAATTATTTCAGAAGAAGCTATGGATCAATTTTGTGAAAAAGTTGGCCCAAAATACAAAGACCACATATGCAGCAGATATAGTGGCAAGCACAACTTTATTCCAAATGTGATGCTACACTGACAAAAAAATAGAGAAGATAACCAAAGCGGATACAAGGAAGAAAGAGATAAAGACAAAAAACATGTGAATAAATTAGCATAACTTTACTTTACGTAAAATCTTGTACAAAGTTTTGATATAAAGTCTTAGACATTTAAAAAAAAAATTGTCATTTAGTGCTTTATGTCTTCTTTTAAAAGATGAAGACTTTTTTGTAAGCATTAATTAGTCTAGCCTAGACTAGTATAGGTTTTGATTTTTCAAGTCATTTTAGGAAACGTGTAAAGAAATCATCTGTAAATTTCAGTTATAAATAGAAGAATCGAAGGCAGTGCAAAGGCAAGCCTTCATGCATTAAAGCAAAAAATTCTCTCTTGTCTACAACAAATATTTTGATTATTTAAAAACAGATATATTTCAATGGAAAAATCTATGGAGGAACAAAACTTAGAATTATCAAACCTACCAGAACAGGTATATTCATTTACTATTATGAATAGCTAAATTCATAATTCCTAACAATCATGATATGATAAAATAAGTTTCATGTTAGTTACTTTATAATGGAATTATTCGAAGAATAGCATGTTAAGAAGTTTGTTAGCAAAGTGGAAACGGAGAAAAATCCCTAAGAACTATGTCATCCTAAAGGTGAAACCAATAAGGCAAGAAGCCGTGGTGGGGAGTCGCCAGAGTTGAGGCGCTGTTTAAGGGAAAAGTATCTGGATTACCATGCTAATAGTGACCGACGAACATGTTATTTAAAAATAATCTAGTATATAGTAATCTAATATGATCATATTTTGTTATGTGTATGATTGAAGGGAATATTTTGAAAATAGCAATTTTTATGAAAAATGAATAATTATTTATCTGACGAAATTGTAGATAAATTTAAAATACTTATTTTATATGCACTTAAGCATATAGAAGTAGTAGATATAAGAAAAATCATATTAGAAAAAGCATTTGGTAAATATTATATGACTAGAATAAATTACATACCACAAATACCTAATTACACTTACAAACACATATATACCAAACCTACATGTCAACCATGATAAATTACGTGTATTTAGAATTTTGGGAAAAAGAGATGAGAAACATACAACTAGTAGAAAAACAAATAAAAAAAAATTTAGACAAATATATGGAAACTAAAGATATAAAATATATAGAATTTCTTAATGAAAATATGCAAGAATTACTTAGACTAAAACAAACAACTAGTAAGTATTATGAAAAAGCATTTAATCAAGCCTAAATGACAAATGATATTAAAATACTTATTTTATGAAGAGGAAGAATTATTAAACAGTATAGAAAACTTACGCATATATTATGAACATCAATATTATTTAGATTCAGATGGATATTATACAGACTAAAAATGTCAAAAAACATTAAGAAAATTAGAGAAAACCAAGAAGACCTACATAAAGAAATTAATTATAGAAAACAAATTAGAGAAATAATAGAAAATCTAATAGAAAAATTAAAATGGATAGACGAAACCTTGAAAAATTTAGAAAAAAGCAAAGATAAAAGTTTAGATAGTTTAAAAAATTCATTAAGAAGAGAACAAGAAAAAATAGTTAGTAGTATTAAAAACCTCAAACAAGATATTGAATATAGTACAAATATAATAGATTATTATACATTTACTTTAGAAGAATAAAATGATAAACTACGAATATCTAAAATACTGGGAACAAGAAATGAAAGAAATAAGATTAACAGAAAACCTTATAAAAACGAATTTAATTGAATATTTTAAAACAAAAGATATAGAATATCTTAAAAATAATATAGAAGAATTACAAAAATAAGAGAAAAAGCAAAAGAATATTATAGCAAAACATTTAATCAATTACCATTTAATCACCCCCCAAAATATGAATATCAGTAAAATTAAAAATGTTAATAAGATATACGGAAATAAAAGATACAAGAACGAAGAAAAACAGTTATTAAACATTACTACAAAGCATTTAATAATTACATAAATTAATGTATACATCTTACGAAAAGAATAAATCATTAAAAGAAATCGAAAATAAACTATATAGTTTATACCTAGAATACAAAAGATTACATAATACTAACGAGGATCCTAGAACACTAGATAATTTAATTACGATAATATCTAATTTAGAATATGAATTAATAAAACATCTTAAGTTAAGAAGATAAAAATGAAAATTAATCCAATCAATAATATTCACAAAATACATTATAAAAAAATAAATATTTACTACCTAATAAGTATTTATTGATAATATAGTTATTTCCTTTTTATTTATTGAAAATACGACCAGTTCTATTGTATCTTCAGTATTTTTTATATTTTCTAATTTTTGTGTAATTTTTTCACTTCCTTCTATCCAATCAGTTTTCTTTCTTATTTTATTAGTAACTTTTTTTGCTCTTACTTTCTGTTTACATGGTGTTGTAAACCACCAATCTGTTCTAGTTATTATATATGAGTATAATTTATCTAAAAACGACATTCCTAAAAGTATATCTTTTGATGTTAGCTCATAATTATAGATTTCTTCTATTGTTAATATTTTATCCCATACTTGTGTTTTTACATTCTTAGCTTTATAAGTAATTAAGCTTCCTTCGTTATTAAATCCTTTAACTATTATTGGTGTTTTTAATTTATCCCATTTACTTTCTGGTAAACAATTATATCTACGTAAATTACCTTCTACTCATGTATCTATCATATGCGTATAATATCTACTGTAATATTCTTCTACTACTATCTTCATTAATACATATATTTTCATATCATGTTAAAGCTCTTCTTAAGAATAATTTTTCTCTATTATATGTTATAGATAATTGTGTATGTTCTATATTGTATGGTTTTACTTGTTCTAGCCTTTTAATTCATCATATTATGTCTGTTTTTTGCATTTCTTCCTTTATTTCAAATTCTATTTTCATTTTTCTAACTCCTATTGTTAATTTTTTTCTGCTATATTTTTAGTGTTTATTAAGCTTCTTGGTAGATCTGGGCATATAATATTATCAGATTTTATTTTCTCATTTTTTTTACTAGATATTTTGCTATATAATTTTCTTCTTGTCCTGTATTTAAGAGTATTAAATATTCCTTTTCATTTATTGTTCCTGTTATGTAATATTGGTTTAAATTAACTATTGAACTTGTTTCATAACTTGTTCTTTTTTATGAACTTGATTATTCTGTTTTTTCATAAGCTATTCTTTTTGTTGTCCTTATTCTATCATTTATTATTTCTAAATCTTCTTTTATGTCTATATTTTTGTAACTATAATCATTATTATCAATTGTTTTTACGAATTGTTCAAAAAGACTTTTTATTTGTATTTTATTAATTTTATTTTTTCCTGTTATTTTGTGTTTTGTAGTTAATACATATAGATTTTTACATCTTGCTGTAAATATTTTACTTATTGGGGTTAGTTCTATTCCTGATATTTTTCAATATAATACTAATGATTTATCTATATTTTTATCTGTTATTGCTCCTGAATAATTTGCACTTATTATAAATTTAAATTTTTGGTATATTAAATTTTCTTTTATGGCAGTTATTATACTTTTTTCTATAGGTTTTATAATTCTATCGTCTGCCAAATATAATTTATTGGTGTATCTATTCCTTCTCTAAAACATGCTTTTATCAATATCTCTGTACCTCTAAGGTGTACATATTTTATTGGGTCTCACTTTTTATATCGTTTATTTCTTTATTTATTATCCTTTTTGTTACTAGTGGTATACTAGCTTTACCTTTTGCATATCTGCAGTCTATTACATGTTCTTTTTGGCTTACTACATAATATTCTTCCTTTTTCCTAGTAAATATATTTTTATTGTTGGTATTTTAAATATTTTTTTACACTTAAGTCTAACTCTTTTCCTTTTATTTCATCAAATATATTATTATCAAATATTATTTTTTGATTTGTTCCTTCGTCATTTAAATATTCTTCTTTTGTTATTATTTTTATATCTTCTTCAGTCATTTGGTTTATTTGTATATCTTCTTCAGTTATTTAATTCGTCTAATTCACTATCTATTTCATTATCTTCTATTTCATTATCTGTTTCATTCTCTGAAATTTCATATATAATGTCTTCACTTTTTAATTCGTAATCTATATAATCTATCTGCATATATTCTGTATTTTCTATTTTTATTTTTGATATTTGTTTATTTTTTGGGTTTTTAGCTAATTTACAATCTCTAGCTAAATGTCCTAATTTTCGCAATTATAACCAGTACCTTCTTTTATAGATTTCTTATTCCTATATGGTCTTTTATGTTTATAATTTTTTACATAATATCTTTTTCTTGTTTTTTTATATTTATATTTTGATTTTTTGTATTTCTTATGTCTTTTTATTTTCTTATAATATCTTTCTTCGCATCCAAATTGAGGTGTTATTTTATCTTTGCAACATGCTAAATTTCTTATTAATATTTTTTTCATTTTTATTTCTTCTCTATATTTTTCACATAGGTTTCTATACTATTGTTGTAAAAATTTTATTCTTGCTCCTAGAGTATATACTATTTTTGTTTCATCCCAACTTTTTATTATTTTTGAACTAAATGGTTTAGGTAATTTACTAAAATATAATTTTCTTATTTCTTTACTTTCTTCTGTATTATATGCTCCTTTATAATATTATTCTTTAAATGCGCAAGTATATTCATATATGTAGCACATATTACATATTGCTAATTTTAACATTAAATTTCTATTTGTATCTTTCTCTTCATTTTGTTCTTCTTATGTTGTTGTCATGCTATTAAATTCGTCTTTTATAGCTGTTTCATATTTTTTTAATAATTCTATAGGTGTTAATTTAGTTGTAGTTGTTGATGATGTTCCTTCTGTAGGTTTGTCAGTTCTTAATACTTTTTTACTATTTTCAATTAGATTTAAAAACCATAATTTCATTGTTCCTATTAGTGTTCTTTCTATATATTCTGGTGCATCTGTTATATTTATATTATTATCTAATAATTATTTTGTCATATATCCTATCCATAATTGTATTATTTTTTCTGTATTTATTACACAATCTAAGTCTAAAAACTTATAATTTTTATTGACTATTTGTTTTGGTGTCCATTTGTCATATTCATTTTTTAGATTATATCTTTTAAACTTATTCTTATAATATGTAGGTTTTCTTATTTCTGATGTTTTAGGTATTATATTTTCATCTTCTTTTTTATCAAGAGTGTTTATTTCCGTGTTTATATTTTCTAAGTTTTCTTCATTAATTACTTCTTGTTTTTCATTGATTTCTAAATTTTTTGTATTTGTTAAGATTTCTGTATATGTTTCACTATCTTTAGAATCATAATTATGTGTTTCTTCAACATCTATTGTATTAATTTCTAATTCCTTGGTTTCTATTTCTTTATTGTTTATTTCTAATTTTTCTTTAAATTGATTTATCTCATTTAATAATTTTTGTTCTTTATCTTTTTCTTCTTTTTCTTTCTGTCTTTTTTCATACAGATCTTTTAACATTTGTAGTTCTTTTTCTAATTCAGCAATCCTACTATTTTTAGTTTCTTCTATTTTTCGTATTTCTTCTGTAGTTTGTTGTTTTATTTTTTCTATTTCCCCTTTTCTATCTATTTCTTCATTTTTTTTTCTATTCTCACCATAACTGTCAATTTATCTTCTAATTTTAATTCTTCTTTTTCTAACATTAAATATAAATGTTCACCTATTTTCTTATACCTTCTTCCTAGATTAGAAAATACTATTTTTATTTTTAATCCTTCATGGTTTTCATATATTTTTTCATCTATTATAAATTCTTCTTTGTTCATTTTTTATTTAATTGTTAATAAATCATGTTGGTATGTATATTCTAGACTATCTATTGTTGATTCTAAATTTGATATTTCTTCTTTTTGTGCATTTATTGAGTTTTTACTAACTCTGACAATCATATTATATTGTAATCTTTCTATCCTTATTTTTAATTCTTTACGTTTTCCAGATATTATTTGCTTTAATTCTTTATATTTTTGTACGTTATTCATTTAAATAATATTTTGGGAAATATCTAAATCTAGTTTTATCAAATAAATTATAATTAATAAATTAATCAAGTAAATTCATATATATACGACTTCTGCATTTTTTAAATAACAAGGCTCTGATACCAATTATAAGGGGGGTGCGGATTAGGCGCGGTAGATAACAAATACTTATTAAGTTATTTTTCTTCCTTAACTTTGTGGGATACGAATTCATTATATTTTTCTACTTTCAATTCATTATATTTTCAATTTAAGTTTCGAGTTATGAAAAAATTAAGTTTTTTTTTTCAAGGTTTAATGACTATGTAATTACAATTAAAAAATTGTGTTCGCTAATCTTGAACAAATACTCCGAACTTACTCTATTAACAAATTATAATGAAAGCTCTTTTCAATTAACTCTAATATGACGCATGACAATAATTTCTCTTTGAAATTACAAGAAATTACGCCATTATACATTATTGTTTGATCAATAAATCTGTACCTACCTTTTTCTCACATTATTTTTTAATTAATTTATCATAAAATCTCTCTCAATAATATTAATATTAGTTTTGAACAGCACACAATTAATTAAGAAAAAGTTTGTAAGGAGATTTATGTAAGATTAAAAGTCTATGAATATGATAAAAGAATTTAAATATTAAGTATGACAAAACATACTTATTACCAAAAGTTATGATGAGATAGGTCATTTAATGAAGTTTATATGATGTGAATTTAAATTAATTAAAAATTTAATCAAAATTTTAAAAAAACATGAGACAACTTATGTTGCCATGTTAGTTTTCTTTCCCAATTAGCAAGACAATTTCACAAGAACTCCATCACTATAAACTTAGAAAAAGCCGTGTAACGTTTTTATTTTCAAAGTTGTCCTTGTGTCATTTTTTAAATATGTATTTCCTCATATATATATATTGATTTATATTTTTTTTTCATTTGCATTTCCTATGCGTATGTATTTATTTTTAATTTTGTTTATAGTATAAAATTTATCTTTTATATATAAATAAATTTGAAAAAAGTATATATGATTGCGCGAAGCGCGATCAAGTTAATTAGTGTAACTAATAATTAATTAATGAGACAATTTATAATTTTGAATAAAAGGGTAAAAATATATCCTCTCCGTTTCATTTTTACTCGTCTCAAATTTCTTAATTTAATTTTTTATTTTAATTGTTATTTTTATTAATCAAGATAAGATAATTTTTTTCTTTTTTATTCATAGTATTAATTGTTTTTCTCCAATTTAAATTGTAAACATCATTTAATATGAGTATTATGATGAGGCCGTCATGTTATTAATTATTTTTTAAAATTAATGTGTAATATCAAATTGAGACGATTAAAATAAGATAGAGAAAATATATAAGAAAAATTAGTTTGTAGTGTGAATAAATTGTTTTTCTATTGTGGCGAAATTTTTATGGGGAAAAGAATTTTTCTTTTTACTAAACTAGCCAATGCAGAGATGCTGAGGAGGCTTGGAGGTCGTGCAAACCAATGAGGCGGTATTACTATTACCTAGACTAGAAGCAAAAGTGAGGGAGGACATTATGGTCTTATTAACCTGTATGCAAATAAACGAAGTTCCCGGTCGTGTAAATCAAAAATCTAAAAGGGTGGGAGACCCAAGAAAGCATTTGAATTAGCTGCAACCCAGCAGACAGATACATATATATAAATATAAACTGTAGAGTAGCATGTCAGACATGAGGGCAGCAAGATCTGGAACGCCATGGAAGTAAAACAAGGAGCTCCCCACAGCCTTACCGCCAATGTTCCGTTTTCCTCAATCAACGTCGATCATTCTCTCTCTATTACCAATATTAAGCCTAAAATCGTGTAAGTTTTCCTCATTTCCACACTCTTTTTTTTATTCTTATTTTTTTTATTTTTGATAACCGTGGTGTTCGAACCACCTCGACTGTATCAACGAGATACCCACCTCCCACCAACAAGGACTAGGACAGATAGATGGGAAGAATGTTTTTTTGTCTTTTACTGCGATTTGAAGCTCGTTTGTATAAGAAGCTTGTTTAGTTAGTTAGGACCACATCCTTATACTCACTCCGTCCCAATTAATATCATTTAATTGAGCATCGAATTTAACAAATATGGCAAGAGTTTTGAAATTTGTTTAGCCATAAATCATCTCATTAAGGATGAAATTGGTATTTTAAAGTTAAATTATTACTTAATATAGAAGCATATCATTCTTTTTGGTACGGATTAAAATGGAAGTGTGTCATATTAAGTGGGACAAGGGAGTACAAAAAATTCTGGTGAAAAGAAGAAAGATAAAAAAAAGAATTTAGGTAGTTTATGTTTGAGATTTGTTTTTCAGGTAGGAAGTGTTGTGAAGCTGAAAAAAGTAACCTTACATAATCAAGGTCTAATTTATTTTTTTCTACCCCTCCTGAGCTCCCACCCATATTGCTCCCTTGGAGACTCGAACTCACAACTTCTTGTTGGAAGTGAGGGATGCCTGCGATTTCCTGTCAAGGTCTAACTTTGGCTTTAAACTCAGTTTGAATTTCTGCTTTATGTGAATGTGGATGGCACTATCAAAATTTTAGATTCTGGCTTTAGATTTCGATTTGATGAGTTGTGGAAATAAGTTCATTCAGAAAGTATGATTTCAGTTGAGTTGATATATTGGTTAAAAATAATATGTTCAATTAACATTGACTCACCTTTAGACATGATATAGAGCTTCATGTTCCTACTGGTTGAGATTATTTTTGATCATTTCAGGAGTAGATTTTTCCGAGTATCAATCCTCGTATATGTTATGAAAACCAGAATCGTAATTGTTGGATGTATAGTAGTAGTATTTGCTCATTTCAAAGTATTTCACTTACTCCAAGAGCATAGTGCACCATTTTGTCGTTCAAATGTGAATTAAATGTTAATAAACTGTATGAAATGAGCGAGTTTATAAATTTTTCTATTTACGTTGCTTGACAGCACCAGAATCCTATTGGTGTTGGATTGTTCACCCACAAATAGGGAACATGAGCTGGGATTAGACCGTCGTGAGATAGGTCAGTTTTAGTATGGACTGCGTACATCTTACCCTCCCTAGACCCCACTTCGTGGGAATACACTGGGTATGTTGTTGTTGTTGTTGTTGACAGCAATATCCTATCATTTGAGGGACATCTTTATTTTTAAGGAGAATGAAACTACAAGATTATGCTCTTTTAAAGTCTAGTTATGCCTCCAAGGGAGTGGTCTAGTGGACCTAAGTTTGAGTGACAAACTTGGTAATCAAGGTTGAACCCTAGTAAAAACTACAGTAGGTGAATTCTTTCCATTTGTCTAACCTTTGGTAGATTCATTACCCGTTGCGTACACAAGTAGGTGGCAACATATATCCAGTGAACTAGGCGAGGTGCATATGCTTGTCAGAACACCATCATTATAAAGAAAAAGGTCTTAGGTCTTCTTCTGGTTATTGCGTAATAAGTATATTTGAGATTAGATGGGACATGGTTTAGTAGGCTGATGAAACTTGGATGTAAAATGGGTGTACTGTATAGTTTTTCTTTCCACACTCAAAAGTATATTTAGCATATACATGCACCTGTATATTGAGGCTAAATTTTGTTCTTCCTTTTCTATTTCTGAGTTTTGTTTGTAACTGAGCAGAGAACTGTGCAAGGACTTGTTCAACCAATGGTCGAATCTGGACGAGTCTCATTTCTCTGTAGAGACGGTGTCTGGTGGCATCACAAATCTATGTGCGTATTTATTTTGTTTGAATTTGCTATTTGTAAGCACTCATTTGCATTCCAAACTTATCATTCTAAAAGTGTGTATACGATATGCACTTCCCTATTAAAAAGAATGATTCTTACTGTTAAAATCGTTGTTGCCTGAAAAAATTGTAAGACTTAAACATATCAGATAAGATTGTAGTATATCCTAACGATATTCTATTTCTTTTTGCAGTGCTAAAAGTATCTGTAAGAGAAGATGATGTAAAGCATGTAAATATGACAGCTAGGTTATATGGTCCAAATACTGAATATGTCATTAACCGTGAACGAGAATTGCTGGTTAGTTTCTGAGGTTTCGTTTGATTATATTGTTCCTTGCGTTATTCCTATCATATGGAGCGGTAACAGTTGACTTTTGAGGAACTTAAGTCAACTGCACACTTGGATTATCTGTATTTCATTTTAACTACTAGTTGTCTGATCTGTCAAACTAGTGTTTGTAGCTTCTTCTCCTCTCCTCACAAGGATGTTATGTGTATGTCAACTTGCAGTTGTAGCTTCATTAGGTATTATTTCTGCTTATCTCTGTCTTTTTTATTAGCAGGATTGCTTCCAAGAAGGTATGCGTATACCTCACATGTGAATCTTGCTCTTTTATCCACTGGGGCAAATAAGCTAGTCAACCTCCAAAACATGTTGGAATCTACTCCCTCTATCTTAAGAAGAACAACAGTGTTTGGATACTTTCGGTCTAGACATATTCCTCAGTAATAAAAAAATTGAAGTTTCCATATCTAAAAGCTATATGAAAGTACTGTAAAGAAATAACTTGTATTTATGAATATATATGTAATGTTCAAAAAAATGTAAGCAAAGAAAAAAGTTACTCTCCAAATAGCAATAATGTATTTTGCCAAGTAAATGGGGAAGTTCACCTTTGTTTTACACTTAACCTAAATTATGTTTTGTTCAAGGTGGGCAAAATAAAAGGGGGAGGGAATTAGTTGAATTATCTTCTCCAGCGAAAGTATTTTGGAGTCCTAGTATCTGAGCACATTTATATCACAAAATCTCTGTTTCCATTCTTAATCATAAAGATTTTTCTCAGTAGTTATTGTTAGAAGTTGTACATATACCATTCTTCAGAATTTATGCAAGAAATCAGCTGTTTGATTCTAGATGTTCTGATTGATGTTGCAGGTTACTTTTGCTCTTGAGAATGTAGTTCCCATCAGCTTTTGATTACATAGGTCTAAGTTTTTGTGATGAGTTAATATATTATTTCTTGCATAAGTTTGGCCTATAGTGCCACATCCTCTTTGGTGGTCTGTATTTTGGATGGATGTCTCCACCCTACTCTAAACTTTGAAGTTTCATTTTTTTTAGTTCTTGTAACTATGGCCATGTCCATGAATCACACACTTCATGATTGTTAAGTACCTGTCTTTAGGCGATTCAACACCTCTCAGCGGCTGGGTTTGGTGCCAAGTTGCTTGGAGTATTTGGGAATGGCATGGTTCAGTCATTTATTGATGCACGCACTTTAACACCTGCAGGTAGGCATTTAATCAGACTTCCACTTGTAGCTTGTATGTGGTAGAGACTGTTCGTGGTTTAGTGTAAATGACTTTTGGCTACCTTCCAGACTTCATTTTTTCTTTTTGATGTAGAAATTTTCGCGTGTTTCCTTTCCTATTTAGAATTATTTAGGACTAGGCATCAGAAAATCTGGGAAACAAAATTAACAAGTAAATTATATTCTAAGAATGCGCTGCGATCAAATCCACAAAGTAGAAACTAAAGCAGCAACATCAGGAAAAAGCTAAAAAAGTAGAAACTAAAGCAACATCAGGAAAAAGCTAAAACCCCGATAGTATTTCTAAATTACACCGGAAAGCTGTCAATGTGATGCAATCAGATCTAACTTCGAATAGTGTCTTGCTGTCCTTGAAACGTCTCCTATTCCTTCCTTTACAGCTGCACCTCCAAATGCAAGCAAGTATATGGTGTTCCAAGTTTTCATTAAGGGGTCGTTTGGTACACCAGTTTGGATAAGTAGGGATATCCCATGGGACTATTTTATACCACCCTCCATATGGGATTGTAATCCCACCATTTTAGTACAAATGGTGGGTAAAATAATCCAGGGAGTAGTTACTGTCTCATAGCAAACATGGGATTAACTTTATCCCGGAATTATTTCCCTTATCCGGTGTACCACACGACCCCTTAAGTGCTTAGTCAGTCCTTTCCTGTTCCAGCTCAAAAGAAACTTTGAAATTGTTCTCGGCATAACCTCTTTCAGTTCCAAAAGAGTGGCATTTTCCCAACATGTAAAGTGATAGTTCAGTGAAGGAACAAACGATTGTTTGATTCTGGTTCTTCTCAATGCATGTTTTATCTGTTGGCTAATTGTATCCCCCTTATTCATAGATTATCTTGTTTCTTTGACTGTTAGCCACAGGTGAACATCACATTGACTGGTGCATATGTTTTCCAACCCTTAATCTATTGTCTCTGAGTAATATGATTGTTCCTTCTGACTGTAGCATTAACTAAATGTAATGATTCATTTTCCTGACCCTTGCAAGTTAGTTGATCTTCATTGCTATTAAGACATTGGAATGCGGATAAAACGCTGAAAAAATCTCCAATCCTTCCAATTTTCCAGTCATTAGGATTTCTTCTGCAGGTGATGTTCCAAATGTTTCCCTCCCTGCTTTGTGCTACTGTAAAGTTGGTGTCCCGTGCAAGGTTAAAAAGAGTGAGAAATTGATTTCTAAGAGGAGTGTCCTAGCCAATTATCTTGCCAGAGAAGACTTTTCTTCCATTCCCTATCTTAATTCCTATATCTTGTGAAAAACGTGGCCATAGTGCTCCGTTATTTCTCCGCACACCTTCCTTGTGGTGGAGCGTCTGTCTTTGAAACCGCACGTTCTCTTGACCAAACTGCACTGTGAGAACCTTCCTCCTTAGGGCATTGATTTCAACATTATTTCTTCATAGCAATTTCATCAAAAGGCTCCTATTTTGTAGTCTTAAGTTCTTGATCCGCAACCCCTGGGCCGGATATAATATATGTTCATCCAAACCCAATAGCTTAGATCAGGCCGTGTATATGTGTTAAAAAATTCAGTAAATAGTACAAATAAATGAATAATAGATTTTAAATTCAATAAATCGAATGAGCTGCGGTGGGTTTTCACACTCGAACCAATAAAGCTTAAATCTGGATCTTCCTCTGCGTGAACATTCTTTATAGTGACGATGCTCCATTTCGCTAAGTTGAAATTACCCTCTATTGCTTTCCATAAGAAATTTCTCTTTAACTAGTCAATTCTCATTTTTTAACTTAACAGGCATTGGGAACAAAGACATAATATATGTTGGTAGTGAATCCACAGTATAAATAGGAATCACGCGTCTCCATAGATAGAGATATTTTTCTTCCATCTGGATAAATTCATTTCACATCTTTCCACCACCTCCTGCTATATAGTTATGCCTTATGCTTTGTCCCTAAAGGCAGATTCAACTAAACCATAGGAAGACTTCCCCCTTGACAGCCAAGAATAGCTGTCATGCCTTGTAAATCTCGCACCGACTTGACTGGAATTAACGTTTCTTGACTAATTGACATGAAGTCTTGAGATTGCCTCAAAACAGACAATTTTTGTAAGAGAATAGTAACTTTTCAACTATACCCTGTTGGTGAAGGCATAAGATGTGGATGTCTGGCTATAACTGTTTGAGGTCTGTGTTCTTTCTATTTGTCCTCCCAGAAAGAGACTTTCGAACGATTCCTCTCCTTAAATCTAGTTCTAGATAAAACTAGAGGCAAAAGGTTTCTGATGAATCTCCAAATGCCACATCCATAAGGGAATCAATTTATCCTCCATTTCATATTTTGCCCTGATAACCTCCTTCCAAAGCACATTGTCCACTGTTACAAATTTCCGTAGCCACTTCGATGTAAGCTTCTGTCATGCATTTTCATGTCCCTGACCCCCACACCCCCTTCTTCTTTGCTTTTATACTCCTCCCATTTGACCAAAGGGAATTTTTTCTTCTCTCCATTCCCCTGTAAGAATAAATATCAAGTACTTTATTTGACATGCTGCTGGTTCAGGAAAAATGAGAGTATCATTCGCATATAGATGATGTGAAATGGATAGTACATTTCGTTGTCCTCTATTCACCTTGAAGCCCTTGAACCGTCTTTCATTAACAGATACAACACAACACTGTACTAGGACACTATATCCTACTGGGTCAAACTTTCTATGTCAATTTGTCTGAAGGTTCCTGAAAAAACAGAAATGCCTACTATTTATAGAATTCTAGGGAACCCTAATCTTAGGTAACATACATTCTGGGAAGCCCTATGCAGTTAAATTTGTCGAAGAATGAAAATGAACATTGAATTTATAATCTGCAATCCTCCTTCATCCTGTGCTGTGATGTTCCCATTGGTTTTCATTTGGCGTTAAGAGAACTTCATATATTTAGTTAAACCATCAAAAGAAAATTATTTCCTTAGGTTTGAGGTATGACTTCCAGATTCTGTAGCTACTTTTATACAACCTATCATCTAAGTCGAGGCCAAACTAGTAATAAAAAGTTCCCTTTATTATACATAAATAATTTATTGATGTTTTGGGAAGCCCCATATACTTGTTGTTAACAGCTAGTAAAAACCTACACAAAAGGAATGTTTTCTACAAATAGTACCTAGAGCCTGTTTGGAGTGGCTTTTTGCAAGTGTTTTTAAGCACTTTTGTAAAGTTTGGGTAAAATAAGAGTGCTTTGAAGTGATTATTATAAGCCAAAAAGAAAAAAATAAGCCAAAAGCTATAAGCCCACCCAAACAGGCTCCTAATCATGTCATCTATACTAACAATAACTATGTGGTTGCACCAAATATTTGCCAAAAATAAAAGACATGCCCTATTCTGTACTAACTCCTTTCCACCCCTCCAAATGTTCTCTTGTTCCTCTCCAAGAAATCCACATAAGGGCCGGAAGGGGCTTCATCTTGTAATAAATAGTCCAGATCATATGCTTGACATGTTCTGTCCATGGTTTGTGCCGTAGTCGTTGTTAGATCTCTTAAAGAATGTGATATTGATACAGTACCAATTTTCAAAAAAGAAAAAAAAAAGAATGTAAACTGATTGGTCCATTTTGAAGAAATAAAAGATGCTTATTACGTAGGATGTTATTGCTTTTATAATTAGCAACCAAAGTGGGCATAAAAGTTATGTGATCTTATGAGATAGTTAATCATCCTATGCCTTTCATTTTTCACCGGCTTTATTGATCTTCATTTGTATAAGCCTGCACTCTTCAAGATTCATCTTCTTTGCCTAATTAGCTTGCCATTTTATCATCTTTCTCTGGGTCTGTCTCTCCTTCTGAAGTAGTTTGATACAAAAGAAGTCAGTTCGTTGAATTTTATAGAACTTATCCATAGACAAGGTTGAGAAGAGCATGTTAGAAAGGAGAGCTTTGTAAGCCCTGTAATAGGACTAGAGTTTAACACAATATTTGCCCTTGGTTCCTTTCATCACCAAATCTTGTTTGACCTGTTGCACTTACATGTTAGTTTATTGTATCTTAAGGTTGTAGAAATAATTTTTTAGCACTCTGTTTTTCAGGGATACCTACATTTTTCACTTCTTCCCAATCTCATGGTGTTATTTTATATGCAAATTAGTTGTGTCATTTTCTTTTAACTCCTTCAACAGACATGAAAACCCCAAAGCTTGCTGCTGAAATTGCAAAGCAACTCCGAAAGTTCCATCAGGTAGAAATTCCGGGCTCCAAAGAACCTCAAGTGTGGAATGATGTGCTCAAGTTCTTCAAAAATGGTGCGTCCTTTACTGAACATTCTCCAGTGATGTTATATTAATGAGGTGTCATTTCCCCGAATTAGATGATATGTATGGGTTCCTGTAGTCTTATAGACTGGAAAGCTTGTACTTGATTAACTGCTACGGAGAATGATCCATCTCATGCCCGTGTGTTTTTCCATTGTTGCAGCATCAACTCTCCAATTTGATGATGGTGAGAAGAAGATTAAGTATGAGACAATTTCGTTCCAGGAAGTTCATAATGAAATCATAGAGCTCAAGGTAGTCCCACTTCCCATGACATGTAGTTGATTATTATTCTATTTATTATTTTCTGTTCACCTTAGGGGAGGTGATTCTCTTCATCTTCTACATAACAGTGCAAATTTCAGTCCTACAAGTATTTAAAAATTTTCTTAGTCCCTATTATGTTTGCTTTCACAGATATGCTATTTTGAAACCATGTGCTAGCAATTTCCCCTTGGCCCCTTTTGGAGAAATTAATAGCTATAAGATGTTCAGCACGCCATTTTCCGAAATTAACTGTTATTTTTCTCTTTTTATCTTGCTGGAGAGATCTATGCATCTCCTATGGCAGCTATGACAACCTTCAGAGCTTTTTAGGTGTTGACTCATCTCTCATCATACTTTGGTGCAGTCAGCTTCAAATTGGATGACGTTGTATATGTATTTCCATTATACGTCTTTCTTGTAGTTAAGCACACCCAGAAGTTGGCTCAAATAAATGTTGTAGGCTTCCTAAGGGAACTTATTTTCAACATAGGGTGCATCTTTCTTGGCTTTTTTTCACATTCCATAATTGTAACAATAGTTTTGACTTAATAAACCTTTGTAACAATAGTTTTGACTTAATAAACCTTAAATATATTTGGAAGTTCACTTGAGTTTCTTTAGGATAGATTTATCTGCTTGACTACTACTACCTCTGTAAAGCGGATGATATTGAAAGTTATTTGGTATTGAATATCTCTTTGTTTCCAAAGTGACGTGCAATTCTGGAACAGGAATTGACTGACTGTCTTAATGCCCCGGTGGTGTTTGCCCACAATGACTTGCTCTCTGGAAATCTGATGCTTAATGAGGATAAAGGTACTTGTGATTTAGTTTTCCATTGTATTTACATCTTTGTTAGAATATGAGTAGAAATAGGAATAGTATATAAAAATCCTACTTGGAAAAAGATTGTACTATAGTGTCTATAAATTGGGTCTCGATGTAATTATGTAAACACACAATTCAATAAAAAAAATTTATTCATTATTTCTCACATGGTATCGGAGCATTGGTGAGAAACTTCAGAAAAAAAGGTCACCGTGCGTCAATTTTCGGTGACTGATTTGTGTCACTATTGTTTTGTGGGTTGTGTGCAAAATACACCACCACCAAGAGGATCGAAAAGCTCAGGCGACAAAAACCCGACCAAAACCACCAGAAAGTCACCAGCCACGCGCCCCCACGCGCCCCCACACGCCTGTCGGAATTTCGGCGATATTTGTCACGCGCCGACATGTGAGCCATTCTTCGGTCGATTTTTTCGGGTTTTTCTTTTTTGTTGGGGTCGCCCAGATGCTCCGACCTCCGAGCAGCTTTTTTTTCAGTTTCATAGAAGTTTCACAGATTTCGGTCCCTGGAACCCTAATTCCGGCGACTTTGTTTTTTTTTCCGGTGAATTTTCAGCAATTTTGAGAACCCTAATTTTGTTTCTTGGTATTTTCAAGTCAAAATTTCCAAGATGTCTTTTGGGTATGATGTTTTGGCCCCAAAACTACTGGAATCGGAAGTTCAAGTCCTATGACCACTTTCGAACCATTAATGAAAAGTTCAAATTATTTAGTCCGAGCTTCCTCGGTTGAGTTGTGGTGCAAAGGTCAAGGTGTCCAAGACCACTTAAAGATGAAGGCTGGTGTGGTAGATGAAAAGGCAAAATCTAACGCGGAAGATGCGAAAGCCAAAGAACAATGGGAGAAAGTTGACGCTCAATTATGTAGTCTCTTATGGCGATCTATTGATTCCAAGTTGATGCCCTTGTTTCGTCCATTCCAGACATGTTATCTAGTTTGGGAAAAGGCTCATGTTTTATACACTAATGGCATATCTCATTTTTATGATGTAATATCTCGAATGACCAGCTTGAAGAAACAGGAACCCGATATGTCTACTTACTTGGGACAAGTACAAGCAGTCATGGAAGAATTTGATACATTGATGCCCGTCACTGCGGATGTGGAAAAACAACAAGAGCACAGACAGATAGGGCTGGACATAAAATACCAAAAATTGAATTACCGAATCGAATTGAAAAATTTGGTAATTGTTATTCGGTAATTCGGTATTGTATTTGGGAGTAAAATTTTAATGTTTCGGTATTCGGGATTGGGTTTGGTACAAGATATTAATACCGTTTGGTATTCGGTATTTACTGAATATCGAATATATATAGTACTAGCCATCCCAAAGACTTTCTTGGACCTTGGTAATATATTCGTAAAAAACAACAAAAAGAATACTAAATAGGGTTTCTATTAAATATACTCTTTGAAGTTTAAACGTACATTTGCACATCTCCAACTGTAATATGGTATTACTAAATACCGTACCGAACTGAATTTTAATTTACCGATTATCGAACTACCGAACCGATGTTTAAAAGTATGGTATGTGGTATCTATGTTCATATACCGATTACCGAATTACTGAATCCGAATTTTGAAAATACCAAATCGAATACCGAGTGCCCACCCCTACAGACAGATGTTTTTAGTTCTTACACTTGCTGGACTTTCTACTGACCACGATTCAGTACGTGATCAGATTTTAGCTAGTCCTACGGTTCCTACAATTGATGAGTTATTCTCTCGTCTGCTTCGTTTTGCCGTGCCTCCCAGTCACAAAGTAATTTCATCACCCACTGTTGACTCCTCTATTCTTGCATCTCAAACCATAGAAAAACGAACATATCAACCTATGGAGAATCGACAAAGAGAAGGTCGTTCTGGAAAATCTCGATCAAAGTGTAGTTATTGTCATGAAGTTGGACACACTCAGGATATATGTCATACTTTGCATAGTCCACCACCCAGTTATGATTTTATTGTTGTAAAGGAATATAATGAGTTTTTTTGGAATCGAGCAAGTAAGCGGACATCTCCACAACCTAATCGACCATCCAATAATGCTCATATTGCCCGGACAGAGTATGAGTTCCTTCAGTATCGAGCAAGTCAACAGATATCTCCACAAGCAACCTCAATTGCCCAGCTTGATACTTCTGTTGCTGGTAATCCTTTTGCTTGTGTTTCACAGTCTAGTACTCTTGGATCATGGGTCGTGGACTCAGGTGCTTCTGATTATATTTCTGGTAACAAATCACTTCTGTCTGATATTGTTTATTCAAAATATCTTCCTGCTATTACTTTAGCCAATGGGATTCGAACAAAATCAAAAAGAGTTGGACAAGCCAAACCCCCATCTTCTATCACTCTAGACTCTGTTCTTTTTGTTCCTAGTTGTCCTTTTAATTTTGCATTTGTTAGTCGTTTGACATGTGTCCTTCATTGTAGCATAACTTTTTTTGATGATTTTTTTCTAACGCAGGACCGCAATACGGGACAGACGATTAGCTCTACACATGAATCACAAGGCCTTTACCATCTTACCTCTTCAAATTCCTTCACAGCATGCTCCGTTACAGACCCTTCAAACCTAATTCACAAACGTTTAGGAAATCCGAGTCTATCCAAGCTACAAAAGATGGTGCCTAGTTTGTCTAGTTTATCCACATTAGATTGTGAGTCATATCAACTTGGGAAACACACCCGTACTACTTTTTCACGTAGTTTTGAGAGTCGTTCAGAGTCTATTTTCTCATTAGTTCATTCTGATGTTTGGGGTCCTAGTAGAGTCAGTTCACCCTTAGGTTTTCATTATTTTGTTAGTTTCATTGATGATTTTTCAAGATGTACTTGGGTTTTCTTAATGAAAGATCGTTCTGAGATATTTTCTATATTCAAAAGGTTTTGTGTTGATATACAAACTCAATTTGGTGTTTCTATTCGTACTTTTCGTAGTGATAATGCCTTACAGCCTGTTTGGATGGTGGTTTCCCATGGTATGGTATGGTATGGTTACCATGGGAACTATGTTTGTTTCCATGGTTTTCTAAAAATGGTGGTATGGTATGTTACTATTCCATGTTTGATAACCATGGAATGAAGCAATTTATTGAACCACCAAATTGGTGGTGTGCCATGGTTTTCATTTTTCTTTTCCAACTATACCCTTATATAATTTTCTTTAATCCTATTTTATCCTTATCAACAAAATACATGCTAAGATTACGCATTTGTTAACAAGATCGAAAATTGCAAGACTTCCTGTTAGCAATATAAAAATTCAAAGAGTGAGAAAAATGATCACAGTTATTTAGTAGTAGTAGTTTTTAATGCCAATAAAAACTCAATTCGATAAAAAAAATTGAAACTTGAAATGGAGGGAAACAGAGTGAATGCACAAAAAACATATACATGGGAAGTGATTTTTGAACTCTAAGATACATACATGTATACCAATTGTTTTATTGATTGGGAAGTACTTCCCGATTGCATTAGTTTGCGTTCGTCAAACGTTTGTTTAGCAAATACCCTTGTGAATTTGGCGTCTTAAAAGGATTATCGGGTAGCTATGAGAAGCATCAAGAAAGAAAGGACAACTGGTTACGCTAGCACTGATATGGATAAAAGAGTTGATATCTCAAATGTATTACAATTAGGGGCATTTTAGTAAATTTACCTGTTACCATACCGTACCATACCATCAAACCAAACAAAAAATCTATTATTAAACTGCAGTGAACGATACAGTCCGTCCAAACATGGTACTGTATCATACCATACTATACCATACCATACTACACCATACTATACATTTTGAAACCATGGCAAACCCCCATCCAAACAGGCTGTTAGAATACTTATCCTCACAGTTTCAGGAGTTTATGGCTCATCAAGGAATTATTCACCAGACATCTTGTTTGTACATCCCTCAGCAGAACGGTATAGCAGAAAGAAATAATAGGCATCTTCTTGAGACTGCTCGCACTCTTCTCATTGAATCCCATGTTCCGCTGCATTTTTGGGGCGATGTAGTCCTCACATCTTGCTATTTAATTATTAGAATGCCATCATCTTCCATTCAGAATTAGGTTCCCCATCCTATATTGTTTCCATAGTGACATCTCTACTCTATCCCCCCTCGTGTCTTTGGGACCACATGCTTTGTTCATAGCTTAGCCCCTGAAAAAGATAAATTAGCCCCTCGTGCTCTCAAGTGTGTCTTCCTTGGTTACTCTCGAGTTCAAAAAGGGTATCGTTGTTATTCATCGGATCTTCATCGATACTTTATGTCCGTCGATGTTACCTTTTCTGAATCTCGACCTTACTATACATCTTCTGTTCATCCTGATATCTTTGAGGTTTACCCGTATCTCCAGTCTTACTCGCTCCATTCTTGCTCTTTACCTGTATCTCCAGACTTACCCGTACCAACCTTTGAGGAATCAACAGTTACTTCTACGTCTCCAAGTGCAGTGCCACCACTTTTGACTTATCATCGTCATCCGCGTCCACCATTAGTGCCAGATGATTCATGTCATGCGTTGGACAGTGCTCCTACTGCGGACTTGCCTTCTACTAGACAATCAGTTCCACTTCAAAACGGTATGCGTTCCATTATTTCCATCCCTAAGACTATAGGTGAAACACTTTCTCATTCAGGATGGAAGCAGGCTATGATAGAGGAGATGTCTGCTTTACATATAGGTGGTACTTGGGAGCTTGTTTCCCTTCCTGCAGGTAAGTTTACTGTTGGTTGTCGTTGGGTCTATGCAGTCAAAGTTGGTCCAGATGGTTAGGTTGATTGACTTAAGGCTCACCTTGTTGCCAAAGGATACACACAAATATTTGGGCTTGATTATAGTGACACTTTCTCTCCGGTGGCTAAAATAGCATCTATCCGTCTTTTCCTATCCATTGCTGTCGTTCGTCATTGGCCTCTTTATCAGTTGGATATTAAGAATGCTTTTCTGCATGGTGATCTTGAGGAAGAAGTCTATATGGAGCAACCACTTGGTTTTGTTTCTCAGGGGGAGTCTAGTAGCCTTGTATGTCGATTGCGCGGGTCACTCTATGGTCTGAAACAGTCCCCTCGATCTTGGTTTGGAAAGTTTAGCACAATAATTCAGCAGTTTGACATGATTTGTAGTGGAGCTGATCACTCAGTGTTTCATCGATATTCTCAACCAATCTGTGTATTTATTTGGTGGTTTATGTTGATGATATCGTTATCACCGGCAATAATGAAGATGGTATTACTAAATTGAAGCAACATCTCTTTCAACATTTTCCGACTAAAGACCTCGGCAGACTGAAATATTTTCTAGGTATTGAGGTTGCTCGGTCTAGATTAGGTATTGTTATTTCTCAATGCAAGTATGCTTTAGACATTCTTGAAGAGACAGGAATGATGGGGTGTAGACCCATTGACACTCCTATGGATCCAAATGTTAAATTTTTGCCAGGACAGAGGGAGTTACTCAGCGATCCTGAAAGGTATAGGCGGTTGATTGGAAAGTTGAATTATCTCACCGTGACTAGACCTGGCATATCCTTTCCTGTGAGTGTTGTAAGTCAGTTTATGATTTCCCCCTGTGATAGTCATTGGAATGCAGTTGTTCGTATTCTGCGATATATAAAGTCAGCTCCAGGTAAAGGACTACTTTTTGAGGTTCGAGGTCACGAGCATATTATTGGATATATAAATGCCGATTGGGTAGGATCACCCTCTAATAGACGTTCTGCCTCCGGATATTGTATTTTAGTAGGAGGTAATTTGGTGTCTTGGAAGAGTAAGAAACAGAGTGTGGTTGCCCGATCTAGTGCGGAAGCAAAATATCAAGCAATGGCTGTAGCAACTTGTGAGCTAGTTTGGATCAACCATTTGCTGAGAGAACTAAAATTTGGAGAAACTGGTAAGGTGGAACTTGTGTGTGATAATCAAGCAACCCTTCATATCACATCAAATCCAGTGTTTCATGAGAAGACTAAACACAGAGATTGATTGTCACTTTGTCAGAGAAAAGATACTCTATACTCTCAGGAGATATTGTTGCAAAATTTGTGAAGTCAAGTGATCAGCTTGCAGATATCTTCAACAAATTCCTCACTGGTCGTATTAATTACATTTGTAACAAGCTAGGTTATGATTTGTATGCACCAGCTTGAGGGTGAGTGTTAGAATATTAGTAGAAATAGGAATAGTATATAAAAATCCTACTTGGAAAAGGATTGTACTATAGCGTCTATAAATATGGTCTCAATGTAATTATGTAAACACAATTCAATAATATTTTTTTATCCATTATTTCTCACAATCTTGATAGAGGTACTTTCTTTTGTAGTGACATTTTCAATTAGAAATTCAACTGCGCCTCCCCGTGCATGATAAAATTCAGTAATCATGAGATGCTTTTTCATCTGTTGTAGAAGAAAACCCTACCATTGAGAACACTTAATTAGTTACATCCTATTTGGTATTTCTCATGCAAATTTTTGTGCTTGTGAATTGTGATCATATCTTTGGTCACTATTGCTTGTTCAACTTTCTCAAGGTTTTATTATGTTTAGTAAGAGAGCTAAGTTTCTGTGATGCGGATCCTATTCTCTTGTGATAAAGACGCAACATAAGTCTTTGGATGGACTTTATCAGGTCACTCCTGCTTTCGTTTATGTTTTTCATTTGGCAATATTCCATATGATTAATATCGTCAAATAAAATTGTTTATCCCATCAAGAAAATATATCTGAATTATTTTTAAAATTTTCAATCTGTTTTTTACATTGCATCAAATGGTTAACATTTCTAAATTTGTTCTTGGTGTCTGTTGTCATATTGTGAGAATGCGTGATGAGTTTTCTCTTTAGATATGGTTAAATGCTTTAACTGTTTGTACTAACCTCATTTCCGTTTATCAAAATCCAGAAAAGCTGTATATCATTGATTTTGAGTATGGATCCTACAATTACAGGGGATTTGACATAGGGAATCACTTCAATGAATATGCTGGCTATGATTGTGATTACAGCTTGTATGTTGCGTCTCCCTCTCTGCATCTCTTTCCCCACTCCAGTCCTCTTTTTCCTCTCTATCTTATGGTGTTATTTTGTTGAAAATGAAAACTAATATTAGAGATGGTCCAATATGTAGATATCCAAGTAAGGATGAGCAGTGTCATTTCTTCAGGCACTATTTGGATTCTGACCGACCAAATGAGGTAAATGAGGAAAAATGTCAAAACTTCTTATACTTAATGTGCATGTTGTATATATAGCTAGGATGGAGCTTGTGCTATTATATCTGAAACAATTATTTAGCTCTAAAGAAACATTCCGACGTTGCAGAGGAGGTTATATAGCATACTCTTAAGGAGAAGTTTCACGGGTTGAATGACGTATGTGCAATACATTTCGAAGAATGCATAATCTAATTGACCAATAAAGGTTTTAAGATAGTATTATGATTTAGTGCCCGAGGGAAATTGAAAGACTTTCTTCTCATCAAGTTTGGAAGAATTAATTATTTTTTTTGCACCAGAGAGCTTTGCATCCCACCTATTGATGTTTCACCAGAGAGCTTTAGATGCCACCAATTGATGTGATGAAAATATTAGACCTTTTATGCCTTTCTCCTAAAAGTGTACCCAGCCCAATCTGTTTTTTCTGGAACGTAAACATATTGCTACTATATGCACATTGTGGGTTTGTTGGGAGAAATCATGAAATTAAGACTCTGAGCGCCTGTAGTACTGTCTGTTAGGACTGGACATAAAATACCAAAAATCGAATTACCGAACCGAACCGAAAAATTTGGTAATTGCTATTCGGTATTTGGTATGGTATTTGGGAGTAAAATTTTAATATTTCGGTATTCGAGATTGGGTTTGGTACAAGATATTAATACCGTTTGGTATTCGGTATGTACCGAATATCGAATATATATATATATAGAGAGAGAGATATGTCTAACCCAACCCAATAGACAATAGTACTAGTCATCCCAAAGAATCTCTTGAACCTTGGTAATATATTCGTAAAAAGCAACAAAAAGAATACTAAATAGGGTTTCTATTAAATATACTCTTTGAAGTTTAAACATACATTTGCACATCTCCAACTGTAATATGGTATTACTAAATACCGTACTGAACCGAATTTTAATTTATCGATTACCGAACTACCGAACCGATGTTAATAAGTATGGTATGTGGTATCTATGTTCAAATACCGATTACCGAATCCAAACTTTGAAAATACCGAACGCCCACCCCTACTGCTACCGATAGAAAACAGTTTGAACTTCACATTAACAATTGCAAATGTTGCACACATTTGGCAAAGTATGTCCAAGTTAATTTTGATGACAGGTATCTGACAAGGACCTTGAAGCCTTATATGTCGAGACCAGTAGCTACATGCTAGCTTCACACCTGTACTGGGCTATCTGGGCGTTGATCCAGGTACTATATTATGCTATATTTTAGATGCAGCCAAAGCATGCAAAAAAATAATCTTACATTCTAATCTTTTTGCTAGGCGAAAATGTCGCCCATCGATTTTGACTACATCAGTTATTTCTTCCTACGCTATAACGAGTACAAGAAACAGAAGGGAGAAATTCTCTCTTTGGCTAAGTCGTATCTCTCAAAAACCAAGCTGGGTGAAAGATTGATTTAAACACAGTTCCAGAAAGTCTTAAAAGCTGTCAATTGACAAGAACATTTTGATCTCATTTGTTGCAAAATAGAAATAGCTGCTGCTGTAGCCGAGTAGGAATGCAAAATGATTTTTTGTTGTTATTTTCTTTTTCTGCCAAAAGCATATTAAAGTGTGTTGTAATAGTCAAAATTCATAGTTTGAACTTAGCTGGATTCATCCTCTTTAATTTCAATGTAAAAAACAAAGGGAACATTTCTCTGTTCAATCTTTGGTAATTCAGCATGAATAAATTTACACACAGCCTACCTTCCACTGAAAAATGAGCTAAAGAAAGTGCTTCAAGATTGAACCAATGATAATTTTCTTCAAGTGTTGTTACTTCTTCTCAAATATTGTATTTTCTGCTGTACTTGCTAGAAAGAATTTTGGTACAACGTGGAAAAGTAAAAGAGTTGCAAAATAGTGGACAAATTTGTGAGCATCAATTCTTCTTTTCCAGCTTTTAAGGAAATGGATATGCAAATAATTTTGGTGCAAATTAAACAACAAATCTACAGTGCTATTTTTTTGTTTTTGCCCCTTCCACTCCACCCTTTTTGCTCCTTTTATTGATTCAACTCACAACGTCAGAATCGAAAGTGATGGAGAACTTACCATTCGAGCAGCACGTACAATGACTCCATAGCAGATATGCTTCTTTTATATAAATAAAAATTTATACCTTGGATATGTTAGAAATCCTACATTATTAGCTTTAATAATATTTTCATTTTACTAGGATGTTTAAGTATTTGATTTTGAGAAATACTCCTTTCGTTTCATTTTTATGTGACATACTTTGATCGGGCACAGAGTTTAAGAAATAAGGAAAAGACTTGGTGATGTTATCAAATTGTCCTTTATTAAAAAATATATTTTTACTTAATTGGGACCTTATAAGTAGGATCAATAAAGATAAAAGTGAAATTGAGTCTTTAAATAGTTATCAAATAAAAGAAGGTGATATTTTTTTTTGGGACGGATCAAAAAGAAAATGACAACACATAAAATGGAATGGATGGAGGAAAGTATGAGATATATTTGAAACTAAGGATATTAAAATAATAATTATTAGATGATAAATTTAATCAAACACTTAATTTGCATGATCATTGAATTCGTTTTACTAGTCAACTAGTGCAATCACTTGTATATAAACACAAACTACATCAAAATAGCCACAATCTATGAATCCTACCTTGTTATAGAAGGTTGTTTCAATTTTTTATTAGAAGATATTATTCTCCATAAATTCTTTGAAGAGTGCTTTTGAGAGATGAAGTTTTTCTTTTTCTTGACTGATAGAAGGAAGAAGTGTCGTTTGTTTCTATTAAAGAAACTATTTATAATCCTAGAGGGACATAACTCTTCAAATTGTCGTCTCTTCCCTTTTATTAATAATATAAATACATAAACAATTATATATTATTCTCTCTTAATATGGATCAGGATTGTCCCACATGGGTGATCCGATCCAATTTCCTTCATCTCTCATTCATACATAATGGGCCAACTCTCATCCCTATTCTGTAACATTCATACTTAACTACTAGACTGTGTGACAAGTGCATATTTCGGGAGCTTCGTTTTTATATATCTATTAGGAATATACAACATCTCGATCAATGAAATTTAGAGTAGATTATAGTATGTAATACTCTAGATCATATACCACATTCATATTTCTCGTCATCTACAACAACAACATACCCAGTATATTTTTCGTCATTTCTTTTTCTTAATTTTGAGTTTATCATTATGTACTTGTCTCACAGATAAACATAAAGGACGTCAATGAACACAATTAATGTAATAATATTCAATGATCTTTGTCATCTCACGAATCTCTTAATCTCAATGTGATATGCTTTTCTAGAAATATCCAGCCTGATCGAATCAAACATGATCTCTTGACAACATCCTAAGATAGCAACACCAAATTGAATCTCAAGAAATTGATTAAAGTCATGAGGGTGCGATGTGAAAAAATATTTATAATTTTCAAGGCTTCGCATGATAGCAAGTAGAGACTAAACTTGTATCGTTCTTATGAGTCACTTTATACATACATGGTATGAAACATGTATCACAATATTGACTCTTTTCTCGCGAAACTTATGACGTTTATAAAGTAAATACTGTGTAGATGATTTGTCTGTTTAGACAACTCATGTCTAACTTTGAGTTCATAAATCTACTCAATCATTTTATTCTTCAGAACTCACATCTGACATTAGAAACAGACTAACTCTTTTTAATCACATATGATTAAACACTATCTAACAAATGACATTCTGATTATAAATTTTCAGCTCTCTTTTATCATCACTTCTGACAATAATAAGGTTATAACTGTCTCATCTTTACTACTTGTCACTTAGACATTAGGCGATTGCATGTGTGAATAGGTCAATTTTTTTGTTTGTTTAATATAACTTTTTGTCCTAAAAAAATTATGTACACCATATAAAAAATAATATATGTATATGAACCAAAAAAATGAAAAAATAGGCATTAATTAACATGAACCTCAATAATATGAATTTACATGAACATGATTGGGATAAATAAAAAATAAATATATCAATAACTATGTAAACTCAATGACTTTATATGTCTTTCATAAACATCACAAGCTATGAATTTTGTTAAGGAATCTGCAATCATTTGATGCATAAATATGTATTTCACGTTCATTTCCTTTTGTACATCTCTGTGTCTTACAAAATTATATTTTATGTCAATATATTTTGTCTTTCCATGATACTTTGGATTCTTTGTGTAGGATTTTGCAGCCTGACTATCACAACTGATTGTGACAGATAGGGGTGTACATAGGTCGGGTTGGTTCGGTTTTTATTTTTTTTTTAAAAAACCAATCATGTCGGTTTATTAAAACTATAAACCAAATCAAACCAACATAAAATTGGTTTTTTCGGTTTAGGTTTTAGTCAGTTTTTTCGGATTTTTTTTTATAATCTTTAGTTTTTACAATTATATTGTGATTGAAGACTAGATCAAATATGTTTTCACTCATATGCTAATGAAAAACCATAATTATGGAGGAGAGGAAAACTATCTTGAAACTAAAAAGTGAGATGAAGAGTGAAAAGTTTAGGTTTTAAGTTTATATTGGGTTTTCGATAATTTAATTAGCAATTAATGGACAAATATTAAAACTTAAAGGACTAAATCTAAATATATATAGGGCAGAATTCAGAAATAGCATACTTATCCCCTTAATTATGAGTTTCATAGCAACAGTTTCATAATTACATAATATAGCTAATTGTATTTTGTATTTTTGCAAACTGTTGCTACAAAAATACAAATATATATGATTTTTACTGCCCTTATGATGATATATATTTTGTATTTTTGCAAACTGTTGCTACAAAAATACAAATACATACAAATACATATGCTACAAAATGTAACTTGATAAAAGTGTTGCTATTTTTTTGTAATTTAATACTTAAGTATGTTATTTTATGGGCAAAATTCAGAAATAGCATACTTATCCCATTAATTATGAGTTTCATAGCAACAGTTTTATAATTACATAATATAACAAGTTGTATTTTGTATTTTTGTAAACTGTTACTACAAAAATACAAATACATATGATTTTTACTGCCCTTATGATCGATATGTATTTTGTATTTTTGCAAACTGTTGCTACAAAAATACAAATACATACAAATACATATGCTACAAAATCGAATTTGATAAAAGTATTATTATTTTTTGTAATTTAATACTTAAGTATGCTACTTTATATATTTTATATATCTACATCTACTTTCAAATTATTGAAAATTACTAAAACTAGTTGAAAAAGTATTTAAAAAGTAGATTATAATTAATATTTTATGTATAAAAAAGTTCGAATATTATATATATATATATATATATATTATGTCGGTTTGATTCGGGTTCGGTTTGACTTTTTTTTGGTTAACACCAAACCAAACCAAACCAAACCAAGAATGGTCGGTTTTTTTTTCTAACGCCAAACCAATCAAACCAAATCATAAGTCGATTTTTCTTTCTCGGTTTGATTTGGTTCGTCGGTTCAGTTTGACTTGACAGTTTGATCTGTACATTCCTAGTGACAGACATACCCAAGTGGATAAAAAAAATATCTAAGCCAAACAACTTCTTGCACAGCAGATCAAAGTGCTAAGAATTCAACTTCTATTGTAGATAAGACTATACATGATTGCTTCTTGCTACTCCATGATATGATGTCATTGTTAAGTAAGAATGCATATCCAGAGATGGACTATCTCTCATTTAAATTTTATCCTCAATCAGTATCAGTGTAGCCTTTGAGTTGCAAATCATTTCCTTGATAACATAAGGAATAATCGACTGTTGCTTTGAGATACCTCAATATTCTTTTAACTGTTTTAGAATATTACAATTATGGATCAGATTGATATCTACTAACTAGACCAACGACATAAGAGATATCAGGTCTAGTACACATCTATTAGACTTTTGACTGTACAGGCATAAAGAACCTTTCTCAATTATTCCTTCTTTTGTGGAGTCTGAGGACACATCCTTTGATTTAAAACTTTATTTTTAGAAATTGGAGTGTTTATGAATTTGCAATCTTGCATATTAAAGCATTCAAGAACTTTCTTAATGTAAGGCTCTTGTGAAAGAGACAACAATCTCTTCGAATGATCTCTTTAAATCTTAACTCTAAAAATGTATGACGCTTCATCCATGTCTTTCATCTCAAAAGTAGATGATAACCACTTTTTTATCTCTTTTACATATTCGATGCCACTTATAGCTATAAGTATGTCGTCTACATACAATGATAAAATCACAAACTTACCTATTTGGATCTTTTGATGTATAAATAATTTTTTTCATGAATAATAACGAAATCTTATATATTATCAATTATGGAAACGTAAGTAGCTTATTTAGAAGATTGTTTAAGACCATAAATCAACCTTCAAAGTCGACATACTTTATTTTCTTCATTTTTTTTCATTAAACCTACAGATTGTTTCATATGGATTTTTTCTCCTAGTTATTCATTGAGAAATGCAGTTTTCACAATCTATTTGATGTAATTCAAGATTCAACATATAGAAAAAATTACTTTTATTGAAGTAAAGCGTACGACAGGTGAAAACATTTCTTTATAATCAATTTCTTTCTGTTGTGTGTATCCTTTAGTAACTAGGCGAGCTATAAATTTTTTGATACTACCATTTGCCTTACGCTTAATTTTAAGTTCATTTATTTTCAATAGCTTTTCGGCCTATAGGTAGATCAACCGATTCCCACACTTGGTTAGATTTCATTAACTCTATCTCCTCCTCCATTACTTTTAATCATCTTTCTTGCTGAGTCATATAAGAGCCTCATTTATATTTCTTGACTCTTCATCATTCGGAGTAACTATAAATATTTTTCCTTCGATCTCAAATCGATGATAAAAATTTGTGGACGAATTGTTCATCGAGGTTGAGATTGACAAATTAATTTATCAATGAATAAGTTTCACTTGGACGAACAATATCACTAGGATTTATGAAAATAGGATCTGATCCATTTTCATCAACATGACTCCCACTCAAATCCATTGGAAAATCAATAGGGGAAGTGATCTATTATGTAGTTTTATAAAGATATAATTCTTGACCTATATCGCTTTGCTCAGGAAAATCATTCTCTATGAATGTAACATCACGTGACTTAATTTCAGTTACATGTTACTATCTTGTTCACCTATGAATACATAACTCTTAGACTGTTCAGAGTATATTATAAAGATACACTTCCTTTTTCTTGGACCTAATTTTTCATATTGGGAAGAAGAGTTATGAATAAAAGTATCATAACCCCAAGGCTTTAAAATGCTCAAACTAGACTTTCGTTTAGCCCATAACTCATATGATGTAGTTGTAATTAATTTTGAAGGAACACGATCAAGTACAAACACAACACCTGAGCAATGCATCACCTTAGAAAGTGATTGGCAATGTTGCTTGCGCCATCATTGACCTAATCATTTCTACCAAGATTCTCTTTCGTCGTTTCTCAACACTATTTTGTTGTGGAGTGAAATGAGTAGTTAATTGTCTTTAAATTCTCTTTTCATCACACAATCGTTTGAACTCATTAGACAAATACTCTCTTCCTTGATCGGTTCTTAAAGCTTTAATTTTACTATTCAATTGATTCTCAACTAAGTTTATAATCTTAATGAAGCAACTTAAATCTTCAGATTTGTGAAAAATTAAATATATGTACCTAAATCGAGTAAAATGATCAATAAAAAAGATGAAGTAAATAGCATCGTGTCTTTCTCTTACATTCATTGGGACAACAAATGTCAGAATGAATTAATTGTAATGGAGTATCAACTCTTGTATCTTTCCCAAACAAGCAGACCTTCTTTAACTAAGAGGTTCATTCTTTGTTGATCGATATGGCTAAACCTAGCATGTCATAAATTTACATTATTCTCACAAATAAAAGTTGATGTAAATAAGCAAAAACTAATATTATTATTATTGGGACTTTGAATAACATCCAATACAAAAATCAATCATAAAAATAATCAGTGCCACATTTTATCTTGGCCAAATACAAATTCATACCATGTTCTTGAAAGAAAAAATTAAATCCTAACTTAATCTACATTCTGACAGAGACTAGATTTTAACGTATCGTTGGAGTAAATAGTACATCATTCAGACATAAAGTTCGTCCACCACGCATTTTCAGTTTGCAGGTGCCGATTCATTTGACCACTTCTTTGGAGTTATTTCATGCATACATCATACACTTATTTGGATCCTTATGAAATTAATCGAAAATTTATCAAAACATCTTTATCCGTCGCTATGTGCTCGGTGACTGCTGAGTCTACAATCCACATAGGAAGTGATTCAGTTAAAAAAATAGAACAAGGCATGTTTATCACAATGCAAATTATTAATAAAACCATTTATCCTTTTAGGCTCAGGACAATCACGAGCAAATTGTTCGTTGTTTTCATAGTTGTAACACTTGAGCTTAGTTATGTTCACCTTTTTTTTTTCTTGGAGAAGAAATATTTTTCTTATCTTATTAATTATTCTTAGACTTCCGTGAGATATTATCTTTCTCCATCTTTTGAGTAAACTCACTCCGTGAGTTTGTTATCATGTCCATATTTTGTATCTGAGCTAGTCATATACGCATTTGTAGTGGCATTATGTACTCCAAGGCGCTCTTCCTCGAGTTTTAAATGACGCTTAGAATCTTTCATAGTTTTGATGCTAACATTGTGGATTAGGTGCATTTTCATATATCCCAACTTTAGGGTAGGGAGCGAATCACATCTTGGAGTTGTTGCTCTTCGGTCAACACATAACCAACATCTTTTAGTTTATTCACCATGTTTGAAAAATAGCGAAGATACGTTCGCATAGTATAATCAAGACATTTCTTACAAGTATCAAACTTAATATTAAGAACCCCAGACCAGATATTTTGAATCAAACAAGTATCAACAGTCTGCCTTCTCTGCTTCTGCTGGGGAATCATTTGGCGAATTATATCAACAGAAGAAAATGAGATTTTTAGTTTTTTTGTTGATCAGGCGACACCCGGATTTGAACTGGAAAAATAAAGAATTTGCAGTCCTCTACCTTACCACTCGGTTATGTCGCCAAAATGCTATAAATACAAAATAGATGAATTTTTTTTTGGATTGCTGAACTATTTTTTATCGTACTTGCACCTTGAGTTCTGTTTTCCTTAATTTTTCTTGAAAGTCAAATAAATCCTAATCCTTCTTTCCTTTTGATCGGGTTTGATTCTTCCTTTTAATTTCAATTGAGTTTATCTCAAAATTCATGATGTTCAAAACTTTCTCTTACTTTTCTATTGAAAAATCAAATGTGAATTTTCAGTCGCAAAATTTAAAATTTAACTTTATGAAAATAGGAATCATTAACTATTGACTTAGAATGCATGAACGATTCTTGAACCTTAAATCTAAGAAGTCTAGTCGGTGAGTTGGTCCGGGTGGAGAGAAAAAATAAACTAATTGAACTTAATGTTTTTTTTGGAGATATCCATTTTTCGAAGAGACAGAAAAGATATCCAAACATACCGGCGTTTTGATACCATCAGAAACAGGAAAAAGAAATTTCAAGGAATTCAAAAACATACTGCAAGCACCAGCTTGCTGGTAGAACGAAAGACTTAAATCGAATAACTGAAAACTGGCATTTCCACTAGATATATCTCAATTGTTGTAAGGGCTTACTTTGGCGCTCCTACTGTTAGAACTCCAACTGTGAGTATTTCTTTTTTTAATATTTGAAAAATACTTTTTGGCGATTTAGGACTAATGTCTATTTTTGGAGTTACTTTCTTTTTCTTTTTTGTAATTCTTTCTATTTGATTTTTTATTGTACTTGTTCTATCAGGCAAATCCTTCATTTTGATTTCTATAGTGAAGAATTTGACCAATTTCAAGATTCAATTTGACTAAATGATTCATTAGTTATTTGATTACTAATTAAATAATCTTTCTCTTTTTTCGTTTCATTCGATTCAAATATTTCTTTGAATCTAAATAATACAATTGGATTTATTTTTGAAAATTCTTTTTTTATTTTTTTTAGAAATAGAATAATTTTTTATAAGCCTTTTTTTTATTTCTTTTGAAACTCTTCGAATTATTTTTCTTTTTCCTTTTAAAACTTCTCGAGTTATAATTATAAAATATTTCTTTTTGAATTTTTTATTTTTTTTCCGAGTTCCTTAAAAATGGGCTAAAAAAAGGAAGGGTGCTTTCGCGGAGAACCAAAGGGTGCTCTGGACTTAAAACCACCTGATTTTAAAAGTCTGAAAGGCGGCGTCTAAACTAATCGGACTTGCTTGAATCGATAGGCTTACCGCTTCTCTGTCTATTCAATTTATTTTGTTGCAGACTCTTTCCCACACCTATTTCTTCCCACGAATCTGTAGTGGAGCTCCCCCCCCCTAGGCCTATTGAAATCTTTTCCTGTGCAAAATATGTTATTGCTATGGGAGCCTGTACAATTACAGGCGGGATGTTCAGTATCGATTCTTATAGTAATGTTAGGGGGAGTTGATAAACTAATTTCTGTAGATGTATATTTGCCAGGTTGCCCACCTAAATCGGAAGCGGTTATAGATGCTATAACAAAACTTCATAAGAAAATATCTTGAGAACTCTATGAAGATCGAATTAGGTCTCAACGAGTGAATCAGTGTTTTACTACCAATCAGAAATTTCATGTTCGACGCAGTATTCATACGAAAAATTATGATCAAAGAGTTCTTTATCAACCACCATTTACTTCAGATATTCCTATGAAAACTTTTTTTCAAATACAAAAATTTAGTATCTTCCCCCGAATTAGTGAATAAGACATGATTTTTTTTTTCCAGAATAAGAAGTGGTGGGTCAATTTTCATAAATTTAATCGTAAATGTGAAATACTCATACAAACAAAAATGCGAGAGAGATAAAAAAAGATGCAGGGTCGTTTGTCTGCTTGGCTAGTTAAGCATGGGCTATTTCATAAATCTTTGGGCTTTGATTACCAAGGAACAATTTATCTTAATACATAAACGGGTCTTTTTCAATTAAAAGGACAAAAGTCGATTGAATTTTTTATCAAAGTCAAAAAATTTCTTCAATCTTAAAAAATATGACTTTGTAAGTTTCAGTATTGAGTAATAATATTGGTAATCATTCAACTAGGGATTTCTTGCTCAAAGATGTTCAGTTATATGTGTATCATATATATAACAAGGCTTAAGAGAAAGCCATTTACGCTAAAATCAATTTCTAAAAGAATAGATTGAATGAAAAAGATAAGAAATTTGGAACTGCTAAAGAAATGAGGTCGGAGAAATAGTTGGGGGATAAAATAGACTTTTTGGGGATAGAGGGACTCGAACCCTCACGATTTTAGAAGTCGACGAATTTTTCTCTTACTATAAATTTCATTGTTGTCGGTATTGATATGTATAATGGGACTCTATCTTTATTCTCGTCTGATTAATCAGTTTTTCAAAAGATCTATCAGACCATGGAGTGAATGATTTGATTAGGTCATGAACTAGATCAGAATCATTTTCAATGAGTCCATAAAAAGTGATCTCATTTTTTTCATCGGATCCAGATAAAGACCAAAGATCTTGAGCCAATGATCCGGCTGAACAATCCCAAAAGATAAAGAAGTATCGCTAATCTCTTCATGCTCATTCCAAACTCGAAGTACCAATTGTACAAATAACTTGGCAACTGATGTATGATCAAATTTTACTTTTAGTGCAAACTATACGTCCTTAGCATTATCATACTTTCAAATTATCTCATGATATCATTATCCATGCTAATCAACAACGTTATACGAGCACGAGAATTATTCTTTTTGCAAGCTTGATATGCCTCAAGATCTTTCACATGTTGAGGGGTATCACCATTTTCAGGAAGTGTCATAAACACGTTAAGAGCTTCACGAGCCACTTGCTCTTCCAAGACATATTGAATTTTCATATTCCATATTTTATAATTATCACCGTTAATCTTATCATCTTTATTAAGCTCGATGATAATGTTCTTTGCAGTAGTTGGCATACTGATTTAAACAATTATAAACTATGAGACAACTACGTAGATTCTTTTAGCCTAAATTCATATACAATAATTCTTAAAATAATCAACTATGTCAATACTCATTTCACATCAGGTTTAGATTCGAAAGTTCACTAAGTTTTCGATCATCATCCAAATTCTAATATGTCATAAATTAACACAATCAATCATCTAAGAATCACTTATCTCAGATCACATCAATTCAACATTAAACAAACATAAATTAAGCAGAAAAAGGTCAAAAATACCCCTAAACTATCTGAAATGAATAAAAAATATTCCTCGTTAGTTTTTTGGCTCAAAAATACCACTTCGTTAAATATTTGGCTAAAAAATATCCCTCCCCTTAATAGAATTCCACTAAGCATGCCACCTAGGTAAAAAAGCCACGTGGCCATGCCACGTCACCATTCAAAAATGTGGATAACCACCTTTTCAAATATAGCTACATTTGCAAATATAACCATATTTTATCATCCCATTTCCGCCACCTCCTTCATCCCGTCGCTGTCGGTGATTCTCCTAATAAAGAGAGTTATCTAATACTATTCTTAATGAAGAAACTGAGCATTTGATCGTCTGTTGTACTTTCTGATAACCAAGAAATCTCTAATGTCATAATTATTGTGACAGGTCATGTATGATGCCGCAGGTGTAAGATTACATGTTGGATATCAAGCAGAGGTGTGATTCTCGTGGTGATTTTGCTATTAGGATATCTTTTTTTATATGCAAGCATGTCTATCAACTTACATGCATGCTGCATTTCTTACATTTGTCTGCAGGAATTTTCAAGCAGAGATTTTCTATCCTTCCAGTACTTTTAGAATTGCACTGTAATCAGTAGCACAGAAAGTTCAGTAAAAATATACCACCAACATTCGGCTATAACTCCCTATTCTTTCTCTTTTCAGGTCCTGAAGAAGAAGAAGAAGGAGGAAAATCGGATGTTATTGTTGAGAAGAAATCATTGAGTTTGTTAACTTTAGATTGAAATGGATCGGATTCACAGAGTGAATTGACTGAATTACCCCCATCGAAGAATCATCGGCGGCGACGGGATGAAGGAGGTGGCGGAAATAGGATGAGGAAATGTGGTTATATTTGCAAATGTGGCTATATTTCAAAAGGTGGTTATCCACACTTTTGACACGTGGATGGTGATGAGGCATGACCACGTGGCTTTTTTTTACCTAGGTGGCATGCTTAGTGGAATTCTGTTAAGGAAAGGGGTATTTTTTTAGTTAAATATTTAACAGAGGGGTATTTTTGAGACAAAAAAATAACGAGAGATATTTTTGATCCATTTCAAATAATTCAGGGGTATTTTTGAACCTTTTTCATAAATTCTATAACAGCTATAGAAACACTCAACCACGAATATAATTGCATAAAGAGAAAATACATAAAGACCCCCCTGATCTTGTCCAAGTTTTTCAAAAAGACACTTAAACTTTACTTTTGACCTATTACCCCACGAATCTTACTTAAATCGTTGAAAATACACTATTTTGACCCTCTGTGTGTATACACGTGCAACAAGCGCATGAAAAGGCTTAAAATTGACTTTTTCGATCAATTAAAAGTTGCCACATGTAAATATTTTGATACATAATTTATCTTCTTTTAAAAAAAAATTAATATTTTTTAAAATTATTTCATACAACCCCCCTGCAACCCTCCTACCCACTATTGTCTTCTTTCCTATTGTCTTCTTCTTTATCAGCATAACTCAACAAGAACATCAATTACAACAACAACAACATCAATTACAACAACAACAACATCAATTAGAGCAACAACATCATCATCATCATCACCATAACTCTCTTTCTCCTCAATCATCACCATAATTCTACTCACCTCTTACCATCATCATGTTTACTTTCTTCAATTTCAAGTTCTTATTTCAGTTTTGTTTTACATTTTGAACAATTTTATAAAACCCAATATATATCCTCTTAAGAAGAACTATAAAGCTCCATTTTAATGGAGTTTTGATAGTACAAAGTTAGGGCACAATACAAAATTAACATAAACACGAAATTGAAAACCACAAAATTAACATTGAAATCCAAGGAAAAAGAAGAATATATGAAAAAATCAAAAATTGATGGGGGTGGGGTGGAGGGAAGCTGATGGACGGGGGGATAGGGGAGGGAGATGTTGGACGGGCTGGGGGTGGGGTGGGGTGATAAATAAAATAAAAAGGAAAATTTTATTAAAAAATATAAATAAAATATGAAATTAAATTATTTAACACGTGGCATCATCTGATTAGTGCGTGCATTCACTCTCTTTCTTGTGACTGAGATTCAGCGAAAAATGGTGTATTTGCAACGACTTAATTAAGATTCGTGGGGTAATAGATCGAAAGTAAAATTTAGATGTCTTTTTGAAAAACTCGAACAAAATCAGGGGGGTCTTTATGTATTTTCTCTTGCATAAAACAATAAACTTAAATTCATACAAGTCATATCCACATATAAATAATCATTATATAAAATAAATGCAGATTATTATGATAATATTTTAATGTGAACAAAAAAAAATAGAATAAGATCTATTCACAAGTCTACAAGCAAGTAATTCCTCTTAGGCAGCCAGTGAGACTGACATACAGTCTTCTGGAGCTTCAAGTCAATGTACTTTTTTATAAAATCTTACACTAATAATTCATATGATCTCGATATTTTTGATACCTAATTACTTATGACAAGATTATTAATTTCTTTTAAAATTATTAGGCAATACATATATATTTCTTCTTTACATTTAATAGACTTTCAGTCCACACAACTTCTTGAATTAATTTATTAATTCTCATTATGTGTTCCGCAAAGATTATAAGATCATCATCTTGAATATTGAATTCTGGTGAGAGATTAATCAAATTGTCAATCAAAGTTTTCACTCTATCCTTCTATTATTTTGTGAAAACTCATCCGAATGTCCTTATCATCACCATTATTTTCCGTAACACATGCAAAAATTATTATTCTTTCATAAATACGTACCCATACACAAATGTAAGTGAACAACTAAGGTTGTTAACAAAAAACTTGTTACAATGAAAATAGTAAAGAAATATTTAACTCAAGAAAAAAAAAACGAATCAGTGCCAAAATTGTCACTAACACAACGAAAAACTTTTCACTTTTAAAAAGAAAAATTCTTGAAAATTACTGCCAATGATCTCAACAAATGAGAATTGAAGTTGCTAAAGAAAAACACTCTCTATCGATCTTATATGCAGTTACACAAACAGCATGCAAATCAAGAGAATAAACATGGATTTCTTCCCCCCCCCCCCCCCCCCCCCCCCACTGTTTTGGACATCAATCCAATATCTTGTTTCAAGACTATATTTTCTATTAGGCATAGAATGGATGAAACATGGCATATCCACCAAATGCAAGATCAAAAAATTATAAAGTATTTTTCTTTCTCATATTAAAAAAAAACCCTTGTAAATTAAAATAGGCGGTGGAAACGAAAAAAATTCTCCACTGAATCAATTCTTTCAGCTTCTGCTCGTACTTCGCTCTTCATAGAAAAAATATCTAGACTAGAAAAAATAAATAAAATCGTAGCCTCTGATGTCAATGATAGATCCAATCAAATACTTAGTCTACGGGATCATTGAATTCATTTCACTAGTCAATTAGTACAATTTCATGTATATAAACACAAATTACGTCAAAATAGCCACAGTGTATGAATCGTACCTAGTTATAGAAGGTTATTTCAATTGTTTACTAGAAATTATTATTCTCCAGGGATGCTTCAAAGAGAGCTTTTCAGAGATGAAGTTTTTCATTCTTCTTGTCTGATTAAAAGGAAGAAACATTTTGTTTTTCTTTTTTGAAGAGAAGTATGTTTGTTTCTGTTAAAGAAATTATTTATAATCCTAAAGGGACATAACTCTCCAAATAATTGCGTCTCTTTTCTTTTATTAATAATATAAATGTATAAATAATTATATATTATTTCTCTCATGTGGGTGATCCGGTTGAATTTCCTTCACTAGAAGACAAATTAAAATTACAATTAAGAAGTTCCTATGTATTTAACTTAAGGGTTAATAGATATACGGTTTTTAAGTAAGACATTTCAAGTAGGTCTAATATCTACCATCCGAGCAACACAAACAATGACTCCCTAGCAGATATATTTCTTTTATTTTAAAAAAATGTGTACCTTCTATACGTTAGAAATCCTACATAAAGATTAGCTTTAATAATATTTTCATTTTACTCGGATATTTAAGTATTTGATTGTGAGAATTATGAGATATATTTGAAACTAAGAATATTAAAATAGTAATTACTAGAGGACAAATTAAAATTACAATTAAGAAGTTCCTATATGTTTAAAATTAAGGCTTAATATATACATATACGATTTTTCAGCAAGACACTTCAAGTAGGTCTGGTGTCTATTAAATACTTGCAATAGAATTAAGGTGGATCAATTTGATACATTCCGCACCTGCTTGGGAAAGCATGAGGCGTGTGTATATTGGTGCTTCTTATGTGGATTAATTTTGTCTGATTTTCTTATTATAATTAGGTTTTTATCTATATCTATATCTATAATTTATAATCTATAATCTATATCAATAATCTATAATCTATAATCTATAATCTATATCTATAATCTATAATCTATAATCTATAATCTATAATCTATAATCTATAATCTATAATCTATAATCTATAATCTATAATCTATAATCTATAATATATTAAAAGTGTGAAGGCCTTAGAAATATCGCTTGAACTTTTTGCCCTTCATTTTAAAAGTATTTTCTTTAGATAAAATCGTCTTTTGACTATTTTTCCTAATATTTAATAGTTAAAAATTAATTAAATATATTTATGGTAAAACCTTTCCTTATTAGAAGTCATTAGAATTAATGACAACTAATATTTTTTTCATTAGTTTAAGAATTTTAAATCAACTAATTTTTTTTTAAGAAGATTTAAAAAGTCTATAAATTTACATCTACATCTACAATATATTAAATCCATTAACCACTTGAAACTTGTCATGATAAAATATATTTGTTCTTACAATAAAATATAAGTTTTGAACTTTTTGTACTTCATTCATTAAAAACCTTCGTAATATATAAAATCATCTAATTTTGAATAATCAAAAGTTACACGTGCGAGGCATATGCGGCTAAACTAGTTTTCTTAAAAGGAAAAGACGAATTTTCATATTTAACTAATCCTTTCTCTTACAGGAAAAAAATTTGGACTCTATAAATTAAATCTCGTGTCTTTTAATTTAGTAACATCCACAATGTTGTCCTAAGGATTTTAGGAGTCCTAAGGGAGAATGTTTGATACACTATTGTGTAAACCCCTTTCTGTTTGAGTGAATTTTGAGAGGTTACTTTTTTGATATTCTACACTCTCTTTTATATCATAGATTGTTCATCCCCTCTTGTGAATGTGGGTCGACAGACTGAACCACATTAAATTATGGACAAAGGATCAAATATGCCCCTAAACTTTGTGAAAAGGTTCAGATATACCCTCCGTTAAAAGTTTAGCTCACCAATGCCATTGCCGTCCAAGTTTTGGTTCATATATGTCCCTATTATCAAGTTTTTGGTCATATATACTTCTGTTGTCAAGTTTTGGGCCATATATACCCCAGTCGCCGTAATTGCTTTGATAGAATTTTCCAACCCCATTTTTCTTTTTTTTCCTTATTAAATTATATTTGCCATATCACTTTTTTATTGCGACATCACATATAATTAAATTCACCCCTTCTTCTATACATTAAACATCCGTCAAATTCTCTCATCTAGCTCACAATCTCTTTGAATTTTCTCTAATTTACCGAAACCCCTTTGTTGTATTTTCAGGTTCTTGCGTAATCGTTCCTCTCATACATACATACATACATACATACATACATACGTATAAAGGATATCCTCTTAATTGACAACTTGCTTTTGCTGTCTCTATAAGGGTTGTCTCTTTCACACTTCTACATCCCAATTTCTCACTTGGGTTTTTCTTATTCTTGTAATTCTTGATGTTGGAATTGACGGTGGTGCGAAAGATGAAGTTGGTTGATGATACTAAAATATTTTACAGTTGCTAAGTGCTTTAATTCTTGATTTTTATCGTAATTGTGCATTGAGTTTTTATGGGGTGTTTTTGACTTTTTCATTTTTAACTTGTTGATTCTTGGGGTTATGCAAGAGTCAAAAATCACAACAAAGAATTTTTGATAAATTAGAGAAAATCCAAAGAGATTGTGGGGGTAGATGAGAGCATTTGACGAATGGTTAATACTTAGAAGAAGGGGTGGATTTAATTTAATGTGATGTGGAAAATATGATTCTTAAAAAAAAAGGAAAAAAAGGGTTTGAAAATTTTTAGCAAAGCAATTAACGACAACAGGGGTATATATGATCCAAAACTTGACAGTAGGGATCTATATGGCCAAAACTTGACAACAGGGGTATATATGACCACTACAAGAAAATGATTAAATTATTATGACTCAAGACTTGAACGGCAAGGACATTGGTGAGCTAAACTTTTAACGGAGGGTATATCTCAACATTTTCACAAAGTTTGAGGCATATTTGACCCTTTTCCCTTAAATTATTATGTCTTTTTTGATATTTCTCTTTTGTCTTTTTATTAAGGGATAATACCCACGAAAATACCTGAACTTTAATCAAATTTTCAGTGGAGCATATTGAACTTTGCGGGGGTCCTATTACCCCCCTATACTTTTTTAATCAAAATTAATTCCCCTCTGAACTTTTTTAAAGTGGAATTAATCCCCCTCCCCCCCCCCCCTCCTAAAAAAAAAAACGTATACCCAGTTTTTTAGGTGAGAAGTGTGGTACACGCGCTTTGTCTTCTCCATTTTATCACTTTTCAATATTTTTTCACCATTACAACCATATTAAAGATTCCACAACTCAAATTCATCCTATAAATCAAATTTTCAAATAATTTCATGGAGTCAATTTCAAATTCCAAGTCAATTCTTATCACACAAGTTTCCAAATTCAATTTTTAGTTTTAAACTTTAAATTTCATTGAGTTTAATAAAAAATTTTCTTGCACATTAATTTTCTTGCGCATTAATTTTCTTGCACATTGAATTTATATGAATTCACTTGAATTCGAGTTTATGTATAAAAAAAAATACATTGAATTCCATTTCTTCTATTTCCAAATTCCATTTTCAAACATACATAATTTTCTTCATCCGGGCCCTCCAAAAGTTTTCAAATTCCATTTTCAAATTATGCCAACTCAATTGAATCTTTCATTGAGATTCAAATTCCAAGTCCATTCCAACTTAAATTTCTTGAAAACTTTCTTCAATAAACTTTTAAAACTTTCTTCAACAAACTTTCTTAAACTCAAAACTCCAAACTTTCTTCCATTGAGTTTTCAGTTTCGATGACGAAATCTTCAAAAATGAAAATTGAAACGGAACGAAATGGACTGCAATAAAGAGGAAGAAGAAACTGAAACTCAAGAATCAAGAATCAAGAAGAAAGAAGAAAGAAAACTTTAAATAAATAAAAATATAAAACTTTAAATAATTATAAAATTAAGGGATTGTTTGGCAAAATAAAAAAAGAGTTTAAAACGTTTTTAGCACTGTTCACGCGCTTAATGCGCGTGACTAACACGCAATGTGCCAAGTGACAGATATATGTCATTAAAATACGAAAAAAAAGTCTGGGGGTAATAGGACCCCCGCAAAGTTCAGTATGCTCAACTGATAATCCGGTCAAACTTCAGGTATTTTTGTGAGTATTCTCCCTTTTGTTAATCGTTTTTCAAAGTTTGTTTTATTAGCATTTGCATGTTACCTTATTTTGGTCCTAACAAATGGTAAATCTTAGGATTCATCCTTACATTTTGATGTTCTATTTACATGACATCGCGCGTGCGAGAGAAAGAAATATCGGTAAAAACATAAGCATGTCAAGGTTCATGTATCAAAATTATTTATGCAACCATTATGAAAAAAAAGGGCATATTGAAAGGTTCTGCAACTAGCAACTAGCTGAACCAAGATATTGGGGAGGGGAAAAAAAGAAAAAAAATAATTGAAATGATGTTGGTATTGTCCAAAATGATCTTCTCTTTACTTGTTATAAACACATCACTAATATTGTATATTTCGTGATTAAATAGTATAATCTGAAATTATATTTCATGTCAAATCAAGAAAAGACATTTTTTCATCTTATATTCATGTTAACTCTAGAGTATTAAAAATTGGGCATTGCTGAGGAGATTAAGGTGTTTAGTATTGACAGAGTGTTTAAAGATTAATACTAATACAGCATTAGTTCTTTAGAATGTCAGCTATGCTTCAGACATTCCTTTAAAGTGGATCTTTGTAAGACAATTGTAGACACGTGATTTTGATCCTTCCCGAATTTAATATATATATTTTTCGATATTAAATGTTTATATTTGGTCTAATCTTATTTAAATTCTTATTTTAATAAATTTTTAGTTAAAAAATAAATTTAATTTTGAAATGTTTTATTTTATTTTATTTTATTCTAATTTTTTAAAAATAATCAATTTTTTTTTTAAAATAGTTTTCTTTTTAAATTTTAAACAAATAAGTTAGTAGTTTTAATACTATCTTAATTATATTTATTTTTTTAACTATTTTTAAACTTTTGTTGTAATTTCTTAAATATGAAAATTAATCATTTATTATTATATTTTTTTATTATTATTATTTTATTTATTTATTATTTTTATTTGTTATTTTTATTGTCTTTTATTAAAATAAAAAAATAAAAAAAATAAAAATAATATTTCAAAATTTAAAATTCCCCTATCAGATAAGTAACTGTTCCCTCTCCCACCTCCCCCCCAACAAGTCCTGTACTTAAGGACTCTTCACTCTCAGAATTCAACGTACTTTTACACACTACAACATCAGATATAGAAAAACCAGACAGAGCAAAAAACCAGAGAAAAAGAAAACATTAGAAACAAAGAGAAAAAGAAAAGCATTGAATCTGAGCTTCGTATTTTCGTTCGAGTTTCGTTTCCGGTAACGACGTTCAAGTTTCTTTCTTAGTTGATTAACAGGTTCTTATTCGGTTTTGTATTATTTATACTATGATTTTTGTAGTGAATCAAATCATGTTCAAAGTCATGTTAAGAGTTAATACATAAAAATGATCCTAAACTTGACACCAAATTATATCTTTGACCTTAAACTTTGATAGTGCACAAATAGGACCTTTAACTATTCAAAGCCTGAACAAATGTGACCTCCGATTTTGCAACCCCATGCGTGAGTCTCACTCGCGCCTACGTGGAAAGGTAATCCAATCACACGGTGCCATGTCGTTAAAAGGGCTGACTTGGAGAGAGGTCATAGTTGTGCAGTTTTGAATAGTTAAAGGTCATATTTGTGCACTGTCAAAGTTTTACTTTTTGTGTTAAAACGACGTCGTTTTTATTATTATTATTATTATTATTATTATTATTATTATTATTATTGTTAATACTATTATTATTATTATAATAATAATTTTTTATTTATTTCTATAGTAGCAACACCTAACTTTTTTTAATTTAAAAAAATTATTATTATTATTTTTTATTTATTTATTTATTTATTTCTATAACAGCAGCACCTAGCTTTTTTTTAATTGAAAAAAAAAAACAGCCACTAGCAGGGATCGAACCCGCACAATAGGCTGAAGGAAGCGCCCAAGAAGAGAAAATAACACCACTGGGCTATCTAAATGCCTTATTTCATGTGGTTCAACATTAATATACTTACATAAATATACATTTTCTATCTTATATATATACACCATAATTTTTTTACCGAGGGGGTTCGGGTGAACCCCATGGCAACCACGTAGGTCCGCCCCTCGTTAATTTAATAACGTTTTAATAACTTTAATTTAATAATATTTTAATTACGTTAGTTTGATAACGTTAATTTAATATGGTACTACTACTATCCTTAATAACATTAATTTAATAACGTTTTATTAAAATTATAATTTTTTTATTATTAGTATAGTTTCATCTTAATTTAATATTTAAATAAATAATATTTAGATATATTATATAACTTAAATTCGTCCTCTGTTTTATAATATATATACATACCCGCTTGATTTTTTCATATGAGGTTGACCCGCCTAATTAATAAATCTTCAATATTGCTCTTTTTTCGCAATGACAAAAGAAATTAGATGTCATTTTCATCTTTGAACCGAAAATAATGAAAAAATAATAGTGAAGAGTCATTTAAAGGTCATATTTGTGCAGTTTTGAATAGTTAAAGGTCATATTTGTGCACTGTCAAAGTTTAAGGTCATATTTATGTATTATGCCCTCAGATTTTAAGATGGACGCGCCGAGTTTTGCGTGTTGAACACGCGTTTTGCCACGTAGAATTGGAGGTCATATTTGTGCAGTTTTGAATATTTAAAGGTCATGTTTGTGCACTGTCAAAGTTTAACGTCAAAGTTATAATTTGATGTCAAGTTTAGGGTCATTTTTATGTATAAACTCTTATGTTAATGATTTCATAGTGTAACATGTGATGTTATTTATTTACTGTATTAAATAAAAAATGTATGCTTAATCAGTTTAACAGTGATTTTTAATTATTATGTTATGAATTGTCCTCTTATCTCCTTGTGATTTATTTTCGTTAGTGATAGATATTAAAATTTCTACATAAAACAACAACAAAAAAAAAATTTAACGTTTTTTAAAAAATATCCATTTGCTGTTTTATTTTTGTTTAATTTTAAGTATTGTTTTTAGTGAATTATATAAAAGATTATGTTTTAATAAAAAAAAAAAAAGAGAAGGCTTTAAGAGTAAAAATTAGAATGGATACACTGCCATGTCCACATCCAATGACATCATTGTTCATGTACATCTCCATTTTATTTTATTTTATTTTATTTTATTTTATTTTATTTTATTTTATTTTATTTTATTTTATTTTATTTTTTCTTTCTCAAATTACTCCACCAACTTCCTTTTCCATTTAATATACTAAAAAATAAATATTTTCCCTTTACGTGTTTACTTTAGAAGGTCATGAGAGAAATTATTGTAATTATTATTCTCAGTTTAATTTTTATTTTTTGTTAAAGTGAGTACTTTTCGAAATACCTTTAGTTATAAAAATTCAAATTTTCATAAGTATCATTAGTATACTTTCTGTGATTTTATGTTCGATTTGTCACATAGCGTGTAATTGGGATTTACTTTAATTTAACTAAAATAGAAATTGAAGATTTTAATAAAATTAAAATAATGTAGTTAGTTTCGTATTTGTAATACTATTTAATTTATTATTATTATTATTTTATTATATTACTTTATTTCGTTTCATTGTCATTAACAAATTTTGAGAATTATTTTTGTTAAATTAACTAATTACCCTAAATGAAATTTTGCTTAAATTTATTATTAAGATTAAGTAGCATTTCGAATAGATGAATTATTATGAGTTTACAAAAGAAAAATCAACGCCTTTAACGCTAGGCAAGTTTAGGCGCGTTTGAAATATTCGTCTCAATTAAGAATGCGGCATATGCGTTTTTCTGAGACATTTTAAAAATTTAAGGATGCAATAATGCACCTTGACAAATATTTTTCTAAAATTAATTTTCATCACTTTAATACGAGAGTTTTAGACAGATTTTAGATATTAAAATGAGCGAATCAAGGCCTTCAATCATAATTTATCAAATAGTTTAAGTTAAGTATAAGTCGATAAAAACGATCGTGCTAGAACAACGGAACTCGAGGGGTGCCTCACACCTTCCCCTCGGTCAACAGAATTCCTTACCCGGTCTTCTATTTTCGTAGATCATAATAAAGAGTCATTTTCTTTTGACTAGGGATTCAAAAAGGTGACTTGGAACACCATGACTCAATTTCAAGTGGCGACTCTGTTAATAAACTAATCCCTATTCAAAATCGTCACTTTAACTGGAAAAACCCTTTGACTCAACCGTTGAGCGGAAAAAGGGGTGTGACACAATTATATGATGATGGCCGGCCACTACCAATGGAAGCTCATGAAAGGCTCATTAATTGTGGCTCGAGGAAGAAAATATTCTATTTATCCTTAATGACTCAGTATTATTTATGATAAAGTTTACTAAAATTTAGAAACTTCCAATAGTAAAGTTAAATAATTTAATACTCATAGCAAGGATTGATGAGAATAGAAGAAAGAAAAAAAGAAATCAACATTAAAGCGTATTTGCTAAAACATGTTGAAGCATAACTCATTTTCCTAAAACTAAAATTTCAATTGTTTATATCAACTCTTGAAATTAGAATGTGCATGCAATTAAAGATATCCACTAAGTGTGTGCAACAGAAATTTCTACGAATTGTGCGGTGCGTATATTATCTTTAACCCACAACCCTCTTGCAATCACATAATTTTTTATATGAAAAGATATTTGAACTCGTCATGTATTTGTATAAAGATAAACCCACCTTGAATTAGCTTAAATCCACCTCTCCCCGCTATATTTAGGGTTCTGCAAAAATCGAACCGACCGATAAACTGAACCGATAAAAATGTTATTGGGCTATTGGTATTGAGTTATTGGGTTAATGGTTTTTTATTGGTTTTATAAGAAATTTTATTGGGTAAATGGTCAGGTTTTAACTTATTGGGTTATCTGTTAAACCGATAACCCAATAAGGATACACTAAGTTATTGTTTTATCCCTATTTATATTATATACATAAATATCTATATTACTTCTACGTATTATATGTTACTTTATGTTATATATATATATATATATATATATATATATATATATATATATATATGCACTATTTATTCACAATGCAGTGATTCACAAAGTATTAACCTATTCAGGGGAACAAAGGAACAATATAAAACTCGGGTATTATCGTATTAGAAAGCTTGAAGCATTTAGTAGCTTCCAACAATTAGGATTTAGTTTTTTTTTTCCGAACTAACATTCAGTTCAAGTTTGAGGATTCTTGTAAACTAAAATGCATTGCGTAAGATTTTGGCGGTAACTAAGATTTCATTTTTTATGTTAGTTGTTACTATTTCTATTTTATGAGTATTTTCTTATTGGTTAAATCGAAAACCGAACGTTAAGGACCAAAAACCGATAAGAAAATGTTTTATTGATTGGTTATTGATTTTACATATTTAAAAACTGAAAATCGATAAACCGAACTAATAACACATAAAACCGAACCGAACCGACCGATGCACACCCCTAGCTACATTGCCAGTTGCCATTTCTATATGTCCTACCCTACACATGCATTTTAAAGATCGGAGATGTTTTACAACTTGCTCATATATACTTGTTACTCTTACGTTCAAATTGTAGCTACTTTTTTGGTTATTACTTTTTCTATACAAGGTGTTGAGTTGTTCAACGATGTACCAACTCATTTTGAAAAAGATAACTTTTGTTTACCCCCTATCTTAGAAGTTGATGTCTAATTTGGATCATTCTCATTATTTAGACAGGGGTTGGGTGGAGAGGTGTATAGGTAAATATTTATTCACATCAGATATTATATTGTGTATTAATTTAAGCGAGCATGGTTAAGTAGTATTGAAGAAATGAAAATGTAGATTATTAATCACGATTAGTTATTTATTCATATTCAATCGCATATCACATATTCAATTATTTAGTGTAAGCATGTAATTTTGCCTTGTAAGTCTCTCAATGTTATCCCTTGCCCTAAAAGTAATTAAGAGTAGAAAACGTGGAGTGTAGAGCTCACTTTTTCCTAGAAATTCCATGTATTAGAGATGGACACACTATGACTCGTTATTGCTTAGCGTGTTTCCAACATCATGGTAGCAGTTACATTACATAAGACCAGAAAGATGAATACTCTCTGAGTTACCCCATGAACATGGGATACATCGTTTAATTAACCTTTTGTTTTCTTAATCAGAAGCTTGATGTGTATTACCATTAAACTTTCTTGTGGTACGAATGCCATTAGATAATATTATATCAATTATATGAGAGATATACATAAACCTAGTTTTACAGCTAGACCGCGGGTTCACATGTCCTATAATTTAATCTTAAATTCGCCTCAGCTTTTATATGTCTCAATTTATATATCATACTTTCCTTTCTAGTTGTTTTAGGAAGAATGACATACATTTTTATTTCGATATATTTTAATTATAAACTTTCTATTTTACCTTAATCATGAATTTTAAATCACACAAATGACACTATAAACTTATCTAAGACCACAAGTAAAAAGTCTTTCCATACAAATGTCTTTATCTTGTTTTAAATCACAAACTTTCAAAATTATTTTCTCTTTCTTAAATTATGTGTCGTCATGATTTTTTTTTTTTATATATATATATAAAAAGAAAAATTTAACTACAAACTTCGTGCTGGTCTGTGCTAAACCGTTGGCAATTAATTTTTATTTTGATAATCTGTCGCTAATCATCACTAGGTAAATAAAATTAGCTTAAAAATTTTGCCGTTCAGCAACAAAATTTCGGTAGTGACGTAATTGGAAAGGAGAGAGCACTAATGAATTATTCCTCCTGAACGAACTCTATAAATAGAAGTCATCTCCCCATACACAAATGAGAGCAAAACTGCTAGAGAAATGGGGCAATCACCACCATTCTTGATCATTATTGTTGTTACTGTTTCGGTGTTGATGATGACCCAATTTTCATATGCAGTACTTTACACGAATTCAAGGTGGATAGTGAATGAGGGAGGTCAGAGGGTGAAGTTGTCATGCGTGAACTGGGTGAGCCATTTAGAAGTCATGGTGGCGGAAGGACTAAGCAAGCAGCCAGTGGACACCATTTCAAAATCCATTACGAACATGGGTTTTAATTGTGTTAGGCTTACTTGGCCTCTTTTCTTGTTTACTAATGATTCTTTGGTTTCCTTAACGGTACGTCAGTCCTTTAATAACCTTGGCCTTGTTGAGTCCATTGCTGGACTTCAAGCTAACAATCCTTCCATACTCGATCTATCCGTTCTCCAGGCTTACCAGGTATGTACGTAATCATTTATCATATTTTCAACTATTAACTTCTATACGCACATATATAATGCAATTAAATGAATTTACACTATACTACTATCAACTTATAAAAGTTAAATTATTATTGTCTTTTTGTTGCTAGTAAGATGGTTTGTTTTCTTGACGGGCTACCTTGACCTATGAGTCTGACTTTTTCTCATATATTTTTGGTTTATTAAGGTTGTAAGAAATTTTAGGTTAGGTTATATATACTATAAAGCCACAAATGTCCTCTCTATATTGCTCATCGGTAAACTAGGATTAGCAATATAAATTTTGCTGTTTAGTTAGAGAATTTATCGATGGTTGATTGATATTGTTTTAGTAGTGATAAATGACAAGAAGTTGGTTGGATGTCACATCCCAATATACGGAAATGTATATCTAATAAGATTGTCACTCATATATGGTCAGCATTGATCTGTTGCATGTTGCTTCTCTTTCTCCTTCTCCTGCCGCTATTTTGTCACGATCCAAAAACAAGGATCATGATGACATTTATCGCAACAAACCTTAATAATAGTAAGCCTCTTATTCAAACTGATACACACAGGGAAAAGAAGACTGAAATGCCCCCAAGATAAAGCTTCTAGATTAAAATCGAACTACATAGATATAATAAAAGCATAAAGAATAAAATCAACACATGCAGTCATAACTTCCAAAACCTGGTGTCAAAGGTGTAAGAACTACCAATATTATTCAGGAGTTAAATACATCAGAAAAATAACTACAAAAGAATAATATATGCCTCTGAATACTAATAAAGATATAATTAATACAGAAAGATAGAGGTGAACTCCGGACGAATGAATGTCCAACCACTACCTTGAGTAATCTGAAGGCGCCCGAAATCAATCAGTCTGAGGCGCACCCAAACCTGAAGCTGCACCGAAAGGTGAAGTAGGAGAGGGTACGGTCCACTTGTACTCAGTAGATATTATAGGCCGATCGAATAAAGTAGAAAATAAAACATACAAAATACACACTAAGGACACGTCACCTGCAATAAGAAAATGTCCCACAATGATAGCCCACACAGTTTGCACTACCAGTTCTAATATATCACATATATTGCAACAACACCCCACAATAGGACACAAGTACGTATTATATCACATTTAAGTAGAACATGTATATATAAGATCATCAAATACAAGTAAAGAAAGATACAACAAATGCATAGATGACAAGTCAATATGGCAATACAATACAACGTAACACAATAAAGTAAGTGCAATGTATATGATGATGATGATGATGCACGAGGTCGTCGTACAACCTCCGGGATCGTCGCACAATCCCTGTATACACCGCCTACGGAGCTAAAGTTTCCCGACGTAGGATCCATGGGGGGTTCGTTAATCCATATACAATCCACATATCTCATATCTCCTTTCCAGCATATCCCTCGAAAAAGGTATTATAAGGTGTTACAATATCTCCTCCCCGGTACATCCCTCGGGGAGGGTTTTAAAAAAGTGTTGTCAATGTTTCTCAAATGTTGTCACGGTGGTACTAATATTTCATGAATGAGTATGATATGAGGATGTAATGCTTACAACCAATCACAATGAGTATTTTCACAACCAACGACATGATATGTTTCCACTGCCAACCACATGATATATTTTCACAACCAACCACAATGATATATTTTCACAATCACATGAGTCAATATCCACTCATTATTTTAGTTTCATCCATAAATTTTCACATGTCTCATATGTCACTAAAGTATGAATATAATCACAATACACCAATGGTACCATATTAAGCATCTTAACAACACAATACAATTATTCACATGTATTCAAGGCTATCAATATCAAATACGACCCAACAAGGTCACACATATCACATAATAACTCAATTTTGATAATTACATCATATATAGGCTGCCACACGAGCATAACACATAAATAACCATTTTTCATGATTAGTTCTCACCCTTAACATGCATTTTGTATCATCATTTACTATCCAACCCAGTCTGAAAGAGTTAAGCCATAACCTACCTCAAAAGTCAAAATCGGTCTGCTACACTTTGAACCCACGACCTTACTTTCCATGAATGACCCCGAACTCCTCTAAAAACATCAAATATGGAATCTATGTGTCAAAGCAAAATCAACGACATGCATATTGACTACTTTTGGTTCGGGGTCAATACGGACCTCCGAAACAGATTTTTCGAAAAAGAAGGACAAAATCATAACTTTACTTTAAAAACACATTTCCCACATTTGTTGAAACCTACAGCTGAAGTCCAAGTCAAATCGAGTAAAAAAACGAGGTTCGAAGAAAATCCATTTTTAAGCTTTACCGGGTAAAATTTTTAAAATTCGAATTAAAATCAAGAATCAGAGTTGTTTTGAAGGTTAAATTGATGAAAAAATAGTAATTGTAAGATTAAAATATTATTCAAGTGAAAATGAATGAAATTTGGGTTTAAAATCAAGCCCTAAGATTTTTGGGGGTTTTGAGAAATTAATCAAGAAATTATTAAGAATATGGTGAATTCTTACCTTAAATCCGTAATAGAATAAAAAAATAGATGTTAATCTAGCTATTTAAGCTCTCACAAGCTTCACTTTTAAGCTCCCTCACTATTTTAGGGTTTAACTCTCAAGAGGCAAAATAAAAAATGAGCAACATGAGCCCAAAAACTGCTATTAAAAGTCCAAATTTTTTGCACCAACTATAGATAAAAAGCTGTTCTTTTTATTTTAAGTCCAATCCGGACTTCGATAGGGTGTCCCTGATTCGTTTGGAGTCCGATATATGCAAATGAACTATAAAACCACACTAAATTCGACGTTCCGAATGCGTTGGCGAATTTGCATTTTAAAAAAAAAATTATTTTCACAAGATTGATCCCCGAAATTCGAAATCATAATATTTCACATCGAGGGTCGAAATGAGATTTAAAAAGTCGTAAAATCACATCAAATATCTTACCACCCTAAAATCGACGTACTAGATTTACAGGTGATATCGAATTTTCCATTTAAGATCATTTCGATCAAATGTGGGTCCCACACCCATATTTTCAATTTTCCAACTTTTTGATCAATAGGTCGAAATGAGCTCGGATGCACCGGGACCCAAACCAGAGATCTACCCAATCTAAAATTGATATTTTGAAGCTGCTGGCGATGTCCATTTAGCCATTCATCACACAAATCAAAAGATATCCACATAAGTCCAAAATAAGACTCTCGAAGCCATAAAAAATCATAATATCGCATAAGTGGTTCCAAAATGCATCGAAAATTATGTCAATCACCCCCATACCCCAGAAATATCATAATGCAACTATAGGAAGGGGTAAAACAATCAAATCACATAAAATCACAAATTTCACATATTTCATCAAAATTTTCAGGTCGTTACACATCCACTACTAAATATCTAGTTTGTCCTCGAACTAAGGCAAAGAAATACCTGAATCAATGAAGAGTTGAGGATAGAAATTACGCATATAAGACTCAACCTCCCAAGTAACCTTATCTACAAGCCGATGTCGCCACTGAACCTTAACCACATGAATAACTCTAAAGTAGAACCGCCTAACATCCCTTGCCAAAATGGAGACCGGCTCCTCAACAAAAGACAACCGCTCATCTAACTGAACCGACTCTTAACGAATGACATGAGACTCATTAGGAAGATAACGATGAGATATCAAAACATGAAAAACTGAATGAACAGATGATAGATCAGAGGTCAAAGCCAACTCATAAGCCACATCACCAACAGTTCGAAAAATCTCAAATGGACCAATATACCTGGAGCTAAGTTTGCCCCTCTTCCCAAACCTCATCACACCCTTCATGGGTGAAACTCGAACGAAGACACGATCACCTACACTAACTATCAAGGCACGAAGTCTACGATTAGCATAACACGTTTGCCAACTCTGAGCCGCTCTAAATCTATCCTAAATGACCCGAATTTTATCCAAAGACTCACGAAGCAAGTCCGCATCTCGAGGTCTCACCTCTAAAATATCAAACCAATCTACTAGGGAGCGATAATGCCTACCATACAACACCTCAAAAAGAGTCATATCAATAATGAAATGGTAGTTATTATTATATGCAAACTCTGCTAAAGTCAAATGTTGCTCCCATTGGCCACCAAAATCCATCACACACGCGCGGAGTATATCTTCTAAAACCTGAATAATTCACTCTGACTGGCCATTAGTCTGGGGTGAAATGATATGCTAAGATCAATTCGAGTACCCAACTCATCCTGAAAAGTCTCCTAAAAGTAAGATGTGAACATAGAACCTCGATCTAAAATAATGAACATCGACACACCATATAGACGCACAATCTCAGGAATGTAGATATGGGCCAACCTCTCAACACTGAATGAGACACGAACTGGAATAAAATGAGCTAACTTGATCAATCGATCCACGATGACCCAAACACTGTCAGAACCATGAGATGTATGAGGAAAACTAGTCACAAAGTCCATAGTGATCCGTTCCCATTTTCACTTGGGAATAGGCAACCTCTAAAGCAATCCACCAGGTCTTATATGCTCGGACTTCACCTGCTGGCAACAAAGACAACGAGATATGAAATCCGCCACATCTCGCCTCATACCACTCCACCAGTAGTACTGCCTTAAATCACGATACATCTTAGTCACACCTGAATGGATAAAATATCCAGAACAATAGGCCTCTTCCAAGATCAACCTAATTCAATCATCCACTCTAAGCACACAAACTCCGCCCCTTATCCTCAAAACTCCATCTGAATCAAGTGAGGCTTCCTTAGTCTCCCCACTTAACATCTTATCTCGAATCAACCTCAATTCAACATTGTCAAACTGATGAGCTTGAATCTGCTCCATCAAAGAAGATCTAGCCTCCACAAATGCCAAAATACGCTCAGGTGTCGAAATATCAAGCCTAACCATCTGGTTAGCTAAATACTGAACCTCTAAGGCCAAAGGCCTCTTCTGGGTAAAAAGATGTGTCAAGCTACCCATTCTAGTCGACTTCCGGCTCAAGGCATCCGCAACCACATTAGCCTTGCCCGGATAGTAGAGAATAGTCAAGTCATAAATCTTAAGCAACTCAAGCCAATGATACTACCTCGTATTAAGATCTTGCTGGATGAAGAAGTACTGAAGGCTACGGTGATCTGAGAAGATCTCACAACGAACTCCATACAAGTAGTGCCTCCACAACTTCAAGACAAACACGATTGCGCATTGCTCCAAATCATGGATAGGATAATTCCTCTCATGAGGTTTCAACTAATCTTAATTAAATGTATGAATCTTTAACCATGTTTGCGCTTGTGAATTTGAAGGTTACACAAGTACAAATTTATTCTCTAATTCGTGATCTCTTTTTATTTTTTTGAATCTTTTAGGTCTTCTGCTTGTTTTTCATCGAAATATCTTTATCATTAGTCAAGTGGAGCAAATATGCCCCTGAAATATTGAAAATAGAAAAATCATGCCTCCGTTTACTTTTTGGCACAAAAATATTCTTAACATTAACCAAGTGAAGCAAATATACTCCTTTCCACTAACGGACTTCAGGTCAATATTTTTTGCTGAGTTAAAAATTTATGTTGTGAAAAAATAATCTCAATTACAATATTACATAATTTATGAACAAAATCAGAATAACAATTTAAGTGATAATATAACGCAATTAGTGAACTGAATCAAATATTAAGAATTTTCAGTAATTGTAATGGCTTCGCTGAAAATGAATCTTTGAATTGAAGAGTTCAGCTGCAAAATTGATTTTTTAGATTGCTTCTAGTTGTCTCAATGGCTTCATCTTAAACGTTAAAACTTTGAATTGATTTTTTTTTTTTTGCTGTTGAAATGGGTTAAGTTACAAATTTGAATCTTTATGGGTTCCACCTGACCACGTGATTGCTTAGGAGTGTTTTGTTCAGTTTACTTATTGTGTTATATGGTTATTCATCTTATTATTTTGATTTAATCACTAATTGTTGTTTTATTATTGCTGAGATTATCTTTTTCAATTTGAATTTTCAGCTCGACAAAAGAAATATTATTTCATACTTATTTTCAGTGGAGAGAGATATTATATGCTTCACTTGATTAAGATAACGGCATTTTTAGTTTAAAAAAACGAAGAACGGGTATAATTGCTCTTTTACCAGTAACTTTGGGGCATATTTGCTCCATATGACTAATGTTAAAAGCATCGTCGTTACGCCAAAAGGCAAATGAAAGACATAATTAATCTATCATGTAGCTTTTTCCCTAATAATGCCAATTGTGTTTCTTAAAAGTTCATAGATCAGTCTAATTAACTTTGGGACTAAAATTCTGTTACTGATGTTGGCAGGCAGTGGTGGCTAGTCTGGGAAATAACAATGTGATGGTCATACTAGACAATCACATCAGCAAGCCTGGTTGGTGCTGCAGCAACTTCGATGGAAATGGCTTCTTCGGCGATCAATACTTCAATCCTGATCTTTGGGTGCAGGGCCTTACCAAGGTTGCCACCACTTTCAACAACGTTACGAATGTCGTTGGTATGAGCTTAAGAAATGAACTTCGAGGGCCTAGACAGAATGTTAACGACTGGTACAGGTATAAAATGCAAATGTATACTTATATGACAAGAGAAAAAGGACAATTAACACTAAATTGTAGAAAGCATTTAGTACTTCATTTTTTTTTATTCGCCCAGAATTTCACTTTCCATGTTGATAGGGGGTTTGGCCTACCCCTATCGTCACCGTGTATATATCACACTAAAAACAAAAAGTACATTGGAGGGGGCTAAATACAAACCTCCAAAGTAAAACTATGCTGTTTGCTCTGCCTCTTTTTGAAGAATTCAACACGGGTGGGTGCAACAATATTTTTCATGAATCCGACCAACATAGCTGAGGGGCAACCAAATCGGCACCTGAAAGAGGTCTATTGACCATTTAAGGCATAAAAAAATGGGAAAACACACACACACAAGGATTCTATCAATAGTTAGAATCCTGCTATATTAGAAAACCTCAGCTAATATTTTCTTGTGACTTCTAATTCTAAAATTGGCGAGGCCAGCTCTATCCATATTATAATCTCCCCTCACATTTCGAGGGAGCTTGCTCAAGTTGAGGAAAATCCTCGAAGTGTCTTGTACTGCACCATGTTAGCTTAGCGATAACAATGAGTGACTTTGACAATTTCAACCATATATTACTTACTAAAGATTGTTTTCGAGCTAGGTACATGCAGAAAGGGGCTGAAGCGGTGCATGCAGCTAACCCTGATGTTCTTGTCATTCTCTCTGGCCTATTTTTTGATAAGGATCTTTCTTTCCTGAGCAAGAGACCACTTAACTTGACTTTCTCTGGAAAGCTTGTCTTTGAAATTCATCGATACAGTTTCACGGATACAAAATCATGGGAAACAGGCAACCCCAATCAAGTTTGTGGACAAATAATGAATGACATAATGAGCAAAGGTGGTTTTCTGTTAGGCCAAGGCTATCCATTGTTTGTGAGTGAGTTTGGGGTGGATCAAAGAGGCATCAATGTAAATGACAATAGGTATTTCAATTGTTTCCTTGGGCTAGCAGCTGAACTTGACTTTGATTGGGCACTGTGGACACTTGTTGGAAGCTATTATTTGAGAGAAGGGGTTGTTGGACTCAATGAGTTCTATGGGGTTTTGGATTGGAATTGGTGTGAACCTAGAAACTCAAGCTTCCTGCAAAGGATCTCAGCCGTCCAATCTCCTTTCCAAGGTACTCCATTTATTATGTTAATTAGATTAGACATAACGGGAAAGGTCAGGAATAGCCCTAACATTGGAAATGATTTAAAGTTTGAACCTCAAAATGCCCTAAATGTTGGTATTTGAATCCAATAGGTGGAAGGATGACAAATTAATTCTTCTCCAATACGTTAGAACCATTTTGACCTTTTTAGTAAATATAATTATCAATTTTCTTAGCAAAGATGGAGAGTTTACCTTGGTTAGGCTTGCAGGGCCAGGATATAACGAGTCTCGCTCCCACAAATTAATCTTCCATCCAATGACAGGGCTTTGTGTTAGAAGAATCTCATTGCTGCAGCCATTGGAGCTCGGTCCATGCTCTGAGGCCGACCCGTGGGACTATGCTCCAACGAAAACGCTGACATTAACAGGAACTTACTTTTGCCTACAAGCAGATAAGTCTGGGCAGGCAGCAAAACTTGGCATAATGTGCACCAACTCCAACTCGAAGTGGCAAGCTATCTCTGACTCCAAGATGCACCTATCTTCTAAGCTACAAGATGGCACTGGTCTTTGCTTAGATGTTGATTCCAAAAATGTTATATTCACAAACACTTGCAAATGCTTGAGCAAAGATAAATCATGTGACCCCGCAAGCCAATGGTTCAAAATCATTGATAGCACCAGGCAACAAAAAACTACAAAATCCTTTCTCCAGAGGAAGCAAATCATTCAATTTGTAGGAAGTACTTTAAGCCATATCTTATAAGTGCTAAAGTAGATGGATAGTTCATTTAGACACAGAATGAAATTTATTTTTCACGCACTTCATAAAATCATATTCATGGAAACTGTACGTGTAACAAAGAAATAAAAATAGATTAGTCACTGAATATAAGTTATTCATCCATGGAATCTCCAGCTTCAAATGGTGTGTAATATTTGTAACGCAAGAAGAATTAAAGCACATCAGTAGCACAATTGCTAACCATTGGGAAAAACCTACTTTCACTTATGATATTAAAGATACTTCCTCAATCACATAGAATGCGAATGAGATCTATGACCAGTCTTTTTGGGGAATGAACGGAGTACCCTTCTGTGAATTGGTGCGCGGATTATGCAACAAATGTTTTCTTAAGTACTTTGTGTGTCTCTACAAATCATCCGTTCAAGTTTAGAAGCCAGATTTTGGTAACCATAAGCATTTCAATTTATTGGATTTAAATCCGTAACATAGTTTGTGTAAAGTTGTCCAGAAAAGTCACTTGCACGCTGAAACTTCACAGGCGACACTTGCCCCCTACCCTTATTAAAAGTAGAACTAGAATCCCCTCAGACATACAAAGCCAGTAGGCAGTAACTTTTTGATAAACTAATCTAACTTGAATGATTTCATAGATACAAAATAAACATAAGTGACTTTGGTAGAAAATTTGCTATAATTAGATGACCATTTTAAGTAATCCAGTCGCGTGCAGATCTGTTTAGTCAATAATGTCACCCTGAGGGTGATGCCAACATTCTTAACACAATGCCATTCAAGCTTGATGAATCTGCTCGGGCTGCCTTATACTAACGTAGTAACATAATTATTCTCTCATAAAATGGGAATGTGATTCTTGAAAAATCTTAGGCTACTAAAATTATACTCAATAAGCTGAACTGTTTGACAACAACAACACTTGTAGAAAGCACAAGAAGTGGTGGCAAGTAATTGGCAACCAACATAACTACACAAACTGCTATATATGATAAATATAGTAGTGCCCTGCTGGTTTTTTGTACAATCATTTGGTGCCCAAAGTTCACTGCTTTTCATAATTTGGACTTCCACCGTAAAAAGCCCATACTATGGGGTTTTGTAGTCCACCCTACCAAGGGGGTTGCTTTCCAGTAGATCAAACCTGAGACCTTTGGTTAAGAGTAGAAAACCTTTACCATTCTACCGCAGCCTGCGGTGATAGTAACCTTTTCTTTCCTTAATTAAGAAACCTTATTAACATATACACCATAATTATAATATGTCTAGAGAATGAATTAACAAATTAAAAGTTGGAAGTTTAGGTTGTGAGAATGGGAGGAAGAAAATCTGATTTGGTACCAAGAACAGGTGCCTTGGTGTCAGGAAAGCATTGTGCTCCAGGTAGTTCAGCGACCTCTCCATTTTCAGTAACACCAATAGGGTAAGTAAGAAGGTGTCCAGGCAAATCATGAATGAGGTTCTCACTTGAATACATATCCCAATATTTGTCAGCAACTTTGTTCACCTTCCGGATGCATTCCACGCTCTCTGGATTAAGGAAACTGTTATCTAACATGCCCAAGTGCTCATACCATAACGCCATCCGGAATCCATGAACCTGACCCCTTGCTGGCTCCCCCACACAGAGATGAAATGGTTGGTAGGCTCCCATTGCTATTTCTGAGTCTCTGGCACCATCCATTGACCTTTGATTGATGTTAGCTGATCCAACAATAATGTATTCATCATCCACTGCAAATAAAACACACAAAAATAATAATGAAGTATTTAATTTGGAAATATATAATAAGATATGCAATGATTTCTAATTGAACTTGCCTATCATCATTTTGGCATGTACATAAATCATGAAACGTCTGGCTTCTTGAGCTTTTTTATAGTCTGAATCGGGTTCAGGTGATTCAGAAGGCTCATATTCTCCTCTCTTCTTTGTTTCCCTATTGCCAAGGCAAAAGAAACTCAAGTAGTCCTTGGGATTTGCTACAATTCCTTTGGATTTTAGAGCTTGAAGTATATCAGTGTACATCATTTGCATGGTCCTCCTTTGCCAATCCAGTATCGCTTGTACAGATGCACTCTCAGGAAGGCCCTCTGGCCACATTGGAACCACAACATAAACCGTAAACCTTTCCCCTGCTTCAATTTTGCTAACTATCTTCAACGACAGCTCCTTTGGGATCAACTGTAGAGCATTAATGTCTTCATCCTTGATATCATTAGAGTACCACGAAAAGGAGCTTCCTAAGAAGTACTGGTTTTCAATGTATATGAAATTCTTTGCACGGCGAATGGCATTAATATATGCATCCTGTATGCTTCGATCAATGATGTTGTCCTTGCCACTTATAAGACCAGACTTGGCTGCCTCCTCAGGAGCATCAGGAAAGCCAAAGGCTGCTCCCCCATCAATTGATCGAAAAACTTGAACATTCCATGTGTCATGATCATCAGGAAACATAATCGGTGATGGTGGTATGATTATATTATCGATATCCCTCAGGTTTATAAGCAAGTCCTTCCCACCTTGCTTCCTCCACCTCTGTTCAAAATTGAAGAGCACATCCCAAGCAGCTGGCCCTTCTAGTCGGCAATGGATATCGTGCCAAGGCTCTCTTGGTCCCCCTTTTTGAATTGAAGTACCAGTGAAATTTGGTTGGTGAAAATCATCATGATGTGCTGTGTCCAAAGTCCTGAAAAGGGGGTGAAATTGTGTATCATATCTGCCATCACAAAGATCAATCCCACCAATATAACTCACAATTCTCCTCCTCTCCCTGTCTCCATTAGGCAATTCTCCATCAACAATTACAATCTTTTGATGATGAGTAAACATTGTCCCAATCTCTATGTTTTGAATAATGCTCCTTCCATCATCAGGATTTCGAGGACACAACACACAATTTACTTCAGTGTCTCGAAAATAATTTGCAGTTTCTTCATCATGTGTAGCCATTAGCCCATCTTGTTTCAACACAGGAACAGACGTTCTGTCATCCCAGACCAGCATTAGAACTCTCACACCTTCATTAGCTTTCTTCTTAAGCAACTCCCCGAGCGTTATGTCTCCACCAGGCTTAGGCCTCCTCTTGTCCCTTATCAAGGTGATCTCGGTATAAACAGACCATCCAGTTATGTAAATCAAATGCCTGGCATTAGTTATGGCATCAAAAATATCTTCCCAACATCGCTGTGGCTCATAAAACTTGCCACCAGTAAGAGGGATTTTCGGGATGAAATTATCAGGAACATGAGTATCTTGGTAAAGGGTGACCCTGCATCCTTGTCTTTGACTAAAGAATGTGTAAGGAACTCCAGGAAACCTTGTGACTTTTATCCCTCTGTTCCAATTACATTCCCTTGTGACATCGAAGTACTGCAACTTCACATGAATTTTAGAGTGTCCATGCACGGGTTTTCGTTCTGTATTGAGAATTTCAAGCCATTCATCAACAACTTCTCCATGTATCAGCTGTTCAACCGGCAAGTAAGCTCTTCCAATGAGTTCTGCTCCAATTGGATTATCAACTTTGACAGTGAATATGACATCAGAAGCCATATGGGCACAGTAAATGTGGAAGGACTCATACCACCGCGGATTTTTGTGTTCATCCAGCAATCTGGTTCTGCCAACTCTAGCTTTTTCAAGATCAATGGTCGCATACAGTCTTGACGCTGTCTTGTTGAAGCCAATAGCTCCCTCAATACCTTGCACCACCTACAAGAAAATAAGTACATTATGAAACTGCTAATAAGCAAACTATTTTGTTACTGTCTCGTGGAAAGTTAATTTGACCATTATTGGAAGCTAAGTTGGACTCATTAATTCATTTTATTTTACATTAAAGTTATATAAAGAATAGATATCAAAAGTACTAACACAGAACTATAACCATGCCTCATTTTCAAACTTCAAGTTTGTCTGGGTCAAGAATGAAGGTACTATTTCTTCATTTTTATTGAATTGTTGATAAGCAACACTACTCCAACCTCTCTATAATTCCAAGTTCCTCTTATAGAACAAAAAGAACTAATACATTATATAAGTTAGCAAAAAATGACTTAATTTAAACTTTTGAAAGTAAAAAGTACGAATATTTTGGGAAAACAAAAATAGTTTAACTCCATATTTTATCATTTAATTTGTAGTTTCTTCATAACATTTTCATTTAGCACTTAAAAATGGCTTTGACCAAAGTCTATTACCACATCTAAATATCAAATATGGTAGAGTAATTTGAGACAAACGTACCTATTACTAATTATTGGAGAATATCGCGGATTAACTAGCACAAAATCACACATAAAACAAATAGAAGGGAAGATATAACATGCGAAATTAATGATGTTCGACGATTATATTCTGCAAGCAGAAGCAGAGAGAGTTTTCAATAATGAAGAACAATACAAAAGATACACAATTCGAAACCCCTTTATTTTATATATCCCAAGTGAGTCCTAAACCTACTTGCTAAATGGAACCAAAAATATAAGAAAATCTAATAGAATTGGGTTCCGAAAATGCAGATCACTACATCGCGATTGCACTGTATTCAGAATCTCTACCTCTATTGTGCACTGACCCCGCCAGAATCGCGACAATTTCAGAACTTTTGCTGTTATCTCGGCGTGATAGCACTCGAATAAGACATGAGCTATTAATAACCAATTGTAAGACTTCCTTTTGAGTCGGGTCTCATTTCGGATCCACAAAATTCGAGGCATAAACAAAGAAATTTTCTCATTGGCATGAATTGTCTTCATCAAGAAGAACAAAAATCTCTTTTCTTTGTCCTCAACTTTGGCGAAGGTTTTGAGTATTGTTGACATCAATATAGCCTAGTGATGCCTGAATTTATTGACTAGGGTTGCTCCAGTCATCATATCAACTGGATTACCATGTGTAGATATTTTTCTCATATCGATTCTCTCTTTTTATATAATGTCTAGGATAAAATAATACCTTACTCATCTATATTTCTATCTTTTGTTGGAACATCAAACTCTTAGTAAGATAACTGACACAATAATTATCACAAAATAATGAATTCTTCTTCTGAGTCGAGATAAGATCACTTCCAAGCTTTTTAGCCAAGTAACCTCTTCCATTGCTTCTAAAATGCGGCATATTTCCAGTGTTTACGGAAGATATGCAACAACAAACTGTAAAGTCGCCTTCTAAGAGTGTGATATTACTATAAATAGAGAGAACATAATAGGTCTGAGATCTTCTTTTATTCAAGTCTACCGTAATCTGAATCAATATGGCCAAAATCGAGTCTCCCACTTGTCTTGGTCAAAAGTCAAGCCCACATTTATAGTATTCTTACCGGTTGGTTTGAAAATAAGTTATACCGGAATTAATTATATTGGAATAAGTTATGTTGGAATTAGTTATCTTGAAATAAGTTATCTTGTATTATTTTTTTGTGGTGGTTTGGTTTGTGGTGCTAAAAATAACATGTAGTGCATTGTTTGTAAAAATATATTGTTTGTTTACTAAAATACTCTTCACAATAGTTAGTTTAATTATTTTCCTTCATATTAAATCATACAAAAGAAATTAAAAAGTTACTAATTTTTTTTTTAACTTTATTAATTTCTTTTTCCTAAAAATATATATTAAGAAATTTATGTTGATATTTCTTAAATGTGTATGAAGCTCTAATATTTCATGTTAAATTACTTATTTTGGTCTAAATTTCATAAAATATTGATAATCTCATTTTTGGTCAAAAAAAAAAATCATCATAAAAAAAATGTGAAAAAGAATTATTCTCATTTTTCATTATTTAGTATCATTAATATTTGGAGAGTCAAATTGTATTTTAAAAAAAAAAAATTCAAATATTTTTAGCTAAATATAAAAATATTTTTAATTTAATAATTAAGCATGTATTAAGCTATAAAGGGAATGTTAACATACTTTAATAACTTGTCCATGATAAATTTGTTAGGAAAAATGAAAATTTATGTTCATGATAAATTTGTTAGGAAAAATAAAAATCTATATATGTGTGAAATGAAAATATAGAGTTTGAGGGTACTTTAGTCATTTTATATTTTATACCAAGGATAACTTAAATTGGGATAATAATCCCACCATATCTATGAATAACTTATTCCGGGACTAATTATTAGTCCCGGAAAAAGTAATCCCAGATATTGACAATCAAATGAGTGCATAAAATTTTTATCCCAAAATTATTATTTTATTCTGAGATTATTTACATTAATACCGCAAACCAAATGGCCCCTTAAATTATTCCAAGTTCCACTTTCACTACTTTCAACATTAGCAACATATGAAAATGTCAAGGAGACTTACATAATGGTAGAGAGATTTTAGAGATGGATTCAATTTGTTGAAGATAATGTGAAGGTAGAATAAATTTATTTTGTCAGAAATTCGATCAAGGGGAAGAATTCTTCGATACAACAACAACATACTTATTATGGATAAGTGTACGCAGTTCATATCACTACCAATAAAAAGTTATTTTCGATAGACCCAGGTAAAATTCTTGGGTGTTTGTCCTAATTTTTTTTTAATCATAATTGAATTTTTCACATTTGGCTAATCCTTTCTGTTGTTACAAAAGATTTATAACTCTATAAATAGGGTTCAGTCCTTCCACTTGGTAGCATCACAATGTAGTCATGAGAGCTTGGAGTTTTGTTTAGTTGGGGAGAATTTTGTGAGGCACAAACATTACTGTGTTCACTTATGTTAGCCTCATTTTATTCTGAGAGTTCGTTTCAATTGGCTGAAAAAAGGTTTTTAAAAAGTACTAAAACATTTCTTTAAAATGCTGAAACTAAAATAATCGGTTATGTGTTTAGATAAGTGTTGAAGTTGAAAAAATATTATTGTTGTGTTTGGTAGACAAGTGCTTCAAAATTTCTGAAATATCTTGAAACTGTTAACATTATAAAAAATTGATTACAGTAAGAATTTTATTTCAATATTTAATATTTATTAATTACTTTTTTAACCAAAACCAGCTATAGATCTCTTGTCGAAACAAATTACAGAATTTTCCATGCAATCCAAGTTTTCATATTACGGAATCATATAACCACGAGGAATGTGAAAGTTAGAAATTCAATCTTTCATCATTTTAGTTTATAAGAAGCTAACAAATAAAAGAAGAGGAGAAAAGATGAGAAGAAACGCAGAGCGAAGATGCAGGGATGGCAACTGTGAAAAAAATTGAGAGAGAGATTTCTCAGCTTTGGTAATGTGGGGATTATAAAATATATTAAGGATAAAAAAAGTAAAAGGATTGGTCAAAATTTTAAGCCAAAAAAAAAAGTAGGGATACTCCAAACTTTTAACTTTTTGTTATAAAACAAGAGTTTAAGTTAGTGCATCGTCGGTGTAGTTTTTTTTTACACCATCAGGTGACATTTACCTGTTGTAGCAGGTCATTCATTTTTATATTTTTACCTGATAAATGAATGACCTACTACAGCAGGTCAAAGTTACATGATGGTGTAATAAAAAACTACCCCGACGGTGCACCAAACTTAAATTCATAAAACAATAAAGAACAAGAAGAAGAGTAGAGAAAAAAAAAGAGTGATTCTTATTTCTTCTCTTGATGGATCATTTACAATGAAGGAAACCCTTCTATTATAGGGGGAATTTGCCTCTAGTTTCACACTAAAAGACAAATATATCAAATCTTGATAGACATCAAATAGATCGTGATAGATCTTGATAGACATTCACTATAATTGATATATATCATAACACTCCCCCTTGAATGTCTAACAATACGCATATAAGCTACCTCATTAAAAACCTTACAAGGAAAAGGAGTACAACGCATATTAACTCCTCCTAATAAGAACATCCTTGAATCTTTGCATTCCGATCTTGTGCACCATCTTCTTGAAAGTTGCAGTTGAAAGAGACTTAGTGAATAAATCAGCCACATTGTCACTTGAACGAACCTGTTGTACGTCAATATCACCATTCTTTTGGAGCTCATGTGTGTAGAAGAGCTTTGGCGAAATGTGTTTCATTTTATCTCCTTTTATGAATCCACCTTTCAATTGTGCTATGCATGTTGCATTATTTTCATATATAATTGTGGGTACTTTTTCATATTTCAAGCCACATTTTTCTTGAATGAGATGTATTATGGACCTCAACCACACACACTCTCGGCTTGCTTCATGAATAGCTATAATCTCAGTGTGATTCGATGAAGTGTCTACGATAGACTGCTTTATTGATCTCCAAGATATGGCAGTACCCCCACATATGAATACATAGCCTGTTTGAGACCGAGCTTTATGCGGGTCAGATAAGTACCCACCATCAGCATAACCAACAAGATCGAAACTGCAATCTTTAGAATAAAATAAGCTCATATCGGTAGTCCCCTTTAGATACCGTAATATGTGTTTGATCCCATTCCAATGTCTCATAGTAGGAGCAGAACTATACCTTGCTAGCAAATTTACTGAAAAGGCAATATTAAGTCTTGTAGTATTTGCAAAATACATTAATGCACCAATTGCACTAAGATGTGGTATTTCAGGACCAAGGAGTTCCTCATTCTTTCCTTGAGGTCGGAATGGATCTTTATTCACATCAAGTGATCGAACAACCATCGGAGTACTTAATGGATGTGCTCCATCCATATAAAATCATTTCAACACCTTTTCTGGGTAGGCAGGTTGATGGACAAAGATATCGTTTGTCAAATGCTCAATTTGCAAACCAAGGCATAACTTTGTCTTTCCGAGATCTTTCACCTCAAATTCTTTCTTTAGGTAATCAATTGCCTTTTGAAGCTTTATTGGCGTTCCAATAAGGTTTATGTCGTCGCCATAGACAGCAAGTATAACAAACTCCGACGTTGTTTTCTTTATGAAAATACATGGGCAAATTTCATTATTCGTATAACCTTCTTTAGATAAATATTCACTAAGATGGTTATACCACATGCGTTCAAATTGCTTCAAACCATACAATGATCTTTGCAATCTAATGGAATACATTTTCCGAGGCTTTGAACTATATGCTTTCAGTATTTTAAATCTTTCGGAAATTTTCATGTATATCTCATTATCAAGTGATCCATATAGATAGACTGTTACCACATTCATCAAATGAATTTCAAGTCTCTCATGGACAGTGAAACTAATAAGATAACGCAATGTTATTGCATCTATAACTGGTGAATATGTCTCATCATAATCGACACCAGGCCGTTGTGAAAATCCTTGTACAACAAGGCGTGCTTTATACCTTTGTATTTCATTTTTATCATTTTTTTTCGCACAAAGACCCATTTATAGCCAACAAGCTTAACACCATTAGGTGTTTGAGTTATAGGTCCAAAAACTTCACGTTTGGCAAGTGAATTCAATTCAGATTGAATTGCTTCTTGCCATTTTGGCCAGCCATTTCTTTGTCGACATTCTGTTTCAGATGGAGGTTCAAGATCCTCTCTATTTTGCATGATTTTCGTTGCAACATTGTATGCAAAGACATGATCCACTACTATTTCAGATCGATTCAAATTAGTTTCAACATCACTTGAATTTAAGGATAGTTCCTCATTTTCTGGAGCCTCAGGCTCATTGATTCCTTCAGGAATATCAACATTGCTCCAATCTTGAGCTTCCATATGAGGATCTTTCTTAGTGTCATCTTGACCATTTGTTTTTCTTTTTCTTGGATTTCGATCCTTAGAACCTAATGGTCTGTCACGCTTCAAGCGTGCTTTAGATTCATTAGCTATGACACTACTGGATGGTCCTTTAGAGACATCAATTCGAATTAGGACATTATTCTCAGCAGGAATATGTGATTTGGTGATCCTTTTCAAATCAGTAAATGCGTCCGACATTTGATTTGTAATTTTCTGCAGATGAATAATTTTTTGTACTTCTTGCTCACAAATAGAAGCACGTGGATCAAGATGAGATAGTGATGAATTTTTCCACAAAATTTCTCTTTTGATGTCACTATCTTCTCCCCCTAATTTTGGAAAAACTATTTCATCAAACCGACATTCTACAAATCGAGCAGTAAACATATCTCCAGTTAATTGTTCAAGATAGCGAATAATGGAGGGTGATTCAAACCCAACATAAATTTCTAATCTTCTTTGGGGGCCCATCTTGGTGCGGTTTGGTGGTGCTATAGGCACATATACACCGCACCCAAAAATTCTCAAATGAGATATATTAGGCTCTTGACCCAAAACCAATTGCAACGAAGAAAATTTATAATAATTTATCGGTCTAAGACGAACAAGTGTTGCAGCATGCAAAATTGCATGACCCCAAACAGAAGTGGGCAACTTAGTTTTCATAACCAATGGTCTTGCTATCAACTGCAGAAGTTTAATTAATGACTCAGCAAGGCCATTTTGAGTGTGAACATGGAGTACAGGATTTTCCACTCTTATCCCAATCGATAAGCAATAGTCATTAAATGTTTGTGATGAAAATTCGGCAGCATTATCAAGGAGAATAGACTTATTTTGATTATCGAGAAATTGTGTCCGTAATCGTATTATTTGTGCCAACAAATTTGCAAATGCGAAGTTGCAAGATGACAAAAAGCACACATGAGACCATCTAGATGAAGCATCTATTAGGACCATAAAGTATCTAAATGACCTACTAGGTGGGTGAATGGGTCCACAAATATCACCATGTATGCGTTCCAAGAATGCGGGGGACTCAATCCCAACTTTTGTTGGCGATGGCCTCACAATCAGCTTGCCTTGATAACAAGCATTGCATGAAAATTCACCATTCGAAGAAACCTTCAAGTTCTTTAATGGATGCCCATTTGAATTTTCTATGATTCGTCTCATCATTATTGATCCTGGATGTCCCAGACGATCATGCCAAAGTACGATAGTATTGGAATCAGTAAACTTCCGATTTACTATAGAATGTGCCTCAATTGCACAAATCTTTGTCCAATACAGGCCAGAAGATAAAGCAGGAAACTTTTCAATAACACATGTCTGCCTAGAGACATTCTTGGTGATACCAGGATATTCAAGATTCATCTCATCAATTGTCTTGATATGATAACCATTTTCACGGATATCTTTAAAACTCATCAAGTTTGTTTGAGACTTAGGAGAAAACATGACATTATTTATGATGAGTTTAGTTTTCTTGGGCAAGATTATAATGGCTTTTTCGGAGCCTTCAATCAAATTAACACTACCAGAAATTGTAGTGACATTAATATTGCCCATGTTTAGATGAGAGAAATATTTCTCGTCTTTGAATATCGTATGTGTAGTGCCAGAATCAATCAAACATATATCTTCACAATTTAACAGCTTACTTTGAAAATTATCCATATCTTCAAATAAAATGACATACACCAAATAAGATATATATTAAATTTTTGTACAAAGTGAAAGCTTATACTATAAGAAATTATTAATCCGACATTACTAAGCAATTGAAAAGAATATGTCCAAAAACTATTGAAACAATATAATATCTGATAAGGAATCTAATACGTAATATATTATTTATAATTAATAGTATGGAACAGTATCACGCAATACATATAATAATAATATAATATTATTATATTATATTTTGTCCTGTACATTAATATGCAAATATAATATTATTATATTATATTTTCGGAACACTTATGGATAAGTAATGATTATATGTGAATATTATATTAAAAATATTAACATGCAAAACTAATATTAATATTAACATGCAAAATATTAATATGCAATAATGAACACAATAGAAGTTCGTGCAAGTTGCACGTATCATCGTCGTCTTTTTTTTATTTATTTAATAATGAAGAAATTAAAATTCCATTCACTTTAATAATAAATTACAATAATATAATTGAACTAATCAATGCGAATTAAAAATCAATACTCATGCAAACAACTACTTTTACATGATTTTTATTCTCTAACTCTTATCAACAATAAAAAAAATTTAAAAGCATTCATTCTTCCATGTTTACGGAACCATCACCAATCAAGTGATCAATCTTTCCTTCAGGGTGCTCGTAAAAATCTGCTACAGCCAAGCATGTGATGTCAACATTATTTTCAGAGAGAAAGTTAGCCTCGAAATTTCTCTTTTTCTTCTTTAGTGATGCTTGATAAAGGTCCACTAAGTACTTGAGAGCACGACAATCACGTGAATAGTGTCCTTTTTCACTACATCGAAAATAAGTAATTGTTACACGTTTCTTATCTTTTTTCTTTTTGTTAGATGAATGATTAACACCCGAAATAGAATTTCTTTCTTGGTCATCACGACCACGACCAGGGCCGCGACCTTTTTCACGCTTAGCATGGTGAGCGTGCACATCATTCATCTTAGGGATGGTGCAGATCCAGTTGGTCGGTTCTCGTGATTTTTCATCAACAAATCATTATTTTATTCAGCCATGAGAAAATGAGAACTCAGTTCAGTATACTTCTTGAAACTCTTTTCTCGATATTGCTGCTGTAATATCACATTCGAGGCATGAAAAGTGGAGTGTGTTTTTTCCATCATATCGTCATCATTGACCGTCTCTCTACATAGTTTCAATTGAGAAGAAATTCTGAACATGGCAGAATTATATTCATGAACAGACTTGTAGTCTTGAAATCTTAGATGCATCCACTCATATCATGCTTTCGGGAGGATGACAATCTTTAAGTGGTCAAACCTTTCTTTTAGGCTATTCCACAATACGAGTGGATCCTTAGTAGTAAGGTACTCAATTTTCAGAACTTTGTCAAGATGATGACACACGAAAATCATAGCCTTAGCACGATTTTGACTAGATGTTGTATTTTCATTCTTTATGGCGTCTTCACGACCCATAGCATTTAGGTGGATTTCAGCATCCAACACCCATGAAATATAGTTCTTGCCCGAACTTTGAAGGGCAACGAACTCACACTTCGTAAGATTGTTAGCCATAAAAAAAAGAAAGAAAAATAATAATACCTTAGCCTTAGCCTTCAAATTTGAGACGGTAGAGTCTCGTGCTGATAACGTATTATAAAACAATAAAGAACAAGAAGAAGAGTAGAGAGAATAGAGAGAGTGATTCTTATTTCTTCTCTTGATGGATCATTTACAATGAAGGAAGTCCTTCTATTTATAGGAGAAATTTTTCCCTAGTTTCACACTAAAAGACAAATACATCAAATCCTGATAGACATCAAATAGATCTTGATAGACATTCACTATAATTGATATATATCATAACACTTTTGACTTTTTAAAAGCAAATTTTGTTTATTTTAAGCATTTTTTAATTGCCAACATTCCAAAAAGTTTTTCTTTTTTAAAAAAGAAGGTTAAAAGCAAGTTTGATTAGCTTTTAAGTCGATCCAAACACTCAATGAGTGAATTTTGTAAGGTTATTTATTTTGATATTTTCTAATCTCTTTTACATAGTGAATTATTTTTGATTGATCGAATTATATTAAATTATTATGTTTTTTTTTGTACATTTCTATTTTGTCTTTTTATTTGATGTCTTTCAAAGTTTACTTTGTTAGTTTCCCCATAACACTTATTTCGATAGTAACAGAATAGAATAAAATGATACCGGTTTAGGACTTGTCATATCAAATATCTCGAGAACCTTTTCATTAGAGAACTGTTGAGAAAACGTCAACTTCCCGACCCATATGTATGAAGTAATCTCCATTCCTAATATTTTCATTACAACATCAAAATTCTTAATCTCAAACTCATTACCTTGTTGCTCCTTTAATCGAACAATAAGTAAAATGCTCTTTAGTAGTAATTGTTGGGTTCGACATCGAGAGGGCGTCATGTGGAAGCTATTAGTTGCAAACTATTGAGACGATAATTCAGACAAAAAGAAAAATAATATTAAAAAGCTATATTATTGATATGATTTGGCCAAACGACCTACATATAAAACATAAAATTCAAAACATAGAAGCTAATGAGAGAGAAAATCTCCCCCTAAACTTGACTCTTAAAAGACTACATTGTGGATGTTATTATTTTATTGTATGAGAAGAGGGTCTTCTATTTATAAATGCCCAAAACCCTTTCCTCTAAGAGAGATGTTTGCCAAATATGGAAAAGTTTTATATTTTCCTTTCAGGAAAAGTAAAAGTACTTATGGTTATGTTTATTTTCCTTACAAGAAAAAGTAAAACTTAAATTTGGTAAGAAAATCGGGGCAAAAATCCTAACAAATCTCCCCTTTTTGGCTTGATTTTCTGGCAAAATATTCTTGATCCTTCTTCTTCACACGGTCTTCATATATCAACGATCTTCATATACCACTGTTGCTTACCATTATTAAAATTTGATATGGGTTAAAAGTTGGAGCCTTATGCATTAAAAATAAACACACGAGTTGATAAGATTAAAAGTAGAGCCTTGTGCATTGAAAGTGAGCACAGGTTAAGAGTGGAGCTCATGCGTTAAAAATAAATGCACGAGTTGAAAGGATCCCAAGCGTTAAAGCAAGAATGAGTTGAAAATTAATTTTGGCTTTAAAGATGGATTAGCAGCAGGATTGTTGAAATTTTATTTGAAATTTTTCCTCCACATGTAGTTTGACAAAAATCTTCATTATCGCCCAAATTGTTGCAGCTTAATTTTGAAACCGCTTTGAACCTGTTTAATCTCGTCTCACCACACCATTGGATCTTTGAACCTTAGGCTCTGATACCACTTGTTGGGTTCGAAATCGAGAGGGCGTCATGCGGAAGCTATTAGTTGCAAACTATTGAGACGATAATTCAGACAAAAAGAAAAACAATATTAAAAAGCTATATCATTGATATGATTTGGCCAAACGACCTACATATAAAACATAAAATTCAAAACATAGAAGCTAATGAGAGAGAAAATCTTCCCCCTAAACTTGACTCTTAAAAAACTACATTATGGATGTTATTATGTTATTGTATGAGAAGAGGGTCTACTATTTATAAATGACCAAAACCCTTTCCTCCAAGAGAGAGGTTTGCCAAATATGGAAAATTTTTATATTTTTCTTTCAGGAAAAGTAAAAGTATTTATGGTTACGTTTATTTTCCTTACAAGAAAAAGTAAAACTTAAATTTGGTAAGAAAATCGGGGCAAAAATCCTAACAGTAATAAGAACTTTGTCCCTATGTTATTCTTGAGTAATCATCAATCAATATCATAAACTACTTTGCACCACTCTTGAAGAGGATTGTATTCGAATCCCATAAGCCTAACTGTACCTAATTCAACTTGTCTTGATCTTGTACTTTTTTGTTCTTGTTGAATTTTATATTGGGTTCAATTGGTGTGAATGGAAAATGAAAAGTTTCTTGAAAGGGACACAACTCTTCGAGTAAAAAACACACTATTTCGAAAAAAGGTATGATTATTTGGATGGTTATGGCTGTTCGAAAAAGACATACTCTTTCGAATGGATAGGATACACCTTTCTGGTGAACCATTACCACCTTTTCGGTCAACCATTGCCACCTTTCGAAAGGGGAACTTAATTTCTATATAAACCTGCATTTTTCCACAGGTTTGGTATGAATTTTTCTGCACTTGAAAATATTTCTTCTCTTCTAAAATACTTTGCATGATCATTTAACTATTAAGTGAGTTCGATCGTTTGAGGTACCACTATAGTCGGATTGTTAAGTCATTTTATTCTGGGAAAAAAATTCCGCAACCTCGGGTACTTGAGGGGAATTATTTCCTTAAGGACACTCCGTGAATTCGGAGGACTTGGTTTTTTCTGCTTCATCTAATTTTCTTTAAAATACTGAAAACACCCTTGTTTGAAAGGTTATTTTTTATCTTGTGTTGAAGGTGTTGGAAACTTCATAAGTGTTCTTGATTTATTCTTGAACTTGTGTTGAAGTTGTTTTGCCAAAATACAGATTTTTGTGTACCCGAAACAACAATCTTAAGGAAATAATTGGAGGAAAAAAATTGCTTGTTTGGTGAAATTTTCTTTTCATTAAAGTTTTTTTTTTCATAATCTGTATTGCTTGATTTCTGGACATGTCAATTATAAAACATTTCAAAAACTGATTAACTTAGAAGTTTTGCAAAACTTTGAGTGCAATAAATCAAAATGTCAAACTTGTGTGGAATCAAAGTATGCTAAGCATCCGTATAAGTCCGTTGAAAGGAATTCCAATCCATTAGACTTAATTCACACTGACATTTGTAATATGAAGTCAACACTATCTCGTGGTGAAAAAAAGTATTTTATAACTTTTATTGATATTGCACTAGATACTGTTATGTTTATTTGCTAAACAGTAAAGATGAAGCAATAGATGCGTTTAGGCAATATAAAACAAAAGTTAAAAATCAGTTAGAGAAAAAGATCAAACCGATAAGAAGTGATAGGGGCGGAGAATATGAATCTCCCTTTGCGCAAATATGTGCAGAGAATGAAATTTTTCGTCAAACTACGACCCCGTATTCACCTCAACCAAATGGAATTGCGAAAAGAAAAAATCGAACCTTAAAGAAAATGATGAATGTCTTACTTATAAATTTAGGTTTACCACAAAACTTGCCGGGGGAACCTATCCTTACAGCTAACCGAATACTCAATAGAGTGCCCCATAGTAAGACACAATCAATTCCATATGAAAAATTGAAAAAAAGGAAGCCCAACTTGAAATATTTCAAAGTGTGGGGGTGTCTAGCGAAGGTCCAAATTTCTATGCCTAAAAGAGTAAAGATAGGACCTAAAATGGTGGACTGCGTGTTCATAGGATATGCTAGAAATAGTAAAGCATGTCGATTTTGATTCATGAATTCGAACATCCGGATATCAATGAAAATATGGTAATTGAGTTGGATAATGCTGAATTCTTTGAACACATTTATCCATATAAAACTAGACATGAACAGTCTAGTGGGGGGTCTAAACGACCTCGAGATGAACCAAGTGAGGATGTACATAATGATGAGAATCCAAGACGTATTATACGTCAAAGAACGTCAACTTCATTTGGATCGAATTTTGTAACATTTCTATTAGAAAATGAGCCTCAAATATTTAAAGAAGCGATGACGTCTTCAGATTCATCCTTTTGAAAAGAGGCAGTCAATAGTGAGATTGATCCAATCTTAAGCAACCATACGTGGGAATTGGTTGCTCTTTCTCCAGGAAATAAACCTTTAGGTTCTAAATGGATCTTCAAAAGAAAAATGAAGGCGGATGGTACTATTGACAAATATAAGGCAAGACTTGTAGTAAAAGGCTTCAAACAGAAAGAAGGCCTTGATTACTTTGATACATACTCGCCAGTAACAAGGATAACGTCAATTCAAATGTTAATTGCCTTGACGGTTGTATATGGTCTTGAAATCCATCAAATGGACGTGAAAACAACATTCCTAAATGGAGAATTGGAGAAAGAAATCTACATGGAACAACCTGAGGGTTTTGTGGTTCCAGGAAAAGAAAATAAGATGTGTAAACTTGTTAAGTCACTTGATGGACTAAAACAAGCATCTAAACAGTAGCATGCGAAGTTTGACCAAATCATGTTGGCAAACGGGTTTAAGATAAATGAATGTGATAAATATGTTTACATTAAAGACACTCCAAATCACCAAGTCATTATTTGTTTATATGTGGATGATATGTTGATCATCAGTAGAGACATTTCTGACATAAATGCTACAAAACGAATGCTCGAAAGCAATTTTGATATGAAAGACCTTGGAGTTGCAGATGTGATCTTAGGAATAAGAATCCATAGAACTCCACAAGGGTTGGCATTGTCACCGTCTCATTACATCAAAAAGGTACTTGATAAATTCAAGTATTTGGAATTTGAAATTGCCAAGACTCTATTGGATGTGAGCTTCGCACTTCAAAAAGAATGAAGGCGAAATTGACTCACAATTGGAGTATGCAAGAGTGTTGGGATATTTAATGTAAATAATAAATTGTACACGACCGGACATAGCATGTGCTATTAGTAAGTTGAGTCGGTACACGAGTAATCCAACAAAACTCATTGGATGACAATGAAAAGAGTTTTGGGGTATCTTAAATACACTCAAGACTATGCTTTGCATTATAATAAATATCCTGCGGTACTTGAAGGATATAGTGATGCAAATTGAATCACCGGATCAAATGAAGTAAAATTCACGAGTGGATACGTATTTACAATAGGTGGAAGAGCAGTCTCTTGAAAATCATCCAAACAGATACGTATTGCTCGCTCTAAGATGGAATCAAAATTTATCGCATTAAATAAAGCCAGTGAAGAAGCATGATGGCTCTAAAATTTCTTGAAAGATATTTTTTATTGGCCCAAACCATTGGCACCAGTATGCACACACTGTGATAGTCAAGCGCCAATAGGTAGGGCAGGGAGCATGATGTACAACGGTAGATCTCGTCACATAGGACGGAGACATAATACCGTTAGAGAACTTCTCTCTAGTGGAATTATCATTGTTGACTATGTGAAGTCAAAGGATAATGTGTCGGATCCACTTACAAAGGCCTGTCTAGAGAAGGAGTTGAGAGGACATCCAAGGGAATAGGTTTACGGCCTAGGACAAGTCAGCATGGCGGTAACTCTACCTAGTAGACTGGATATTTCAAGAGCTAGGTTCAAGGAGATCAAACAAAGTTGTGGCTGACAGGTTCAATATTGTCAATATATCCAACTCATTCTCATGATGTAGATCATGTTTAGTATACAAAGATAAGACTTATGGAGTGAAATCTTTTAATGATTATCTAAATTTGACCAAATAGCTTAATCTACAGGATTAAACATTTAGAAATCACCTATGTGAGGGCGAAGTCAAATCTGTTTCAAGGAGAATATTAGTAAAAGCCTATTCTCTAAACTCTCATGAGATCGGGACGTTTTCATAGCTGAAACGAACAAAACCGTGAGAATCATAAACGATAAAAGGCTGGTTGTGTAACATGTATTGTCTAGATGTACATTAAAACTCGACGGTTCAAATATATCAAATCTACCGATTGACTGAGTGCATCCGATGCATGTTCACTATAGAAAGTTCAAAGGGAAACCCACTTATCCAGATGCAATCAATCTTTGTTTGATGATTACATACTTTTCCGTAAAGTTTTACAAAGAGTAGTCATTCACCATTCATATGGGGGATTGTTGGGTTCAATTGGTGTGAATGAAAAATGAAAAGTTGCTTGGAAGGGACACAACTCTTCGAGTAAAAGACACACTATTTCGGAAAAAGGTATGACTGTTTGGATGGTTGTAGCTGTTCGAAAAAGACACAGTCTTTCGAATGGCAGACATGACTGTTCAAAAAGGATACACCTTTTCGGTGAACCATTGCCACCTTTCAGAAGGGGCACTTAATTGCTATACAAACCTACATTTTTTTTAGGTTTGGTATGAGTTTTTATGCACTTGAAAACATTTCTTCTCTTCTAAAATACTCCGTGTGATCATCTAACTATTGAGTGAGTTCAAAGAGAATCCAATCGTTTGAGGTACCACTACAGTTGGATTGTTGAGCCATTTTATCCTTGGAGAAAAATTTTGCAACCTCGGGTACTTGAAGAGAATTATTTCCTTAAGGACACTCCGTGAATTCGGAGGACTTGGCTTTTTCTGCTTCATCTAAAAAAAGGGTAGCTCAGTGCACTAAAGCTACCGTTATACGCAGTGTCCGGGGAAGGGCCCACCACAAGGGTGTATCGTACGCAGCCTTACCTTGCATTTCTGCTAGAGGCTGTTTCCAAGGCTTGAACTCATGACCTCCTGGTCACATGGCAGCAACTTTACCAGTTACTCCAAGGCTCCCCTTCTTTTTCCTGCTTCATCTAATTTTCTTTAAAATACTTAAAATACACTTCTTTGAAAGATCATTTTTTATCTTGTGTTGAAGATATTGGAAACTTCATAAGTGTTCTTGATTTATTCTTGAACTTGTTTTGAAGTTGTTTTGCCAAAATACATATTTTTGTGTACCCGAAACAACATTTTACTCTAGTTCACAACCCAGACAAACATTACTCTCTATAATTTAAAGCTTCATTTTTGTAGTCATCCAACAAGTTCAAACAAATAGCTCACTCACTCATATGACAGTCACAAGTGTCACAACTAAGTGTTTTGGTATGAATATTTCTTAATTTTCTCATGTTTGTTTAGCTTAAATATTTTGAAAAGTATTTTCCAAATAGACTTGTGTTTCTCAAATTTAAGAAAAATGACTTTCCTTCATAAAGTAAGAAAAAAATTACAAAACACTCTTTCAATCTCATCAATCTCATACCCAACTTTGCACTCTGGCCCAAGTCCCAAGATTTAACTCCCGGTCCTTAATCCCAATTCTTGACCAAAGGACTCAAAACCTAACCTCGACCCAACTCCCAACCCGATACCCAACTCCCGACCTGAGACTCGGTATCGATCTTGACCCGAGACACATAAATCAAGATCCGCCTTCGACTCGAGACCCGACTCACAAACTCGACTCAAGTTTTAACACAGGACCCAAGAACTGACCATCCCCAACCCCAATTTGAGAATAACTCTCAACATCAACTTGGAATCTAACCTCGATCAACATGATAATCGAGGTCCAACATTAACCCAGCTCTGATCCTAACTCCCGATTCTCGACCTGAACTCGCGGTCCAACCTGAATTAGGAGTCGTGGTTAGGTCCTAGGTCAAGAGTCAGATCTTGAATTGGGAGTTAGGGTCAGTTCTTCAGTTAGGAATTCAAGTTGTAATTCGAATCTCGAGTCAAGAGTCGGGGAAGGTACTGAATCGACAGTTGGATCCTAAATCAAGAATTGGGGACGGATTTTGGGTCAGGAGTTGGGAGTTAAATAACATGTTAGGAGTCACAGTTAGGTCCCGAGTTAGGAGTGAAGATTTAGAATCGGGTCTTATGTTGGAGTCTGAATTAGATTTTGAGTAGGGAATTAAGGTCGAGTCCCAAGTCAGGATTCATGGGTGGGTCGAGTCTCAAATTAGGAGTTGGGTACGATCTCGAATTAGGGATCAAGGTTAGTTTTTGTGTTGGAAGTCAAGAATAGATCTCGGATTAGGAATCGGGGTCGAGTTGAGGCTGGGTCCAATGTCAGGAATTAACATCGAGGTTAGGTCTTGAATTGAGAATTAGGGATGAGTCTCAAATCAAGAACGAGGTCAAGTTCGGGTCTAGGGTTGGAAGTCAAATCCTAAGTCGAGAGTTAGGATTAGGTCGAGAATCGGGGTCGCTTAAAATTTGGATTTCAAGTTGGAATTGTGGCCGAGTCCTAGGTTGGGATTTGAGTTTCAATCCAAACCTAGAATTAGGATTAAGGTCAGGTCTCGAATCAAGAGCCGGAGTTAGATCTTAAGTCGGGAGTTGAAGATGGGGTTTCGAGTACCTGGTCGGGAGTCTGATCTTGAATCGAGATATAGGGTTGAGTTTCAAGTCAGAGTCTAGTCCCAAGGTTAGTCTTTGATCGCAGGTCAGAGTTGGGTCTCAATTCAAGAGTAAAAATTAGGACCCAAATCGATAGTTGCGGAAGCACGGTCGGGATCAATATTCAGATCCAGTGGCGTCTCTATGGCTTAACAATCAAGGCACCCACTAAGGCTGTCAAATTTGAGGGTCCTTATTTTCTTTAACAATAGTAGAATTATTATAGAAAGTTTTCTAAGCTATTTTCTTTGATGACATTGAAGAAAATCCTTAAATGTTTGAAAATGGTTGATCAATGCTAGTAGAGAATACTAAAACATCATCAATGTATACAATGATAAATTTTGAAAAAGGATATTCAGTTTTACCTTCCTTGCAAGAATTCTCGCGTGAGAAAATCTGGAATAAAATTTAATATCCCATTGTCTGTTGATATATATTTTCTATATTAAAGTTAAAAATCGATAAAATAGTTTTTCATCTAAAAATATATATATTTAGAGGCAAGATCTTTGTATATTATTTTCTTGCAAAATAGATTTTGCAGCTTTAAAATCAATTAGTAATAAAAAAAATATTTAATGAATTAACTTGAAATTTTGAAATGCTTAAAAGAATTGCCAAAAATTTCTTTTCGATAGTCGAATAATTTTCTTGGCCTTATTCCAATATTTGAATACAAATACAATAATATGCTTCTTACAATTTTTTCCTTTATTTTAAGATACCGCTATAACCAATATATGATGCATCTATTTCAATTATTTTGAATGCAGAAAAATTAATAAAGGACGAGCAAAGAAGATCTTTAACCTTCACTTTTATTTTTTAACAGCGTTAATGTGGATATTAGTCCATGGAGGGGGTTTCAAAAAGTAATGAACGATAGTTTTAATCCTTTTGCAAAATTTATTTTTATATATATTAATGATGTTTTAGTATTTTCTCCTAGCATTGATCTTTGACCTTCAATTTTATATATATATATATATATATATATATATATATATATTATTCCCTAATATATAACTCTAGAACGATTGTACGGAATTTCTCGAACAACTGAAGGTTTATAATTATCTCCGGTGACAATCCCCGGCGACCTTCGTCTCCGCTGATCTCCTCCAATGATCTTTCTGCTCTCTAAATCTTGCTTAGTCTGGCTACCTCCTTTCTTTTTCATATCTTGATTCGTCCGGCGACCCTCTTTCTTTTTCGGTCTTGCTTTTTTCGGCGACCATCTCTCTTTCTCCAGTCGGATTTTTCACACGAAGTCGACTAAAAATCTCACCGAAAACAACACTTTCGTCTTTGTTGTTATGCTTTCTTCTTTTTACGGGCACTATCAGATTCGGTGTGTCTCCGGCCAACAACTAGATTGACGCGCGGCAGCTTCGACAACAAGTTCTGGCGACCAATTTCATCATCAAATTGAAGGAACCCAACAACTCGACCAAGATCAGTTGCTCCGGTCAACGTCACCAACGGCGGTAAAAACAACACCGGTCGTCCCTCCATTCTCCTTTCCAGCCATTGTCGTCTCCACCAGCGCCACAACCGCCGCTGTACTACAACAGTACCAGGCATCACTTCCGCCTCCGTTACAGATCTGGCCTGAGCAACCTTTTTTGGCGTAACATTGGTCCAAAATCACCGTCAGGCACCACTTTATCGCTTCTATTCCGGCGTATCTACGGTGATTTAGCTCACCGTCCGGTCATACTTCCGTAGTTAACGAACAATAAGAAGAATAAGATAGGCACCATCATCATCATTATCTCAAAGAAGAAGAACGCAAAGCGCGTTGAAATTTGGTGACAGGAACACTATTTCGGCGACCAATTTCTACCGCAAATTGCTGGATCCAGCGACTCAACCAAGTATAAGGACACAACCCAACTTCGATCAAGTGCACTCGATCCATCTTTTCTAGTTGTGTATAGCTTTCTTGATTTTTAGGGGCTGCTACTAGTAGTGTTCTGCATTATTCTTGTTGTGATTCTTGTTTCGTAGTGTCTTGGCTGATTATCTGGTTGTGGGTGTCGAATTTTTTGTTGATTGATTACTTTGTAATAGTGTTGTACGTGTGAATCTCTTTATTGTTCTTAGTAGTTTTGGAGTGTGTTACCTTGTCTGATTACTGTTACTTGATTTACTAGCACATCCATTAAGTGTGGTAGTATTAGTTCCCGCTATTGACTATTGTGTGTCAAAATTTGCATTATATTATTGGCTTTGTTGCTCCCTATCTATTATAGATTGTTGTCTTTGTCCCTAGCTCTTTTATTGACTTTATTTTAACTAGTGTGCCTTTTACCTTATCTTGATCCCCCTTTGTTATCTTTCTTCCCTTTTTCCTTTCTTCTCTTTATTGCATAGTGGCTGTGATTGGCGAGGGTAGACTAGGGGCATGACATAGGTCGGGGTCGGGGTCAGGAGATGTTGGGTCTGGGCCGGGGTTTGGGGGGGTTGGGTCTGGGTCGGGTCTAGGATTGAGTTTGGGGTTAAGGGCTAGGGGTAGTAAGGTTAGGCGAGATAAGAGATCTTTGAGGTTGCGAGTTGGGTCTTGGAACATTGGTACTTTGCTGGGTAATTCTATAGAGCTGGTGAAGATTCTTAGAAAGAGGAGCGTTACTGTAGCGTGTGTCCAGGATACTAAATGGGTAGGCACAAAAGCAAGAGATGTGGATGGATATAAGTTGTGGTACTCAGGTAGCTTGAGACATAGAAATGGGGTAGGTATCTTAGTAGATGAGGATCTTAGGGAGCAGGTGGTAAAGGTAAAGAGAGTTAGTGATAGACTGATGTTTATTAAGTTGGTCATGGGAGGGTCTACGGTGAACGTTATTAGTGCCTATGCCCCGCAAGTAGGTTTGGACGAAGAGGAGAAGAAGAAATTCTGGGAGGTTTTAGATGAGGTGATGAGGAGCATCCCGAGCACTGAGAAACTTTTCGTGGGAGGGGATTTCAATGGGCATATTGGGTCTTTGTCGAGAGGGTATGATGATGTGCATGGCGGATTTGGTTTTGGTGAGCGGAATGAAGGATGAACTTCTTGTTGGATTTTTTTAGGGCTTTTGGGTTGTGGATAGCAAATTTGAGCTTTTCGAAGAATGAGGATCACCTTATTACGTTTCGTAGTTCAGTGGCCAAGACACAGATAAACTTTTTGTTTCTTAGAAAAGGGGATAGAACGCTATGTAAAGACTGTAAAGTCATACCTAGCGAGAATCTCTCTACTCAACATAGGTTGTTAGTGATAGACTTGGTTATCAATAAGGGCAAAAAGAAGAGAAGTTGGGAGGCACGACCCAGGATTAAGTGAGGGAGCCTGACTTTGGCTAGTGCTTTGGAGATGGAAGAGAAGTTGAAGAGTAGGAGGCTTGGGAGAGTAGAGGGGGGGTGGATAATATGTGGGAGACGACTGCCAGTTGCATTAGGGAGACCGCTAGAGAAGTGTTGGGTGTCTCGAGAGGTCGATCTGGCAAACATCGAGGAGACTGGTGGTGGAACGAAGAGGTCAAGAGAAAAGTGGAGTCTAAGAAGGTGGCTTATGCTAAGTTGGTTGGGAGCAAGGATGATGAGGAAAGACAGAAGAATAAGGATGAGTATAAGGTAGCTAGAAGAGAGGATAAGTTAGTGGTTACGGCGGCTAAGACAACAACTTTTGAGAGTTTGTATGCGGCTTTAGAGAAGAAAGGCGGAGATAAAAAGTTGTATAGGATGGCCAAAGCCAGGGAGCGGAGGGCTCGTGACCTTGACCAAGTGAAGTACATCGAAGGAGAGGATGGTATAGTGTTGGTTGAGGATGCCCTCATTAGGGAGAGGTGGCAGTCCTATTTTCATAAACTTTTGAACGACGAGGGGGACAAAGGTTCTGTGTTGGGAGACTTGGAGATATCTGAGGAGGGTCACGATTATAGTTATTGTAGGCGTATCGAGGTTGAGGAGGTCAAATAAGCTATTCGCAGGATGCGGTGGGGTAGGGCGACGGGGCCAGACGAGATTCTAGTAGACTTTTGGAAGAGCACTAGCGGGGCAGGTCTGGAGTGGTTGACAAAGTTGTTTAACATTATTTTTAGAGCTGCTAAGATGCCTGAAGCGTGGAGGTGGAGCACGAAGATTCCAGTGTATAAGAACAAGGGAGACATTCAGAGTTATAACAACTATAGAGGTTTTAAGTTGTTGAGTCATACTATGAAGGTTTGGGAAAGGGTGGTAGAGTTGAGGATGAGGAGGATCGTGACGATCTCTGAGAATCAGTTCGGTTTCATGCCTGGTCGCTCAACCACTGAGGCCATTCACCTTGTGAGGAGATTAGTGGAGCAGTTTCGAGAGAGGAAGAAAGACTTGCATATGGTGTTTATTGATCTAGAAAGGCATATGACAGAGTTCCCAGGGAGATTCTGTGAAGGTGCTTGGAGGCTAGAGGGGTTCCCGTGGTGTACATTAGGTCGATTCAGGATATGTATGATGGTGCGAAGACTCGTGTGAGGATGGTAGGTAGAGATTCGGAGCACTTCACAGTTTTGATAGGGTTGCACCAGGGATCGACTCTTAGCCCGTTTCTATTTGCCTTGGTGATGGATGTTTTGACGAGACATATTCAAGGGGAGGTGCCTTGGTGTATGTTATTTGCAGATGATGTAGTTCTGATCAATGAGACTCGGGGTGGAGTTAATGATAAGTTGGAGATTTGGAGACAGACGCTTGAATCTAAAGGTTTTTGGTTAAGTAGAACAAAGACGGAGTACTTGGAGTGTAAGTTCAGTAATATGACGCAAGAAGATGGAGTGGTTGTGAAGCTATACTCTCAGGCCATCCAGAAGAGGGAGAGTTTTAAGTATTTTTGGTCTATAATTCAGGGTAATGGTGAGATTCACGAGGATGTCACGCATCGTATTGGGGTAGGGTGGTTGAAGTGGAGGCTCGCTTTGGGAGTTCTTTGTGATAAGAAGGTGCCCCCGAAGCTTAAAGGTAAGTTCTACAGAGTGGTAGTCTGGAAGGCTATGCTGTATGGAGCGGAGTGTTGGCCAGTTAAGAACTTCCACATCCAAAAGGTGAAGGCGGCGGAGATGCGAATGTTGCGATGGCTGTGTGGACATACCAGGAAAGATAGGGTGAGGAATGGGATTATTCGGGAGAAGGTGGGAGTTGCCTCGGTGGAGTATAAGTTGCGAGAAGTGAGGCTACGTTGGTTCAGGCATGTGATGAGGAGGGGCCCTGATGCTCCAGTGCGGAGGTGTGAGACTCTGGCTATGAATGGTTTTAGGCGAGCTAGAGGTAGACCGAAAAAATATTGGAGGGAGGTGATTAGGCATGATATGGAGCAATTACAGTTTACAGAGGACATGACCCTTGATAAGAAGGTGTGGAGGACGCGGATTAGGGTAGAGGGTTAGGGGGTGGGAGCGCGACGGTAGTAATAGGGGAGTGCTCCTTTGGATCTGGAGTTTCTGGTTCGTAGTGTTGGGGCTGTAGTTTTTGGGGTTAGTGGTGTTGGCTTTTTTGCATCCCGTACTAGTTTATTATGCACTTATCTTTTGTGTTTGTTATACTGTTAGTTTGTTTTGTGTACCATACTAGTTTGTATCTGCTTACTTTTTGTTGTATCCGCTTACTTTTTGTATTTGTTATACTGTTATTGATCCTAAACCGAGGGTCTATCGGAAACAGCCTCTCTACTTCTCTTGAGGTAGTGGTATGGTCTACGTACACTCTACCCTCCCCAAACCCCACTAGGTGGGAATACAATGTGTATGTTGTTGTTGTTGTTGTAATATATAACTCTGGAAAGAGTGATCTAAATTAGTCTTAGGGTATGTAATGAAGGAAAATGTTTTTCTAGAAAATAGTTTTTTTCTCGAAATATAAGTGAATGAGATTAATTGTTCTTTTACGGAAGTTGGGATTCCACAAGCTGGAATCACTAAGGTCTTGTGCAATTTGATGTTGAATGATTTCGATCGAAAATTTAAACAACTATACCGTAGTCTTTCTTATTATCACTATTTAGCCAACCGTTACGTATTATTTTCAATGTTTATTCTCCAAAGCAAGCCGCAACGTGAAGAAGTTTCTCACTTACTTTTCTAGAGTTTGGTTTAGAGGTGTATAAAAATCGATTCAACCGATAAATCAAATCAATAAAAATGTATTGGTTTATCGGTACCAAATTATCGGTTCAATTTTTTATTTTAAAATTTTAATTAATGGTTAAACCGACAACCCAATAAGATTATATTAAAATTATATTTTTATTCATAATTCTATATAGTGGCTTGAGATTTAAATATATACCTTATTTTCTTTTGCATTTTATAGTTATTGTCTTAGTGCTTATAATTTGTAGACCCTATGAATAAAGATAGCGTAGAACAATGAAAATAAGAGAAAGTAAAAAAATTTAGGGGAGTATTTTCTTATCAGTTAAATAAAAAATTGATAACAAATATTTTATTGGTTTGATTGTCGGTTTAGCGTATTTACAAATCGAAAATCGATAAAGCAAATCGATAATACACAAAATCAACAGATGTGCAACCCCAGTTTAGTTAATAAGAAGAAAATATTATCTCAAAATCATTTAGGTATATTATAGGAAAATACTAATGACATTGGACCCGATAGCGACCTGAGACCCCAACCACAGATTCAAGTTCCAACCCTGACAACCCACTACCAACAGCGACCGCTATATGAGAATTAATTCTCGATCTCGATCAAGTTTTGACTCTCGCCTCGAGACCTGAGACCTAAGATTTGATCTCGACCTGAGACCTAACTCTCAATCTCAACCACAACACCAACTCATGATCCAAATAGGGGGCTTCAAGCCCGTTAGTGGCATAAAGCCAAAAAAAAAAAGGAAAAATCGAAGGCTTTAAGCTTTTAAAAAAAAAATATTTTTTATTTAAAGTCTATTTTTCTAAATTTTTTAAGATGCAAAGTTATAAATATGTTTCTTACAAAAGTTTTTTGAAATTCAAAGTTAGAGTCACATCTTATATTTAATATGTTATGAAAAATACATAACACCACAATTTATCTTTTACTAAATTTCATAAAATCCCTATCCTTCTTATTAATTACCTAAATCCCATTTTTTTCTTAAAATAATCGAATACATCCACAAATTCATAAATTTTCATATACATAATTTTAATTATATATCTCTCTTTTGTCTAGTTAGTTTATTATGTATCTCGACTAAATAATTTCAGAAATGGATGTATCTCAATAATCAAAATTATGTATTATCTTTTACTAAATTTCATAAAATCCCTATCCTTCTTATTAATTACCTAAATCCCATTTTTTTCTTAAAATAATCGAATACATCCACAAATTCATAAATTTTCATATACATATTTTAATTATATATCTCTCTTTTGTCTAGTTAGTTTATTATGTATCTCGACTAAATAATTTCAGAAATGGATGTATCTCAGTAATCAAAATTATGTATCTCAACTTCAAATTATGTATTCAGATGCTAATTATGTATTCAAAAATTACAAGATAAGAAATTATTTATAACTTAGCGAATAATTTAGCGAACAGTAAGGATACGGAGTAATTAGGGGTAAACTTGTTGGGATTTAGGTAAGTTTTACATTTTTTTTAATCTCTACTTGATCGTATCCGATAATTTGTTCAATTTGGCCAATGTCAACCTTAATAACTTGAAGCAGATTAAATTCAAGTTTTTATAAGATTAAAGAGTAGGAAAATACAACAATATCAATAGTTTTTAATTGTTGATTATTATTAATAATAATAATAATAATAATAATAATAATAATAGCATATTCCCATGGACTTTGCATATATTCCCATGGTTAAGACTAAAAAGATATTGCATATCCCTCTATTTCTTTACATTAGTTATAAGGTGGGAAAACTGATGTTGACAAATATTGAAATGACTATAGAGGAAAGTACCGTTATTTGCAATCGCCAATAATCAAAATGTTGATTATTAAGAATAAACAATTAAAAAAAGAAAATGCTTCTTCCATTCTAATTTATCTGACATAATTTGATCAAATATAATTTAAGATAGAAATGAATTATTTTTTAAAATTTATCGTCTAAAATATGTCATATAACATTTATTATGTGTGTGTAAATTTTTTGAAATTTATAATCTTAAACAAGCCATTATATTTGTGTGATTATAATTCTAATTAAAAATAAAATAAAAACTAAATTTAAATTGTTTTCAAATTATTAGTGTCATTTTCTTCAAAACCAACTAAAAAAATGTGCTACATAACTACAATGGAGTTTGTAATATACGAGTACCAAAGTGTTGCAATTTTATTTTATTTTTTACTAAAAAGACGCAGAAAAAGGAGGTGGTGGGTTGGGAGAACGGGCAGTGGGGAAATTACACTGTCAAATCAAAGCTTAAAGTAGCTTTAATTTAAAAACAAAAAATCATTCATTTCTTGGGGCCTTGTTGAAAAAAAGTTGTGGTGGATGTGCAACCACTCCAATCAATACACTATTTGTTTTGTCTTGTTTCTTTTGTGATCTTTCTAGTAATGATAAATGGCACATTGAAAGAGATTGTTTCTCTATTTGAATAAGTATTTTAATTTGATTATATATAAAATTTAAGAAAATAAGAAAGATTGTTGAATTTTGTGATTTTAATTTATGTGTGTGTGTGTTAGAATTAGAGAGTTGTTAAATAATAAAAAAATATTATATTTTGAATACTTTTTAGTATTTAAAACTAATCTCTATGCAATCTTTTATACTCTAATCAGAGGTGGAGCCAGCCCTCTTACGATAAAATATACTATTTATACATGATTAAAATTATTTTTTATATGATTATAATAGGTATTGAAATTCCCTTCGACTTAATTTCTTTTTAATATTAAATCTCTTTATTTGAAATTTTGACTCCACCTCTGACTTTAAAAGTTAAATCACAATGATCGAAACTTAGATATCGTGGCCAGTCAAATATTCCCATCCTCCCTGCTACCTATTTGTCAAATATTGCCATCCTCCCTCCTATCTATTACGTGTCCTTTAAAATTTTAACACATCCACTATAAAGTCAAATGGTAACATTAATTATAAAGAATTGAGTGATTGAATTACTCTCTCCATTTTATTTTAATTACTTATCTAGCTAAAAATATCTATTTACATTTATTTTTTTACAGAAGTAAGAGAATTTTATTATTTCAAATAATAGTATTATTTTCTATTATTAAATAACTACACAAAATGTATATACTTAAATTTATATTTTTAAAATATAATTAATAAGATTAACTCTAATAAATATTTTATTAAGAGGAGTGTCAAGACAATAAGACCAATTATTTTAAAAGAGGGAAAATATCTTTTTATCTTTCCTCATACATTAGATTTTTCAAAAACTGAAGAAGCTGTATAGATCATTTTTGAGCAAAATTATTATATTTGAAAAAAGGAAATAATACTGCTATGATTTCTCAGTATAAAATTAATTATGTACCAAAATTAAATGGCTAAACATCTACTCCCACCGTCCAGTTTATTTCTTCACAATGAAATTTCCACATTTTAAGAAAATAATAAACAAAGTGCATAGATTTCACTATAATACTTATGATTATTATCAATTTAAATTTTTCTAGAAAATGATTTGTGGATTTACTAATTACCTCCTCTAGTCTAGTATTATTAATAAATTGTTGGCACTTTTTTATAGGCCAAGACAAATGGATTTTCTTAAAGTTCAAAATGTATTAATTTTTTTATTTTTTAAAATTTCAAATAATGACTATCACTACATTTAAGAAGAGTTTGAGAAGAATGAAAATAATATTATTAACAAATTACCTTTTGATTAAAGCGTTCATATATTTGGGGTATATCACAATCTAATAATTTATTTATATTAGGCTAGATGGAGCAACTTTAAAATTTGAACCACCCACCAACCAAATATTTGCAATAACTGAATTCATGTTATCCACATACTCCTTATCGATAACTGACCTACTTGTCGTCTACAAATAAATCACTCTAGCGCACAAAATACACGCTTCCTTTCATTGCACAATTCACTAAATCAAACCATTTGACAAGAAATAAGGTGACATTCGTAGTAGTTATGTTCTACACATATGTTGGTTGCTGTAATTTAATGGAAAGTTGTCAATTGTTAGTAGATGGAACTAATCATCAGTTAAGAAAATAACTCAAAAAATAAAGTATACATGTTTTCTGGGACACCAATAATTTGAATGACTAAGATTTTTACCTTATTGAAGATGTCTTTGCCAATATTAGTTCGGAGCTTATCAACCTCAAATATAGTAACATGAAGTGTACCATGTAGCAGAATTTGTGCCATCTTCCTCTCCTACAATCCACTTCTCTGACAAATGTCTACCAAAAAACTATTGTATTAGTAGATCAGAGACTTCAAGAAGGAAATCAGTAAGTTCGGTTCAAATTCTATATTTATATTGAAAAAATTGTTTGATATAATTCAGTAAACAAAAATAATTGTAATTCAGAATTCATAAACTAAAAGTTTTGCTTCGCCTCAGTTAGAGAGGAGTCTAAGCTTAATAATATGAAAATAAGAAGAAGAAAACTTCATTAGTATAGGATATATACCTTAGATTAAAATTTGAGCTGAGGAAGAAAATCTTTAGATAAGAAAACGTTGAGAGGACATCAATAGAAAACGTAGGTATATATAGAGAGGTATCTTTTGAGAATCAACTACTTAAATGTTAGATGTTGACATCCATCTTCCGGGTGAACTAAATAAATACTACTATAGTAGAAAATAAAAAGAATGTTACAACTGTATTTACATTATAATAGTTAATGTCTATCAAGATCTACTTTGATATCTATTAGGATTTGAAGCATCCGTTTTTTATTCTTACTAGGAGTAAATTTCCCCTGTAATAGAGGAGTTTTGTTCATTATATTTACAATCTTATGATCTCGAGAAATAAGAATTACTCTCTCTATTTTCTCTCAACTCTTTTTATTTATTCTTTCTTATTTCATAACACGTTATCAACACGATGATTTAACTTGCGGGCTAGATGGGCTACTAGTCTTTTGCTAATAAATCAGGTAACATTGAAATTTTAAGAAAAGTATAATATAGGAAAAGTTATTATTGACAACAATGCTATTGTGGAGTTGTGCTTAGTAAGTGCACGTTTTGCTATAAAAGAATAAATAAATAAATTATGTTACAGTTTTGACTTATCAACTAAGAACGATTGATCTCAATTTCAGTATATTTTTGATATATTTTTTCTTTTGTAAAATAAAGATTGTGAACTTTTATTTACTGACTGGCTTTTGAATATTTTTTTGATTTATTATATTATTGATTGAGGATAAGATGGTGGATTTAAATTTAAGACATCGAGTTAAAATTGTGATGCACCGTGATAATAAAATATTAGGTTTAAGTCTCATTAATTTATAGCTTAAGATGCTTTTATATGGATAAGACGTTGAGTCTGATTCTCAATGCACCATATTGATGATATTATGATGGCTAAGGTAAAATAATGGGTATTAGGTGAAAAATCATGAAATTCGACCCATTGAATATGCTCCATTCCATGAAGTGAATGTGGTAGCAATATATGATAAGTCTGAAATATGACAACTTACTTCATTCTTGAGGTGTATTTGGTAGCAGTGCATAATATGTCTGAAAGAAGACAAGTGATTAAATGCACAAATATACGCGTGGAGGGACAATATGATAATGATCATCAAAAGTAACGATATTTTCACACGCTTATATGATTATAAGATATACTAGAGAAAAATTCTCTACATCATATGTATGCCTCGATTTGCTTCTGAAATAGCAAAATCTTGAAGGAGGTTATAAGCTATCATAATTTGATGGCTTAAGGCACGATTATATTCCATTCTTGGGGAATGAGAAACTTATTAATGCAAACGTGCACTTGATTGTGATTGTATCACAACTCACCTTCGAAAGAGATTGAATAATTTTGAAATCTACTTCTGAAGTAGTAAATCTGAAATTTATTCATGTAATAGTAAATCTGAAATTTACTAAAGAAAAAGTACATATCATGGTAAACTTGGAGTTTACTAGAATAAAAGTTCATAAATTGATATGAACGATTGTGACATCTCGAAGATGTGCATGTACTGAAGAACTAGAAGATTCTTCAAGAATTGTTTATGTCGTTTGTTCTCATGATAAGTTGGTTGGACCAACTAATATTGGGATTGGATTCCTTCAAATCTGAAAATTATAAAAGGTGAATAAGGGTCCGTTTACCTATCATGTGATATGTTGAAAAGATGCATCAATAAGATGGTCACATGTACATTCATTGTCAACTTGCAGTTTGATATTCATAAATTGCTTTCTCAATAAAATTGAGTTAAGAACATAATTTTCAGATTGTGCAATCAAGAAAGTTATCTTGATGATGATGGTTTGACATCGAATGCCTTCGATAAATAGTTAAACCATCACTAATGAGAGCAAAGTTTCATGTGTTGGTCTGAAATATGATATGTTGCATACAATAACACTTGTATGTATTAGACCAATAAATTATGATTATTTCTTCCCCCTCAATTGGTTCAAGGTCATGAACCAACTATTTCATCTAATAGTTTTGATGTGCGGTATATGATTAATGAATATACTATGATGCACAAAGATGAATTCCTCAAGGAAGATAGAGGATGTATGTTATTTTTCCTAACATAAAGGGGAGATTATTAAGCGCAAGTGCTCTTATTTTGTGTTCCTAAAGGACAAAGTCTATGCATGCGCGAAGCGTGGTAGACTAATCGGTTCCAAATAAAATAGTCCTTAAAAAATAAAGAGCAAATAATCATAATAAGAAGGCAATGAGCTCTTAAAGAGCCTACGACATAACACTTCATGAAACCTTATGAGAGGTTCATGTACCTGAAAATAATGAAGTGATGAGATCTTAAAATGTTATGTCGCATTGTGAATCGATACTAAATGATATATCATCAATATCTTTGACACAATATTGACGCAATATTGTGAAAGATTACGAGGATCTTAATTCTACGTTAATTTAAGCATACTGACGTAGAAACATTTATCAAGTGACATGAAAGGATGCATCTTGGTAAGTTAAAACTTATTTGATTTGCAGTCCAGACACTTGAAGATGTCACACATAAAATGTTGAATATTGTCACTTTGACAAAATTTGTATGAAAACTTCTTTAAGGATTCAAAATATAAAAGTTTCTTGGAAACTTATTGATAATCCTTATATTATATAAGCTTATAGCTTGAAAATTATTGAAACTCTTGGAGAGTTTTCAAAAGCAATAAGATTATTTGCTGAAATGAGAAATATACCAATTTGGATTGGTTATGAAGTACCATATCTTAGTACAATTGGTGCACTCATGTATCTTATAAAAAACTATAAGGCCCAATATAGCCTTTCGCTCAATTTATTTGCAAGGTATATTTCTACTCCTACTAGGAGACATCGAAATGGAATAAGATACATGAGTTTATTTTATTCTAAATATTGCAGTCCCGATCTTACTGGTCATGCTGATGTTGGGTACTCATCTAACCCGCATAAATTTTGGTATCAAACATACAATGTGTTCACATGTGGGGATACTGCCATATTTTGGAGATATACAAAGCAGTTTATTGTAGCCACTTCATCGAATCATGCTGAGATAATAGTTATTCATGAAGCAAGCCGAGAATGTGTATGGTTGAGGTCCATGATACATCTCATTCGAGAAAAATGTGATGTGAAATATGACAATCTACCCACAATTTTATATAGAGATAATTCAGCATGCATAGCACATCTTAAGGGAGAATTCATAAATGGAGATAGAACGAAGCACATTTTGCCAAAGCTTTTCTACATACATGAGCTACAAAAGAATGATGATATTAACATGCAACAGATTCGTTCAACTGACAATGTGACTGATTTATTCACCAAGTCTTCTCCAATTACAACTTTTAAGAAGATGGTGTATAAGATCGGAATGCAAAGGTTCAAGGATGTTCTCATTAGGGGGAGTTAATACGCGCTGTACTCTTTTTCCCTTACGAGGTTTTGTCCCACTGAGTTTTCCTTGTAAGATTTTTAATGAGGCAGCTGAAATGCGTATTATTAGAGATGTGTACTCTTTTTTCTTCACTAGATTTTTTTTCTATTGGGTTTTTTCTAGTAAGGTTTTAGCGAGGCACATTATCTACCAATTAGACATTCAAGGGGGAGTGTTATAAATATATTTACATTATAGTGAATGTCTATCAAGATCTATCAAGATCTATTTTGATATCTATTAGGATTTGAAACATCCGTCTTTTACTCTGACTAGGAGTAAATTTCCCCTATAAATAGAGGGGTTTTGTTCATTGTATTTACAATCTTATGATCTCTCATCCATCAAGAGAAATACGAATTACTCTCTCTATTTTCTCTCTACTCTTCTTATTTATTCTTTCTTATTTTATAACAAAGAAAAAGAACACCAATATATAAGTTTGAAGATGAATACCGAAAAAAGTAAAGGAAACCTTAGGCGGTTAAAAGAAAATATCAGTAGCACAGTTATTTGATTACTTAAATTTTTTCTTTGGTCATCAGCGTTTGATTTTTTATCTTGTAATTTTTTTTTAAAAAATACAATGCTTAATTATCTTACGTTATTAAGCTCCATATTACTAATGCTTATATCTATTATGCGTTGAAATTTAGATATTATTAGAAGACGCTGAAATATTAGTAATACATGACTTAGAACAACTAAAGATTAAAAAAAAATACCTTAATAAACTAAGCACACATAATAAATTCTTATATAATTGTTTGCTGCATTACTATTTTTATATTTTTTTAATAAGAGAAACTTACATAATCGCTGAATCTTTAAGTGATATTACGTTTTATCCCAACTATTTAGTTAATTATATTTTATCCTGATTTTTTAAAATTGTGATACATATGTTATAAGGTGATACATATGAAAAGTAATACATTTAAAATAGAATAAATATTTATTTAAGGAAGTAATAGATTCTCTTTTATTCTGTGGAGCAAATTACGCACAATCAGTTACACAGTGAATTAATGAGATTTACAAAATCAGCAATAATCCCAATCAACTTTCAAATTTAAACAAAATTTTCTAAGCTGAAAGTGAACAAATTCTACCTTAGACTTAGAACTAAAAGAGGATTCCGAATACGGTTTTCTCGTCGTAGAGAATCCACGGTTTAGCGTCTTAACCACCGCTACCTCCGCCGTGGAAAGCAGCAAACAACGACGTCACAACAGTTTCATTCGAGAGGAAAGAAATTTTATTACGATTTATGGAAAAGACGTCGACATAATACCGGAATCACGACGGAGAGCGGGGGCAATATAGGTTGCACCACCGCCGAATACAAAGGAAATGGAGTACGTGAAGAGCCTGCAACTGTCAGTTTGGTTAACAGAGTAGTTTCCAACAGAGGAGTTGCGGAACTCTATTCGACGGCAACAACAAGATGGTGCTACGGTTAGAGTTTGTTCGAAATTGAAGGATTTAGAGGAGTTTCCGACTTTGAATTTAGCGAATAATTTGGTAGTTTATGCACAGTTCTCTGCTCATGTGCAGACTAGTACGACGTCGTCGACGGAAGTGAATGAAGAAGAGAAGGAGGAGAAGAAGAATTATTATTTGAATACGTGCGTGATACATCTGAAATCTGAATTGTTATTTGAATTATTATTTGGCGACGGAGGATTACTATGTAATACATCTGAAATATGTGTGATACATTTGGTTGTATTTTTATGATTTTTTTTTTCAAAATTAGATATTCAATATATATGATACATTTAACATACTTGACATATAAGTTGAAGTTTGAAATTTCTGATTCATATTTAAAGAGTGTGAGTTTGAAATTTATATGATTCATATTAAATGTTTATGAAAGTTCTGTGATTCATATTAATATTGTCTGCATTAGTTCTAAGAGGTTATCTGTTATATTAGTGATACATTTTTGTAGTTGAAATAAATATGTTGAGAAAAACACAATTTAAAAGATGATTCATTTATTCATATGTTAAATGTATCACCCATTTATAAATTAATCAAAAAATATAATAAATATAGAAACATTTACGACATATGTATCACCAATAATCTGATGGCAAATGTATCACTCATACATTGTCAATAAAATGTATCACTGATAATCTAACAACAAAATGTATCACTCATGCAGTGTCAACAAATGTCTCACCCATATACTGATAACAAAACTATCATTCATATGAATCACCGTTACACTATAAAAATGTATCCAGAAAATTAATATTTTTATATATGTATCAAGCGGATTAACTTAAAATCCATTTAAACAATTAACTCATCTTTTTGAAATAACTAAAAAAAATTATAATTTATTGCAGTACATTGACGATTTGAAGAAGATGGAGCAATGGAGATGGAAGATGTTTTAACTAATGATTATAATTTGGGAGAGTTGTAAGGAAGTATGTTAATATTATAATTTGGGAGATATTTTAGGGAAGTAAATCTTTGAAAAAAAAATGGTTTGGAGATGGAAGATGTTTTAATTGACTATAAATTGAGAGAGATTTTACGGAAGGAAATTTTTTTTTAAAAAAATATTTTGCATGAGTTAACTGTGGATTAAAAATAGGATGTGGTGGTTTTGTTGATATGTATCAAGAGTAAAGTTGAAAATTGAAATTTAATGTAAATTTAAAAAATGTAAGAAATATTGGGTAATATAGTCTCTTAAGTTTGGATTTTGTGTAATTTATCCTTTTAATAATCAAGAAATTCACTTGGGGGACAACTCATAGAATTAACCGCAACCTTTGAAATATAGTGGGTTGGTCATTTTTATCCCTTTTCACCTAATTAAATACCAAGTTTAAGTGAGCATGACACAGAACTCAAAACTTTTAACTTAAGCACAAGTTCTTGAACTTTTTCTATGTTGAACTAAAACATGCTTGCAACTATTTTTACATTATTATTCCCTGGAAAAACCACTTATGAAGGGGAGAAGGTTCTAATACATCTCTAGTGTTTGTGATTCCTCCTTTGTATACTTTTCGTTTACCTTTCATCACACACGAATGCCAATCGTTATCTTTCCTCTCAAATATGCTTCTACTAATAGTTTTTGAATCTACCTTGAAATAATTGATTTGATTGGCTGATACAGTGGAAGCAATTAAGGATATATATATTTGGTCTTCTTTATAATTTAGGAATATATTTGAACATTTCAATTGTTCAAGAGCGTGCTATAAATTTCTATATTTTCTATATATTAGAAGAGTGACTTTAACGTGGCAGCTTAATGTCATTGAACAAAAGATTGGGGGCATTATAGTCTTTTTATATAATTTACAAGATAAAATTGGTTGAATTGTCTTTGTGTTTCTTTATTTGTACTCATGCAACAACTTTAATAAAAAGCCCATTCTTTTCCATCAAATTACAAATTACACCATAATGAAATGCCCACCTTTTCCTACCAAATTACAACTCATGCCCTGTGTCATTAAATGTAGTGGGGCCATTGAACTTTTTTAAATCTTTAACTATTAAGAAAATGATTAAGTAATTTTACAAAAAACATGATTTGTATTAATAATTGTAATTATATTTTAAAACTAAATAAAGGCTATATATTTCTTTATATTTAGATCTTATACTACAAATAAAATTTATTTATACTTATTTATTTTAGAAAATTAATAAAAAAATATTATTTTCTTCTAATATTATATCAAATTTAGATTTTTAAAATTTATTAATAAATTAATTTAATAAAATAAATTTCTAATACGTATTTTTTGGATCCATTGTCAAATCGACATGGCTCAAGTAACAAAACTTAAATAATATTTATTATGTTGGTTTAAATAGCTAATAGATTTTGCCTACACGTCGGGTAAATATAATTTATATCAAATGTATAGTAATAAAATTTATTAACATTAAAAGGATATAAATTTATGATATCATGTAATTTAATTAAAAATATATCTTTTTATATTTAAATTTATATGATGTAAGTTGACTAAATATTGACATGCAATTTTTTCACTCTTTGATATATTAAAGAATTATACTTAAAAGAAACAAGTTTGTAAGGGTTAATTTGGGTCCACAATTAAAGAGTTCAACATATAGTATATTCATAAAATAAAATATTTAAACTGTAATAATTTTAAAATATAAATATAGAAACTATTTTTAAAAAAATTGAAGAATAATATATTATAAAATTAAATGAAAAACGTAATAAATTGAACTTTTTACTCTTGGGAAAGAATCAATAGTAAAACATCTTTTGATATAAAATCTATTTGAAAATTATGTAAAAGTATTATAAATCATAATAATTAATAATTCAAAATATTTAAAAAATATATACAAATTTCGTTAACTCTCAAAATTATATTAATACCACATAAATTGAGACAAAGGAATAACATGCCACAATAATAACAATTTACTATACCACATTTTTTGTTGGCTTTTAAAATTTTATTTGTGCCACATAATTGAGACAAAAAGTGTAACACATATTATGGGATACAAAAAATTTGGTTGACTTTTAAAATTTCATTAGCGTCGCATAAATTGAGACATAGTAAGTAACATATATTGTTTGAAAATGACAAAAAAAGTATCATAAATTTCAATAATTAACAACTTAAAATATTTAATAGCATATACAAAATTTGATTAATTCACCAAATACTATCGCACTCACATAAATTGGGACAAAGATAGTAACATATATTATTTGAAAATTAGTAGAAATTACTATAAATCAAAATAATTAACAACTCAAAATATGTAGAAATTATGTATAAAAAATTTGGCTGACTCTCTAAATTCTATCTGTGCGACGTGAATTGAAATAGATAGAGCTTCATACATTATCTAAAAATTATGTAAAAGTATTACAAATTACAACAATTAACAACTTAAAATATTTTAAAACAATACAACAGCCTAAAAATTATATTAAAAAATTTGTTGAACTCTTCAAATTCTAATTTTAAAACAATACAACAATTTAAAAATTATATTAAAATTTTTTGTTGGACTCTTCAAATTTTATCAGTGTCACATAAATTAAAACGACAAGAGTAACAAATATTATCTAAAAAAATTATAAAGTATCATACATCACAATAATTAACAACTTAAAATACCTGTAATACCCCGTATTTATCTTAGCTCAATTCAACCCATAGTGCATGTACAAGGGGCTTAGAACCTGAAAATTTAGCTAAGTGTAGGAGACTTAGTTTTATTTTTGGCCTCTTAACTTCGATAATTTTTAAAGTGACCTTCTTGACCCCGAGACGTAAGTTTTTGAGTTGATTTATATTCAGGGGTGTAAGTAGCATGTCTCGGGTAAGTTTTGAATTTTTCGGACAAGGTTTGAACCACGTTTGGATTTTCAAAACAGCAAGTGACCGCGATTGTGGCGCGTTGCGATGGAATAGCGATGGAGGCCTTGGCGCGTCGCGGTCATGGATCAATCGGCGTTTCAGTTACGAATTTTAATTTCAGAGGGATAGTCTGTTCTTTTCCTATGGCCCCAGTCCGTAAAAATACGAGATTTATCATTAGATAAGGCATTATATGCCCTATTTCCATAATTTCTCTTTAAAATAAACCCTAGCCATCACCCAAATTCATCAAGTTCAACCATTATTTCTTCAAGAAAACTCAAGAATTCAAGCTTCACCACCCAAGAATGATCAAGAACGTTAATTTTCTCTCAAGATTAAAACCTTAAGGTATGTTAAATGTCCATCCATGTGCCCTTTTCACCCATGGAGTCCAAGTACCTATTTTTGTGTTTTAAATCATGAATTCACATGTTTACAATGAGTTAATTTTCACGAAGCATTTGAGAATTTCGTTTATGCATGTTGTTTACAAGTATTTTTAGTTGGAAAGTAGCCATTACACGTTTAAAGCATGAAATTTCATGTTAAATCCCCCAATGTATGATTTTAGTGTTATGATTATGTTATTCCCACATGTTTCAATCATTCCTATGCCTAAGTTCACGAATTTCAAGTGTTTGATGAAATGCCTAAGAGATGAATATTGAGCAATAACTACTTATTATGCTTTTGAAGCTTTGGTATGCTTTTACTATGAATGTTATCGAGTCCTGGGGGTTATAAATACCCAAAATTTAGCTGTTTACTTAGTCTTAGTACTTTCAGAATGGTTTCAGGCATATATGAGTATTATTAGTTCAGTCAGTTATCCTATCAATCAAGTTTAGATCTGTTCAGTATTCCGAGTCAGTTCAATTGAGAGTAGGATTTAGCACCGAGCGAACCCAGGGAAGGGGGATCACCTGCTAGTTAAGGGTGTGACCTTTAGTAGCAGTCCCTGCATTCCAGAACTACGTAGACAGTGTAGATTAGAGAGGTTAACCTGCCAGTTGAGGGTTGACATATATCTCATTAGAGCACCTGCCAGTAGAGGGTGACTCTTTAGTCCTTTGAGACTTCACTTTAGTGGATCCACGCAGCCAATATTAGTACCCGTGGTACGGTACTAACACGCTTCCAACCGGGGTCACAGGTTGGACCCCAATTAGCTCTTATTGGGCCATGTCGATTAGATGATAGCTACCACAGTCTCAGCCCAGTATTCAGTTCAGAGTTCAGTTTTAGGCTTGCTTGACCATGGGATACAGTTATTAGTTGTTTAGTATCAGTATTTTAATATTTCAGTTTACAGACTATCCCAATATTATATCATATGCTTGGTAATGCATTCTCAGATTTTACAGCTTTCTCGCATACTATACATCAGTTATCTCATACTATTTATTCAGTCAATTATTATTCATATATATGAGCCATGCATATCAGCCTAACCTCATTTAGTATATCAGTATATTCAAAGTAATGACTGCATACTCGTTTCTTGCACTATGATGTCTCATATCCTAGGTTTGGATGCTCAGGTTCCCGACCGCACCTAGACATCCCAGCGCACCAGCAGCAGCAGTAGTGGTGAGTCCTCATATTTCGAGGATCGTTTATGTTTATTTTAGTGCTTCATTTCAGTAGTCATCCAGAGTTAGTTGGGAACTTGTCCCATCAACTCCACAGTCAGTCAGTTAGAGGCTTTCAGACACTTACAAATAGTTAGTCAGTTATTAGTTATTATTGGCAGTTTTTACAGTATTGTTTTCAGACATTAGTATTTCAGGCATATTAATAAAGAGATATTTTTAAATATTTAAACCTTATGGCGTATCCATCTTTGTTTTCCGCACATGTGTACCATTTTTAGTTTGTTCAGTCCTCACAGCAAGAACCAGCTCATGGGTTAGCTTGTGGTCACTTATGACTGTAAGCACCGTGTGGCATCCAGGGTGTACTCCCGGGGCGTTACGAACTTGGTATCAGATCCTAAGATTTTAAAGTGTCTTAGGGAGTCTGAATGCCGCATTGAGTAGCGTCTTGTGTATGGGTGTGAAGTGCACCACACTTATGGACAAGAGGCTACAAGACGAGGAAAAGTTTCCCTTCTTTCAGTATTCATGTCATGCGAGTGAGCATGATCTCAATTTATACCCTTTTTTTAATTCAATCTTCTTTCCGTTTACAGAACATGCCTCCCAAAAAGAATAATGAAATGTGAAATGGGAATCAGCCCGCACCTCCGCCTGTTCAGGAAGATCCCCTGAACGAGCATGTCTCTCATGCAAAATTTAGAGATGCATTCACTACTATAGCTCACTCAGTCGCATTCTAGAATAATAATCCAGCTACTGTCCCAGCCATTTCGGTGGCTAATACTGCCACATCAGGATTCGGGACTTTACCCGAATGAACCCTCCTCTGCTTTTGGGATTTAAGTCTAATGAGGATCCGCAGGAGTTCCTCGACATGGTTCAGAAGGTAACTGATATTATGGGTGTGACTTCTTGTGAGAGTGCAGAGTTGGGTGCTTACTAGTTTCAGGATATTTCTCACACCTGGTATAAGTAGTAGAAGAAAGATAGAGGGGCAAATGCAGGTCCTATTAAATGGGAAGAGTTTGCAATGACCTTTTTTAGATAGGTTATTTACCTTGGAGTTAGGGAAAGATAAAGTGCAAGAGTTTATTAATTTGAGGCAAGGAAACATGAGTGAAAAAGAGCATTCTCTTAAGTTTACTCGGCTAGCCAGGTATGCTCCTAATGTGGTGTCTGATGACAGGTCTAGGATAAGTAAGTTTGTCTCTGGTGTAGCTGATAACGTGGTCAAGGAGTGAAGGACTGTGTTATTGATTAAGGAGATGGACTTGTCTAGGTTGATGGTCCATGCTCAACAGATTGAGGAGTAGAAATTTAAGGAGAAAGAAAGAGAGAATAGAGGGCTAGAACAAGTAGCTTTAATTTTGCTCAGCCAAGGTCAGAGGGTGGTAACCGTCCTCAATTTCATTAGATATCTTCAGCCCCAGATCCATCTTCAGATAATGCACCAGGACCTAATCCCCAGAAAAGTGTGAACAATGGTCACACAAATCCTCTTTGCCAGAAATACGATAGAAACCATCAGTGTGTGTGTAGAGCTGGTAGTGATGTATGCTTTGGGTGTGACAAGCCAGGACACAGGGTCAGGGATTGCCCATAGAGTGGTTAGCAGGTTCAGTCCAGTCGTCCCTCAATTCCATCCGGTCACCCGACTCGGTAGGGTGCTGCTTTCAGTGCCACTAGTGGTCAGCGCCCAAACAGATTGTATGTACTTTAGTCTCGGCAGGATCAGGAAAATTCTCCTAATATGGTTACTGGTACGTTGCAGGTCTTTCATTTACATGTTTATGCTTTGTTACACCCCGGAGATTCTCTTTCTTTTGTAACCCCTTATACAACTGTTAATTTTGGTGTCAGTCCTCAGACTTTAGCAGAACTCTTTTCAGTGTCTACCCCAGTAGGTGTCTCTATTGTAGCCAGGCAGGTATACAGGAATTGTCCAATCACAATATCCCAGAAAGTCACTTCAGTTGATCTTGTGGAGTTAGAGATGGCGAATTTTGATATCATTGTTGGTACGGATTGACTCCACTCATGCTATGCCTCAGTTGATTGTAGAAATAGAGTTATTCATTTTCAGTTTCCAAATGAACCAGTCCTAGAATGGAGGGGTAGTACCTCATCACTTAGAGGTTAGTTTGTTTCGTACCTTAGAGCGAGAAAAATGATATTCAAGGGGCGTGTATACCACCTTGTTCGGGTTAAAGACTCTAGTTCAGAGACTCTCAATCTCGAGTCAGTTTCAGTAGTGAGGGAATTTCCAGATGTGTTTCCCAAATATCTTCCCAGAGTTTCTCTCGAAAAAAATTTGACTTTGGAATAGATCTCCTTCCAGATACCCAGCCTATCTCTAGTCTTCCCTATAGAATGGCTCCAGTAGAGCTTAAGGAGTTAAGAGAACAGTTGAAAGATCTCTTAGAAAAGGGATTCATTAGGCCCAATGTTTCCCCATGGGGTGCTCCAGTCCTTTTCGTACATAAGAAAGACGGTTCTCTCAGAATGTGCATCGATTACCATCAGTCGAACAAAGTCACAATCAAGAATAAGTACCCACTCCCTAGAATCGATGACTTGTTCGACCAACTTTAGGGTGCCTGTTACTTCTCTAAAATAGACATCAAATCCGTCTATCATCAGCTTAGAGTCAAAGAATGTGACATTCTGAAAACCAATTTTACAACTCAGTATGGTCACTTCTAATTCCTAGTCATGTCTTTTGTTCTTACAAATGCCCCGACAGCTTTCATGGACTTGATGAACATAGTGTTCAAGTAGTACTCAGAAATATTCGTCATAGTCTTCATAGATGACATCTTTGTTTATTCCCGTAATGAAAATAATCATGACCATCTCAGAATAGTATTGCAGACTCTTAGAGCCCATCAGTTGTTCGCCAAATTCAGTAAGTGCGAGTTTTGGTTAAGTGTAACGACTCGGGACTACCCCTTAGTCGTCAGACGGTGCTTACAGTCCCGAGGGACCACAAGCTAACCCATGAGCTGATTTCTGCTGTGAGCACTGAATAACATAATCATAAATGCGGAAGAATACTGAAATGCCATAAGGTTTTAATAATGAAATGACTACTGAATTATGAATCTGGCATAATACTTAAATCTGAATAATCTGAATGGCTAATTGTAGTGTCTGAAAAGCCTCTAAACTGAATACTGTTAGTTGATGGGATAGGCCCCAACTAACTCTACTAATTACTGAGATAAATACATGAAATAGTATAATCTGTCCTCGAATGATGAGGACTCACCACTGCTACTATACTGTTGATGATCTGAGGGACTAAGTGCGATCCGGGAACAGAGCGTCAACACCTATGATATGATACATCATAGCGCAAAAGAAAAGGTGTGCGATCAGTACTTTGAATGTACTGGTATGCTAAATGAGGTAGGCTGATATCCATGGTTTCATGAACAGAACTAATAATTCGCTGGATATGTATGTAAAGCATATAGTACTAAATAAAGAGGATGGAATCTGTAGATACTGAAAATGTATGAAAATATGTAAATACTGAGGATGTATGACCAAACATATAACATGAATTGAGTAAAATCTATAAACTAAAATCTGTATGCTTTGGTCAAACAACCCTAAGAATGAATAACTGAGCTGGGACTGTAACTGGGACTATATCTGAGACTGTAGGAGGTATCATCTAACTGATATTCCCCAATTTAAGATAATCGGGGTTCAACCTGTAACCCCAATTGGAAGGGTGTTAATACCATGCCACAAGTACTAACAATGGCTGTGTGGATCCACTAAACTGATATAATATCCAAAGGACTAAGAGTGCCAAGCCTGAACTAACGGGTGACCCCTGCGAGATAGTCTAGCCTAATCAGACGGGTGACTTCTCATATCCTATGCTGGCTACATAGTTCTAGAGTATAGGAACTGCTACTAACGACTCTGCCTATCTGACGGGGAAGCCGCCATCTCTGCACTCGCTCGATGCTAAATCCTACTCCCAACTGAGAGACACTGAGATACTAGACTGTTCTGAGTTTAATGAATGATATCTGACTATTCTGATAATGCTCATAATATAATCTCAAGACTATTCTGTAATGTACTGAGACTAGACTACATAAACAACTATTGTTTTTGGGTATTCAATACCCCCAGGACTCAAAACAATTATAGTAAAATGACACTAAAACTTGGAGATCAAAACATGAAGGCTCTTATTAAATAAATCTAAAACTTGGAGATCAAAATATGAAGGCTCTTATTAAATAAATCACTCTTGTAGGTATTTTATCTAACACTTGTAGTTCATGGTTTAAAACAAGCATAGGAATATCATTGAACTTGTAAAAATAACATGAATTCAACAATATAGATTTAAATCATGGTTTAATTCAATAACTAATAATATTAAAACATGGAGGATTGAATAATAACAATAATTTCATGGTAACATGGTATAGAATCATAGTTCAGGGAGATTCATGGGTGAAATCACAATTTAAAACATAAAAGATTATTATTTTATAATTTAAAAGGGTTGCTTAGACTCCATGGTTGAAAGGGATCCATGGATGAACATCTAACATACTTTAATTGATGGATTTCTTAAAGTTCTTGGTGAATTCTTGAGGATTGACCTTGAATTTGAGAGCTAGGGTTCTCGATTTGGAGAGAATGCCTTTTGATTTGGGGAAAATTAATTAAAGACTTAATTTAAAAATGTTTTTAGGGCTTAAATATCACACCTGGGCGGACAAAAATAATGGGAAAAAAACTGTTTTATCCCTGAATGAAATATTATTTTTTTGTCAAATTTTTCTGAAATGGGCACCTGGCGCGATGCGGCGCTATCGCTCCGTGTCATTGGAAACTGACAACAGGGAACTGGGCTGACGGAGCGACGCACCATTATTGCGGTAAGCCTTTGAATGCCATTTTGTCCACCTCCGCGATGCGCCAACATCGCGGAGGCCTACTGGAAATTGATAAACGGGAAATTGGCCTGCTCCGCGACGCGCCATAATCGCGGAGTCACACTGGAAATTGATAATTGTCATTTATGTTGGCTCCGCGATGCGCTAAGGGTTAAAATGACGGTGTTTAACGACTGAAACTTAAAATCGCCATAACTTCTTACCCGGTTGTTAGATTTAGGCAAATTTTATATCGTTAGAACTCTAATTGAATTTCCTACACAATGGCAGACTCTAAACTGGAAAATATTGAGTTTTTTTTTAAAATTTCTATATGAATACTCATGTATTGGGACTTAGATTATGCTAGGAAAATACAGAGTATTACAATATCTCCCCCTTGGGATCATTTATCCTCGAATAAGATTGGTTAAGCTGAGGAAAAATTGATGGACTAAGATTACACACTGAACACATATATTTGATGCATGGAATGCATGACTGAACTGACTCATGAATGCACAACTAACATGAACATGATGTGCAACTGAAACTGAGCATGATAGAGAAAAATCTTAAAAAGATTTGGTACCTTATACTGAATTTGGATTCAAAGAGAAAAGATGAGGGTACTTGGTACGCATATATGCCTCTGCTTCCCAAATGGCTCCCTTAACGGACTGATTCCGGAAAAGAACTTTGAGTAGTGGAACTTCTTTGTTCCTTAGTCTACAAACTTAATGATCAAGAATTTCGATTGGAACTTCCTCAAAGGAAAGATTGTTCTGAATATCTGCATTTTCTAAGGGAACAACTACCGCTGGATCACCAATACACTTTTTCAACAAGGAGACATGGAACACTAGGTGTACTGAGGCTAAATCTGAAGGCAACTCAAGCTTGTAAGCTAGCTTTCCGAAACGACTGAGAATACTGAAGGGACCAACATATCAGTGACTGAGTTTCCCTTTCTTATTGAATCTCTTTACTTCTTTCATGGGAGAAATTTTCAAGTACATAAAATCACCGACCTCAAACTTGAGATCCTTTCTCCCCACGTCTGCATACGATTTCTGTCGGGTCTAGGCAGCCCTAAGCCTTTCTTTGATCAACTAAACCTTCTCTAAGATATCAAACACCAAGTCAGGCCCTACTACAATGGCCTCACCTACTTCAAACCAACCAATTGGAGATCTATATATCCTACCATAGAGAGCCTCAAATGGAGTCATACGGATACTGGAATGATAATTGATATTATATGCGAACTCAATCAAAGGTAAGTTGTCATCCCAACTACCTTTAAAATCAAATGCGCATGCTCTCAGCATATCCTCAAGAGTCTGAATGGTCCTTTCTACTTGACCGTCTGTCTGAGGGTAGAAGGCGATACTAAGATAGAGTTGGGTACCAAGACCCTTTTGGAATGCTTTCCAGAAATAAGAAGTAAACTTGGTACCCCTATCTGAGATGATAGATAAGGGAACATCGTGCAACCTGACCAACTCTCTGAGATAGAGTTTGGCATAGTCCTCGGCTAAATAAGAGGTATGGACTAGCTAGAAATGAGCTAATTTGATCATCCTGTCTACGATAAACCAAATAGAATCATGCTGATAATGGGTAGAGGCAAACCTGTCACAAAGTCTATGTTCACTTCCTCTCATTTCCATATGGGAATATTGAACTCCTGTATAGACCCACTATGCTTCTTGTTCTCAATCTTAACTTGCTGGCATGTAGAGCACTTAGCTACAAACTCTGCAATCTCTCTTCATCCCACTCCACCAATAGATGTTCCACAAATCATGGTACATCTTAGTGGCCCCTGGATGAATAGAGTAATGTGCACCATGCGCTTCTACAAGAATTCATTGCCTCAAATCATCTACACCAGGCACACACAATCTATACTGACAACGCAAAACACCATATCCCCCATAGGAGAAAACTCTACTTTTTGGTATCTAACTGATTCTTTCAACTTAACTAGACTGGGATCTCTATCCTATTTTTCCTTCAACTCAGAAACTAGAGATGATTCTGAGCTAATTTGCACCCACACACTACCCTCTGCTGAGTCGACTAAGTGAACACCTAGTCGGGCAAGCCGATGAACTTCCTAAATTAACTTCTTCTTACCATCCCCAACATGAGCAACACTACCCATAGACAATCTACTAAGAGCAACAACCACTACATTGGCCTTGCCCGAATGATACAGAACACTTATGTCATAATCCTTCAATAACTCTAACCACCTTCTATGATGCAGATTCAAATCTTTCACCCCCAGACAGATGGTCTGGCAGCGAGTACCATTCAAACCTTAGAAGACATGTTGAGATCTTGTGTTATCGAATTTAAGGGCAGTTAAGATAATTACTTGCCATTGATTAAGTTTGCTTACAATAATAGTTATCATTCTAGTATCCAGATGGCTCCATTTGAGGCTCTCTATGGAAGGAGATGTAGATCTCTTATTGTTTGGTTTGAGGTAGGTGAGACTGCATTGATAGGGACAAATTCAGGGTTTGATGCTTTGGAAAAAGTTCAGTTGATCAGGGAGAGGCTTAAGACAACCCAAAGCCGCCAGAAATCCTATACAGATGTGAAAAAAAAAATCTTGAGTTTGAGGTTAGAGATTTGGTATATTTGAAGATCTCTCCCATGAAGGGAGTGAAGAGATTTAGAAAAAATGGGAAACTCAGTCCCCGATATGTAGGCCCTTACAAGATCTTGAGTCGATTTGGAAAGGTAGCGTATGAGCTTGAGCTGCCCGCAGATTTGGCTTCAGTGCATCCAGTGTTCCATGTGTCCTTGTTAAAGAAGTGTATTTGGGACCCAGCTGCGGTTGTTCCTTTAGAAAATACAAGATGTTCAGGACAACCTTTCTTATGAAGAGCTCCCAGTCGAAATCTTAGATCGCCAGATTCGAAGACTAAGGAACAAAGAAGTTCCCTTGGTCAAAGTTGTTTGGAGGAATCTGTCCGTTGAGGGAGCTACTTGGGAAGCAAAAGCAGACATGCGTACCAAGTACCCTCACCTTTTCTCCGCGAACTCAGACTCAGCTCAAGGTAATAATTTTTCTTAGATTATCTCTTTTCCATTCTCCGTTCCAGCCATGAGGTCATCTTTATGTCATTGCATGCATTTATGAATCAGTTCAGTTAGTCACCATGTTTCATACTCAGTCATGTAATCATGATTTTAGTTATCCATATTCAACATGAAATATCAGTACCTCTATATTTTCTCAGCTTAATCAATCCCATTCGAGGACGAATGTTCCCAAGGGGGAGATATTGTAGTACCCCGTATTTATCTTAGCTTAATTCAACCCATAGTGTATGTACAAGGGGCTTAGAACCTAAAAATTTAGTTAAGTGTAGGAGACTTAGTTTTATTTTTGGCATCTTAACTTTGATGATTTTTAAAGTGACCTTCTCGACCCTGAGACATAATTTTTTGAGTTGATTTATGTTCAGGGGTGTAAGTAGCATGTCTCGGGTAAGTTTTGAATTTTTTGGACATGGTTTGGACCACGTTTGGATTTCCAAAACAACAAGTGACCGCGATTGTGGCGCATTGCGGTGGAATAGCGATGGAGGCCTTGGCGCATCGCAGTGATGGATCAATCGGCGTTCCAGTTATGAATTTTAATTTTAGAGGGGCAGTCTGATCTTTTCCTATGGCCCCAATCCGTAAAGACACGAAATTTATCATCAGATAAGGCATTATATGCCCCATTTCCACAATTCCTCTTTAAAATAAACCCTTGCCATCACCCAAATTCATCAAGTTCAACCATTATTTCTTCAAGAAAACTCAAGAATTCAAGCTTCAAAACCCAAGAACGATCAAGAACGTCAATTCTCTCTCAAGATTAAAGCCTTAAGGTATGTTAAATGTTCATCCATAGGCCTTTTTCACCCATGGAGTCCAAGTACCTATTTTTGTGTTCTAAATCATGAATTCACATGTTTACAATGAGTTAATTTTCATGAAGCATTTGGGAATTTTGATTATGCATGATGTTTACAAGTGTTTTTAGTTGGAAAGTAGTCTTTACACGTTTAAAGCATGAAATTTCATGTTAAATCTCCCAATGTATGGTTTTAGTGTTATGATTATGTTATTCCCACATGTTTCAATCATTCCTATACCTAAGTTCATGAATTTCAAGTGTTTGATGAAATGCCTAAGAGATGAATTTTGAGCAATAACTACTTATTATGCTTTTGAAGTTTGGTATGCTTTTACTATTAATGTTATCGAGTCCTGGAGGTTATGAATACCCAAAATTTAGCTGTTTACTTAGTCTTAGTACTTTCAGAATGGTTTTCAGGAATATTTGAGTATTATTAGTTCAACCAATTATCATATCAGTCAAGTTTAGATAAGTCCAATTTTTCGAGTCAGTTTAGTTGGGGGTAGGATTTAGCACCGAACGAACCCAGGGAAGGGGGGCTCACCTACCAGTTAAGGGTGTGATCTTTAGTAGCAGTTCCTGCATTCCAGAACTGTGTAGCCAGCGTAGGTTAGAGAGGTTAACCTGCCTGTTGAGGGTTGACATATATCTCACTAGAGCACCTGCCAGTAGAGGGTGACTCTTTAGTCCTTCAGGACTTCACATTAGTTTATCCACACAGCCAGTGTTAGTACCCGTGGCACGGTACTGACACACTTTCAACTGGGGTCATAGGTTGGACCCCAATTAGCTCTTATTAGGCCATGTCGGTTAGATGCTAGCTCCCACAGTCTCAGTCCAGTATTCGATTTAGAGTTCAGTTTTAGGCTTGTTTGACCATGGGATACAGTTATTAGTTGTTTAGTATCAGTATTTCAGCATTTCAGTTTACATACTATCCCAGTATCATGTCATATGCTTGGTCATGTATTCTCAGGTTTTATAGCTTCCTTGCATACTATATATCAGTTATCTCATGCTATTTATTCAGTCAGTTATTATTCATACATATGAGCCATGCATATCAGCCTAACCTCATTTAGCATACTAGTACATTCAAAGTACTGACCACATACTCATTTCTTGCGCTATGATGTCTCATATCCTAGGTTAGGACGCTCAGATTCCCAACCGCACCTAGACATCCCAGTGCATCAACAACTGCAGCATTGGTGAGTTCTCATATTTCGAGGATCGTTTGTGTTTATTTTAGTGCTTCAGTTCAGTAGTCAGCCGGAGTTAGTTGAGGACTTGTCCCATCAACTCCACAGTCAGTTAGTTAGAGGCTTTCAAACACTTACAGATAGTTAGTCAGTTAGCATTTGTTATTGGTAGTCTTTACAGTATTGTTTTCAGATATTGGTTTTTCAGGCATATTAATTCATAGGTATTTTTAAATGTTTAAACCTTATGGAGTATCCAACGTTGTTTTCCGCACATGTGTACCCTTTATTATCAATTTGTTCAGTGCTCACAGCAGGTACCAACTCATGGGTTAACTTGTGGTCACTTATGACTATAAGCACCGTGTGGCGTCCAGGGTGTACTCCTAGGGCGTTACAATACCCTAATTAATTATTATAAGTAATTTACATATTAAAAAAATATTTAATAAAAAATATTAAATAAATATTTATGACATTTCTGCTTCGCCTGCTTCAGCCGTAATTTTAATATATCACCTCTAATTAATTATTATAAGTCATCTAAATATTAAGAAAATAATAAGATTTAATAAAAAAGATAAAATAGATATAAAGTGTTAAATTAACTTGACAACTTATATGAGACTCACTTAAATTTTTTCATAAGTATTTTTTATAGTAATTTTGCTATATCAATTCTAATTAGTTATTCTACATCATTTAAGACATGTTTGTTTCCCTACTTCAATCATGATTTTACTATATCACCCCTGATTCAGTATCATGGTTATTTAAGCATTAAATATTAATAATATTTCATAAAAGAAGATAAAATAGACAAAAAATGATATGTCAACATAAAAATTTAGTTGACTATTGAAATTATATTAGTGTACATATATTGAGATGAAATAAAGAAAGACGTAAAATAACATATATTATTTGAAAAAGAAATAAAAATTATTGTAAATCACAATAATCAAGAATATTATATATATATATATATTATATAAAAAAAATCTAATTAACTGTCAAGAGTTTATCTATGCCACATAAACTGGGACGGAGAGAGTATTCATATTATTAAAAAATATGTAAAATACATTATAAATCACATAATGAACAGCTTAAAAAATTTTAAAATTATAAAATATTTGCCTGACTCTCTAAATTATATCAATGTCCCTTAAATTGAATTGAAGAAAAAATATTATAAATTACAATAATTAAAAATTTAAATTATTTTAATGATTGATTATCTAAGTTCTATTTGTATCACATAAATTAATATTAAAAAATAACATATATTGGGCCCGTGCTAGCACGGGCTGTCGACATCTAGTTATTATAGAAGAGTCAGTATCAGCGTGGTTTCGACATGCCTACTTCAGCAGGCTGCATGCTTCATGATTTTACTATACCACCCCTAATTAATTATTATAAGTTGTTTATATATTCAACAACAACAACAACAAACCCAGTGTATTCCCACATAGTGGGGTCTAGGGAGGGTAAGATGTACGCAGTCCATACCACTATCTCCGAAGAATTAGAAAGACTTTTTTCGATAGACCCCCGGCTCAAGACAAGGAATAATAAACAAATCCGTAATAAAACATGGAACAAGATGACATAACATAAATATGACACCCACAAGGAATAGTAAACAAAGAATAGTAAACAAATTCGTAATAAAGCATGAAACAAGATGGTCCTCCAGATCTTCCTATCTAGGGTCATGTCCAGAGTAAGCTGTAACTGCTCCATGTCCTACCTAATCACCTCTCTCCAATATTTCTTCGGCCTACCCTTACCCCGCCTGGAACCATCCAAAGCTAGCCTCTCACACGTATGAACCGGGACATCCGTGCCCCTCCTTATCACGTGTTCGATCCATATTAATCGAACTTTCAGCATCTTGTCCTCCACTGAAGCCATTCCAACCTTCTCCCGGATAGTCTCATTCCGAATTCTATCACCCCTAGTAAGCCCACGCATCCACCGCAGCATCCACATTTCCGCCATCTTCAATTTTTGAATGTGGGAGTTCTTAACTGGACAACACTCCACTCCATACAACATGGCCGGAGGGACTGCCACCCTGTAGAATTTACCTTTAAGCTTGGGTGGCACCTTTTTATCACATAACGCCACCCAAGGCGAGCTTCTACTTCATCCATCTCGCCCCAATACGGTGGGAGAGATCCTTGTCAATCTCAACATTTCCCTGAATCATAGACCCGAGATACTTGAAACTATTCCTCTTACACACAACCAGGGAATCCAACCTTACTACCACCTCATTCTCCTGCCTCAAGTCATTAAAATTACATTCCAAATATTCTGCCTTGCTCCTACTCAACCTGAACCCTTTAGACTCAAGGGTCTGTCTCCACACCTCTAATTTATCACCCCCCCCCCCCCCCCCCCGTATTTCATCAATCAAAACTACATCATCTGCAAAAAGCATAAACCAAGGCACATCTCCTTGAATACGCCGCGTTAACACATTCATCATCAAAGCAAACAAAAATGGGCTAAGAGTAGATCCCTGATGCAAACCTGTCAAGACAAGAAAATACTCTTAATCTCCTCCCGCCGTCCTCACCTGGGTCTTAGCTCCATCATACATGTCCTTGATTGCTCTGATATACGCCACCGGGACCTCACTCACCTCCAAGCATCTCCAAAGAACCTCTCTAGGGACTTTATCGTATGCCTTCTCCAAGTCGATAAACACCATGTGCAGATCCTTCTTCCTTTCCCTATACTGTTCCACCAGCCTCTGCACCAGGTGAATTGCCTCCGTCGCCGAGATCCTGGGCATAAATCCAAACTGGTTCTCCGAAATAGACATTATCCTCATCAACCTCAACTCGACCACTCTCTCCCAAATCTTCATAGTGTGACTCAATAATTTAATACCCCTATAGTTGTTGCAACTCTGAATGTCACCCTTGTTTTCATATAGAGGGATGATAGTACTCCATATCCAAGCCTTGGGCATTTTCGCCATCTTAAAATGCCGTTAAACAATTCAGTCATCCACCTTAAACCAGCCTCACCAAAAAACTTCCAAAAATCCAGAGGAATCTCATCAGGCCCCGTCGCCCTACCCCTTCGCATCCTGCGAACAACTTCTCTGACCTCCTCCACCTTAAAACGTCTACAATAACTAAAATCATGACACTCCTCTGAGTGCTCCAGCTCCTCTAACACAATAACTCTATCCCCTTCATCATTCAAAAGCCTATGAAAATACGACTACCATCTTTTCTTAATGTGACCGTCCTCCACCAATACTCTACCATCCTCCCCCTTAATGCACTTCACCTGGTCGAGGTTATGACCCTTCCTCTCCCTAGCCTTAGCAAGCCTAAACAACCTCCTTTCCCCCTTTTTCTCCTCTAACCCCGCATACATGCTCTCAAATGATGTCGTCTTAGCAGTCGTAACTGTTAACTTAGCCTCTTTCCTATCTAACTTGTACTCTTTCCTATTTACCCGTTTCTCCTCTTCATCCTTACTCTCAACCAAACTAACATACGTCCTTTCTTAGTCTTCACTTTCTTCTTAACTTCTTCATTCCACCACCAATCTCCCCGATGATGACCGTCCCGGCCCTTGGAAACACCCAACACCTCACTAGCAGTCTCCTTGATGTACCTATCCACCCTATCCCACATACCATCCACGTCCCCCTTACACTCCCACACCCCTATTCTTGCCACTTTTTCCCCTATCTCCAGCACATTCACCAACGTCAAGCCACCTCACTTAATTTTAGGTCGACCCTCCTCACCCCTTCTCTTCTTATCCTTTTTTATACCCAAGTCCATCACCAAGAGCCTATGATGGGTCGAAAGATTCACACTCAGAATGACCTTACGGTCCTTACACAACACCCTATCCCCTTTTCTAAGCAGCAAAAAGTCAATTTGGGTCTTGGCTATCGCTCTTCGAAAGGTGATCAGGTGATCGTCCTTCTTTGGAACGCTTAAATTCACCACCACCAGCTCAAAGGACCTCGAAAAATCCAACAGAGCAGCTCTCTCTTCATTTCTCTCCCCAAAACCAAACCACCATGCACATCGTCAAAGCCTCCCGGTAACGCCACGATGTGCCCATTAAAAAATAATAATATTTAATTAAAAAATAATAATATTTAATTAAAAAATAAAATAGACATTTACGATATATCTGTTTCAGCTGTGTCGACGTGGTTTCGACATGCCTGCTTCAGCAGGCTACTTGCTCCGTGATTTTACTATATCACCCCTAATTAATTATTATAAGTTATTTATATATTAAAAAATAATAATATTTAATTAAAAATTAGACATTTATGACATATTTGTTTTAGCCGTGTCGGTTTGGTTTCGACAAGCCTACTTCAGCAGGCTGCTTGCTCCGTGATTTTACTATATCACCCCTAATTAATTATTATAATTTATTTATATATTAAAAATAATAATAATTAATTAAAAAATAAAATAAATATTTATGATATATCTGTTCCAGCTGCTTCAATCATAATTTTACTATATCATCCCTAATTAATTATTATAAGTTATTTATGTATTAAAAAAATAAATAATATCCAAGCTGTGATTTTACTATATCTTCCCTAGTTAATTATTATAAGTAAATTTATGTATTAAAAATTAAAAATATTTAATTAAAAAGATAAAATAAATATTTATAACATGTCTACTTCAGCTGCTTCAACCGTGATTTTACTATAGCATCCCTAATTAATTATTATATGTCATTTATGTATTGAAAAATTAATAATATTTAATTTTTAAAAAATAAAATGGACATTTATGAAATGTCTACTTCAACTGTTTCAATCATAGTATTATTAAATATCATCCCTAGTTAATTATTATGGCATTTAAGTATTAAAAAATTAATAATATTTAATAGAAAAGGTAAATAGATATAAAAATAATAAATTAACTATTGATGTTTTAAATTAACTTAACGTCTTATATGAGGTCCACTTAAATTTTTTTCACAAATATTTTTATAGTAATTTTGTTATGTCACTTCTAATTAGTTGTTGTAAGTCACTTAAGACATTTATACTTCGCTACTTCAATCGTGATTTTACTATATTTTCCCTAATTAATTATTGTGGTCATCTAAGCATTGTGTCACATTGAAATTAAAAAAATATTATAAATTACAATAATTAAAACTTTAAATTATTTAAGAAATTTAATTGACTATCGACAACACAAAACTCTGTACAAGGAGAGCAACATATATTACTCAAAAATTACATAAAAAGTATTATAAATTACAATAGTTAACAATTTAAAATATCTAAAAATAATTTAATCTGTTATATATTTTAAAAAAATATATAAAAAAATACTATAAATCACAATAATTAACAACTTAAAAAATTTAAAAGATATAAACTATTTGGTTGACTCTCGAAATTATATTGGTGTCACTTAAATGGGAATAGAAGAAAAAATATTATAAATCACAATAATTAAAAACTTAAATTATTTTAAAAATATAATTGACTATCAATGCCATAAAAGTTTGGACAAGAAACGTAACGCATATTATTTAAAAAATACATAAAACATCTACAAAAGTATATTTTATGGTGTTCTCAAAGTCAAATAACTTAAATTAATGTGACAGACCGTAACTTATAGTTTTTTTTATATAATTTTTGAAATACTTACAATTTAAATTTAAATTATTAATTTAATTTAACTTTAAAGAACAAGTTAGCAAATATAAGAGAAAGAGAAATGAAAGTAAAAGATGCTTATGTCGGCTTATTAGGGGAATCCAATGCAATTTTGAATTATTAATTGCATCACACATGTGATGAAATACGCAATGACTAGATAACCCTTTATCTTTTTCAATAATTATTTTTTATTGTATACAACAAGTGTCAAGTCTTATGTCTCAATTTTAATCTCATACTTTATAGTTAATGTAGCAAATCTCAGTCATATGATTAAAGATCTAAACTTTAAAATGCATCAAATTTTATTATTTATATGAATAAATTATGCATAATTATCTTGTGAGATAATTTGGCTTCTTGAAAAATAATATTAAATAATTAATATATTTTGTATATTCATGTTTTATAATTCATAATTCGAATTTATATTAATCTAATTTATCGTACATAGTCAAAATATATTAATGTTGGGCTCGTGATACTCTACTAGTTATTACATACAAGATATACCTAAACCAATATAGTTTTGGATTAAATTTGGCATTTTGTTTGTCTATGGCTCAATCATGACAAATGTCAAAGCTAAGATCACTGGACTCTGTTAGGAGGAGAACAAATATGAAATGAAATTCAGTATAGTGCTCTCGTGAATTAAAACGCAAACATATGTTAAATTGAATATTCCAAGGATAATATTTAAAATATTTTTATCTTTATAAATCGTAACTCTTGTATTACTCTCTCCATTTTCTTTTTTGTATTTATATTTTGTTTTCCGAGTGTCAATTTGTCTAATTATTAAAGTTATATTAAATTAAATTAATATATTAAAATTAAAATTTAAATATTTAAAAATTAAATAAAAAAATTATAAATTGTAATTTTTCTTATTTTCAATGTAAATATAAAATATATCTTAAAATATTAGTTAAATTTTATGTCATTTGAGAGTAAAAACGAAAATTATGATAACTGAAAAAACGAAGAAGGGAGTACTAAACAAGCCTTTATTAAACAAGTAGGAATCATCAAGGAACTTTCGTATTTTAATATTATGGAACGGTCTGATTGAGTACTTATCTTTTTTCTTGCCAATGAAAGACCTCCACTTTGTTTTTAGGAAAATGTCATCTTTCAATGAGTGGTGTTTGGACGGAGATATCTTTTGGACACGTTTACATAATTCTTCGTTGTTGCTTTCATTAGAAGAAATATTGGTGTAATATACCATAATTATAATAAATAATTATAGTTGAAAATAAAATGAATAAAAGTGAAGAAAATAAAATAATATTTTTTTTGACTGAGACGCGTATATCTTGCTTTCTTTAAGCAGATTCAAGCTCACTGCGTCATAATCTACACTGATCGAGCAGTATATCTCTTGATTTGTACCCTTTAGGATACAACAGTCCATCAACAATGTGCAACTCAAACAACTCCGGATTAGTTGAAGAGTCCAAAACTCCACCATAAGAACACCTTCCTTCAATATATATTGACTCTCTTTGTATAGTGAATATAGTTAAAGACTTAGAATATTTTATTTATCTTAACTCTTTCTTTCACCAATATAATAACTCTCTTTTGTATAGTGAATATAGTTATAGACTTATAATTTTTTTTTGTCTCAACTCTCTCTTTCACCACTACACACTATAATCTTTTTCACACTTATCATATTTCCTTGTCCATACAATAACATGCAAAGCCACCTCTATTTATAAGTGAAATATTCATCCTTGTATTGAATAGGAAGAATAAAGAGGAATGGTAAAGAGGAAAGATCAATAGTCTTTAGGTTACAAGAGTTACAAGAAACTAATGGCATTAATAGCCATAAGACTTACAACAAAATAATGAGAGAAGTTACAAATTACTAAAGGCCACATTTTATCACCATTAACAATTAGAGTAATGTGGGTAGATAATAGTCTTGTTGTTACATATATTACAAGCAACTAATGACCATGGAGTTACAACAACTAATGATCATATGAGTTATAAGACATAATGTGGTAGATTATGGACAAATAAAGTGTTAGAAGTTACAAGAGTTATTAAAATATAATGACACCACATTCTCCACTTTATGTCCATAAATTATCATGCAAATTAAGATTTTAATATTAAAATGCATAATAACACCAACATTCCCCCACTCATTTTAATATTTAAATAAGAGAGTTCACTAATTTAATTGAAGGGAGACTATTGTGCATAATGAAGGTGTGCTCTGCATTGAACCTTCACTTAGTAAAACAATAAACTTCACTCCAGAGTCAGTAGTGGTCTCAGACTTGAACTATGACTGCTTAAGGAAAAATAAAGTATTACTGCTTACACACAACAGTCAAGGTGTTGACATAAACTTTAATAGCCATCACATTACAGCCATGTGCTATCTCGTTTTTTTATGAACGTTTTTGAGAATAAGCCTCATTCTCATAGGAAGCGACCTACTTTCACACTCACATAGGTGAAATCTGTCAAGGATGGTCCTATAATTTTAACGCCCCACTCATACGAGATACAAATTTCATTAAGAGTTCTTAGACTCAACCTTCACAAATCATTACAGGAACAAAATGCACTCACATCATAGAAAGGATTAAATAATAGTGCATCTCACACCAAGTCATCATATGATTCGTTCTTCCCATTAAACCTGGTTATAGGATCTCTAGTCCCCAGATTGGGTTTCCTCATATATGACTCATGATTTTTGTATAGTCTTTCTTCCTACCCCTCGATGCGTTTCAAACCTTTTATCTTGCCAGGCCTAGTTCATCTTCAAGATTATCGCAAAATTAACACAATTAATATTGGTATACTATTGATCAATATGATCTCACACTATTGTGTTTTTCTCCTTATGATTTGAATTTACCATTATAATAATGGTTTATGCTCTACCAATAAATTTTGGTGTTATCACAATAACTCAAAATTAGAGAAATCAATTTCTCAACATAAAGTGATTGATCAATTCACTTTTTCATTAGTTGAAACTAAAAAAGTTAGTTCAACCTCCATAATTGAGTTAGCAAATAATAATTTATTTTTTTATTTCAATAAATAACACCAAGTTATTTTTTCATTTGCATCAAAAACACTTTTAAGTACAACATGATTTATTTTAATACAATAAGCCACAATTTTTTGCAAGTAAATATACCTGATTTGCTTGTATAACCTGCTTAATTACTTTTACACAATTTCAGGCCAAGTATGACTAGCCACATATCTCATATTTTATTTGGCTAGTAAACTCTTTTTTTTTCTCATACAACTTTCACATATTTAAATCAAAAGGAGTTGCATGGCTCATACAATCAATAAAATGTATTTCACAATTTTTTTTCACCACAATGTAACACGTCAATGAAAAGTTCATCACATGATTTATTAAGTATTTTTCATTCCTAGAATATAATTTATCTCACCCGAATATTTAATGCCAGATGGCTACTCAATATTTTTTATCCTTTATTTGATAATACGTTAGAGCCAAATTTAAAGACATCAAGTCACATGAAAATAGTAACATGTGATTTATTCCAAGACTAATTTATGCACTTGTAACTTTTTTTTTTCAAAGCATTCTCAAAAATGCAAAAATCACATTTTTCATGGTGATTTTTTCTCATTTCATTAGCCCCCACCATTTTGAGACTTTAAGAAAATAAACTTTCATGAAAAGTATCATTTTATTCATGAAAAATAATAGGTAATTTTTTTTACCTTTCCTCCACAATAAGTAGAAAATTATTTACCTTTCATCCGCTTGAGTAGAGAAGTAGAAAGATATTTTACATGGCTATCTCTTGCCATTCATCCTTTAAGATCTCTCATTGTGATATTCACGATTTTTCAAACTGTAACAAAACATGAATCTCCTTAAAATTGTTGGTGTAATATACCACAATTACAATAAATGATTACAGTTGAAAATAAAATGAACAAAAGTGAAGAAAATAAAATAATCTTCTTCTTGGCTGAGGCGTGGATATCTCGCTCTCTTTAAGAAGATTCAAGCTCACTGCGCCATAATCTACACTGATCCAACAATATATCTCTTGACTTGTCCCCTCCAGGATACAACAACCCATTAACAATGACCAACTCAAACAACTCCAGACTAGTTGAAGAGTCCAAAACTCCACCATAAGAACACCTTCTTTCAACATATATTTACTCTCTTTGTATAGTGAATATAGTTAAAGTCTTAGAATGTTTTCTTTATCTCAACTCTTTCTTTCACTAATATAATTACTCTTTTGTATAGTGAATATAGTTGTAGACTTAGAATATTTTCTTTGTACCAACTCTCTCTTTCACCACTACAAACTATAATTTTTGTTTGTACTTATCATATTTCCTTGTCCATGCAATAACACTCAAGACCACCTCTATTTATAGATGAGGTATTCATCCTTGTATTGAATAGGAAGAATAAAAAGGGTGGTAAAGAGGAAAGATCACTAGTCTTTAGGTTACAAGAATTACAAGAAACTAATGGCACTAATAATGAGAGTTACAACAAAATAATGAGAGAAGTTACAAATTACTAAAGGCCACATTCTACCATCATTAACAATTAGAGTAATGTAGGTAGATAAATAGTCTTGTTGTTACATATGTTACAGGCAACTAATGACCATAGAGTTACAACCACTAATGGTCATATGAGTTACAAGACATAATGTGGTAGATTATGGACAAACAAAGTGTTAGAAGTTACAAGAGTTATCAAAATATAATGACACCACATTCTCCAATTTATGTCCATAAATTATCTTGCATCTTAAGATTTTAATATTAAAATGCATAATAACACCAACAAGAAACATTATATTTCTTTCTTCTTTTTCTAAATATAGGATTTTTTTCTTTAAAAATAAATGTCTTATCACTTACGGGAGTATAATAAAATTTCTACCGTTATAAATATATTTCATATATTATTGTGAATGTCTAGTTTATTTATTTAGAGGAAAGTTGGAGTTATGGAGCCAAGTTAAACTATAATTGAACTTATAGTCTAATTGTAGAAAAATAATCGAACTAATGTTTTCCATGATCTAAATCTCTTCCAAAAAAAAGGGAAGGAGAAGGATAAAGATCTTCTTAAGTGGATCCTCTTGTTCAAATGTTACTAAAACATCCTAACAAATTTGGCCACAAATCGGTGAAGGAACTCATCCAACCGCATTTTAAAATTTCACACTAAAAATATTACTTTAAACTAAAGGGTATTTCCAAACTCAAGTCATCAAATACCCCACTTGTCTTCATTAATCCTACAACTTCCTATTATTTTTATTATTTGTATTTTTAAATTGGACTCTAGCAAAAGAAAAAGGAACTTTTGGGGGTTTATTTTACATGGATCATGTTATGATTTAGACAGATTAAGCAAACCACAAGCAAAAGGAAAAATAAGAACACACAAATTTTAGTGAAAATTCTTGCGGGAAAAATCACGGGTAGAGGCAGAGGAATTCACTATAATGGAGAGAGAGAGTACAACGTGGAGACGAATTATCTCAATGATGTATTTTTTGAATACCCAAAACAACCCACTAAATGTACTTATATAATACGTGCATACAAATAAGTTCTAGGGCAAAAACATAAAGGTCCATACCATGGGGGCTTCACCCCCGCGCCCCCATCAGGATCAGTGGTAGGCCCGATCCTACACTACCACCACAAACCCTATTAAAAATCACAAATATGGGTCGCACCGCAAAACTTTCTGGGTCGAATCAACAAAATTTGGGTCACAACTCTAACAGATAAAAAAATTAACATAATTATTCTCTCGTAAAATAAAATGCAGTTCTTGAAAATCCTTAAGATACTAAAGATATTTTCCCTAAGCTAACAATTCAATTTGTTTTGATAGAAATTGTTAGAACATGCACAACACAATGGAAACAATTAATAAAGATTAATTTAACTTACATAACATCTAAATGATATAAAAAGTAAAAATCAAAAAGACACTTACCTCTTGAAACTTTCACAAAATTCGTTTTCAGCAATCAAATCCAAATCAACAACTTTCTGCTATTTCCTGACTAACACTCGCAATCAAACTTGTATGGGCAAGTAATTTTGTACTAAAAAAAAGATGCCAGAAATCTAAAAAATTAGCCTCTATTTATTCCCAATTTCAACTGAAAGAGGGAAGGAAAAAGGAAAAATGTTTTGGCCCTTTATTACAACCTTAACGTCAAAAATATTTTTATCCCTAATACCATTAATGCCAAAAAATATTTTTTCAGCTTTTAATATTGCCATAATGCCAAAACTGATTTCTTTATTCCTTATTTACAGAAGACTAGTAAATATTACCTCTTATATTACTTTTTTTTTCAAATTTGATTAGTTAATCAGACATAGTAGAGACCACAAATTTATTAACCGAGGCTTCAAATTATGATATTAATTTGGTAATGAATGAATTAGCATATCATAGTAAATTACAAATTATTCCATTACAAATTTGTAACTGCACTTCTCGATTTAATTTCAAAATCTACCATTACATCTTATTTAACTCCCCATGTTAGAATTACTGACATCAATCAATTAAATTAAATTTTATGAAAAATTTAACGCATTGATTAATTTAATCCTTTATTTATAATTTTTAACTTATTTCACATGATGCATATAAAATTCATCTGCAGGGTTTTCACGTAAAAACTTATAAGCAATCATAAAGTGCTATCTTCTATCTCAAGTTCGATACATGGTTCTATCAACTACATTTTATTTCACAAAGTGATTTTTCATAATCTAATTTATTAGGAATACACTGACTCATAAAAGAGTCTCACCTTTTAATAGATTAAAACAATAAATCAAAATACATAAATCATAATAATCATATCAAGATTAAGAGTATAAGCCATGTAAGGACTAATGAAGTTGTTTATCAATATTTAGAACATAAACAAACATCTCTAATTGATCTATTCAATATATACGAAATGTACTAGCACAAAAATTTGGAATATTATCACTCCCATAACTATGATCAAATTATATTTAATCTTATGTTACAATCATCAAGATGTTTGTCCTACCTCATCTTTGATTGTGAACATTAATTTATTACTTAGAAGAACCAACAATTTTAATCTTCCGTGCATGAGTTAAAACACTCCATATATAAAACTATTTATTATATAAGTAAAGGACACACATGTTAACACAATGATCTATTCAAATAAAAAATTTATTAAATAAAATAAAATATAATAAATTATCCTTACATAGGATGAAAATATAATACTATAACATAAACCACATGGTTAATAGTATATCCTAACAATCTCCCACTTAGACTCATAACCATGCATGCATAATTTTAACACCCAGTTCTTCCACATGCTTATCAAAAACTTTCTGGGTTAAGCCCTTTGTAAATGGATCCATCAAATTGTTCTTTGACTCAATCTTCAAAACTCTCACATTACCTCTTTGAGTTATATCTCGAATCAAGTGATATTTTTTCTCAATGTGCCTACTTATTTTATGACTTAGTGGTTCTTTTGAGTTTGCAACTGCACCACTATTGTCACAATAAAGTGGTAGTGGTGTTTGAACTGAAGGAACAACTCTAAGCTCTTTCAAAAAGGTACCGAGCTAAACAACATTCTTAGCCGCCGCAAAGGCAACTACATATTCGGCTTCCATGGTGGAGTCAACAACACATGGTTGTTTGATGCTCCTCCAAACAATGGCTCCACCTCCTAAAGTAAACACAAATCCTGAAGTAGATTTTCTAGAATCTTTATCTGATTGAAAACCTGAATTTGTATACCCAATAGGTACAAGATTTTCAGAGTGACAAACACGCATGTAATTCCTAGTTCTTTTCAGGTACTTGATTATATGATTAACCACCGTAGTCCAAATGTAACGAGATAATTTTTTTTTGATAAAATATGTAAAATTTGTGATTCTGTGTGATTTGATTATTTTACCCCTTCTCATAGTTTAATTATATTATTTCTGGGGCGTGGGAGTGTTTCTCATGGTCTTTGATGCATTTTGGTACCATTTATGCGATAGTGGTTTTTGATGGCTTCGAGAGCCTTATTTTAGACTTATGGGGATATCCTTTGATCCGTACGACAGATGGCTGAATAGAATATACCAGCAGCTCCAGAATATCAGTTTTAGACTAGGTTGACCTTTGGTTCAGATCCCAATGCACCCAAGCTCATTTCGACCTATTGATCGAAAAGTTAAAAAATTGAAAATATGAGTGTGGGCCCCACATTTGGTCAAAACGACCTCGAATGGAAAATCCAACTTCGCCAACAGATCCAAAATGTCAATTTTAGGGTGGTAATATATTTGGTATGATTTTACGACTTTTAAATCTTATTTCGACCCTCGGTTTGAAAAATTGCGATGGTGGGTTTCGAGGGTCAACTTTTTTAAAAGGATGTTTTTCAAAAATTCAAATTCACCAACGCGTTGCAACGTCGGATTTAGTATGATTACATAGTTAGTTTACATATATCGGACTCCGAACAAATTTCGAACACCCCGTCGAAGTCCGGGGTGAACTTGAAGGGAAAAATCTGGTGCAAAAACCAGAAAAATCTGCAATATAAATAACCTCTTTAGCCCCCTTTTTGCTTATTTTTCATCTTGCCTCTTGGGAGTTAAACCCTAAAATAGTGTGGGATCTTAAAAGTGAAGTTTGCGGAATCTTGAAACGCTAGATTAACACCTATTTCTTGATTTTTTTACAAATTTAAGGTGAGATTTCATCACTTTCTACTTTAATTCCTTGATTAATTTTTCAAAACTCCAAAAATCTTAGGGCTTGATTTTAAACCTCAATTTCCCTTATTTTCACTTGAATAATATTTTTATCTTATAATTACTAGTTTTTCATCAATTTAACCTTCAAAACAACTCCGATTCTTGATTTTAACCCGGATTTCAAAGATTTTACCTGATAAAGCTTAAACATGGCCTTCAATTTGAACCTCGTTTTGACTCACTTTGACTTGGGTTTCTACTTTCTAGCTGTAGATTTCTAAAAATATGGGGTACATATTTTTGAAGTAAAGTTCTGATTTCGCCCTTCTTTTTTGAAAATTTGTTCCGAGGGTCCATTTTGACTCCGAACCGAAGTAGTCAATATGGGTGTCGTTAGTTTTGTTTTGATGCGTAGATTTCATATTTTATGTTTTAAGTAGAATTCAGAATTGTTCATAAAAAGTAAGATCATGGGTTCAAAGTGTAGCAAACCGGTTTTGGCTTTTGAGGTAGGTTATGACTTAACTCTTTCAGACTGGACTGAGTAGTAAATGATGGTACAAAATGCATGTTAAGAGTGAAAACTAATCATGAAAAATATCTACCTATGTGTTGTGCCTGTGTGGAGACCTATATGTGATGTAATTATCAAAATTGAGATATTATGTGATATGTGTAACCGTATGGGGTTGTATGTGATAATGATAGCCTTGAATACATGTGAATAATTGTATTGTGTTGTTAAAATACTTAATATGATATCATTGATGTATTGTGATTATATTCATACTTTATTGGCATATGAGACATGTGGAAATTCATGGATGAAATAAAAATAATGAGTGGATATTGACTCACATGGTTGTGGAAATATATCTTTGTGATTGATTATGAAAATATATCATTGTGATTGGTTGTGAAAATATATCATTGTAATTGGTTGTGAAAATATATCATTGTGATTGGTTGTGAGCATTACATCCTCATATCATACTCATTCATGAAATATTGGTACCACCATGACAACTTTTGAGAAATACCAACAACACCTTTTATAAAACCCTCCCCGAGGGAAGTTCCAGGGAGGAGTTATTGTAACACTTTATAAAACCCTTCCCGAGGGATGTGTGGGGGAGGAGATATGAGATATGTGGATTGTATACAGTTTTACGAACCCCCCTTGGTTTCTGCGTTGGGAGGTTTGCCTCTGTAGGTGTATACGGGGATTGTGCGATGATACCGGAGGTTGTGCGATGACCTCGTGCATCATCATCATCATCATCATCATTATATACATTACACATACTTTATTGTGTTTATTTTTTATTGTATTTCCATATTGACTTGTCATTTATTTAATTATCTTATCTTGTTTTATTTGTATTTGAGCATCTTGTCTATGCATGCTCCCTCTTGTTCTACTTATATGTGATATAATGCATACTTGTGTTCTATCTTGTTGTGATATTACACTATATGTGATATATTAGAACTATTAGTGCAAGAGGTGTGGGCTATCATTGTGAGATATTTTCTGATTGCAGGTGATGTATCCTTAGTGTATATTTGTATACTTTATTTAATCCTTTGCTTGGTCGGCCTATGATAACTACTGAGTACAAGTGGACCGTACTCATTCCTATTGAGCCCTTTTGATGCAGGTCCAAACTCGAGTGCGCCTCAGCTTGCTTGACTTAGGCGATTGTTAGAGCTTCCAAGATAGCGGTTGGACATTCATGCGTCGGAGTTCACCTCTATCTTTCTACATTAGTTATGTCTTTATTAGTATTCAGAGATAGATATTATTCCTTTGTGGTTATTTTTCTAATGTATTTGACTCCTGAATTGTGTTAGTAGTTTTTACACTATTGACACTTTATATTGGGCATGATTGGTATTTTGAATAAAATCTTTCAACATTGTTATGATTACTTGTATGGTTTGGCTTCATTCTAGAAGCCTTACTTTGGGTATTTCTATTTTTTTTTATATTAGTTTGGGTGATAGTCTTACTTGTCAAGGTACGCTGCGACAAGTGCCATCATGATCCTCATTTTTGGGTTGTGATAAATTGGTATCAGAGCAGCCAGGTTTTATTAATCTCAACGGTGTAAGAAGAGAATGTCTAATAGAGTCTCGCAGATCGATACATAGACATCCGTAACTATTTCCAAAGGCTATAGGATGTCCTTAGAAAATTTCCTTTATTTTTATTTCTTACCGTGTGAAGTTCTTTCATATCTTGAGTTCTGAGTTATGTTTTACTTTTTCTGCACTGATGGTGTTGACTAGGTCCCGCAGAGTAGTAATGTAGAGCCTTCATCCAAAGGGCGAGCCTCGAGTCATGGATGGACTCGAGGGAGGGGACGGTCCCATCTTGGAGGAGTGCTATGGGACTTTCTTTTGAGCCTTGTGTTGAGCAGGTTTAAGGTGTGGGCCCTACTCCAATTCTTCAAAGTTCTTCTGCCCCAGTATTAGAGGGATTGTTGGTGCGTTTGTTAACCTATTTAGACGGTTTTCCTTTTGTTATGCCGAGTGTTCCTCCAGTTTAGAGTGTGGATCCTCCTGTTGTACCTGCTTCTGGTTTGGGTACTTCTCAAACCTTAAGTCCTGTTCCACCCTCAGTGTTGACATCTGACCATAGGGTTCTGAGTTCAGGATCCACCTCTATGTTACCTTCTCGAATGAGATCACAATATACCAGATTTATTATGCCTCCTCTCATGTCTAGTGCAGTGATGTCTTCTGAGGTTGAGAAGAGTTTTGAGAGGTTTACTCAGTTGGGTCCTTCTAGATTTGGTGGTGCAGTGGGTGAGGATGCCTATGAGTTTTTGATTGATTGCCGAAAGGAGTTGCACAATTTGGGTTTGCTCGAGTCCTATGGAGTTACTTCTACATCTTATCAGTTGAGAGATGCGATAAAAGATTGGTGGAGGTCACTTTTCAGTTGTATACCCTATGATTCTCTAGATATGACTTGGGATCAGTTTGCTAAGGCTTTCCTAGAGAGATTTTTGTCTTTCAGTTTGAGAGATCATATGCGAGACGAGTTTGATCAATTGGAGTAGGGCTCCATGACAATTGCTGAGTATGAGACACGCTTTCATACCCTATCCAGATATTTCTATGATAGCATTTCTATCGAGTCTGAGAAGATTCAAAAGTTTGTGAAGTGTTTGGATATTTTCCTTCATTTGGCTATATATCAGATGGTTGTTTTTGGGGCTTCTTTTCAGAGTATTGTGGATTATGTTAAGATGACAGAGGGTATTCTTGGTGCACTCAGGGAGGCACCAAGAAAGCATGACATTTGGTGAGTTTAGAAGTCATATATCTTGAGGCAACAATTTTAGAGGTTCTCGTGAATACCATGGTAGGCCAGTGCAGGCAGTTTTATAGAGTTCAGGTGGTGGACCTCTTGGTTCAGTAGTTCAGGGTAGCCATTCGGGCCTAGTTGCACCTTCTCCCATTGAGACTAGTCGTTGAAATTGCTATGTATATGATGAGATTAGCCATGTGGCTAGAGACTGTCCTCGCTCGGTGATTCGAGCTACTCCTATTTCATTTGTGAGGGGTAGAGGTTCTACCTAAGGTACGACAAAAAGATGAGTAGATCTTATGGGGGTATCCATGGGTCCACTCAGGCAGTTGGTGGTCGTGGGGATACCTAGGTAGCTGATGGTCGTGGTCAGTGTTATGCTATACCAGCTAGACCTGAGGCAGAGGCTTCTGATGCTGTGATTACAAGTATCATCTCCGTTTTTTTTAGATCAGCATCTATATTATTTGATCCCAGATCAACTCTCTTCTATGTGTCTATGTATTTTGCTTTGGGTTTTAATTCTGTTAGTGAGCCTCTTGTTATGCCTATTTATGTATCTATCCCGGTAGGTGATTCTTTAGTGGTGGATCAGGTGCACTGATTTTGTGTTGTGACTTTTGTCGGGCTTGAGACTTTGGTAGACTTGGTTGTGTTAGACATGGTTGATTTTGATATTTTTTGGGCATAGATTAGTTGGCTCCTTATCATGTTGTCTTAGATTGTTTTGCTAAGACTATGACTTTAGCTTTACCGAGTTTGCCAAAGATAGCTTGGAAGGGTGCACTTCATTCGGGTCCTAGTAGGATTATACTTTTGTTCAGGCTCATAAATTGGTTGAGAGGGGATGTTTATATTACTTGGCTCATATTTGTGATACCAGTGTTGTATTGCCTCTTTCCTTGGATTCTGTCTGTGTTGTTTGTGAATTTATGGATGTGTTTTCTATGGACTTGCCTGGTATGCCTCCAGATTGAGATATTAATTTCGCTATTGATGTTGAGCTGGGAACCAAGCCTATTTCTATTCCTCCATATAGGATGGCCCCAACAGAGTTAAAAAAACTGAAGGATTAGTTGCCGGAGTTGTTGGATAAGGGATTTATCTGACCTAGTAATTCCCCATAGGGTGCGCCTGTCTTATTTGTAAAGAAAAAAAATTAGGTCTATGCGGCTGTATATTGATTATCGACAGTTGAATAAGGAGACAGTTATGAATAAGTATCCTCTTTCTCGGATTAATAATTTGTTTGATCAGCTTTAGGGTGCTGCAGTATTTTTGAAGATTGATTTAAGGCCCAATTATCACCAGTTGAGAATTAGAGCTTCAGATATTCTGAAGTCAGCTTTTCTAACTCGATATAGTCGTTATGAGTTCTTAGTCATGTCCTTCGGGTTCACCAATTCCCCTGCCGCGTTCATAGAGTTGATGAACTGGGTGTTTTGACCATATCTTGACTTCTTTGTTATTGTATTTATAGATGATTTCTTGATTTACTCCAAGAGTAAGGTTGAGCATAAGGAGCATTTGCTGATTGTGCTTCAGAGATTGAAGGATGAGAAGTTGTATGCTAAGTTCTCTTAGTACAAATTTTGCTTGGAGTTTTTGTTCTTTCTTTGGTCATGTGGGACCAAGGAAGGTATTATGGTTGATCCAACCAAGGTTGCAGCGGTTCGTGATTGGGATAGACCTACTTCGCCCATCGAGATTCGGAGTTTTGTTTACTTGGCAGGTTATTTTCGATGTTTTATTGAGGGTTTTTTTATCCATTGTAGCTCCATAAATGAAGTTGACCCAGGAGATTTCTTTTCAGTGGTCCGATGCTTGTGAGGAAAGCTTTTGAAATTTCAAGGATTTGTTGACTTCAGCTCATATCTTAACTTTACCCAAGGAGTGCGTGGGTTTTACCATCTTTTGTAATGCTTTAGGTGTTGGGTTAGGTGCTGTGTTGATATAGGAAGGCAAGGTGATTGCGTATGCATCTCGTCAGTTAAAGCCTTATGAGAGGAATTATCCTACGTATGATTTGGAGTTGTGCGCAGTTGTGTTTGCCTTAAAGTTGTGGAGGCTCTACTTGTATGAAGTCCGTTGTAAGATCTTCTCAGATCATCGTAGCCTTTAGTACTTCTTTACCCAGGGAGATCTAAATATGAGGCAACGCCATTAGCTTGAGTTGCTTAAGGATTATGACTCGACTATTCTCTACCATCCGGGCAAGGCTAATGTGGTTGCGGATGCCTTGAGATGAAGTCGACTAACATGGGTAGCTTGGTGTATCTTTTGACCCAAGAGAGGCCTTTGGTCTTAAAGGTTTAGTCTTTAGCTAACCAGATAATTAGACTTGATATTTCGATACCTGGGTGTGTTTTGGCCTTTGTGGGGGCTAGATCTTCTTTGATGGATCAAATTAGAGCTCATCAGTTTGATGATGTTGGATTGAGGTTGATTGATAAGGTGTTGAGTGGGGAGGCTAAGAAAGCCTCAATTGATTCAAATGGAGTTTTAAGGATTGGAGGGCTGAGTTTGTGTGCCAAGAGTGGGTGATTAGATTAGGTTAATCTTGGAGGAGGCCCATTGTTCTAGATATTCGATCCATCCTGGTGTGACTAAGATGTTTCATGATTTGAGGCAGCACTATTGGTGGGGTGGTATGAGGTGAGATATAGTAGATTTTGTGGCTCGTTGCCTATGTTGTCAGTAGTTGAAGGCCGAGGATATGAGACCTGGTGGATTGCTTCAGAGGTTACCCATTCCCGAGTGGAAGTGGGAACGGATCATCATGGACTTTGTGATTGGTTTGACTCGTATATCTCATGGTTCTGACAGTGTTTGGGTCATCTGGATCGATTGACCAAGTTAGCTTATTTTATTTCGGTTTAGGTCTTATTCAGTGCTGAGAGGTTTGTCCGTATACACATTCGTGAGATTGTGCGTTTGCATGGTATGCCGATGTCCATTATTTCAGATCGAGGTTCTATGTTTACATCTCACTTTTGGAAGACTTTTCAAGATAAGTTGGGTCCTCGATTTGATTTTAGCACAACAATTCATCCCCAGACTGATGGCTAGTTATAGCGGACTATCCAGGTTTTGAAGGATATGCTTCACGCATGCGTGATGGATTTTGGTGGCCATTGGGAGTAACATTTGGGTTTAGCAGAGTTTGCATATAATAATAGCTATCATTTCAGTATTGATATGGCTCCTTTTGAGGCATTGTATGCTAGGCGTTGTCCTCACCAATGGGTTGTTTTGATGTTTTAAAGGTAAGTCCTCGAGGTACGGACTTTCTTCATGAGTCTTTGGATAGAGTCTGGGTCATTCAAGATAGACTTAGAGCAACTCAGAGTTAGCAAAAGTGCTATACTGACCATAGACTTTGTGCCTTGAGATTTGGTGTTGGTGATCGTATTTTTCCTCGAGTTTCACCCATGAAGGGTGTGATGAGGTTTGGGAAGAGGGGCAAGCTTAGCCCCAGGTATATTTGTCCATTTTAGATTCTTCGGACTATTGGTGATGTGGCTTATGAGTTGGCTTTGCCCTCTGATATATCAATTGTTCATCCAATTTTTCATGTTTCTATGCTTCTTTGCTATATTCCTGATGAGTCTCATGTTATTTGTTGGGAGTCGGTTTAGTTAGATGAGCGGTTGTCCTTTTTTGAGGAGCCGGTTTCCATTTTGTCTCGGAATGTTAGGCGGTTGCGCTCTAGAGTTATCCTTGTGGTTAAGGTTCAGTGGCGACATTGACCTGTAGATGAGGCTACTTGGGTGGTTGAGTCTGATATGCATAGTTCTTATCCTCAACTCTTTATTGATGTAGGTATTTTTTTGCCTTAGTTCGAAAACGAACTAGATTTTTAGTGGTGGATGATGTAACAACCTAAAAAATTGATAAAATGTGTGATTTTGTGTGATTTGACTATTTTACCCCTCCCTACAGTTGCATTATGGTATTTCTGGGGTGTGGGAGTGATTGACATGATTTTCGATGCATTTTGGTACCATTTATACAATATTGTGGTTTTTGATGGCTTCGAGAGCCTTAATTTAGACTTAAGGGGATTTATTTTGATTAGTGCGATGAATGGATTAACGGACTGCACTAGCATCTCCGGAATATCGATTTTAGGCTAGGTAGACCTTTGATTCGGGTCTCGGTGCACCCAAGCTCATTTCGACCTATTGGTCGGAAAGCTGGAAAATTGAAAAAATGTGTGTGGGATCCACATTTGGTCGAAACAACCTCGTATGGAAAATCTGACTTCGTCAGCAGATTTAAATATCGATTTTAGGGTGTTAAGATGTTTTGTGTGATTTTACGGCTTTTAAATCTTATTTTGACTCTCGATTTGAAAAATTATGATTTTGGGTTTCGGGGGTCAACTTTTTAAAAATGATATTTTTTCAAAAATTCGACTTTGTCAACGCATCTGGACCATCAAATTTGGTATAGTTGCATAGTTCTTTTGTATATATCGGAATCCAAACGAATCCCGGACCTCCGTCGAAGTCCAGGGTGAACTTGAAGGGAAAATTCTAGTGCAAAAACCAGAAAAATTTGCAATATAAATACCCCCTTTGGCCATTTTTGCTCATTTTTTCATCTTGCCTCTTGGTAGTTAAATCCTAAAATAGTATGGGAGTTTAAAAGTGAAGTTTGTGGGTGTTTGGAAAGCTAGATTAACACCTATTTCTTGATTTTTTTACGGATTTAAGGTGAGATTTCATCATTTTTACTTTAATTCCTTGATTAATTTTTTAAAACCCCAAAAATCTTAGGGCTTAATTTTAAACCTCAATTTCACCCTTTTACACTTGAATAATATTTTTATCTTATAATTACTAGTTTTTCATCAATTAACCTTCAAAACAACTCCGATTCTTGATTTTAACCTGGATTTCAAAGATTTTACATGGTAAAGCTTAGAATTAATTTTTCTTCAATTTGAACCTCATTTTTGGCTTGATTTGACATGGGTTTTCAGCTATAGATTTCTAAAAAAATCAGAAACATATTTTTGAAGTAAAGTTTTGATTTTGCACTTCTTTTTCAAAAATCAATTCTGAGGGTTCGTTTTAACCCAAATCAAAAGTAGTCAATATGGGTGTCAGTTTTATTTTTACATGTAGATTCCATATTTAATGTTTTTAGTGGAGCTCATGAAAATTAAGGTCGTGGGTTCGACGTGTAGTGTACTAGTTTTGGCTTTTGAGGTAGGTTATGACTTAACTCTTTCGGACTGAGCTAGGTAGTAAATGGTGGTACAAAATCCATGTTAAGGGTGAGAACTAATCATGAAAAATATCTATCTATGTGTTATGCCTGTGTGGGAGCCTATATGTGATGTAATTATCAAAATCGAGATATTATGTGATATGTGTGACCGTGTGGGGTCCTATGTGATATTGATAGCCGTTAATACATGTGAATACTTATATTGTATTGTTAAAATACTTAATGTGGTACCATTTGTGTATTGTGATTATACTCATACTTTATTGGCATATGAGACATGTGGAAATTTATGGATAAAACAAAAATAATGAGTGGATATTGACTCACGTGGTTGTGAAAATGTATCATTATGATTGGTTATGAAAATATATCATTGTGATTGATTGTGAAAATATATCATTGTGATTGGTTGTGAGCATTATATCCTCATATCATACTCATTCATGAAACATTGGTACCACCGTGGCAACATATGAGAAATATTGACAACACCTTTTATAAAACCCTTCCCAAGGGAAGTGTCGAGGAGGAGATTTTTTAACACTTGATAAAACCCTCCCTGAGGGATGTGCTGGGTAGGAGATATGATACACGTGGATTATATACGGGTTGACGAACCCCCCATGGGTCCTGCGTTGGGAGGCTTGCCTCCGTAGGTGTATACGGGGATTGTGCGACGATCCCGGAGGTTGTGCAATGACCTCGTGTATCATAACATTATTATCATTGTCATCATCATCATCATATACATTGCCCTTACTTTATTGTGTTTATATTATGTTGTATTGCCATATTGACTTGCCATTTATGTAATTATCTTATCTTTTTTTATTTGTATTTGATGATCTTGTATATGCGTGTTCCCTCTTATTTTACTTATATGCAATATAATGCATACTTGTATTCTATTTTGTTGTGATGTTGCAATATATATTATATATTAGAACTGTTAGTGCAAGAAGTATGGGCAACCATTGTGGGATATTTTCTGATTGCAGGTGGCGTATCCTTAGTGTATATTTTGTATGCTTTATCTACTACTTTGCTTGATCGGCCTATAATGCCTTCCGAGTATAAGTGGACCGTACTCATGCCTACTGCTCCCTTTTGGTGCAGGTCCAAGCTCGAGTGCGCCTCAACTTGCTTGACTCGGGCGATTGTTGGAGCTTCCAAGGTAGCAGTTGGACATTCATGCATCCTGAGTTCACTTCTATCTTTCTACAGTAGTTATGTCTTTATTAGTATTCAGAGATAGATATTATTCCTTTGTGGTTATTTTTCTGATGTATTTGGATCCTGGATTGTATTAGTACTTCTTACACTATTGACACATGGTTTTGGTCATGATTGATATTTTGGATAATATCTTTCCGTATTGTTATGATTACTTGTATGGTTCAACTTCGTTTTAGAAGCCTTACTTTGGGGTATTTCTGTCTTTTCCTTTTTTTGTATCAGTTTGGGTGATAGACTTACTTGTCAAGGTACGCTGCATCAAGTGCCATCTTGACCCTCACTTTTGGGTCGTGACACCAATGTTTTTTTCCAGGATTATTCTGAAATCTGCTAACTATACCTACCACAAAGCAAATATTAGGTCTAGTGCACAATATAACATACATAGAATTCCCTACAACAGAAACATAAGGGACCACCTTCATTCTCTCTATATCATTTATCGTTTTAGGTGTGTAACCCTTTGATAGAGTAATTCCACCTCTAAAAGAAAGGAATCCCTTTTTGAAATTTTACATGTTCAATCTTGCAAGAATAGTATCAATATAAAGTGCTTGAGATAAGCCTAATATCCTTTATTTGCGATCTCGCATGAGCTAATTTTCAAGTATAAGAGTTACTTTCCCAAGTCTTTCATATCAAAACGTGAGGACAACCACTCCTTAACATAATTAAATATGCTCACATTATTTTCTATGAGCAAGATGTCATCTACGTACAGAATTAAAATGCTACTTTATCTCCATTTCACTTTTTATAGACGCAAGACTCATTTTCACATTGAAAGAAATCAAAAGTCTTAATCGAATTGTCAAAACAAGTATTCCGTGCTTTAAATGCCTATTTCAAACCATAAATGGATTTGTTAAGTTTATAAAATTTAAGTTCATTATCAATTTCCATGAAACATTCTAGTTGTGCCATATAAATGCACTCATCAAGATTTCTATTTAGAAAAGTCGTCTTGACATCAATTTTCCAAATCTCATGATCATAGTGAGCATCAATGGATAAAATAATTCTATTAGATTTAAGCATAGCTACCGGCATAAAGATTTTCTCAAAGTCAATTTCTTCTTTTTGAATAAGCGCTTTCCCAACAAGCCTGTCGTTAAAAGTTTGTACTTTTTCAACCGAACCTTTTTTTTCTAGATCCATCAACAACCAATGGGTTTGACTCCCGCAGGTGGTTCTACAATTTTCTAAACTTAATTGAAGTACACAGACTCTATTTTAGATTTCATAGCAACAATTCACATTTTAGCATCTTAATCATCATGTAATTCTTTGGCATAATTAAGGAGTTTTGTACTAGGCTCCTCAGGGATTCTATCGTATGACTCTCCCAAAAGCGCAAATCGTAAAGGTTTTATAATAATTCTCCCACTATGATTACTAGTCATTATAGATATGCTACATCTGAAACTAAATTTTGAATACCCTGAACACCTTCCTGCATAATGACAGGTTGCTCGACATTATCCTGAACATTTTCCTCCACAATTGTAGGTTGCTCGACATTACCCTAAACATTTTTCTCTACAATTTTAGGTTGTACTTTTACTACTTTGAGGTAGCGTGATGTCAAGTGTTTGCTTTTGTGCAGCCTCTTGCCTATTGAAATTTCTCCCACTACGTGAAAGCAGTGGTATGTCAATATAGATTTTTGAAATTTGATCTTGTGTTTCATTATTCGTTATTCTATTGCTTAGTTCCTGTAAAATGATTTTACTTCTGGGAATGTGGTTCATTAAATAATCCTCTTCAAGAAACCTGACATTTTTCAAAATAATTACCTTATGTTCCTTAGGACAATAAAATAAACCCTCTTTCGTCACTTTTGGATATCCAATACACTTCTGTCCTAGATTCTAATTTATCAGTTTTTCCTTTTAGCACATATGTTGGACAACTTCAAACCCGAATATACCGTAGACTAGGCTTGCAGCCACTCCATGATTCAGATGGGGTTTAAGGTACTGATTTTGAAGGAACCAAGTCCAGGATATAACTTGTTGTTTCTAATTCATATCCCCAAAAGGAAAAGGGCAAATCTGAATAACTTAACATTAATCTAACCATTCCCATAAGAGTCCTATTTCATTGTTCCGCCACACTATTTTATTGTAGTGTTCCTGAAGCATAATATTGAGATATAATTTTTTATTCTGATAAGTATTTAATGAATTTCGCAGAAAGGTATTCACCACCATGATCAGATCGTAATGTATGGATATGTTTGTTATGTAGCTTTTTCGTTTCCATATTAAATTCTTTGATTTTTTCAAAACATTCAAATTTATGGCGTAACAAATAAATGTATCCATATTTTGAGTAATCATTTGAAGGTCACAAAATACTCAAAATCACCTCTTGTTTCTATATTCATAGGACCACACAAATCAGTATGAATCAATTCTAAATTATTATCGACTTTATTTTCTTTGGAAAGAAAAGGTCTCTTGGTTATTTACCTTCTAAACAAGATCCACACGTTGGAGTGTTTCTACTTTCAATGAACTCATAGTTTTATCAGAAAACCAACCATTAGATTCTATTTATGTTGATATGACCTAGACATAAGTACCATAAGTGTGTTTCACTCTATTTTAAAATACAATTTTTCACGTGATCAATCAACATTATTAAGTTTCATTATTTGTAGCATGTTATAGGAAACATCAAATACAAACTGATTATGTCTTTTAGGAGCAGAAATAATAAAATGCTTGTTAAACTTAATAATTGCACAATCATTAGCAAAATAAACATTATAACCAACATTCACTATTTTTACACTAGAATTAAATTCCTTCGTATAGACGGTGCATAGAGAATATTATTTAAATTCAAAACTCTAGAAATACTAAACAAAATAGAAATATTTCTTATAGCTAAGGTTGATGTTGGTTCCCGATTTGCTTAAAACACATTGAGTTCATTTTCACTTATGCTTCGTGTTTCCTGGAACCCCTGCAAAGAAATGCAAACACTACTAGAAAATACCTCTATAGTGACGGTTTCAAAACTGTTGCAATAGACAGAAAAATCGTTGCCATATCTCTACCGCAATGGTTCAGCAAGCGTCCTATAGGTGGGTATTGCGATAGGCCTATGGCAACGGTTTATGCGATGGTTGTCTGAACCGTCACCATAGGTCAAGCTATGGAGATGGTTTCAAACAACCATTGCCATAGCTTGACCTATGGTGACGGTTATTTTTTGACCTATTGAGACACCTATTTTCATCTATTGCAACGATTACTAACCGTTGCATTAGAGTCTATTGCAACGACATTAAACCATTGCAATAACATCTATTGCGACGCTTTTATATTCTATTGCAACGCTTTTAGAGTACCTATTACAACACCTATTTTCATCTATTACAACACTTTTTGACTACCTATTGCGACAATTCACTAGTCTATTGCAACGCTTTATGACAACTTATTACAACGACTATTTTCATCATAGCCCCTTTAACAGTAAATACATAATTATGAAACACTTTCCAGTTCCACTAACAATGAGAGTGGATGAATTAAAGCGTTTTTGATGAAATTCTTTTTTAGAAAAAAAGGAAATTGAAGTGTTATGTTGCTCTTAAGGTCTGTTAAGTCTGTTGGAAAAGGGGAGAATCATAGAGAAAGCAGAAGGGGAAACCATCCTTGAAAGAAATCGCATACTCTCACTTGCCTCATTCTTGCCATTTCTGGGATAGTCCAAGAAGAGAACTTTTAACCAAAGGGATCATGTATTGCATTTAGGAATATGACCTTCTTTTTTCATGACAAGCGGAAGCAGTATTCACTTTCTTTCAATATTGTCCTTCTCTTTCCTAGGCAACTATAAGAGATTATCTATCTTTTTTAGATATCTATCTATGAAGTAACTTCTTGAGTTATGAGTACATAGGCAGGATTAGATCTATCATAAGATCAGGTAAAGGAATGGGACACCGCCATGGCTGAAAACAAGAATAGCATGCTAGCAAGAGAAGGCTCTGCTTAAGCCTTACTGGTTTACCCCACCAAGATACGGGCCCAGAAGGCTCAAACCAAATGAATCTTCACAGCCTATAGATAAGCAATGCCAATGATGCTCATGAGATTGAGATTTGTGAAAAGGAAAAGATAATGACCAAGAAAGAAGAAGCATATAAAGCAGGGGATGTAGCTCAGTTGGTAGAGCACTTTCTTAGTATGCGATATCTACGGGGATTGACTGCATCGTCAATCATTTTTCTATTTACTTTTTTAACTTAATTGTAAAAGAAGAAAAAAGTAAATAGTTGGTGGGAGAAATAGAGCAGATTGGGAATAACCATGAGAGCACTCCAGCTAAGCATGAAAGAAGGGCTGCTGCTTTGACTATAGAATAACACAAACATATCACAGGCATGCAGATGGGAGGCAACACCCTTAGAAATCCCTGCGTAGACTCATGCTTTCTTGAGTTTAGGATTCCAGTTTCCGTTTATGATGCAGTAATAAGGCAAAAGAATTCGTCAACAAAAAAACAAAAATAAGAAAAAAGATCAAAGGTGTGGCCAAGTGGTCATCAAAGTAGGAGAACTATGATGTCTCAGGTTTAAATCCCAAAACCATGTGATTTTTCCAATCTGCCTAAGCCTCAGCTGCCAGAGTTACTAGGTACTTGTCCTGATGGGAGGAAAAAGGTGTCGGGGAATAGTTGAGGTGCAAAGAATGGTACTGATTGTTACAATCTAAGCATTTACTAGTTTTCTGAATTTTTTTCTGAAATCAAATGATCCTAGCACATATTTCTGAACGAATACTCATATTTAGCCACGTTCCATGTATAAAATTAAAATTTAAATAATTCATAATTCCTTAGTCATATAGACACAATCATGTGCTACTAAAGGCATCATACTTCAATTTGCTTAAACGGTACTTAAAAAGGAAAAGTTACCTCCATTGAGCTATAATAACTTACAGGTGATTCAAGTTATTGAGCGCCCCCATTCTTCACATTTAAATAATGATGATGTTGTCTAAGTGATGCCGGAATGTACCTCCCTAAGCTACTTGTGCTTGTTGGCTGCAACAATGACAAAGAAACACAACTAATCAGGTTATTTCCTTGTGGATGCAAGTTAGAAACTTTTTAAGGCACTTCATAGTGTAGCAGAAATTAACCAAATAAACATTCTTTTGACTAGGAACTCTATAAATTTTTTTATCAGGTACCCAGTATAATTACTTGAGGTACATGCAAGCTATCCCGGAGACCACTGTTTTATATACACACACAAACATATATAGATAGGTATATACTCACACACACAGACACTGTGATATGGGCACACCAAACGGATAATATTGTATTCACCAGAGTTGCTATAATGAAAATATTGTTATAAAGAAGATATAACATGACATAAAAAACCAGTTCCAACAAAAAAGTTGACAGTTATAGTGAAATGTTGTTACTGAAAATTTTGACTGTATATGATGTGTTGTGCAATGATTAATACAATGTCTCACTAATGCATTGTCAAAAGTATGTGCTGCCTATAGAGAGTTAGGACAGACTTTCGAATGAAACATATTCTTCATTACTTGTTCCGAATAAGCGAATATCTATGCAATAGGTGATAACCATTAATAATCATTCAAACATTTTCTATAAATAATAGATTTACCTTTCATCATCGTTGAACTAAAAACAATTGTGCCATACTCCAGTAAAGAGGAGAAATATGGCTGCTAAATGCAAAGATCAGAGATGCCTTAGGCTGGCCAATTCAATATCAAATATGATAGGCCCCAATGTTGTGCCTTCTCCATTTGCAAGACGGATTGGGTTGAAAATGGTAGTAAAAAGTCCCTGTCGATCAAAATACTAAAACAGGGAGAGAAATGTTCACCAACTTAAGTCCTGAATGAAACATATTGATGAAATTAAAAGTATTTTTAGTTTCTTTACACAAGGAATTAAATGTAATATTAATCTCGGTTCAACACCATATGAATACTTTCAACCAGTTCTAAAGACCTTTCTGCTGCAGATATTATGAATGCCTAAATCATCCAATAGAAAAGGCTGGCACAATTGAACTCCAAAATCACTTCAAGACTCTAACAAGGCCGACCACAAAATCCCCAAAATCTAGATGGTCCAAGAACAACCAGAACTAAAAGGAGGAAAGAAAGAAGATTAATGAATGGGTTAACTGTTATGCATGTTTAATTATGAAGGTGTAGCAGCTGTAGCTGAAGAACATATTGTGTTTTCTAGCTTATGTTTTTTGGAAGCTAACTGGTATTAGGTGTATTGGTAATTCTAATCCTGTTTGGCAGACTTGGACGAGTGCTTCCACCACTATTATTTGAAACTAGAATAAGAAACTCCAATGTCTTAAAATATTTTTCTTATCATTAAAACTAATAGTGGGAGATGAGTTGCAATTAAAACATGTAAAGTGGGACTATGACATTACAGTAGAATTTTCTAAAAGAGCAAAGTAATTCATGCACAAATTCCCCTTCTGCCAACTAACTATTAGAGATGTAATACCTCTTCTTGAGAAAGGGTCACCGAGTTCACTTACAGAAACATACATCAAACATAAAAGGTAATTCAATACAAGTTTCCATGCCTTTTGCTTTCCAAACACAGGTTCGGCAGGTACCCCACAGCTTAATTTATGTAGAAAGAGCTCTAGCATTAGAAGACTAACAAGACTTCCCTTCCAAGTCTCTCCAAAAGAATGCAACTGAGAAAGACCAAATTATTATTATAAAGGAAAAAAAAAGCAACTTCATACATTAGGTAGAAGTGGTTCTTGGGATGTATTCTGATATCCTTGAGATGGTGGGATAATAACTCGATGAAGGCCACCTACTTTCATCGATCTCACAACAGTTTTAATACCTGCATATAACCTGTAAAAAATAGGTAGGAAAAGATGTGGAATTAATTGCTATAGCTTTATTTGCTATATAATTTAGTAGGTTCAGAACAGTCAAACAAACACTACTTCAAAGTAGAAAGTATTCATGTCAGAAAACTCAAACAATGATAGAAGCAAATTGAATCAACCAAAACAAGCATAGTTAAGCACCTGCTCCGAAAGACCAAAAGTAAGGAAACCATACACCAGAAAGATCTTGTTTGAAGTTCACTACACAATGGGGAATCCATGAACCTCCTCATCACATAACTGAACAATCTCAGTCTTGCCTCCCACATTTTGTCCTCTATCAAAGCCACTACCACCCACCTTGTCCTGGATAGGTTCATACTAAAAATAATAGAAATTGTCCATCGAATCTTCATTCAAATCTAAGTAGTCACAGCCTTCTCGAGAGCTAGGGTTGATATGGATCCCTCGTCGTGACAAAATCAATGATTCATCAGTCTTCTACCGTATGATTTAAAACATAGATTTACTTCATCGGCACAAATCATCGAACACTTTATAAACACATCAAAAAAATATAAAAAAACTCAAAATGAGAAATGACTTGTACCTGAACAGAGAGATCTTTTGTTGAGCAGTGAAGGAGATGCGGTCGGTGTAGCTTCAAAATCGAGCTACTATGGTTGGACGTTCTGGTTTCATGAAATAGTGGTCAGAGCAGATTCGAAATCGAGGTCTAGTTGTCAGAGTAGTGATACAGTGGTCAAAGAAGAGATACGATGGTCGGAGTATGGTGGCCGGAGCAGTGATATGGTGGTCGGAGTATGGTAGTAGGAGTAGTGTCGGATCAGATTTGTTGAATTGTATTTATTTTTGGTTGAGACTTTGTGTGAATTATATGTAAAAAGGTTTATTTTCTCAAAAAAGCGTTGCTATAGCCCATTCTATGGCAACGGTTTGGATAGGTGTTGCCATAAAATACCCTATTGCAACGGTTATCAAACAACCGTAACGCTTATGACACCAAATAGTTCTACTACAACAATTTTCTTTTGCAACGATTAAAACCGTTGCAATAGACCCTCTATTGCAACACTTTTGGAACCGTCTTCAAAAGGCTCATTCCAATAGGGGTAATTTCTAGTAGTGAAATATGATTAGTGACTCCAGAATCTATAGCCCAAAATTGGGTAGAAACAACAGCTAAAAATATTTCAACAACATATGAAAAAAAGTACCTTGTTTCTGCAACTTAGCTATGTAGATGAGGCACTGTTTCTTATGATGACAAGGTTGCTTGCAATGATAGCACTTGTCCTTAGGATTAACCACACCACCATTAGCACCTGAAATTTTACGGGGTTCTTTTTCTTTTTCTTTTCGGCTTTGACTTAGAAGTCGAAGAAGAAGGTTTGTCAACTATCAACACTGCAGAAGGAGCTTACTGCTTAATGATAGATTCTGTCGGTTGCAGTTCATTCAGCAATTTTTCAAGGGATAAGTCCATCTTATTCATGTTATAATTTAAGCAAAACTGGTGAAAAAGGTTCGACAAAGTCTATAGGACCATCTCTACCTGAGATTCCTTATCAATAACCGCATCAAGAATTTCCAAATCGTTCAATAGACTCATCATTTAAGAATGTGCTCCCTCACCAAAGTTTCTTCGTCTATTTTTATGGTTGTTGATACTCAATTTTGACTCTCCTTTTTCGTAAAATTAATTTCTCGATGCTTAGGTGTAATGACCCAAAATCATCTTCCGGGATGTCACACGGTTCCTAAGGCTACGAGTAACCCCAAGCTAACCCTTAGAGCCGGTTTCTACCAATAACACTCAATTCAAGATAAGAATGGACTTAACACTAGCATAGTCATATCACATGAAAGGAAATATAGAAAAGATACTCGGTCCATAAGACCACAATATAGAGAAATATCAACCAAACCGCAATATCGAACCTTCGACACATAACAAGTCTGAGACTAGTCTGACAAGCCTCTACAAATCAAAATATAGAGAGCCGTTGGGATAGGTCCCCAATTGACTCGAAATAAACTGAAGATAAAACATAGTCTCTTAAGTACGATGAATATTTGAAGATCGGTCCTCGAAGCATGAGGAATAACAATTGTAGAAAACGTAGGCAAGGTACTCAAAGAATCATGGGCGAGGCTGGGACTAAGCAACTGAACCTACATTATGACACAATGTAGCACATAAACATATATGTGGATCAGTACTTGGAATGTACTGAGTATGCGGAGGTGAATGCATATGAATAAAATAGTAACAATCTTCTTTAATCAAATCATGTATTCATTATGAGATGACTCACATAGCTTGAACAAGTATAAAATATAAAACTCATAAGTCATGTAGAATGGAGCATGTAACACAAATCTCGTGAGTCATCATTATTTAATCTCAAAATTTGAAATCTTCTCTTGTTCTTAATACCCAAAGGCTAAGGGACTTTAAACAATATTTTCAACTCATGCATAAGTCTCATGGAGAGTAAAACTTCTTCATTGCTCAACATTTCATAACTATTTAGAACTCATATACTTGGAATTCGGAATCATATAACTTGAAAACATACTTGAAGGCATTTCATTCACTTTAGGAAAATATCTCATCTGAAGCTTTAGGGAAATCACTCCATATCAAATGGAAAGGCATTCTAGTTTATGAAAACAACTTATCTCAAGGCTTTATAAAAAGTACTATAACAAGGGAAGATACTTTCATTTAGGAAATAACTCACATCAAGAAAATACTTTAGTTAGGGAAACATCTTTGCAATTCAACCATTTAGAAAAATAGCTTATAGGGAAGGAAAATAAGTATTTGATCTCAAAGTCTAAATGTCAAGGGAGGTTCTCGTAACCAACATAAACCATACGAGCTATATGGAGTCCAACATTTTGTCCTCCTAAGAAAGAGACCCCACGTTGGGGAGGAGCGTTATACTCTTGCCAGGGAGTATAACCTAGGTCTAGTGATCACTAAATGAAACTCAGCCTCGGGCCCAATCATAATCATCATAAACTCGGCCTCAGGCCCAACCTACGGTGACACATATTTTTGAGGTAAGAAACCAGAGTAACTTACCCACTCGGTGCTAAATACTACTCCCTGTAGATTATCTGCGCTCATCTCATAAAAAATCCACTTTTAGAATAATCACATGGTTCACCACGAACCCAATAATCAAATCGATAATCTCATATAGTGAAGTGGATTTCAAAGCTCAAGGAACATTAGGTCAATTCATTTCTCAATCATCTCAAAATACTCAAAACATGGGTGCTCATAACACAAGAGTTCATAATTTCACAAGTCTCAAATAGGGCTTACTAACCCATTATTCAATCTCAAGTTAAACCTTATCAAAAACATAATATATAGCATATAGATTCATAAATCATGTGGAAATCTGGGAATTTCATCAAGTTACCTCAAAATCTCAATATAGCCATATGCTTCAATATCTCAACAATGCAAATATTAGCTTATCAAGGAGTAAAATCATGGGGTTTATACCCAGCTGTAAATACTCAAGAAAACATGTAGAAATAATGCCATTTGACTCTTAATTCATGGGAAATATCAGTATAATGCATTCAATAATAATGGGTGAGAAACCCAATTCAAATTCATGTAAAAAAACCTCATATATTTCAAGAATTTCATGATGTAAATAACCTTTTGGGCACAAGGGTAAAAGGGTTACCCTTGTTCAAAAACCCCACATACCTTGAATTAGAAGCTTTTGATGAACTCTCACTTTTGGAACTCTATTCGTGCTCTAGAATAAGGGTTATTGAGGTCCTTGACTTGGGAATATTGAATCTTGACTCAATTTAGGAAATCCATGGTGGATTCTTGACATTCTTGGAAGAGGTTTTGGATACTTAGGGTTTATGTTGAGAGAAAACTTGAGAAAAACCTCATAAGATGCTTGTAAATGGCTTTGATTTAGTGTTTCCACGATTTTATAAGCTTGGAAAAGGTCCAAAGTTCCCTTTTAAACATCTGTACGAAATTGGATAAATTAAACTGGAACCCAATTTCATTGGCCTCCGCGACGCGCCACTTATTGCGGTGGCTCACTGGAATTTGACAATTGGGAAATTGGCAGCCTCCGCGACGCGGAGCCATCATGTTTTCCTACTGGTTGGGACCCGGGACTCCTCTGTGACATGCCACTATCGCGGGGTTCCACTGGAAATTGACAATTGCCAAATCAACCCTCTCCGCGACGCGCCAGATAGTTAAATTAGCCATAACTTCTTACCCGAGTGTTGGATTTGGGAAAATCTTATATCGATGGAAAACTTATCAGATTTCCCACGTGACAAAAAGTAGAAATTAGGGAAATTCTATATGGTTAACACGTTACTCACTTAGGAAGCAACTTCTCAATCTTTTAGGGCTGAAATCACGCCTCACTCGACATGCCCTACGTCTCAAACTATGAGAAAACTTTGCAGGGCCTTAAAATATCTCCCCCTTGGGAACATTCATCCTTGAATGTCACTATTTAGGTTCGGAATACAGGAAAAACTGAGTACACACAGCCGAAACAATTACTAAACGGTTCAAGATCTTCCTAAACTCATGACCACTCCGGATATCGCAAGAAATCAAACAAAGATAGATGCATAGATGAACTTTAGATCAGAAAAGCTGAATCAAGAAAAAATGGTACCTTGGGATTGATCTGAACTTGCAAAAAAGAGGTACGGGTATTTGGATCGCATGTCTGCTTCTGCCTCCCAAGTAGCACCCTCAACAGATTGGTTCCGCCACAAAACTTTGACCAAGGAAACTTCTTTGTTCCTTAGTCTACGTATCTAAAAATGTAGGATCTCCACGGGAATTTCATCGAAGAAAAGGCTATCCTGAATATCAATACTCTCCGAAGGATCAACCACAACGGAATAACCAATATGCTTCTTAAGCATGGAGATATGAAAGATAGGATGAACGACGGACAACTCCGAGGGAAACTCAACCTCATAAGCCACTTTACCAACATGGCTCAAGACTCTATACGGGACAACATAACGGGGACTATGCTTTCCCTTCCTACCAAAACTTTTTACCTCTTTCATGGGTGAAATCTTCAAGTACACCAAATCACCTACCTCAAACTCAAGATCTCTCTTCCTCACATCTGCGTAAGACCTTTGACGACTCTGAGCGGTCTTCGACCTTTCTCTAATCAACTTAACTTTCTCCATAGCTTCAAACACTGCATCAGGCCCACACGCAGAAGCTCCACCTACTTCAAACCAACCTATGGGTGATCTACACCTCCTACCATACAAAGCCTCAAATGGTTCCATCTCAATGCTAGCATGGAAACTATTGTTATAGGCAAAATCTATCAATGGAAAATGCTCATCCCAACTACCTTTGAAATCAAGAGCGTACGCCCTCATCATATCCTCTAGGGTATGAATGGTCCTCTCAGCCTGACCATCTTTCTGCGGGTGAAAAGCTGAACTCAAAAGAACTTGGATGCCAAGACCCTGCTAAAACGCCCTCCAAAACTGAGAAGTAAATTGAGTACCCCTATCCAAAATGATAGATAAGGGAACTCCATGTAGTCTGGCCAACTCCCAGACATACAATCTAGCATAATCCTCATCCGTATAAGATGTATGCACGGGCAAGAAATGTGCGGACTTAGTCAACCTATCCACAACAACCCAAATAGAATCATAATGATGACGCGAAAGAGGCAACTCGGTCACGAAGTCCATATTCACCATCTCCCACTTCCAAGTGGGTATACTAAACTCTTGTATCACACCACCTGGTCTTTGGTTCTCTACCTTAACCTGTTGACACGTCACACACTTTGCTACAAACTCGGCGATGTCTTTCTTCATGACATTCCACCAGTAGAAAACCCATAAGTCGCGATACATCTTGGTAGTACCAGGATGAATGGAATAACGCACGCTATGCGCTTCACCCATAATCCTCTGACTCAAATCATCAACATACAGAACACATAACCTACCATGCACCCTCAACACACGATCTCAAAATTAGGAGAAAACCTCAACCTTTTTTTCCTTAACTGACTCCTTCAATTTGACCAAACTAGGATCCGTATCCTGCTTCTCCTTCACTTTCAAAACTAAAAAAGATTCGGAACTACTCTGCACCAATGTACTCCCCTTCGCTGAATCAAGCAATCTAACACCCAACCTAGACAGACAATGAACATCATGAGCTAACTCTCTCTTACATTCCTCAATATGCGCAACACTACCCATGGACAATCTGCTAAGGGAATCTGCCACCACATTGGCCTTGCCCGAGTGATACAACATACTCATATCATAATCTTTCAATAACTCTAACCACTTTCTCTGGCTAAGATTCAACTCTTTCTAGGTAAACATGTACTGCAGGCTTTTATGATCACTAAACACATCAACATGGACACCATAAAGATAGTGTCTCCAAATTTTCAAAGCAAAAATCACAACAACTAACTCAAGATTATGGGTTGGGTAGTTCTTTTCATGTGGCTTCAACTGTCTAGAGGCATAGGCTATAACCTTACCCCTTTGAATCAACACACAACCCAAAGCAACTCTAGAGGGATCACAATACACCACAAAACCATCAATACCATCAGGCAAAGTCAACATAGGGGCTGAAGTGAGTCGAGTCTTCAAATCCTGAAAACTCTTCTCACATGTATCAGACCACTGGAATTTAACCTTCTTTTCGGTCAATCGGGTCATAGGAGATGAAATGGAAGAGAAACCCTTAACAAAATGACGGTAATAGCCTGCTAGATCTAAGAAACTCCTAATGTCAGATGGAGAGATAGGTCTAGGCCAGTTTCTCACAACTTCTATCTTTTGGGGATCAACTCTAATACCCTCGGCTGAAAAAACATGACCCAGGAAGGCTACAGACCTTAGCCAAAATTCACACTTACTAAATTTGGCAAACAACAGGTGATCTCTAAGATCTTGCAAGACAATTCTAAGATGAGCTGCATGGTCATTCTCATCACGGGAGTACACAAGGATGTCATCTATGAAGACAATAAAGAACGTATTAAGGTATTGCTTTAACACTCGATTCATGAGGTCCATGAAGGCTGCTGGGGCATTGGTTAGCTCAAAAGACATGACTCGAAACTCAAAGTGACCATAACGGGTTCAAAAGGCTGTCTTTGGAATATCATATTCCCTCACTTTAAGTTGGGTATTAAAATATACAGGGCCATATGCAAGAGTGGACTCAATAGATCCCATTAGAGACTGTTGAAAATTTAAATTTCTAGCATCGCGTAGTGCAGCTAGAAAGGTCTCTAGGAGTCCCTTTAAAGTTAGGGGCTTAAAAGCAATTTGCACCAAGCCAATATGCATAAAATTATAATGATTTTTAAATATATCAATATCATGTTTATTAAGAAGTTTAATAGTTTGTTCATCAACATTTAAGGCAATAGATTGTTCTGTGGTTTTTATTATTTGTTTGTATTTGAATTTATCAAGAAAACCATATTCATAAATAGTGTTTAATTTTACTTGGGGAATCGTCCATTTATTTAATAATTCCATATTTTGAGGTAAATCTACCTCTTCAAGTTTAGTACATTTCGTACTAACTTCTCCCATATCCATGATTATAAAACCTTATACCATATGCTAAAAAACTTTACCTCACTTACATAATTACTATGAAAGTTCCCAGGCTTTGATACCATTTACAGGATCTCACTAGGCTGGGGTATGCCACTCAGCCTGCCAGACCTATGTAATAATATCGGATTACGCCAATGTCGGAAAACCAAACCAAAGCACCAACCAAAATATAAAAGAATTTCAAATAGTTTAATGACTATATGGAATCTTTTACCTAAACAAGGGGCCTGTCAGAGATTTAATAGCCTTATGTCAAACCCATGTGTCTAGAAGTTCTAATTGTGCAAAAGTCGCCTTTTTCTCATCAGTACAATGGGATAAAGAGGCACAACTTACTAGACGTAGTCACTGAGACAAAGCTAACATAAGTTTATTAAACTCGACTGTACCACCAATTTTTAACTAAGTCAAGAAACTATAGAAAAATTTCTTCATATTTTGATAGAGTCTGGATCTTTCATAGTTACCATGTAAATGAAGTTAGATCTTCAACATAGGTATAAGAAGGCTTTTTAGACGGACATAGTCACAGATGGAAGATGGAAGAAGTTGTATTAAAAGTTCAACAAAGAGAGAAATAAATAGTACCTTAGATTTGGCCGGTTGCAAGGCCTGAAAAGTAATAAACGGTGGCTAATGCCCTTTATTTATCTTCAGAATATATTACAAGAGGTAATAAGTAGAGAGAAAGGAGATCTAGAGAGACAAGCTTGTAAGAAAATTTCTAAAACTTATGCCTCTCTGCTAAGGATGAGACGGCTATATAAAGAAGAGAAAAGGAATCTGCGCACAGTGTTATGGTCCCTACAGTGGGTCCTTATGCATAGTGTTTTTACTATTACAGCATATAAAACAGACATAGCAAAGTCTTTAATAGATTTAATTGCTAGGACCATCTTCTTTGTTTTTTCCCTTTTTTAGCTTTCGGAGAAATGCTTCTGTTTTTTCAACAATCTCTTCATCGGTGAGAACATGTTTTGGAGGTAAAGGTTGTGAGTCTGTAATGTCTTCTGTGTCTACCTCTTCACTTCTCATAGAAGTATCAGAATTTTGTTCTACAATTTGGAGTAATTTATTCTGAACTTCTGTCAAATATTTCTCTATCATTTCTATCTTGTCACCCTCATGTGCAGAGATTCTTCTAGATATGTAATTTAATCCTTTGTCTTCAAATATGATTGGCTTTTGAGGGGTATTTACATATTTGGCAATTTTCCTGATGATTCTTTCTCTTTGGTCCTTACCATAAGGAATTTCGGTAATCGGATAGAGGCGAGTTAGCTTGTCCCAGAAAATACAATGGAATACCCTATATAGTGCAGGAATTTACTGATTGGTATATCCTATTTCAACAGACCACCTATGAATCCAGGGAATAGAAAATTCTATATAGAAATACATCTGATCAAGGGTGTCTAATTTACAAACATGGTCAGAAAGATTTAATTCGGTTAAGAATGGTGAGGTTTTTTTCTAAGATTGATAAAAAGTAGAATATTCTGGAAGTAGAATTTTTACTGTGGGACCATGGTAAGACCACCATTGAATAAACCAATTTGGGATGAACTTTTCAAATACTTTTGCACAGATTTTCAAGAACCAAGTATGTTTGTGTTTGATATTGTTATAATATAACGTTTGTATGAATGCCTTAATATAATCCCAATACGTAAAAGTTATTTGTGATTGTCCCATGCACAAAGTAGAAAAAATTCGCCCTTTTCTCATCAGTACAATGGGCTAAAGAGTCATAACTTACTAGACGTAGTCATTGATACAAAGCTAACATCAGTTTATTAAACTCAACTGTACCACCATTTTGGAACCAAGTCAAGAAACTTTAGAAAAATTTCTTAATATTTTGATAGAGTCTGGATCTTTCATAGTTACCATGTAAACGAAGTTAGATCTTCAACATATGTATAAGAAGCTTTTTTAGCCGGACATAGTCACGGCTGGAAGAGGGAAGAAGTTGTATTAAAAGTCTAACAAAGAGAGAAATAAATAGTACCTTAGATTTGGCCAGTTCCAAGGCCTGAACAGTAATAAACGGTGGCTAATGCCCTTTATTTATCTTTAGAATATATTACAAGAGGTAAGAAGTAGAGGGAAGGGAGATCTAGAGAGACAAGCTTGTAAGAAAAATTCTAAAACTTATGCCTCTCTGCTAAGGATGAGGCGACTATATAAAGAAGAGAAAAGAAATCTGCGCACAGTGTTATGAGCCCTACAGTGGGTCCTTGCGTATAGTATTTTTACTATTACAACATATAAAATAGACATAGTAAAGTCTTTAATAGATTTAATTTCTAGGGCCATCTTCTTTGTCTTTTCCCTTTTTTAGCTTCCGGAGAAATGCTACTGTTTTTTGAACAATCTCTTCATCGGTGAGAATATGTTCTGGAGGTAAAGGTTGTGAGTCTGTAATGTCTTATGTGTCTACTCTTCACTTCTCATAGAAGTATCAGAATTTTTCTCTACAGTTTGGAGTAATTTATTCCGAACTTCTGTCAAATATTTCTCTATCATTTCTATCTTGTCACCCTCATGTGCACATATTCTTCTAGAGATATAATTTAATCCTTTGTCTTCAAATATGATTGGATTTTGAGGGGTATTTTCATATTCAACAATTTTCCTAATGATGCTTTCTCTTTGGTCCTTACCATAAGGAATTTTGGTAATCGGATCAAGGTGAGTTAGCTTGTCCCAGAAATTATAATAGAATACCTTATATAAGGCAGGAATTTGCTGATTGGTATATCCTATTTCAACAGACAACCTGTGAATCCAGGGAATAGAAAATTCTATATAGAAATACATGTGATCAAGGGTGTCTAATTTACAAACATGGTCAGAAAGATATAATTCGGTTAAGAATGGAGAGGCTTTTTTACAAGATTGATAAAGAGTAGAATATTCTGGCAGTAGAATTTTTACTGTGGGACCATGGTAAGACCACCATTGAATAAACCAATTTAGGATGGACTTTTCAAATACGTTTGCACAGATTTTCAAGAACCAAGTATGTTTGTGTTTGATATTGTTATAATATAACGTTTGTGTGAATGCCTTAATATAATCCTAATACGTAAAAGTTATTTGTGATTGTCCCATTGGTTCCATTGGCATAGTTTTTTGAGTCATGGAGGTAATTCCCCATTCTTCTATGGAAATAATCTTCTTGATAATCATTTTGGAGTATCCATGTACTCCTGGGGTAGTTTCTCCCATTGGGTTATGCTCAATATCTGCACTGCCGGGTTGAACGAGAATTGATTCATAAAAAGTTCTTGTTTCGTATGATTCTCCTACAAAGTAGACATTAGTGAGCAAGTATTTTTGAAGTAATTTTCATGCTTCGTTGGGGCTGTCTTTCTTAGGTATATGAGTGTTTTCAATAAGAAGACAGAAGACTAAAGAGTAAGCATACCCCAACCTAGTGAGATATGGATAATTATATCTAGCATAGCAATATGCAATATAGCTCAGCAATATGCAATAGCAATATTCTTGTCTATTTATAGATTATTATTATTATTATTTTTATCATTATTATTATTATTATCATTATTATTATTATTATTATTATTATTATTATTATTATCATCATCATTATTATTATATGTATTTCACATGTACTAACACTTCATTTTATGTTTAAAGTTTTTTTTTTTTTAGAGATTGTCTCGCATTGAACACTTTTTTTTGAGTGTGAATTTGCACCGAGGACGATACAATAATGACAGATAAGCTTGAAGTCTTCAATATTGGTATGGGTTTAGTGCAACCATCGAATGATGATTGAAAGAAGAATGTGGTCCGAAGAAATATTTTGGTCAATTTACCAAGTATTTTTAGCCTTCTTCCTACCGCTACCAAAGCTTCCGGCTCAACCAAAAATATTTGTTTAACCATATCTCCTTGTCCAACTCCCATCTATATGATCTCTCTGCAAATGCCATCAATATATATGACTAATCTCAAAAATTTCCAACTTACTATGATGTCAAATATTCATTCTCCCACAATTGTGCTTCCTTCTAAGGAAAATAAGCATGACCAACTATCAGTTTATCAAAATGCAAAATGTGTAAAGGAGATTCTGTCAATTAAACTCCAAAATCTGGGCAAAGAACTATACAATCTGAGAAAAGCACTTGGTGAAGAGTTGCACATGAGAAATTACCAAAGTTTAAAGTATGAAGATTTTTGCGTGCACCCAAATGTTGAGCTTCCACCTGGGTATAAGCTATCAAAATTTAACACTTTCAACCGGGAAAGAGACCTCATTGCTCACTTAAAGGGTTACTGCAGTAGGTTAATTAGAATTGAACATGATGAATCAATTTAAATAAGATTATTCATTCAAAGTTTATCAGGATTGGCGCTCGCTTGGTATACCAAGCAAGACTTTAGTAAGTTGCACACATGAGAAGATATGGCTCTGGACTTTGTAAGGCAATATGAATTTAATATCGGAGGTAATCCATGCATGACCAATTTGCTTAGAGAAAAAAAGATTCCACATGAATTTTTTCAATCATAAGACACACGATGGAGGTAGGAAGCTTCAAAGATACATCCTCCACTTCTCAAAGAAGAATTGATTTCATCCTTCATCCAAATTTAAGAAGGCCTATATTTTGATAAGTTATTTGAAGTTTGTCCATGCAACTTCTCTGATTTAATTTGTATTGGCAAAGAGATAGAAAGTGGCATTCAAGAAATAAGAATTGTAGTAAACTTAGCGACACTAGTTGTCCATCCAGTTGTCCAATTAAACACATCAAAAAATTTGCAAAGTGTAAACTACTCAACTTTTGTGCATCAATTGCAGTGCTATCTAAGTCACCGACTTTCACAATATTATGCTTCTTCTGACCTTTGCAATACACCTCTCCAACATAGTTGTTAGAAATTTTTTTAGAATAGCTCCCAACAACAGTTTTTCGAAGTGAAATCTACCTCGCGACCATAGAAGAAGATGAAATCTTTCTCCTTCACTCCTATAGATGAGCCATTGTCCTTTATTTTTAAGAGATTGAAAGAAAATGGTTTCTTCAACCCAAGAAGGGATTCATACCTAAGTATCCACCTCCAAATTTTGATTTATCCAAAAATTATTCTTATCATTCAAACATTCAAAGATATCACACTGAAGATTATCTAGCACTAAGATTTAAGATTCAAAGCATTATTGAGAGTGTAAAAATAGAGTTGCAGCAAGAGCCTCCAACAAGCTGTGGTAATGTCGTAAACTAGGATACAATTTTTGTTAAGGGTGATCCGTCGACATTGGCACCAAGGCATTTGAAAAGAAAGAGACAACAATTCTAGAAGACTGACAGGGGCACCATTTTGCAACTTGAGGATATTATTTTCCTTTTTCCTCCTTTATGAGTAGCTACTATATTGTAATTTGAGAATATCATTCTTCTTTTTTATCTTTAAGAGTAGCTACTATTTTTTTTAACTTAGTACCACTTTCCTCTTCCTCCTATATAAGCAACTAAGATTTTGCAATTCTTTCCAGACTTTTTATCAACTATGTTGGACCTAATTCCTATTAGCAGCGTGATACGTAGGCGCCTATTCTGGGTCCGGTCATAATGTTAAAAAAATTATTTTTTTCACAGTCAAAATTAGGACAGATTTGTTGATGACCTATCACTATTTTTGGAAAAGAAGATGTTTGTGATCACGGGCCACATTCGTATCATCAAGTCATAACAATGCCATAACTATGAGAAACGCAAATTCAAAGTCAAAACTTTATGTTTAATGCAAGACAATCATTTACTTTTATACTAACAAGTTTTCTTTAAGTAATGCAGATACTGATTTCAATTATTCTTGAAGGATAACACATGGTAGCAAAGCAAAAGAAAGGCAACACAAAAATAATGCAATTTAAATTTCAAAACTTACAAATCTCTTTGAGTACATGAGCTTCCTCATAGCAAAATTCACCGAAGAGAAAATCCCAAATAATCGATACCATATTATGAATAGTCTCTAATATGGAACTATAGCATTAATATTTGCTATTGCAAAGGCGTCGTAATTGAATTTTTACAACTACAAAGGTACTTCATAGAGTTTTTACTGGCTTATGAATGTTATTAGAAAAAATCGCACTAAGATCTCTGCACTGCATTAATATTTGTAAGATTATAATACATGCTGAGTTCGTCTATCCTAAGATAGGACACTATGGGTCTGTCCACCCTAAAATAGGACACTATGGGTCTGTCCACCCTAAAATAGGACACATTGGATTTGTCCACCGTAAAATAGGACACTATGGGTTTGTCCATACTAAAATAGGACACTATGGGTCTGTCCACCCTAAATAGGACATATTGGGTTCGTCCACCCTAAAATAGGACATTATGGGTCTGTCCACCCTAAAATGAGACATGTTGGGATCGTCCATACTAAAATGAGACATGTTTGGTCCGTCCATCCTAAAATAGGACATGTTGGGTTCATCCATCCTAAAATAGGACATAAAGGGTTAGTCTGCCCAGCAATAAGACCATTTATGCACGTTTACCTATAATTACATATTTATGCTTGCTTGCATTTACTTGACATATTGAAATGCCTTAATAATTTATTTAATTTCATCACTATCATTTTTATTAATTAGTTAAGCACCGCATGCTGTCCTTTAAATTTTCTCAAAATTATTAGAGAAAATCGCACCAAGCTCTTTGCATTGCATTAATAATGGAAAGTTTGCAATACACTTTGGGTTCGTCCACCCTAAAATAGGATATTTCGCTTTCATCCACCCTAGAAATAGATATTTTGGGCCGTCTTCCCTAAAATAGGGCATTTCAGGATAGTCTACCCTCCAATAAGATATTTTATGCATTCTGTTTTCAATTGAATATTTATGCTTGTTTGTCTTTTCTTGAGAATATTGCAATACCTTAATCATCTATTTATTTTTATCATTATTATTTTTCTTTATTAATTAAGCACTGCATGTTATCTTTTAAATTTTTTGAAAAAAATATCAAGCTTATTTTCTCATTTGAGCGCTGGATTTTAGTTTAATAAACTTTGTTGGGATATAATTTGAGAATAAATTGGGTTTGTCTACCCTAAAATAGGATATAATTGGGTTAATATGCCCTCTAATAAGACATTTTATATGTTTGTCTATGTTCTCTTGCCTTTGATTGAACATTTCACAATGCATTTACCACTTATTTATTTTAGTTAGATATGCACTATATGCTATTTTTTGAGTTCCATTAAAATCAAGTTTAATTACTCATTTGTCTTTTATTGAGCACTGCTTCTTAGTTTTATGAATTTTGCAAGCATATAATTTGAAGTTTCTACTTCTGAAAATACGACATGTTTGACTAATCACATATAGAGAACCGATGAATACATTTGTCTTATTATCTTTTTGTAAGAATATTATTGATATTTTTTCATGCCTTACTTTATTTGCTAAATTTTCTATCAAGACTTGGCAGGGAGCAAAACTTATATGTAGAAAGAGGAGACATAGCATAACGTGAAACCTTTTCTTAGTAGCGAATGAGGGTAATGCTAGTGGAATGTCAAGCATCCCTAGTAGCGTTGACGATTCATGAGCTCGACTCGAATCAATTTTCATAAGTGATATCATAACTCTAAATCTATTCCTAAATCTATTCTTATATTCTTGTGCCATTATAAATCTGAAACTGGGACAAATTTTTAGATCCTCTTAAATTTTTTGCGTAACATAACTTTTGAACTACATCAACCTAGTTCTTGTGAAATCGGGATATGTAGGCAATTTAGAAATCAGGATTCGATTGAATTCATATTCACAATCGTGACAATTCTAGCTTCACTATTCCATCCTTTGGATGTAGCTTTCTCAGAATCGATTTAATTTGCTAGTCGGGACAAAATTGATTTATGTCAACGTGTTCACCCAAAGAATCTTTCATCTTCTTTGGTCTAAGAGGAATAAGCTGTCCACACCCAATTTTGACTCTCTTTTTTCATAAAATTAATTTCTCGATGCTTAGAATTGTTGAATATTTTTTCGTTATACTTTTTATTACTTTTAATATTTAACAATTTGTAAATTATATATATAGTTTTTCTCATCTTTACTATTAAAATACTAATATCACATCTTATACATTTGCTCAGGGAAAAATGAATATATGAATATATTTTTAAATTATCATTTCACTACTTTTTTTAAATTGAATAAATAAATATATGTTAGCATATTAATACAATCCTTCTCATATTATTATATTTTTCTTACAAATTTACTCTACTTTATTTTATTTATTTAATTTTAAATGATAGCTAAACGTGTTTTAAATATGACATATGCACATATTTGCAATAGTGCACGTATGTATACGTAACTATATGTGTGAAATTATATATATATGTACACTTATGGGAAAATTAATTAGAGAAAAATAGTCATCATTGAATTATTTAAGTGAAATTGATTAGGGAGAATTAGATTAATTGATTTATCCACTTGGGTCTGTTCCTTTAGTTAATTTTCAGTCCTTAAAAATTTAACTTAAACCAGTCCAAACAAAACCCTCCATTTTTAGCCCAATTATGCACAAACCCGACCCATTTACCCTAATTAATCCATAATTCTACTCCCTCACTCTCTTTCACGTTCATCATTAAAGTCAGGCCAGCGATGACTGGCTCTTTTCCTTTCATCTTTGAAAACGCCGATCAACCCTATGACCATCGGATAATGACATATTCCAATGGTTTTAGCCTTTTTCTTCCACTTTTCTCTCCTTTTCCCTCTCTATCACCTTCCTCATCACTTCACTCATCTCTCCCACAACTTTATCTTCTCAAGGCAGAGCTACAAAACTCTAAATATCCTTTGCAAAGGTGAAATGACTAAAGAACCATCGGATTTAAGGTTGTTATTCCTCAAATCCGATGGTTCCAAGTCTTCCACCTTGAATCAACCATTTCCCCTTTTTACATCAAGCTGAAAAATGTGAACAATCAGACTTTTTTATGCCTTCATTTTTTATATTTGTGATTTGGGGACTTCTGAAGAATTCAAATTTGAATTTTTGAAGTCCCTATTGAGAACCTTTGCATCCTCTTTTGCCCATAAAAAGGGAGTCTTTTTAACAAGAAAAAAAACCCAAAAAAAGTGATCAAATAAGCATTACTATTACTTTTATTATTATCGCCCTCTTTCCAAGTTCAAATCTGAGTTTGAATTTTCAATGAGGAGCCTCCTAGTTTGCTTCCCTACACAAGGTAAATTCCATCCCGTCTAATCGTATTATATTTATTTTTTGCAATTTATTAATCGTTTGATTTTGTTGGTTAATTCAGGATATGACTATGAAGTGGCGACAATGGTTGGTCATTTGTTCACATTAGATGACGTATTTGTGAAATATTTTAGTTTGCGATCTTACTTGAATAAATCTATAAAGTTTTTTTCAAAGAAAATTGAGTGTTTTGTTTCACTGCCCGCGAAGGTGAACTCAAAGCGGTATTTATCGTGTCGCTTGGTTTCTTATACATTTGTTGCTATGCTTATAAGCCAACTGCGAATTTAATCAACCTAGAATGAACTCCTTAAAGCTGTAAGTTTTTGCGATACGTGTTTAGTAGACTTTTTTTTTGTGTGGGGGGGTGTGTGTTTTGATGTCAGTTTGGCCGCTTTAATGTGTAATGGTGACTTAAATATGTATATGTTTGGCTTGTGTGCTTACAAGATATAGTCAACTATTAATTTAGTTTGAGAATGGTCCTACAAGGCTTAAAATTTCAAGTACCTTGGCTTCCTTTTGTAGAATTTTAATGCCTTTTTCATTTTGAACATTTGAATATGACATCAAGTGGTGGTCTTACCTCAGAATAGCTACTCACTCAAATGAATTTTCAACGTTTAACATTAAAGTAAGATTCCTTATTTATTTTTTCATTATTCAGACACTGTCTTGATCATAGTCTAATTTAGCACTTAAATGGTAGTTTGATCTTCCTCCACTGTATATTTGGGTTTTATGGTTTTCTTTATCACCTCTTCTTATTTTATGTTTAGAGCCTCATTCTTCATGTCTATACTTGGGACATTAGAGCGGGTTGTTGAATTAAGCTTTAAATAAGATTAACATAAGAAAGTTTTTATTTGTTAATTTGAAAATTGGTCTTCTCTAGATATGATACCTAATATGGTTTGAAATTTTCTTTGTTTGTTAAGTGGTTAAGCTTGTGCCATTTTTAATAACCAAATTATCAGCGCGGATCTACTTTCGTCAAAACTGTCAGTTTTTCTCACATCTGTGTGTGGTTTTTTCATGCCGTTTAATGTTTAAAAATCAGATTTTTTTCAGTGTGTAGTTATTGTAGACATTTTCAGAAAAAAATATGTGCCTATTCTGTTTTCTATCTAAATGTTTGATTATGTATTTCTTAGCCAAAGTTCTTATTAATTTATTGTTCTAAATTTGCTTTCCTGTAACCATAGACAATAAAAGGGACTCTTAAGAGTGGTTATATATGTGATTTTTGAATTAAAATTGGGGTTTGCTTTGGTTCACGTTACCATGTTTCCATTCTTTGGAAAACCTTTAGTTTGAGATATTGGCAGGATTGTTTGCATTTGTTTTCAAGTTTATTAGGTTTCAAGTTTGAATTTGTTTCTTGTGTTTACTCATCAACTAGAAACTTTGAGTTATTTACTTATGGGTCTCTTAAGAATCTATTGGCAAGTTTCCTTTGATAGACATCCATCATATAGCTTAGCTCTTAATTTTTGTGTTGTTTGATTTTCAGATCTATGTTCAAAGTCGTGACGGAATTATCTTTATCCTATTTCATGGTATTTTAGATCTATGTTTTTAACTGAAAATTAAAGAATCTGTCGGCCAATCTTTATATGTGTTTCTAAGTTAAATCTTTTCTATCAAACATGGGAACATACAACGTTTGGGGTAGTCCAGGATGGAATTAACAAGCATTTTGATCACTATAAGTTTAGTTGAGGGAATTATTTTAAGAGCCATTAGTTCTCTCTTAATTTTGAATGCATCATGAGGTGTCAAACCTTGGTATTTATTTATCATTAGTTCATCCAACTCTTTTCTTCCTAAAATAATAGTTGGTAAAGGTTTTGAATATTGTCTTTTGAAACACCCTGGGTTTGGACCCTTAGAAACTTTCCTGGATTTCTAGATTCTAAACATCATATAAATTATGGGTACCAATCGTATGATGGGGTACGGTTGGTATGCTCTTTGTCGTCTGCTCACCAGTGTTGGTTAGTAGATTGGATTGGTTTCTAGAATAGGTATGACTTGCTGGGTACGAGTCGTATAGTTGGTGATGAGCCATATGGTTTGGGGTTTTCCTTTACTTAATCTAGGACTTAGTAACTTAACTTGGATCTGAGTACGAGTGGCTTACCATGAGATGTAAGTTAGGGTACGAGTCGTACCATTGACTCATATGGTAGATAGTGCTCAAACATCCTTTGATTCTCATCTGCCAGAGATATGGTTTAGGGGTGCTAATCGTATGGTTGGGTATGACTTGGTTTAGGTAAGTCGTAGCTTGGACAATATCGGGTCCAAGGGGGAGGCCTAGGGTACGAGCGATGGATACCACTTGTATGGAAGGGTACGACTGGCACGGAGAGTCCTACCATTTGATGGGAGTTTTAAGCAGTTTAAGTTGGGGGGTAATCTGGACATTTCCCCACTTTGTATCTTAAGGCCCTGCGACTTATATCACTATTGGGACTTTATTTACCCTATTATTCTAATCTTAAACACTTAGAAACTCCCTCTAAGGCTCTTCAGTATAAGAAGGCTAGGGTTTCTTCTAGAGGATTAATTTGGGGCTTGTACGAGGGATTTCTTTCCATTATATTTGTAATCTAAGGCATATACTCCTCCCTCATTGTTAGTTCCAACTAATGGCATATTTCATACAATGTTTTTATGGCATAATTATTGTATGGTTTGGAGATTTCAAATATATATTGGGGTTTTGGTATTGAATGTTTGGTTATGGTTTTCCCATGTTTTAATTATATATTTACATGCTTTAATGGTGGTTTGGACAATTGGTTGCATTGGAATAGTTGATTGGAAATTGGATTTGGTTTTGGAAACATTATGCCCCTAACATGTTTGATAAATTGCCTATGGGAATGCCTTTACTATATTATTGGAGTTTTAATAGAATTATTGCATGTTATGGTTTAGTAATGGAACCTTAAATAATATAAATGGTTTAAATGGTTGGGAATGGATAAATGGTTAGTTTTAGTGGTCATGATTATTGTTAATTAAACTTCCTTGTGGGGTACAAGGGAATCCCCTAAGTAACATGCTAATGAACAACTTATGGGGTACATGGGATTCTCCCAAGTAAACTTGATAATATAATCTATGGGTACATGGGAATTCCTTTACATAAAAAGGTTGGCTAAGGACATTGCTTGCAAGCTATAGTCGGTATGACAATACCCTACTCATAGCCTTGGTTAATAATAATGGAATAATGTTTTGGTTGGATGTTAATGGTTTTAATTAGGCAATAATGGTGGGGTGTGATAACTAACTGTGAAGGTGCGAGTCCAATGAGCGAACACTGGAAACTCATGTTTGCCGACATGAGGGTTAGTCATAGAACCCATACATGATACTATGAGGTACATGAGAATCCTCTCAATACACTGTACATATGTATCACGGAGAGTGAAGTGTAATCGGGAATCTCCTACTCTTATGGTATCTTTGGTTCATGTAGATACACGTATCGAGGCCCATTTTGGGGGTTACACTGGACCCATATAGCTCGTGGGTAGTTCTAGGATGGTTAAGCTACACATACACAGGTTAATGGTTTTAAAAGCATACTAAACCCGACTCCCTTACCCGGCATGGTCGTATATATATTTGTGTATGTTTGTGTGCATATGGCTGGCTTACTTGGTTTTACTAGATGGAAATATTTTATCCTTATCTAGAGTTCATGCTAGCGTTCACCTGCTAACCCGTCTTCAGTCGGCTGTATCCCCACGCGATACAGGAATCGAGCGTTCTACTCCTGCTTAGTGATCGGATTCAGGATCAACTATTGGATTGAATTTGGGAGCTTCCATATTGTGGAAGGACCATTTTATATTATGGATGACTTTACATACTTTAGTTATTTTATGGATATTGGTTTTGACTATGGTTGGGGGCATATCCCAACCGAATATTGTTTTTCTTTTAGTTAGAGACTTTGTGTGACTACTATGGGTTGGAATGAGTGATATCGGTATTGGTGTCAGTCTTAATATTGTAATTGGTATTGAGGATGATACCATTTAACTGAATTTATTATTGTTCCATCCTTTTATATTATGCTAGGGATAGGAACTTAGTTTTTATATTGGTTTGGTCATGGTTGTTGGTTGGTAATGAATGGTTGGACTTGTTTGGGTTGGTCACAGTTATAGACCTAGCCCAGAGTTTGGAATCGTAATAAACGCTGTCTTGATTATACGTTCAGAATTTATCCGACTCAGGGTATACGTATTTGAAGGTTGGGTTGGGTAGCGGGGGTGGTCCCCGATCTTGGATGGACTTGGGATGCCCATTATGACAAGGCCCTGGTTCGGGTCGTGTCAAGTTGGAATCAAATCTTTAGGTTCATGTCCAATTGAGAGTCCAAAAAGCCGTGTCGAGTAAAGTCTCTTTTAAGGGTGTGTAGCCCGCCACACTCATAAGGGAGAGGCAACAAGGCATTTATGAAATGTTTCTCTTCTTGGTATTCTATTTTCAAGCTTGGAGTCTAAGTGCTGGAATCTTCTCTAATCCTGGTTTGTTCATTTTTCAAATCATGCCTCAATGATCTGAGACGCAAGGTAACTCTTCTTTCCCAACTAGGGACAATGTTGAAGGGACATATACTACTCAGGGGATCCATAATCGATCTAGGGGACCCATCCCTGATTGTTATGGAGTTCCACCGGTTGCGACTAGTCCTCCTCAGGGTAAGGTGACGAATGCAGAATTTCGTTAATCGATTCATATTATTGCTTAGTTGGTTGTTACTCAGGCTGAGTGGGGTGCATCTGGTGTTTCATCTACTGAGGCCATAATGGTTGGACAATTTATGAAGATGAATCCTCCTACTTTTATTAGTGTGAATGTGGAGGAGGATCCTCAGGGTTTCTTGGATGAAATGGAGAAAATTTTCAGGGTAATGCAGGCCACAAATGTGGAAAAGGTGAATTTTGCTGCTTATCAGCTTAAATATGTGGTGTATTAATGGTACGAGGAGTGGGATAAGGCAAGAGGTGATGTTGAGGAGATGACTTTATGGGAGACCTTGTCTAATGCTTTTCTAGATTGCTTCTTTCCTCAGGAGTTAAGGAAAAAAAGACGAAGGAATTGTTAATCTGAAGCAGGAAAAGATGTCGGTTAAGGAGTATGACTTAAAATTTCATCAGCTGTCTAGGTATGCTCCAGAATTGGTGTCTGACATAAGGGTCAGGATGAGAAAGTTCACTTTTGGACTATCTCGGGATTTGATCCTTGAAAGCTAGACTGTATTACTGATCAAGGATTTAGACATTTCTAGGTTGGTGGTTCATATGCAACAAGTGAAGTAGTAAAAAAGGAAACAAGGTGAGTGTGAGGAAAGACAGGGTAAGAATTTCAGGTCATCTGAACAGGGTGGTGCTCAACAGCAAGGTGGTCGGGATGGAAGTAAGTAGCCAAAGAAGAAGTGGGGGAGTTCTGGTTCCTTCTCTACAGCTAGTGCTCCTTGCCCAAAATAGTTGAGTGATTGACGTCAGTAGGGTGGCGATAATTTTTAGGCACAGGGTGCTTAGTCTCAGGCATATGGGGCTCAGTCATCCCCATGATGCCCTCTTTGTCAGTTCTGTAGTAGGTTGCATAGGGTTTATGTGATGCAGAGAGGGACATATATTTTAAATATGTTCATCCAGGACATATGCTTAGAAACTGTCCGGTTGGTAAGGGTACTTCGGGAGAAAGTAAGGCTCTCTTCTACTCCTGCACTAAAGGGTGCTGCTTATGCATCAGTTTTTGCTTCTAGTACCGGCGTAGGTCGAAATAGGCTATATGCTCTTGCTACTCGACAAGTATCTGAGGCATCACCTGATGTCGTTATTGGTATATTACAACTTTTTTCTCGTGACGTGTATTATTTGATTGATCTGAGGTTCACTCTCTCTTATGTGACCTCATTTGTGGCTGTGTATTTTGGTTTTGATATCGAGCTTATTTCAGATCCTTTTTCTATTTCTACCCCGATAGATGACTCTGTGGTTGGTAAAAGTGTCTATAGGGGTAGTGGTGGTGGTGTATCTTTTGGTAGTAAGGAGACCTTGGTGGATTTGTTTGAACCAGATATGGTTGATTTTGATGTTATTTTGGGGATGGATTGGTTATGCTCTTGTTATGCATCCTTAGATTGGTAGACCCGTAAGGTTGTCTTTAGGTTCCCTGGTGAACTAGTTATTGAGTGGGAGGTTTATTTCATATCTTAGAGCTCAGAGGTTAATCTCTAAAGGGTGTCTCTATCATTTGGTCCAGGTTAAAGATTCTAACTCAGAAAGTCCTTTTTTGCATTCGATTTCGGTGGTGATGAGTTTCTTGAGGTCTTTTTGGATGATCCTTCTGGCGTTTCTCTGGATAGAGAGATTGAGTTTAGGATTGATTTGGTTTCGGACACTCGTCCAATAACTATTCCTCCTTATAGAAGTGCTTCGGCTGAGTTGAGAGAACTCAAGGAGCAACTTAAGGATTTTTTGGATAAGGGTTTCATCCGTACTAGTGTGTCCCTTTGGGGTGCACCGGTGTTATTCGTGCATAATAAGGATGGTTCCCTTCGGATATGCATTGACTATCGGTAGTTGAATAATGTGACGATTAAGTACAAGTATCCTCTTTCAAAGATAGATGACTTGTTTGATCAGTTGTAAGGAGCACAATTCTTTTCTAAGATAGATCTTCAGTCTGGGTATCATAAGCTTAAGATTAGGGAGACGGATATCCCTAAGATGGATTTTTGTACTTAATATGATGTAATGCCCTAATTTTCTATAATCAGAACGCCACACGGTGCTCATAATCCCGAAGGACCACAAGCTAACCCTTATCTGGTACCTACTGCAATAACTGTATAAAAATATTGAATAATGCGAAAAACTGGCGGAAAATTTGCCATAAGGTTCAAAACATCTAAAATAATCAATACTGAAAACTGAATACTAGTACATCTGTTCGAAAAGCCTCTAACTGTCTGAACTGTGGAGCTGATGGGACATGTCCCCAACTAACTCCGTCTACTAAAAATAAACTGAATCTAATACCATAATAAAATAAGGATCATCCTTGAATGAAGAGGACTCACTGCTACGTTTACTACTGCTGACTGAGTCTGGACTGCTAAGGGTGCTCTGGATCTCGCACTTCTGAACCTATGGTATAAGACACCATAGCGCAAGAGAAAAGTATGCGTCAGTACTTTGAATATACTTGTATGCTAGATGAGGTAAAGCTAAATGTAAGGGCTTATGCATGAACATAGCTTAACTAAATAACATGAGAGTAATGAATGAGGACGTATGCATGAATGCACAAACTATAACTGAAATCATCGTGACTCTGAATACTGAGGCTCAGATACTGCTTTACTGACGTCTGAACTCACTACTAAACTGAGATACTGAATAACTGAATCTTTTGATATTGATAACTGAGTACTGAAGTTGAGATCAGTCCTATCTAGAGAGTGATCTCTAAATCTGATGATACTGTAGCTGATTAACTGAATCTACTCATATCAATGTCTGATTTCTGAGTTTGCTACTATTGACTGACTAAATCTGTGATCAAACTTTTCTAATGGATGATCTCTGAATCTACTAATAATGATAAGAAATGATTATGTCTGAGATTAGACTATCTAGCGGAAGATCTCTGAATCTGATAATGAGAATAGTTAACTAAATCTGAGATCAGGACTATCGAACGGGTGATCTATGGATCTGATAGTACTAATACTGATTAACTTTATGAGAGACCAGGCCTATCTAGCGGGTGGTCCATGAATCCATGGAACTATCTGAGTTCCTTACTGAGATGGGTGATTGCACCTGACAATCCTGATTTCTTAGTTCTACTCTGAAGACTGTTACTGAAACTACAACTGTGGGAGTTCTCACTTAACCAACATGCCCCGAATCTGATCTAGTGGGGTCAAACCTGTAACCTCAGTTGGAAGGGTGTCAATACCGTACCATGGGCAAAGACCTCTGCTATGGTCAAGCCTCTCTAACGGGTGACCCTGAATAGGAAGTCAAGCCTAAGGAAATATGATTGTCAAGCCTTAATCTAACGGGTGCCTCCTGGTCTTGCGCTGGCTACGTAATTCTGAAGTTTAGGGACTATTACTAATGACTCTTCCTCTCTAATGGGGAAGCCGTCATCCCTACACTCGCTCGGTGCTAGTTCCTACTCCTAATTGAAAGACACTAAAATGATTCTTAACTGAACTTAGACTGAGTTGAATCTGTTACTGATCATACTGAGTAACTGAGTTAAGCTGGGTTCACTTGATTCCGAAGACTGACAGAATACTACTGAATCTCATTATCTGACTGAACGATACTAAGTTCTGAACTGATTACTTGAATGCTACTGAGGTTTGAAACTGAATTCTTGAATACTACTAAGATCTGAGCTGAGTACTGAACTGAAGTTGGAATTCTAATAATACTTAGATTACTGAGATTTCTTAAGTTCCGTAACTGTCTGAGAGTACTGAGTTCTGTAACTCACTGAGTTCTAAGAATCATGGCTTGACTGAGATTACCATGAAAACTGACACGGGCTCTAAACTTGCTGCTAAATTATCAGGTATAAATACCCCTAGAACTCGATAACATAAAAGTAAAACATAAACATTCTTGAATAATCATGACCATGGACATTCATTCACCATTACAATCATTAAAACACCTATTCAAGCACTTGAAAATCATAAACATGTGATAGTATAGGGAGACATGCTATTGGCTCATACTCCATTCAACAAAGTCTTGCAACAAACATTTAACATGCATTAAAGAGCATATAATTGGTGGATTTCATGGTAACATGTCACAATTCATTCATTAAGGCTTTTCAACAAACACTTGGCATGCATGAGCTTGTACATAATTGGGAATTTCTAGTCAACCTGCTATAATGACTCTAGTTCCTTCACATAAGAATTTTATCAAACATATGGAGAGCATGCTTTGGTTATTCAACAATTTCTACACTCAATTGACATAAAGACATCACTTAACATGCAGCTTGAAGAGGATTTATCATGAACATCATACAATTCATCACATACTATAATCAACTCTTTAAATTGGTAGTCTAAATCATGAATTAAAACTCAATAATAACATGAACTTCAATTTCAATTCACATGAATCATGAAAACTCATAAATATAAGATCTTTGAATTTAGAAAAAGATTCTTGAACTTCTTGGGAGGAAGGAACCCAAGAATCAACATCTAACATACCTTAGAAGACTCTTTCTTGAAGTTTCTTTAAAAAATCCTTTGGCTCGTTCTTGATTTCTTGGCTAGGGTTCTTGACTTCTTGAGAGAGAAAAAATTTTGATTTGGGGAAAGATTGTTGAATAATGAAGTATTTTCGTTATTTAGGGTATAGATCCCTTATATAAACTGGTTTGGGGCTTTAGAAAATTACCAATTGGTCCTTGAAATTTAAAATATAATCTGAAAATCCCGATTTCACATGCTAGCGCGACGCGGTGGAATCGCGCCAGCTCACTGAAAACTGGATAATTAGGAAATTGGTTGGTGGCACGACACGGTGGAAATCGCGTTGCCACCTTGGTTGCGAACTGGAAAGGCACCGCGACATGGTGGAATCGCGTAAGTGCACTGGAAATTAACAACCCTGAAATTAAGCCATGGCGTGATGCGCCATAATCGTGGAGGCTTACTGGATTTTGACGATTTCCATTTTGGTTGGCTCCGCAATGCGCTAAAGTACCAGGTGGTACATTGTCTTACTAAAATGACTCTAACTCTTTGGCCGAGTGTCGGATTTTGGCGAATTTGGTATCGACGGAAAGCTTATTTGATTTTCCACGTGATAAAAATTCAAAATCTTAAAAATGTCACATGGAATAAAATATATTCATCTTTGAATCTAGATCTTTGATGTTTTATAGACGAATTTGAACTAGGAGAAATGTGGGGTATTACATATGGGCACTTTGGTTTCTTGGTTATGTCTTTCGGTTTGACTAATGCCCCAACGACGTTTATGGATTTTATGAATATATTTTTTGGTAGTGTTTGGATCTTTTTATTGTTGTGTTTATTGATGACATTCTGGTGTATTCTAAGAGTGAGGTGGATCATGCCAATCACTTTTGTGTGATGTTACAAACCTTGAAAGAGCAGCAGTTGTATGCCAAATTCTCTAAGTGTGAGTTTTGGTTGAACACTGTAACTTTTCTTGGTCATATTATTTCTAGTGAGGGGATTATGATGGATCCACAAAAGGTTGTAATAGTTAAAAGGTAGCCTAGACCCACTAATTTGTAGGCTGAGGACTATGCACGATTGTATCTTCAAGAGATTGTAAAGCTACATAGGTTACTTGTTTCAATTATCTCTAATCGTGGTACACAGTTTTCATCTCACTTCTGGCAAAATTTTCAGAAAGGGTTGGGGACTAAGGTTAGTCTGAGTACTGCTTTCCACTCCTAAATGGATGGACAAGTTGAGAGGACTATTCAGATATTAAAGTACATGCTCTAGGCATGTGTGATTGATTATAGTGACAATTGGGTTGAGCATCTACCTTTGGTAGAGTTTGCTTACAATAATAGCTATCATTCTAGCATTGGGATAACCCCTTTTGAGGTTTTGTATGGTAGGAGGTGTAGATCTCCTACTGGGTGGTTTGAGATTGGTGAGGTGGATATGTTTGGCCCGGATTTGTTTTATCAGGCTATGGAAAAGATGAAGGTGATTCGGGATAGGCTTAAGGCTGTCTAAAGTCGCAAAATGTCCTATGCGGACATAAGGCATAAAAACTTAAAGTTTGAGGTTGGGGATAAGGTGTTCCTAAGGGTATCTACCAAGAAGGGAGTGATGCATTTTGGTAAAAAATGGACGCTCATTCTCTGGTATGTATGTCCTTATACAGTTTTACAGAGGGTTGGTAACTGATCTGAGGTGGATTTATGCACCTCAGTGTTGTATCCTAGCTTATTTAGTCTTGTTTTAAGGACTACTTATGTTCTTAATATGTTAAGAATGATATAATTTATCATCCAAGTGTTTAAGTATTTGATTACAATGTTTAAGGTGTAGTTCAAGCAAGTTTATACTTAATTTGGTCACTTAGAGTTCAAATGAGAAAACTAGTGTTACTAGCTTGAGATAGATGTTTGTCTAGTTGATCTCGATGAATTATAATGTGTATAATGAGTTCCTAAGGTTATTATTGAGTAATTATGTGTGTAACAACTTGTTTATAATGTTTAAATTTCAATTGAATCAAGCCAAGAGTCAAAATACTAAGTTAAAGATTAAATGGGAAAAACTAGTTCTTAGATTAAGTTTCTAGTTCACCGTTATGGATTATGTGTTGTTTTGAGATCTAATACATAGTTTTTGATGCTATAGGAATCTTGGTTAGTTTATTATGATGATATATATAGGATTTACAATCTAGAAATCAGAGGGAAACAACACAACAATGCTTGGTATGGAAGTACAAATGCTTAAGACAAGTTTAGATGTAAAGGTGAATTCCAGTGATGGTTTGGGAATAGGACTGTGGAGAGACCCCCATTCCCAGGGACTGAACTCCATGGATAGACCCCCATTCCTAAGGTCTGACCACCATGACGCGAACCCTATTCCCAGGGAATAGAAGGGGCGGCGCACACCTTATTCCCAATATGGCCAAAATCGTCCTCATATAAATAGAACATTTGAACATATTGCAAAACACCTTGGACGACTTTGAAACTTAGATACGGTCTGGAAAACACTCCAATTAGATTTTTCCTTCTTTTACTTTAGTTTATTTATGGATTTTATCTTGTATTCATCCATGGTGATTACGGTTATGTCCATGAGTGGCTAAAATCCCCCTTCCGGGGTTAAGGCCAAGAACATGATTATTATTTCTTGAATTGATTTGGTTTTGATTGCTTATAATTTGTGATTCTTTATTAATCCTTGTTATAACTATTTTAAGGATTTGCGACCCTTAGAATACATCCATTGTCGTCTTTGTAAGCTTGAGAGGGGGAATGAGAGGATAGAAAGTGGCGGTTAATAGAGTAAGGTTCTTACTCTTTTATAAAATAAGAGATTTGAATTAGCGTGTAGGATAGATATATACATAGAATCCTTATTTGGTTCACTACAAGATGAAATATAAATGTGGTTAGCTTAGTTCTCACAACCCTGCTCAACGATGTAGTTGTGGGGCTAAGTTAGATAGGTGATTAGAGGCTCGAGAGACCATGATCATAATATCAATCCCATGAATCAACAACCAGGATAAGTAATCTACCTAATAAAGTTCAATAACTTAGTATGATTGTTTACAGTGCTTTAACCCCAGATTTCTCCTTATTGATTGTCCAAGCTCTTACTTTTCTGCATTATTTACTTTGCTTTTAGTTTACAACTCTAAAACTCTTTCGGTTACTTTTATACCAATTTAATCTTAATTATGAACTAGATTTAAATTGTTGTCAAAGTGAGTCTCTGAGGGATCAATATTCAACTTTTTATAAGGCCACTGTATTACTTGATGATACCACATACACTTGCGTGTGCGCTTGGGCGCATCAGGTTTTTAGCGCCATTGCTGGGGACTTGTAAATTGGCAACTATTTTAGTTTAGTTTTACTTTATAGATTTCTTTGGTGCTCTACATTTGGTCTTGGTATTGAATTTGCAGGAAATAGGTTTACAAGCCCTACATTCCTTGCAGGGATAAGGAATTAGTTGAACCAAGCCTCGAACCCGAGCAACACTTTCATTAATTTAGGAAAAAAGCAAATTTTTTCCATTAGATCCCACAAATTCAAGAGAAACAAGATAATCCTTCTCTCATGGCTGAAGATCAACCAGACCGTAGGATAGTTCGCGAAGTGGCAATCCCACTTTCGACAAATTTGACCTCTCATTTTAAAAAATGAGCTACTGGAGGTAACTTTGAGCTGAAATAGAACATGGTGCAACTTTTGATTGGTAGTGGACAGTTTATGGGGCTTTCACATAAAGAACCACAAGTCCACCTATGGAACTTCTTGGAGATCAGTCACACATTCATCCCTATGGTTGTGTCAACTGACTATGTTAGGCTGATACTATTCCCCTTTTCACTGTTGGGTGAAGCGAAAAAGTGGTTACATGCTGAGCCAACAAGTTCAATCAGTACCTGGGATGAATTAGGCCGAAATTCCTCATCCGATTCTTTTCATCTGGTAAGACTGCACAGTGAGATTGTGAGCTTCAAACAGAAGCTAGATAAGAACTTATATCATGCATGGGAGAGGTTCAAAGATTTTCTTCGGGACTGTCCATATCATTAACAGTCCAATGAGGTAATAACTCATACTTTTGTTAAGACACTTGATCATAATATAAAAATTTTGTTAGATTCAGCTGCATGTAGTCAAGCATTTGAATTAAAGTATGATGAGCTATACACCTTGTTGAACCAAATTGCACAAGGGAATCCTGAGTGGCATGTCAACTTGAGAAGTGCTCAAAAGAAGGTTGTTGGTGTGTTGGAGGTAGACTAATTTACTGCTATATTAGCTCAAATTGTTGCACTACCGAATTAGTTAACTACTTAACTCAACAATATGAAATTTGGGGTTACACAGCCAGCAACAATAGCTAATGCAATTCATCAGACGAATACTTGGCGTGGGGTTTGTGGCAACAATGGTCATTCTGCAACCATGTGTGGTGCCAATCCTAAGTCAGTGATATTATTGGGCAATGCTCAAAGGCTAAATTATAGAAATGCCTACAATTAAAAGTGGCAGACTCAGCTACCAATTCCATCATGGAACTACCAACAACAGCAGGTTCAAAGGAATCAGGCCACGACTTAAATTGACAATATGGAAAAGTTACTGAAACAAATTCTAAATTCTCAAGCATAGTTGGCAGAAGATAAAAAGAGCCAGCAGATGGCTACAAAGAACTTGGAGATGCAGGTTGGGCAAATGCAATAGGAATAAAATTCCAGGCATCAAGGTGGTTTTCCAAGTGATACTGAATATCCTAAACAAGTGATGGAAATCACTTTGAGGAGTGGTATAGAGCTCAATGAAGAACCTCCAAAAATAACTAAAGAGGTAGATGCGAAGATGGTTCCTATACAGGTAGATGACAAAGTTGCTAAAAAGTTGAGGATATCTGAGTACTTGAAAACCAAAGATGCTGAATAGGTGAAGTAGAGACTACCACCACCGTTCCCATAGAGGCTTAGAAAAGAAAAGAAGGATGTGTGCTTCAAGAAGTTCTTTGACACGTTTAAAGAGCTTCACATTAATCTTCCTCTTTTTGATGTTTTGCAAGAAATGCTCAAGTATTCTAAGTACTTAAAGGATGTGGTAACTAACAAAGTTAAACTACTGGATATTGAGACAGTAGCACTCACTGAGGAGTATAGTTCTGTGGTGATGCAGAAGATGCCCAAAAATCTCAAAGACCCAGGGAGTTTCATGCTCCCTATCCAAATTAACAACAGTGAGGTGGTCTACACACTTAGTGACTTGAGGTCAAGTATCAATTTGATGACCCTCTCCTTGTTTAACACTTTGGGCTTGGGGAAGCCACGACCTAGCTCTGTGATACTCTAATTGGCAAACTGGACCCTATCCATCCCGAAGGAATCATAGAGGATGTTCTTAACAAGATTTGTAAGTTTATTATACCTGCTAACTTTATTATTTTAGATTTTCAGGAAGATGAAAGAGTGACAGTCATTTTTGGACGTCCATTCTTGGCGATGGGAGGAGCATTGATAGATGTGAGAGAGGGCACGCTTACAATGAGGGTGGATAATGAAGAAACGGTTTTCAAAGTGTACAAATCACTAAACATAATATCACACTACAAAGATTTATGCATGATTACAGTGATTGAAAGAGATAAGTGTGGGATGGTGGAGTTTAGTCCACCAAATATGTAAAACGCCACAAAATTTCTAAGCTTCATTCAGTTCTTTAAGCATGTCAAGGGGTCTCAGACTTAGAAAACTCTAGCTAAGTTCCCAAATTTAGTTTATTTTTGGCCTTCGAAAGTTGGCAATCTTATTTCACCACCTTAATGTCTTTTAATGGTCAGTATGTTTGTTAATTCATGATTAGAAAGGTCAATAGGTGTTTTCGGAAAAGTTTTAGATTTTTCAAACCTCGATTAGACCACGTTTGGTGTCCCAAAATAGTTGACCAACGCGATATTGGCGCATCGCGTCACCCATCGTGTTGGTGAACATTGTTGATGGGGCTGCCAGTGAAACTACTGAGGCTTGGCGCAACCGTGGCGCGACATGTTGGGTATCGCATCGATGCCCAATTTTAGTCATTAAATAACTGCATTTTTAAGGGCAAAAGGGTCAATTTCCCACCCCTATAAGTCCAAAAATACGAGATTCAGCCCTTATTTCACCAAAATAATGTTGTTTCTCTCAAATTCTCTCAAGAACAAGTCTAAGGTTTTCATAGGAGCTTCTAATTCAAGAGATTCAACCGTTAATTTTCAAGAATCTTCCATCCAAGGTATGCATAGTGTTCATTCATGGATTTCTTTCGTCCATGAAGTCCAAGAATCAAGTTTTAAAACTATGAATTTTGGTATTTATGCTATGGGTTGATTATGTTCATGCGGTTGTTTTTGTATGATTCCCAAGTTGGAACCTTTATATGTTTTTATGAAAATATGTTAGCATGTGAGTTGAAAACCATGAATTTTAGTTGGTTTTGATATGTTAATTTGATGATTATGCCATGCCCTAAGTCATGCAACCTATGTGTTTGATAAAATGCCTAAGAGATTAAAAATTATGTAATATTGATCAGTTGTGACTTAAGTGATGGATTCATGTTTTACCCTTATGTTCAAATTACTCTCATGTTATTGATGTGCAATGTAGATGTTTGTTGAAATGCTCATGATACTAGAATATGAAATTATGACATTGATTATATGCATTCCTACTATGTACAAGATTATGATAACCATGTACTTCATGAAATTCCCAACTTATTGTATTATGGATTGTTGATGTTGGTCATGTATTCAAGAGTGTCATACCTTGTTAGTTTCCTTCTATCGAGTCCTGGGGATACTTGTACCTGAAAAATATAATTGTATGCCTAGAGCCAGTGTCATGTTTTCAATATACTCTCAATCAAGCCATGAACCATAGAACTCAGTCAGTCATGTGACTCGGGAAAACTCAGTAACCCCAGTAATCTCAGAAAGCTCTGTAATTCAGTAAATCTCAGTAGTATTTCGTCATCCATAGAACCCAATAAACTCAGTCCAGTTCAGTTCAGTTAATCATAGTCAGTGTCTATTCAGATAGGAGTAGGATTCAGCATCAAGTGAACCCAAGGATGGTAACTCACCTGTTATTAGAGGGTGTGATTCTTAGAAGCAGTCCTTGTGCTTTAGAACTATGTATCCAGCGTAGGTTGAGACATCAAATCTGCTATTTTGAGGGTAGATGAAGTGTCTTAACCTATTATATAAGGGTCCCACCATTCTCCTTTGAGTACCTGCTATATGAGGGATCACTCACAGCTTGTCCTTACCAGTGGCGCGGTATTGACACCCTTCCAATTGGGGTTACAGATTAGACCCCAACTCAACTATGTTTTTTTTATTTGGGGAATGTCAGATAGATGACTACTTCTCACAGTTACAGTTACAGTTACAGTTTTAGTCTCACTCTCAGTAATAGATCTCAAATAGTTCTACAACCTTTAGGATATTCAGATACAGTCAACTCAGAATAGTACAAAACTTAGCTAGTTCTATCAGACCCTAGACTATCAGACACAATCGCTCAGTATTAGTTATATCAGTTATTAGTAACTCATGGTATCAGTATTCAGACGCAGTAGTCAGTAATCTCACGAACTCAGTTATAGTCACTTATTCATGCATGCACCATCACGTTCATGTTATACAATCAGTTAGCATTGTTCATGCATTTGAACCCTTTGCATTCAGCCTACCTCACTTTCATACCAGTACATTCAATTGTACTGATGCATTTGCACTATGGTATTTTATACCATAGGTTCAGAAGCACGAGATCTAGAGCATTAGTAGCATTCCAGATTTCAGCAGCCAGATTTAGCAGTGAGTCCTCATTATTCGAGGATGATATGATTATTTATTTCATTATTTCAGCTTAGTTTTCAGTAGATGGAGTTAGTTGGGGACATGTCCCATCAACTCCTTATTCAGATAGTTCAGTCAGGTAGAGGCTTTTGGACTAAATTCAGACTTTAGTATTTTTAGATATTTACTTTAATTTTGGTATTGTGATACCACATTATTCGAAGATGGTTTTATCAGATGTTTTATTTAGGTTTTGAACCTTATGGCATGTTTCAGCCTACTATTTCTGTATTTTACATGATGTATGCAGTGTACAGGTACAGATATCAGTCATGGGTTAGCTTGTGGTCCTTCGTGGTTATGATCATCGTGTAGCATTCTGGGTACCAGATTCGGGGAGTTACAAACTTGGTATCAGAGATGAAGGTTCAATAGAGTCCTAGAAAGTTTGAAAGTCGCATCTAGTAGAGTCTTGTACTTAGGTGTGTTGCACGCCACATTTATTGTCAGGAGGCTATGAGATGTTTTAGGAGAAATTCCCCTTCTTTCAATATTCATATTGTTCCAGTGAGCATAATATCAAGTTAATCTCTCAGTCTAATCCTTTTCTCTTCTATTTACAGAACATACCTCCTAGGAAGAGAACTAAAAATCAGTCAGCCCCTCAGCCCGAAGATCCTTTAGGAGAACATATCTCTCATGCGGAGTTCAGAGCTTGATCAGTCAGTTGCTGCTCAGAATGAATGACCAGCTATCATTTCATCTAATCCAGTGGCCAATTCAGCTGCAGCCAGGATTCGAGACTTCACCCGAATGAATCCTTCATCCTTCTTCGGGTCTAAGAAAGATAAAGACCCTCAGGAATTCCTTGATCAAGTTCAGAAGCTTACGGATATCATGAGAGTGTCAGCTGTTGAGAGTGCTGAGCTAGCTGCATATCAGTTGTAGGATGTGGCTTACACATGGTTCAAACAGTTGAAGTAGGAGAGGTCAGTTAATGTAGGGCCTATTGAGTGGAAGGATTTTGTCACTGCATTCTTAGATAGATTCTTTCCCCAAGAGCTGAAGGAAGATAAGGTGTTAGAATTTATCAACCCTAGGCTGGGCAACATGACGGTGAAAGAGTATTCTCTTATGTTTACTCAATTAGCCAGATATGCTCCTCATGTAATTGCAGATAGTAGGGACAAGATGAGTAAGTTTGTTTTTGGGGTGAATGATAGTGTAGTAAATGAGTGCAGGTCTGCTATGTTGAATAGTGACATGAACATATCCAGGCTTATGACCCATGCTCAGCAGATAGAAGAGCAAAAGATTAAGATAAGAGAGAAGTAGAATAAGAGAGTAAGGACAGATAGTTTCAACTTTACTCAGTCTAAGTCAGAGGGAGGAAACCGTTCTTAGTTTCGTCCTAAGTCATCAGCTCCATCTCCTTCTTCAGCTAGTTCTCCTGTGCCAAAATTTAGAGACGGAAACAGAGATAGAGTGCTAGGCTCTAAATCTCAAGACAGTGTTAGTAGTGCCCGAACCTATCCTCTTTGTCAGACATATGGCAAGCACCATTAGGGTACTTGTAGAATGAGTAGTGGTATTTGTTTCGGATGTGGCAAGCCAGTCCATAGAGTCAGAGATTGTCCCCAGCCAGGTCCTTAGGGTCATCTTAACCGTTTCTCAGCTTAGTCTGATCGCCCTAATCAGCAGGGTGCCACCTCCAGTTCTACTAGTGGGCAACGCCCACACAGACTTTATGCTATCCAGTCCCAATAGGATCAGGGAAATTCTCCTGATGTGGTTACTGGTACTTTATATATCTTTCACTTGTATGTTTACGCCTTGCTAGATCCAGGAGCTTCTTTTTTTTGTTACTTCTTACATAACAGTTGATTTCAGAGTCAGTCCCAAAATTCTAGCAGAGCACTTTTCAGTCTCTACCCCAGTGGGTAAAGCCATCATGGCCCAACGGGTATACAGGAACTATCCGGTCATGATATTTCAGAAAGTCACCTCAGTAGACTTAGTTGAATTAGAGATGACTGATTTTGATGTCATTCTCAGCATGGATTGGCTTTATTCCTACTATGCCACAGTCGACTGCAGAAATAGAGTTGTGCAGTTTCAGTTTCCGAATGAACCTATCCTAGAGAGGTAGGGTAGTACTTTAGCTTTTAGAGGTCAGCTTATTTTCTACCTTCGAGCACAAAAAATGATATCTAAGGGATGTATCTATCATCTTGTTCGAGTTAAGGACACTAGTTCCAAAACTCCCAGTCTTAAATCAATTCCAGTAGTAAATGAATATTCAGATGTCTTTCCTGAAAATCTTTCAGAGATTCCTCCCAAAAGGGAAATAGACTTCGGCATTAATCTTCTTCCAGATACTCAACCTATATCTATTCTGCCATATAGAATGGCACCAGTAGAACTTAAAGAACTAAAAGAGTAGTTGAAAGATTTCTTAGATAAGGGATTCATTAGACCCAGTGTGTCCCCGTAGAGAGCACCGGTCTTATTCGTGCGCAAGAAAGATGGTTCCCTCAGAATGTGCATTGATTACCTTCATCTCAATAAAGTCACGATTAAGAATAAGTATCCACTTACCTGAATTGATGACTTGTTTAACCAAATTCAGGGTGCCAGCTATTTCTCTTAGATAGACCTCAGAGCAGGCTATCATCAGCTTAGAGTCAGGGAATGTGACATTCCAAAAATAGCTTTCTAAACTCGGTATGGTCACTTTAAATTCCTAGTCAAGTCCTTTGGTCTTACCAATGCCCCTAAAAATTTCATAGACTTGATGAACCGTGTGTTCAAGCAGTACTTAGACATGTTCGTCATAGTCTTCATAGATGATATTCTTGTCTATTCCCTCAGTGAACGTGATCATACAGACCATCTCAGAATCGTACTTCAGACTCTCAGAGATCATCAACTATTCTCCAAATTCAATAAGTGCAAATTTTGGCTAAGGTCAGTAGCATTCCTTGGTCATATCTTTTCCAGTGATGACATTAGAGTAGTCCTCAAAAGACCAAAGTAGTAAGAAACTGGCCCAGACCTATCTCTATATCTGATATCAGGAGTTTCTTAGGTTTGGATAGCTATTACAGATGGTTTGTTGAGGTATTTTATTCTATTGCCTCCCCTATGTCCATATTGATGCAGAAGAAAGTCAAGTTTCGGTGGTCAGATCCTTACGAGTAGAGTTTTCAGGAGTTAAAGACTCGACTCATCTCAGCTTCAGTTTTGGCTCTTCCGGATGGTTCAGATGGTTTTGTAATGTATTGTTATGCATCCAGAGTAGGTTTGGGTTGTGTCCTCATGCAGCATGGTAAGGTTATAGCCTACGCCTCCAGGCAGCTTAAACCCCATAAGAAGAATTATCCTACTCATGATCTTGAGTTAGCAGCCGTAGGTTTTACCTTAAAGATTTGGAGGATTATCTATACGGAGTTCACATTTCATAAAGGACTTCAGTATGTATTATCTCATAATGATCTCAATTTTTGTCAGAGAAGGTGGTTAAAGCTCTGGAAAGATTATGACATGAGTGTCCTTTATCATCCGGGTAAGGCCAACGTAGTGGCCGACGCTCTCAGTAGACTGTCCATGGGTAGTGTTGCTCATGTTGAGGACAGTAAGAGAAATCTAGCTCAGGAAGTTAATCAACTTGCTGAACTAGGCGTCCGTTTGGTCGATTCTTCAGAGGGTAGTATATAGGTTCAGAACAGTTCAGAATCATCTCTAGTTTCCGACGTAAAAGAAAAATAGGATAGAAATACCATCCTAGTCAAGTTGAAAGAATCAGTCAAAGATCAAAAAGTAGAGGTTTTCTCCCAAGGAAGAGATGGTGTATTGCGTTACAAGGGTCGTCTGTGTGTGTATTAGGCGTAGACATCTTGAGGTAGCAAATTCTTGCAGAAGTGCATGGTATGCGCTACCCCATTCATCCAGGGGCCACTAATATGTACCGTGACTTGCGGGAAATCTATTGGTGGAGTGGGATGAAGAGAGATATGGCAGAGTTTGTGACTAAGTGCTCTACATGTCAGCAGGTTAAGATAGAGCATCATAAAACTAGTGGGTCCATGTAAAAGTTCAATATTCCTACTTGGAAGTGGGAAGAAGTGAACATGGACTTCGTGATGGGTTTGCCTCGTACTCATCATCAGCATGATTTAGTTTGGGTCATTGTAGACAAGATGACCAAATAAACTCATTTCCTACCAGTCCATACCTCTTATTCAACCGAAGATTATGCCAAACTCTATACTAGAGAGTTGGTTAGATTGCATGGTGTTCCATTGTCTATTGTCTCAGACAGAGGTACCCAGTTCACCTCTCATTTCTGGAAAGCATTCCAAAAAGGCCTTGGTACCCAAGTTCATCTTAGTACAACCTTCCATCCCCAAACAGATGGTCAAGCAGAAAGGACCATTCAAACTTTAGAAGATATGCTGCGAGTGTGTGCAATTGATTTCAAGGGTAGTTGGTATGACCACTTGCCTTTGATTGAGTGTGCATACAACAACAACTATCATTCCAGTATTAAGATGGCTCCATTTGAGGCTCTCTATGGTAGGAAGTGAAGATCTCTGGTTGGTTGGTTCAAAGTTAGTGAGGCCTCAGTTATAGGGCCTGACTTAGTATCTGATGCCTTAGAAAAAGTCCAGTTGATTAGAGAAAGACTCCGGGATGCTCAGAGACGACAAAAGTCTTATGGGGATATGCGCAAAAAAGATCTCAAGTTCGAGATTGGTGACTTTTTTTATCTAAAGATATCTCCCATGAAGGGAGTGAAGAGGTTCGGAAAGAAAGAAAAGCTTATTCCCCGATATGTCGGTCCCTTCAAAATTCTTAGTCATTTCGGCAAGGTAGCTTATGAGCTTGAATTGCCTTCAGATCTAGCCTCAGTTCATCCAATCTTCCATGTCTCTTTGCTCAAGAAGTGAATAGGTGACCCAAAAGTCGTAGTCTCTGTTGAGGGTGTAGATATTTAGAACAACCTCTCTCATGAAGAGATTCCAGTCAAAATTCTTGACTACCAGACTCGCAGACCGAGGAATAAGAAAGTTTCTCTAGTCAAAGTTCTTTGGAGGAATCAGTCCATTGAGGGAGCTACTTGGGAAGTAGAAGTAGACATGCAGACCAAGAATCCTCATCTCTTCTCCGCTAATTTAGACTTAGGCCAAGGTAATAACTTTTCTTAAAGTTTATTCATGTTTTATGTCCAAATTTCAGTTACTACTTGGCATTCATTTTTATGCTCAGATTTTCATTATAAACTCGGTATTAAATTACCATTGCATATCTAGTCATACGTTCATGAATTATGTCAGTCATGTATTCATGCATCAGCTATGAATCTTTATTATGATAAATTCAGCTTATCAAAAATCTCCATCATGCATTTATGAATCAGTTACGCATGCATCAGATATGCATGTTCAGTAGGATACATTTAGTTTATCAGTAATGTCAGTCATGTAATCATGTTATAGTTATTCATGTCCCATATGTACTTAAGTTATTATTTCTCCCCTTTCAGTCAGTTTCATTCGAGGATGAATGTTCCCAAGGGGGAGATATGTAAGACCCCGCAAAATTTCTAAGCTTCATTCAGTCCTTTAAGATTGTCAAGGGGTTCCAGACTTAGAAAACTCTAGCTAAGTTCCCAGACTTAGTTTATTTTTGGCCTTCGAAAGTTGAAAATCTCATTTCAACACCTTAATGTCCTTTAATGGTCAGTATGTTTGTTAATTCATGATCAGAGAGGTCAATAGGTGTTTCCGAATAAGTTTTGGATTTTTGGACCTCAATTAGACCATGTTTGGTGTCCCAAAATAGTTGACCAATGCGATATTGGCGCATCGCGTCACCCATCGTGTTGGTGAACATTGTTGATGGGGCTGCCAGTGAAACTACTGAGGCTTGGCGCGATCATGGCGCGATGCATCGGGTATCGCATCGATGCCTAATTTCAAAAATTAAATGACCGCATTTTTAAGGGAAAAAGGGTCAATTTCTCACCCCTATATAAGTCTAAAAACACGAGATTCAACCCTTATTTTACCAAAATATTATTGTTTCTCTCAAATACTCTCAAGAAAAAGTCTAGGGTTTTCATAGGAGCTTCAAATTCAAGAGATTCTACCGTTAATTTTTAAGAATCTTCCATCCAAGGTATGCGTAGTATTCATTAATGGATTCCTTTCATCCATGAATTCCAAGAATCAAGTTTTAAAACAATAAATATTGGTATTTATGCTATGGGTTGATTATGTTCATGTGGTTGTTGTTTTATGTTTCCCAAGTTGGAACCTTTATGTATTTTTGTGAAAATATGTTAGCATATGAGTTGAAAACCATGAATTTTAGTTGGTTATGATGTGTTAATTTGATGATTATGCCATGCCCTAAGTCATGCAACCTAAGTGTTTGACAAAATGCCTAAAAGATTAGAAATTATGTAATATAGCTCAATTGTGACTTAAGTGATGGATTCATGTTTTACCCTTATGTTCAAATTACTCCTATGCTATTGATGTGCAATGTAGATGTTTGTTGAAGTGCTCATGATGCTAGAATATGGAATAATGACATTGATTATATGCATTCCTACCATGTACAAGATTATTATAACCATGTACTTTATGAAATCCCCAACTTATTATATTATGGATTGTTGATATTGGTCATGTATTCAAGAGTGTCATGCCTTGTCAGTTTCCTTCTATCGAGTCCTGGGGGTACTTGTACCCAAAAAATATAGTTGTATGTCTAGAGCCAGTGTCATGTTTTCAAGATACTCTCAATTAAGCCATGAACCATAGAACTCAGTTAGTCATGTGACTCAGGAAAACTCAGTAACCCCAGTAATCTCAGAAAGTTCAGTAATTCACTAAATCTCTGCAGTATTCCATCAATCACGGAACCCAAGGAAATCAGTCCAGTTCAGTTCAGTTAATCATGTTCAGTATCTATTCAGATGGGAGTAGGATTCAACACCGAGTGAGCCCAAGGATGGGAAATCACCTGTTATTAGAGGGTGTGATTCTTAGAAAAAGTCCTTGCGCTCTAAAACTACATAGCCAACGTAGGTTGAGACATCAAAACTGCTATTTTGAGGGTAGATGAGGTGGCTTAACCTATTATATGAGGGTCCCACCATTCTTCTTTAAGTACCTGCTATATGAGGGATCACTCACAGCTTGTCCTTACCAGTGGCGCGGTATTGACACCTTTCTAATTAGTGTTATAGATTGGACCCCAACTCAGCTGTGTTGCTTTATTTGGGTAATGTCGGATATATGACTACTTCCCACAGTTACAGTTACAGTTTTAGTCCCAATCTCAGTAATAAAACTCAAATAGTTCTACAGCCTTCAGGACTGTCAGATACAGTCAACTCAGAATAGTACGGAACTCAGCTAGTTCTATCAGACCCTAGACTATTAGACACAATCGCTCAGTATCAGTTATATCAGTTATCAGTAACTCATGGTATCAGTATTCAGACTTAGTGGCCAGTAATCTCACGAACTCAGTTACAGTCACTTATTCATGCATGCACCCTCACGTTTATGTTATACAGTCAGTTAGCATTGTTTATGCATTTGAACCCTTTGCATTTAGCCTACCTCACTTACATACCAATATATTTAATCGTACTGATGCATTTGTGCTATGGTGTTTTATACCATAGGTTCAGAAGCACAATCTCTAGAGTATCAGTAGCATTCCAAATTTTAGCAGCCAGATTTAGCAGTGAGTCCTCATCATTCGAGGATGATCTGATTATTTATTTTATTATTTCAGCTTAGTTTTCAGTAGATGGAGTTAGTTGGGAACATGTCCCATCAACTCCGTATTCAGACAGTTCAGTCAGTTAGAGGCTTTCAGACTAGATTCAAACTTCAGTATTTTCAGATATTTACTTTAATTTTTGTATTGTGATACCACATTATTCGAAGATAGTTTTATCAGATATTTTATTCAGTTTTTGAACCTTATAGCATGTTTCAACTTACTATTTCTGAATTTTACATGATTTATGCAGTATACAGGTACATATATCAATCATGGGTTAGATTGTGGTCCTTCAGGGTCATGAGCACCATGTAGCATTCCGGGTACCAGATTCAAGATGTTACAAAATACCTCTTCGAACTTCCTAATTGAGTTGCCCAAGACTCAACCACCCTAACCCAAATTGATGTAGATTAATGATCTTGAAAAGGCTATTGTTGAGAGAGCTATAGACCTTGAATGTTTATACTCAACAGGTAATAAATAAGTAAGAAGATGGCTTCCAAGTAAGAGAAAAAGGATGAAGGAAAATGGATGAGTCAAGTATTGGGTCATGCCGCGACACTAAATCAGGCGGTGCATGGGAGACAAACCAAGTTATGGTAGGTTTTATTTTTAGTATTTTTAATTTTTAGTTCACCAGTTTTTGTTTTTGTTGAGTCACAGGTGGATGGGAAGTCTGAGTACCGGGAAACCTAAGCCAAAGAGCATGGCGAAGACTAAGTGTGGGTCTTCGGACTCCCTTGATGTGTAAAGATGCTACTATCTAGGCTAGAGGCCTTAGGGAGTATTTCTATCTCAACTTTTAAGTATACTTTGGGGGCAAAGTAGATTTTTAAGTGTGGGGTGGGAAAATTCACATTTTAGGAGTAATTTTACAATTTTTGTGTTAGGAATAAGTGAGATATTCTTATTAGCGCTATATTTGATTGCATGATGCACGTGTTTTGGTTATAAAAGCATGTTGATTGTGTGAATTACTAATTTTAAGACTCCTAGGCTCATGATTATAACTCTTGTACTTGTTGTTTTAATGTTTAATTCATGTGATTATTTGGTTGAGAGTCTATGAGGATCCTACTTGAGTTAAGAATATGCCATGTGTATGTGAGTTGTTTGTATATTCCATGTTGTATTTGATGCTATAACTTGCCCGGTGTGTGTGCAAAGCAAAATAAATTATTTGGGTTTAGGAGATGATATAGGCATTTCTTTGATAGCCATGTTTATACCCTATTTTTGACCTACCACTGTGCTTAATCCTAGTTAACCCCATTGAGCCTTTAGCTTATTTTCTTGAGCAGCCTCATATATAGCCTATATCCCCTTGTTTGATAGACCTTAATTTGATCCAAAGCTCTTAAGAGCTTTAGTGAAAAAATTAATTGAGTTAAGGAGTTTAAAATTCAAGTAGGAGAGAGGTGAAAGTAAAGCCCCAAAGTAATAGTTATTGGTGTGTACAATTAATGTGTTCTGGTTGGTAGTGAGAGAAATTTATGCTAAAGAAATTCTCATTTTTAGCCTATTTGTGTTACAATGAACCTGTTTTGGCTCTGGTTTCCTGGGACATTGTGCACCTCAAATAAGGCAAATCACTTTAGTTGAGGGTGACTATTATAGGGGTGCATAACATAAAGTGGATGTGAAGAAGGGTAAAATTAAATCATGAATTAATAGACAATACTCCTACCATAGTGTATGTGAATAAGCTTAATAAGATGGGGCAAAACAAAGACAGAGGTATACAAAAGTGGGTGAAATTGGTTGTTAAAAGGGAGTTGAATGAAAAGTGTGATGTATTAAACCACTTAGGGAAGATAGTCACTATTCTTGGCCAAAATAGTTCCTACCTATCCCTTAGACTACATTACTACCCATAAAAACCTATTTAATCCCAAGCTTCATTATTCTGATATTAGTGGAATTCTACACTATAGGCAAGCCTATGGTTTATCTTGTGTAACTCATGAATTCTTTGTGAGAGTGAGCACAATTTAATTCTTATACCTGTTCTATTATAAATTACATCTATGTGAGTAATTATGGGTAACTCTCTTATTGTAAGGGCACATATTTAATGATAGTTGAGTGATTTGTATGATATCTTTGATTGAATAATAAGTATAAGTTTTCCAACTAGGTGAGTCAATTCTTGAGGCTAGGATGTTTTGGAGTAGTATTCTTGAACTTTCAATTTTGTACATAACATACTTAGTGTAGAAACTTGCATTCTGTGTAGTCATTGTAGTACTAGCTTGAAGGTCTTGCTCGTAGTAGAAGTGTAGAGTCTCCTCTTCTTAACATGCTTAGAGTAAAGAGTTGTTCGAGGACTAATAAGGATTTAAGTGTGGGGTGGTGAATTCCTATTTTTAGGAGTAATTTTATAATTTTTGTGTTACGAATAAGTGAGATATTCTTGTTGGAGATATATTTGATTGCATGATGCAAGTGTTTTGGTTGTAAAAGTATATTGATTGTGTGAATTACTACTTTTGAAACTCCTAGGCTCATCATTATGACTCTTGTACTTGTTGGCTTAATGTTGAATTATGTGATTATTTGGTTGAGAGTCTACGAGGATCCTACTTGAGTTAATCATATGCTATGTGTGTGTAAGTTTTTTGTATATTCCATGTTGCATTTGATGCTAGAACTTGCCTGGTGTGTATGCAAATCAAAATAAAGACTGTGGGTTTATGAGATAATATAGGCATTTCTTTGATAGCCATGTTTATACCCTATTTCTGACCTACCATTGTGCATAATCCTAGTTAACCCCATTGAACTTTTAGCTTATTTTCTTTGGCAACCTAATATGTAGCATGTGTCCCCTTCTTTGATAGACCTTAATTTGATCCAAAGCTCCTAAGCGCTTTAGTGAAAAAAATTAATTGAGTTAAGGAGTTTGAAATTCAAGTAGGAGAAAGATAAAAGTGAAGCCCAAAAGTAATAGTTATTGGTGTGTACAATTGATGTGTTGTGGTTGGGAGTGCGAGAAATTTGTGCTAAAGAAATTTCTATTTTTAGCCTATTTATGTTACAATAAACCTAATTTGGCCCTGGTCCTCCCGGGACCTTGTGCACCTCAATTAAAGCAAATCGCTTAAGTTGAGGGTGACTATCATAGGGGTGCATAACATAAAGTGAGTGTGAAGAAGGGTAAAATTGAATCATGAATTAATAGACAATACTCCCACCATAGTGTATGAGAATAAGATTAATAAGATGGGGCAAAACAAAAGATAGGGGTAGACAAAAGTGGTGGAAATTGGTTGTTAAAGGGGAGTTGAATAAAAAAGTGTGATGTATTAAAGTTCATAGGGAAGATAGTCACTATTCTTGGCCAAAATAGTTCCTACTCATCCCTTAGACTACATTACAACCCTTAAGACCTATTTGATCCTAAGTTTCATCATTCTGGTATTAGTGGAGTACTAAACTAAGGGCAAGCCTATGTTTCATCTTGTGTAATTCATGAATTCTTTGTGAGAGTAAGCGCAATTTGATTCTTATACTCGTTCTGTTATAAATTGCGTCTATCTGAGTGATTATGGGTAACTCTCTTGTTCTGAGGGCACATATTTAATTCTTGTTGTGTGATTTGAATGATGTCTTTGATTGAACAATATGTATGAGTTTTCCAACTATGTGAGTCAATTCTTGAGGCTAGGATATTTTGGAGTAGTATTCTTGAAATTTCAATTATGTACATAACATGCTTAGTGTAGAAACTTGCATTCTGTGTAGTCATTGTAGTACTAGCTTAAAGGTCTTGCTCATAGTAGAAGTGTAGAGTCTCCTTTCTTATGATGCTTAGAGTAAAGAGTTGTTCGAGGACTAACAAGACTTTAAGTGTGGGGTGATATTCTGAGGTGGATTTATGCACCTCAGTGTTGTATCCTAGGTAATTTAGTCTTGGTTTGAGGACTACTTATGTGCTTAATGTGTTAAGGATGATATAATTAAGCATCTAAGTGTTTAAGTTTTTTATTACAATGTTTAACGTGTAGTTCAAACATGTTTGTACATAATTTGGTCACTTGGAGTTAAAATGAGTAAGCTAATGTTACTAGCTTGAGCTAGGTGTTTGTCTAGTTGATCTCGATGAATTCTAATGTGTATAATGAGTTTCTAAGGTTATTATTGTGTAATTATGTATGGAACAACTTGTTTATAGTGTTTAAGTTTCAATTGAATCAATCCAAGAGTCAAAACACTAAGTTAAAGATTAAATGGGTGAATCTAGTTCTTAGCTTAAGTTTCTAGTTCACCGTTATGGATTATGTGTTGTTTTTGAGCTCTAATTCTTGGTTTTTGATGTTATAGGAAGCTTGGTGAATTGATTATGTTTTTATATGGAGGATGTACAAACTTGAAATCAAAGGGAAACACCACCACAAGGCTTGGGATGGAAGGACAAATACTTAAGACAAGTTTAAACGTAAAGGTGAATTCCAGCAAGGGTATGGGAAAAGGCCCATGGCACGGCCCCCATTCCCAGGTATTGACCTCCTCAGCGCAAACCCCATTACCAGGGACTGACCACCATAGAGCGATCCCCATTCCCAGTGAATGGAAGGGGCGGCACACACCTTTACCCTATTATTCTAATCTTAAATACTTAAAAACTCTCTCTAATTCTCTCTAAGGCTCTTGGGTGGAAGAAGGCTAGGCTATCATCTAGAGGATCAATTTGTGGCTTGTACGAGTGATTTCTCTCCATCATCTTCATAATCTAAGGCATGTACTCCTCCCTCATCGTTAGTTCCAACTAAAGGCATGTTTTATGCAATGTTTTCATTGCATAATTATTATATGGTTTGGGGTTTTCAAATATATGTTGGAGTTTTGGTATTAAATGCTTGGTTATGGTTTTCCCATTTTTTAATTATGTATTTACATGCTTTAATTGTCGTTTGGAAAATTGGTTGCATGGAAATGGTTAATTGGTAATTAGATTTTGTTTTGGAAACACTATGCACCTAACATGTTTGATAAAATGCCTATGAGAATGCTTTTACTATATTATTGGACTTTTAATGGAAATATTGCATGGTATGGTTTGGTAATGGAACCCTAAATGGTATAGATGGTTTAAATGATTTAAAATGACTAAATGGTAAGGTTTGGTGGTCATGGTTATGGTCAATTAAACTTTCTTGTGGAGTACAAGGGAATCCCCCAAGTAAACGTGTTAATTAACAACTTATGGGGTAAATGAGATTTTCCAAAGCAAACTTAATAATGAAACACTTGTGGGGTACACGGTATTTCCCCAAGTTAATTTGATATTGTAATCTATGGGTACATGGGAATTCTGTTACATAAAAAAGTTGGCTAAAGACATTGCTTGAAAGCTATAGTCGGTATGACAATACAACTACTCATAGCCTTGGATAATAATAACAAAATAATCTTTTGGTTGGATGGTAATGGTTTTAATTGGGCAATAATGTTAGGGTGTGATAGCTAACCGTGAATGTACGAGTCCAATGGATGGACAATGGAAACTCATGTTGCCGTAATGAGGGTTGGTTATAGCGACCACAGATGATACTATGAGGTACATGAGAATCCTCTAAGTACACTGTACATATGTATCATAGAGAGCGAAGGTTACTCGGGAATCCCCTACTTTTATAGTATCTCCGGTTCGTGTGACTATATGTATCGAGTCCCGTTCAGTGGGTTACACTAGAATCATATATCCCATGGGTGGTTCTAGGACGGTTAAGCTACACATACCCAGATTAATAATTTTAAAGGCATGCTAAACCCGACTCTCTTTCTTGTTATATATATATATATATGTATGATTGTGTACATATGGTTGGTTTACTTGGTTTTACTGGATGGCATTACTTTATCCTTATCCCAAGTTCATGCGAGCGTTCACCCGTTAACCTATCTCCGGGCGACTGTATCCCCATGCGATGTAGAAACCGACCGTTCTACTCCTCCTGCTTAGTGATCGAATTTGGGATCAACTATTGGATTGAAGTGGTGAGCTTTCATATTTTTGAAGGCTCTATTTCATATCATAGATTATTTACATACTTTGGTTATTTTATGTATATTGGTTTTGGCTATGGTTGGGAACATGTCTCAATCGGATATTATTTTTCTTTTGGTTAGAGGCTTTGTGTGACTACTATTCGTTGAAATAGGGGGTATCGGTATTGGTGTCAGCCTTAGTATTGGCATTGGTATTGGGGCTGATGTTGTTTGACTGAATTTATGATTGTTCTATCCTTTTATGTTATGTTATGGATTGGAACTTGATTTTTTATATTGGTTTGGTCGTGGTTGTTGGTTGGTAATGGATGGTTGGACTTGTTTGGGTTGTCACGGTTATAGACCTATCCCGGAGTTTGGAATCGTAATAAACGCTATCTTGATTATACGTTCAAAATTCATCTGACTCAGGGTATGCGTATTTGGAGGTTGGGTTGGGTAACGGGGGTGGTCCCTGGTCCTGGATGGACTCGGGATACCTATTACGACAAGGCCCTGATTCGGGTCGTGTTATCTTTGTGCTTGGTAATGTCTTTTTTATCACTGTTTAGGTATTGTTTTGGTACAAAGTCTTGTATGTGCTTATAAGCAACTCGAGCTCTTGATATTAAGTATTTGAGACATTACTTTTACTTTGCGGTTTCATTTTATTCCTCTTTAGTCATTAATGGGTTTTTCTAATCCTTTTCTTTTCTTATTTCACATGTAAACTCGGGAGCGCGTTTGGAGTCTCGTGGCTTGACTCCATCTCTGTCCAAATTAGAGAAGCTAACAATAGATGCATTATGTGTCTTCCTCTAGCTGTCTAGTGACTCTTTCCCTTTTTTAAGCTTTATTCTTTGTAGACATTTATTATTATTTTTATTTAACATTTTGCACATTATTATTTAAAATTTGTATTTTATATGTCCTTATTTGAATTAGTGTGAATTCTTAAATTTGATAGCAAATTTAATTGTTCCATTTTCGCCTCTTAGATTTTAAACTTTGCATTATCACTAGGCTGTAACATTCAATTTATATCATTAAAAAGGTTAAAATTTGGTAGGATAAAACATATCCCTTAGATTTTAGTGGCCGTTAACGTTTAATGGTATAGTGGCTTGTCTTTAGAATCAAGTTAGTTTCTTACTAGGTAATAATATTGAAATCGTTAAAATATAAATTTTACGGTAGATGGGTTTATTAGCTAGACTCGGAAAATTGGCTTTACTAATTTTGGATATGATAAATTAATTTTTTTTCAATTAATTTCAAATAATAAATGACACTTCGCAAGTAATTTTTTAGGAATTCTAATGGAAAGAAAATATTTTATTTATTTATTTTTAATCGTATCGTAATAAATAATAAATTCTCAAGCCATTATAGATTTAAACAACTATATTTTTATTCATTTAATGTAGGATAATTAACTTATAAAATTTGATTTAAAAAATAACAAAAGACTTTTCTTTTTTTAGAATAAAGAATTTTTTATTCTATATTAATTTAAAAACCTTTTTTATGAAATCATTTGAAATATTTGCATCGTTGTTAAAAGATTTTATTAAAGTTATTTCAATAATTTTTTATAAGTAAATTTTATGAAGAGGTTGTTTTAATTTTTATTTTTTAACTAGAGAATGTTATAGTAATATATATATATATATATATATATATATATATATATATATTCACACACACACACACACACACCAAGCTTATATCTCTTCTTAATTTAATATTTGATTTTCTTAACCTAAATTTGACCGGTTAATCGTAGTTGGCGGATCCTTTAGGGTGCCTAATCCTTTTTCTTTAGGATAATTAAAACCCTTACCTAGAACCGCTTAGGTTAAGTAGACCTTAAAATGAAGTCTTTATTTTAAAACAGATAGTTTATAATAGGCGTCCTAATTCACCATAGAATTAATTAGGTGGCTACTTTCTTAATTTAATCAGAAGTTTTTCAATATGTTGTACCTCGATTTGACTCGTATTAAAATGGGATATAACAATGGTCAAGAGGGCTTTCATGATCGTCTTCTTTGCAACATGATTTTGCTCACCGAACATCTCTTTGAGAGATTCGAGCATATCGTAAGTAGTGGTCAGCAACTGATGTTGATGTTGCAACACATTTGTCAAGGAGGCAAGAATGTAGCATCTTGTTATCTCGTCAGTCTTAATCCACTTATTGTAGGCATTAGTCTCATCATCAGTGGGTTCAACCGGCTTAACAGGACATTCCTCAACCAGAACATATTTAAAGCCCTCAGCAGTAAGAACAATATCCAAATTTTATTTCTAATCAACATAGGTAAGGCCTTCTAGTTAATTTATTTTGATTCAGAATAGATGTTAAGGGATTGAATGAAGACATGGTTAATCTGTTATATAATCAAATTAAAATAGATCATTAGACATGCTGCAGAATAATAAAATTCTTAGAAAAGAAAACATCACATATAACCATGCACTTAAACATTTAGAATCATTAGAAAAACTTAACTATCTAAGCAAATATACATGTACTCTCAAATATTTTATCTCTTAAATAAAATAAAACCAACTCAGTTAGAGAGTAAACTGTTTATTTAAGTTAAATAAATATCACAATTTATAAGTCTATGTACTATTAAACTAACGTGTAACTTAGTTGAAAAGTTAATGCAAGCCATAAAAAATAAAGGACCAAAACATAGTATTATACTATATAAGTTTATCCGATGGGGAAGATAACCTATGTCAATATGTAAATCATATTATCTATTGTAATTAACCACTGAAAATCATAAGGAATGATCCCTATAACCCCAGGTTAGCAAAAAAATATTTTTTTCAAAATTTTTAATTTTTTAAAAAATACAAAAACGCCCAAAACCCCATCAAAACGATCTCGAATGATCGAAAAGGAGATTAGGCCACAGTGTTGTGAGTATTTCTTAGTGGGTTGCTTCTGATGAACCTATCAAATTTCAAGTCATTCGAAGTTCGTCAAAAACAGAAAAACTCTAAAACCGACCAAATCGACAATTATCGATTAGACTGTTTGCTAGGGTCAATAGGGCTGCCCGCACCGCTTGCCCTTGCCACTACGCTACGTGTTAAGCTATATAAGTAACGAAGATAGTTGGGCCAATTCCAAAATCATTACAGTTTTTTTCTTAATTCAGAAAACTTATTTAGGCGTTTATTGGCAAAACGACTTGCAAGGGTGAAACGAACTGCCCAGGAAGTTTTGCCCTTCCACCACACTGCTCATTAGAGCATGTGAGTAATGATTATGGTTGGGCTTAGTCGAAACTCATCACAGTTTTATCCCTAATCCAGAATAATAATTTTCACAAAACAAAGTAAAACATGTACAATTAGTTTTCTATTTTTTTGAATGATAAACTTATATTCTGGAAATCATTAATATCATCAAAAACATGATAAACAATCATAAATAACATGATTTATACAACGATTATCCAGAACATATACAACAAATCATGTAAGTTCTTTTACATTATCTAGCATATGTAAGAAGACTATTGATACCAATTGTTAGAACATGCACAACGGAAGCAATTAACAAGGATCAATTTAACTAGTATAACATCTATATAATATAAAAATAAAAATCAAAAAGGCACTTACCTCTTGAAGTTTTCAAAAAATTTGTTTTCAACAATCAAATCCAGGTCGGCAGCCTTCTGCTATTTCCTGACTACTCGTAATCAAACTTGTGGGGACAAGTAATTTTGTACTCAGAAAAAAGATGTCAGAACTCTAAAAAATCAGCCTCTATTTATTCTCAATTTCAACTGAAAGAAGAAAGGGAAAGAGACAAACTGTTTTGAACCTTTATTACAACCATAATGCCAAAAAATATTTTTAGCCTTAGTACCACCTAATGTCGAAAAAAATACTTTTTAGCTTTTAATATTGCCATATTTCCAAAACTATTTTTTTTTAATTCTTTATTCCTTATTTACAGAAGACCAGTAAATATTATCTCTTCTATTACTCCTTTTCTTTTTCAAATTTGATTAGTTAATCAGGCATAATAGGAACCACAGATTTATTAACTGAGCTTCAAATTCTGATATTAAATTGGTAATGAATTAATTATCATATCATAATAAATTTTAAATCCCTCCACTAAAAATCTATAACTGCACTCCTCAATTTAGTTTCGAAATCTATTTAACTGCACTCCTTAGTTTAATTTTGAAATCTACCATTACATTTTATTTAACTACCCATGTTAGAATTACCGACACGAATCAATTAAATTAAATTATCTGAAAATTTTTAACTCATTGATTAACTTAATTCTTTATTTATAATGCTTAACTGATTTCACATGTCGGATATAAAATCCACCAGCGGTATTTTCACGTGGATACTTATAAGCAAATCATAAAGGGGTGTCTTTTATCTCATGTTCCGGACATGGTTTTATCAACTAAATATTATTACACTAAGTGATTTGTCACCATGCAATCTATTAGGAATATATTGACGCATAAAAGAGTTTCACCTTTTAATAGATTAAAATAATAAATCATAATAATTATATCAAGATTAAGAGTATAAGTACATATAATGTACTAGAGAAGTTGTTTATCAATATTCAGAACATAAATAAATATCTCTAATTGATCCGTTAAATACATACGAAATATACTAGCACAAGAAGTTGAAATATTACCACTCCCATGATTAAGATCAAATTATATTTTATCTTGTGCTACAATCACCATGATGTTTGTTCTACCTCATCTTTGATTAAGAATATAAGAATCAACAATTTTAGTCTCCCGTGAACGAGTTAAAATACTCCATACACAATTGTTTACTATATAAGTAAAGTATACATATGTTAACATAATGATCTATTCAAATAAAAATTTTATTAAATAAAATCAAATATAATAAATTATCTTTACATGAGATGAAAATATAACCCTATAACATAAACCACATGGTTGAAAGCATTATTTGTAGAAAGCATAAGGGCATGTTTGAAAAGCATTAATTTGGTGTAATTGGATGTAATTACACTATCTGACATGTTTGGTTGGCTAGATAGTTACTTGGTCAATAGGTAATTACCAGGTCTAATTACAAGTTGATTACTTTTTAATTTTTATTTTTATTTTTTTCATTTTAATTTATTTTTTATTTTTATTACTTTAAATTCTTTTTGTTTCTATTATTCTAATAATTTTTTAATATTATTTATAATTCATTTCCTTCTCATTTCCCAACCTTTACTTCATGTAATTTCGTGCAATTTTTTCGTATTATCTATTTTTAATTTATTTTATATTTATTTTTTCATTTAGCATAATTTAGTTACTATTCTAGTTTTAAAATTAAGTAGAATTCATTGTTGAATAAGGTTGTAGGCTTAAGTTTTTCTTTTCTTTTGAATTATATTTATGTACGTTATTTTAAAATTTGACACAAGAGTACTGTTCGTTTTTATTAAATTTTGAAATTATGTTATATTTTCACTTCCAATTTATTTGTTTTGCTAGTATTGACTTGCTATTTCACATTGCAAACCATTCATTTTTTTAGTTAAAATTGATTGATCATTTTTTTGTCAAATATTTTAATAATTTTATGACATTATATTTATAATATTAATCTTTTTTTGGTTAAACATGCATACCATGATGTTCTTGAAAATCATGTAATTTAATCTTTTATGATTAATTTAATTAAAATATACTAGTTTGAAAAATATAAATCAATTATCTTTTTATAAGAACATATATATATTAATTAATATATATATAAAATATTTAGCCCTTAAATGTCTAATATAATTTTTTAGTTTTTGACAATTAACTTTTATTTTAAAAATTTAATATAACAATGTAATTACACTTGTGCAACTAAACAATACACTTATAATTACAGTGTAATTACATTGTGGCAAATAAGAAGGTCATCGTAATTAGCATATTGTGTAATTACAACACTAGTAATTGCACCAAATTTATGTAGGAGTGACTTTCCAACCAAACCCTAAGCAGTGGCAAGTAATTGACAATCGATAACATAATTACTTACTAATAAGAGAGAAAGCACACAACAGACCGTCAATATGTCTGCTTCAGCTGTGTGCTTCCCTCACAAAAGAGTTACTTAGTTCAGTGGACAAAGCTTGACATTTCATGCAATACATCTCAAGTTCGAGCCTATATGGCCCCACATTAGTTTTCACCCATTCAATGCAACAGGGCCCTTAGTGTACTAACATTTTTTTAATTTTTTATTTACATTGTGTATTTTTATTTGCATAAAAATATATTTTTGATAATTAAAAGGTCTTCTCCAAATAATTTGTATATTTAAAAATCATTTAAAGATTAAAATATATTTTAAATCATAATAACTAATAATTTAAAAGTATATTAGAAAATTATAGTTAAGAAAAAATTGTTTCACTCTCAAGATTTTATCTGTCTCTCATAAATTAATGTAAGAAAAAGTAACATACTTTCTTTATTCTAATTTTTTTGGAGATAAGGTAATCAATGATGATAAGAAGGAGAAGAATGGACTCCTTAAAACTGAAGATACTGGACAGCTCACAAGAGATACACACAATGATACACACAACTCACAATATCTACAGTTGTACAAAGATTGATTGTATTTATGGTAGAGAATAAAATCAGCCAAGATTAGAGCAATTAGAGAAAATACATTTATTTTGTTATTACTTTCCTTTTTAGCATATACATGTATAAATAGTGGTAGGATTCTATACATTGAATACAAGAAAATACAGTAAATTTTCCATACAATCTTTCTTACATTTCTTCATGTTATCAGAGCAGTAACATCTGCTAGCTCATCTCTTTTAATTCCTTCAATTTTTTTCTCTTTATTCTTCAAAAGATGTCAAATTCCACTACTGAGAGTTCTGAGAGCACTCCTAATACCACTGCTCAACAAGACAATGGAATTACCATTGATAATTCTTATCCCTACTTTCTTCATCCATCTGATATACCGGGAATGGTCTTGGTCAATACTCCCTTTGATGGGAAAGGATATCCAAGGTGGAGAAGCTTTACTCGTATCTCTCTTTCAGCAAAAAACAAGTTGGGCTTCATAGATAAAACTTGTCCTGCTCCAGACCTGGATGATCCGACTTTTAAACTCTGGAGTCGTTGCAACGACACGGTAACATCTTGGCTCTTAAATTCTCATTCTAAAGATATTGCTTCTAGTGTTTTTTTTTTCAGAACGACCAAAGATTTTTTGTCAGATCTAGAACACAAATTTGGCCAACCCAATGGGGAAAAATTATGTCATCTGCAGAAAGAATTAGCAGAGTTAGTCCAAGGATCCAGTGATATTGTTGGATACTTCACCAAGATGAAAAAGTTATGAGATGAGTTAGACACGTTAAATGCTAATGTGCTTTGCACCTGTGTGTGTTCATGTGAAGTAAAAAAGGAGATGATCCAACTCAAAAAGATGAGAGGCTCATTCATTTCCTCATGGGATTGAATGATACCTATGCACCGGCCAGAAACAATATTCTTATGCTTAATCCTTTACCCTCTGTGAACCATGATTAATCTCTCTTGATGTAGGATGAAAATCAGAGAGAAACATCTCTCTTCTCAATTTCCTAGAGATAGCTCTTTTTTCATGGTAGGAAAATCATCTATCTCAGAAAATCAACTCAATACTCAACAGAGAACTGGATTTGGGTCTGGATTTAACTATAATCAGAAAGTTGGGAATACTTATTTCAAAGAAAATACTTCCACTACTAAAAAAACAAAAAAACCGACCACACATTGTGGTCGAAAAAAACCGACCACATGTGGTCGGTATTTTAATTTAAAAAAAAAAGCGACCACTTGTGGTCGCTTTTATATTTTAAAATATCAAAATAATCATTTCAATAATTTAATATTAATTAGTATTTCTTATACAAGTAAAAATAAAAAAATTACAAAACCGACCACTTGTGGTCGGTTTTCTTTAAAAAAATATTTTAAAAAACTAACCACAAGTGGTCGATTTTCAAAAATTCTTTTTAATTAATTTGTTTTTTAAAAAAACGACCACCAGATCACTTGTGATCGGTTTATTAATTAAAATATTTTTTTTTTAAGAAAACCGACCACTTGTGATCGGTTTTTGAACTAAAAAAATAAAAAAGTAAATAATTTTTAGAAACAAATAATTATATATATGTAATCAAATATATATATTATTTTCATTAAAAAATAATTATATATATAATCTAATATATATATATATATATATATAATTTTTAGAAATTACACTGATCACACGTAGTCGATAACAAATATAATAATAATAAAAATCAATCAATCTTAAATTTTGTGAAAAAATTACACTAAAAAATATATCAAATAAAATATAAATAAATTATGTTAAACATAATCTTTATCTTTTACTTATGTTTCAATATATAAAATTAATATTTTCCTTTGTATATACGTTAAATGACATTAAACATGCATAATCTTTGTATAATGAATATGTATGTGTGTGTGTGTGTGTGTGTATATATCTATATATATATATATATATATATATATATATATATCATTCCGTTTAGATAATGATATTATGTTACTATTGCAGTCATAATAATGTAATATATAACCGATAATTCATCAGAATATAATGAACATTTTCTATTATAAGGTAATATACTTGTGGATGTGATATATATAGTACGCATTCAAGAGTTCATATATATAAATATATATATATATATATATATATTTATATATATATATATATATATATATTATGTAGTGATCAATTGATGAATGATGTACGTAGTCAAAACCTAGTAGAATATAATTAAGCTAATTAAATATAATTAATCGATCACTCATCAGAGTATGTATATGAAACATGTCGCATTATATTATTGGTTAATAAACTCGTGTACGTATGTGATATATATAGTACATATTTAGAACTTGATATAGTCGATAGTGTGTATATGTGTGTGTATGTATAGGTATATATAAGTATGTACATATTATATAGTGAAGGTAATGACATAAGATAATCTATTCGATAATTCATCTGAGTATATGTGATATACGTTGTATATTATTATAGTATAGTAAAATAATGTATGTGATGTTTATAGTACGTATTTGAAAGCTGATAGACAATTGAATATATGTATATATATATATATGTATATCTCGTGTAGTGACATATGCAGTAATCAAAATTAAAGCTAGATAACTGAATCTATATATTAAAATATTTTGAGTGATACGTTGATATATACCATACTATTGAGAAAATATATATACTATTTTGTGTCAATGTAGATAAGCATATGTTGTTGAAGTTGTAATAACGTAAGACAAGTATAATGAGGTATATATGGTGGGGGAGGAAGGAAGTAGGGGAGGGAGACCGAAAATTGAATCCTGAAACTGGCATATACTTACCATTGGCGGTGAATTAGAGTTTTTTCACTTACAAGTTTTGTATCTGAGTATTTGTGATATATGTCGTATATTATTATGGGGTAGTAAAATCATGTATGTGATATTTATAGTACGTATTTGAAAACTGATACAGACAATTGAATATATGTATATATATGTATATCTCGTGTAGTGGCGTATGCAGTAATCGAAAGCTAGATAACTGAATCTATATATCAAAATATTTTGAATGATACGTTGATATATCATATTATTGAGGAAATAGATATAATATTTCATGTCAATATAGATACACGTATATTATTGAAGTTGTAATAACGTAAGACAAGTAATCGATAATTTATTTGATTAACACGTTGTATTACGAGGTGTGTGTGTATATATATATATATATATATATAATATCGTATTTAAAAGCTAATTAACCAAAAATTTATCTTAATTTAAAAAATTCATTGATATTATTATACGATTGAGGAAATAGACTACTCGTATTAATGTGATGATAAAATAAGTAATTATCTGATTTAAATATATACGTGTTGTATTAAATTATTTGGATGTTTTTATAAATATTATAGAATTTATTAAAAAATTAATATGTTAAAAATTAATTTCAATTCATTAATTCATTTTAATTTATTAATTGTAGTTTGTTAAACTTTAATTTATAAATAATTTATGAAAACGATGTGGTCGGTTTTCTGGAAAATATTTCTAGAAAATTGACCACATGTGGTCGGTTTTCAAATAATTTTTTTTTAAATAATTTTCATTTATCCGACCCAAAAAACAATAAAAGACCAAAAAACACACACACCTAATATCCTAAATCGCGATTGCAACACACACCAACACATAATAACATACACCAACACACACATCGACGACTGTTCCGGCTACTCCGGCTAGGTACTCCAGCTACTCCAGCTAGGTACTTCCATTCTCTATTTTTTTTGTTTTTTTTGAGATTCTTTATTTCATTTTATGGTTTAGCTTATTTATTTAGATATGGGTTTTTCTTGATTGAAGTTATTAATGGTAGAAATCCCTTAAAATTTGAGTCTTTTGAATCTTTAGCTATGAAATTTTGAGGTTCTTGATTTGCTTTTGTGGTAGCTTTTGATATGGGTTTTGTGGTGTTGAAGTTATTATTGGTTGGAATTCCTCAAAGTTGGAATCTCTAGTTGTGATTTGTTGAGATTCTTGATTTACTTTTATGGTCTAGCACTTTAGCTTGTTGTTTTTTATATGAGTTTTGCTAAACCACTCAAAGTTAGAACATTTTGTCGTGATTTTTTTAGGTTCTTGATTATTTTTTTGGTTGTATTGAAGTTATTATTGGTTGGAATTTCTCAAAGTTGAAAAATTTAGCTGTCAACGTTTGAGCTTTGATTTTCTTTTAAGGTTAGCTTGTTGTATTTGATATTGGTTGAAGTTATTCATGGTAGAAATTTATTAAAGTTGGAATATTTAGTTGTGATTTTTTCAGATTCTTTATTTCCTTTTGTGATTTTGCTTGTTTTTGTTTATATGGGTTTAGCTGGATTGAAGGTGTTATCGGCTGAAAATTATTCATCTGCTTGGATATTGTTTATTAAATGTTTTTAGTTTGAATGACAGGTTGAAAATTATTCTTCTGCTCCTAATTTAGTATCTTTGCGCTACCAGCACATCTGAATCTACATTCGATGATCGCTTATCTCTTTCACTTTAATTTACGTCAAGCAAAGGTAAGTTGATTTTTCTCTATTTTCTTTTAATGAAGTGTTATTATTGTTCATATTGAAGTCTAGTGAAGACGTGTGTGGCCTTGTTTGATTCACTAGCATTGTTGTTATCTTCTTGTTATTGTTCATATTGAAGTCTAGTGAAGCCGTATGTGGCCTTGTTCGATTCACTAGCATTGTTGTTGACATCTTGTTGGTCTTGTTGTTGTTTGTTTCTTGTATTGTGAACTTGATCTTGTGTCATTTGGTATGAAAGCTCAAGGCTTGGTTTTGAATGTGTAGTGACTTTAAAGGTGACTTGGTAGGTTGAAAGTGAATAAGTATAGGGACTTTAAAGGTGTTTTTTAATTTTGAATGTGGTTATGCTTGGTGACTTGGTGGATTGAAAATGATTAAGTGAATGGACTTTAAAAGTGTTTTTTTATTTTGAATGTGGTTATGCTTGGTGACTTGGTAGGTTGAAAATGATTAAGTGTGGGGACTTTAAAGGTGTTTTTTTATTTTGAAGGTAGGTTGAAAATGATTAAGTGTAGGAACTTTAAAGGTGACTTGGTAGGTTGAAAGTGGTTATGCTTGGCGACTTGGTAGTTTGAAAATGATTAAATGTAGGGACTTTAAAGGTGTTTTTTTTATTTTGAATATGGTTGAAAATGATTAAGTGTAGGGACTTTAAAGGTGGCTTGGTAGGTTGAAAGTGGTTATGCTTGGTGACTTGGTGGGTTGAAAATGATTAAGTGTAGGGACTTTAAAGGTATTCTTTTGTTGTGAATGTGGTTATGCTTGGTGACTTGGTAGGTTGAAAATGATTAAGTGTAGGAACTTTAAAGGCGACTTGGTAAGTTGAAAATGATTAAGTGTAGGGAATTTAAAGGTGCTTTTTTGTTTTGATTGTGGTTGAAAATGATTAAGTGTAGGGACTTTAAAGGCGACTTGGTAGGTTGAAATTGGTTATTCTTGGTGACTTGGAAAATTGAAAATGATTAAGTGTAGGGACTTTAATGGTGCTTTTTTGTTTTGATAAAGTGTAGTCATCACTTGCTGAACTTTTTTGTGACTTAATCTAATTAGTTGAATCTGCTTGATTGAGTGGATGAAACCTGATTATAGTTGGATATATCAACGGAACAATGATAATAGAATGGGTATTAGGGAGGAATTTGTTGAAGGTGTTAGACGATTTGTTGAACATGCTAAGACACTTGATGTTTGGTCACGTTTTAGGGCTATTCGTTATCCTTGTGTTAGACGTGATGGTATAAATCTTTTAAAAGAAAAAGTTGTGAAGTAACATCTTTATAGAAAGGGGTTTCACGAGGACTTTTTATGATTACGTGCTATTGATGGTGATGTTGGGAAAAATAACTTTGTAGTTGGAGAAAGTAGTAGGTCTGCAGGGCATAATGAATATCAAGATACAAGGATGACACTGGTTTAGTGGAGAGTTTTCAGAAGAGGAGGATTAGTTGTGTAGGTTGTATTTATTATGTATTGATGTCTTTATCCTTTATACTATGTTTCTTTTTTAAGATTGATATATAATATACTGTTTAAGATTGTTGTTTTCAGTTTTCTATAATTTATATAGCAATAAAAATATTCTTGTCTATCTCGTGTTGTTGGAGCGATTTGAAATGTGAATTAGTAACTTGAAATTAGTTACTTGGAATGTTTTCTTATATATTCATTTTGTAGGAACTAACTACTTCTTAACTTTACATAATTTAGATGTCAGGTAGAGGTGACAAAGGTAAGGGAAAAGTTGATCCTATGAAAATAAAAAAGAATAAACAACCTCCTCCTTATAGACGATTGACAGGTATTCATATATCTGAGGGTCGGTTTGCTGACGTGAAGCACGACCCTCATATTCTAGGTCTTCTCAGCATTCGGTTCCTTCTCCTACACATGTCGGGCCACTATATGAGTCTACACCGACTCATTCTGCACCTATCACCGTTCCACTGCCACCACAGTGCTATCGGACGACTGCTGGTAAATCCAAACATCTACCATCGTCAGTACCCTCCTATAGAAGTCACCCAGGTTCACATAGTGATTCTGCTGGATCTATTGGGTTGTCAGATCTTTATCTTGGCAACACTTCATCCGGTGCTTTAGATCCGACCACACCAATTTATCCACCATCCTTTGCTCCGTGGCTCGGAGACAGTGATGATTATTGTTTTGCAGAGAAATTTTTGACTTTTGAGAGTCTCCACTTAATTTTGAAAAGGAATTAAGAAACCTTTAAAGAGTTACTTAAATCAATTCAAAATAGGAAAATCGGTTTAAGTTTTGAAGATTCTGAGTAAGTGGTTCTTATTAACGTTTTAGGAAGGTGTTAGGCACCTAAAACGTCCGCTAACTTGTGGTTATCCAATTTGTTTGAAAACGTCTTTGATTAATTTCTAAAGATTAATTTGCCGAAAAAATGATTGATTTTAGAAATATTTTGAAAGTTTGCAAAAATTAGTTTTTAGCAAATTCATTAGGGGATTTAACTAGGTTCGCAAAAGGCATGCAAAACAAATAATCAAAAAGAAAAGGGAAAGGGGAGAAGTAGAGATTTAGGCTTTGAAGCCCAAACCACTGAACCTGTCCTAATCTAGTTGGGTTTTCAACCCATTTCTCCTTTCACCTGTCCTATTCCTATGTTTTCGAGCCCTTTGGCTCGAGTTTTTCGCTTCACCTGTATTAAATACAAATTTGGCTTCGAGGCCCAAAAATGAATAGATGAATAAGTAAATAAATAAAGGGAATAAAACAAGACTAATAAAAGGATATAAGCCTCTTCTTTCTTCCTTCAAACTTCTCGTATTTGGATGCCATGGGATCACCTTTGAACTTAGACCTTCGGGCTTGATCCAAAGAGATGGTCCTCACTGTTCCCTTATGAAATGCAAGAGTCAAGAGGCCATTTGGACTCCAACAATTTTCATGAAAAATAAGGAAACATAAAGGACCTTAACACATCATTAACGAAGGAAAAGAGAAAATAAATTTAGCATACGGTCAACCAAGGGGAAAGAAATGAATTAAAATTAGTTAACGCATCATTTCTGTCAAAGAAAGGACAAATTAGATGAAAACTATTGCGGTTTTAACCGAACATGATATGAATCTTTAAATAATCATAAGCCGATATGAAAAATAGTAAGAAGTATTCGCACTGATTCAAGTTTACAAACTCAACCAAAACAACAAATCTAAAGCAATTAATACATATCACTGACTTGATTGAGTGTAACAGATTTTCTGCCATTAGAGTCAAATCTCCTTTTCGATATTTCGTTATTTGTAAGACTAAGCGGGTTGTAAAGTTTCAAAATATTGATACCAAAATTATCACAGAGACAGAAAACTATATCCTAGAAACTACACATCACATAAAATTTCTCATTAGAAACCAAAAGAAAACTCATGGTGATTCAACTACATAAAAACTATCCACTTGGGGTATGTGAGGAACCAATCACTATTAGACAAGCCTTTTCAGGTACATGAAGGTTATCCAACAGTATGATGTCAAGAGCATTTAACATTATACCTAATTGACATTGAACACTGCAGACGTTCGAACTATACTCCTAACTAAATAGATTGGAGAAGTAAGACACTAGATATGAATAGGATATCAACCCATCCGGAAAGCACAACGTTACGCTAAATGAAATTCCAAGTTACATCATACATAGCACACTCAGAATGTTCATTCTGACTTCCAACAATGATAAAACAAATTGCCTTAACGATTTGAGCACATTAAATTTCAGCATATGCTAATTCCCAACAAACAACCATAATGGCAAAGAAAATCAACATTTATAAAAAAGAAGCTGGAAAACATTTGTAGAGGAAAAATTGAAAGATCAAAAATATGCTAGAGGAATTCTAAGCCTATTACCGCCATCCGTCGTTGAGAATTAAGAAACACAAGATTAAATATGGAAATTTTTCTCTAATCTTATTAGGCTATTCGCAATATCTAGGCGAATCGTTTGCAGTGAACAAAGCAACATGTGAAATAAAAACAATGGATAAATAACTAAGTAATGATATTGGGGGTTTAAGAAAGAGCTTGCAAACTGAAGGAAGCAAAACAAAGTTAAAATTAGGGATCAAACAATTGCAACAACAATAAGCATAGTGTAGCAAATCTCTAGATACGCAAAAGGAAACTAGAAACGAAAGGCAAAATCTTGCTAGTGTATATGTTTGATTCATACCATGGACTCTCAGGTAAATCACCACATCAGTTTAGGACAGTATGTTCGACATGATCACATTAAAATTATGACTTGAGCGCTGCTCCAGGGAAATAGTACAACAACAGTCACAAAACAACCCCTAAGGCTATCACAACCAACTACAGCAGACAGATCCAGCCTCATTCAAGATACACAGATAACTACTTTATACGAAGAAAATGGGATGAAACAGAGAAAATAAAGCGAAAAGAGGGACGAGCGTGCGTTTACCTTTTTCGGGGCAGCAAACGGGATGACGAGTTATCAACAAACTTATCTCTACATGGAATCTCATGACGTCCACCACCAACGGAGCGTCCCTTTGGCTTTTACCTCTTAGAGATTTTGCAACCCCCCAGATTTTACAACTAAATATCTTCAAATCTTAGATTTTTCTGAAAATATTTCGAAACTCCCTTTGCCTGTAAAACTTCTAACTCAAAAGGGAAAGAAAAGAAGAGAACAGAAAAACAAACTTCTCATTTCTTTTAGATCCACAGCCCTCATCTGAGCCTCGACCTCCCTACAAAGAGAAGAAGACCCCCCAAAAAAAAAGGTCCAAAGAAAGAAACCCAAAATTTCTCCAAAAGAAACCTAACCTCCTAAATTTTTTAACTCAAAATTCCTAGCCCCTGCCAGAAGAGAGAAGAAAGGAAGAAGCCTCCTTCAATAGTGACCCTAGGGCCCCTTTTTATAGAAGTACCATTAGGGTTTCCCTAGGGATTTCAAATTCGGGCAAACTCCAAATTTCACCCGAATCCGACTACCCCCAACGGTCTGTACTCTCTTCGTTATTTTCCTCAAGAAATCCAAAATGGATTAGCCAATGCAAAACCATCCTTCCAAGAACCAATGAATTTTTTTCCACAGGGGTACGAACTCATACCCTCTTTAACCGAGATTCTAGGGATTTAAACATTTGACGAAACACCTAGGCATGTTTCTAGAAGATTTCTTGGCGTCTTCCTTGTACGGATACGCGTGGGACGCATGGAGAAGGTTACAAATGGGTCGGGTATGGACAAGGGTTGAACGATGGTATATTTCCAAGTCGATGCGGGTTGAAGACGGGTTAAGGGATCGTTTGGAGCTGATTATCAGGTTTTGCAGATGGTTTTATCACAATTTGGATTTGCGTCTTTGCTATGTTGTATGCTGACTATTGAAGGCTGCTGGTACAAAAAATTGATGTAGAAGATAAGTAAATGGGCCGGGTAGGTAGAACTTTGGGCCTGTTGTTAAATTGGGCTAGCTAGGACGAAAGAAAATGGGGGTCAATTATGGGTCTGGTTGAGACAAGTTGGGTCAGCTGATGTTGTTGGGTTGCACAGCTAGCCCAAATTTGGTTAGGGATTGGGAGATTGTTTGGGTTAAAATAAAAAGATGAATTAGATTTTGGGCTATTTGTTAAATAGCCTATGATAGGATTTAGCCAATTGTGTTTAAATTTTGACCTAATTGAGGATTAGTCGGCCAATTGTGTTGCAATTGTAGCCAAATCAATTTCAATTAAATCTAATTTAGTAAATTGACCGAATTGAATCGAGATTTGAAACGAACTTAGCAACTAATTTAATCCCGAGCTTCTTTGATTCGATAAGATCAAGTAAGCATTTCTCCAAATAAACTATTTTTGAAGTAGATCATTTTCAATTCGAGATTTTAATTATCATATTTATTTTCAAAAATAATCTTTAATTAAAATATGATATTTCCATAGAATAAACATTTAATCAATCAAATTATATAGTATCGCATAATTGACCATGATAATATGTAATTGCTACTTAAAAGTGACAAAATCACGTACAAATACTTTTCAAAGAAAATTTATTCGGATGAAATAATTATTTTTGATTTTATTAAAAATCAAAGAAACTTGAGATTAAATTTAGTCATGGAGGGCAAAAATTAGGTGTCAACAACTGCCATCTCCCTTTGGGTAGGATGGATGCAAGTAATCCTGGGTAAAGGGAGGTTGACGTTCTTAATTTTTGTCCGACCATTGATTCGAATCTGAAAGACACTGGTTTTTGCACGAGTTTCATATATTCATGGCCAGACCGTGGTATTAGGTTTCCTACATATCTCAGGTTACATGAGAATTCAGGCCACTTATAGTTCATAGAGCTTGATTTAAAGCACAATTTTCAAAAAAAATCACCAGTTGTCTCAATTTTTAGAGTTTTTGATAAAGCCGAAAAGCTGGGGAATAGAGGGATTTGGGGGGAGGTTGGAATGCAGTCGAGTTTTATACATAGAGCCCAGCCTACATATCCCTGAGACTCAGGGAATCAGACTGCTTGTAGTTCGACTCTATCGGTAGAAAAGATAGTGTTCTATTTTCAGACAATCTTTGGATCAGGATGAGTGACAAGTTGATCGAGTTATAGAAAAGAGGCTTGTAACCTATAAATCATGAATGTGGGATCCTTCACCCATATACAAGAACTTATCTAGACATAATTTCCAAAACTCTAAGTATGTTGTCACCCGAAGGAGAAAGTTCCCCTCGGTATGAATTAAGAAAATATCCCAGAGGTAAGGCCGAGACCAGAATATTCAAAAATACCCACATTCCTTCTAATATAGGCGTGGTTTGATGGTGGTGGTGATCATCATTTATCTCGCGTCCAGAGAGTTTGACGTCCCTCTCTAGACTATGTCCCGTTTTGCTACTAAGAAAGAGTTCCACGTTATGCTGCATCCTTTTTGGAGTCGTCCGCACCTGTGGTTTTGATTTGAGATTTTCATCCTCACGGATTCTCTCGACAATATCTCAAACAGAAATCATCAGTAATAAGCCCAATTCACGAAAGAGGTGTGTGATATTTTACCATATCTCTACGTGAGTTGTTGTCTAAAAAGTGAAGTCATCTCTTCTTCTACCTGTTTGGAAGAAATAACTTACAGTAACAGACATAACAACCTTCTTGGTTGTTGCATAATTATCTCATTTGTCGAGCGAATATGTCTTCAAAGTGGGTGGCCCTTTTGGACACCGGCGATCTTTATGCAGAACGGTCCCTACAACCGTGTAATCTTATGCTGGTGTGGCAACCCTTTTGGTTACCTATATCACTTATTGTACGTGGAAAAATAACCTCTCTAGTTATAGCCGGTGATCGATTTATAAATTTTCCTTAAATTGTCAATCTTTGGATAATCTTGCGCATTATTTGACGTTGGATACGAGGCGACTTACAGATATCCTTTGAATTGCTAGCTTTTAGGTAATCCTGCATATTATCCGACTTTGGATAAGAGATGTCTTACAGATATCCCTCCAATCGCTAACTTTTAGGTGTTCCTGCACATCATCCGACCTTGGATACAATATGACTTATAGATAATCCCTCAAATTATTAGTCTTTGGGTAATCTTGCACATAATCGATCTTGGATATGACGCGGCTTATAGAGAACCCTTGGACGTACCAATTTGATAATCTTGCATATTCTTCGGTAAGGATTTAGTTACGACTTATGGATAACCTTTGAACTATCAACTTTTGAGCGATCTTGATCCGATTAGGATGTTGTTGTATCTTATGGATGACCTGCAGGCTATCAACTCATAGGTGATCTTGCACACTATCCTGTTTCAAATAATATGACTTATAGATGACCCTCAAATTATCAAATTCCAGGAAACCTTATATATCATTCATCCTTAGATAACGACTTAAAGGTGTTCCTTTAAATCGTGTGCTCTCGATGCATTCAGATGTTGATTCATGAAAAGATGATGATATCCTCGACGCCAGCGTTGTGTCTAGCGCATAAACATATATATTGAATACTGATGATATCCTCGACGCCAGCGTTGTGTCTAGCGTTTCAACAGATATTGAATGACGATGATATCCTCAACGCCAACGTTGTGTCTAGCGCGTCAACAGATATTGAATGCCTTCTGGGGCGATGGTATGAGATGTCCTTTGATGCAATGATATGAAATAGCCTTTGTGGTAATGATATGTAATGTCCTTTACAACAATGATATGTAATAGCCTTTGCGGAAATGATATGCAATGGCCTTTGCGGCAATGATATGTAATGGCCTTTGCGGCAATGATATGCAATGGACTTTGCGGCAATGATATGCAATGGCCTTTGCGGCAATGATATGTAATGGACTTTGTGACAATGATATTTAATGGTCTTTGCGGCAATGATATGCAATGGCCTTTGCGGCAATGATATGTAATGGCCTTTGCAGCAATGATATGCAATGGCCCTTGCGGCAATGATATGCAATGGCCCTTGCGGCAATGATATGTAATGGCCCTTGCGGCAATGATAAAATAATTTTACCTGGCTTCATTCGTCAGTGTCCTGCTTTCTACATGTACATGTACTCAAGGTAGATGATTAGTAGACACAAAGTCGCTTTTACTAGCGACTATTTTTAGGAAACTTCTAAATACAATATTTGTAAAGAAGACAAAGAGCTTTTGCTTGTAACCTACGATCTCAATAAATGAAATGGACAAATCAAAAGGTTCTTAATAAATGGGCATTAAACCTATTTTTAGGGATACCCTAAAATACCGTTCTTGGGTATTAATGCTCTATTGTGGCTCCCACTTTGCTCGGGGATTTTTGAAAGAGACCCTCATTTTGTATATTGAACCTTGCATCCACAGAAAAATAATTAGTTTGAATGAAATTACTCCATGTTGACCTTCTTCTATCCTTGATTTGCTCCTTGCCATCTCTTGGGCATTACACCATATCAGGACTTTCACCCTGACACCCCATCCCAAATGATGTCTAGGCAAGTACAAAATAAGTGAGTCGTAAGATTTTTGAAAATAGTCTTAAATTTTTGAAAATAATTTCAAAAACTTCTGTAAAACTTTAGAAAATCTCTACCAGTCATGTCATGTACTAGCTCAACGAACGTCTTCCTCGTGGTTTTAACTATATCCGACGGATGGTTTCCAAAAATCATGATCATTGTTGGAGGGTTTACTCAAGTAGTTCTATCATAGCCAAAAATTGAGTGTACCCAGACTTTGTTACAGTTGGTGGCTTCTAAAGCTTGACTTTAACCTCTAGTGCTGGGGAATTTGGAATATGTTACGGCATTTGGTGGAAATTTTGAGGTCTTCCTCAAAATTTCTGCCCCAGTTTAAAGTTGTTTGAGATGATACCAATTCGAGTGGATCTGAAGTCTTTGCTGATCTTCATTCTCTTTGTTGGATATCGATCTTCTCTTGTGAATTTTCGATATTCCTTCTCGAAAATTCTTCCCCAGTTTCCATTTTCTGGGGTTATATGACCGAGTCATTGGGGCGCCTATGTATCCCGTTGAAGCAGGAATCAGGTCAAACGTAGTTCAGGACTATGCTAGAAATTAATGGGTTGACCGAAGCCGACATAGGCCGCCTACGTATCCCTTTCTTGGGAATTCATGTCATTATGTAGTTCATACATAAGAAGGAAATGATGAATCGTCCTAAGGGGTTGACCGAAGCCGACATTGGCCGCCTACGTATCCCATTCTTTAGAATTCAGGTGAAACGTAGTTCGTACATAAAGGGAAAGGATTCTAGGAAATTACACACTAGACAACAACATTATTACAAAAGCAATTATAAGTCAATTAAGGAAAAACAAAAATTAAACCATCTTTTAAACATAGCATCTCTTTACCGCATCAGAATTGATTGGTTTGGTCCATTCTCGGCCATCCATCTCAGACAAAATCAAAGCTCCTCCAGATAGTACCTTGCGAACTATGTATGGCCCTTGCCAGTTTGGAGCAAACTTGACTTTGTTTTCCTCTTGGTGAGGGAATATTCGTTTGAGAACCAGTTGCCCCACTTCAAATGTTCGAGCTCTCACTTTTTTGTTAAAGGCATAAACCATCCTATGTTGATACAACTGACCATGGCATACAGAGACCATTCTCTTTTCATCAATCAACATGAGTTGTTCATAGCGATCACGAACCCATTCTTCATTACTCAGTCCAGCTTCCTGAATAATCCTTAGGGAAGGTATTTCAACCTCCGCAGGTATTAAAACTTCATTCCCATAAACAAGCAAATAAGGAGTTGTCCCAGTGAAGGTTCGAACCGTTGTACGATATCCTAGCAAAGCATAAGGTAACATCTCATGACACGATCTATCATTCTCAACCATCTTCCTCAAAATCTTCTTGATATTTTTGTTGGAAGCTTCCACGGCTCCATTCATTTGGGGACGATACACAGTCAAGTTGCGAAGCGCGATTTTGAACTGATCACAAATTTTGTTCATCAAGTGACTATTCAAGTTTGCCTCATTATCCGTAATGATTGATTCCGGTACTCCGAATCGGCAGATTAAGTTATTCCTGAAGAAATCTGCAACCACTTTCTTAGTGACGGCTCTATATGAAGCAACTTCAACCCACTTAGTAAAGTAGTCAATGGCAACCAAAACAAATCTATGCCCATTCGATGTTGATGACTCTATTGGTCCGATAACATCCATTCCCCAAGCTACGAAAGGCCAAGGTGAATTCATTGCATGAAGTTCATGTGGAGGCATTCGAATCAAATCTCCGTGTATCTGACATTTTGGATATTTCTGCACATACTTTCCACAATCATTTTCCATAGTCATCCAAAAGTAACCGGTTCTCAGGATCGTTCTGGCAAGGCCAAACCCATTCATGTGGGCCCTAAAAACTCCAGAGTGTACCTCTTTTATCAATTTATTGGCTTCCGCAGCATCGACCAATCTTAGGAATCCCAAATCAGGAGTCCTCTTAAAAAGAATTCCCCCACTTGAAAAGTAACTCTTCGCCAAATGCCGGATTGTCTTCTTTTGTTTTTTACTAGCCTCTTCAGGATATATTCCAGATTCCAAATACCTATTAATGTCATAGTACCAAGGCTTTCCATCAGGCTCCTCTTCCACGTGTACACAATGCGCGGGTTGCTCTTTCAAGCTTATTTCTAAAGGATCAATGTAACTCTGATCCGGGTGCTGAATCATGGAAGATATAGTGGCCAAAGCGCCAACAAACTTATTTTGTATCTATGGGATATGTCTAAAATCAACTTCCTTGAATCTTTCACATAATTCTTGCACCAGCTCCACATAAAGAGTAATCTTGGGATTTTTTACCGCCCATTCTCCTCGTACCTGGTGAATCAGCAAATTTGAATCCCCGATGACTAAAAATTCACGAACACCCATATCAAGTGCCAATTTGAGACCCAGGATGCAAGACTCATATTTATCCATGTTATTGGTGCATGGGAAACGTAACTTAGCAGTTACCGGATAATGCTGACCTATTTCTGACACCAAAACTGCCCCGATTCTTGACCCTTTGAAGTTGACCGCCCCCTTTGAAGTTGACCGCCCCATCAAAAAATAGCCTTCATCCGGAGTAAATCTCTGTAATGTATTTTCCTACGAACAAAACTTCCTCATCTGGAAAGTAAGTTTGAAGTGGCTCATATTCCTCATCAACTGGATTCTCTTCCAAATGATCTGCTAAGGCTTGCCCCTTGATTATTTTTTGGGTTACATATACAATGTCAAACTCACTCAGCAACATTTGCCACTTGGCTAGCTTTCCTGTAGACATGGCCTTCTGGAATATATACTTTAATGGATCCATTCTCGAGATGAGGTATGTTGTGTAGGACGACAGATAATGCCTCAACTTTTGTGCTGCCCAAGTCAAAGCACAACATGTCCTTTCTATAAGAGTGTAACGGGCTTCATATGGCGTGAACTTTTTACTTAAGTAGTAAATGGCTTTCTCTTTCCTGTCGGTCTCATCATGTTTCCCGAGGACACATCCAACAGCATTTTCTGAGACTGACAGGTAAAGCAACAATGGAATTTCTTCTATTGGCGGTACCAAAACCGGCGGCGCAGACAAATATTCCTTGATGCGGTCAAAAGCTCTCTGACATTATTCTGTCCACTCATTCAATGCATTTTTCTTCAGCATCTTGAGAATTGGTTCGCATACGACTATCGACTGAGCGATAAACCTGCTAATATAATTCAAACGACCCATGAAACTCATAACTTCCTTCTTGGTTCTCGGCGGTGGCAAGTCCTGAATTGTCTTGATTTTGAATGGGTCTAACTCAATGCCTCTTCTGCTGACTATGAACCCCAACAACTTTCCTGATGGCACACCAAAAGCACACTTAGCAGGGTTTAAATTCAAACTGTACTTTCTTAATCTGTTAAAGAATCTTTCTAGATGGGTCAGATGATCCAAACTCTTACGGGATTTGATAATTACGTCATCCACGTACACCTCAATCTCTTTATGGATCATATCATGAGAAATGGTCATCATAGCGCTCATATATCTTACACCCATGTTTTTAGGCCAAACGGCATTACCCTGTAATGATAGACACCCCAAGGCATAATAAAAGCCATCTTTTCTGCATCTTCCTCATCCATCAATATCTGATGATATCCAGCAAAACAATCAACAAAAGACTGCATTTCATGCTTTGCACAATTATCAATGAGTATATGAATTTTGGGCAATGGAAAATTATCTTTAGGACTGGCTCTATTCAAGTCTCTGTAGTCAACACAAATGCGAATCTTGCCATCCTTCTTTGGCACGGGGACGATGTTGGCTAACCAAGTCGGATACTTTATGACCTCTACTACCTTAGACTGGATTTGTTTCGTCACTTCTACCTTGATCTTTAGACTTAAGTCTGGCTTGTACTTCCATATTTTTTGCTTGACTGGATCAAACTCAAAATTTATCGGCAACTTATGTGACACAATGCTGGTGCTCAACCTTGGCATATCATCATAGGACCAAGAAAAAACGTCGATGTATTCCCGCAACAGGTGGATGAGCTCTTTTATTTGTGGCACCGCCAGGTGGACACTGACACTTATCTCTTTGATTTTATTGTGATCTCCCAAATTGACTGTTTCAGTTTCCTCCAGATTGAGTTTTTCCCGATTCTCAAATTCCTTCATATTTTCAACTAATTGTTCCTCGTCATCGTCCTTCCAATCATCATCATTCCCTTCATTTTGTTCGTTCAAGCTTTGACATGACATGACATTGGCAAATTTTAATCTACTATTACTGTAATGGACAAACAAACCAAGTTAGATGATAACAAAATAATAACAAAATATATGACTAGGAGTGTTTTAGAAATAATAGAATTTTCGAAATAAATGAAGACCTTTTCATTGAAATTTGAGAGATAATCACAAAACCATGGCTCGCGACTTGCACAAATACAAGTCCATGCCTTTTTTAAAGCAGTGAGATACAAAAAGTTTTGAGATATAAAAGGTGGATTGCGGGGCCTCCTTTGGATCATCACTGATTTCAAAACTATTAGTAATTGCCCTTTCATCTACCACGATGGGCGACGGGTTATGAGTGGAGTGGAGGTCCAATTTTACAAGGCCTCCCCTGGCGCCATCTTCTTCAACCCGCTGGATTTGGGGAAATCTTTTGATACAATATTGCATCCCTCGAACAAATCTCTTATCCCATCCCCAAGACCATCATCATCTGACACCTCTCGTACAGAAAATGACAGGCACATGAGTGGCAAGGGCCTAAACAAACTTTTCTCTGACTCATCCTCAACCCTACCCTTCTTGGTAGGCTGATATCATAATCCATACTTAGAGCCTCTCTATGGGTTCGCAATAGGCTCGATAATTCCTTGTACGTTCTTGCCCAAGCCATGACCAGGTTCAAACCCATTTCTTAACATCACCTTTGCAATTATTTTGTAGACAGAAGGCATTGGTTCTTTGGGCATCTAATACCTATCCACAACATTTACAATTTCCACTGTATAGAAACTGCTACATTTTGGAACATCTTCAATCACCGGCTCATAACCATTGGGACGATCCGCTCGACTTTCTTCTCCTTGGATGACTACTTCATGATCCTCCCAAATGAACTTCAATAATTGATGAAGGGGTGATGAAACTGCCTTTGCACCGTGTATCCGTGGTCTTCCCAAGAGCAGGTTGTAGCTAGTATGGATATCCATAACATGAAACTTAGTCTTGAACTTAGCAAGCCCCATTTGGATGTACAAATCAATCTCTCCAATGGTATCTCTCTGCCCTCCATCGAATGCTCTTACATTTACGTGGCTTTGATAAATTTTTCCTAAATTATAACCCATTTGAACCAACGTGGAGAGGGGAAAAATATTCACACCAGATCCATCGTCTATTAATACCTGATTAATTGCATAATCTCGACAAATGACGGTGAAATGCATGGCTTTGTTGTGCATCGCCCCTTCAAACAGCAACTCTTCATCACTGAATGATATGCGATGATTCCCCACAATATTTCCTATCATCGCAGCCAGGTTCTCAATACTCGTCCCTGCGAGAACATATGCTTCATCCAAGACCTTCGATAAAGCTTGTCGATGGTATTTCAAACTCATCAATAGCTCCAAGACAGAGATTTGAGCTGGTGTCTTCTCTAAATGTTTGACAATTGAATAATCTTTGGGTTGTATACGCCTCCCAAATTCTTCAGCCTCTCCTTCAACAATTGGCCTTTTTCTGTGAATCCCTTTTGTTGGTCAATTCCTCAGGGATGTAGCATCGTCCCGATCGTGTCATCCCTTGGGCAGTAGCGGTCTGCACAATAAATTCTTTCATTGGTGGGGGAGCGTACACTTGAGTCGGTGCAGTCATCACTATAAATGGGGCTTTTTCGTTGATACTCAAGGCATCCACAACCTTCTCTATCTTTCCTACCTCTTCCGCTCTTTTGCGCTTTTCATAGTTCATATGGGTAATGGTCTTGCCAGATGCCCATTCACCCTCTATTTCAATCATGTTAACTGTAGATCCCCCATGGTTGGGCAATGGATTACTGTTAATATTTGGTGTAGGTGCCTAGAGCGTGATGACCTTCTGATCGATTAAATCCTGGATCCTATGTTTCAGGTAGCCACAATCCTCTGTACTGTGCCCCGTTTCTCCTAAATGATAGGCATAATGTTGATTTGCATTAAAAAATCAAGAGTTGGGATTGACATGCCTTGGCTGTATTGGTTGCAAATGACCAGCATTCCTTAATCTTTCAAATAATTGGGTGCAACTTTCAGCTAGTGGGGTAAAGTTTTGAGGAGGTTTATTTTTATGGTTTGGACGTTGGGGGTTGTACTGGCTTTGATTTGTAGGGGGAGGTACTTGGTGATAATTTGGAGGAGCTTGGAAATTTTTTTGGTTATTTGGAAGAGTGGATTGGAAATGAGACTGATAATTTAGATGTGGAACTGTGTATTGGGGAAAGATATTTGGCTGTGGATCTTGGTATGAGGATTGGAGGTTTGGGAGTGGAGTTTGGTACTGAGGTTGGGCATTTGAGAGTGGAGCTAGGTATTGGGGGTGGGCGTAGAACATGTGTTGAAGGTTGGGTGACGGCGGAGAAGATAAAACATTTCTAGAGTTAAACCTCTTTTTCGTTTTCGCAACAGGATTAGCAAAAATCACACCTACATCTTTCTTTTTCTTCTTCGAGAACATGACAGTCCCAGACGATGTCGGGGTTTTGGAAATTTTCCCTGTCCGAATACCTTCTTCCAATGATTCTCCTATTTTTACCAAATCCGCAAAAGTTTCCCAAACAGCGGACACCATCCTGGTATAATATTCTCCTTCTTGAGCGTGAGAGAACCCGGATACCATTTCCTCCTCGGACATGTGGGTTGTACTTTGGCGGCTTCTTTCCTTCAACGAAAAGCATAGTCTTGAAAACTCTCAACATTTTTCTGTTAGATCCGTTCTAGTGAATATCGATCAGGAACTATTTCAATGTTGAATGCGAACAGGTCAAGGAAACCCTTGGCCAATGCTTTCCAACCAGTCCACTTTTTCGGCTCCTGAGACATGAACCACTCCAAGGCTTCGCCACTCAAATTTTGACTGAATAGGTGTATCAATAACACCTCATTTTTCCCTATCCCTACTAGTTGATCACAGTACCTTCTCAGATGGGCCATTAGATTTTCGGTACCGTCAAACATCTCAAACTTAGGGATTTTGTACCCATCTGGTAGGTCTACTCCCAGGTGAACATATAAATCATCATACCCTAAACCGTCGTGGTCCCTGGCTCCATGAGACTCTTTGATCCTCATGATCTCTTCCTTCATAGCTAGTAAATTCCTTTCATGTTGGGTCCTCCACTCTTTCTCCTTCTCCTCGTAATGGTCCATCTCGGGGTTAGAAAGGGGTTCATAAATATTAGGGGATATGATAGCTTGGGGGGGATTTGGAAGGGAGGTTTGATTTTGCGGAAGAAAGGAACCTAGTTGGTAAGTGGGGAGGGGAGGATGTTTTGGAATTTGAAAAGGTTTTATGGAATTTGTGAGTAGTTTGACGAAATATGAGAAGGATTTTATGGATTTGGAAATGAATTTGGTGGATTCGAAGGTAGGTTTGATGTATTTTGTGGGTTTGAGAGTGAATCTTGCAGATTTGGGAATGCATTTTGTTGATTTGAAAATATTTTTTGAGGATTTGGGAATGGATTCGGAGACCGGTTATGTGGGGTTCCAGATAGATTTTGTGGATGATAGGCGTATGGGTTATTTTCACGATTAGTATTTTGGACAAATAGAGGAGCGGAGATGGATGATACATTAGTTGGCTGATCCCCGAGAATAGGTGTGCTGAGGGGAGGAATTTGGAGTGGAGTCCCGTGTCCTCCTGGAGCGGGACATTGACGGTGATGGTCAAGTTAGCCAAATCTCGAGTGCGATTTATTTCCTCCTGAAGCATATCTAACTTTCTTGCAAGTTCCATAATCATTTCATTCTATTCCACTATCACATTGTCCCAGATAGTCAGTACGTTTTCTTCGTCATTTTCTATGATTTTTGAATGATGGTCAGAGGATGGGATTTTGTGTGCTTTCTATCAGGTGAAGTAGGGATGTTCTGCCAGCTTGTATCAACACGGAGTAATTTCTATTATCTGTAAAGTAAAACAACTCAAAGGCAGATGTGTTAGTTTCCATATATGATAAGTAATGCAAAATATTTGACAGGAAATAACCACATAGAGTTTCTTGAGTCATATCCAAATTTATCTATAAGACATAGTGGATAAACTTGCCTTTGATCCAAACAAATGCACATAAGCACATAAAACAGTTATATCACATAAAAGCATTATAATAACGCGTATCCTAGCTGGGGTGACCCTTTTTGAGCCAAGGATTCAGGCCTAAAGATTTTTTGAAAAAAATATATGCTTCCTCGAAGTCAATCCATTAACCCCCAACTTATATAGACACAAAAAAGGCATAAATACCTACAAAAGATAACAAAAAAGGGATACAATCTTTAGGGAAAAAAGGAAATAACATGAAAGAAGATAAGTTCCCGCGCAGGGGAAATAGAAAAACTAGCTACTGGAGGCTCCTTCGTCTGCCTTTGCCTTCTTTGCCTTGTTTACCTGCTGTGCTATTTGATACCTATTGATGATAAGATGACTCCCGCATAATTGTACCTTGCTGTCGTAAGTCATTTTCCCTATACTATCGAGTTGAGAGGCCATGCTATCATCCAAATTGATTAAACACTGCCTAGCATCATCATCCTCTTGCCTAGCTCTTTTTAGCTCTTCCCTCAACATATGCATTGTTAAAGTATCCTCCATGTGTACCTGCCGGTGCGTGATTTCACTTTTCTGGAACTCATTTTGTAGCCTGTGGAGCCGAATTTGATGCTCGGATTCTACATCCACAATCTGAGTGGGCACATTTGGTCCCAGAATCAATGCTCCGGCGAGACTCTTTTTCAACCACTCCTTGTAAGTGTCGCTGACGTCAGGGTCATGCTATATATGGAAAGTCACTTCCGTCCACCTTTTTCTTCTCCATCCATTTATCATGCATTCTTTGAGTGGAGACTCACTTTCATCATATTCGGTGAAAAACCTAAGCATGGAATCTATTTGTGGTGCCTCTTGCTTGATCTCGAATTGCCTAAAAACTCTACCAAAATTGTAGGGACAGGTCCCCCTCGAATGGTGTATTTCCCTGAACGAAGAGAGTTAATGGACCATTGCACATCGTCATCTCTTAATTCCCTGAAAGTCTTAAACCAAAATTCGTGAGATGCTTCCCTTTTGAACTTGTGTAGAAACAAACACATGTCGTGCGAAGCCAGCATATCCACCCTTGTTTTATGATCAGTTTGTACCGTTCTCGAATCCTTTATCAAATACTTCATCATCCACCATTGTAATATGAGGTTGCAACCTTGAAAGAAATAATTTTTGACTTGACACCTTTCCAAGGCTCGATATATGTCGGCGACAATCATGGGAGCTAAATTGTGGAATACCTTGGTAGAATCATCATCTACTCCAAAGAAAAGTGCATGAGCCACCGTAACAACCCTTGGATGAATTGTGCCATTTTCCCCCTGTGGGAACACCATGGTTTCGAGTAGACCTACCACAAACGCAAAGGCTCTCATCTCCTTCCATTTTTCTTCGACTCAAATTTATGTCCAAATTTATGAAAGGCATTGAATCTTCCAAACCGACGATACAACTCCCAAAAAGTGATATTTTCTCCATTACGTTCCCCTAGCCAAGTGTCGTCGTCAGTTAAAAATGCCTCTTTGATTGTTTGATGGTCCCACATAGCGGGAACCAAAATGTTCTTATCAGGTTTTTCCTTTCTCTTGAAACACATTTCAATACTCTCATAGCAAATTAACACTTCTTCGATGGTAGGGGTCAATTCCACATCCCCGAAGTGAAACACCATATTCTGATCATCCCAAAAATTAGTAAGCACGTGAATCATTTTGGGCCAAGCATCCATTTCGATCAATGAAGGCAGGTATCCGATGTGTGTTCAAACAATTTTTCTCTCTTCTACGCTCATATAGTCCCACCATAGTTTCAGGTAATCGTCGGGTTTAGTAACCATCTTGAACTTCTCATGGGAATTCAATTGAGCCATACCTACATGAAAGCAAACAAAGATAAGCCTTCCCCCGTCCCCCAAAGGGTAATGGATTGAATTAGACAAGCATATATTTCTTCAAAACATAAATATGATTCATCTATAATTGACTCGAGGTCAATAGACGCAGGGTAGGTTTTCTAATGGTCCCAATACCCCGCTTGGATATTGGGTCATCCTAAGATCATGCCTAAAATAGGGTTTTGGTTTTGCTCTATCCTAGGTATCTAGAGTGGGTTTGAACACTGGTTCTCAAACGGACAACTTGAGTTTGAAAATACAAACAGCCATCAGACGACTCACGTGCTAATAAACTGTTTGTATTTCAAACAAATTTTTGGAATTGATCAATAGGGGTCGGGATACCCACGAAACCCCAAAACAGTTTATATAATGCAGGAATATGACATGAGTGCGATAGTTAACCTTTACAGAATTGGAACATATAAACACATAAACAGTTAATCAAAAGACGAAATCAAATATTTGGTTAAAACCTAGATCAACAAATCCCCAGTGGAGTCACCATTCTGTTTTGCGGAGAAATTCTTGACTTTTGAGAGTCGCCACTTAATTTTGAAAAGGAATTAAGAAACCTTTAATGAGTTACTTAAAACGATTCAAAACAGGAAAATCGGTTTAAGTTTTGAAGATTCTGAGTAAGTGGTTCTTATTAACGTTTTAGGAAGGTGTTAGGCACCTAAAACGTCCGCTAACTAGTAGTTATCTGATTTGTTAGAAAACGTCTTTGATTAATTTCTAAAGATTAATTTGCCAAAAAAATGATTGATTTTAGAAATATTTTGAAAGTTTGCAAAAATTAGCTTTTAGCGAATTCATTAGGGGATTTAACTAGGTTCGCAAAAGGCATGCAAAACAAATAATCAAAAAGAAAAGGGAAAGGGGAGAAGTAGCGATTTAGGCTTTGAAGCCCAAACCACTGAACCTGTCCTAATCTAGTTAGGTTTTTAACCCATTTCTCCTTTCACCTGTCCTATTCCTATGTTTTCGAGCCCTTTGGCTCGAGTTTTTAACTTCACCTGTATTAAATACAACTTTGGCTTCGAGGCCCAAAAATGAATAGATGAATAAGTAAATAAATAAAGGGAATAAAACAAGACTAATAAAAGGAGATAAGCCTCTTCTTTCTTCCTTCAAACTTCTCATATTTGGACGCCATGGGATCACCTTTGAACTTAGACCTTCGGGCTTGATCCAAAGAGATGGGCCTCACTGTTCCCTCATGAAATGCAAGAGGCAAGAGTCCATTTGGACTCCAATAATTTTCATCCAAAATAAGGAAACATAAAGGACCTTAACACATCATTAACGAAGGAAAAGAGAAAATAAATTTAGGACACGGCCAACCAAGGGGAAAGAAATGAATTAAAATTAGTTAACGCACCATTTTTGTCAAAGAAAGGACAAATTAGACGAAAACTATTGCGGTTTTAACCGAACATGATACGAATCTTTAAATAATCATAAGCTGATATGAAAAATAGTAAGACGTATTCGCACTGATTCAAGTTTACAAACTCAACCAAAACAGCAAATCTAAAGCAATTAATACATATCACTGACTTGATTGAGTGTAACAAATTTTCCGCCATTAGAGTCAAATCTCCTTTTTGATATTTCGTTATTTGTAAGACTAAGCGGGGTGCAAAGTTTCAAAATATTGATACAAAAATTATCACAGAGAGAGAAAACTATATCCTAGAAACTACACATCACATAAAATTTCTCCTTAGAAACAAAAAAAAAACTCATGGTGATTCAACTACATGAAAACTATCCACTTGGGGTATGTGAGGAACCAATCACTATTAGACTAGCATTTTCAGGTACATGAAGGTTATCCAACAGTATGATGTCAAGAGCATTTAACATTATACCTAATTGACATTGAACACTGCAGACGTTCGAACTATACTCCTAACTAAATAGATTGGAGAAGTAAGACACTAGATATGAATAGGATGTCAACCCATCCGGAAAGCACAACGTTATGCTAAATTAAATTCCAAGTTACATCATACATAGCACACTCAGAATGTTCATTCTAACTTCCAACAACGATAAAACAAATTGCCTTAACGATTTGAGCACACTAAATTTCAGCATATGCTAATTCCCAACAAACAACCATAATGGAAAAGAAAATCAACATTTATAAAAAAGAAGCTGGAAAGCATCTGTGGAGGAAAAATTGAAAGATCAAAAATATGCTAGAGGAATTCTAAGCCTATTACCGCCATCCGTCGTTGAGAATTAAGAAACACAAGATTAAATATGAAAATTTTTCTCTAATCTTATTAGGCTAGTCGCAATATCTAGGCGAACCATTTATAGTGAACAATGCAACATGTGAAATGAAAAAAAATGGATAAATAACTAAGTAACGATATTGGGAGTTTAAGAAAGAGCTTGCAAACTGAAGGAAGCAAAACAAAGTTAAAATTGGGGATCAAATAATTGCAACAACAATCAGCATAGTGTAGCAAATCTCTAGATACACAAAAGGAAACTAGAAGCGAAAGGCAAAAACTTGCTAGTGTATATGTTTGATTCATACCATGGACTCTTAGGTAAATCACCACATCAGTTTAGGATAGTATGTTCGACATGGTCACATTAAAATTATGACTTGAGCGCTGCTCCAGGGAAATGGTACAACAACAGTCACAAAACAACCCCTAAGGCTATCACAACCAACTACAACAGACAGATCCAGCCTCATTCAAGATACACAGATAACTACTTTATACGAAGAAAAAGGGATTAAGCAGAGAAAATGAAGCAGAAAGAGGGACGAGCGTGCATTTACCTTTTTTGGGGTAGCGAACGGGACGATGAGGTATCAGCAAACTTATCGCTACATGAAATCTCATGACGTCCACCACTAACGGAGCGTCCCTTTGGCTTTTACCTTTTAGAGATTTTGCAACCCCCCATATTTTCAAACTAAATGACTTTAAATCTTATATTTTTCAAAAAATATTTCAAAACTCCCTTTGCCTGTAAAACTTCCAACTCAAAAAAGAAAGAAAATGAGAGAACAGAAAAACAAAATTCTCATTTCTTTCAGCTCCACAGCCCTCCTCTGAGCCTCGACCTCCCCACAAAGAGAAGAAGACCCCTCGAAAAAAAGGTCCAAAGAAAGAAACCCAAAATTTCTCTAAAAGAAACCTAACCTCCTGAATTTTCCAACCCAAAATTCCTAGCCCCTGCCAGAAGAGGGAAGAAAGGAAGAAGCCCCCTTCAATAGTGACCCTAGGGACCCTTTTTATAGAAGTCCCATTAGGTTTTCCCTAGGGATTTCAAATAAGGGAAAACTCTAAATTTCACCCATATTCGACTACCCCCAACGGTCTGTACCTCTCTTCATTGTTTTCCTCAAGAAATCCAAAATGGATTAGCCAATGCAAAACCATCCTTCCAAGAACCAATGAAATTTTTCCACAGAGGTACGAACTCATACCCTCTTTAACCGAGATTCTAGGGATTTAAACATTTGACGAGACACCTAGTCATGTTTCTTGAAGGTTTCTTGGCGTTTGCCTCGTACGGGTACGCGTGGGACACACGAAGAAGGTTACAAATGGGTCAGGTATGGACAAGGGCTGAACGATGGTATATTGCCAGGTCGATGCGAGTTGAAGAAAGGTTAAGGGGTCATTTAGAGCTGATTATCAGGTTTTGCAGATGGTTTTATCACAATTTGGATTTGCGTCTTTGCTATGTTGTATGCTGACTATTGAAGGTTGCTGGTATAAAAAGTTGATGTAGAAGATAAGCAAATATGTCGGGTAGGTAGAACTTTAGGCCTGTTGTTGAATTGGGCTAGCTAGGAAGAAAGAAAATGGGGTTAGTTATGGGTCTGGTTGAGACGGGTTAGGTCAGCTGATATTGTTGGGTTGCACAGCTGGCCCAAATTTGGTTAGGGATTGGGAGATTGTTTGGGTTAAAATAAAAAGATGAATTAGATTTTGGGCTATTTGTTAAATAGCCTATGATAGGATTTAGCCAATTGTGTTTAAATTTTGACCTAATTGAGGATTAGTCGGCCAATTGTGTTGCAATTGTTGCCAAATCAATTTCAATTAAATCTAATTTAGTAAATTGACCGAATTGAATCGAGATTTGAAACGAACTTAGCAACTAATTTAATCTCGAGTTTCTTTGATTCGATAAGATCAAGTAAGCATTTCTCCAAATAAACTATTTTTGAAGTAGATCATTTTCAACTCGAGATTTTAATTATCATATTTATTTTTAAAAATAATCTTTAATTAAAATCTGATATTTCCATAGAATAAACATTTAAGCAATCAAATTATATAGTATCGCATAATTGACCATGATAATATGTAATTGCTACTTAAAAGTGACAAAATCACGTACAAATACTTTTCAAAGAAAATTTATTCGGATGAAATAATTATTTTTGATTTTATTAAAAATCAAAGAAACATGAGATTAAATTTAGTCATGGAGGGCAAAAATTAGGTGTCAACAATTATGAGAGGCGTTATCTTATTTCATATGGGACAGGGTAAGATTTCTAAATATAATAACTTATTCATTTTTTCATTACTATATTATTATGCTCTATGAAATTACTGTTTGATCTTGTGTTGTAGGTTTAGGCTGGATGCTGGAGTTGAAAAAACTGCAAGAAAATGCATTTGTCGAAACTTCAACAGCTACTGGACCAGTTGGCAAAATGTTCCAGAAATTGACAAGGAAAGAATGCTTCAAGAATTTGATGTAAGGATTTAACTTATCGACTACTTAACACCTTGTTAGAACAAAAGATTGAATATTATATTTTTGTTTTTATTGTAGAAATTTTACTGGTGGGATGATGCGAATGTATGTCTTATAAAGAGAAACTTTTTCAAAAGATGTAGATCCAGATTTAACAGTCTGTTGAATTTTTCCTGAACCAAATTGGTACGACCTAACTAGATAAGTAAATCCTTATGGCAACAGTATATTCTCTATTGGAATAGCGAAGAATACCAATTGTTGAGGGACAAAGGAAAGTAAGCCCGGGCATTATCCAAGGGTGGGTCCCTACATACAGCGGGTGCCAAAAGTGTAATTGTTGTGGAGGAAAAATGGTATGTAACTTTTACAGTTTTAATTTTTTGTTTCTATTTAAATTTTTAATTATTTGAAGATTGATAATTTTTTCATATGCAGGAAAAACAAAAAGGTAGGAAGATATCACACGATGAGCTATTCGAGAAGACGCATCTGGAAAAGAAAAAGAACCTGACTGATGAAGATGTCTGGGTTGAACCTCGTGCAAAACCTGCCTATGTAAGAATCAAATTTTTAATTTATGAATCTTTTTCTCAAAGTTGATATTATTCAAGTATAAGTACTTTAATATTTTTTTACTTTTAATTTTAATTTTACTTTGAATATAGGACAAATATACGCAGCTCGTTAGTGAGTATCGTAGTACTCAGCCTTCTGAAAGTCAGGGTGACCCACTACCCCAACATGTAGCGGAGGACTTATGGGGAAAAGTTATGGGTCCTGCAGTTAGAGGCCATTACTACGGATACCACAGATTTTTTTTGGCGAGAATGTTAGGTCTTCGTCTGGCCCTACATACTATAACTAAATGTTAGGTCTTCGTCCGGCCCTACATACTATAACTGAATGTTAAATCTTTGTCCGACCCTACATACTATAACTCTTCAGTTGATAGAGAAATCGTTGAAACACTACAAAATACGATTCTAAACTCACTGAAGAGTTTGCTGCAGAGAGAGATGACACAGGAGAGGGATGATAAAATAGCATCACAAGTAAGGATGTTGCAACAACAGTTCAGCTCTTTCATTCAGTCTGCAGGGGTTATTTCTCCATGTCCTGGTTATGCAGTTCGGGCTACAAAAGGTCTAGGCCCACTGGAAGATATCAGCTTAGATGAGTATGCGGAAGATAAGGACGATGAAGATGAAGATGAGTTTTAGGTTTTTGACTTTTTTATATGTTTTACTTTGGATTTGGACATTTTGTTGTAGTTTTTACACTTTTCTATGTATTGTTGTAGTTGTTACACTTTTACACTTTTGTTGGACATTTTGTATGTGTTATAGTGTCATTTTGTATGTTGAGTGGGAATATATTTGGTTTGTTGTTGTTGTTGTATTGTATTGTATTGTATTGTATTGTTTCATTTGCTGTTTTTTATTTTTTTTTTTAAAATCCCAAAAAAATCGACCACTTGAGGTTGATTTTTTAAAAAATTAATTTTAAAAGATAATCGACCACTTGTGGTCGGTTTTAATAAAATTAATTAATTAATTTTAAAGTTTTAATAAAATTAATTAATTAACTTTAAAATAAAACCGACCACTTGTGATCGATTTTATTAAAATTAATTAATTAATTTTAAAAAAAAGAAACTACCACTTGTGGTCGGTTTATTTTGAACTTTTTTATTTTTAAAATTATTTTTTTCTATTTTAATAAAATAATAATAAATTTTAAAAATATAAATAATTTTTTTAAAAAAACGACCACGTGCCACAATTTTACTGACCACGCACTTTGGTCGGTTTTGTGGTCAGAATTTGAGTAAAACCGCACTTTCCTTTTTTGTTTTTAGTAGTGATCTAACAAAGGAAAGAAAAGCAACCTATTGTATAATTGTTGCAAGATGACTAATCACACTATAGACAATTGTTACAGGCTAATAGGTTTTCCAGCAGATTTTAAGTTTACCAAATCTAGGAAATTTCAAGGAACTGTAAGAAGCAACTTTGCAAGTTCAATGGAAGAACCAGAAGGGAATCAATCTATTCTAGCTGCCTCTGAGAATCCTAATTTTGCTCAGCAACTCACCCCAAGTCAATTCAATCAGCTTGTTCATCTCTTAAAACATATTCAAGATGGAAACACTGTTGGATCAGAAGTGAATGCCAACTCAGTTGTTGGTATATATTTTGAACATTCACCCTCTTGTTCTTCAGTAGATAATTCAAATTCTACATCATGGATTATTGATTCAGGGGCCTCTGAGCATATGTGCTTTGATCCTGACTCTTTCTTATCTCTTATACCATTACCTAAGCCTATAATGGTCAGGTTACCTAATTCATCTAGAGTAAAGGTTACTCATGCAGGAACTATTTCTCTTTTGCCTGATTTTATACTCACAAATGTCCTTCATATCCCATGTTTCAGATATAATTTACTCTCGGTTCATAAATTATGTCTATCTTTCAAGTGTGCCATCATGTTCATATCTAGCAGTTGTCTTTTGCAGCGCCCTTCACTGAAGAGCCCTCAAGTTTTTGGTAAAGTCAAAGACGGACTATACATATTAGAGCCTACTCGGACTCAACCTCTTGCTACAAAAACATTGTTTCAAAAGTTGTTTCGTTCAATAAGAGATCTACTTCTTATTCTATTTTAGATTCAGTAGTTTCACTTCCTAAGAGATTTAATTCTCATTCTGATCTAGCTTCAATTTCTGTCCCTATTTCGGCCAAATCACAATCTGATGTAATGTTATGGCATGTAAGATTGGGGCATTTGCTATTCAATTCAATGAAATATATCACTTCTATTTCTTTTTCTTCAAATTTTGATTGTACTTGCACTGTGTGCCCCTTAGCAAGATAGTCTAGATTACCATTTCCAATTAGTCATATCAAGAGTAAAGAAATTTTTTATCTTCTTCACATTGACATCTGGGGTCCATATAAGGTTCCTACTTATAATGGATATAAATACTTTCTAACAATTGTAGATGCTTTTAGTAGAGGAACTTGGACCTATTTGTTTACCACAAAATCAAATGTTTTTTCAATACTAAAGATTTTTTTGTGCATGATAGAAAGACAGTTCAATGCTAAAGTCAGACTGATAAGATCAAACAATGCCTTGGAACTAGGGAAGAGTGTCAAAACATCTTTTTTTTTACAATCTCAAGGGATTCTACATCAAACTTCTTGCATTGCCATACCCCAACAGAATGGAATTGTGGAAAGAAAACATAGGAACTTACTGGAAATTGCAAGAGCCTTAATATTCTATTCCAAAGTTTCTATTCCTTATTGAGGAGAGTGCATACTCACAGCAACATATTTGATCAATTGTTTTCCATCTAGAGTATTACAAGGTAACACACCTTATGAACTTTTGTTTCATCAAAAACTTTCATATCATAATTTAAGAAGATTTGGATGTTTGTGTTATGCTTCTACATTATCACATGCTAGAAGAAAATTCGAGCCTAAAGCAGTTGCTTGTGTCTTTTTAGGATACCCTACTGGACAAAAGGGATACAAAGTTCTTATTCTCGATTCTAAGAAGGTATGCACATCAAGGGATGTTTGTCTTTATGAGCACATTTTTTCATTCGCCCTCATTTCCTAATACCATTTTATCTACCATTTTTTTCACCTATCTCTTCTATTTATTCTGATCACATAACAGATGACTTCATGTTCCTTCCTTCTCCTATAATTGCAGACCATTCCTCACCAGTTTTACCTTCTACTATGGACACTACTTCCATTTTTCATCCTCAAACTACTACTCTTTCATCTACCGTCACTATTCAAGAACCTTTATCTCCTTCTACCATTCCGCCCCCTAGAAGATCTAGTAGAGAAAACAAAGGCACTTTACCTAGCCATTTACATGACTTTGTTTGCAATAATTTTTTGTCACTGATCTTACTACTACTTGTCTAGTCGTTCCTTCATCACCACCTACATATCCATTTTCTTCTCTTTTCGATCAAAATCAGGCTTTACTATATTTTGTTTCACAAATTTCAGAACCGACTCATAATTCTCAAGCTTGTCAACATCCTGGATGGAAAGCTGCTATGGATTCTGAATTACAGGCATTAATCATTAATAAAACATGGGATGTGGTGCCTCTCCCTTCTGGAAGTAAAGCTTACCTTGTAAGTATGTATACAAGGTTAAGTAAAAGGCTGATGGAAATATAGAAAGACTTAAAGCAAGATTGGTTCTCAGAGGTGATATACAAAAGAAAAGAATAGACTACACCGAAACCTTTACCCCTGTAGTCAAGATGACAACTATCAAATGCCTATTATCTATGGCAATTAAGAAGAATTGGCATGTTTCTTAGTTTGATGTAAGTAATGCTTTTCTCCATGGAGACCTCCAAGAAGAGGTTTACATGAAATTTCCTCCAGGAATATGTCCACGCAGTCCTCACCATGTTTGTAAACTCAAGAAATCTTTCTATGGTTTGAACAGGCCTCCAGACAATGGTATGCAAGGCTTGTAGGGTCTCTCAATTTTAAAGGTTTTCCCTCATCTCTTAATGAATATTCATTATTTTTCAAAAAGACAGGAAGCTCTATCTCCATTATGGCAGTGTATGTTGATGATTTATTACTCACCGGTGATAATACTCAAGAACTTCCAGATCTTAAGTCTTTTCTACATTCAGAATTTCAAATAAAGGATCTTGGCCAGATTTATTATTTCTTGGGAGTGGAAATCATGTGAGAACCAACAGGTTTTATCATTACATAAAGCAAGTTTACGAGGGATTTACTCTGTGAATTTGATTTCTCCAGTCTCCCCACAGTATCTGCTCCACTCGACCCTTCCATCAAATTAACTTATGCGCCCGGAACTCCTTTATTGGATCCAACCATCTATCGGCGTTTGATTGGCAAACTTAGTTATCTTACCCATACAAGACCCGACCTTTATTTCACTGTCTTGAACCTTAGTCAATACTTGCAAAAACCATCTATTTCCTATTTTACAGCAGCTCTCTATGTCTTTCAATACCTTAAATCAAACTCCACTCAAGGTCTCTTTCTCAATTCAAACCCAAATTTCTCTCTTTTATTATTTTGTGATGCAGATTGGGACGCTTGTTGTGACTCTTGTAGATTGGTCAGTGGTTTCTTTATAAGCTTAGGGGGTTCTTCTATTAGTTGGAAATCGAAAAAACAAACCTCCATTTCCCTTTCTTTAGCTGAAGCTAAATATCGTTCAATGAGACGTCTTGTTACAGAACTAACCTGGCTCACTCGTCTTCTTACTTATTTATCCCTTGAACCATCATTACCAATTATTGTATACTCTGATAGCCAAGCTGCAATCAACATTGCCCGAAATCCTATCTTTCATGAAAGGATAAAGCATGTCGAACTGGATTGTCACTTTGTCCGCCAACAATTCTTTCAGGGTTGATATCTCTATCTTTTGTCCCTTCAAAATCTCAGCTTGCCGACCTCTTTACCAAACCTCTATCTAGTCCATCTTTGCATACGATTCTTGGCAAGTTGGGGCTCTCCTCTTCTCTCTTCAAGTTGAGGGGGGATGTTGGAGATAAGGTAATCAATGACGATAAGAAGGAGAAGAATGGACTCCTTAAAACTGAAGATATTGGACAGCTCACAAGAGATACACATAGTGATACACACATCTCGCAATATCTACAGTTGTACAGAGATTGATTGTATTTATGGTAGAGAATAAAATCAGCCAAGATTAGAGCAATTAGAGCAAATGCATTTATTCTGTTATTACATTTCCTTTTCAGCATATACATGTATAAATAGTGGTAGGATTTTGTACATTGAATACAAGGAAATACAGTAAATTTTCCATACAATCTCTCTTACATTTCTTCAAATTTATGTGGCATATTTTGAATTTCAAAAGTTAAACAATTTAATTTTCAGTTGAAATTTTGACATAAAATCATCAATTTTTTTTAAATAACATCTACATATTTGAAAACTACGTCAAAATGCAACAAGTCACAATAATTAATAATTCAAAATATTTAAGAGATGTATTAATAAATTATGATCAAAGAAAAACTTTATTGAATTATAAAATTTCAAATGTACCACATAAATTGAGACGATGAAAATATTATTTTTATTTACATATACTATTAATAATAAAATTAACGTTATACTTTTAAAAATATTTTTACTATCTGATTTTATATTATTGGGCCCGTTCTTTGCACGACGCTTTCCTGACTAGTTTATACAAAAACTGATGTATTTTTTTTGGGTAACTTAAATAAATCTCTGAATCTTTAAGTGATATTACATAAAATTCCGACTATTTTATTAATTACATTTTATTCCGGTTTTTTGAAATGTGATATATATGTTATATGGTGATACATATAAAAAAGTGATACATTAGAAACTAACAAGATATTTATTTAAGAAAATAATAGATTCTCTTTTATTCATTGTATTCTTTTATTTAAGGAAAGATGTCTAATTTTTCTCTCTCTTTTCAGATTTAATTTAGGTGTTTTAATTATGTTTCTCTTTTTCGTCTTTAATTATGAAAGATATATTTTTTTGGTCTTTTTTTTCTTTTTTTCGTCTTTAATTTTAGTCTGCTTTTTTTAGATTTAATTTAAATTATGTGTTAATTTTGCTTTTAGTCTTTTTTTTAAAATATCATTACTTTTGTTTCCTATACTGACTACACCATTACCTTTCATTAATAACATATGAATCACCCATAATACCATATATATCACCCATTAATATCTTATAAATCACTCAATAATTGAAATAAATAATTGTATCTACCATATGAATCACCATAATGTCATATATATGAATCACCCAATAATTGAAATAAATAATTGTATCTACCATATGAATCACCAAAATATACCATATATATGAATCACCACATAATTAAAATAAATAATTGTATTTATCATATGAATCACCATAATACCATATATATCACCCATTAATATCATATGAATCACTCAATAATTGAAATAAATAATTGTATCTACCATATGAATCACCATAATACAATATGTATCACCCATTGACTCATATGTATCACCCGTTAAAATCATATAAAATGCATCTATCGTATGAATCACTATAATACCCATATAATGATATCATATTTATCATTCATATGAATCACCATTAAAAAAATAAACATGTATGAATAACTAAATAAATTTATATATGTATCAATAGAATTTTTCTAAAAAATGGGAGAGATTTTAGGAAATGAAAAAAAAAAAGTTGCATGCATTAATAGAGGAGAAAAAATCAGGAAGAAAGATGATTTAAGCATTAATGGAAGAGAAAAATCAGGAAGGAAGATGATTTAATTGTTGATAATTAGGGAGATATTTTAGGGAAGAAAATCTTGAATGAGCTAATGGTGGAGTAAAAATAGGATGTGGGATTTTCTTGATAGGTATCAAGAGTAAAGTTGAAAAATGGAATTTTATATAAATTTTTAAAAAAATAAAGGATATTAGGTAATATAGTCTCTTAAGTATGAGATTTGTATAATTTATCTTCTTCTTTTTTTCACACACAATCATATAGATTTGCGCCGTAGAAAGCCCACCACTCTGGGGTTTTGTAGTACATCCTATTAAAGGGGTTCCGTTCTATATGAACGATCTGATTAAGAGTTAAGAAACATTTGCCATTCTACCGTGTCATGTAGTGATATTAACCTTTTCTTTAATTTCCTGAGTAGCCGTTTGGCCATGAAAATTAAAATTTTCCGGAGTTGGAGTTGAAATTGGAGTTGGAGTTGTGTTTGGCCATGTCTTTTTTGAAATTTTGTTTTGACTTTTGAAAAAACTCTTTTAAATATGATTTTATGCCCTAACTTTTACAAACTATCAAAATCACCCAACTAAAATTTACCTACTAATGAAAAAAGAACACAATTAGCCACTATTATAAAAATAATTACATATACATGGTCATATTTAATGAATTTAAATTATGACATATATAATATTTACATTAATAGCCGTTTTCTCATATTTGAAAATTTTAAATATGGATATTATATTAACAGATCATTCCTTCCTATTTTTTAGCTAACAAATATTATTTTTCAAACAAATTTATTTTTTTAGGAATTTATTTAATTTATTCCTTCATTTTTTGTTCCTAAAAAATGATGAGTTGTTATTAAATTTTAGGGTGCCGCTAATTTATTTCTTTAATTTTCTTATACATGAAAGATTTTACTATGTGTGAATAAATTATTTCTATGTAAAACATGCTTTGCATATTTATGGTATATTATATCATATACCATAAATATATAAATATGCTTAGTATGTTTCTTTATACTTTGTATTTTTATATATGTGTGTATATGGTATATACATGGTATAAACTTCATATATAACATACTTTGTATATTTATATTATAAATATGCTTAGTATATTTCTTAATACTTTGTATATTTATATATGTGTGTATATGGTATATACATGGTATAAACTTTATATATATAACATACTTTGTATATTTCTATTATAAATATAATACTTTATATATTTATGGGTATAAATATAATACTTTATATATTTATGGGTATAAATATAAATTAGCAGTAAACTAATGTCTTAAATAAGAGAGAAAATTAAATAAGGGATAAAAATAATGATGAGAGAGAGAAAGAGATATATATTAATTAGGATAGGATTAAGTTTGAAATTATAATTATCTTATTCTTTAAAACTGCTATATACGTAATATTGAAAAAATAATGTTATAAGGAGAGTTTTATGTAAAAATTTAAAAGATTGGGGTTATATGTAATAATAATAAAAGTTGAAAAATTGCGAAAATAACAAAAACTTGTTTTCCCTTTTCAGAAAAAAATTTCGGAATTATTTTTTGATTTTTCATGGCCAAACACCACAATTTCCAACTCCGGAAAAACTTTTCGGAAAAAAGAAAAAAAAATTCATGGCCAAACGGGCCCTTAATAAGAAACCTTATTAACATATACTCCCTCCGTTTCATAATAAATGAATTATTGAATTTTGACACACAAATTAAGGAAAAAACATTAAAGACATAAATTTAACACAACTTTTCATTTTTACCCCAAAAAAGAAAAAACTGACCTTGTAATACTTTTTCAAAAGTTAATTGGTTATCAAATCATAAGGGTAAATTTGAAAAAAAATTCAATGATTCACTTATTTTGAAACACCAATAAATACCCCAACAATTCACTTATTCCGAAACGGAGGGAGTACTATATTAGTAGTATAGAGTAAACCAGATACCTCTTCATCAACGTATCTTCTTGCTCCGTAATTTTACTATATAATTTCTAATAAATTATTATACTCCCTCCGTTTAAAAAAGAATGATCTACTTTATTTTAGTCCATTTAAAAAAGAATGACTCCTTTCCCTTTTTGGCAATACTTTAATTTCAACTTTCCACATGACATGTTTAGTACCACAAGATTAAAGGGTATTTTGGTATATTTGACACAACTTTAATTTAAGGCCATAAGATTCAAAAGTCTTCTTTATTTTCTTAAACTTTGTGCGAAGTCAAAGTAGGTCATTCTTTTTTAAACAGAGGGAGTATCAATTATTAGACATATTTACTTCTCTGCTTCAATCGTGATATTTGGTTAACTCTTACGTATTAAAAATTAACCATATTTAATAAAAAAAGTAAAATAGACATTTATAACATGCCTGCTTCAACCGTAATTTTATTATATCATTCCTAATTAATTGTTATAAGTTATTGAAGTATTAAAAAATTAAGAATATTTAATAAAAAAGTAAAATGGACATAAAATAATAAATGAAAAAATTACATAAACTAGCAACCTTAAGATATTAATTACAATTTATAGCAACAGTTTTTTAAAATTACAACTAATAACAAAACTAGCAATATTTTACCTTTTCTTGGGAAAAGCGCGTGACTTTAACTCACCCTTTTACCTTCTACTTTTTTCACGCCATACACCAATTTCAGTTCCTTCCAACTCTCTTTTTTTATGTCAAATTCCCTTTCTTCCTCTCTGAATATTGATAAACTTTGCATCCAACTATTAAGGTAAGTTTTCTTTTCAATTAATGCATGTTATATTTTCCATATAAACTATTTTTTATTTTTTATTGTCGATTTTTTTTTTTCAATTTTTCATTCTTCTTCTTGGTCTGTTAGGGTTTGATTTTTTTTTTTTTTTGAGTTTGTGTTGAATTCTTTGGTTTTCCGATATAATGTCACAACATGCAAATCGTTGTAGTTCAGTTAGGGGTAGTAAATCGATGGATTTAGTATCCGATGAACTTTCATCGTTTAGTCTTGGGTTAACTCAAGATGAAGATTTTAACTTGGGTTCTACTAATATTCAGCCTAAGGAAGGTGTTAGCAGTGAAGAAGCGAGATTGAAGCACCGTAATAATTCAGAAAATATTGTGGAAAAAATAAAACGAAAGGGTTTGAGAAAACCTTCATCCCCAAAACCTCAAAAAATTTAAAAATCGATGAAAAAGAGAAAGCCGAATGAAAAAGGTGAATCTAGTAAAATCTCAAGTCCTGTTTTATCTGATTTTGAATCCGAAGAAGAGAAAGTGGAGGCGGTATGATTTTATTTGTAAAATTTTGTATTTTCCTGAAAACGTGTTCATACATGTATTTTATATATACAATTTATTAGGTGTGTATTTATTTTTCTGTTTCTTTAAGATTTGAAATTGTAGTATATACTGTGTTGTTAAGATATGAAATTGTAGCCTCTAATTGTATTTATTTTATATCTGTTATATGTAAAATTTATATTTTGTGTAAAGATTGGTTATCGATAAAAATTGTATAATTTATGTATTTTGTATATACTGGATATGTATTTGTATTTAAGATATTATGTGTAAGATATTTATATTTGTCAATGATAAGGTTTGTATTTGATGTTCAGTTGCAATATATTCTGGTTACCTAAAATACTTCTTGTATTCATAAAGTACATATGTACATGTTTTATTGTTATTAGTTGTATTCTGTAAATACATAAGTGTCATTCCTCTCACATGTAAAGTATATAGATAAAGACATGTACTTCTTTCTTCTTGATAAGCATGATTCTTGTCATATTTATGTATAAATAAAATACATATGATAGTTTTTTATATATTTAATGTAGGGATAATCTGAAATACGTACTATAACAACAACTAATTAGTTTATACAAAAATTCAAAACAGATTCAAAAAAAAAAATTAAGTCAAACACTAGTTAGCCTAAACTAAAATTCAAATTTAATGATTAAAAATTTCATCTCAAATTTAGATTAACAGAACAATAAGGGCAAAATTTAAAGTCAAAAAAATAAAAAATAAATCTCATACACAAGTATTTTTCAACAACTGAAAAAATTAATATGCGATATAATTTTTTTTCCAAACCTTCGACTGCTACACAAAACGTTTTTGAAGTTGAATCTGTATTTTTGATTTGCATTAAGAAGCTGATGATGAAAATCGTTTTTGAATTTGAATTTGAAGATGTAATTTAACTGTTGTGGTAACAAAAGAGTTGTAAAAGGTTAAGAAATCTGTCAAATTAAATGTTCCTTAAATTAAGGAACCGTTTTTTCTTTATAAAACTACAACAGATTGGAGTTAAATTAGGAACATAATCTTTAATTGTATATGTATTTAACTAGCAATAGTTTAATCAAATACAAAATACATATTGCTATTTTTTGTAATTTTGAAAGGGTTGCTATAAATCTTACAATTAAAGCTCTATAGTTGCTATTTCTGAAATTTTAAATTAACTTGACATCTTATATGAGAATTGCTTAAATTATGTTCACAAGTATTTTTTTTTATATCACTTCTAGTTAGTTATTATGAGTTCTTTAAGATTTGTCTGCTTCGCTACTTCAATCATGATATTTGGCCGACTCTCGAAATTATAACAGTGTCACTTAAATTGGAATAGAAGAAAACATATTACAAATTACAATAATAAAAAACTTAAATTATTTTAAAAATATAATTGACTCTCAATGCCACAAAAGTTTAGATAAGAAAAGTATTATAAATTACAATAGCTAATAACTTAAATAGTAAATTACAATGCCAAAAAAATATTATAAATTATAATACTAGTTTTTTTTTTTGTGGTAATTATAATACTAGTTGATAACTTAAAATATCTAAAAACATATTAAAATATAATTAATTATTTAAATTTTATTTATTTCACATAACATGTTGGGCCGCACGAGCTGTTGAATATATAGTAATCATAATACTTATATGTTAAGAGAATGAATGAAAAAAAATAAAAGTTGAAGGTTCAGCCTTTAGGTTGTGAGGATGGAAGGAAGAAAATTAGATTTGGTGCCAACAACAGGTGCCTTGGTGTCGGGAAAGAATTGTGTTCCAGGTATTTCAGTAACCTCTCCATTTTCAGTAACACCAATAGGGTAAGAAAGAAGGTGCCCAGGCAAGTCATGAATGAGGCTTTCACTTGAATATATATCCCAATATTTATCACCAATTTTGTTCACCTTACGGATGCATTGTAGACTCTCTGGATGAAGGAAACTTGTGTCTAATACGCCCAAGTGCTCGTACCACAATGCCATTCGGAACCCGTGAACCTGACCCCTAGCTGGCTCCCTCGCACATAGATGAAATGGTTGGTAGGCTCCCATTGCTATTTCTGAGTCTCTTGCACCATCCATCGACCTTTGATTTATGTTAGCTGATCCAACAATAATGTATTCATCATCCACTGCCAAATAAAATACAGAAATAAATTGAGACCTTAATTTTGGAATTGTATAATCACACACATATTTATATATATGCAGTGTATTGTAATTGAACTTGCCTATCATCATTTTGGAATGTACATAAATCATGAAACGTCTGGCTTCTTGAGCTTTTCTATAGTCTGAATCGGGTTCAGGTGATTCAGAAGGCTCATATTCTCCTCTCTTCTTTGTTTCCCTATTGCCAAGGCAAAAGAAACTCAAGTAGTCCTTAGGATTTGCCACAATTCGTTTGACTTTTAGAGCTTGAATTATATCAGTGTACATCATTTGCATGGTCCTCCTTTGCCAATCCAGTATTGCTTGTACAGATGCACTCTCAGGAAGGCCTTCTGGCCACATTGGAACCACAACATAAACTGTGAACCTTTCCCTTGCTTCAATTTTGCTAACTATCTTTAAAGACAACTCCTTTGGGATCACCTGTAGAGCATTAATGTCTTCATCCTTGATATCATTGGAGTACCACGAAAAGCAGCTGCCTAAGAAGTATTGATTTTCGATGTAAATGAAATTCTTTGCTCGACGAATGGCATTAATATATGCATCTTGTATGCTTCGATCAATGATGTTTTCCTTTCCACTTATAAGACCAGACTTGGCTGCCTCCTCTGGAGCATTTGGGAAGCCATAAGCTGCTCCTCCATCGATTGATCGAAAAACTTGAACATTCCATGTGTCATGATCATCAGGATACATAACCGGTGAAGGTGGTATGATTATAGTATCAATATCCCTTAGGTTTATAAGCAAGTCCTTTCCCCCTTGCTTCCTCCACCTCTGTTCAAAATTGAAGAGCACATCCCAGGCAGCTGGCCCTTCTATTCGACAATGGATATCGTGCCAAGGCCCTCTTGGTCCACCTTTGTGAATTGAGGTACCAGTGAAATTCGGTTGGTGAAAATCATCATGATGTGTTGTGTTCAAAGTCCTGAAAAGGGAATGAAATTGTGTATCATACCTGCCATCACAAAGATCAATCCCACCAATATAACTCACAATTCTCCTCCTTTCCCTGTCTCCATTAGGTAATTCTCCATCAACAACTACAATCTTTTGATGATGAGTAAACATTGTCCCAATCTCTATATTTTGAATAATGCTCCGTCCATCATCAGGATTTCGAGGACACAACACACAATTTACTTGAGTGCCTCGAAAAAAATTAGCAGTTTCTTTATCATGAGTTGCCATTAGCCCATCTTGTTGCAACACAGGAACCGATGTCCTATCATCCCAGATCAACATTAGAACTCTCACACCTTCATTAGCTTTTTTCTTAAGCAATTCGCCGAGTGATATGTCTCCACCAGGCTTAGGCCTTCTCTTGTCCCTTATCAAAGTGATTTCGGTATAAACAGACCATCCAGTTATGTAAATCAAATGCTTTGCATTAGTGATGGCATCAAAAATGTCTTCCCAACATCGTTGTGGCTCATAAAACTTTCCACCAGAAAGAGGGATTTTCGGGATGAAGTTATCAGGAACATGAGCATCTTGGTAAAGAGTAACCCTGCATCCTTGTCTTTGACTAAAGAATGTGTAAGGAACTCCAGGAAACCTTGTGACCTTTATCCCTCTATTCCAATTATATTCCCTTGTGACATCAAAAAACCGCAACTTCACATGGATTTTAGAGTGTCCCTGCACGGGCTTTCGTTCTGTATCGAGGATTTCAAGCCATTCATCTACGACTTCTCCATCTAGCAGTTGTTGAACTGGAAAGTAAGCTCTTCCAATGACTTCTGCTCCAATTGTATTTTGAACTTTGACAGTGAATATGACATTGGAAGCCACATGGGCACAGTAAATGTGGAATGACTCATACCACCGTGGATTTTTGTGTTCATCCAGCATTCTGGTTCTGCCAACTCTGGCTTTTCCAAGATCAATGGTTGCATACATTATTGACGCTACCTTTTTGATGCCAATAGCTCCCTCAATGCCTTGCACCACCTACATGAAAATTAGTACATCAATATGGAAGTGTTAAAAAGTAAATAATTTTGTTACCACTGTGGATTCCCAGGATGTTTGCAAGAGGGATAGTTTTAAGTATGTGGGGTCTATGATTCAGGGGAATGGCGAGATTGACGAGGATGTCTCTAAACGTATTGGAGCAGGTTGGATGAAGTGGAGGCTCGCCTCGGGAGTGTTGTGTGATAAGAAGTTGCCCCTTAAGCTTAAAGGCAATTTCTACAGAGTGGCAGTCCGTCCGGCCATGTTGTACGGAGCTGAGTATTGGCCAGTCAAGAACTCTCACATTCAAAGATTGAAGGTGGCGGAAATGAGAATGTTGCGTTGGATGTGTGGACTTACTAGAGGGGATAGAGTTAGGAATGAGACTATCCGAGAGAAGGTGAGAGTGACTTCGGTGGAGGATAAGATGCGAGAAGGAAAGTTGAGATGGTTTGGGCATGTGATGAGGAGGGGCACGGATGCCCCAGTTCGGAGGTGCGAGAGGCTAGCTTCGGATGGCTTCAACAGGAGTAGAGATAGGCCGAAGAAATACTGGAGGTGATTAGACATGACATGGAGCAACTACAGCTTACTGAGGACATGACTCTAGACGGGAAGGTGTGGAGGTCGCGGATTAGGGTAGAAGGTTAGTGTGAGTGTGTGGGTTGTAGCTAGGTGGTAGGAGAGCGGTTGTGTAGCCAGGTTAGTAATCCTAGGTTTGTGTCCTTGAGTAGGAGCCTCTAGTCTGGAGAGTTTGGGTGTGGTGGGTGTCTTTGGTTTGGGAGTGTATTGTTACTACTAGGTGGGTGTCATCTTTCTTAAGTCTTATTTCGAATTGCTATTATTTCGCTTATTTTCGTATTTCTTTGTTATTTATTTTGTATTTTATGTTTATTATTTCTTATTTCGTCTATGCCATTCATCCTGTTTCATGTTTCATTACGGCCTTGGTGTACTATTCTCTATCTTGAGCCGGGGGTCTATTGGAAACAACCTCTCTACTTCCGCGGAGGTAGTGGTATGGACTACGTACATCTTACCCTCCCCAGACCTCACTTTGTGGGAATACACTGGGACTGTTGTTGTTGTTGTTGTACTGTCTAGTAATATGTCAAACTGTACAACTGTTATTGTATGCTAAAGAATTGTGAAAAGGATATTGGAACTTTGATCATTATTCTAGATTGTACTCGACATTTCATATTATGTGGTCCTTTTCTACTGGATAAAGTTTAAGAAAGAAATGAAGATTTTTCAAATTTATGTTGTTAAACATATCATATCATTTGTGTGGTATAAAATGTTTTTGAAGTTTGTGATTTAAAACACGTCATAACATTATGTAACTTCATTTCCTTATAATGCCACCATTCGTCATGGTTTCACACATAAAGATTGCTGCACTTGAAGGTCCACATAGGATTTGACATAAACATCTCACACAATCTTCTCTTGTTTCTAACCTTTATATACATATGTGCTGCTTCCACATTCTGATGGATTGATAGTTTTTATCTTGTTTATATTTGTATTGTATACACATTCACCTTAGGTTAAGAGTTTTGTAGATAGAACAGTCATTTTATAGATATATTGGGTCTTACGTTCATCATTCATTTGCGTAAAAATACTGATGGCCATACAATTGTTCAATAGAATTTAACACGTTCCGATAGATAAGTTTACTCATATCACGTGACACTCGCAAAGCTTCTCTCCATTTTAACTATCCTATTTCAATCCTGTATTAAGTTTAGGGAAAATTACCTAATCAGGATATTATATTTACCAAACATAGTGAGCGCTCTGAAATTTTCCCTGTATCACTGGTACAATAGTTTCAGTAATTTGCTCTATATTAGTGAAACAACAATTACTTTGTATAAATAATACAAATATTCACTTTATGTTTGTTGTTGTTTCACTGATACAAAGTGAATTCACTGATATAGAGCAAATTTAGAAACTGTTGTTACATTTTGTAATTATTCAAACTATCACTATATTTGATAATAAGGATCAAACTGTTTCTCTTTTTACTAACCCCCCGCCCCCCCCCTCCCCCACGACACGAGAGATGGTTTTTTGCTAATCTATGTCTATGACCTCTGGGGATGTTGTCAAAGCCATTTGCAGCTTAAGGGTATAATACAATCTTCATTTCTAATCAAGGACTTTGGGCATACATCTTACTTTCTTGGCCTGGAAATCTTTCACAATGATGGTGGTTACTTTCGCCACCAACGTAAGTATACCAAAGAAATTTTGGACATGGCTCACCTAACTGATTTGACCATTGTTGACACACCCATGGAGCAGCATTATTCCAAGATTGATGGGGAAGCTCTCTCGAACCTGACCCTTTAACGATGCCTTGTTGGAAGCTTGGTCTACTTAACTGTCAGTCAACCTGACATTTGCTCATGCTATTGACATACTCAATCGATTTGTGTCTGAGCCTCGTTACCTTCATCTTACAGTTCTTCTTCACCTTCTGTGCTATCTTCAAGGTCTACTATGACATGGGCCTTTATTACAGTCGTGACTCACCTACTCTCTTACGTGCCTTGTCGGATGTTGATGATGGCAGCTCCCTCAACACCTGTCATCTGACCACTAGGTATTATGTTTTTCTTGGCAACTCTTTGTAGTCTTGGAAGTCAAAGAAACAAGTGATCGTGCCTAAATCATCGACTAAAATAGAATATTGTGTCATGTCGACTACTTGCAGTGAGGTGGTTTGGTTGTGTGTGTTGTTGTATGATTTTGAAATTCACTTTTCTCTCCCACACCCATGTGCTGTGATAATGAAAGTGCTGTCAAGATTGCCACCAATCCCCTTTTTTCATGAGCGAACCAAACATATTGAGATTGATTATCTCTTTGTTTGGGAAAATTTGATGTCGGTCTTATTTCTCTTCCTCACATTGCCTTTAGAGATCAACTGGCAGATTTTTCACCAACTCTCAAATGAAAAAATGGCATGAGGTCTTTATTGGCAAACTGTTAGTTGACCACTATCAGTTTGAGGCGGTGTTAATCACTATCAATTAGAATTTATACCTTCCATTATATAAAATTATGGTTGATTGATTAGGAGATAGACTGCATATTATTAGCATAGAATTTGTTTCAATTGTATATATCATGAATAGTTTTACCATGTATAGTATCTACCATATTAAGCTTTCTTCATAACCTTATAAGATAATAATCTCTTTCATTTACTTTGTAACCTTATAAAGACCGGTGTTGCCTCGGGATAGCCAAGGCTGCTTCATAACCAGGTAGCCAACATGCCCACTCCCCGTCGAGGAACCACTACAGTTAGAACACCCTCATAATGATCCTTGGATAAATCAACAACCATTCTCTAGTCTAACATCAATCTGCCCCCAATTAGCCTCGAGCCCAATGCCAGATCTCAAGCATGTTCGACTAAGTAGCCTTTTTCCGTGCTACGAGAGTAGATCATTTCACACTGAGGCGACGGGTCGACTTTTTTGGCCTATTAAAAAGCCCCCTCAGAGGAAGAAAAGGAATTCAAAAGATCCTAGAAGTCACCTCAAAAGCCTTTTTATCTTCATTTCTTAGAATTTCCATGTGAGAAATCTCTCAACCTTCTTACTGCTTGCATTTTTCTATTCTTTTGAGCAATGTTAACACTTGTATTTATTTTCTCCTTGGAGGTTTGGCCTAAAGGAAATTAATATGATTGACCTTAACCCACTTGTCTTCAACCCCTTTTTACAAATTTTAATGTTAATCAGAATGCCGATTTTGGGCTAAGCAATGAGGCTGTCCAATGTGAACTCAGATTTAATCGCCCCCAATACTGCAGGTACCCGGGTGGAAAAAAAAATTCCCTTTCTTTCTCTTGAACCTACTCTTTCCATTTCCCAAATTCCTAAATCCTAAGAGAAGAAGTCAGTGAATAATTCATCTGCAACGTTAACTCAAACCAAACAAGAAATAATGTGGCATTCCTATTTTGTGTTCTACACATACTTTCACTTGATTTGTTATGTCTCCTATTTTTGGTAGATCCATTGTGGGTAAAATCATATATGGATCGGAGCTGAATATCTATAGTAAAGGGAAGCAACTCACAAAATAAATATAAAAATCTTGAAATGGGGAAAGTAGGGATTAAAATTTGCACCGTATTGAAAATGTCTCTTCCCAAAGTAGTATGAAGCCTATCAACCTCGAATATAGTAACATGAAGAGTACCATGTAGCAGAAAGTGTGCCATCCTTCCTTATTTCCCTGCAATCCACTTCTGGCTAATGTGAATCAAGGTACATAATATATCATATTAGAAGATCATAGCAGAGGCGGATGTAGCACATCGACGCCGGGTTCATCTGAATCCAGTAATTTTAATGTAGAGCAAGATTTACAAGTAAGAAAATCCACAAAAAATGTAACAGAATAGTAGACCTGAACCCATGACTTGAGAGATATGATAGTGCTCAATGCTAAGAACCTTGAATGTTGAACTCATAAAATTTGAATTCTGAATGTGTTTTTGGATCCAGGGGACCCGAAGCTTTATTTGTAAAATCAGATGAAGTACAATGCAAAGAAGAAGAAGAAGATGATGATGATGATGATGATGATTTAGGCTTCATTAAAGTGATTAACGTAGTTTAAAAACTAGAGCTCACGAAGAAAATCTTCAGATGACAGTAAGTTCAGAGGAGATATCGATATAGTAGCCATGTATGTATGTGTATAGACGTTGACCTTCATCTTTCCTCTCTAACAGCAAGTGTGAACTAAAAACATCATTAGAAAACTTCTTTTAAAAAAAAAAAAAAAGTAGTAGTAAAAGAACTCCAAATATAACCATGAATAAATTACATGGTTATATTAAATTTTAAAATAAAAATTAATTCTAAAAAGTTATATTAGAAATATAAAAGTCTTTATAAATGACTAGTTTAACCGCACGTGTTTCGCATGTGTAACGTTTAATTATTAAAAATTAAATAATTTTATCTATTGTGGAGATTTTAATCAATCGTAAAAAGTTCAAATCACTTTTTAAAGATTTTCTCTCTGTCTATATATATATATATTAGGGGTTATTCTAAAAAATAGATCCAAATTAGAGTGACTTTCAAATTTTAGTCTCAAATAAAATGGTTTTGTTAAAATAACTTTTACTTGTTAAGTCATATTTTTTGGATGAAAATACCATCCTCTAAAATATTCGTTGTTCAATCTCTTCCGTAGTCTTTTTATTCCAAATTCCAGAATCAACCCATGCGATGGCTCTCTAAATCCCGAGGCTAAGTTGCCCAAACCGTTAAATCTCTTTCTTTCTCTCTTTCTTCCAAATTTCAGAATCGACTTTCAAACATTCGCAGAATCGACTTTTTTCGTAAGGGTTCTTCAGGTATGAAATTCATCATCAAAAGTCATTGTGGTAATTTTAGCGTATTGATGCATTGTGGTAATTTTAGCTCATTATATAATTAGCATATTGATTTGATTTTTGGGGAGGTGAACGTAAGCTGAACTTGGGATATGCTATTGTTGTAGTAACATATTTACCATTGAGGAATTCCGTCGAACAGGTTGTGGGGAGTTTGTTATTACAGTTATAATTGTGTTTGAGTTGTTGTGGGGGTTGGTCTTGGAGGGAAAGACAGTTAATATGGGAGTTGACGTTGATCGCAACATATTTTGGGAAGGCCAAACGTATAAGGTCAAGGTGGTACAAGAAATTAGTTCCAAGTATTTCAAACTAGTGGTATAATTAGCATTAGAAGATGATGAGAAATTGTATCGAACAGGTTGTGGGGACTTTGTTATTGTGGAACTTACCTTAAAATCTAGGATTGTAGAGTTTCTATCAGTTCATAAAGTTAATATCATATACTCTAGATAATGACTATAAATGAGTAGTTTCTAAGGCTGCAATCATTGAAAATGACAAATCAAATAGCTGACCTTTTAAACATCTAAAGTTCAATGTGTTCAATTTTCTTGTTCAAGATGTGGTGTGAATGGTGTAGACATTAATAATCATTTTCCTAGTTTTCAACATGTGTATCTTGTGAGGGTCCTCTAGTTAGTACAGATGAGTTTTGCAATTAGCTGTTAGATTACTCCACACCACATTTTAAAGACACTAGAAAATTATGTCTGGCACTTTGCTAGATTGAATCCAAAAATAACACATACAGAGAGTATTGTTAACGTTGTTTCAACATTTTTATCCATTCAAGATTGTGTTTTTATGCTATTTTTGGTCCTAAATTACGGTCATATGTACAAGCAAAAAATCAGGCTGACTTATGCTCTCCGAAGAGTTAAGGTTTCATCGTTTGAATTTAGATAGCTTTAAGACTCCATACATCCAACATTGTATTCTTGAGATGTAAGTTGCGCGTGCATGAAACCTTAGGCTAAATTTTTTTTTAAAAAATGTAAGTTTCCAACTTTTGATCATTGACTATATCTTCTATTGCAGGCCAATATCTGATGTTTCGAGTGATCTTACTATAGAAGTCGGATCTGCCAGTTTTTCTATTCACAAGGTACAAAAATAAAGTGTGCAATCTTTCTTCCTTTCGTATAATTTAATCTACCGCTTTTCATCATCATTGCAATGCTCAAGTCTATGGAAAAACAGAAGTTGTGCAAAGAAATGGCTAGTCTAAAGTACCTTGAAAAAGATTGATGTTTTAGCCGTTATAAGTAGGCTACCAATAGCAATACAACTGTGTTGAGGAGAAAAGAAAAGTCCATAGCCATATGCAAAAATAGAACTACAGAACTTAAGTTATGTGCTTCGTGTTAAAATTAAGAAAAATGAAAGAAGAATATCTTGGATACATTTCTAATGTGATTGCTAATTTGTCATTATTTGCAGTTTCCTCTGGTTTCGCGAAGTGGAAGAATTAGAAAGCTGCTGCTAGAGGCGAAGGATACAAAGGTTTCAAGAATCAATCTTACTGGTCTTCTTGGCGGATCTGATGCATTTGAACTTGCTGCAAAGTTCTACTATGGAGTGAACGTTGAGATTACCATATCAAACGTGCCGTTACTCAGATGTGTAACCAGGTTCATGGAAATGACAGAAGATATCTCCGAGAAAAACCTGGAAAGTCGTACTGAGGTATTCCTTAAGGATGCGGTATTTCCAAACATATCCAACTCGATATTTGTTCTTTATCGCTGTGAAACATTACTTCCGATATCTGAAGAAGTCAATCTTGTTAGCCAGTTAATAAACGCAATTGCAAACAATGCCTGTAAAGAGCAGCTAACATCTGATTTGTCAAAGCTAGAGTATAATTTTCCATCCAAACCTGTTTAGTGCGTTGATTCTGAGACACCATCATACTGGTGGGGAAAATCACTCGCGGTGCTAAATCTGGATTTCTTTCAGAGAGTTCTGTCGGCAGTAAAAACAAAAGGTCTTAAAAAAGACATTATCAGCAGAATTTTGATAAATTATGCCCAGAATTCTCTTCAGGGCTTGTTCATCATGGACCCTCAGTTGGTTAAAAGAAGTTTCTTGAATTTGGATTTGCAGAAAAGACAAAGGATCATCGTCGAAACAATAGCAGGCTTACTACCAACACAATCCAGGAAAAGCGCAGTGCCAATGGCTTTTCTTTCAAGTTTGTTAATATCTGCAATAACAACATCAACATCGACTTCCTGCAGGCCTGATCTAAAGAGGCGCATTAGTCTGTAGCTAGATCAGGCAATTCTTGAAGATATTCTCATACCTGCAAATCCACATGGAAACAATCACAACCTTCTCTATGATATAGATTCTATCTTGAGGATCTTCTTTTTTTTCTTGAAATTGAAAACTTTTGCCTAAGAGGTAAAAGATTATTCTTTAATTGCACTAATTAGATTATTAACATATATGCAACTCTTGCCTCATGGGCAAGACTTTAGAAAATTGTTAAAATTGAAAACTTTTACCCAAGAGGCAACTGTTTATTCTTTAATTGCACTGATTAGATTATTAACATATATGTAACTCTTGCCTCATGGGCAAGACTTAATTTAGAAAATTATTGAAATTAAAAACCTTTGCCCAAGAGGTAAAAGTTTATTCTTTAATTGCACCGATTAGATTATTAACATATATGCAACTCTTGCCTCATGGGAAAGACGTAGTTAAGAAAAATATTAAAATTGAAAATTTTTGTCCGAGAGGCAAAAGTTTATTCTTTAATTGCACTGATTAGATTATTAACATATATAACTCTTGCCTCATGGGCAAGACTTAATTTAAAAAATTATTGAAATTGAAAACTTTTGCCCAAGAGGCAACAATTTATTCATTAATTGCACTGATCAGATTATTAACATATATGCAACTCTTGCCTCATGGGCAAGACTTAATTTAGAAAATTATTGAAATTGAAAACTTTTGCCCAAGAGGCAAAAGTTTATTCTTTAATTGCACTGATTAGATTATTAACATATATGCAACTCTAGCCTCATGGGCAAGACTTAGTTTAAAAAATTATTGAAATTGAAATCTTTTGCCCAAGAGGCAACAGTTTATTCTTTAATTGCACTAATTAGATTATTAGCATATATGCAACTATCGCCTCATGGGCAAGACTTAGTTTAGAAAATTGTTGAAATTGAAAACTTTTGCCCAAGATGCAAAAGTTTATTCTTTAATTGCACTGATTAGATTATTAATATATATGCAACTCTTGCCGCATGGGCAAGACTTTAGAAAATTGTTGAAATTAAAAACTTTTGCCCAAGAGACAATAATTTATTATTTAATTGCACTGATTAGATTATTAACATATATGCAACTCTTGCCTCATGAGCAAGACTTAGTTTAGAAAATTATTGAAATTGAAAACCTTCGCCCAAGAGGCAAAAGTTTATTCTTTAATTGCATTGATTAGATTATTAACATATATGCAACTCTTGCCTCATGGGCAAGACTTAGTTTAGAAAATTATTGTACAAATGTTGTACTGTTTAAATTGAAAACTTTTGCCCAAGAGAAAAAAGTTTATTCTTTAATTGTACTGATTAGATTATTAACATATATGCAACTCTTGCCTCATGGGCAAGACTTAGTTTAGTAAATTGTTGTACTGTGATTATAAACATCAAATACAAATTGTTACTAATATTCTTTTGCTCAACACAGGTTTCAATATGCATTTTTTGCTTATGACGCTTCAATCATTAAGTTACATGTTTAGCCCAAATAATATTGGACGAGCTAAAATAGGGACCTAGTTAATAAATAAGTTGGTCCAATATGCGAATTTGTTACCTCTCTCGCATTAGTATTATTGACATTGACACTCCTTATTCTCGAGACCAACTGATAAAGTTATTATTTTAGAGGATATATATATATATATATATATATATATATATATATATATATAAAGGCTTTTTAAGTGTGTCCACCAAGCTTCTAGTCACATTAGTTGTTAAGTGTGTTATGTGTCCAAGCTTCTAATCACTTAAGCTTTATACTGTTAAAAAGAAATTTTAACTTTCTAATGTTTGTATTCAAGAAAAAGTATGGAAAGCAAGATATTTCACAAAACACCAGTAATGTCAAACAATGTACATGAAAAAAAAAAATAAACACATGGTTCTCTCAATAGCAAAAGAACTCAAAAACACCCTTCCCCCTTCCCTAGAGCCTAGGGCAATATATGTTGCGCACACATCAACAATTTCATTCAACACAACTACTGGAAAAGTATGTCGTTCCCCCTCATGTGTTTTTCTTATCTTAGAACCAGGCTTCTAATAGAAAAGAAGCTGGTTCACATCTTGCTGCATTGCCATATTTAGACGTGCTGTACTTTCGGTGCACGCCAGTAAGCTTCCCAACTGCTGCCTTCTGATGAAAAGAAACCATCAATTTCGAGCATTCCTTGTCATAGAAAATAAGGCACACAATTACACATCTTTGTCTATTCGATAAAGGGATGTACATTTATAAGTATCTTTAAAAACAAAATACTTACAAAATCTGATTTTTGCCGTAGCTGCTATGTTTCTCGCAGGTTGCATTCCACTTTTGGACACACCGAGAGTGCACTGAGCAGTAAAGATAGTTGCAGCAGCAAGCATTGATGGTGAGAATCTAAGCATTTCTTATTCAACCGAACATAGCTCGATCAAGAAGAAAGACACGAGCTCCACCTGATTTAAACAATGACAAAAAATTGTATGAGTAGTGATTCAGATTGTTGCGTTACTTCTTCATGTGAAAAAGACGTTTAATCGACCTTCTTATCAAACTGAAAGGCTTTAAGAAATCGCCGCATAAACACATAAATTGTAGGTACTGTCATGCTGAACTGTAAGACATTAACCATCAACTTCTCTTGTGGATAAGAAAACAATTGAAATCATTTAGCGAGGAAGAACAAGATGGAGATACAAGTCTTAATAATGTAAGATTTTGGTCTTTAAACTAACCATTTCAAGCACTTCTTTTCTGGCATAAGCCTTGTCAGAGATCAAAATTAGATCTTCCACTACAGGTACAAAAACCTCTTCATACTTGCAGGCAAGAAGCAAAGTTGTTATTCCAATAAGCTGAAGTTTTTTCCTAATCGCTGATTGAACTGCCAGGAATCTATCGATGAGATTCATAGTCAAATACAAGGTCTCCTCCATCAGTTCAAACTTGTAGTGAACCTATAAATTGGATTAGACGTTAAATGATACCTAAAATTATCACATTCTTCTTCATAAAACTCAGAAATGACATGCAACAACAAACACTATATACCTCAATCAGTCAGTCAATGAGGATGCCTCTCATCCTCTCATTGATATCAAATTGTTGTCCCATATAGTTTGAAGAGACGTAGCCAGCGAGCTGCAATTGAAAATGACATTAAAAGAAAGGGGTAAAAGATACACCTCCATTTCTTTCTAGATTTCCAATTAAAATTGAAATAGTAATCATCCTTGATAGAATGACATCACAACAGAAACAACCCAAGTATACCCTCCGTGTGTCTATATATCTTATGTTCTGCACCTATTATTTTACAGACTAAAAATTGCAGTCCATATTGAAATTAGACTAGCTTTTGTGAGTAATTTGACAATCTATTAAGCTTAATGAGATCCTATCCAAAAGAATTAGATAATCAGTTGAAAAATATAGGACTTCTGCTAACTCTACACGCTATAATCCTAATGAGTTAGACTAGCTTTTGTGAGTAATTTGACAATCTATTAAGCTTAATGAGATCCTATCCAAAAGAATTAGATAATCAGTTGAAAAATATGGGACTTCTGTTAACTCTACATGCCATAATCCTAATGAGCATGTACAACAACAACAACAAACCTAGTGTATTCCCATACAGTGGGGTAATGAGCATGTACAAGTTGTAAACAAAAAAAAAACTTCTAATAAACAAATAAGAAGAGTGGAGATAACATCTTTACTTCAGCCTTCTTGTAGTAAGCATAGATGTCATCATGTATTCCACTACAGTGAGTTCATTTTTTTTATCAGAACTGTCTATGTCCACAACTGACCAATCTTCTGTATCTTCTATTTCAATTTCCCCATCCTGAATCAAAGATTTAACACATCAATGGCAATCCACAAGAATTATATTTATAACCAAGATATATAGATCATATAAGCTTACCATCCTATCAATTTCCTCCATCATTGCTTCAGTATGCTGCACAAACATTGGCACGTCAGAATAACCAATGGCCTTGTAATCTTCAACATTGATAATAATGCAGTCTTCTATTTCATTTCTAATTGGTGCCACTAGGATTGGTGGCTTTGTTATCTGTGGGTATATAATGTTAACAACAACTCAGTTATAAAATAAACCAAGAGGGGATAGACACTATACCTCAACTGTTGGTTTCTGCTGTTTGTTCGCGATTTGTGCAGCTAACTTCCTGAAATGTCAGTAACCCCACATACAAATTAAACATTACTCTATCTTCAACTCCAACTTTATAAATTCTACGGCCAAGCACCTACTTAGTATCATGCAACCAAGAAATGAGCCAAACCCTTTGATCGGACGATGAATCGGAACATGAGGAGTCTTGTTAACAACATTAGTTTTGTTTCTAAAATGAAATGAAAATAAAGTTAAAACAGGTAAACAAATCAAGATTAAACTAAAAATCGAATGACCCTCTTTCATCCCTCTAACTATACACCTGGCTCTACTAGTGAATAGAAAAGTTACAACTTTACACCAAAGTTACAAAGATAGCAGGTACATATTAGCCAATCTAAATATAGATTAGGATAACAAGTGAAATACCGTGTCATTCAAAGGTCGACCACAAGTTGCAAGTGAATAAAACCACTCCTAAGAATCCACAACACAAGAGCCAAACACTAAACATTCGGGAAGCACATCTTTTCCTTTAACATATATATTTTTGGCACTTAAAATACATGAAAAATGAATACAATTAGAATATATGTGTTACCATAAGTACAAAAATGACAAAATGAAAAGCTTAAAGATAGTAAACCTACCATTTCGACGTATTCAATCCACACTCGATGAACGCCCAAAAATCAATGTTCAAGCTCGATAAATTATCAAATGCTTCAATGTCACAGATGAAAGGATGATGCTTCTGATAAAAAATGGATTGCGAAGCATCCGAATCAAAATCTACCACATATGGTACCTAATTTCATCAAATTTCCAAAAAATCCTTTCTCTAACAATGACAACTGTGTGTCATCCAAAAAGTTCGTTATTGTTGTATGATAATTTGAATCCCCCCTCCAACGGGGGTCTGACTTGAACCAATCATTAGGATCAATAAAGTACTCGGCACGATTTGTCTTGCTAGACATGATTATCAAAATCTGCAGAGTTATAAAGATAAAAACAACTATCAAATTAAAAATTAACAAAAAAACAAGAATCAAGCTACAAAATAAAATTTATTGTACAAAAAAATTGACCCAATGACTACACAAAACACCCAAAATCCAAATCTAAACAACCTACTGACTGGACAATAGTGAGATCAGTGAGTAAAGAAACCACCCAAAACGCATTTTCATCAAGGTAATGTAGATAGAAAAAAATAGAGTTTATAAATTAATCTATGCATTATAGAATGTGATTCACGGAAAAGAAAAGTGATTTTCAGCTCAAAAAAATTGTTAGGTAACAAATACTTCAAATGCATGCAATAAGATTAAGATAAAATGAGAGAAATTACCTAAAGTGCAGAGAGATGAATGGCAAAATAAAAAACCCTAAGATTAGAATGCAATTACACCAAAGAGAAGAGAGAAATCCGAAGCTCAAGCTTTGAGATAAACTTTTTTTGTAGCTTTACGAAATTTCTCGTTACCTGAGCTTATTGCAATGGGTAAAACATGAAAATAAAATTAAAGGAAAAAATAAAAATTGAAAATCATAAAAATCACAATAATAAATTTAAAGGAAAAAAAAGAGTGAAAAAAAGTAGAATAATAAAAGTAAAGAAAAAATTAAAAAGTGAAAATAATAAAAAATAAAATTTGAGAGATAAATGAGTATGGAAAGATTAAAAATATATTTGAGGTGTGGAGGGGTAAAATGGTACTTTTAGTATATTAAAAAGTAAGAAAGACTATTCTTCAAAGACATTCTTATTTGGGGTAAAATATCTAAAGTTACTCATATTTGGGTCTATGACATGCAATTTCCTGTATATATTACCCCAATTGATTGATGGATCATCCGTTGCTGCCAAAGGCTAGGAGAGACGCATCAATTTGAATCGTATCTGTGGTATGATTATTTTTTTCTATATTTAAAATCTTTTTTTGTTTTTAAAGTCAAATATTTACAAATCATTGATTACATTCTTGTTTTGTACTTAAAACTTTTAAAAATTTGATACTTCTTAAATTTTCTTATGCTGACGTTTTTATATTTATTTCTAGATTTTTCAAATTTTCTTAAAATCAAATTTAGTTGATATAATTTTTTTAAACTAATGGAAAAAGCATTAGTTATCGTTAATTCTGATGACTTCTAATAAAAAAAAGTTTTACCATAAATATATTTAATTAATTTTCAACTCTTAAATATTAAAAAAAATAGTGAAAATCTGACTTTGTCTAAAACAAAAACTTTTAATAAAGAGCAAAAAGTTCAAACAATATTTCTAAGGTCTTTCACACTTTTAATATATTATAACTATAGATTATAGATTATGAATATTAAGTTAAATATTTAATATATATATATATATATATATATATATATATATATATATATATATATATATATATATATATAAATTGAAATAGTACAGAGAAAATCACCTATTGCTTTTATCAGAAGATAATTTTTATTTTTAAAAAAGGTGCGTCTTCAAAAACGCTCTCCAGGTGCAGCTAGCTAACGTGCCCCAGCCATGGGCAGGAGGCTGACGAACACGACCCTAGCTAGAAAATCGACGATGAAGGCTCCAATACAGGGATCGAAGCTGGGTACAGGTGGAAGTGGACTATCAAATAGTGGAGTTGGACTATCAAATAGTGGATTTTGTGCAAAAGGCAATAAAACAGTAGCAGGGTTAAAAGGCCAAGTAGAGACAGGGGCACGAACTCCGGTGAAGGTATCTGAACCAACATCGGCAAAGGCGCGGGTACAAGAATGGTCGACTTGTATCAACACAGATGGGACGAAGAGCTCTTGGGCGGATGAAGTAGATATTGCAGAAGCTCAATCTAGTGGGACTATTGGGGGAAAACCTCCAGAGGTACAATCGATATGGAAGGATTATGACATCTTGAAGTTAACAAATACAGAATTTAAACTTGAATATATTGATCTAGAACAAGTGGGCAACCAGTTGATAGGTGATATTGACTCGGAGGATATCGAAATGGAGGTGGAATACTGGAAAAATGCACTGGCTTGTTATGTCCTTGGGGCTCATCCCCCTTTTTCGATCTTGAATGGATTTATTCAAAGTATTTGGGGGTAATATGGATTAAACAAGATAGCAATGATGAAGAATGGAATGGTGTTAATAAGATTTGACAATAAGGAAGGCAAAATGGAAGCACTACAGGGAGGAATCTACTACTTCGACAATAAACCATTTATTGTCAAGGTCTCTCCTGAGATGGAGTTCTCAAAAGATAAGTTATTGACAGTGCCGATTTGGATTAAATTACCAGGGCTGAACTTTAAATACTGGAGCCCCAAAGGCTTGAGTGAAATTAGAAGTTTAGTAGGTCGGCCACTCATGGTGGATAAGTCTATGAGAAGAAAATGGGCTTAAGTTTTGCTTAGGGTGTGCATCGGTCGGTTTGGTTCGGTTTATCGGTTTTTAAATATATAAAATCAATAACCAACCAATAAAATATTTTCTTATCGGTTTCGATTTATTGATTTTTGGTCCTTAACGGTTCGATTTTCGGTTTAACCAATAAGAAAATACTTATAAAATAGAAATAATAATAACTAACATAAAAAAAGTGAAGTCTTAATTACCGCCGAAACCTACGCAATGCATTTTAGTTTACAAGAATCTTCAAACTTGAATTGAATGTTAGTTAGGGAAAAAATTGAATCCTAATTGTTGGAAGCTATAAATGCTTCAAACTTTTTATTACGATAATAACCGAACTTTATATTGTGTCTTTGTTGCCCTGAATAGGTTAATACTTTGTGAATCACTGAGTTATGAATTAGTAGTGCATATAATCTAAATACATACACATATCTCTCTCTATAGATAGATAGATAAAGAGAGAGATTAAATATATAACATAAATAAGGATAAAATAATAACTTAGTGTATCCTTACTGGGTTATCGGTTAAACCGATAACCCAATAAGCTAAAATCGATACCGAACTGTTTACCCAATAAATTTTTTTTATAAAACCAATAAAAAATCGTTAACCCGATAACCCAATAATATTTTTATCGATTCGGTTTATCGGTCAGTTCGGTCTTTGCACAATCCTAGTTTTGGTAGAATATTGGTTGAGGTAAATGGGGGGGAGGGGGTGATTTACCAGATGACGTGTTGTTCAAAAATGAGAAGGGTAGAGTAATGGTACAGAAAGTTACATATGATTGGAAACCATCAATTTGTGAACATTGTCATAAATATGGGCATGAGAAGGAAGCATGTAGGAGACTACAGCCTAAACCGGTGCCCAAGCAGGACCAGAATCCCAAGCCAGTTCCTCAGGTTGTTGATATGAAGGAGCCAGGAGAATTGGAGCCTGTTAAACAACAAGGTGCAGCATGGAAGAGAAGTTACAGGTCAGTGGACAATGCTCCTTCTACATCTATTGTGCCTACTACTAATAGTTTTGCAATGCTAGACAAAATGGAGGTGTCAATAGGTGAATCTAAAGGGTGACAAAAAGGAAAAGGAGTGAGAATTGCCCATGAGGGGCATGGTTAGTCTCTTATGTTGAAATGTGCGAGGCTTGAATGGCCTCTCAAAGCAGAAGGAAGCTAAATTCCACTGTAATCATCTTGAAGTTCAATTAATTGGATTGCTTGAGACTAGAATAAAGAACAACAGCCTAGAAAGAATTGTTGCTAGCATGTTTGAGGGGTAGAAGTATTGCTCTAACCATGATTCTCATTATAATGGGAGAATATGAGTTATTTGGAGAGAGGATATATGTAGTGTAACTAAATGCAGTGAAATAGACCAAGCTATCACTTGACTGGTCAAGCATATACCATTACAAAAAGATTTCCATGTAACCTTTGTTTATTGTCACAATACTAGAGAAGATAAAACTAGATTGTGGAGTTATTTGACTAGTAAGAGAAGTATGATCCAATTACCATGGTTGATATTGGGTGATTATAATTCTATCTTGAATAGTAATGACAGAATTGGTGGTAATCCAGTGTCCATGGTAGAAGTGGCCGATTTTCAGACTTGTCTTACAATAACTGAACTAGAAAAGCTGGCTAATGGAATGATAAGGGGGAAAACAACATAGGATTCTCGAAGATAGACTGGCCTTGGTAAATGGTGAATGACTCGATGACATGCCGGATTGTAGGGCACTTCTTTGGAAGAATGAGTGAGTGATCACCCACTTATACATGTGAAATTGGAATGGGTCCAACCAAGAAGAAAAACAGTGTTTAAGTACTACAACATATAGAGCACTCATTCCAGCTATACTTCAGTGGTACAGGAGGGATGACACATACAACTACAGGGGTGCAATATGTTTAGAGTGGTCACTAAGTTGAAGAGGTTGAAACCTAAATTGAGAAGCCTGCATAATAGTTATTTCAAAAATATTATGAATGAGGTAAGCGAAGCAAGAAGAAAGTTACTGGATGCCCAAGCAAAATTGCAATAGATCCTTTATGTCTGCAACTATAGGAAAAGGATAAGGTAGCTGCCAGAATATTTAAAAGAGTCAGTTATGTAGCATAAAATGACTTTAGCACAATGAAGTAAGAAAGAGAGGTTGTGACAAACTATCACTCAATTGCAAGGTGAGGATATGCAGATGTGTACTCAGCAAGGTGAAATTGTGGATATATTATTGAAGTACTATAAGAATCTGTTGGGAGAAAAGAAGAATGCTCATAGAAGTCTCGTCTCAAATGTATTTTTGAATGCCGGACATATATTGACTGTAGAGCAACAAATGAAAGGAAAATCAAGAAAGCCTTTATAAATTACTTGAATGATTCAAAACAAAAAAATCATTTTAGTTTTAAAATTCCAGGTAAGCGGTACTTATTAATACTCTTGAAAGGTTATTAAGGCACCAAAAGTATCTGCTAACTTACGGTTATCCAGACTATTTGAAAATGATTCTTTTGACTAACTTTAAAAAAAATAATTAATTATTGAAAAGAAAATTGATTCAGAAAATATTTTTTGAGGTTTATGCAAAGTCAATTTTTTAACGACTTATTAGTAGGGGATTTAACTAGTTCGAAGGAGCATATAACAAATAAACATAGAAAAAGGAAAAAGGGGAGAAATAAGTGATTTAGGCTCTTAAGCCCAAATCATCAACCTTGTCCTAATTTAACTGGGATTTCGGCCCATCTTCACCTATCCTAATCTAAATATTGAGTTTTGACCCATAACCTATTCTAAACTATCTTTTTGGACCTTTGGGGCCCAAAATCTATTTCACCTATATTTGATTACAACTTTGGCTCTGAGGCCCAAATGAATGAATAAATAAATGATTAAATGAATAAATAAAAATAAGAAAATGATAAAAATTGACTTTTCAAGTCTCTTAGCGACCTCATCAATGAGTTTTGACCTGTTTTTCCTTCTTCGTCTATCTTCTTACACCCGCACATCATATAATCGACTTTTGAACTTAATCTTCAAAGAGGTAGGCCTCATTGGACCATTACGACATGCAAGGGGGAAAGGAGTCTATTTGGACTCCAAAGCAGATTCATGCAAAGAAAAAGATGCGGGAATTAATACGTATTTGAAAATTTTACACTTAATAGATAAATGATGAAATGAAAAAATAGCATTCTCAAGAATAAAGAAATAGTAAATTGCGATATCAAAACAAATCGAATTATCCAACGAAAAGAAAATTAACTCATATAACAGAAAAGAAGGTGGAGGTTAACTTTTAAGAAAAGGAATCCTTAAACTCCAACTAAGGCGACATTAACAATGATTCATACGTCCAAATTATGGCCAACTTTAGGAAAAACATGTAACAACCTATGGTTTATCTTTCTAAGACATCGTTGATTCTCTTTTAATATTATGAATCAAAGAGAGACACGAATCAAGTCTTTACACACACGAAGAGCACATATAACAATCCAAAGGGAATAAGAAAATTAGAATAAAGTTTAGCATCTCTAATAGTGAAATATCATTAAACAATCATACTATGCATGACTCAAAAATATTTAAATAATTCTATTTGGCCACAAAATTTAAATTTACTCATCATTTTGACAAAACAACATGCGCACAAAAAAGGAATAAACATCTTGGATGGAAAATAAAGCCAGCACTTCATCTCTCATATGAGGATTTTGAAATCCATTAAAATAATTAGCAAGCAAATGATAAGTTCTTGACTTAATCAATTACTATTTTATTAAGGCGAAGCAAACAATAGTAATTATTTTTTCAACATAAAAGAAACAACTTTACATGCTAAAACAAACATATCCACCAACAATGAATTTAAACTAGGCATGAGTAAGTTTTTTAAGCAAATATCAAATCTTTATCCATAATAATCAAAGAATAAAGCCAAAAGACAAAACAATCAATATTAACTATTCTTTTCAACATAAAGGAAATAACTTTACATGCCAAAAACAAACATGTCCGCCAACAATAAATTTAAATAAGGTATGAGTACGTTTTTTAACCAAAGATTGAAACTTTATCCATAATAATCAACGAATAAAGCCAAAGAAACACATTCAATTATTGCTAGCACATTTTTATACCATGAACATGAAAACAACCATAATATCGATACCACAAGGTTCTATGGACTTCAAGATCGTCTAACAGCAAACAGTCCCAGCAAATAAAATTATAACTACAAACTATGAAGGAGATGAAAAAGAAAATAATAGTAAAACTAAAAAGGAAAAGATGTGTTTACCTTTTTTGAGGCAGCAAAATGAGACTTTAAGCTTTGTTCGGAGTCTTGATCACCACCAAAAAATAATCTTTTGAGAACCCCGATTAGACAACCGCTTAAAAATTTTTACTAAAGAATTTTTTTTTAACTATTTGCTCAAATTTGTTTTTTCACTCTTTTAGACTTTTAGACCTTCTCTCTACCAAAATAGTGGTAGTATTTATAGGAAAGAATGAGAATCCAATTCTATTAATCCACCAATGTGGGAGAAAGTATCAAGAATTTTTTTTTTTAATTTTAAAATTGAAGATAAAGTGGGAGAAAATTGTACAATGTAGTACAATTTTTGAATTTCAAAATTGAATAAAAGACATGGTTGAGGGGGAATTGTACAATGTAGTATAATTTTTGAATTTCAAAATTGAAAAAAGGACAAGGTTGAGGGAAAATTTTATAATGTAGTATGAATTTTGAATTTCAAAATTTAAATTTGGAAAAAGGATAAGGTTGAGGGGGAATTTTACAATGCAGTGCAATTTTTGAATTTTAATATTGAAAAAAGGACAAGGTTGAGGGAAATTGTACAATGTAGTATAATTTTTGAATTTCAAAATTTGAAAAAGGACAAAGTTGAGGGAAAATTGTACAATCTAGTACAAGTTTTGAATTTTGGGTTTTGAAATTATTTTTGGTGGGAATTGGGTAGAAGTTATGAGAGTTTTTGGAAATTTTGAGGTTATTTAAAATATAATCTCAATTGGGATTTAAAATTTATCCAAATTTATTTAATTTTGACCAAATTAAAAATCAGTTGACGGATTGCATTGCAATTATGACCAATTTGATTTCAATTATAGCCAAATTTAATAGATTGACTAAATAAAATTGAAATTCGATACGAATTAATACTTCCTTTAATCTCGAGATTCTTGATTTAATAAAATTAAACACATATTTATCCAAATAAATTATTTTTCAAAGTAAATTATATTTAATCAAGACTTTATCCGTTCAAAATAATTTTCAAGCTTATCTCCGTAAAAGCTCAAATTCTGATAAAAATATTTATTCAAGTAACAAAATTTATACCATTTTGTATATGTGAATACGAAAATGTATAATCGTCACTTAAATGACAAAATTAACCTAAATAAATATTTTAGAGCACATTTATCTAGATGAAATAAATATTTTAATTTTATTAAAAATTTTAAAAAACTCAGGGTTTGATTTAGTCGTGGAGGACAAAAATTAGGTGTCAATAATAGCTATAGTAGCGATTTTTTCAGAGACTCATGGCATATTGTGGGGGAAGAGGTTACAGAGGCAGTGCTCGACTTTCTTCAAAATGGGCAACTACTTCAACAACTAAATGCAACAGTGATAACTTTGATACCAAAGACAAGCAGTCCTGAAAATGCAAGTCAATTTTGGCCGATCTGATGCTGCAATGTGGTTTACAAGTGTACTTCTAAGATACTTTGTACAAGATTAAATATGGTACTATTAGACTTACCAAGTGTAACTCAGGCTGCTTTTGTCAAAGAGAGATCTCTAATTCAAAATGTGCTAATTTGTCATGATTTGTTGAGACACTATAGAAGGAAAACTTCCCCAAGGTATTTAATGAAGATAGATTTGTGAAAGGCATATGATATGGTGAGTTGGGACTTCCTAGAGAAACTATTCCCTGGCCTTGGCTTTCCGAAATAGTTTTTCCACTTCGTGATGACTTGTGTGACTACAACTAAATTTTCTCAATTGAGAGAATCATGGATATTTTGAAGGGAATATGGGGTTGAGACAAGGGGACCCTATATCCCTCCTGCTGTTTGTCTTAGTTATGGAGTGTTTGATTAGAATCCTCCAAAAGATGAGTGATCTACCAAATTTCAAGTTGTATCCAATGTGTAAAAAGCTGAACTGACCCACTTGACATTTGCGAATGATTTGATGCTGTTTTGCAAGGGTAATGGAGCTTCTGTGTAAAGGATGTTGGAGGCACTACATCATTTCTCCTGAGCTACTAGACTTGAGGCTAATATTGAGAAGTCTAACATTTATATGGCTGGAATGAATTATGCTACTAAGGTAAAACTATTAAACATTACTGGTTCTGTAGAGGGGACTCTTCCTATAAAATATTTATGTTTTTCACTCTCTCCAGAGAAGTGGAATAAGTTGGAATGCCATCAATTAAGCCAGAAGATTACAAACAAGATCAAAGCAATGTCAACAAGGCACTTATCGTATGCTGGGAAGCTGCAGATCATCAACTCAGTTTTGTTTTCATTGCATAACTTTTGGGGGGCTGTGTTTTTACTCCCTAAGAGTGTGATAAAGGATGTGGAGAGATTTCTTATGGGGGAGTACCGTGGAGAAGAAGAAAATATCATTAGTGTCCTGGGAAAAGATATGTAGGCCTAAACATAAAGGAGGTCTGAACATCAAGCATTGCAACCATTGGAATATAGCCTCAGTTGGTAAACTTATATGGATGCTGATAAATCGTTAATCTGACAACTTACTAGCATCCTTTAAGCCTAAATTATCATGCTTTTGCATTGATTCGTTGTTACTTTCTTACTTAATGCTCATTTTTGTAGGTAAAAGCAAAATGAGAAGATGAGCAAGAAACTTGATAAAGATGAGCTAAAGGAGAAGGTGAAAGAGAAGAAATATGAGCAAAAAGAACAAAAGCTAAATTTGTAGGCCCAGGAGTCGACCCTCAGTTACCGTGATCGCGGCCTGAGGATCACGATTGTGATCAGTCAACAAGTCAAGCAAAGTGCGATCATAATATGACTATCGCGATCGCGGTAGAGCGAAAAAGTTTCAAGAGTATTTTTGTAATGTTTGGCAAATGCGAAATTGAGGCTTAAATAGAGGTTTTTAATTCATTTTTCATCCCATCTTTTATCTTGCCCTACCTATCCATTCTTAGTCTTAGGGTTTTGTAATCTCTTAAAGCTTGGAGCTTCAACCTTAAACTGATACTAATTTGAGGCAAGAATTAATTAGAGGAACTCCAAAGTGTAGATTTGGCTTCTCCCATTGAAGATTCATTTGAGTTTAACGTGTGGTTTGTCCTATATTTATTTTTCATGAATAACTTTGATGGAAATATTGATATATTTGTGTTCATTATCTTTATGATTTTCTAGATCTACCTCTTGGGGTTTTGCTTGATTAGGATGCAAGTGTGTGTGGGTTATGATTGTAGCTCAAATTCTTAGTTAATATTGTTGGGTTTCACAAATGTTCGATTATAGAATGAAATTGAGAAAGGCTAGACAGTGTAGAGGATTGATTAACAGAATTTGTAACTAGAACTTGGAGGTCTATTAGCTCTAAGTACCACTATGGTATATTAGCTATGGATGCTCTTTAGGTGTACTTTTGAAGTTGTTGGCATGGTAATTTTCACCGTTGCTTGCCAAAAAAATTAGTATAATTTAATTAAATTAATCATAAAAACTAAAAGTATATGTCATAAAATTGAATGTTTGGCAAATAAATTAATATTATAAATATAATGTCATAAAATTATTAAAATATTTGACCAAAATATAATCTATCAATCCTTACTAAAAATGAATAACTTGCAATGTGAAATATCAAGTCAATATTAGTAAAATAAATAAACTGAAACTAAAAATATAATACAAGTTCAAAATTCAAACAAAAAAGTTAACATCATACTCTTGTGTCAATTTCAACATAACGTACATAAATTTTTAAAAAAGAAAATGTAAATCTATAACCTTATTCAACAATGAATTCTATTTTAGTTTAACAATTAGAATACTAACAAAATAATGCTAAATAAAGAATTAAACATAAAAAAATAGATAATATGAATAATTGCATGAACAAAAAATAAAGGTTGGAAAATATAGAAGGAAATGAAATATAAATAATATAAAATAAAAAACATATTTTTTAAAAATAAATTTTTAAAAGTAAAAATAAAAAAGAATTTAAAATAATAGAAATAAAAAAATAAAAAAATAAAAATAGAAATAAAAGAAAGAAATTAAAAAGTAACCAGTTTGTAATCACATCATGTAATTACTAGAAATTCACAGCTCTCCCTGTAAATTAGAGAATATAATTATTCTCTATCAATTACATTCAATTACTTGACCAATAAAATATGTCAAACGATATAGTTACATGAGGGTTTGGGTCACAGGTGACAAAAGAGTTTTAAAATTAGGTGTATGTGATACAAATCTTAATTATTAGTTGGAGGTGACAATTACTTTATTATGGATTAAGAAAGCTGGGGAAGTTTGAAAATAACTCACAAGTTTTTAAATTTACACTTTGATCCCAATATTTACCTAAAATAATGAAAAACTAAGGGAAAAAGATTTCTTTCTCTCTCTTCTCATCCATTATTGTTTTCTCCCTCTTAGTGATTTTTGTTGTTCATTGTTTCTACTGCTTTATTCATCATCTTCTGCTTCATTATCATCATCTTCTACTTCATTATCATCTTCATCTTTTTTTTGTCGACCATTTGTTGTGGTTGTTGTTATTGATATAGCGCTACTGCTGCGATCTGACCAATTTCTCAGGTCAAATTTTGTTTACTACATCACTTTCCACTTTGGCATTACTTCATAGGTGACTTTGGTAAGTAAAATTATGATTTTTATTCGTATTTATCATCTGGGTACACTTATATTTTCCAACAATGGATAGAACCCCGATCATAAATCCAGCATAAGTGCCTACAATTTAAACAAATCAATCATCTGGTGCATCAGATGAGTAATTTGTTGCATCAGAAGATTTATTTGTTGTATCAGACTATTTATCTATTGCATCAGAAGATTTATCTGTTGCATCAAACGTATTATCTGTTGTATCAGACTTATTATCTATTGCATCAGAATGTTTATCTGTTGCAACGAATGGTTAATCTGTTTGGAACAACACAAATCAGCCCCTGCCATAAACCCAATAGATAACCAATATGTTTCAACTCTTGCTATTGCTACTGGATTCAAAATTATTCCTTACATCCAATTACCCGTCCCAAATTTCCTAATTCGATTTCTCATTTTACATGTCTTTTTCATTAATCAAGAAAATATTAAAAAAAATTCATGTTTTACCCTTTGCATTAATCACTTTTTCTTCAAATTAAAATGGAAACATCATTTAATACGGGGACTATATGCCGACCGACATTAAAAGCTTTCTTCTCTTATAAAATTTCGATTGAATAGCAAATAATGGTTATTTCAAACACGTCTACTGTCCCACCAACTGATCAATGGGTTATGGTAAACTAGACATGTTATTAAATATTTTTCTTAATCAATGTGACATCTCAATTTGGGACGGGTAATTTGAGACGGAAGGAGTACGAATTAAAACGTCATAGCCAAGCAACAAACTAGTCATCTGTTTAAGCAGACTATTTATCTGTTGCATCAGACTTCTTATCTGTCGTAACATGAGTAATCTGTTTTGAACAACATATCAGTCCCTGCCACAAACCCAACAGATAAATCTTGCTATTGCTACTGGATTCTAAATTATTCTTTTTTAAGTCAAATCATCGACATGTTTGTTGAGAAGATAATAGACAGAATGAAAATTAAATATGAATTAAAACGTCAAAGATCAAACATAATTTTTTATTAAACAAAAACAAATAAAAATTCATTTAATAGACTAAAAGAAAAATAATAATCTAATTATTATTATTATTATTATTATTATTATTATTATTATTATTATTATTATTATCATCATCATTGCCAGCCGACCAATCTTCAATCGGAAGTAGCAAGGCCCTCCTCAGCCTGCGTATCTCGTGGAGCATTCTTGCTCTAACTCGTACTAGTTTTCATTGCAGGTCACAAACTTGATTCCGAAGTTCATGCACGGCGTCTTGCAGAAAAGCAACGTCCCACACTGGGTCAGCCATAATCTTCTAGAGTGTAATATGAAAGACGAGATGCAATAAATAAATAGAGTGTAGTTGAATGGACGATTGAGTAAGGAAGGACCTATTTATAGAGGACTGAATTTGAATGAGAGGCAAAAAGGCGCGACTATTCACCTCCATTCATTAATTATATTTTTGATTAAATTAAGAAAATAAATATTGTGATAAGTCATGACTTTTTAGATTATTATTATTAATTAGTTCTTTCGAAGAACCTTTTTTATTGAGTTGTGGCAACAGATCTATATCTGTTGCATCAGATAACACATCTGTGACAACAAATATATCATCTGTTGCAACAAATATAAAATATATTGCATCAGATAACCTATCTTTTGCAACATATAATCTAACTGTTCACCTCTATTTATTAATTACATTATTGATTAATGTGAAAAGTAATGACTTAATTAAATTAAGAAATATTGTGATAAGCCATGACTTTTCAGATTATTATTATTAATTAGTTCTTTCCAAGAACCGTTTTTATTGAGTTGTGACAATAAATTCGATATCGGTTGCATCAGCTAAATCATCTGTGACAACAGATATATTATTTGTTGCAACAATAGTGAACCTGTTGCATCAGATAATATATTTGTTGCAACATATAATCTACTTTTAAAAAAAAAACTATCATCATATCATTAATCCAAATTTTCTTACTTTTTTATTTTATAAATGAAAAATACCTTTTCAAATTCTTTAATAAAATAATAACTATTTTTATTTTCTGGCAACAGATTGTATATCTGTTGAATCTGATAAACCATCAGTTGCAACAGATATACCATCTGTAGCAACAAATAGATGTTCTATATTAATATCTTTTTTGATTTCTTCTAACAGCTGATACATCAGTCGCAACAGATGGAGAATTTGATGCATCAACAACACTGATGAATGTATGCGTTTGTGTTTTAGACAAAAATTCACGACCTAACACATGCGCTAAAATAAAAAATATTACCTAATTATTATTACTACTATTATTATTATTGTCAATCGGATATTTTTCATCCGACAACCTTGCTTTGAAGTCAGTCAAATCTCTCTGGAGTTCATCAAACTGCCTTTGAAGTTCACGCAAGGACTCGATATGAATATTCTTGTACGAATCTGGATCATCCATAGTTGTAAGGAGGGACCTATTTATAAATTATTGTATCTCAGAAAGATAAGAAAATTGCTTTAAAATAAATCTAACAGATGGGTAATCTGTTGCAAAATATATTCTTTATGTTAGATAACTTACAACATACTGGAAATCTTTTGCAATAGATGTATATATCTTTTTGATTTCTCCAATAGATACATCATATGTTGCAACAGGTTGATCATCTGTCGTATCAGATATCTCCAATTGTTTGACGATATAAACAGATGTATCATCTGTTGCAACTAGCTAGTCATCTGTTTATTCAATTTAATCCATAGATGGGATAGGAAGAATAAGGTGCGTGCAGATGGATCCACTATCATACGTGTGAGAGTTAAGTATATATTACTGATAAGGTCACCGGGACAACACACGCAAAGTATAATGTTTTTCTGAATGCAATTTTTAACCGATTAGGCATTGATCATTCAAATAAGATCCTGCATTGTATCGTTAAGTTTGATGGGTTCGAAATTGATAAGGATGAGGACCTCATGAAGATGGTACAAATACCCTATTATGAATTACTGACGGTTGTTGCTCGTGTTTATGCGTGTTAAGTTTTGAGAAGGGATCAATATTTTTCGTCACTGCAGAGAAGCAATAACGATGGGACTTAACTTTAAGTGTGCATTGAACCCTTAGAGGGCCCTCAAAGCCTCGCACTGCATCAAATAAGAACGAAAAACCAATAGAAATTCCCCTGGCTAAAATTTATATGGTTGGGTTGCTCACTCGGGGTGATGATTATATGCCAGAAGGTACGGTAGGAGAATGTCTTCGAGGGAAAATAGGTGGTTGATGAAAGTCTATATCATCTGAGAGCTAATTGAAGAAGAGACATAGGGTAGAAAGTAACTTCTAATGAATCTGACCGATGGAATTATCTTAAAAGATGCGAAATTTGAATCAAGTGTAAATATGAAAGTGTATCCGGAAATATAATTTCGTCTGTTGTCTCTCTGAAAGAAAGATAATTCAAATGGACACTTTGCGATGGAGCTGCGTGGTCGGGATTATCATCTAGATAAAAAATAGGAGAAGACCAACAAAGCAGCCTCACGGGCATCGAGGGTTGAAATGATGTACAACAAGTCTAGAAAACTTACGCCAACAACAACTGCAGTTAAAATAAGGAATCTAAGTGAAGGCAGTAATTTCTGAATTTTAAATTTCATCCTATGCCTTCTTGTTTGTGTTTTCGATTAGGTCCACTGTCGTTGAACTGATCGGAAACACAAACGAGATTGAAAGGAAAATAGAGTATCATTGCTTCCTTAGCAATATGGTTATAATTGATTATGTTTTATTGCCTTAGTATGCTTTCAACATTCCTTAGAGAAGATCAGATGTTTGTTGTAGTATGTGAATCCCGATAATTTTCAAGCTTGCCTCCAGCTTGCTGATTCTGTATTCAAGCTGGTCGTTGCCATCTTTGAAGTTGGTAAGGAGTTTCTCATCTTTTGTGAGCTCGATCAGGAACACTACCTTCAAAGTTGTGGCATTCTACAAGCCCTTCATAAAACTTTCTTCAGAAGCTTAAAGGATACATGAAGGGTCACTGTATTTGTTTTAGGTCAAAATGTGTTGATGCACGTTGAAGATGTGGTCCTAACAGTTGAACAACACACTTTTATCGAGCGTTACTCCATGAATCTTGCTTAACCAATTTGATAAATTAATAAGAAAGGAGTTACGTAGCGTGTGATCTAAACTGACTCTACCAAGCCTGTCAAACGTTACATAAATCCAAGCTCATTACCCTATCAAAAAATATGACCGAGTTAGTATACAAATCAAACAAGTTCAATCTGTCAGCCTTTCTGCTATTCGTTCTTCTCCAATATAGATGACAAGATATCTGCTATGCAAAAGTCTACACCATCACCAGACATGCTTGCCAGGGAGCAATTCTTCAGAAGCCATCAACAGATAACTTCTGAAGAATTGCTCCTACGCAAGCATGTCTGACGACGGTGTAGACTTTTGAATAGAAGATATCTTGTCATCTAAATTGGAGAAGAGCGATTAGTAGAAAAACTGAGAGATTGAGCTCGTTTGATTTGTGCACTAACTCGGTCATATTTTTTTAATAGGTTAATGAGCTTGGAGTTACGTAATGTTTGATAGGCTTGGTAGAGCCAGTTTAGATCACACGCTACGTAACTCCATGCTTACTAATTTATCAAATTAGTTGAGCAAGATGCATTGAGCAACGCTCGATAAAATTATGTTGTTAAACTATTGGGACCATAGCTTCAACGTGCATCAACATATTTTGACCTAAAACAAACACAGCGACCCTCCATGTATCCTTTAAGGCTTCTGAAGAAAGTGTTCTGAAGGGCTTCTAGAATGCCACAACTTTGAAGGTAGTGTTCCTAATCGAGCTCACAAGAGATGAGAAACTCCTTACCAACTTTGAAGACGACAACGACCAGCTTGAATACAGAATCAGCAAGCTGGAGGCAAGCTTGAAAATTATCAAGATTCACATACTACAGCAAACATCTGATCTTCTCCAAGGAATGTTGAAAGCATGCTAAGGCAAGAAAACACAATCAATTATAACCATATTGCTAAGGAAGCAATGATACTCAATTTGCCTTTCAATCTCATTTGTGGTTCCGATCAAGTCAATGGCAGTGGACCTGATCAAATAAGAAGGCATTGGATGAAATTTAAAATTTAAAAATTATCGCCTTCTCTTTGATTCCTTAGTTTAACTACAGTTGTTGTTGGCATAAGTTTTCTATACATGTTGTACATCATTTCAACCCTCGATGCCCGTGAGGCTACTTTGTTGGTCTTCTCTTATTTTTTATCTAGGTGATAATCCCGACCACGCAGCTCCCTAGCAAAGTGTCCATCTGAATTATTTTTCTTTCACAGAGACAATAAATGAAATTACATTATTGGATACACTTTCATATTTGCCCTTGATTCAGATTTCGCATCTGTTAAGATAATTCCATCGGCCAGATTTGCTAGAAGTTACTTTCTACCCTATGTCTCTTCTTCAATTAGCTCTGAGATGATATAGTCTTTCATCAACCACCCATTTTCCCTCGAAGGTATTCTCCTACCGCACCTTCTGGCATATAATCATCACCCCGAGCGAGCAACCCAACTATATAAATTTGGGCTAGGGCAATAACTATATTGGTTTTCTATTTTTGTTAGATGCAGTGCTAAGCTTTGAAGGTCCTCTAAGGGTCCAATGCACCCTAAAAGTTAGTCCAATCTCTATTGAATCTCTTTATAATGACACCAAAACTAGATCCCTTCACAATGCTTGACAAATAAATATGATCAACAACCGACATTAAATCTTAACAGGGTATCAGAACCATATTCATGGTCCCTCAGCCTTATCAGTTCGGACCTACCAAACTTAACTGTAAAATTACAGACATCTTGTTTGAATGATCTATGACAAATCAGTAAAAATAACATTCACAAAATTAGTGCACTCTATGTGTGTTTCCACGATAACATTATTAGTAATACATACCTCCCACATATGATGTAGTTCTATCTATATGCAACTTACTCTTTCGAACCCATCTTTACTGCAGCCTCTTATGATGATTCGACAAAAGTTGATCAACTGTCAGTTCCATATATCTACAAAAAAGAGGAAAAAATTGATGTCACATAAAGAATATTATCTATCTGTTGCAACAGATGTAGAGTCTGTTGCATCAGATGTGGAGTCTGTTGCAACAGATATGGAGTCTGTTGCAACAGATGTGAAGTCTGATAGAATACATCAAACCATCCTTTCTGGTGGTTTGATTTGTTCCAACAGTTTCTCCATCTGTTGTAATATCAACAACAAAATAAACTATAAATAAAAAATATCAACAACAAAGAAACAACAACATTTGTTCCAACAACATCATCAACAACAAAGAAGCAACATCCTTTGTTCTAGAACCATCAACACCACCACACCACAAGTTCCAAAAATGGCAACCCCACCAACAACATCAATAACTGTATCAACAATAAAGAAAAAAATAAAATACATACAAAAAATGATACTACCAACAAGGCTTTTAAACTTCTCCCAACAAATGACTTTTTTCGCATATTGTAATAAAAATTCTCAGTTTGTTTATTTAACACTTAAAAGTTCCTTCAATTTTTTTTAATAAATATGATATGGGTAAATAGTAATTAAATAAAAAAACAGAAGTAAATAACTTACAAAGAAGAAGAAGAGAATGAAAGATCAATAATGAACCATACCTTAATGTCAAAAGGGGATCAAAACAACAATTTCAGTCGAGGAAAGATATGGATCGGTTTAGATCCGAAAGGATCTTTATAAGAAGAGAAGAGAAAAGAGACAAAAAAGGATGTGACCCTAAAAAAGAGAGAAAGAAAAAAATAAGAGTTGAATAAAATAAACTGCAGTTGAAGAAAGAGATGAGATAATTTCTATAGATGTATTGTGTACGTAGACGTGGGGGTTTTCAATATTCATTAATTAATATTCATTAATTTCATTAATAGTTTGAGGGGCACAAGGAAGACTAAGACTAGTGACATTGAAAAGACAAGCCAAAACTGCTCAATGAACTCACTTTTGAGATATTCAAGAAATATTTTTTACCGCCTTTAGTAGTAAGTACTACTACTTGATATTATCTACTCGGACCAGAAGCTTGCTTTAAAATTAAAAGAGAAAAAGAGATTTTCAAACAGATATGTCATCTGTTGCAACATGTATAAATATCTGTTTAGAAATCCGAATAGCTCTGTCATTTGTTACAACAAATATCAATATTTGTTTAAAAAACCCAACAACTCAGTCATCTGTGACAACAGATGAAAATTTCCATTTGATAATTAATTAAATTAGATATGTCATCTGTTGCAACAGATATAAATATCTGTTTAAAAATTTCCAATATCCCAGTCATCTGTCACAACAGATGCAAATGTCTATTTGATAATTAAAATGATATATCATCTGTTGCAACAAATATGAATATCTGTTTGAAAATTTTCAACAGCTCAGTCGTTTGTTGCAACAAATTTCATTACAATTGATTTAGGTGGAACTAGGGATGAATGAATGAGCTCACAGGGTCAACTACAAATCCAATCGAGTCTTTGCAATTGCATGGCGTTGGTATTACGTTCATCCCAACCCGAGTCATCGATCGATCACTCTAAGTTGAAATGAGTTCTCATCAACTTAATGTTAGGATAGTGATAGTACCTAAGTTGATTTAGGTGGAACTAGAGATGAATGAATGATCTCACAGGGTCAACTATAAATCCAATCGAGTCTTTGCAATTGCATGGCGTTGGTATTGCGTTCATCCAGACCCGAGTCGTCGATCGATCACTCTGAGTTGAAATGAGTTCTCATCAACTCAATATTTTAAAAACTATATCTTTTAAATTTTTTAAGATTAATTAAGATCAATTCAGACCAAATTAGCAATTTCAAAACTTGTCATTCTTTTCCAAAATTACAAATTAACCCATACAAATCATCCATTTGCGTGAAAAACTTTTTATTTCAAATCTGAAGTTCTCTCTCTTCTCTCTCTCTCTCTCTCGGGGTCTCCTCCCTCTCTCAATAATACAAACAACAACTACTCAACATATTGCTCAACCCTTTAAAATATGTCGATTTTCTTCCCATTGACGACCACATATAGTTGTTTTTTTCGACTTCATTCCCACCTGTGTCCGTCGTTTTCTTTGTCTTCGCAGGTAATAAAGTTTGAGAAGAGTTTTAGATTTGTTCTTTATTCTAAAAAATAGGGATTTTTAGTTAATGATGAAAAAGAAGACTTTTAGTTGTATCATCTTCGAGAATGGATTAACAATTTTGAATTTTGATGCTAAAAAACTAGGAAGCACCCGAGAAAACCCTAGTTTTTCTCTGTGTTTTGTTGACTGTCGTGGTATTATTGGATGGTGTTTGTGGTGTTGTTGGTGGCTGTTGTTTGTGGTGTTGGTATTTGTGTTTTTTGGCGGTGGTGTCAGTGGTCTTGGTGTTGGTATTGGTATTGGTATTGGTATTGGTATTGGTGACATTGGTGGTGGTTTTGATGGCATTGGTGGTGGCATTGGTTGTAGTGGTGGTGGTCCATCTGTTGCAATGGGTGGAAGATCGAAGAAGCTGAGAAGAAGTTATCACTTAAGAGTATTATGAAGAAGGAAAATATAGATAGACTTTTTAAGAAGAGCTGATTTGCATACTTTCTTGAGTTGTCTAAGGCCCGCCCTCTCCATTTCCCAATGATCATGGTATATGGCCTTCTCAAATGCAGGATCAAGTATGCGGGGGATGATGGAGGTCCGAATGAGGGAGGAAAAAAGATGGATGAAGTCTGAATCAACTACTGTGGCATGCCAATTTGTTTTGGATTAAAAGAGTTTGCCATAGTGACGGTCTTGAGATGCGATCGTCCAGAAGAACCTCTCATCAAGAAAACACCCCACAAAGGGTCCAATAAACGCAAGGTAAAAAAAGATGGGTTGTTGGGCATTGTTGGACCTAGCTACGAAGTGGAGGATTTGATGGCGGATCTCAAGAATAAAGATATACCAAAGCACTACAGGGAGAAATTGTGCTTAGTTTAGTTTGTCCATTCCATTTTATTGGCAAGAGACGTCAGGAAAGTCATAGAACATGATTTGTTGGCGCTTGCTGATGATTTTGGAAAATTCAACGATTATCCCTGGGGATACGACACCTACTACTTGACTGACAAATATTTACTGAACTAGCTAAAGCCAAAGACGACCATATTATACGGCTTTCCTTGGGCTTTCATGGTAAAATTGATCACTATTTTTACTCATTTATTAATTTATATTGAATATAGTTATGACTTTTTTTTGCTTGCTTCTTATTTATAATTTTTAGGCTTGGGCATGTGAAGCCATTCCTCCCCTCCGAAAGCATTTTAAGGATTACCCGGATAAGGTTTCTCATCCAAGGTCCTTAGGTGGTTGGCTGCAGCAGAGAGAAGTAAAAAAAATATTAACGAGGCTGATCTTTTTAACCCTCCGGATAATACAGTACGTCTTCTTTCAACTAAAATAATTTGCCTCAAAGAAAGATATTAAAACAAATATTCTATCTGTTTTGATAGATGGGTCATCTGTTGCAATAGATTACCCATCAACAACAACTGGTGCAACCAATGGGTAATCTATTGCGACAGACGATCCATATTTTGTAACAGATTAACCATCTGTTGCTCTGGTTCTCTGAACCCTACTCAACAAATTACCCATCTACTATAAATTATGCAACAGATGGGTAATCTGATGCAATATATTATCAATCTGTTTCAACATACAGATCAACTATTGCGGTAGATAGATCATCTGTTGCATAAGTTTGCTGTGTTAACATCCATGTAACCAGAGCCCCATATAACCCAACTGACTGTAAATTATTATTATATGATTTAAATTCCTCCTGTCTTTTTTATAGGTTGTGCATCCTTGGATCGTGCCTACCATTAATGAGTTGGGGATGACTTCTTTTCTTACTATGGGTCTTATTGACACAAAATAAGACCTAACAGTAGAGTTAATAAAGAAGGAATTGGCTGGAGCAACATCCATAAGAAGAGAAGTTAGGCAAGGTTAGCCTAATATTGAAACTCTTCACGACCAACCTCAAACTGCAACAGATTCGGGTGCTTCTTCTGGGGGTATTGCTGGTGGAGTTGTTTGTGATGGTGGTAGCCATCCTGCTGCTGCTGCTACTGCCAGTCGTGATTATGAGTATATTGGTGCTCAGGAAAAAATAAATATGTTTGAAAATACACCTTGCACAGGTCCTCGCTCTCAACCCTACACAGGTCCCTCCGACCCTTACAGTGGTCCGTCTCACCCCTCCTCACCCTTATGTTCTCATTATAAATACAAAGTGTGTAAGGACAGAGAGGATAAACTCCTTAAAAGCTAGAGGCTATTGCTGAAGTTGCCGAGGAGTTAAAATCCAGGAGAGGTGTCATACCATACAATGAGGTGAGAGAGCCACGCACTCCTACAGTGGAGGTTAGGAGAAAGAGAAGAAAAATTAGATAAATTCTCTCCATTCTGAAATAAAAAAATATTGCAACTCCCCCCGCTCCAATAGTTGTTGAAGTTCAGGGGCCACTGAAGAAGGTGGACATATTAGCGGAACTTGGAAAGGAGAATAGGAAGGAACTGGAAGAATTCATCAAGATGAAGGTTAATAAAGAATACACCATGCATTCATTTGTCGCCAAAGACTTCTCGAATATGACAAATATGTGCGTGTGGTACGAGGACAAGGTAAGTTTACTTTTGCTAACCTAGCCTTCCAATCTACTCCATGAAGAAGAATCTACACAATAAATGTGTAATCTATTGTAAAAACTTGGTATTCTGTTGCAACATAATACACATCTGTTGTATAAGTTGCGTTGGCTGGGTAATCTGTGAACTGATTTAGAGAACCCTCTGGATCAGATTCTTTCCACTGTGTTTTTATTCTTTACAATTACTAACCTATTTAAAAATTATCTTCTTATACCACAGTATGTTGATGAAATTCTCTGCCATATGAGGGGCAGGAATTAGCGTACCCGGATACTTATGATGCTGCCGATAGGAAAATGGACCTCAACTTCTACAATAATTTCAAGGATAGGTACGCTAAGCTCTGTAAGATAGATGATTTTGGTGGCCTGGGATTTGATCAGTTAGTTTCTACATTCCAATGGGATGAAGAAGTTATTAAATATGTTAGAGGGAAAAGGCCATATCCACACGGCAAGAGCTGGACCAAGGTAGAGAGAATTCTTGCAGTCATGAACGTGGATGTCACATATTTTCTCACTTTTGAGATACTACTATACGAGGGAAAGATTAAGGTTTATGATTGCAACTTACCTGTCTTCAGCGAGAAGACATTTTTAACCCACATGCAGCCACTCTTGAAGTTGTTGCCCAAGTTATTGACGCAGAGTAAGCTGATGGATCATTTACCGGCTGAAGTCTTGGCGAAGGAATCATGAGATTTTAAAGGTCAAAATAAGAACATTCAGATCCCAAGAAATACAATCGGTGCAGCGTGCGGGTCGTACTCGCTTACATATATCGAGTGTTTGCTGATCCGCACACAAATGACCGGTGTGTGCGACACCGTTATGGGAAAGATGCAATGGGTCTGGGCATATGGGGTACTAACTAAATGGTTGGATCCCGTGTATAAAAAAGAGCATGTACAAAGATAGATACGAACACGATAACAAATTTTTATTTCAAGCCAATTCACTTTACATGTAGTGGCAATAATTTTTATGTCTGGCCAAGTTGAATTTTTATAATGCAACAGATTTTATATCTGTCATAATAAATATAGTACCTGTTGTGATAGATTGATTATCTATTGGAATAGGTTGGTCATCTGTTGCGTTATGTAGATGTTCCCAGTCTGTCTGTCGTAACAGATATACGATCTATTGCAACTGATCGGTAATTTATTGGAGTAAATAAAAAAAGTAGAAAGACCTATTTTATAACTTCTAGCAGATGACCTACGTGTTACATCTCATGTTGCAACATATGTCTAAATCTGTCTGATAAGATATGCCATTTGTTGCAATAAATATATTATCTGTTGTGATATTTGAATCTAGTACTCCATTTTAATTAATATGTTCAAAACTAAGGATTAATTATATTCATAGGCAGAATAAAATAAATTGAAGCCTTCAAAAATTACATGAAATAACTCAACAAATAAATAAAATGTAAAAAAAATCATTATGTGTACAAACGATCTACTCTACAAATAAATCAACAAGTTAAACCAAAAAGGATAGGTTATTACATTGACAGACTCAAGCTATAAGGATCTAATCAATATGGACAAGTTGTTCTTCATCCGGTGCTACAGAATTCGACTTTGGTCATCGTGAATCTTTAACGTTGGTTGCGTACGGCTTCTGAGCTTTCGCATCTCCGTATTTCCATAAAAGAGCAACATATCTTTTGTGGAGTAATCCGGCATCAAGACCATTATTTGGTACTTGTAATCCATCCCTCAAATACTTGGCATAGGCGGCAACAAAAGGACCGCAATCTCTGCATTATAAAAAAATAGATAATCTATATCTTGCAGTTCATGTAAGCGTTATAAAATTTGTGAAATAAAACTAAATCATAACACTTAAACTTACAGGCTACCAATAGTTTGTTGAGCAATTCCGTCAATATATTGTTGATAACGCTCAATCTACAGCTCTCGTAGGAGTGTAAAGCGGTCGTTAGCAAATATAGAACCCAACCTGGGTTGGGTATCGATCCCACAGGGAATAGCTTGGTCAACAAGTAAGCAACGATTACTAGACTTTTAGTGCAAGTCTCGTAAGAAGAGGGGATTCTTGTTGTGCAAGTAATGTAACCAAATAGTAGCTAAAAACGGCAATAGCAAAGTAAAAAGAGAAAGAATGTTTAGTAGGTTGTGAAACAATGAGAATTGAGGAGTTGGGGTTATGTCCACCTTCTGAGTTATACGTCTCTATTGACTATGAGTGTGTTGAATTCAGACATGCATGTGCTTATAGAGAATTGTATTCGATGGTAAATCCAGGCATCTTTCGACCTATTCGAGGATTATTTCACTTTAACTCTTTCGAGCTTAAAGCATGTCTAACAGTACGAATTCTCCAAGAGGTTAATCCAGTTACGACACTAACTTTTTAATAGGGGATGGGACCCTACTACCTTGACATTATCTCTTTTCCAGACAGATAACCTTTCTTTCGAACAAGTTAAATGTTATACTGGCGTATTCTTGCGTTTGCAACCACAAAGAATTTAGATTAAGATGAAGAGAATAATGATATAAGCAATATACGTGTCACGAATTCACAAACTCATAGCAATAGATAGTATCTCATATGGCTTCCATAACCCCAACAGAGAAGTTTAGTTACCCATGAGTGTGAAGGAAATCACAATAGACATTATTATTATGCCACACTAAATATTTCGTGTAGCAAAGTGTGGTAGGCGTTAGGCGTGAATTCCTTGCAAAGTAACGTTTCTCTTGTTGTGGAAATTAAGAATTGATTAGATGAATAGAAGAAGAATAAAAAGTAGAATTAATTGTATGAATGGAGAATGTAAGAGTGTGTTTGTGGAATGGCGAATGTATCAAAATCTCTAGTAGAATAGGGTATTTATAACACCCATATCCTATTCCTACTAAGCTAATGAAATGCTTAACCAAATCCTACTAAGCTAATGAAATACTTAACCCAATTGTACTAGGTTAATGTATCATTATCCTAATCCTAATAAATTACTGCTAGTCCCCAAAGTCTTCAGAAATGTTATTTTAGCCCGGGACAGAATTTCCATGCGCCATCTTTAGTCCTTGGCGTCCAAGATTAGCTTTTCTCCTTTCGTGAAGCTTTCTTTGGCGTCAAGTTATCCATGAAATGCTGAATTCTGCATCATTTATACCTGAAACTTTGCTAATCATATTCGTTAGCTCACTTACAGGAAAAAAGACTAAAAGTGCATGAAATATATAATTTGTTCTCAAAACTAGGCTAAAATATGGGCAAAATATAGTGCTATAGGCGTGTAAATTCGCCTATCATCAACACCCCACACTTGAAGCTTTGTTCATCCTCGAACAAAATATCATGTCCCTCTAAACATCAACTTAGGGTTTCACAACAACAACACAAAATATTCGTCAAGACAAGCACAACAATTATCAACAAAGAGTAGTTTTTCGATCATTAGTAGAAATAGTTTAACCTCTAGCATAGACTCGTGATGGTGGTCAACTCACATTCAAAGGTTAAGGCACAAAGAATCATACACAACTACCTAAAACTCATCAACCATGTGTGTCTCAGAATGTATTACCCATAATCACTCACAAGTATAGCATATTTTTCAAACATGGGTATCAAAATATCCTTGCTCTCGCTCTCACAAAGAATTCATATGAAGCAACTGATGACCATAGGCTTGCCCTTAGTGTAGTGCTCCACTAAATGTCAGAATGCCAAGCTTAGGATCAACTAGGTCTTTTGATGGTTGTAATGTAGGCTAAGGGACAGGTAGGACTATTTTGGCCAGAAATAGTGACTATGTTCCTAAGCGCTTTAATACATCACATTGTATCATTAACACTTTTCTTTCAAACAACCTTTCTACTTTCTTTTATTCTACCACTCTTTTTCTCCTCTTTTGTTTTTCAATTTTAAACATAACTAACTTTTCAGTTTTCCTTTCCTTTTTCTTTTGATAACATACCTCTTATGATAGCACTTTCTTTTTCATAACTCATTCAAGCACCAATGCATTCTAAAGCATCATACTCACCCAATTTCCTCTTATTTTGTCACATGACTTTTTCACTTTAAAGCACTTAGGAATTTGGATCAAATTATGGTCTTGAAAAAAATGGATTAGGCTTACATACGAGGTTTGTCAAAGAAAATAGGCTAAAGGATCAAAAGGGTTTAACTAGGATGATGTCCATGGGTAGGTAAAAAGAAGGTAAATAATCATAGGTTGCCAAAGAAATGCCTAAATCATCTCCTAGACTTGCACTCTTTATTTTCGCTTTACATACATACCAGGCAAGTTCTAGCATCAGCCACAAGCACAAAATATACTATTATCTCACACACACAAGGTACTTGGTCGACTTTATTGGGAGTAGTATAGACTCTTGAACCAACAGATGAAGGAATTAAACCAAACAATATCACATAGTGAGTCACAATTAGAGCCTAAATGTCTCAATAGTCATGATTTTAGCACAAACTCTTGTCATAATCTCATGCTGCCTATTAGAATAATTTCATGCGAAGCTAAGCTAAAAAAACAATTAGCTACAAACAAACATAAATAAATGCAAATGTGTATGGAGAAGTATAGCATGCAAATACCAACACCCCACACTTAGACGGGACACACTGTCCTCAGTGGAAAATAAATAAGAAGAACCTGGTTAGTCGGACTCATCCTCAATGTCGGGGGTCATACCCCCTTCGTCGGAGTCGTCGTCATCAGAATTCTCCTCCATGTCAGAGTCTGGAATTCGTCGATCATCATCGGTCGGCACGTCGTCATTGAGAGGTTCCTCAAAGTATGTACCTACTCCACACATCTCCCGTGCATGAATATTCATTGGATAGTCATGGTCCAACTGTTGGAGCTCTGCAGCAGTGGGAACACGACCTCCACTCATCATTGTAAACCTCATCATGCCGTACATATGGCGGGAGAAACTCTCATCCAGAGCATGTCTCTCTGCCGTAGTAAGGTTGGTGCCATGTGTTGATTCAGCATCTTTGACCTTTGTGAGGTCAACCTTCTTCGGATTGTGTGGGAGTTTATGGTCAGATGGTTCCTCTTCGATGTCTTCCTTTCTCAAGATTGCAGTCAACAGATTGCCGAAGCTGAAATGGGACCGCTTGTGTAGCCTAGCCTTCCGCATTGTGGATCGAATGATTGTCCCAATGTTGATAGGGACATTCGTCATCAATGCGTATACCAAGCACACTCTATCTCTTGTTATTTTTGTGTATTGCGTCCCTGGAATGAGGCAACAGTTGACCATGCGCAACCATATCCTTGCTTCCCTATTCAAAGAAGCATATGGGAAAGTGTTGTGTCAACCAGTGTCCTTGTGTCTACTCCAGCGTGTCATGGATCTTGTTCCACAGAGTGTGTGTCGAATTGCTCTATAAGGAGGTCTGCTGTACATCTCTTTGAATGGTGTTGGATCGACTGAAGGCAAGCCAAGAAAGGAGTTGAAGAAATCCGCATTGAGTTGTAACACTTGGCCCCGAATCTTGACTTCGCTGCCTGTGATTTTTGGCGACCAGTTGGCATAAAATTCTCTTGTCAAATCAAGATTACATTCTCCCATGTCGCGGAAGATGAAATCCAGATTAAATGCCATGATCTTCGCCAATATGCGCGGCTCCTTCTTCGCTAGGCTTTCCTTGTTTATCAAGTCGACATGAACAAATTTTCTTTCCTTGTTGTTCCTATACCATATTTTGGCTTCCTCCTCAAGAACCCATTTTATTCCAAACATTCGGCGTGGTAATTGCATTGAGGATGATTCTCCTTGCTCCTTGCGTCCTCTTTTCTTGCCCTTTTGGGAAGTGGTAGCCTTCTCCTTGCCTTGTCTCGCTTTGGGTGCCATTGTACCTGAGACTTTAAATAGAGTTCACGTTAGCACAATCTCAATGGATACAATCTATACATAAGCAGTAGGGGTACCACCCCACACTTAGTTTGTTGATACGAATTAGTGAAGTGAAAGTGGTCGATTACTTAGACTTCATCGACATACGTTGTAGGAGCTATATTCCAACAAGAAAATCAGAGATGTATCACTTCTTGCAACCTTTGCAATACTTTCATGTTAGGTATATCAAGACTTCTACATAGGGATTACATCATGGTATAGTTTCTATCAATAATCACAATCGCCTATGTCGGTGGGCAACTATAAGTCTTATTCCGGGACATTCTAACATGTAAGTATTCAAGTGACAAGAGTATGCAATGTTCATGACTGTAGCAATTCCGTAAGTAGCATAACAATGCATCAAAATGAAATTCAAGTCGGAAACAAGTTAAGAGTATCCTAACGTTCATGTTCACTCACTTGGTTTTGTATCAACAATTCAAACACATTAACATCACCACTATTTCTTCAAGATGTAGCAATTCATAATAGACATAGCAACGTAGCACTTACGAAAAATAGATGAAGAACAAAAGAGTACTTACATGATTGAAGCCTTTGGAGATGTTCTTGTGAAGTGAGAGAGCAAAAAGAAAAGTTTTGAGATGATTTGGAGAGTATGTGCGGCTCCTAGGTCAAGTTTTCAATGTGTTTATGTTTCAAGACTAAGTCTCCTTTATATAGGAAAAGAATGGGTCGGGTTTTGACCCATTTAAAATCAGTTTTGGGGTCAAAAAGTGACCATAGGCGGCGCTTTTAGCTTTGCCTATGGTGACCATAGGCGGCGCCTAATGCAAAGCCTATGGTGAGCATAGGCGGCGCCTAGTGCAATGCCTTTGGTGACCATAGGCGGCGCCTTTAGCATGGCATATGAGATTCAGAGACCAAATGCTATAGCATAGGCGGCTATGCTATGGCACACTTGAGCATGGGCGGCGCCTATGCTATAGCACACTAGATTCCGAGATCTTATGCTATAGTATAGGCCATGCCTTGTTCGTGGCCTAGTTTTACCTAGGCCTAGCCTTGCTCGATGCCTATTTTTTCATGAGCAATGCTCAATCCATAGCCTTATGCATCTTAATTCCTAACTTACCACCTTTACCATGCAATACGTCCAAATCGAACTTTGAAACCAATCTCCTCGTTTTACACCTTTTGCACCTACATTTGCTCAAAAACAATAAAAACGATTAGAACGATGGGTTGCCTCCCATCAAGCGCCTTAGTTTTGGTCATGGCACGACTCTTATTTTTGGATTTTTATTTATCAAAAGCAAAACACATACTAAAACAAAATGAACAATGAAAAAAATGATAAACGATAAATGATGGGTTGCCTCCCATCTAGCGCTTGATTTATTGTCGCAGCACGACATAGTTACCTCGAGTACTTAGACTTCGTCGAGATAAGTGATGGCCATGAAGTTTATTGAATCAAGGGGACCGATATACGGTTTCACACGTTGGCCATTCACTTTGAAGATAACACCATTATTATCTTCCAATTCAACTACTCCAGACGAGTAGACTTGTATAACTTTGTATGGACCAGACCACTTGGACTTTAACTTACCTGGGAAGAGTTTCAATATGGAGTTGAAGAGAAGTACCATGTCATCCTTTTGAAAGTTTCGACGAACAATCCGCTGATCATGATACTTTTTCATCCGCTCCTTGTATAGGTCTGATCTTTCATAAGCATGGAGACGGAATTCATCCATCTCGTTCAGTTGCTCCATCCTCAGCTTCATTGCATCATCCCAATTCAAATTCAATCGCTTCAGCTCCCACAATGCCTTGTGCTCGAGCTCCATGGGTAAGTGAAAAGCCTTCCCATAAACTAGTTGATAAGGGGACATGCCAATTGGCGTTTTGAATGCAGTCCTGTACGCCCATAGTGCATCGTCCAGCTTCCGAGACCAATCCTTCCTATTAGCATTTACCGTCTTCGCAAGGATTTGCTTAATCTCTCGATTGGAAACCTCTACCTGTCCACTAGTTTGTGGGTGATAAGGCGTGGCTACCTTGTGTTGCTTGACCCCATATTTTGCCAACACGGACTTGAATAGCTTGTTGCAAAAGTGAGATCCTCCATCGCTTATGATAGTACGTGGTACTCCAAAGCGAGAGAAGATATTCCTCTTCAAGAACGCTACAACACGCTTTCCCTCATGGTCGTCCAACGCTACAACTTCAACCCATTTCAAGACATAATCCACAACAACTAAGATGTACTTCATTCCGAATGAATTTACGAATGGACCCATGAAATCAATACCCCATACGTCAAAGAGCTCTACTTCAAGGATTTTCGACATGGGCATCTCATGGTGTTTTGAAATATCACCTTGTCGCTGACATTGGTCGCATCTTCTAACAAAGTCGTAGGCATCTCTAAATATCGAAGGCCAATAGTATCCGCTTTGCAATACCTTTCTTGCTGTCCGATTACCTGCGTGATGTCCCCCCACTTGGGAAGTGTGGCATGCTTCCAATATATTTGGCACCTCTTCATGGGATATACATCATCGGATAACACCATCCGCGCATCGTCGAAACAAATATGGCTCATCCCAAAAGTAGTGCTGTACATCATGCATAAACTTCCTCTTTTGATGGTAAGATAAATTTGCAGGTATCATATTACTCACCACAAAGTTTGCAAAGTTGGCATACCATGGTAACTTTCTATTATCGTGGCTAATATCTCCTCATCAGGGAATACATCATCAATCTCGATTTCAGGTTGTGCCACATGCTCGTTCTCGAGTCTAGAGAGATGGTCGGCCACTTGGTTCTCGCAACCTCTTCTATCTTTAACTTCGAAATCAAACTCTTGCAGCAGCAATACCCATCGAATTAGTCTTGGTTTTGCATCCTTCTTTGTCATTAGATACCTAAGAGCTGCATGGTCTGTATGAACGATCACCTTAGTACCCAATAGGTAGGCACGAAACTTCTCAAACGCATACACAACCGCAAGGAGCTCTTGTTCAGTAACAGTGTAGTTCCTTTGGGCTTCATTTAGGACTTTACTCGCATAGTAGATAGGATGAAATAGCTTCTCCTTTCTCTGACCAAGTACAGCACCAACGGCTACACCACTAGCGTCACACATGACCTCAAACGGGAGAGACCAATCTGGTGCTACCATGATAGGGGCTTTAATGAGTTTTCCTTTGAGGAATTCAAATGCCTTCAAGCAATCGTCATTGAAGTCAAACGTCGCATCTTTCTCCAAGAGTTTGCACAATGGACTAGCAATTTTGGAGAAGTCTTTGATGAACCGACGATAGAAACCTACATGGCCGAGAAAACTACGAACACCCTTCACCGAAATTGGAGGAGGTAGCTTCTCAATGACTTCAATTTTTGCTCGATCAATCTTGATTCCTCTTTCAGAGATTTTGTGCCCAAGAACAATACCTTCTTTTACCATGAAGTGGCACTTTTCCTAATTCAGCACTAGGTTGAATTCTACACATTTTTGCAACACCATACTTAGGTTTGTCAAGCACGCTTCAAAAGTCTCACCAACAACTAAAAAATCGTCCATGAATACCTCCAAAGTGTCTTCAACTATATAAAAAAAAATGGACATCATACAACGATGAAAGGTGGCTGGTGCGTTACATAGCCCGAATGGCATACGCTTGAAGGCAAACGTACCATATGGGTATGTAAACGTTGTATTCTCTTGGTCTTCGAGAGCAATACAAATCTGATTATAGCCTGAATAACCATCTAAGAAACAAAACCATCCTTTCCCTGCTAATCGATCTAGCATTTGGTCCATAAATGGCATTGGAAAGTGATCTTTGAGCGTCCAAGAATTCAGCTTCCGGTAGTCCATGCATACTCTCCATCCAGTGACGGGTCTGAGTGGAATAAGTTCATTTTTCTCATTTGCGACCACCGTCATGCCCCCTTTCTTGGGGACACATTGTATCGGGCTTACCCATGTACTATCAGAGATTGGATACACAACCCCTGCGTCTAACCACTTGATAATTTCTTTCTTCACCACTTCTTGCATAGGTTGGTTTATATGTCTTTGATGCTCAATGGTTGGTTTGCAATTTTCTTCAAGCTGAATCTTGTGAGTACAAATCCCAGGTGGAATACCAATAATATCCGCAATGGTCCATCCAATGGCTCTAATATACTTCCGTAGAATAGTAATAAGAGCTGCAACTTGTTGCTCACCCAAATCTGCTGCCATAATGACTGGAAGTGTGCTTCCGCTTCCTAAGAATGCATACTTTAAATGACTTGGCAGCTTCTTCAATTCTAACGTGGGTGGCTCTTCAATAGATGGCTTAGCTGGTGGTGTGGGTCGATTTTTGAGATCAAAGTCCAGCTTCTTGGGAGCATAGCGATATGTCCCTAATCCTGATAGAGCACAAATAGCTTCTTTGCAATTTTCAGCATCCTTACTCTCTCCATTCATGAGCACAACCGCCAAAGGGTCAGCAATGATTTGCTCTTCTTTAAGTAATTCTTTTGGATCATCAAGGAAAACATCAGCCACCGAGAATACACTCGTATCTTTGGGTTGCTTCATTGATTTGCAAACATCAAAGCAAACCACTTCGTCATTTATTCGGAATGAAAGCTCATTAGCTCTCAAATCAATGAGCACACTTCCTGTAGCAAGGAAAGGGCGTCCCAAGATTATGGGAACCTCTGAGTATGCTTCACAATCTAAAATAACAAAGTCTGCTGGAAAGATGAATGGAGAAACCTTTACCAAGACATCACATAGGATGCCAACAGGTCGTTTTACCGACCTATCCGCCATGACGAGCCTCATATTGGTTGGAGTAGGATCACCCAACCCCAACTTTTTATAGATAGATAATGGCATCAAATTGATGCTGGCTCCTAAATCACATAATGCTTTGGCAAAATTCAAAGATCCAACGGTGCAAGGAATAGTGAAAGCTCCGGGGTCAGCCTTCTTCTGCACTATTGATCGTGTAGCGATTGCGCTGCAGTGATGGACATTATCTTTCAACTCATAACTTGCTTCCTGCTTCTTTGTTAAAAGATCCTTCATAAATTTTGCATACCCAGGCATTTGTTCAAGTGCTTCCACCAATGGAACATTAATGGTCAGCTGCTTTAACATAGTCATGAATTTGCTGAACTTCGTATCATCCGCCACCTTCTTCAATCTTTGGGGAAAAGGTGGTGGTGGGTATGGAATTGTTCTCTCCACGGCTTTCTTCTCCTCTTGCTTCCGTTTTTTAGTTTTTTCAGGCTGCACGTCGTGAGGAGTGACGTTAAGGACGGTAGGATTGGCTGCTGTGGCATCTTCTCCTTTCGCCTTATCATTAATTTCCGCTTCTTTGTCAACCACTTGCTTGCCTTTTTCTGAAGTTTCCAGCGCCTTACCACTTCGGGTAGTGATGGCCATGCATGGCCCATCTTTCCTTGGGTTTTGCACAGTATCGCTAGGTAAAGTGCCAGCCTTTCTTTGATTGAGTGCTGCTGAAAGTTGGCTCAATTGCTGCTCTATTTGCTTGATTGAAATGGAATGAGAATCAACTAATTGCTTCATAGAGGACAAATCATTTATTACCTCTGTTACTCCTGCGCTCGTTGCTTCCACTCCTTTCAGTAATTTAGCCATCATGTCTTCCATACTTCCAGAACTAGATGTGGTGGTGTCACGTCTTCCAGGGGGAACATACACACCACTATTGTTATTCTTGTTCTTCCAACTACTTTGGTCCTTGTTTCCAAATTTCTCATAGTAGTTCCGACCTTGGTTTCCTTGGGCATTGCCTCGGAAACCCCCCTGATTGTTTAAGTAGTTGGCTTCCTCATCCGAATCAGATTCGTCTCTTCCTTTTGACGCAACAGCTTTCACTTTTTTGGTCTTCCCTGATAATAAATGCTTTGTAAGAAGATCCACTTGTGTTTTCATGTGCGCCATATCTTGATCACGTTCTTCTTCCCTTCTCCTTTGGTATGCAGTCATGCCTATAGATAAAGTGGGGCTTGCTACCTCAGAATCCCTGGTATGCCAAGATCTACTTTGTTTCGTCATACGATCTAGCATATTGCTTGCTTGACCAAAGGTGAGATCCATAAAGGATCCTCCAGCCGCATTATCCACCACTGGTTTAGTTATTGAATTCAGGGCTCTATATAATATCTCCATTAGGTGAACATTAGTCATATGATGGTTTGGGCACCTCGCTAGCTTTGTCTTGAACCTCTCCCATGTTTCATGGAGAGCTTCAGTGGGAAGCTGACGAAAGTTGCTGATTTCATCTCTCAATTGTGCTCTTTTGGATGGCGGAAAGAATCTTTCTAGGAAAGTGTCTCTCAATTGCCTCCAATTTGTAATAGAATCAGGAGTCAGCCCATTCAACCATAGAGTTGCCTCCCCAGACAGAGACAATAGAAATAGACGTAATCGAATTGCATTCTGACCAACTCCAGGATTGTCAAACGACTTGCATGTAGAAATAAAATTGATGAGATGCATATTCGGATCATCACCTGCTAGTCCACCAAATAATCCCTTGAGTTGCAATAACTGAATCATGGTGCTTGTGATGTTGAACTTGGCTCCGGGTGACAATGGTGGAGGAATAATGGCTCCTGTGGCTCCGGCTCCATCAAGATCATCATCATCGTCAAAAGCTGGTTGCATAGCTTGGCGTTCAGGCCTAAACCTAGCTTGACGATCTCTTCTGTTGGCAGGTGTTGCGATCTCAGCGGCATGCCTAGGGTTTAGTAGCTCGTCATCACCTAGATCTTCATCGTTAGGATTTGTTGCTCGCCCAGGGTTATCAATATTCTGTTGATGCACTTGAGCGGCGGCTAGCGCAACTAGTCTCGCCTGTTCCTGTTGAGCAACCATCCTTTCAATTGCGTGTTGTGCCTCCATTCTGCGAATACGTTGTGGTTCAGGATTGATAGGTAATAACGGTTGACCAGAACTTCGGGTATGGGGCATGCACTGAATAAAAACCTGCAGTAAACAAAAACAAAAACTAAAAGTAAAAGTACGAGAATCTTTGACCAAAGGGTCTAGTAATTATTACGAACTTAATTGACACTTGTATTCCCCGGCAACGGCGCCAATTTTTGATAATGCTCAATCTACAGCTCTCGTAGGAGTGTAAAGCGGTTGTTAGCAAATATAGAACCCAACCTGGGTTGGGTATCGATCCCACAGGGAATAGCTTGGTCAACAAGTAAGCAACGATTACTAGACTTTTAGTGCAAGTCTCGTAAGAAGAGAGGATTCTTATTATGCAAGTAATGTAACCAAATAGTAGCTAAAAACGGCAATAGCAAAGTAAAAAGAGAAAGAATGTTTAGTAGGTTGTGAAACAATGAGAATTGAGGAGTTGGGGTTATGTCCACCTTCTGAGTTATACGTCTCTATTGACTATGAGTGTGTTGAATTCAGACATGCATGTGCTTATAGAGAATTGTATTCGATGGTAAATCCAGACATCTTTCGACCTATTCGAGGATTATTTCACTTTAACTCTTTCGAACTTAAAGCATGTCTAACGGTACGAATTCTCCAAGAGGTTAATCCAGTTACGACACTAACTTTTTAATAGGGGATGGGACCCTACTACCTTGACATTATCTCTTTTCCAGACAGATAACCTTTCTTTCGAACAAGTTAAATGTTATACTGGCGTATTCTTGCGTTTGCAACCACAAAGAATTTAGATTAATATGAAGAGAATAATGATATAAGCAATATACGTGTCACGAATTCACAAACTCATAGCAATAGATAGTATCTCATATGGCTTCCATAACCCCAACAGAGAAGTTTAGTTACCCATGAGTGCGAAGGAAATCACAATAGACATTGTTATTATGCCACAATAAATATTTCGTGTAGCAAAGTGTGGTAGGCGTTAGGCGTGAATTCCTTGCAAAGTAACGTTTCTCTTGTTGCGGAAATTAAGAATTGATTAGATGAATAGAAGAAGAATAAAAAGTAGAATTAATTGTATGAATGGAGAATGTAAGAGTGTGTTTGTGGAATGGTGAATGTATCAAAATCTCTAGTAGAATAGGGTATTTATAACACCCATATCCTATTCCTACTAAGCTAATGAAATGCTTAACCAAATCCTACTAAGCTAATGAAATACTTAACCCAATTGTACTAGGTTAATGTATCATTATCCTAATCCTAATAAGCTAATGAAATACTTAACCCAATTGTACTAGGTTAATGTATCATTATCCTAATCCTAATAAATTACTGCTAGTCCCTAAAGTCTTCAGAAATGTTGTTTTAGCCCGGGACAGAATTTCCATGCGCCATCTTTAGTCCTTGGCATCCAAGATTAGCTTTTCTCCTTTCGTGAAGCTTTCTTTGGCGTCAAGTTATCCATGAAATGCTGAATTCTGCATCATTTATACCTGAAACTTTGCTAATCATGTTCGTTAGCTCACTTACAGGAAAAAAGACTAAAAGTGCATGAAATATATAATTTGTTCTCAAAACTAGGCTAAAATATGGGCAAAATATAGTGCTATAGGCGTGTAAATTCGCCTATCATCAATTGTACATAAAATGGATTAGCCATTTTATCCCCGTAATTTTCAATCGTCGACCAATCTGTATGAACCTTTTGGTCTAAAAAACCACTTATATCAAGGTAGTAGGCAATATTTTGGCCAGTTTTTGTATATCAGCCAATAGCCCGGAACGTCTCCTTCGCGACATCGATTCATAAACTCGGATGCGCCTCTCTTTTAGAACGACGATAGCCAACACCCAATGAAATTTATCTCCACAATTAATTGGGATGTACACTTCGTCGACCAAATGCCAAGGTAAGCCAGCCAGAATGCTAAAACCTTTGATGATGTTGATTAAGCATTTCTCGTTTCGAGAAACTTCCAGCTGCTGTTGACAGTACCTATCATAAGCATTATTGATGTAAACTTTTTACAAACAATTGTCTGTTGTGTATTTGTATTATTCTTGTATTTGCAACTTGGCCTTCTTTCGGAGGTAGTAAAAAATGATATCGATGTGCTGCACATATTATCAAATATTTTGGATTATGTGACGAAAAAATCAATACGCAAATGAAATTAAATAAAGTATTAATTAATAGTAGTATGTATGATATTTAAACCTCATTATTTCAGCAAGTTTGGGGCTGTGATATCAAATAGAACCAATTCTTTATTTCGGAATGTGCAACAACAAAGTCGAACATATCAAAACCAAGACTCGATTCGTTTACTTTGTAGCGCTCGTCATTTTGTTTTCTACATGATGATTTATATGTGTTAATGTCAGGTTCTTACAACAAGAATTGTATAAATCAATATCTATAAAATTAATTTATGTACCTGCCGACATAATTCTTTAACAACCCATCGGCAATCCATTCTGAATAGTTGTTGATCAACTGTGTTAGTTTTTTTAGAGCCTCGTCCGAGATGTTGAACCCTTCAAACGGGTAATTCTTTCGTTCTCCCAAACTAACAGGCTCTACTTTTTCTTTTTTTTTGGAAGTAGTTGATGGATTATCAACTGTGATATTATGCTCTTCGGCAGTAGCTTCTACTGTGACATCCATCTGGAAAGCCCGAATTGTCAATGCTAAGTAGAGATATACACTAGATTATCCATCTGTTGCAACAAATTGTCCATCTGTTGTAATAAATGAGTCTTATGTTGTATCATATGGATTATCTGTTGGGAAAAATTCGAACAGATAAATCAGAGCAGTACGATAATTTTAAATAGATGACCCATCTGTTGCAACATAAGACTCATCTGTTAAAACAGATAACAAATCTGATGCAATAGGTTAGACAATAGTTGCAACAGATGTATATGTCTGTTTGATAATTTTCAGCAGATGTATCATCCGTTGAAATAGATATGTGCCTGTTTGTTTTTTGGAACAGATAATGTACATTCACCTTTTTCAGCTCATGCTGCTCTCCTGTGGCCCTTGCACACTGAACATCGGTGCAAGACAAAGCCAGAGACATTGCAATCTTGCTTTTTTTGATGATTGATGATGCCTTGGAAGTGTCTTTCCTTCTCCTCTTAGCCGCCTTGATCTCTAGTGGAGTGTCTGGATATGAAATCCTCTTTGATGGAATGACACCCCTCTTAGATGTTATTTCCTTTACAGAAGTAGTCAGTGCATTAATAGAATTAATCACTCCATCGTGTTTCGCCTTGCAGTCTTGACATTTGCATTAAGAACATTCGCTAGATGCGGAAAAATCTGTACAACCATTATGATCATAATCATAATGGCTTGTTGTTTCAAAAACTATAAGAGAAGCATCATTAGCCCCACCTTCCAAAATTATTTTTCTTGTGATGGCTGTTGCTTCAAACAATTCTATTTTTATTCTATCAACGACCTTAGGGTCCGATAAAGTTTGAACAGACTGTAAAGTACAGAAGCAGTCAGTGCATTAATAGAATTAATCACTCCATTGTGTTTCGCCTTGCAGTCTTGACATTTACATGAAGAACATTCGCTAGATGCGGAAAAATCTGTACAACCATTATGATCATAATCATAATGGCTTGTTGTTTCAAAAACTATAAGAGGAGTATCATTAGCCCCACCCTCCAAAATTATTTTTCTTGTGATGGCTGTTGCTTCAAACAATTCTATTTTTATTCTATCAACGACCTTAGGGTCCGATAAAGTTTGAACAGACTGTAAAGTAAGAAAAAATGATATTTTCAACTCTCGATTGGTCGGAAAAAGCCATGGATGGACAATCTAAAATAAATCAGTACATATATTAAGAATGATGATGAAATTATTTAATCATTAATTAAAATAAAAACTTGATTAGAATTGGACTTACTGCTTTCTTGGGGGGGTTGAAAAGATCAAGAAATTTTATATTTTTATCGGTTTTGGCTGACAACCATCTCAGAATTCTTAGACAGGAAACTTCTTCCTGGCAGTTCACTTGTTGTCTCAAATAAGAAATAGCTTCAAATGCCCAAGCCTATAACATAACGCCAATAAATCAAAAGCATTATTGAATAAAAAAATGATGAATCATATCATGATAAAAGAAATATTTACCATGAAGTCCCATGGAAAGCCATATAAGTTGACTGTTTTTGGTGTTAACAGAGTCAACAAATATTCGACAGTCATTTTAAAGCTTTCATAATCCCAAGGATAACTGTTAAATGCCTCAAGATCCTCAGAGAGATTTATTAAACCGAGGCTTATGTTGTTGTTAATGTCTCTCGCCTAGAGAACATTATGTACAAACCACACCAAGCACAATGATTGTTTGTGCTTCTTTGAAATTCCTTTACCTTTCAACACTTTTATCAAATTTTTATTTTTGAAGCTTGAACCAACAATGGACACCAAGTCATCACGATCACTCGACTTGCCTTTTTCTTTTTTGGGTGTGCGAGGTATTTTTTTTTGGGTCAGAGTAGGTATAATTTGAGAAGGAGAAGAAGGATAAAATTTTAGTCCGGTAACTATGGAAAACTCCTTCCAATCAAAACAAACAGGCATGCCACAGTAATTTATCCACACCTCATCCATCTTATCTTTGTTTTCATACATAAACCTGCGCTTGAGAAGATCATATACCATTTTCATCTGGAAACGACCATTGTTGTCCTCCAGCAAATCAAGATATTGGCCAAAGCAGCTTTCCCTAAAATAAGAATCCATTTTTTGTTCTCGAAGTATTTTTCTGAAGGCATCAAAAGATTTTCCCATGACTGACTTAACCACGAGATCACCCGTTAAGTCTGTGGCACCATCGCACTGCATTCTCATAGAATAACGATCAATGCTGAAGGTTTTGACCAACTCTTCGACGAAAGGGCTATTAGCATTTGAATTATCTCTTTTGAAAGATTCCTCTTCCCCATGTTCATTATCTTCTGCTCCTGATTGAGATAACGCTTGTAAAGCAAACTCATAGAGTGGTGGATGTAGCCGAGCTGCAACACTTGTTCCTTTACTTGGACTTGATTCGATTTCTTTTCTTTAGGGAGCCATGTTATCTTAAATTAATAGGAATATAACATATATTATAATTGATTAATGCATAGCAGTAATATAACAGTTCCAACAGACAATTAATCTGTTGCACCAGGTATGTTATCTGTTGCAATATATAACCGACCTATTGCAACAGATGAGTAATTCGTGGGAACCATAAAAACAACACTAATCTGTTGCACCTGATATTTTATCTGATACAACATATAACCAACCTGTTACAACGAATGAGTAATCCATTGGAAACCATAAAAACAGATCACTAATCTGTTGCACTAGGTATGTTATTTGTTGCAATATATAACCAACCTGTTGCAATGGATGATTAAAATATTGGAAAGAATAAAAATAGATCACTAATCTGTTGCACCAGGTATGTTATCTGTTGCAACATATAACCGACCTGTTGCAACAGATGAGTAAATCATTGGAAAGAATAAAAATAGTCACTAATATATTGTAAAATGAAGAGTAAACCATTGGAAAGAATAAAAACAGATCACTAATCAGTTATCTGTTGGATCAATATTGTTTAGATTTCTTTCAAACAGAAGAGCCGTCTATCGTAACAGATGAATGATTTGTTAGATTGTTCACCTGTTGCATTAGATTTTCATCTGTTGCATCAGATGTTTCATCTATTACATCAGATGTTTCATCTATTGCAATATCATTTTTACCAAGACAAACAACAAATCAACCCAGCAACACCAACACATCACACACATACACACAGAGAACATCAACTATGATAAAAAATCACCAACAAATTCAAATCAACAGTACGACAACAAGAAGAATAAATGCCAGAAATTAGGGTTTTATTCAGTCCACATTTCAATACTAGAAGTGTAGTTGGCTCAAGTTCCTCTATTTCTTCATAATTTTTTACCTGTGAAAAAGAAAATGGAACGACGAAGAACTCAAAGTTGTTGTCGCCGGAGAAGTCTTCACGTCGATTAACGGTTGCAAGTCAAAAAGGAACTCTCCCGACTATTTATCACTGGGGGTTGAAGGGAGAAATTTTACAGAATTGTTGGTTGGGAGAGAGTTGAGAGAAGCTGGAGAGAGATAGAGAGAGATTGATTTGGATTGAAAAGGGGTGTGGGTTGGGTTGATTTGTATTTTTGAAAAGATTAGAAAGTTTTAAAAATATTAATCAAGTTCACAGTTAACTTAATCAAGTTTCCTAATGATGTTTGATCCTATCTGTTGGTCAATGTCACCAATCCCTTATTCAAGACTTAAAAGACACCTTTCCTTCAATTTTCTCTAGTTACATCCAATAATATCATTTAACTTTGTATATTTTCCTTACAAACTAACAATTGCTAAAATAGTCCTTGTTCTTTGAGAGAAAATGGCGAAAATAGCCCCTTAAGTTAAACCGTGAATTTAAATAGCCTTTATTCTCTTATATAAAATATTAATATGCCTCCAAATACATTTCAATTTTTTACTTCATTACATACTCCCTCTTTTCTATTTTAGTTGGGCATGTATCATTTCTCACAGTGATTAAAAATTAAAAAATTGAATGATAAATTTTACTATTTTACCCTTTAGTAATATCAATTATATTCATTGGGCATAAGAATGAACATTGAGTCATTGAAATAGGAATTGTTCAAATTTAATGTATACTATGAATTGTAGGGATATCATGAGAAAAAATTAATTAATTCTATTCTGATTTAGTAAGTGATCAACTAATATGGGATATTTATTTTTAATAAGAACCAACTAAAATGAAAGGGGGAGAGTAATGTAATTTAAAAAGATATATCATAATATTAGAAAGCAAAAAAAAAAGACAAGATGCATTTAGTTTTTGAAGTAAAGTTGAGGAGGCCATATAATTTTTGCCCAAATAATATCACAAGATTGCCAAAAATAATATTTGAAAACTTTAATACTTTTAAATTACATAATGGTTACAAGAAAGTTTCTAATTTTATTTGATGTTGAATGACATATGATATTATCATGATGTCCTTAAATTCTTTAAAATATTTATATATAATTATTTTTCTACTAGCTAGAGACCCCATGTATATATTTTTTTTGGAGGGAGGGGGGGAGGGGGGTGGGGGGTGTTGAAGAAATTCATCGTCTTCTATATGAGTTATGAATTTTCTGACAATAGTTTTTGAAGTAGAAGAAATTAACAACTAAATTTTAACTATTTTATCAAAAAATAAAGATTAATCATAAAATGAATAAATATAAAACATTATTTTATCGTTGAACTCCTAAGTTTTCAAATAAATAGAGTGCATATAAGCTTTTCTACAATATCAATCACAGTTTTTGGTGGATTATATTATTTTAATATTACAACTAGAAGTTGAATTAAAATTGTACGCACTATTTTCTATAGTTAAAAGCTATTAGTATTTCATATTGTTAAAGAATTAAGATCATTCCAATTCAAAAATTAACTAAAGGGACTATTTTGGTTATATTTTTCTCAAAGAATAAGGATTATTTTAGCAATTATTAGTTTGTAAAGAAAATGTACAAAGTTGAATTACATTATTGGAATAAAAAAAAGATAAATTACTTTAGTGTGATATTTTCCTAAGTTGAGTGACAATATGAGGAATTGACTCAAATTCTTTAAGGAGTGAATGAGTAAAATTACCTTCTTATTTATGATTTCTTAACATTTGTGTATAATTAAAAATAATCAAGTAATATAAAACGGAGAGAGTATTAGTTATATAATGCATTTATCGAACATATTAGATTTATTATTCCCTCTATTCAGAATTACTGATCAAGTATTTTTTAATTAAATTTTTATTTTTATTTGTCATTTTTAACAAATCAGGAAAAAACTTTTTTTTTTTTGGTTCTATTTTACCCTTTAACTTTAGTTATTTATTCTCCAAACTAATTTCAAGATACAATAGTAACCATCAATTAATAGAGATACTATGGTGAAATGGTCATATTAATGAATGTTTTCTTAATGAGTGTGTTAAGTCAAAATGTAACAAGTAAAATTGAACGGAGAAAATATATTCAAAGAGTGATAAAAAAAATTATTCCATATTATTTATTATTTCTTAAATTGTGTGCCAAGTCAATGGTGAATAATTATTATTAGATGGAGGGAGTATTATTTTACGTGAGCTACAATGTGCATAAACTATAAAGAGGTGTTGTGGTTTACACGCTGATTGAAGGATTATTATGGGTTTTGGCTGCTTAAATGATTGCTATAATATCCCATAAAGTACAAATGTCCCTTATGAATTACTCAATTTATCATTTGTCGCCTTATAAACTTCGATCCCAACCCCAAAATCACATGCATGCATATAATTAGCACCGACAATCGAGGTGAGTAATTTTTCTTTTTGGGTAATTGATACATCCTTCACATCAAATTACTTGACATATTTTCTTGTTGTATAATTTTTTTAAAAAAATTAATAAGAGGTACAAATTGACTAATATGATTTTATTTAATCTTGTTTAGATGAATACTCTTTATTTAGTATGGGTATAGTTGGAAAAGAATAGTTAATTATCTCTTGAATTGTTAAACATGCCAACTATTTTGAGATAAATTTCTTTAACAAACATGTTAAGTAATTTGTCGCGAAGGGAATACCACTTAAAAAATAACTGAGTTTATCTGACGGATGAATTCCATCAGTGAACTATTAAAATCTGTCTTTAAAATGAATTAGGAAAAGTTATTCAGTCACTATATTTAAAAAACTATTGAAAAATGTGATCATGGATAATGTGTGTGAATAAGTGGTTAGTTTTGTTAGACAACTGTAATGCAACTAAACAACTGTAAATAAGTAGTTAGCAGTTAGTTGAATAGTTAGTTAGATGATTAGATATTTTCAGTATTAGTTAGTGGAGTGTAGAGTTCAGATGTAGTCTATATATAATAGATATTAAGGGTGCAAATCTCATTCTATATGATGATTAATTAGAATAAAATTTTTATTTCTTTTTATGTTTTCTGATTTAACTCATTACTTGTTTTCATACTGTTTTCTTTCAATTATCAATATGATATCAGAGGCAGGTTAACTCATAATAGCAGCAAAAGTGTTGAGCTTGAACAGTTTCAATGACGTAGACAAAATTGATCATAATTATTCTTTTCTCATTCATCCATGGAACACTTCGAGAGTAACAATTACTGCAATTTACTCACAGGATTAACAAATTATATTATACGGCGTAAATTAATGAAATTTGTGATTTGGGAAAAAGCATAAATAAGGGTTCATAGATGGAACATGGAAAAAGTCGGATCATTCCAATAATGAAGCCTTGCGAGACAAGTTCAATGTAGTAGTGTTCGCAAGGATAATGAGATTGGTATCAAAAAACTCGAATAGTGACATTGTGTATGCAAATAAAGCTGCAGATATTTGGGAAGATCTAAAAGAACGGTTGATAAAGTGAATGGATCGAGAGTCTATCAAATGTACGAAAAAATTTCTATAATGTGTCAAGGTACCAATTTTGTTTCTGAATATTACTCAAATTTATGAAGTTTTTGGGATGAATTTGATTGTTTGATTCCAGTACCTGAATGTAATTATGAGAAATTAAGGAATTTGTGGAGCACTTGAATATTCTTAGAATGATGCAATTTTTGATCGGATTAAATGAATCATATGAATAAACTAGGGCTCAGATTTTGATGATGCACCCTATTCCTTCTTTGAACCAAGCCTATTCACTAATTATTGATAGACAAAGTCAAAAATAGTGTAAGATTCATCTACCAATACTATGACAAATGAAGTATCAACATTGATGGGATCTGGTAAAGGAAATTATCGAGGTAAGAGTAACTACCAAGGAAGAGGACTGTCATAGTTCAAAAATAGGTCATGATGACATTTATTGTAGCTCAGCCTTGATAAGTAAGACAACCACTCAAATTTTTAAAGAAAAATAAAAAACAACAACAGTAACACCCAAGTCGAGACTTTTAAAATGAAGCCATACCCATCCAAATAATAATAACGAAAGTCATAATGTAAGAGCATCTAATATAATATTCGAAAACTGAAAAAGCACACCTGTCTTCGAAAACCAACATAAGTATAAATAGGGATAGATGAGGTCCGAATCATCTCGGAACCCTGAAGTGAATCAGTACCTCAAAATTTAGAATCTTCACACAAAGTCAATCACTCCATGAGGTGCTTGTACTAGGATCTACATTGAAAAGGTATAGTAGGAGTGAGTATGGTCACTTGTGCTCAGTAGGTATTATTGATCGACTGAGCAAAGCAGAAAATAAGATAAATAAAATAACACCATGAGCACATCACCTTTCAGCTGAAAAGTCCCAAATGGTAGCTCACACTGACTCTACTAACAGTTCTAATATATAAATACACAAAAATAGAAACAACATAGATATACACAAAAATACACTAAAACTAAGCACAAGTCAAGAAACTAAAAAATCAAGAAAGATGCGTGTGCAAATGCCACATAATGCAATGACAATGGGATGAGTGATAAAAGCCATCGCATGACTTTTTGGATACACCCAACGAGCTCACAATTATCACGTAGGACCCATGAGGAATTCACAATCCATATACTATATCTCATAGCTCAATTATTAGCTCACCTATCCGTCTCATATTCACGGAAAGAGTTTTCATAAAAGTGTCTTATTTGATCAAAAATAGTATTTCTAAATAGTACCAGTATCTCAGGAATGTATATGTATGGAATGATGATGTAGTGATCACAATTATCACAATATGATGATATCTAACCCATCCACATGTATATATATAAATGAATTCAGAAATCAACTCAATATGTCCACAATTCATGATTGTCAACTCTAATTAGGCACCATCAAAATAAATATTCATGTAAGACATTATTTATATCATATCAATCCCTAACTCAGGTATTTCTATTATGATAAAGACAATCAATGCTCAAATAAGGCCTATATTAGTAAAACAAGCCTTCGCACGAGTATTATATCTAAAATGAAGGCATTTAAATGCATAGATGAGGTCAAATGATGTCAAATAAGGCCTCTACATGAAAAACACACAAAATCAGCTATCACAAGTCCACAACAACAGAGTATAAGCCCCACACGAGCACACAACAATATTCTCAAAATATAAACCCTATAGTTTTTTTTTCAACCCATAGCATGCTTTACTCATATATTAACTACCTAGCTCAATCTAAAAGAAGTTAAGCCATAACCTACCTCAAAATGATGAAATCTCATTTAAAGTGCTTCAACACAGAGTTTTTCCCTTACGAACGACCTTGAAAGCAACTACAAGATTCAAATATAACATTTACACATTAAATAAAAGCTACTGATACTCATATTGCCCTTATTCGAACTAGGTCCAAAATGGGTTTGAAAATAAAAAAGGTTAAATCAATTTTTTTAAAACATATTTCCCGAGGTTATGGAAGTATGCAGGAGAAAATCTATGTGATAACAGATTAAAAGTGAAGTCTAAGATTGAAGAAAAAACACTTTTAAACTTAGCGATAAACCCCCAAATTACCATTTTGAAATCATGATTTAAAGTTATTGTAATAACTTGATTTTTTTGGTGATTTTTATGAAATATTCATTTATGTGTGATTTGATTATTTTATCCCTCCCCGCTGATAATAACCCGCCAATCACAAATTGCTGCTATCTTGGTTGGAGATAGAATCCAACCAAAACTCACACCTACAAAACTTAGCATACAACTTCTCATGACATAACCTCTGAAGTACAATTCTCAAATGCTTCACATGATCGGCCTCACCCTTATATAAACCAAGATGTCATCTATAAATATAATTTTAAAGGATTTAAGATATAGTAGAAATACTTGATTCATCAGCTCTATGAACACTGCTGGGGATTTGTCAACCCAAAAGACATGTTCAAGATCTCATAATGACTGTATCGAGTCCATAAATTTATATATAGAACATTCGAAGATCTAATCATCAACTGGTGATATTAGAATCTCAAATCAAGCTTGGAAAATATCAACTCTCCTTGAATGCGAGGAAGAGGATACTTGTTCTTAACTATCACTTTGTTCAACTGCGTATAATTAATACACATACACATAGAATCATCTTTCTTCTTCACAAATAATACCGAAACTTTCCAAGGAGATACTGTAAGACCCCGCAAAATCCTAAGCTTGATTCAGTCCTTTAAAGCTTGTTAAGGGGTCCCAGACTTAGAAAATTTTAGCTAAGTATTCATGCTTAGAATTTTTTTTAGCCTGCATGGTTGGCGATCTTATTTCGCGACCCTTATGACCATTAAATATCGATCTTTAAGTTGTTTCATGATCAAGAATGTCAGTAGGAGTTATCGAATGAGTTTCAGATTTTTTGAACATCATTTGAGGCACGTTTGGGAGTCCAAACCAGTGTATCAACGCGATCTCAATGCGCCGCATTGCCTATCGCATTGATGAATATTTCCCTCAGCTCCCAGTGTAATTTTTAGTGAACCAACGTAGACTCGACGCGGTGCGTCGGCCATAACGTTGACCTCATCAACACGACACGTCGATCTGTGCGTCACTAAGTTAGTTTTCAGTCATTAAGATTCTGCGTCCTCTGGGGTATTTGGGTCGTTTTCCTATGACTATTTAGTCTCAAAAACATGAAATTCAGCCCCCCTTAAGTAAGTTACACTCATTCTCTCTCAAATTACTCAATAATAAACCCTAGGGCTTTCTATTCAAGATTCAAATCTCAAGAATTTCACCATCAATCTTCAAGAATTCAAGCATTAAGGTATGTGAAGTGTTCATCCAAGGGTTCCTTCTACCCTTGGAGTCCAAGAAACTCTTTTAAAACTTCAAGTAGATTAATTTGATGAATTTCATGATTGAATTTGATTGTGTTCATGACTATAATGTTAGTTGGGGTTAGAATCCATAAATAATTTATAAGTTCATGAGAAATAAATGGCATGTATGGGTTGTTGTATGGTTTTACGTTAAAAATCCCTTTGAATTATGAGTTGGGTTTGTGATTTTGATGCTTGCACGTTATATTACAGCCATGTGCATAAATTATGCTCTTCAAGTGATTGATGAATTATTTATGTGGGTTGAGTACTGTAACCATATCATGCTAGTATGTATATAAGTTCATGTCATGCAAGGGTTTGTCAAAATGCCTCAATGAATGATTTGTGATCAAGAAATTTGTTGTCATGTTTCAAAATTGTGTTGTCTTATAATTTATGCTATCAAGTCCTGTGGGTATTCAATACCCAATAATTTAGATGTTTACCTAGAGCTACAATAGTTATAAAATAGTCTCAGTAGTGTCATAAACAGTAGTACTCAATAATCGATCACAGTCTCAGTTCAATATTCAGTTCAGAACTCAGTGAACTCAGTCAATTAACAGAACTCAATAGCATTCTGTCAGTTAGCGAAACCCAGTGAACTCGGTTTAGTTCAGTCAGACAATATTATCAGTAACAGCTAAATCAAGTCTAGTACAGTCTAAGAATCAGTTCAGTGTTTATTTAGTTGGGAGTAGGATTCAGCATCGAGCGAGAGCAAGGACGGTGGCTTTCCCGTCAGGTATGTAGAGTCGTTAGTAGCAATCCCTGTACTCTATAATTGCGTAGCCAGTGCAGGTTGAGGATTCATCCGCCAGACTAGGCTTGACTACCTCCCAGGGGTCACTCATCAGATTAGGATTGGCTCTAACCAGGTGTCACCCGTCAGTTAGGCTTGGCATCCTGGTCTTTTTAGTGTTAGTGCCCATGGAAAGGTACTAGCACCCTTCCAACTGGGGTCACAGGTTGTTCCCTATTAGTTAAGATTTGGGGCATGTCGATTAGATGATTACCTCTCATAATTTCAATTTTAGTCTCAGTTCTATAGAATTAAGACTGTCAGATACAGTCACTCAGATCAATATAGAAATCAGATCAATATAGAACTCAGACCATTTCTACATATTAGGATTGTTAGATACAGTCACTCAGATTAGTGTAGAACTCAGATCAGTATAGAACTCAGATTAGTTCTACAGAATCAGGACTGTCAGATACAGTCAGTCAGTTATTAGTTATATAGTATTAGTAACCCAGATATTAGTGAATCAGTAATACAGAACTCAATATCCAGTATTATCATGACCTCAGTTACAATTTATGTATTCATGCATATACTCTCATTCAGTTATGTTCATGTCCTCAGCCAGTTATTGTTCATGCATATGAACCCATGCATATTAGCTTACCTCACTTAGTATATCAGTATATTCAAAGTACTGAAGCATACTTTTCTTTGCGCTATGATGTCTTATATCATAAGTTCAGACGCACGGGCTCCTGATCGTACTTAGCAGCCCAATCTATCAGCAACAGACTTAGTGGTGATTCCTCATAGTTTGAGGATAAAGTATTATTTCAGTATTTTTAGTAAAGTTTCCAGTAGTAGGAGTTAGTTGGGGGCTTATCCCATCAACTCCATAATTCGGACATTTAGAGGCTTTCTAACTAGAGTATTTCAGATAGTTGTTTCAGTATTCAGTATTGATTTTTTTGTCAGTTATGAACCTTATGGCATTTTTATCCTAACTTCTGCATTTATACCAGTTATATTATTATTACAGTGTTATTATTATTCAGTGCTCACAGCAGGTACCAGTCATAGGTTAGCTGGTGGTCCTTTAGGGTTGCTAGCACCGTATAACGTTTGGGGTATAGACTTGGGGTGTTAAAAACTTGGTATCAGAGCCTAAGTTTCAACAAAGTTGTAAGAAGTTTGAAAACCCCATCTAGTAGAGTCTTGTGTATGGGTGTGTAGCACGCTACACTTATGAACAGGAGGCTACAAGATATTTTAGGAAAATTTTCCCTTCTTTTAGTATTCATGTCATGCGAGTGAGCATAAGCTCAAATTAAACTTTTAGTCTAATCCTTTATTCCTTCCATTACAGAATATGCCTCCTAAGAAGAACGGAAGAAGAATGGGAAATCAGCCAGCCCCTCACCCTGCCTAGGCAGATCCTCTGGATGAGCATGTCTCCTAAGCAGAATTTAAAGCAACTTTCCATGTGGTTATGACTGGTAGTGATAGTGCTGAGTTGTCTTCATATCAGTTATAGGATGTGGCTCACTCGTGGTTCAAACAGTAAAAAGCAGAGAGAGCCACAAATGCAGGGCCCATAGAATGGGAGGAGTTTGCGATTGCTTTTTTGGATAGGTTCTTCCCGCTGGAATTAAAGAAAGCTAAGGTTTTTGATTTTATAAATTTGAGGCAGGGCAACATAAAAGTACAAGAGTATTTTCTCAAGTTTACTCAGTTAGTCAGAAATGCCCCTCATGTGGTAGCATATAGCAGATCTAAGATGAGTAAGTTTGTGTTTGGTGTGTCTAGAAGAATGGTCAAAAAGTGTGGACCGCAATGCTAATTAAGGAGATGGACATATCCAGGCTCATGGTCCATGCTCAAAAGATAGAGGAGGCTAAGAATAAAGAGAAGGAGAGGGAGAACAAGAGAGCTAGAATAGGTAGTTTTAACTTCACCCAACCTAAGTTAGAGGGTGATAATCAATCTCAGTTCTGCTCGAAATCTTTAGTTCTAGATCCATCCTCAGCCATATCCCCAGTGCCGAAATTCAGGGACGACAATAGGGATAGGGAATTAGGCCCTCAACCCCAGGGTAATGTTAGTAGTGCCCGAATGAATTCTCTTTGCCAAAAATATGGCAGAAACCATCAGGGCGAGTGTAGAGCTGACAGTGGTGTGTGTTTTGGGTGTGGTAAGCCAAGACATTAGATTCGGGAGTGTTGGGTAGATGCTTAGAAAGGTAGGGAGTTGCGCCAACAGGTCCAGTCCCATCAGTCGTCAGTTCCAGTCGGTAGCCCAACTCAGAAGGGTGCTTCTTCCAATGCTACCAGCGGGCAATGCCCAAACAAACTCTACGCACTTCAGTCCCGACAGGATCAAGAAAGTTCTCCTGATGTGGTCACTGGTATATTACAAGTTTATCATTTACATGTTTATGCTTTGCTAGATCCAGGAGCTTCCTCGTCCTTTGTAACTTCGTATATAGATGTTGACTTCGGAGTCTGTCCCAAAATCCTAGCAGAGCCTTTTTCAGTATCTACCCCAGTAGGTAAACCTATCATAGCTCGGCGGGTATACAGGAACTGTTCGATTATGGTATCTAAAAAAATCACTTCAACAGACTTAGTAGAATTAAAGATGACAGATTTTGATGTCATTCTCGGCATGGATTGGCTTTACTCATGCTATGCCTTAGTTGACTACAGAAACAAAATTGTCCAATTTTAGTTTCCGAATGAGCCCTTCCTAGAGTGGAAGGGTAGTACTTCAGTATTTAGTGATCAACTTATTTCCTACCTTAGGGCAAGGAAAATGATATCTAAGGGATGTGTCTACCATCTCGTTTGAGTCCAAGACTCTAGTTCAAAAACCCCTACTCTTGAGTCAGTATCAGTAGTATGTGAGTTCCCAGATGTGTTTTCCAAAGATCTTTCCGGAGTTCCCCCCGAGAGGGAAATTGACTTCAGAATTGACCTTCTTCCATATACTCAGTCCATGTCTATTTTGCCATATAAAATGGCTCCAACAGAACTCGGAGACTTAAAAAATAGTTGAAGGATCTCTTAGCTAAGGCATTCATCAGACCCAGCATATCCCCTTGGGGTGCACCAGTTCTATTCGTTTGTAAGAAATATGGTTCACTCAAAATGTGTATAGACTACCGTCAGCTAAATAAAGTCATGATAAAAAACAAGTATCCACTTCCCAGAATAGATGACTTGTTCGACCAACTTCAGGGTTCCAGTTACTTTTCTAAGATAGACCTCAGATCGGGCTATTATCAGCCCAGAGTCAGAAAATGTGACATCTCAAAAACAACCTTCAGAACTCGGTATGGTCACTTTGAATTCTTAGTTATGTCATTTGGTCTTACCAATGCCCCAATAAATTTCATGGAATTGATGAATCATGTGTTCAAGCAGTACTTGGACATGTTCATCATAGTCTTTATTGATGACATCATTGTCTACTTCTGCATTGAACATGATCATGTAGACCATCTCAGAATAGTGTTACAGACTCTTAAAAATCATCAGCTATTCTCCAAATTTAGTAAGTGCAAATTTTGGCTAAGATCAGTAGATTTCCTTGGCCATATCATTTCCGGTGATGGCATTAGAATTGATCCCCAAAAGATCAAAGTAGTGAGAAATTAGCCTAGACCCATCTCTCTATTAGATATCAGGAGTTTCCCTAGCTTGACCAACTATTACCGATGGTTTGTTGAGGAATTTTCATCTATTGCATCCTCTATGTCCCAATTAACTCAGAAGAAAGTCAAATTCCAGTGGTCAGATTCGTGTGAGAAGAGTTTTCAAAAGTTGAAGACTCAACTCACTACAACCCTATCATGAGGAGCATTTGTGGATTGTGCTTCAGAGATTGAGGGATGAGAAGTTATATGCGAATTTCTCCAAGTATGAGTTTTGGTTGGAGTATGTCTCTTTTGTAGGGCATTTGATGATCAAGGATGGTAGTAAGGTCGATACAGAAAAGATTACAACGGTTTATGATTGGGCTAGACCTACTTCTCCTACCAAGATTTGGAGTTTTATTAGTTTAGCAGGTTACTATCAGTGGTTTGTTGAGTTTTTTCATCTATCACAACTTTATTGACCAACTTGGCTTAGAGGAAAATTTCCTTTTAGTGGTTCGATGCTTGTGAGGCGAGCTTCCAAAAGCTTAAGGATTTGTTGAAATCAATCCCTATCTTGACTTTGCCCAAGAAGGGCATGGGTTTTATCATTTTTTGTGATGCTTCAAGTATTGGGTTAGATGTTGTGTTGATGTAAGATGCTAAGGTGATTGCATATGCTTCTCGTTAGTTGAAACTTCTTGAGAAGAATTATCCTACCAATGATTTGAAGTTGTGCCTGGTTATTTTTGCTTTGAAGTTATGGATACACTACATGCATAGAGTTTGTTGTGAGATTTTCTTGGATCATTGTAGCCTTCAGTATTTTTTCACCCAGCAAGATCTTAATATGAGGCAGCGTTATTTGTTTGAGTTACTTAAGGATTATGACTTGACTATTCTCTATCATCCGAGCAAGGCTAATATAGTTGCAGATGCCTTCAGTTGGAAGTTGACTAGTATGGGTAACTTGGCGCATCTTTTGACCCAGGAGAGGCCTTTAACCTTAGAGGTTTAGTCTTTAGCTAACCAGATAGTTAGGTTTGATATTTTGATACCTGGGTGTGTTTTGTCCTTTGTGGAGGCAAGGTCTTATTTGATGGAGCAGTTTTGAGCTCATAAGGTATTGAGTGGTAAGGCTAAGGAAACCTTACTTGATTCAGATGGGGTTTTAGGATTGGAGGTCGAATTTGTGTACAGAGTAGGTGATCAGATTAAATTGCTTTTTTGAGCAGTCCCATTGTTCCAAGTATTTCATCCATCTAGGAGTGACTAATATATATTATGATTTAAGACAACATTACAGGTGGGGTGGTATGAAAAAGGATATAGCGAACTTTGTAACTTGCTACCTTTGTTACTAGCAGGTGAAGGCTGAGCTTTTGAGGCCTAATAATTTGCTTCAGAGGTTACACATTCCCAAGAAGAAATAGGAACAGATTACTATGAACTTCATGACTGGATTACCTTATACTTCTCATGGTTTTGATAGTGTACGGGTCATCATGGATCGATTGACCAAATCCACTTATTTTATTTTGGTTCAAGTTTTTTTCAGTGCTGAAAGGTTGTACCAGTATCTATAATCATGATATTGTGCATCTTCATGGTATGCCAGTGTCTATCATCTCGAATTGAGGTTTAGTGTTCATATTTCACTTTTGGAAGACTTTTTTAGGACGAGTTAGGTACTCAAGCCAATCTTAGTACAACTTTCCATCCCCAGACTGATGGTTAGTCTGAGTGGACTATTTAGGCTTTAAAGGATATGCTCCACGCTTGTGTGATGGATTTTGGTGGTCAGTAGGAACAACATTTAGCCTTGGCCGAGTTTTTATATAATAATAACTATTATTCCAGTATTGATAGGGCTTCTTTTAAGGCTTTGTATGGTAGGGTATTTTGCTCTCCTGTTGGTTCGTTTGAGGTTTCTGAGATTAAACCTTGAGGTAAAGACTTGCTTTGTGAGTCTTTTGGTAGAGTTCGGATCATTTAGGATAGGCTTCAAGCAACTCATAGTAGGCAAAAGTACCATACAGATCATAAACTTTGTGCCTTGAGATTTGTAGTCGATGATCGAGTTTTTCTTTGAGTTTCACTTATGAAGGGTGTGGTAAGTTTCTTCAAACTGTTGAGGATGTGGCTTATGAGTTGGCCTTGTCCCCTGATTTATCAAGTGTTCATCCATTTTTTCAAGTTTCTATGCTTCCCAGTTACATTCCAAATAAGTCTTATGTCATTCATTGAGAGTTGGTTCTGTTAGATGAGAGTATTTTGTTGAGGAGCCTATCTCCATCTTAACTAGAGATGTTATGCGATTGTGCTCTAGAGTTATTCCGGTGGTTAAGGTTCAGTGGAAGCACTGACCTATAAATGAGGCTACTTGGGAGGTCGAGTACGATATGCGTGGTTCCTAATCCCATCTCTTTGTTGGTTCAGGTGTTTCTCTTGCTTTTAGTTCAAGCATGAACTAGATTTTTAGTGGTGTATGATGTAACAACTTGATTTTTTGGTGGTTTTTGTGAAATATTAATTTTTGTGTAATTTGACCATTTACCTCTTTCTGTGGTTGCTTTTGTGGTATTTCTAGGGTATGGGAATGATTGGCATGGTTACCGATGCATTTTGGCACGATTTATGTGAAATTATGGTTTTGATTGCTTTGAGAGCCTTATAATTGACTTTGATCAATATTTATTGATTTGTTCATCCGATGGAAAAATGAACTACGCCAATAGATCCAAACCATCGATTTTAGGTTGATAACATGGTTGGTGTGGTTTTATGGCTTTTAAATCTTATTTCGACCCTTGATTTAGAAAGTTGTGAAATTAGGTTTTGGGGGTTAACTTTGTGAAAATGACATTTTTTTAGAATAAATTCCTTAAAATGTCACTGAAGTTTTACAAATATCCCACTAATGTCACTTATGATTTTTTTGGACAATAATATCATTGAACTCTATAATTATTCCAAAAATAAAAAACTAACAAAAAAGTTAAAAATTTAACAGCATGACCCATTTGACTATATTTGACCCAACACTTAATTATTCATAACCCATGACCCATTTGACCCACCTTGAGATTAAAAGAAACCCTTTTTCTTCCTTATTAGAAAATATCATAGCTTTACCTTATTAGAAAGAAGAACGACATAAGCTTCTGCAATTCAAAAAAATTTAAAAAATTCAAAAGTTAATGGAAAATGGGAAGGCTTCTCATCTCCCACAAGCTGATGATAATGTTGATCGAATGAGAGACAACGAGGTAAATTTTTTTCTTTATTGTTGGGATTTTATGGGTCTATTTTTAGGAGAATAAAGTATTTTCTTATTTGCTTATTGTAGGAGTATTCAACCGCACAAGTACAACAATTTGAGTCTTTTTTGAATCGTATTAGTGTTAAGGATGATGATCTTATCACAGTACAAGTTACTATGGAAAGATGGAATAGCGATGTTGAGGAAGATTTTTGTGATCCAAATTATAATATATCTGATGAAGATAATGACTTTTAGGAGGGTATAGCGAAAGAAAACACTAGAAAAAAAAAAGGAAGGCCTAGAAATATGGCTTCGACAGTAGGCTCGTCATCTAAGACTTTGATTATAGTATCATAATAGACCTCTGATGTCGATGCTGATTATGTAGATTCAGATGAATTGCTTGAGGAGGTTAATTCTGAAAAATAAAATGATGAGGTTTCATATGAAGAGTACAATGAAACTAAACATAGAGATAGACCAACGTTGGCATTCAGGATAAAGTTTGGAGGTTTTTAGGAATTTAAACAAGCTTGTAGAGATTGGGGTATTAAACATAGGAGACAACTTTACTTTCCTACCAGTGATACAGTAAGAGTGATATGCTACTGCAAGGAAAATGGTTGTCCATTTAGGATTCATGCTAGCAAGTTGAGTCAAGATGATCCTACTGTTCAGATTAAGTCCATTAATTTGACTCATATAGGAGGCAACGTGCTTGATAATTTTCACATGTCACCGCAGTGTATTGCTAAAAGATATCTTGACAATTTTAGAGATGATCCTGATTGGAGTGTAAAATGACTAATTTCAGTTGTCCTGAAGGATTGTAGCTACACAATATCATATAAGAAGGCATGGAGGGCCAAAAGAATAGATTTTTAATGGGTACATGGAGAATAAGGCCTTCAATAAGGTCAACTTTTATCATATAGAGCTGAGTTATTGAATTCTAACCCTGGATCAACAATTGTGATTTAGAGAGATGATGAAAAATTTCAAGGTTTTTATGTATGTTCAGGAGAACAGAAAGAATCATTTGAGTCAGGATGTAGACCTATTATTAGCCTTGATGGATGTTGTCTAAAAGGAACTTTTGGAGGAAATTTGTTGTCAGCAGTTGCTATAGATCCCAATGACTGCATTTTTCCTATTGCATACGCTGTAATAGCTCAAATGAAAGTAAAGAAACTTGGAGTTGGTTCCTGGAAAATCTTGGACATGACTTAGAAATAAGGAATAACCATCATATTGCATTACTGTCAGTCCGACAAAAGGTAAATCACATACATGCTTCTCTAACATACTATTTTATGTTATTCACTTTAAAGTTTCAATGTTGTGTTTAATCATTTTTGTAGGGCTTAATAGGAGCGGTCAAGGAATTATTTCCATCTGCTGAACATAGAAATTGTGTTAGACATATGTATCAAAATTTTAGAGGAAAACACAAAGGTAAAACTTTGAAAGATTTGGTGTGGAAAGTAGCAACGGACAATAATACAGTAATGTTCAAGAGATGTATGGAAGAAATTGAGCAAGAAAATAAAGAAGCAAGAGAATGGTTCAATCATTCAGAGAGACCATTTAAAAGTTGGACTAGAGAGCTTTTTAGCACAAACACTAGATGTGATATGCTGCTCAACAACTTTTGTGAAAGCTTCAACAGGTAAATAAAAAAAGTATCTTCTATAATTATGCAATGCAACCTAGTGGGCGTTTTTCTTAATTTAACCTTATGGTTTAGAATTTTATTATTTCCATCTATATTCAATTAATATTTAAACTTTTATATCACTATTGAAAATTGAATTACATCTAGTAAATTTATCTAGATTTACTCTTGAACTTTTTTACTTCTACAAATTATAGTAGACGAGAAAGAAGAAAGAAAAAGTCTTTTGTCAAAATGTAAAACTTTTGTGAAGTATAACAATCTGTTAATTTTCTATTCAGCTCACCAGCATAGAAAACCAACTGAAGTCATCAAGTATTATCAATACGTCTAACTAATGCATTTTTAATATTTTTTAGGTACATTCTATGATTCCAGAGATAAACCAATCATTACGATGCTAGAAATGATAAAAAATAAGTTAATGAATAGATTGTACAAAAAGAAAATTTGGATTGATAAGTATCAAGGCATGAGATTTGTCCAAAGATTGTCAAGAAATTGAACAAAATCAATGATGAGGCTGCTATGTTTAGACCTGAATATTCAGGAGGGCCAAAGGTTAGAGTTATCGGACTTGGTGGACCATATGTGGTGGATTTGGTGGCTAAGAGTTGTACTTTTAGGAGGTTTGATTTAACTGGATTGCCGTATACTCATGCCTATGTTTCTATTATTGGAAACAATGAAAAAATAGATAAGTATGTGAATGTATTCTATCATGTTAATACTTTCAAGAGTGTGTATTCACATTTCATCAACCCAACAAATCATAAAGATCATTGGCCAAAAGTTGTGGATTGTGTAGAAATTCTTCCCCCCTTAAGTTGTGAAGAAAAATAAAGGGAGGAAGCCCTAGAATAGGACGAAAGAAGCTAAAGAATTAGAAAAACAAAAAACAACTGCAACTGCTAAAAATGCTAAAAACAGAGCTGAAAAAAGGCTGAAAATGCAGGAACTCAAAAGTTATCCAGAAAGGGATTTGTAATACAAAGATGTTCAATTTGCAAAAATGATGGTCATAATGCTAGAGGTCATTATAAATGGGTTAAAAAATCTGGTGAGGCATCTTCAAGTCAACTTGAAGAGGGTATAAAATCAACTAAACAAAATAAAAATGATGACTTTTGGGATAACTCTCAGTTGTGGATTAACTCTCAGATGGATTTGAACTTAACTCAGGTAATAAGTTATTTATCTATTTTATTTTATTTATTTTAGTTTCTTAGTTTTTTTTTCTATTTCAGAAAGGTGCACAAATTATGAAATCACTTACTGATGAAGTACCCGATGAATCGTTACATGTTGCTGATGAATTTTTAGAGATATTGAATGTACTAGGTAGACGTGGTGTTAATTTTGATACCTCTATGCATTTTACCGAATTACCCTCTAGACCTTTTGTGTCGAAGAGCGAAGGACATATTAAAAGAAAAGCCATACCAAATTATGTAGTTACTACTCAAAAGAAGAGTACTGCTCACAAGGATCCAACTGGTTGAAACCTTTGCTGAATATCCACCATTGGATCATTTTGCTGTGAGAGACATGAGGCAAACTGTTGTTGTCGGTGTTGTTTTGTAGACTCTATTTTGTTTAGTTCTGCTATATTTTGATCTTTGATTTGCTGTTTAGGTTCTAGTTCTCTGCCTTGTATGTCAGTTAACAATTCTCAGCGGCTTGTGGGATTTTGTTTAGTCAACACATTTCAAAATTTTCTCATTTGGCTTTGAGGTTTATTTTCTCTACTCATGAATGGTCTATCTTTTCTCCTGATTTTCATGTCATGCAGAAGCTATTACAAGTGCACAAATGTTGGATGCCCCTGTCAGGAAACATGTGAAGAGGGCTTCTCACGATCCCAATGTTGTTATCACCACATATAAAGGATAACATAATAGCGACGTACCTACTGCAAGGAATAATAACCATGAAATGTACCTACTTCACGTTCTGGTATGATTCTAGTACAACCAGGTGCAGTTAGAGGCCCCTTGAAATAGAACTTCCTTGTTTTAATTAAAGGTACATCAAAAAATTTCTCGAAGATAGTTAGGTCTCTCGCACGAATAAACATAAAAACAAATGACAACTTTTTTGAGCTAGCAATACAATGCACAGTGTGATAGATAAAAACATTGATTAGTGTCTGATGGAATAGATCCTAAGAAGATTAAATTATGATGCTTTCAACTTAATACAAACAGAAAAAAAGTTTCTGCTATCTCTTACCATTATCAAGCTAGAAGTTACATGAACATATACTTCTGGTAGGATGAGTATTTCGAGGCATAAGAAGAAACCAAATCGCGATTCATCCAGCCAAGATAAAGAACGCCATTCCTCACATCAAGCGTATAACTTTGGTGAACCAAAAATCACTACAGGTGCAATAGGAGACTTGCAACATATAACTCAAATAGAAAGACATGTATTCCCTTGTAACGCATTTCTTATTGCACCAAATGATAAAGAAAACAACATTAGTTGAATACTCACTAATTTTAACTTGTATGTTCATAACCTGAGCAGATGGTGACAATGTTTGGGATGTCTAATATCGGACCATGGACGTTAATTGATCCAGCATCACAACTATCTGGTTTAGTTTTTCAACAATGTGGAGTACTTTACTTACATTAGTACAACATAAAATGATAGGGAAAAGAATCTAACCTCCGCGTGAAGCATCTAGAATTGGATATTGCACTCCATATAGGAAAACATAAGGCAAAACTTGCTTTGAAAGTGAACAATACAGCTTATCATGGTGATCTGCATCAGCTGAAGAGTCTAATTCGAGCTGGAGATGATTCGAACAAGAAAGATTATCACGGAAGATCACCTATGGTATGATCTTAGACATATGATTTTAAAAGAACACGAGTTCGAAAACTGCAAATTTCTCTTAATCAATGTTTGTTTTTTAACAACATCTTGCAGCACTTAGAGGCTATGAAGACATAACTTCTTTTCTCATCCAAGAAGGCGTTGACATCAATGCTCCAGGTATATTTCTTAAACGAGTTTGCTTCACCTGCAATAAGTCCTTTTTCATGTTCATTGTTACTTAATGTTCCTATTTATCATATAGATAAATTTGGCAACACGCCACTGCTTGAAGCAATCAAGAGTGGACATGATCGCGTTGCTTCACTGCTTGTTAAAGAAGGGGCTTTGTTGAACATTGAAAATACTGGTAGCTTCCTTTGTACGGTGATAGCAAAGGGGGATTCAGATTTATTGCAAATACTATTGTCAAATGGTGTTGATCCAAACACCAAAGACTATAATCAGCGAACGCCACTTCATGTTGCTTCTACTTAAGGACAATACTCAATGGCAAAGCTGCTTTTGGGAGCTGGTTCTTCTGTTTTCTCAAAGGATAGGTACAATATAATCTCAATATTTATCGATATCTTATTGAATTAACTTCCATAATGAAACATCATGGTAGCTAACGATGAAATGAGTTGAACTTAAATGGAGAAACACAATCACTAAGGAATCATATGGCTGACCTCAACTTGTTTAGGACTACCGCATGGTTGTTTAAACATCATGGGAACTCTTGTGTTGAAATTCGACATTGTATAATCAGATTATCGTGTAATATCTACTTTTGCCATATTTCATCTGGGGAAATACTCTAGTTGATGAAGCAATAGTAAGTGGAAACAAGCAAATGATTAGTCTGTTAGAAGAAACAAAATCTGCCCAATTATCTTAATTCTCAGATGCTCCACATGAGAATTCTATGAATTGAGTCAACATGATTGTGACTTGTGCGGTTGAATACTCCTACAATAAGCAAATAAGAAAATACTTTATTCTCCTAAAAATAGACCCATAAAATTCCAACAATAAAGAAAAAAATTTACCTCGTTGTCTCTCATTCGATCAATATTATCATCAGCTTGTGGGAGATGAGAAGCCTTCCTATTTTCCATTAACTTTTGAATTTTTTGATTATTTTTGAATTGCAGAAGCTTATGTCGTTCTTCTTTCTAATAAGGTAACGCTATGATATTTTCTAATAAGGAAGAAAAAGTTTTTTTTAATCTAAAGGTGGGTCAAATGGGTCATGGGTTATGAATAATTAAGTGTTGGGTCAAATATAGTCAAATGGGTCATGCTGTTAAGTTTTTAACTTTTCAGTTAGTTTTTTATTTTTTGGAATAATTATAGAGTTCAATGATATTATTATCCAAAAAAATTATAAGTGACATTAGTGGGATATTTGTAAAACTTCAGTGATATTTTAAGGAATTTACTCTATTTTTCCAAAAAATTTATATCACCATTGAGTCCAAAGCATTGAATTTGATAGGGTAGCATATTTCATTTGCATTCACGGGAATCCAAATGAATCCCGAGGGATTCGAGAGACTTCAACCCTATATATATACCCATTTTTTGCCTTTTTCCCCATTTTTGAGACTTGGAGCTTAGGGTTTCACACTTTTGAGAAATTTCTTTCACTTCTAAGCTTGGGTAAGCTTCTAAACACCTATTTCAACTACTTTATTCCGATTTTATCATCTAATTCTTGTTTTAACGCGGATTAAAGTGGAAAATTTGAGATTTTGGCCTGAAAGGCCTAAAACTTGTATTTCTTTGATTCAAACCCTGTTTTCAATTCTTTTTCACTTGAGTAAATTTATAATCTTATAATTATCAGTTTTATCTCAATTTCATCTTCAAAACAACTTCAAATTCTTGATTTCAAAAAGGATTTTTGGAGATTTTGCTGATAAATCTTAAACATGATTTTTCTTTAATTTGGACCTCATTTTAAATTATTTTTTCTTGAGTTTTAAGCTTTAGACTCCTAAATACATGTTTCAAAGATAAAATTATGATTTTGTCCCTCTTTTTCAAAAATCTATTTTGGGGGTCCATTTTGACCCCGACTTGAAAATAGGCAATATGGATATCGTTGGCTTTATTTTGACGCATAGATTCTATATTTCTATATTATAGTTGATTTTGAGTTTGTTTGGGAGTAGTAAGGAGTTAGAGTGAAGGCTTATAGATCGGTTTTCGACATTCGAGGTAGGTTATGACTTAATTCTCTTCAACCTAGGCTAGGTAGTGAATGTTGATACAAAATCATGTCAAGGGTGTGGGAACTAATCATGAAAATAGCTTTATTATCATGTTGTGCCCGTGTGGGGGCCTATATAATGATTTTATTTAATTGTCTTGGTATACTATTTTCTATGTATGATCGTGTGGGGTCCTATATGATATTGTTGGCCTTATGAGCATTGATAAAATCCAAGCAACACCTCATTTTAGGTAATGATTAGTGGTTGTCAAGATATAATAACCTAACTAAGGTTGGGGTCGAATCCCAAAGGAACACGTGGTTTGACATATCTCAGTGATTACAGTCTATGGGTAAAACAAAAAAGTAAATATGGGGATTTGTTTATAGTAATCTGAAGCACAAAACACTATTAACTTGGTTGAAATTTAGTTGTAAGTGAACACTAGGATTGTGTGTTCCCCTGGCAACTCAATACCCTGCATGCAGAACCGATAAGATATGTAGCTCCTACAGTCTTTTGGATGAGTAGAAGGATTTCACCCTTTACCTATTGAGTCTCAAGATGTCGCGTTACTATCCCTTAACCTGGTCCTAGTTAACTATCACCTTTTGAGTCTCAAGTTATTAGATGAAGGCTAATAATCATCTAGGTAACTGTTGTGCTGCAACAGATCAACTATTAGCTCACTAAATTACTGTTGTCTTTACGTTTTCCTAGTTACTACCCATTTGTTAGAGCAAGTAGTAATATATAGGTGGGATCCTAAAGTGTGCACCCATTAAGAAATCAATCATATTAAAGATAAAACAATACATGCCTTGGGTATAGGTTTCCCATCAACAATCGCACTTCCCCTACTTCGTTAATCTGTCAGGGTTTCCACAACCCAAGATTTGGGTTTTAGCCGCTCATGATTGTGAAAAGATCAATAACATTCATATTGGAAAGAATAGATGAGATCACAATGATAAGATAGAAACCTAGAACTATAGATAGAATAATCGAGCAAAGTCAATACAATGAAATCCCAAGATCAAAGATAGATCTTAAAATCAAAATATGTTTCTAAGTATTAAAAGTGGCTCTCTATCTCTCACACGTATATCTCTGACTAAAAATTACATAAAAGGTATTTATAGTACAAGATAAAACCCTATAAACTAAGCCTGAACAAAATAGGAGAAAACCAAGTCGGTGGCCACCTACTCCCTGCACTTGCAGTCTGGCAGCGCACAGGTATTACCTGCAGCCCAGGCACAGGGCGCAGATAGCAGGAGCAAAAATCCTGCAACGTTCAGCTCTGGGTATTTTGACTTTCTGGCTCCTTCTTTGTTTACATGCGGTCTGTAGTTCCTTCTTGCAGCCACAAGTTGACTTGGTAGGTGTTGGGAGTCAGTTTTTAAGATCTTCTTTGACTCTCAAACATGCACCAATCACGATCAAGATGGAAAATATCCCAATCATCCATAATTTCTCCAAAAGTAACCAAAAATGCCTTTTTCACCATTTTCATGAACTTATCATTAAAAATACAGTTTCCTACAAAGCATACCCAAAACATATCAAATCTAACAAAAAGCCCTCAGAAACTTGCATAGTTTCCTTATTTTAAGCATCGAAAGTGCTATTTTCTATAACACATCAACACCCTCAACTTAGAATGTTTGCATGTCCTCGGGAAACAAAAATACAGTAAAACAAAAATAATACTTAATTTAGAGAATCTAAGGTATTCAAGGCAGTCAGTCATCTCATTTACTTTAAATCACAACATCCTCTCCTGTAACTCTTTTCAAAACCAACTTTGTATGAACACGAGACACAATAATGTGACACAAAGGAATCAAGGCAAGACAACTACATTAGCAATAGACAACCACTCCTATGTACAAGTTATATTACCCAAAACAAGCAGATAGCTAGCAACATAATTCAAGTTCCCTCATAACAAGAATGTCCCTCTTATTAATATAAAATCATGCATGTCAATGCAGGGACGGTCAAGAGACACTCACACTCAACAAAGAAGTTCCAGTCAATGCATGTCAAGTACCATAGGCTTGCCCTTATATCCTTTACCTTAGCATTCAGATAGTCAAGTCAAGATCACTTTAGGAATTTTCTCAGCTTGTAATGTAGGTATGGCACTGGTGTGATAGATATGGACATTTAGAGTGACTAAGCCTCCTTGGCCCTACACTAACTTGGGGGTCTCACTGTAATTTTTTTATTCTACCCTTATTTTTTCTTTTTTATTCTTTTATGTGCATTCAGACTGGGTGTGATCTTTTTATTCTTTCTCTTTTTTACCACGCCCAACCTACTAACTTTTTCTCCTATTTTACCCATCTTCATACCCATTTTACACTATGCACCTCTATGATAGCCGCCCTCAACTTAGGCTTTTTGCCTGTGTTGAGGTCCATAATGCCCAAGGAGGACCAGGGCCAAAATAGGTTCATTGTAACATAAATGGAAAGGTGAATGGTGAAAATAAGAAAAATAGACTATCAGGATCAAAACAGGGATCAAGGAATATAATTCACACATAGAAGGTCATTTAGGCTAAAAGTGGACTAGAATCAAAATGGCCTATGATTATTTCTTAACCAGCTATACTTCTACCTAGCCAAGACTAACCAGGCAAGTTCTGAATTTAATAATCAAAGAAAATTAGGTAGCATCTCTATAATACCCCACAAGTTCCTAGATGAGTTTCTAACTATCTGTCATATGTTTAAAGGCCCCAAAGCAATTATTTCAAGCCATAATTTAGTGTCATGACTATTAACCTTGTGTATAAAGTGTTTTTGATGTAAATCATGGTCATAGGAAGCACTTAGAGCAAAGTCAAGTTGAGAACACTTTTATCGATTGAGTTTTTATATTTGATCCTACAAGGCTCAAATTTAAATAATTTTAACTCCCAAAATATATTGATTTAGGTGTATTACTCTCTATAAAAGGGAAGATCTTCAAGTCTTGTTTCCAACGCATCTAGTTTCACCTTAATCCAATATCAGAATGGAAAGTTATGCTCATTTTACCTCAGCGTATTTGTCTATCAATAAGGTGACGATTTGAGGTGACAAGCCATCAACTAAGTAACGAGATGTCAACCTCATCATCATACTTGACCAGAATATGATCAAGTCTATCCACAAGGTGACGACTTGAGGTGACAAGCCGTCAACTAAGTGACAAGCTATCAACCTCGTCGTCAACCTTAAACAAAAAGAGTCCAAGTCCATCTACGGGTTGACAACTTAGTTGATAAGCCATTAACTAGTTGACAAGCTATCAACTAAGTCATTAACTAAAAAATCCTTTGATTTTTATTTAGTTTCCCTAGGGGTATTTTGGTCTTTTCCTTACCTCAAACCCTAGCACCCCACGACTTAAATCATCAAATAGGCTTATTAGCCATTATTAGTTAGTTTTAAATGCTATTGACCCTCTTCATTCTCAAGAGAAAAGAAATTAGGGTTTCTTCCTAAGAATAAGAAATTCAAGCTTTCTTCCCAAAGAACTCAAGAATTCAAGTTCCAAATTCAAGCTTTCATTAAGAAATAAAGAAATTTAGGTATGTGGGGTATTCATCGAAGGGTTCCTTTCATTCATTGAACCCAAAAATCCTCTTTTGGGTTTAAAGTATGAATTCTATCCTATTTATGAAATTATCGATAGAATTTATGAATTTAATCCATGAACTTGGTAAATTAAATTCTAGCCATGCCAACATGTGTTCCCATGATATTTAAGTTGTTTTATGTTTAGAATTCCAACCTTCCATGTCTTAACCCTTGATTTAATGATTAGTCATCAAATTATGAATTAAATCATGTAGATATGTTTTCTTTCCATGTTTAACATATTCCTATATTCAAATTCATGTATTTCAACAGTTATTGGAATTTACTATCTTTTAAGTCTTTGAATTATGATCTCCTATCATTGTTTAAATGTTATTATCGTATTTTTATAATCATTTAGTGCTGGTGGGTTATGAACACCCGATACCTATGTGACTTTATATGATTTCTGTTTTCAAGTAATGAGTCTGTCAGACTATGGTTTTAATAGCATATTCAGAATATCATGTTCATGCTGAGCACTTATAAGTACTGTACCATGTTATGTTAAATAACTAATAACACTAGTGTCATTCAGTTGGGAGTAACTACTTAACCCCGAGTGAATGTATGGATGGTATCTCCCTCATCAGTTAGGCATGAGACGCTAGTAGCAGTCCCTAAGTTTCAGACCTACAGTGCCACTGTAGATTATAAAGGGTCCTCCATCAGTTAGGCATGACACCTTCATCCTTTTGGACATTAACCTTGTAGATCCATATTGCCAATCATGTGTTAGTACCCCTGGATAGGTACCAATACCCTTTCAATTGAGGTTACAGGTTGGACCCTGATAGCTCAGATTGGGGCATGTCAATTATAGCTAGCTCCCATAGTCTCAGTAAGGTATTCAGAGTATGTTAGTTCAGATTTGCATGACCAAGTATTTAAATGTTAGTTATTCAGTTATTCAGATCATGTCACAACATGTTTATGCTTGATCTTGCATTCTCAGTTTTACATGTTCATGTTTTTCATGCTTAGTATCCATACATGATCCTCAGTTCAGTTTTACAACATGTTCAAATTTACATAAGATTTACATACAGTATTTATATTTTACCGCTTCCCAGCTTCAGTTCTACTTATTCTACAAAAGTAAGGATTTAAGAATCTAAGTGTAGTGATTCACCAGATTATCAGATTATGTTTGTTATTCATGTTTTAAGATACTTTAACTTTTAGTTTATTTCTGTCTCTTGGTGAGTCTACTTGCACTTAGCATGCATGTTTTAAGATTATGTAACTAATCAGTTTTACTTATTGCATTCACCCCACTTACTCAGTACATTCTAGAAGTACTGGTCCACATATATGTCTATGTGCTACATTATCTCATAATGTAGGTACCAGTTGTAGCCTACACATCAAAATCAGGCAGTTTGCAGCACCCAGCCAGCAGGTGGTGAGTTCTCTTATCTCGGGGACTCCAGTCAGTAGTAGTTCATGTACTTTATTATAATTATTCATATGTATTGATTAGTGGTAGTTGGAGGCATGTCCTAAATATCTATAGTCAGTATAATAGAGGATTTATAGATGGCCAGTCAGAGTCATTCATGTAATTCAAGTTTCTTTCTTTAGTTTTATCATGATGTAAAATTTATCAGTATTTCATTTATTCAGACTTCCTCATGATCATTTTTACGCTTAGTAAATTTAGTTCTATACAATTTAAATCAGTTGCTCAAGCAGTATGCCAGTTCATGGGTTAGCCTGAGATCACTTGTGGTTCCAAGCAACCGTGTTACGACTATTGGGTAGTCTTGAGTCATAAAAATCTCACACTCACATGGCACAGAGTCACAAAATACTAATGCCATAGTAAGATCCATAAAGTTCACACTTATATACATCAACACACAGTTCTAAAACACAAAATTTTAAAGGGTTATAAAAAATCATTCAAAATCTAACTACTGCACAAAATACTTAAAATCTCCTCATTAACCAAAATATCACAAAATAAAACATAATACAACACAAAATTATCCTAGACATACCAGTTCTACAATCATACCGTGAACGACAGGAAAGAAGCATGAAAAAAAACCACAGCGGCATGGAATGCCCACCCCCAACTAAAAACTACGCACTGTCCTTAATATGCTAAAACAAAACAAAACACAGGGAAGTGAGAACATACCTGTGATGCACTAAACGCTCGGTTCAGGAGCCTCCTCAGATGGAGTCATAAAATTTAGCGAAGGCGGTGATGGTGTACTACTGGATGATACACCTGCTGCTATATCATCATACCTCTGCCTATCTACGAATGTAGTCTCTAAAGAATCATGTCTAGCCTTTTTAAGGGCCTCCTCCTATGTCATAATAGGATCCTGCAAATCTTGCAAGTGACCTCTTAGTCCTAACTATTGGGACCTATTCATCACCCTCTTTGAAAAAGTCAAAATATCTGGATGTATGCAGAGGTAAAATCTGGACTACAGGGGGTATCATACAGGGAGTAGTTGCTAAACGGCTCTCTGCAAAAGAGCATACCTCTGCACATATGATATTAAAATCCTCCATTATTTGAATCAAATATGGCGCTCCTATCTTTGTATACTAGGATGTAACCCGTCTCTCCAGCTTATTAATCCATGTCTGAAACTTAATATGCAGCTTTAACAGTGCGACTCTCTAAGCAGCCTCTAATCTAGTCTCGGCTTTCTAAAATATCATCCTGACCCCTAATCTCATCTACCCAAAGAGGGTAGTCATTTTAGTCTTAACAACCTTTAATCGAGAGAATGTAGATATCTATCTCTCCACTAGGATCTGCAAAAACTCACTGGATATAGTAATCATACATATCACAGGAGATGTAGTAGATGGGTAAGCAAGCTCTGTAGATGCACCAATTGGCTTTGAGGTCAAAACTGGGGTTGAGGTAGAAGTAGCCTATGTCCCCTCGACTTAAGTACTTGAATTTGGAGCATCTCTCTACTACCCTATCTCCATGTCTATACCAATACCCGCATCATCTATATATGCTTTATAAAGCTCTACGAAAACTGTTGGCCCCTCAAACTGGGACTGTAGTACTACTGCCTACTATCTAGCTTTCCTAGAAGTGTCTGGACATACCAAACCCTTTATGGTCTTTGTCTGTGCAGTTGCGGTGATAGTCACTCTTTTATTAATACCAAGTAACTCAGGCATACCTGTCTCATCACATAGACTCTGAATCATACAAGGAAATGACAGGTTAGTTAGCTCACCAAAAGCTCTATCATGTAGCTCATACTTGAGGATGCCAGCAAAATCAATTTCATAACTAGTCATCAAGAAGGCAACCAATGCACTATACTATACCCTTTTCAGACTAGGGTACTACTGATGACTGCTCCTGCTCTACCTTATTAGAAGAATCCTGGGACTCTTCGTCAGACTGGGGGTCCTGAGAATCAACATATGGAGTAGGCTCAAACTCTGACTCCTCCTCCTTCTCATCATCATCATCGAGTGGAGGAGTATATGGTGGTGATATCCTTGCAGAATTCATCCTTGGTCGTGTTGTGGCTTTTTAAGTAGCCTGATGAGTCTATCCTCATGTGACTTTATGTGTCACTTGAACTGCAGCATCAACATGACATTTTCTTGGATGCTCCTCCACCGAACCACTAAGCTTAGGAGACTCTGCCCGTCTCCTCAAAGTACCAGCTGCTTTTTTCTTTGCTTCTTTAGGTGCCATGTATACCTAAAAAACCAAATATTAGTTTCCAATAAAAGTGAGGGATTCTGAAAGTTGAAAAAAAACTCAAGATTCAAAAAATTCAAATTTTTCCTCACTTGTCACCCTTTTGACCTATTTGAGATCCCAACAAGTCCAAGTTATACACTCTACTCAAGAATCATGCATTATAAAGCAAACAAACAAGTTCAACTCAAGACATTACTTTCATTCTTTAAAGTTCAACTTTCGATTAGGACCTAATCTTAGAATTTCAACTCAAAACAAGGCCCTACATTATGATTTTAAGATATTTCAAGGCTCCCTCATACAAGTATGATAGTCTCAATATATTTAGCAATTCATTACACATATAACCTTTATTCAAAAATAGATAAAGCATTAAGTCACCCTTAGTAGCCAAGAAAGTTACCTCTTAGATGAAAATTTGGAAGAGAATAATGAAGAACTCAGGCAAAACCAAGATTGAAACTCATTTCTAGTGTGTGTGGACAAGTTGGTATCTCAAATAAGTGTCAATTTTTCCTTTTATTAAGTGTATGGTTGGTTTATGTTTAAGGTGAGAAGTTTGAATTTAAAGAGAAAATTAAAGTTTTGAGGATTAGAATGAGGGTTAGGATGTTTTTATATAGGCGGCGGGATGTAATAGGTCATATTCAAATATTGGTGGGCTCAAAATTTTAATTAAAAAGTGGGCCTATTGTTTGACCTAGCCGCTACACCTGCCCGTGCCCTGTACCCGCGGTTGGGTCCTGGCGTAGGTAGCACCTACAGCCAACAGGTATCGGGCCAAAATCTTTGGCCCACTTTTCTACAACTCAAACTTGGTGTGGCGACATTTTTCTAGATACTAATGGCCCTGCAACCTAAGTTTTAGGTCCCAAAGTCCATAACTTATCATTTTTCATCATCAAAATTTCAACTTTTCAATTTTTTGCTCAACTTATTGTGTGTAACTTGTAACCATGATGGGCTGATAACACAGTCCCCTTACCTGGAAATCAATAAATGTACCATGTTTACCGTATTCCATGCACGGTTCAAAAGCTAAAAACCTATAAAAACAAAAACAACAAAAACATAAACACTAATATATAGTGGGTTGCCTCTCGCTCACTACTTGATTTATCATTGCGACACGACGTTGCTATGTTGGATGCTTAGACTTCACCAACAAGCCTATGGGTTGCCTCCCATACAATGCTTGATTTAATGCTGTAGTATGATATGAGTATCTTAACTATTCAGAATTCATTAAGATTCCCATAAGAATATCCTCCAGGGTCATCAATACAATTTATCACCGACACCGCCCTCATATCAGTTGGCTGCTTCACAGATTTTTGAATGTTAAATATTATCTCTTCACCATTGACTCAGAATTTTAGCTCGCCCTTTTCCATGTCAACCATAGCTCTACCTGTGTCCATGAATGGTATTCCCAAAATAATGGGCATCTCAGTGTCAACCTCATAGTCTAAGGTGACAAAGTCAACTAAGAAAGTAAATTTTTCTACACTAACGATCACATTACAAGATATTTCCACAAATTTATTTACTATGTGGTCAGCCATCAATAGCCACATCAAAGTTAGTTCCAGAGGATTCAAGAGAAGTTACTTGAAGACAGCCAGCGACATCTAATTAATGTTGGCCCTTAAATCACAAAAGGCTCAAACGAATCTGAATGGCCCAATAGTGCATGGTATGGTGAATGTTCCGGGATCACCATTCTCTACTCCATGGACCTATTCATAACTGTACTGCAGTGGTTCACACCGTCAATATCCTCAAAAGTTACTCCTTTCTTTCTTGTAACTAACTACTTTATGAACCTGGCGTATCAGGCATCTGCTCTAATTCCTCAAGAAGAGGTATGTTCAGGCTTAACTATTTCAGCATCTCAATAAATTACTTGAATTTACCTTTCTCTTTCTTCTGCATCAGTCGATGAGGAAAAGGTTGGGGTGGTCTCGAAATCTATTTTACAACTGGCTCAATGATTAGACCCTTACCTTTATATTTAGCAACTGTATCTCTGTCATCTGCTACTCTCTCAGATTCAACAACATATGTCTCATCATCAACAACTTTTATAGCAGACATTGGGGGATCCATAGTAGTGATGCCACTCTTCGTGGTAATAGTAAGTATGCAACCGTTATTTTTTAGATTTTGCACCGTGTTTCTCAGAAGGGTACCTGGATGCATCTCGTTTAGAGTTGCTGACATCTGCCCAAACTAGTGCTCCAGCTGTATGATAGCAGTGGCATGTGACTAGACTTTTTGTATCCATCCTGAAATATAAGAATTAATTTCCTTAAGGCTGGTCTCCTGATTTCCCTGACCCTTCACCAATTTATCCAACATCTTTTTTATTTTAGATTCTGTATTACGTCTACTAGGTGGAATATATCTACCCCCTTCTCTCTATAGTCGTCCTTCTTCCTCTAGTCACCATTGTACTCTCTGCTATGGTCTCTATACCTATCATAATAGTTACGACCTTGGTCCTTTCCCTTGATCTTGGAAACCCGCCATCTGATGATCTAGGTTGTTAGCTTCCTCTTCTAATTTACACTCATATGATTTGGAAGCTGACCCCCTGTGCCGCTACTGCATTCACTTTCTCAGAACTTGTTGTTGCAAACTACTTTGCTAGCACCCCTAAATTAGTCCTTAATAATGCAATTTCTTGCACCACTCTATCATCAACTGATCTTTGGTCACAAGAATCACCAATATCATAAGTATCAGATCCCCTCTCAGCCTCCTGAGTTTTCCACCCTTGGTTAGTGAGTGAGATTCAATTTAAAATCTCTGAAGCTGCCTCCCAGCATAGTCTCATAAAAGCTTCTCCAGAGATGATGTCTTCCATGGCTCTGGAGATGATGTTCAGGGCTACATAGAATATATCCAATTAGTGTTTCCATGAATACTGATGATTGGGTACCAAGTTAAGCTTTTCCATAAACCTGAACCAAGCCTCGTATGAGGATTCTCTGACTGTAGCTACCTGAAATTATAGATATTGTCCTTAAGCTGCAACATCTTTGACGGAGGGAAGAACCTATTTAAGAATTTTCTACGCAACTTATTCCAAGATGTGATAGAGCCTCTTGGCCTTCCCCTAATTATAAAGATGTTTCTCCTGTAAGTACAAAGGGGAAAAGCCTCAGTCTAAGTACTTCCTGATTTACCCATAGATTGGTATACAAGTTATAGATCATAAGGAAATTTGCAAGTTGTAAATTTGCATCGTTGCTAGGCAATCCTACAAACATACCCTTAAGATTTAGAAGTTGGATCATGGTACTCGTGATGTCAAATTTGATGCCTGAGGGTAAATTATGAGGTACTATGTCTCCATTCACTATTGGCTCAACATATCTCAAATCTTTATCTTTATCTATATATGGCTTCACATATTGATATGCTAGGATAACTTGAACACGGACACCTCTAGCTCTATCTTGATTTCCACTGAGTACTGCTCAATCGTCTGTTGCTTGTATCTGTTCATCTAGATTCTCATCCCTAGCTACCCTTTGAGCTTCTTCTGCTGCTCTATTTTTGGCTTCAGTTTAAGACAAAAGCTCACCAGTCTATCGATCAATAATATTTTGTACTCTATTGACAGGAGGTACAATATCATGAACCCCTTCAGGATTAACACCTCTCTTTGGCTCAGTCATCCTACTAGGTGTTTGTAGTATTCTCTCTTGATTCAGATTCACTAGGAGTAAGGGATTGCCTCTACTCCGTGTGCTAGGCATTCACCGGCGTATGCCCAACTAAGAATAAAAAGAAAAACTAAAAACCCAAAAATTGCAATAATCTTAATCCACAAACTAACACTGTGTTCCCCAGCAATGGCGCCAATTTCTTTGAAGACGTCTAAGTAACACCTCCTTTTTTTGATGGCGCCAAATTTTGGTTTTGAATTTTTTTTGAGTTTTTAAACTCACTACATAGACTATGGCTCTCTCTATGAGTCTTAACATGTTATTGCGGGTCTTAAGGACCCAATCATAGCCAGACCAGTGGGCTATCCTAATGTTTCTTCCTTGACTATGACTGGTGGTTATGAGTCTTAAAGACTCAAAATAATTCATATGGTCTTATCCATATCCAAGCCAGTGTGTGCTCTAAGTGTTTCTGTCTTGACTATGACTTGGACCCTACGAGTCGTAGGGTCACTTGATGAGTCGTATGGTGTGAATCATAGGGTCACCAGAGAAGGGTTCTTTAGCTACTATCTTGACTACAACTTGTGGTGATGAGCCATAACGTGTCCTTATGAGTCGTATAGTGACTCGTAGTCACTGGTGACAGTTTTTTAGTTTTTAACTAAGGGCACTTTGGATATTTTTTCTTTTCCCCAAATCATGACCCATGACATAAAACCCCTTTAGGGTGTCATTATCACTCCAAAAAAAATTGAAATAACCTCTTAAACTCTCTCAAATCTCCAAGGTCAATATACTTAGGGTTTCTAAGAAATTTATCAATAAGAGCTTCCAAGGAAAATTTCTCCTTATAACTCTTAATATTTCAGGCACGTGTCTCTACCCCAAAATTTGTTTTACTTAAAGCATAAAGTTATATGATTGTTTATGTGGATTTGAACATGTGTTTTGATATGGGTTGAGGGTTTTGGAACTAATATTTCTTAAACTATTTTCCCATGGTTTATTATCCATTTCTCATGCTTTATATAAGGTTTTCAACTTGTGGGATGCATGGGCATGGTGAATAAATTAGGGGATTATGATTTTCCCAAATTTTGTGAATATTGACAACTGAATTGGTAATAACCCCAACCTAATTTTATGGAAGTGGTTTTGAGTATGAGTAAAATTGCATTAAACTACTTTCGGATCAATTGCATGATTTAAAAGGTATTTGAAACATGATAGTTGATTTAATGAACAAAGGGAGTCGGTGTTTCCTCCACCCTGTATTAATGAAAAAAAGGAGTTGTTTCTTGAGTTAACGGGATTGAAATGACATGATTATGTTACCATGCAAGTATAGTTGGTATAACAATACCAACAATGTGTGCCTAAATGTATATTATGGTTCAATGAATGGGAATGTGTGAAAAATATTTTTAATGGGACTTAAGAGAGGGTTTTGTAACTAGGCCGTGAAAGTGGAGGTCCTGAGAGACCAATACTGGAAATCACATTTGTCGGTGTGGGGGTCTAAATAGCCTGGGGTTCTTGTCCCATTTCTTATGACTAGGTGGTTCGAGTCCACCTTACAATATAATTGGGAGGTTCGAGCCCCTTATATTACATTACATAATCGGGTGATTAAGTCACCTTAGTATATGATTAGGATTTTTAAGTCCCTCGTGCATATATATAAGATTATTCTCTGATTCGTGTGGCTACATGCACTGGGGCTCGACCAGGGGGTGAGATCTAGGGCCTATATATCTTGTGGGCACTGTTATATGACGATTAAGCTACATAATATAGACTAAAGTTTTAAAAAACATGTTAATCCTTGTTTCTTATCCCAACTTTTTATATAAGTGTATATGTATGCACACATGTATGTGAACATGTACATTGAGTTGAACTGGATTTTTAATTATCATTACTTTATCCTTATCCCTGAGTTATATGCTAGTGATCAACCTACTAACCATCTATGAATATTGTATCCCTACGTAATACAGGGTCCAAAGGTGATCCTATTTTTCCTACATAGTGCTAGGTGGATCGGCTTGGTTTACCAGTCGTTTGTGGTGAAGTAGTGAGCTTCCATTCTCTGAAAGACTTGATCATTCCATCGATTTTCTTTCCCTAGATTAGAAGTAAAGACTTCACATTAAGATTATCATTTTCATTATCATTGTCAGAGTTAGGGGCATGTCTCGACTTAGATTGTTTTAAGATTACTATAGGTTTTGTGGATATTATTGTGGATGGTTTTGTTTTTTGACATTTATAGACTTCTAAGTCACTATTTATTCTATATTATTATATATTCAAAATTCAACCGTTGATAGGTATGTTATGTTCTGTTTGGTAAGGCAAAAAAGGTGGTTTTTGGTCCTCGGTGAACTTAAGATACCCATCACGACCAGGCCCTGGTTCAGGTCGGGAAAAAGTTGATATCAGAGCATAGTTTTGGTGTCATTAGGTGTCCATAAATCCATGTCAAGTAGAGTTTTTTTATGGGTGTGTAGCGCGCCATACTTTAAAGAGAGAGGCTATGAGATATTTAGGAAGGTTTCCCTTTCTTATGTTCTATTTCGGGCTATAGAGTCTAAGGTCTTGAATACTCTCTAATCTCTATTTGTTAGCATTTCAGATCATGCCTCCAAGAAGATTTAATGGTTGTTGAAACTCTTCAGTCCCTCTTAGGGACAATGTGGACGCAGATTGTCCTGCTTATGGATTTCAGACCCGGTCTAGGGGTCCAACTCCTAATTTCCTTTATGAAGTTCCACCAATTTCCTCTAGCCCTCCCCGAACACCTCAAAATGATGTGTTGAATGCTGAGTTTTACCAGTCAATCTATTTTTTTACCCAGTTTGTGGCCTTTCAGATTGAGCGTGTTGCTCCATTTTTTATGGTCATGAGAGTTAGCCAATTTATGAGGTTGAGTCCTCCAAATTTCACTGGTTTGAAGGTTGAGAAGGATCCTTAAAATTTTATTAATGAGATAGAGAAGATTTTTCATGTGATACGCGCTTCTGACTTTGAGGGTGTTGAGTTTTCCGCATACCAGCTGAAGGATGTGGCATATCAATGGTATATGGAGTGGGATTAGTCTAGGGGTGATGATGCAGAGTTGGCACTATGCGATGAGTTTTCGCTTGACTTTTTGGATTATTTCTTTCCTTAAGAGTTGAGGGAGGCTAAAGCTGAGGAGTTCGTGAATCTAAAATAGGGTAGGATGACTTTGAAATATTCACCAGTTGTCCCTTTATGATCCCAAGCTATTGTCTAGCACGAGGGCTAGAATGAGGAAATTTTCTTCTGGGTTATCCCGCAATCTTATTTTGGAGAACAAGGCTGCCTTATTGAACAAAAATATGGATATCTCTCAACTTGTGGTGTATATTCAACAGGTTAAAGAGGAAAAAAGAATCAAACAGAGATGAAGGAAAGGCAGAGTAAGAAGTTTTGGTATTTAGATCGGGGTAGAGGCAGCAACAGAGTGGTAGAGATAGTGGAAAATGGTCTAAGAAGAAGAGGGGCAATTCTGGTTCTTATTCTACGACTAGTGCTCTATATCCTAAGCCCTCTGTTGATTGTCATTTCTAAAATAGTGATGGTCCCAGGGTACGGGGTACCCAGTCTCAGGATAGTAGAGCTCAGTCATCCCTATCTTATCCCCCTTGCCAATTCTGTGGGTAAGTTTATCATGGATTTTGTGAGGAGGGGAGAAACAAGTTCTTTAAGTGTGGTCAATTGGTCCTCATGTTAGGAACTGTCCTTTAGGTGATGTTGCTACTGGTGCTAATAAGGTATTGATTGCTACTTCTTCAGCTCATGCACCAAAAGGGTGCTACTTTTAGGTCCGACACTGGTCAAAATTGCCTTTATGCTCTTGCCACTCACCAGGAATCTAAGGCATCTCCGGATGTTATCACTGGTATGTTACAACCCTTTTTCCGTGATGTGTATTGTCTTCTTGATCTTGGGTCTACGCTTTCTTATGTAATTGCATATATGGCTGTTCATTTTGATTTTGGTCCTGTGAGTATTTCGAATCCATTTTTTATGTCCACCCAGTGGGTGATTCTATGGTTGCTAGAAGAGTATATAGGGGTTGCGTGATATCTATATATGGTAGGGAGATCTTGGTGGACTTGATATAATTGGATATGGTCAATTTTGATGTTATCCTAGGGATGGATTTGCTCCATTCGTTGTTATGCCTCTCTAGATTGTCGGACCCGAACGGTCAGTTTCCAATTCTTGAATGAATCAATGATTGAGAGGGAAGGTAGTTCCTTAGTTCCTAAGGGAAGGTTCAATTCTTATCTTAGAGCCTAGAGGTTGATTTCTGAGAGGTGTATCTATCACTTGGTCCGAGTTAAATAATCTAATTCAAAGGGTCCTTCATTGTAATCTTTCTGTATGGTCTATGAGTTTCTCGAAGTGTTCCCCGATGATCTTTCTAGTGTTCATACCAATAGAGAGATTGATTTTGGGATTGATCTTCTTTCGGACACTCATCCTATCTCTATTCTTCCTTATTGAATGGCTCCAACTGAGTTGAAAGAACTTAAGGGGCAGTTGGAATATCTTCTTTGTAATGCCCTGAGACTACCCCCTGGACGTCACATGGTTCTTAGGACCATAAGTGATTCTAAGCTAATCCTTATACTAGCATAACTCGTGAGCAACTGAATAAGATACATAAAAATTGGAAATAATAAGTAGAAGAGAAGTCTTTAGTTAAAAATAAAACTATTAAAATGATTACAACTCTGGTCATATAAAATAAAGCATAAATCAAGTACAACAACTTTACTTACTGTCTATGAAGTCTCTACTAATATTGACTATAGGTAGCCCGGATATGACCCCCAACTATCTCTAATTAATACAATTGAATAAAAGAATGATACTGAAACTATAGTTGACTCGAGTCCTCAAATAAAAAGAACTCATCACCTGCTGGCTGGAAGCTGCGAACTGTCTGACTATGATATGCTACAACTGGTACCTACACTATAAGACATGTTGCATATAGACATATATGTGGGTCAATACTTTGGGAATTTTCCGAGTATATGGGGGTGAATGCATAAGTAAAACAATAACTGAATATACCCATAAACTTTCAAATAATGCATGTTAACTGTAGATGACTCACCTAGAGCTTGAATAAAACAAAAGTTGTAAAATCATAAACATGAGTAATAAAGCATAATTATAAACTTTGTGAGCCATAACACTTAGTTCTAAAAGCTTTATTTTTACTCTTTCTTTTGGGAGGTTCTTCTAACTGACATAAAATATGTAAGCTATCATGGCGTCCAAAGTCTTAACCATATTGGGGAGAGCTGTCCTACCCTTGCCATCAGAATCGGACCTTAACTTTAGTGATAACTATCTTTAACTTCATCCATATTAGGAATAATCTTAACCTAAATTGGCTCATAGTTCTGGGGCATGCGACCTTGGACTCATACCTAACTCGGTGCTAAATACTACTCCCTTATTACTTATATGCTCATACTTTAGGAAATTCACCTAAAAATAACATAAGGGTTTATATAATGAAAACCAATTATGCTCCTCTTTGCTTTAAATTATGATCAATATAAACAAATATGGATTCCATATCTTAGCATAGGATCAAAAGATCAATTCTTTCTTTAAATCTTGGTATAAACTTATCAAAGAAGAACTTAAGAATATAATATTCTTGAAATCTCAACACTTAAACTTATGGCTTAAAATTCATGCTTAAAAATCATGGTAATTCATAACGAAACTTCATTCTCAATAACAATCTTGAAATACTTCAACAATCTCACGTCAAGATAGTGCAATCTCATTCATAATGTAAACCTTATAAGTTAAAACATAAACATAAGCACTTCTTGATATACTTAAAACTTTAAATCTCATGATAATCACATGCTTCAAACTATAGAAACTTGGGTATGAACCATACTTCAAAACAAGTAAATATAATCTTAAAATCATGCAATTTGGTCACAAGGGTAAAATGATACCCTTGTTAGTAACCCCACATACCTTAATAGACTCGACTTAGTGGAGAAATCTTGACCTTGAAATCCTTGGAGATGATCTTGAAAGCTTTCTTGGAGTTCTTGGAATAGGGAACTTAATTCTTGATTTTTCTTGAAGAGAAGATGATGGAATGGATGAACTTGGGGAGGGATGATTCGGGTTTGTTCTTGAGAGTAAAATTGGAGAATGTGGGCAAATAATGCCCTAACTGAAGATTTAAATCGGGTTTTTATGAATTGGATCGAGGTGGGAAAAGATCAAATTGCCCCTACATCATTTATACCAAAAATTCATAACTTAAATGTCATTTACAGGGTCACCGCGATGCAGTCTTATTGTGGTGGCTTACTAGTTCTGGCGAAAATGATCATAACTTTTCGTTCGGGTATCGAATTAAGGAGAAATTGGTATTATTGGAAATCTAATTTAATTATATACAATTTGGTGGGTCTTGAGCTGAAAAATTACATGTATATCAAAAGTTATATACATTCAAAATTGACCCTTGTAGAATCGAATACCAAACTTTGGACGAATCAAAGGCTCTTAGCTCAATTTTGTTCTAAGTGATTCCAATGAACATTCTTCACCTCATAAGCACTTCACACACTAGGATAAAGATTATGACACATGCATTCAAATTATAAATCAAGAACCAGATGAAAACACCTTCACCGCGATGCAATGATGTGCTCATCGTTATATCCATTGCGATGTGCCACTATCACGGTGAGGTTCTGGAATCAAAATTAAAACATGATCCAATCCTCGTCTGAAAAATCCAAAACTTCCTTGAGATATGTTCCTTACATCCCTGAACATGAATTAACTCAAAACCCATCGTCTCGGAGTCTGGAAGACCAGAATAAAAATTCTCAAAATTTAAGGGTCTTGAAAATGACTAAGTCCCCACCACTTAGTAAAAATTTCAAGCCTTAAGCCCCTTAAGAATGCAAATAAGAGCTGAATTGAGCTAAGATTTGTATGGGGTATTACATTCTTGATAAGGGATTTGGTCTTCCTAGAGTTTACCCATGAAATGCTCCTATTCTCTTCGTACGTAAGAAGGATGGGTCCCTTGGAGTATGCTTAGATTACCACCAGTTGAATAAGGTGATAGTGAAGAATAAATATCCTATTTCTAGGATTGACGACCTATTTAATCAGCTTCAGGGTGATAAGTACTTCTCTAATATTGACCTTCGATCGGGTTATCATCAGTTGAAAATTAGGGAGGTGGATATCCCTAAACTGCTTTTCGAAACCAATATGGTCATTTTGATATTTTGGTGATGTCTTTTGGTTTAACTAATGCACCGACAACATTTATGGATCTTATAAATTAGTTATTCCATCAGTTTCTAGACTTATTCGTCATTACATTTATTGATGATATTCTGGTATATTCAAAGAGTGATGCGGATCATGCCGATCACCTTTGTATAGTGTTGTAAACCCCTAAGGATCAGCGGTTTGTATGCTTAGTTCTCAAAGTGTGAGTACTAGTTGAATGTTGTTATTTTTTGGGTCATGTTATTTCTAGTAAAGGGATCATGGTAGATCTACAGAAAGTTATGGTGGTTAAGAAGTGGCCTAGACCCACGACTCCAATCAATATTTGAAGCTTCTTGATGGGTTAAGAGAGAGGATCTTGGTTGAGGTTCAAAAGTCAAGGTATACGATTTATCCCAGTTGGATAAAGATGTACCATTACTTAAAAGAGTTCTACTGGTAGAATAACATGAAGAGAGATATGTCCAATTTTATGGCTAAGTGCTTGGTGTGTTAGCAAATGAAGATGGAGAACTTGAGCTTTGGTGGATTATATTAAGAAATTGAGTTGCCTGTGTGGAATTGAGAGGTGATTAATATGGATTTCGTTATCGATCTTCTGCGGTCGCGTAGTCAGTTTGATTTGATTTGGGTCATTATGAATAGTATGACTAAGTCTGCTCCTATGAGGACCATTAGTGTGTTGAGGATTATGCAAGGCTGTTCATTCAGGAAATTTTCAAGTTGCATGGTGTTCCTGTTTCTATTATATTCGATCGCGGCACATAATTTTTGTCTCACTTTTAGCGTTCTTTCTAGAGAGGTTTGGGAACTAAGGTGGGACAAAGCACCACTTGCTACCCTCAAGTGTATGGACAAGCAGAGAGGACCATTCAAATATTGGAGGATATGCTTCGGGCTTGTGTGATCAACTTTGGTTGCAGTTGGGTTGATCTTTTGTCTCTCTTTGAGTTTGCTTATAATAATTGTTATCACTCTAGCATTGGGATGGTTCAATTTGAGGCTTTGCATGGTAGGAGATGTCATTCTCTTATTGGATGGTTTGAGGTTGGTGAGGCTGGGTTGTTTGGTACTGATTTTGTTCATTAGGGTATGGAGAAGGTGAAGGTGATTTAGGATAGACTTAAGACCGCCCAATGTCACCAAAAGTCCTATGCGGATGTGAGGTAAAGGGAGTTGGAATTTGAGATTGGCTATTGGGTGTTCTTGAAGGTGTCTTTCATGAAAGGAGTGAGGCAGTTTGGAAATAAGGTGAAATTTAGTCTCCGTTATGTGGGACCTTATTTGATTTTGAAGAGAGTGGGTAATGTGGCTTATGGGTTAGAGTTGCCTCCTTGTTTGGGTTTTGTTCACCTAGTTTTTTATGTTTTGATGTTAAGAAAGTGTGTGGGTGATCCTTCTTTAGTGGTTCCACTGGAAAGTGTTGATGTTTTGGACTACTTGTTGTATGAGGAAGTCTCGATTGAGATTTTGGATCAGCAAGTCTGTCGGTTGTGGACTAAGGACGTGGTTTCGGTGAAGGTTCTATGGAGAAACCAAAAATTTGAAGAAGCTACTTGGGAAGCTGAAGAGGAAATGAAGTTCAAATACCCATTCTTGTTCCCCATTCTAGATAATCGTGCTTAAGGTATATGTTAGTCTTAGCATCATTGTTTTCTGACTTTGTTAAAGAAAATTGTGATTTCCTTAACATCTTTGTTTTCTGCCTTTGTTAGAGGTAAGTGTGGGTGTGTTCCATGTTAAATTGTGCTAAGTGTGCCTCATCTTATCATTTGAGAATGAATGATCCTAAGGGGGGAAGAGAATGAACACCTCAAATTTTGGTCCTTGAATTTTTTTTGAGTTTTTAATCTCACTGCCCAAACTACAACTCTCCCTACGAGTTGTAATGTGCCATTACGGGTCTTAAGGACCCAATCATAGCCAGACCAGTGTACTAGACTGATGTTTCTGCCTTGATTACGATTGGCGGTTATGAGTCGTAAAGACTCAAAATGAGTCGTATGGTCTTATCTGTAGCCAAACAAAAGTGTGCTCCAAGTATTTCTGTCTTGACTACGACTTGGACCCTGCGAGTCATAGGGTCACTCAATGAGTCGTATGGTGTGAATCGTAGGGTAACTAGAAAAGGGACCTTCAGCTAATGTCTTGACTGTAACTAGTAGTGACGAGCTGTAACATGTCCTTACGATTCGTATAGTGACTCATAGTCACTAGCGATAGTTTTTTCTGCTTTTAATTAAGGGTACTTTTGGCATTTCTCCTTTCCCCTAATCATGATCCACGACTTAAAGCCCCTTAAGGTTGTCATTATCACTCTAAAATAAATTGAAATAACTTCTTAAACTCTCTCAATTCTCCAAGGTCAAGATACTTAGGGATTCTAATAAGTTGTTCAATTAGAGATTTTAAGGGCAAATTCTCTCCATAACTCTTGATATTTCAGACATGTGCCTCTACCCCTAAATTTGTTTTCCTTTAAGCATGAAGTTATATGATTGTTTATGTGAATTTGAACATGGGTTGAGGGTTTTGGAATGAATATTTCTTAAACTATTTTCCCATGGTTTATTGTGCATTGTTCATGTTTTATATATGGTTTTAAACTTGTGGGATGGATGGGCATGGTGAATAAACTAGGGGATAGTGATTGCTCTAAATTTTGTGAATATTGACAATTGAATTGGTAATAACACTAACATAATTTTGTGGAAGTGGTTTAGAGTATGAGTAAAATTGCATTGAACTACTTTCGGAATAATTTCATGATATAAAGAGGTATTTGAAACATGATGGTTTGATTTAATGAACAAAGGGAGTCATTGTTTCCCCCACCTTGTATTATTAAATATAGGGAGTTATTTTCCCGAGTTATTGGGATTGAAATGGCATGATGATGTTACCTTACAAGTGTAGTTGGTATGACGATACCAACAGTGTGTACCTAAAGGTGTATTATGGTTCAATGAATGGGAATATGTGATAAATGTTCTTAATGAGACTTAAGAGAAGGTTGTGTAGCTAGGACGTGAAAGTGGATGTGCCGAGGGACTAATACTGGAAACTGCATTTCACGATGCGGGGGTCTAAATAGCTTGGGGTTCGAGTCCCCTTGCTTATGACCGAGTGGTTTGAGTTAACCTTACTATATGACTGAGAGGTTCGAGTCCTCCATATTACATTACATAATCGGATGCTTAAGTTACATTAGTATATGATTGGGAGGTTTAAGTCCCCCATGCATATATATAATATTATTCTCTGGTTCATACAGCTACACACACTGGGGCCCAACCAGGGGGTGAGAGCTGGGGCCTATATAGCTTGTGATACTATTATATGACAGTTAAAATACATAATCCAGGATAAAGTTTTAAATTGCATGTTAAGCCTTGTTCCCTATCCCAACATTTTATAGAAGTATATATGTATGCACAGATGTATGTAAACATATACATTGAGTTGAATTGTATTTTTAATTGTCATTACTTTATCCTTATCCCTTAGTTACATGCTAGTGCTCAATCCACTAACCATCTCCAGACGTTGTATCCCCACGCAATATAGGGTCCCAAGGCAATCCTACTTTTCCTGCACAGTGTTAGGTGGATTGGCTCGGTTTGTCAGTCGTTTGTGAAGTGATGAGCTTTCATTCTACGTAAGACTTAATCATTCAATCGTTTTTCCTTACCTAGATAAGAAGTGAAGACTTCACATTAATATTATCATTGTCAATGTCATTATTAGAGTCGGGGGCATGTCTCGATTTGTATTATTTTTGAATTGGTAGGGGCTTTGTGGATATTACCGTGGGCGGTTTTTGGTTGTTGACATTCATAGAATTTTGAGTCACTATTTACTCTATCTTATTATATGTTTAAAATTCAACTGCTGCTAGGTATGTTATATTCTGTTTGGTTAGGCAAAAGGGGTGGTCTCCGATCCTCGGTGGATTTGAGATACCTGTCACGGTCAGGCCCTAGTTTGGATTGTGACAATAATTGCCCCTGAGTTATCATAAAGCCTCATTGGACCTAGATTTTCTAAGGTTTTCAACTGAAACACCCTGGATTTCTGACCCTTAGAAAATTTCCTGGATTCCTAATTTCTGGACAAGATATATCTAAGGGGTACTAGTCTTATGTTGGGATATGGTTCGTATGAAGTGGTCCTATGCTGACCAATGTTGGTCGGTGGGTTGATTTGATTTCTTAAATATGTATGACTTGGGTGGTACGAGTCGTATGAATGGATACAGGTCATCTGATTTGGGTTTTTCCTTTACTTATTTTGAGACTTAGTAACTTAACTTGGATCTGAGTATTAGTGATGCACCATGAGCCGTAAGCCAGGGTACGAGTCATACCATAGACTCGTATGGTGGATAATGTTCAAACCTCTTGGGATTCTATTCTGTCAAGGGTACGGGTCAAGGGTACATGTTGTATGCTTGAGTAAATGAAGGCTAGAGTTTCATCTAGAGGATCAATTTGGGGCTTGTATTGGTGATTTCTCTCTATCATATTCTTTATATAAGGCATGTTCTCTTCCCTCATTGTTAATTCCAACTAAAGGCATGATTTTATGAATTGTTTTCATGGAATAATGTTTATATGGTTTGGCTTTCAAAAATGTGTTGGGGATTTTGGTTATAAATGCTTGGTTATGGTTTTTCCATGTTTAAATTATGGATTTTCATAATATATTGATCGTTTGGATAATTGATTGCATGGAAATGGTTATTTGGTAATTGATTTTATTTTTGGAAACACTATGTCCCCAACATGTTTGATAAAATGACTATGAGAATGCTTTTACTATGTTGTTGGACTTTTAATGGAACTATTGCATGGTATGGTTTGGTAATTGAACCCTAAATGATTTAAATGGTTTGAAATGGTTAATTGAATATCTTTGTGGGGTATATGGGATTCCCCAAAGTAATCACAATAATGTAACACTTGTGGGTTAAATAGGACTCCCCCAAGTTAATTAGATAATGTGATCTATCGGTATATGGGAATCCCTTGATCTCTAAAAGGTTTGGATAAGGACATTACTTGCAAGTTATAGTTGGTATAACAATACCACTACTTATAGACTTGGTAAATAATAATGGAATAATGGTTTGGTTGGATGGTAATGGTTTTAACTGGGCAATAATGGCGAGGTGTGATAGCTAACCGTGAAGGTGAGATTCCAATGGACGAACACTGAAAACTCATGTTTGCCGACATGAGGGGTTGGTAATGGTGACCAGATGTGATACTCAAGAGATACACGGGAATCCTCTAAGTACACTGTACATATATATCATGGAGAGTGAAGGGTACTTGGGAATCCCCTACTCTTATGGTATATCCGGTTCATGCAGCTACAAACATCAGGGCCTGTTCAGGGGGTTACACAGGACCCATATAGCCCGTGAGTGGTTTTACAATGGTTAAGCTTCACATACCCAGGTTAATGGTTTTAAATGCATGCTAAACCCGGTTTCCTTTCAAGGCATAGTTATATATATATATATATATATATGTATGTATGGTTTGTATTCATATGGTTGGTTTACTTGGTTTTACTAGATGGCATTATTTTATCCTTATACTGAGTTCATGATAGTGTGCACCCGCTAATCCGTCTTCGAGCTGTTGTATCCCCATGCGATGCAGGAACTATCTGTTCTACTCCTCCTACATAGTGATCGGACTTCGAGATCAACTATTGAATTGAAGTGGTGAGCTTTCATCTCCCGAAAGGCTCCATTTCATGTTATGGATATTTTTATATACTTTAGTTTATTTATGGATGTTTGTTTTGGCCATGGTTGGGGCATGTCCCAATCAGATTTTGGTCTTCTTTTGGTTAGAGGCTTTTGTGGAACTGCTATGGATTGGTATGAGCGGTGTCGGTAGTGGTGTCAGCCTTAGTATTGTCATTGGTATGGGGCTGACATCAGTTGACTGTATTTATGATTGTTCCATCCTCTTTTATTTTGGATTATATTTATTTTAATGAACTTATTTGGTTATGGATCGGTTTATGGCTTTGGTTTGGCTTGGTCGGTTGGTTGGTATGGTATGGTGGACGGGATGACTTGGTCGGTTTGGTCTAGGAATAGACTTATCCCAAAGTCAGTACATGTCCAATACGCTATTTTGTTATATGCTCAAAATTCAGCCGACTCAGGATACACGTAGGCTGGTTGGGTTGGGTAACGGGGGAGGTCCCCGGTCCTGGTTGGACATAGGATGCCCATTAAGACAAGGCCTTGGTTTGAGACATGTCATCACCGTAGTCCTAGTCGCTCCATGATCAACTAATAGTGCGTCAGCCCCAATATGAATAGTGCCATTCAAGGTAGTTTTGACGCCTTTCATCTTCTTTATGAGGATATCTTATGTGATTATTATTCCTACCATAACTTTCTCTATCTTGAAACATTTTATTTGATGCATCACTTTTATTCTTGGGTGACGAGGTTGACCTCTTCGTGGGGGTACCAATCTTTGTGGTTGTCATTGTTACTACCATTTACATTATTTTAAGGCTTAGTTTCTCCTTGAATATCTACTTTCAAAATCTTTTTATGAAGATATATGATCATCCTTTCTCTCTAATTCATGCCTCTTCATGCGTTTTGAAACTTGCAGATTTAACGTTAACAAAGGTTAGGTGAACCTTTAGTGAGCTAGTTGTTGAGTTAGCCACTGGCGGGTAATTTTCAGGAATAGACCCAAATTGGGGTGACTTTCAAATTTTAGCCTCAAAAGTTTCATTAAAATAGTCTTTACCTATTAACTAATATTTTTTTATGAAATTACCCCTGACTAATGGAATAAATTACATAAATGATCCTTATAATAAATAACAACTCCATATTTATATCTTTCAACTTTTATTTTTTTTCTATTTTTAATTTTACTTTAAATTTTATTTTTTTATTTTGATTTTTTGATTTTTTGATTTTTTCTCAACCCTTATTTTTTTTCTTTTTTCCTCTCAACTTCTTTTTTTCTTTTTTTTCTTTTACTTTTTTTTTTTTTTTTTTTTAGTTTTTCTCAATCCTTACTTTTATTTTTCTTTTCACCTCTTAACGCCTACTTTTATTAAAAAAACTTTTTTATTTTTCTTTGATTTTTATTTTTTTTAATTTTTCTCGGCCTTTTTTTATTTAATATTTTTTATTTTTATCAACCTTTATTTTTTTCTCATTCTCTCTCAACTTCTACATTTTCTTTGATTTTATTTTTTTTATAGTTTTTTTTCATTTTCTTCTTTTTCCGCAATTTTTATTATTTTTGTCTTTTTCTTCGATTTCTTCCATTTCTTCCATTCAAGTTATATCTCATGAGCAAGAGTTGACACTATCACATTATAAAGACAAGACTTATGACTTTCAAACAACAAGCTACGTTTCATGGGCAAGAGTTGACACTACCACATTGTAGAGACAAGACATGACTTTCAAACAACAAGTTATGTTTCATGGGCAAAAGTTAATACTACCACATCATATTTTGATTTATGAGATATTTTATGACTCTTACCTTAGAGGCAAGACTTAGCTCAGGGACTTTCAAACAATAAATTATGTCCCACAGGCAGGAGTTGACTCTACCACGTTATGTTTTCATTTATAAGATGTCCTTAGAGGTAAGACTTAGCTCAAGAACTTCAAACTACAAATTATGTCCCACGGGCAAGAGTTGACTCTACCACATTATGTTTTCATTTATGAAATATTCTACAACTATTGTCTTAGAGGCAAGACTTAGCTCGAGAACTTTCAAACTACAAATTATTCCCCATGGGCAAGAGTTGACTCTACCACGTTATGTTTTCATTTATGAGATGTTCTACAACTATTGTCTTAGAGGCAAGACTTAGCTCAAGGACTTTCAAACTACAAATTATGCTCCACGGGCAAGAGTTGACTCTACCACGTTATGTTTTTATTTATGAGATGTTCTACAACTATTGCCTTAGAGGCAAGACTTAATTAGCCTAAAGACTTTCAAACTATAAATTATGCCCCACGGGCAAGAGTTGACTCTACCACGTTATGTTTTTATTTATGAGATGTTCTACAACTATTGCCTTAGAGGCAAGACTTAATTAGCCTAAAGACTTTCAAACTACAAATTATGCCCCACGGGCAAGAGTTGACTCTACCACGTTATATTTTTATTTATGAGATATTCTACAACTATTGCCTTATAGGCAAGACTTAGCTCAAGGACTTTCAAACTACAAATTATGCCCCACGGGTAAGAGTTAACTCGACCACGTTATGTTTTTATTTATGAGATGTTCTACAACTATTGTCTTAGAGGCAAGACTTAGCTCAAGGACTTTCAAATAATAAATTGTGCCCTACGGGCAAGAGTTGACACTACCACGTTATGTATTTATTTATGAGATATTCTACAACTCTCGCTTTAGAGACACGACTTATCTCAAGAATTTTTAAAGAACTTTCTAACAACAATTCATGCCCTTAAATTTGCTTTGATGTCAGAAAAAGAAGAGCCCTATGCGGATTATCCAATTTTTTATTTATTAGCAAAATATAATAGAAGTTGAAAAAAAAAAAGATCAAACAAAATAGAGAAATAAAAAAAAAGATTGAGAAAAAAAAGACAAGAAAAAAATAAAGATTAAGAAAAAAGTGAAGAATTTTAAAAATTGAGAAAAATAAAAATGAGAGAAAAAAATAAAAATAAAGTTTGAGAAAAATGTGGGGAAAAAAGAGAACTGAAAAAAGGAAAAAATGATTAAACAAAATAGAGAAATAAAAAAAAAAGAGACTGAGAAAAAAATGCAAGAAAAAAATAAAGATTAAGAAAAAAGCGAAGAATTAAAAAATTTGAGAAAAATAAAAATAAAGTTTGAGAAAAATGAGTGAAAAAAAGAGAACTGATAAAAATAAAAAATAAAGGTTGAGATAAATAAATTACAAAAAAAGAAAAAAAATGAAGAAATAGATAATGTTTATAAAAAAGAAAAAAGAGAAAAAAAATAAAGGTCGAGACATATGAGTTAAAACATGAAAAAAAAATTAAAGAAAAAAATAAAAAGTGATAATAATAAAAAAATAGAATAATAAAATAAAAAAAATAAAAAAGTGAAAATAATAAAAAATAAAATTTGAGAGACAAATGAGTATGAAATGTTTAAAAATATATTTGAGATGTAGATGCACAAAATAAGTTTGTACTATACTTAAAAAATAAAGAAAATTATTTTTTAAATATATTATTTTTTGAAATCAAATATCTAAAGCCATCATATTTGAATATATGACATGTAATTTAATTAGAATATTGACCAATAACGGCCCAAATCAGGTCTCTTGCATGAAGGACGATCGCACTTTCAGTGAGACTCAAGTATTACTTAACATATGAGGGTACTTTTTTTTAATTAAAAAACATGTGGGTCCACTCTTTTATTAACTCTCTCATTTTTTTAATGCACTTTTATTATATCTTTCGTCAGTTGTCAATCTTTTTTTTTACTCCTCAAATTGCTTTTCATTTCTCTATTTCTTTTCTTTTACTTTTTCCTTTAAAATTCTTTCACCACCTTATTTTTTACATCATTGTTTTCATTGTAAGTTTTGGTTTTTAATACTCCCCCTGTTTTATTTTAACCTAACATTTTACCTAAGAAAATATTTAGTAAAGATTTATTTTATTAAAGTAATTTTATTAATTATACTTTAAAATTATAAATTTGAGTATTATATGTTTTATATAGTTATTTAATGATAGAAATTGTATTGAAAAAATATGATAAATTTTTTATGATTTTATAAATTGATCAAATAAATTGAAACAAGTATTTTTAGTAATATGTTCAAGTTATCATGGATATTTATCTCCTCTAGTTGATGATTGGTGTGTATATATAAGTTTAGTTGATTAGTTTTTTATTTATCAACTCAAATTTATTGTAGCAATTTCTTATATCAATAAATCATACTCAATCAACAAGACAAATTTTTTGCTTATTATGTGTCTGAATTTTCTCTTTTGAGTTTTTTTTTAAATGATTTTAAGCATATTCCAATAAATTTAATTTGATTTTCAATTACAATAAATACTAAACTATGATGCAATCATAATTTATAGTTAACAATTCATTATCAACAATTACAAAAAGAACTATTAATTAAAACGCTAAGAAAAAATTAAAATACCATACATGGAAACTTCAACTTTTAGAAATTGAGTTCTTACTAAGTTTATAAGTTGCATAATATATGAAAATTCTTATTAAGAATAGACGGATCATTTATGGACAAGAGAAACAACACAGATATAGTTGTGTATGTATATATATATATGGACAGTGAGTAAAACTATGAGGTAAAATATAGTGTTAAAATGCTAAGTAACATAAAATATGACAAAAATTACTTTTATAAATATTTATTCTTTCTCAAATAGAAATTAACAGTTAATAAAATAAATCAATATCTTTATTTTTATTCTTATTCTTCTTCATCGTTAATGACCTTAATTAATTATTAAGTACATTCTAATTTATAGAACATTACTAATTATTTCCCTGTGCTTTCTTGTGTGATTAAATTTGTGCACTCAAAAATTAATTAATTAATTGTATTTTTTAAAAATTAGCCAAACAGAAATTATAATTTGGGGGAAGGGGGAGGTGGGGATGGAGGGCGTCGGGGTTTTGGAGGGAATTCGGAACCAAAATAAGCCAAGTTATAAATAAAGTGACTAAAATAGGCCACCTATTTAATAAGTTATCAAAATAGGCTAAATTTAATAAATTATTACATTTTTTTAATGATCAACTAACGGAGTTGACATTTTGTAAAACATAATAATAATTTATTATGTTTTATCAAAAAAATATAAAATGTAACAATTTTTTATGATTTACACGAAAATATAAATAAAAAAGTCAGTGTTTTATCACATCACTGCTTTAATGACTACTTTTTCTCAAAATTGACAAATAAATCATACGATTTACACTTTATACCAAATTACAATAATCGTAATATTTTCTTACGATTTTCATTAGATTTCTTCACCAACCATCCTTTTCTTTCACTTTCCAGTTCTGGTCCCCACCCCCACTTTCTTTGGATCATGAAAGTGGTTAAAAATTCTTCAAAATAAACAGCCCCTCCTTGTTCTTGCTTTGGCAAGTATAAGTTTTCCGCTCTCTTATCAATTTTAGTGTTAGGCAATCGGTGCAATAGTGCTAGTGGAGCATTTCAATGGTAACACTGATCAAATAACAAGGATACATAGAAAAAGAATGATCTAAAGAAACTTTCTTTAGATTACCATGTTGAGAAATTCATTTCAAGAGTATGGTTTAATATTCATAGAAACTGCCTTATCCTTCTATTCCGGCTATAGCGAAGTGAAACACACGATCACTATAGCCACAAAGGAACTTGATAAAAATTGCCAATTTTAATAGCTGCAACCAATATATATTAGAGAGGCAAACTTACATTTCAGGCGTTTACCATGTGTGCACTTGAAATTTAGAACCTTCAAAGAAAACATCAATCAGAGATGATCAACATATAGTTCAGATATCCAAATCATAAAGTAAGTTTGACATAAAGTGTCTGACATAAATTTGACATAGAACGTAAGTTTTACTTACGATTTGTCATTTGAGAAAACGTAGATATTAAAGCGGTGATGTGACAAAACACTGACCTTTTTATTTAGATTTTTGTGTAAATCGTAAGAATTTGTTACATTTTATATTTTTTTTTTGATAAAACGTAATTAATTATTACGTTTTACCAAAAAAAATTATAAAAATAATAATTTATTACGTTTTACAAAAAGTCAACTCCGTTAGTTGACCGTTAAGAAAAAAGTAAAAAACATAATAATTTATTACGTTTGGCCTATTTTGGTAACTTATTAAATAGGTGGCCTATTATGGTCACTTTATTTATAACTTGGCTTATTTTAGTTCCGACTTCTTTAGGAGGAGTAAATGGTAGGTGAAAAATAAGGAATGAATTAAAATAATGTGGGGCCCATAATATATTTGTCAAATATTGAAACCCTCGTACAAATATGAGAGGTGGCATATCGAACATATCATAAAAATTTTCCCGACCCATGAACACCCCTAAAAAAAAGTATGGATAAGGAACTAAAAATTAGCGATACAAATAAATTAAATGGATGATAGAGAAATCGTGGATAGAATATTTAGCACGTTTCTAATGAACTTCAAATACAACCAATAGTTAAAGGCCAGGTGAAAAGTAAAACATGACAGCACAAGAACCGTAGATCCTGATTGTCGGAAGATTTTTATGCCGCTTCATGCATCCTCTCTTACTTTCACTGTTTATAAAAAACTCAAAACCAAAATAAGTCAAGTTATGAATAAATTGATCAAAATAGGTTAGCTATTTAATAAGTTACCAAAATAGGTTAAACGTAATAAATTATGACGTTTTATATTTTTTACTTAACAGTCAACTAACGGAATTGAACAGTAAAAAACTTTTCGAAAAACGTAATATATTATTAAGTTTTACAATTTTTTTTGTAAAACTTAATAAATAATTATGTTTTATAAAAAAAATTATAAAACGTAATAAATTGTTACGAATTACATGAAAAGTCAAAAGGAATAAAATCAATGTTTTATCACATCACCGCTTTGATGTCAACTTTTTATGAAATCTGACAAATATTTATGTAAATCATAAGAAAAAATTATGATTTACAATAAATGTCTTGACCTACACATTCATTACTTTTCTTTCCACTTTTTAGAGGTCCCCCTACCCCATCCCCCACACGCCAGTTTTTCCTTTGAACTTAATAAAATTTTCCCTTCTATTCCCCAATCACTGTAGTTTTGACTAGGGAACAAATTAATATGCATATTTCAAGTTGGGTAGTGCTAAACAACTCGAGGGCCCTCGACTCGATTTACTTGAAAATTGTAAATTGACGGGTTTGCCCTTTGACTCCAAAACTGCCTATCCTTCCCTCCAAAATTACAAAATCACTTTTTAATTTTTTTAATTTTTTTACTAGACCAAACTTCTCCTCTACTCTTTTAATTTTTGTCTTTTAAATTTTGTGTTCACTAATCATTGTACTTTACTCAATTAAATTTCTCTACCTATTTCATTGCACTTGGGCATTAATTTTTCTATCCTCTTCCATTTAATTTGGGCATAATGGATGATAATGAATATAATAACCAATAAAGAGCAACATTACATGATGTTTTTGGCTTGGAGGATAGTGATAGTTTGCATGGTAATGAAGATTCATATGGTGGATATGCTGAGGGTCCAGATCGATATTTGGACACCGACAACAAAGACCTTCAAAACCTGGATGATGAGGAGACGAATAGGTCTCATCAATCGGTTCAAGATGAAGATTTAAATATTTCCGACGACGAAGAAGATCATTACGGGGAGGGTGATTTTGAAGAAGAGGAAGGACCAATGCATGATGATAGATACACCGAAGAGCAATATACGACAGGCCCTGTTGAAGGTATGCATTTTCATTGTGTAAAATCCGCATTCGCATTTTATAAAGAACACAGTAGTTTGACTGGTTTTGGAGTTGTCAAGAAAAGTGCAAAAAATGAGGTTGGTCAATTAAAGTATGTGACCTTTGGCTGTGATAAGTGCCGAAAAACAACGGCTAGGAATCAAAGCAAGAGGGTTGATTGCAAAGCTAAGGTGAACTGTCGTGTGATGAATGATGGTTCGTGCGTAGTGACAAAGGTTATCCTAGAGCATAATCATGAGTTGAAACCGGCACTGTCACATTTTTTACCTTGCCACAAGGAATTGAGCAGGACTGTGAAGAGGAGTCTCGTAGCACACGATATTGCAGGTCTAAGGCCTTCAAAGAGCATAAGGCTCTTGGAGGTCGAAGCTGGAGGCCTCAAAAGAATAAGGTGCACTCCCAAGGACTATCGTAACTACATTCTTCAGCAACGGAGGCTTCGAACACTTTCCAGTGATGCTGCCGCGTTGCACAGATTTTTTGTGGATATGCATTCCAAGGACAATTTTTTTTTATTCAATAGACTCCAACAATACTGGCAGACTTCGGAATGTTGTGTGGGTGGACACACACTGCAAGGCTGCCTACCGCTACTTCAGCGATGTCATATGCTTCAATACAACCTATCTCGTGAATTAGTGGCGCATGTCATTTACTTTCTTCATCGGTGTTAATCACCACAAACATTCCATACTTTTGGGATGTGCTTTGCTCACAAGCGAGGACATCGAAACATATGATTTTGTATTCAAAACTTGGTTTATGGCCATGGGCAAAATCTCTCCAATGGCTATTCTCATAGACCAATGTGAGAGTATTAAGGCAGCCATTCGTGAGGTGCTGCCAAATCCCATCCACAGGTATTGCATTTGGCACATCTTACCAAGCTACCCGTAAAGCTTATGGGGGTGACCAATTATAAGCCTTCCAAGGCTCGCGTCAAAGTGATCATCTATGATAGCATTACAATTGGTGAATTTGAGAATAAATGTCAAGAACTCATTGAAGAATACGACCTGGGTCGACGAATTTGGTTCGAAAGTCTCTACTCGGAGCGGTCAAAATGGGTTCCCGTATTTCTCAAGCATTTCTTTTGGGCTTGTATGATGTCCACACAAAGGTATGAGTCAATGCATACCTTCTTTGATGGCTACATCAGCGATCGAATCTCTCTAAAGTAGTTTTTTTAGCAATATTAAGTTGCCCTCAGGTTTAAATGCGAGAAGGAATTGGAGATCCAAGCCAGCAAAAGAAAGCAGCTTGTATGACCTATCATCGCATTCGACTGGGATATGCAGATATATGGCCACTACACCTGTGCTATTTACGATTTCTTTAGGGTGCATGTTGTAAGGCTACCACACCGTGAAATTAAAAGACATGTCGATTTCAGTGCGGTGGAATGAGTTGAGGTATATAACGTGATAGACTGTTCCATACAAAGTGATTATCACGGTGATAATTTGTCTTCACTGTGGAGTATCGTCCTGCCAATCAATATATTAAATGCAATTGCAATACCTTCGAAAGTGAAGACTGTTTCACGATAGATATATACTTCGCCGCTGGAAGAGAGAAATAGTCCGCCCACTTCTAAGTAAATTCTTTCCAGGAGGGTACCTAATAATGATGGACGAGTATCGAGTGTATAATGGGATTAAGAAATGGTTTGATAGAAACTATGACCTCGTATTGGACTATCCTGTTAGACGCAGGGACCTGAAGAATGTTTTAAAAGCTCATTTAAAAACATACATGGCCTGGAAAGATGACATGGTTGTCCCTTACATTCCTGATTTGGATTTCGATACTGATACAACAATCGTAAGAAATCTGAGGGAGGTTCGTTCATTTGGAAGGCCCCATATCAACAGAAACAGATCTTCGCGTCAATACGTATGCCACGGAGATGCTAGGAGATGGGGATCTAGATACTATAATATATACAAGGAGGGACAAAGAAGTCAAGGTAGGAGTGGCGATGGGAGAAGGGATCATAGAAGTAGTGGAGAACGTGGGGTGTGTGGTAATAGATGAGGTAGAGGCGATGATGCAAATGTAAGTAATCATCCCACAGTACATGAGTTTTGTAGTACGGTGTGCCTTTTATTTCGTTAATCTATATTGTATATTTGCATTTAATTTTATGATATTGTATGATACTCATAAATACTTCTCTACTTATGTGTAGGTGTAACGCCCCGAATCTGGTACCCGGAATGCTACACGGTGCTCATGACCCCAAAGGACCATAAGCTAACCCATGACTGATATTTGTACCTGTATACTGCATAAAATACTTTATAATTTTGAAACATGAACTGAAAGGCCATAAGGTTTAATACTGAAAATGGTCTAAATGATATAACATCTGTGTGGGGTAATAGAATACCCAAAATAGATGTTATATCATTTAGAACATATTCAGTATTGAACCTTATGGCCTTTCAGTTCATGTTTCCACATTATAAAGTATTTTATGCAGTATACAGGTACAAATATCAGTCATGGGTTAGATTATGGTCCTTCAGGGTCATGAGCACCGTGTAGAGTTTCGGGTACCAAATTTAGGTGTTACTAACTTGGTATCAGAGCCTAAGGTTCAATAGAGTCCTAGGAAGTCTGAAAGCCGCATCTAGTAGAGTCTTGTACATGGGTGTGTTGCGCCTCACATTTATGTGCAAGATGATATAAGATGTTTTAGGAACAGTTTCCCTTCTTTCGGTATTCATGTCATGCCAGTGAGCATAATCTCAAGTCAATATCTCAGTCTAATCTATTTCCCCTTTCTTCTACAGAGCCTCCTAAAAGAAGAAACGAAAATCAGTCAGCCCTTCAGCCCGAAGATCCTTTGGGCGATCATGTTTCTCATGCGAAGTTCGAGGCCGTATTCACTACTCTTGCTCAGTCAGTTGCCACTCAAAATGAACGACCAACAGTTATTCCATCCAATCCAATGGCCAACTCAGCCGCAACTAGGATTTGGGACTTCACCCGAATAAATCCTTCATACTTCCTCGGGTCTAAGGTAGATAAAGACCTTCAGGAATTCATTGATCAGGTTCAGAAGGTGACACACATCTAGGGGTGACTACTGTTGAGAGTGCTAAGCTAGTTGCATATCAATTGCAGGATGTAGCTCATACTTAGTTCAAACAGTGGAAGTCAAATAGGTCAGATGATGCAGGTCCTATAGAGTGGGAGGAGTTTGTCACTGTATTCTTAGACAGATTATTTCCCCAAGAGCTTAGAGAGGCTAAGGTGCTAGAATTTATCAACCTCAAGTAGAGAAATATGATGGTGAAAGAGTATTCTCTTAAGTTTACTCAATTATCTAGATATGCCCCTCATGCAGTTGCAGATAGCAGAGACAAGATGAGTAAGTTCATTTCAGGGGTTAATGATAGCATGGTAAATGAGTGCAGATTTGCCATGCTGAACAGTGACATGACTTTAGCCAGGATTATGACTCATACTCAGCAGATAGAGGAGCGGAAGATTAAGTAGAGAGAGAAGCAGAATAAGAGAGCAAAGACAGGTAGTTTCAACTTTGCTCAGCCTAAATCTGAAGGAGGAAATCGTTCCCAGTTTTTTCCTAAGTCATTAGTTCCAACCCCTTCTTCAGCCTGTGCTCCAATTCCTAAGTTTAGGGAGGGTAACAGATATAGAGCGCCAGTCTCTAAGTCTCAGGGGCAGTGTTAGCAATGCCCAAACTAATCCCCTTTGTTAGACTTATAGTAAGAACCACAAGGGTGCTTGCAGAGCTGGTAGCAATGTCTGTTTTGGTTGTGGCAAGCCAGGCCACAAAGTCAGAGACTGCCCTCAGTCAGGTTATCAGAGTCATCTCCGCTCCTCAGCTGAGTCCGGTCACCCGAATCAGCAGGGTACGTGCTACCACCAGTGCTGCTAGTGGGCAACGCCCAAATCTTCTCTATTCTCTTCAGTCCCGACATGATCAGGAAAATTCTCCTGATGTAGTTACTGGTATGTTACAGATATTTTATGTGCATATTTATGCTTTACTAGATCCAAGAGCTTCTTTGTCTTTTGTTACTCCCTATATAGTAGGCAATTTCAGAATATTCCCAAAATCCTAGCAGAGCCCTTTTCAGTCTCTACCCCAGTGGGTAAACTATCATAGCCCGGCGGGTATACAGGAACTTTCTGGTTATGATATTTTAGAAAGTCACTTCAGCAGACTTAGTTGAATTAGAGATGACTGATTTTAATGTCATTCTCGGCATGGATTGGCTTCATTCCTGCTATGCCACAGTTGACTGTAGAAACAGAATAGTCTAGTTTTAGTTTTTGAATGAACCCGTCCTTAAGTGGAAGGGTAGTACTTCAGTGTTCAGAGGTTAGCTTGTTTCCTACCTTCGGGCACAAAAAATGATATCTAAAGGATGTGTATATCATCTTGTTAGAGTTAAGGACACTAGTCCGAAAACTCCCAGCCTTGAATCAGCTCCAGTTTTAGGTGAATATTCAGATGTCTTTCCTGAAGATCTTCCAAGAATTCCTTCCGAAAGGGAAATAGACTTCGACATTGATCTTCTTCTAGATACTCAGCCTATATCCATTCTGCCATACAGAATGGCACCAGCAGAACTCAGAGAACTGAAATAACAATTGAAGGATCTCTTACATAAGGGATTCATCAGGCCCAGTATTTCCCCGTGGGGTGATCCAATATTATTCGTGCGCAAGAAAGACGGTTTTCTTAGGATGTATATTGACTACTGTCAACTAAATAAGGTCACAGTTAAGAACAAGTATCCTCTTCCCAGAATTGATGACTTGTTTGATCAACTTTAGGGTGCCAATTATTTCTCTAAGATAGACCTCAGATCCGGCTATCATCAGCTCAGAGTCAGAGAATATGACATTTTGAAAATAGCTTTCCGTACTCAGTATGGTCACTTCGAATTCCTAGTCATGTTATTTGGTCTTACCAATGCCCCATACACTTTCATGGACTTGATGAACCGTGTGTTCAAGCAGTACTTGGACAAATTCATTATAGTGTTCATAGATGATATCCTGGTTTATTCTCGCAGTGAGAGCGATCATGCAGACTATCTCAGAACAATACTTCAGACTCTCAGAGATCATCAGCTATTCGCCAAATTCAGTAAGTACGAATTTTGGCTAAGGTCAGTAGTATTCCTTGGTCACATCATTTCCGGTGATGGCATTAGAGTAGATCCTCAAAAGACCAAAGCAGTAAGAAACTGGCCTCACCCTATCTCTTCATCAGATATTAGGAGTTTCTTGGGTTTGGATGGCTATTACAGACGGTTTATTGAGGGATTTTCTTTTATTGCATCCCCAATGTCTAGATTGACTCAGAAGAAAGTCAAGTTTCAGTGGTCAGATCCTTGCGAGAAGAATTTTCAGGAGTTGAAGACTCGACTTACCTTAGCTCCAGTCTTAGCTCACCCAGATGGTTCAAATGGGTTCGTAGTGTATTGTGATGTATCCAGAGTGGGTCTAGGTTGTGTGCTCATACAGCATGGTAAGGTCATAGCCTACGCCTCCAGACAGCTTAAGCCCCATGAGAGGAATTATCCTACTCTTGATCTTGAGTTAGCAGCCGTAGTCTTTGCCTTGAATATTTGGAGGCATTATCTCTACGGAGTTCATGTAGATTTTCTCACAGATCATAAAAGTCTTCAGTATGTCTTTTCTCAGAAAGATCTCAATCTTCATCAAAGAGGGTGGTTAAAGCTCTTCAAAGATTATGACATGAGTGTCCTTTATCATCCAGGAAAGGCCAACATAGTGGACGACGCTCTCAGTAAACTGTCTATGGGTAGTGTTGCTCATGTGGATGACAGTAAGAAGAAGTTAGCTCAGGAAGTCCGTCAGTTTTCCAGACTAGGAGTTCGCTTAGTCGATACAGATGAGGGTGATATATGGGTTCAGAGTAGTTCAGAATCATCTCTAGTTCGAGGTGAAAGAAAAGCAAGATAGAGTTCTCAGCCTTGTCAAGTTGAAAGAGTCAGTTCAGGATCAGAAAATAGAGGTTTTCTCCCAAGTGGGAGATAGTGTTCTTCATTGTCAGGGTCGTCTCTGTGTTCCAGGTATAGATAACTTAAGAAAATAAATTCTTGTAGAAGTGCATGGTGCGCGCTACTCTATTCATCCAGGGGCCATAAATATTTACCGCGACTTATGGAAAGTCTATTGGTAGAGTGGGATGAAGAGAGATATTGCAGAGTTTGTGGCTAAGTGTTCTACATATCAGCAGGTTAAGATAGAGCATCAGAATCCTGGTGGGTCCATACAGGAGTTTAGTATTCCTACTTTGAAGTGGGAAGTTGTGAACATGGACTTCGTGACGGGTTTGCCTCGAACTCGTCATCGGCATGATTCAGTTTGGGTCATTGTAGACAGAATGACCAAATCAGCTCATTTCCTTCCAGTTCATACCTCTTATTCAGTCGAGGATTTTGCCAAACTCTACATTAGGGAGTTGGTCAGATTGCACGGTGTTCCTCTATCTATTATCTCAGACAGAGGTACCCAGTTCACATCTCATTTCTGGAAAGTATTCCAAAAGGGTCTTGGTACCCAAGTTTATCTTAGTACAGCCTTTCATCCTCAGACAGATGGTCAAGAAGAAAGGACCATTCAGATGTTAGAAAATATATTAAGGGCGTGTGCAATCAATTTCAAGGAAAGTTGGGATGAACACTTACTTTTGATTGAGTTCTCATACAACAATAGGTATCATTCCAGTATTCAGATGGCTTTATTCAAAGCTCTCTATGGTAGGAGATATAGGTCTCTAATTGGTTGGTTTAAAGTTAGTGATACCTCAGTCATAGGTCCTGACTTGGTATTCAACGCCTTAGAAAAAGTCTAGTTGTTAGAGAAAGAATCTGGGCTGCTCAAAGATGACAAAAGTCTTATGCAGATGTTTGTAGAAAAGATCTCGAGTTTGAGATTGGTGACTATATCTATCTAAAGATCTCTCCCATGAAGGGAGTGAAGCGGTTCGGCAAGAAAGGGAAACTCATTCCTCGATATATCGGTCCGTTCAAGATTCTCAGTCAATTCAGCAAGGTAGCTTATGAGCTCGAATTACCTTCAGATCTAGCCTCAGTTCATCATGTCTTTCATGTCTCTTTGCTCAAGAAGTGCATAGGTGGACCATATGTTGTAGTCCTTATTCAAAGCATTGATGTTCAGAGCACTTTCTCTTATGAAGAGATTCCAGTCAAAATCTTAGACTATCACACTCGTAGATTGAGGAACAAAGAAGTCCCTCTAGTTAAGGTTCTTTGGTGAAATCAGTCCGTTGAGGGAGCTACTTGGGAAGCAGAGGAAGACATGCGGACCAAGTATCCACACCTTTTCTTTTCCAACTCAGATCAAGCTCAAGGTAACAGTTCTCCTTAAGCTTACTCAATTTCATGTTCGGTGTTCATCATAAACTTGGTATGCAGGTTCATGATCATATTCCCATTAGAAACTTGGTATCAAGTACCATTGAATATTCAGTCATGAACGCATGTATCAGTTCAGTTATGTAATTATGCATCAGACATGCGTTCTCATTGGGAGAAACTTAATTCTTCAGAACACTCAGTCATGCATTCATGAATCAGTTACACATACATCAGATATGCACGTTCAGTATTATATGTTCATCTTGTCAGTCATGTCAGTCATAAGATCATGTTCCAGTTTTTCATATTCATCATGTACTTCAGTTGTCTTTTCTTCCCACTCAGTCAGTCTCATTCGAGGATGAATGTTCTTAAGGGGGAGATATTGTCATACCCCGTACTTTTTCTAGCTAATTTCATCTCAAGAATGTCTAGTATTAGATTCTAAATTGAATGATGGTTATTCCATGAGGAATTTTCAAGATTTTCACTTTTTTCATATGGAAAATTCAATAAGCTTTCCATCAATATAAGATTCGTCCAAATCAAATAACCGAGTCAGAAGTTACGACTATTTTAAGTTTCCGTCGTAAAACAGCACCATATTAGTAAGTGGCGCACCGCGCCACAAGAGGAAATGGCATTTGGAATATTCCACAATAGAAATAATGATATGCAAGCTAGTAGACAAATCAATCATTAAATAATTTAAATCAATCGACTTTAAAATAATCGAGAACCACTAAGTCGGAACTAGAATGAAAAATTAGACAAACGAAGATTGGTACAAATATTTGTAGCGACATAGATGGAATGTTATTGAACGCTACAATAGTATAACTAGAATTATTCTTATGTCTCCAATTTATTGGCATCACATCATGTTTCTTCATCCCATTGATCCTTGGCCACTTCTCTTAATGAACAGGTGGTCTTTCACCAGTTGCCACACAAATATCTACAAACTAGACCCTTACTGTAACCGCTTCTTCTTCCAAAACTACCTCTGTTTACGTTGTTCGATAGACAAAAATGATAGTGAGAAGTATGTTTTTTTTTACGTCCGAAATACGTAAACAAAGTTGGTTTTCAAAGAGGAAGTAACTGCAGTGAGGGATCGGTTTGGAGGACTAAAGTTTGCATGGAGACTGAAGGAACACAACTTGTTCATTAATTGAAGTGGCCAATGATCAATGGGATGAGGAAACACGACCTGATGCCTATAAATTGGAGACATAAGAGAGATTCTAGTTATAGTAATGTAGCGTTCAATAACATTCCATATATGTCGCTACAAATTTTTTCCCAATCTTTGTTTGTCTAATTTTGGCCTTTCTAGTTCCAACGTAGTGGTTCTCGATTATTTTAAAGTTGATTGCTCTGAATTATTTAACGATCGTTTTGTCTACTAGCTTGCATATCATTTATTGTTTTGTCTAACCCCTTCAAATTTGATGGAGAATGACAAGAATCTCCTTGTCGTTCGTCTTGTTACAAAATAAATAAGCAAGCGAATTGAATAAACTTTTGCCATCTATTACGCTATTTTTAAAAATGTACAATAGCAGCAATATATTTCTTTCCTGCATGATGCATGATGAGGCTGAAAATTCTTAATCCCATGTAATATAGTGGACTACGATTTGATTAAATGGGATACGCCTAGCTAAGATAACATATTCGCAAATATTAAACAACTTCAACACCTACTGTAATACCCCGTACTTTTTCTAGCTAATTTCATCTCAAGAATATTTAGTATTATCTTCTAAATTGAATGACAGTTATTCCATAACGAATTTTCAAGATTTTTAATTTTTTTCATATGGGAAATTCAATAAGCTTTCCATCAATATAAGATTCGCCCAAATCAAATAACCGAGTCAGAAGTTACGACTATTTTAAGTTTCCGTCGTAAAACAGCGCCATATTAGTAAGTGGCGCACCGCACCACAAGAGGAAATGGCATTTGGAAAATTCCAGTAGGGGTCCGCGATTATGGCGCGTCCCTCCAGGGCCCAAATTCAGAATTGTCCTTTTCCAGTATCTTAGCGCGATTTCCTCTGCGACGCGCCAAAGTTCCAGGTCACAAAAGAAGGGGCAACGCAATGGATCCATGTTATGCCATCCCTCAGTTTCCCAATTGTCGATTTTCAGTGACACAATGCGATAGCTCCGCATTGCAACAGGGGTTCAGTTCGGGAAAAATTTACTGAAATTAAATGACGCATCCAGGGTTAAAAGGGTCAACTTTCCACCCCTATCTAAACCCTTTAACACGTGATTCAGCCACTTTTCACCCAAAATACTCTCTCTTTTTTCAAAAACCTCTCAAGAATAAGCTGAGGTTTTCATAGAAGATCCAATTCTAAGAAAGTTTCACCGTCAATCTTCATGAAATCATGAACTAAGGTATGCGTAGTGTTTATTCATGGACTCTTTTCGTCCATGAAACCCAATAATCTCTTTTCTATGTTTAAGTTTATGGATTTCTTTATGAATTTCATGTTGGGTTTACTTTGTTTATGTTGAGAATGATCAATTGAATTCAAATCCATGTTGGGTGATCAATTTTATGTGAAATTGATTTGTATAAATGTATATTCATGTGAACCTATAAATAAACCCTAGATGATGAAATTAGAGATGAGTCATGATGATTAACTATGGTGTAATGTTGTCTACATATACTATGCCTATCATGTGTTTGATTAAATGCCTAGATGAAGGAACAATGCCCAACTAGTATGATATCATGAGATCCCCATGTATGTATAAGTTATGCCTATCACATTTTTTGATGGAATGCTTCTATAAATGTATTATGAATTATGATGTTAGTTATATGTTCAAGTAAGTTATGCTTGGTCAATTTTCCTTTCATCGAATCCTGGGGGTACTTGTAATCAAAATATTAGTTGTATGCCTAGAGCCATGTCATGTTTTCACAACACTCTCAGTCAAGCTATGAATCCTTAGAATTCAGACAGTCCTATGACTCAGGAAATCTCCATGATCTCATGAACTCAGTCAGTTGTCAGATATCAGTAGTATTCTGTCAGTCAACGGAATTTAGTAACTCAGTCCATGTTCAGTTCAGTAAATAATATTCGGTGCTTATTTAGATGGAAGTATAAATTAGCACCGACCGAACCCAAGGATGGGAACTCACCTGTTATATGAGGGTCTGATTCTTAGAAGCAATCCTTGCGTTCCAGAACTATGTAGACAGCATAGGTTGAGACATCATAGCCTTCTATATGAGGGTAGATGAGGTGGCTTAGCCTACTATATGAGGGTTCCCACCATTTTTACTAGACTTACCTGTTATATTAGGGTCACTCGTTGTCCTTACCAATGGCGCGGTATTGACACCCTTCTAATCAGGGCATAGATTGGACCCCAATTCAGCTATAATGCATTATTTGGGACATATCGGTTAGATGACTACCTCGTACAGTCTCAGTATCAGTCTCAGTAAATGGACTCAGATAGTTCTTCAAAATTCAGGACTGTCAGATACAGTTAACTCAAACACAGTACTGAACTTAGATAGTTCCATCAGATTCAGGACTGTCAGATACAGTCACTCATGTTATCAGTTATATTCAAATTCAGTAATCATGTTATCACAGTATTAGTGTTAGTTCTTATGTATCATGCATGTATTCTCACGTTCATGATAGTAGTCAGTTATTATTATTGTTCATGCATATGCACCTCATACATTCAGCCTACCTCACATGCATACCAGTACATTCAAAGTACTGACGTATTTGTGCTATGGTGTCTTATATCGTAGGTTCAGAGACACCATAATGCAAATGCGTCAGTACTTTGAATGTACTAGTATACATGTGATGTAGGATGAATGTATGGGGTTCATATGCATGAACAATAATAATAACTGACTACTATCATGAGCGTGAGAATACATGCATGAGACATAACTACTGACACTAATACTGTTATAACATGATTACTAAATCTGAATATAACTAATAACATGAGTGACTGTATCAGACAGTCCTGAATCTGATGGAACTATCTGAGTTCCGTACTGTCTTTGAGTTGACTATATTTGACAGTCCTGAATTCTAAAGAACTATCTGAGTCATTTTACTGAGACTGATACTAAAACTGTAGGAGGTAGTCATCTAACCGACATGCCCTAAATGATACATCATAGTTGAATTGGGGTCCAATCTATGCCCTGATTGGAAGGGTGTCAATACCGTTCCACTGGTAAGGACAACATGTGAGTGACCCTAATATAACAGGTAACTCTAGTGAGAACGGTAGAAACCCTTATATAGCAAGCTAAGCCACCTCATATACCCTCATATAGCAGGCTATGATATCTCAACCTATGTTGGCTACATAGTTCTGGAATGCAAGGATTGCTTCTAAGAATCACACCCATATATAACAAGTGAGTTCCCATACTTGGGTTTTCTCGGTGATAATTTCTACTCCCATCTGAATAAACATTGAACATGATTTACTGAACTGGACATGGAGTGAGTTACTGAATTTTGTTGACTGACGAAATAATACTGATATCTGACAACTGACTGAGTTCATGAGATCATGGAGATTTTCTGAGTCATAGGACTGCCTAAATTCTAAGGATTCATAGCTTGACTGAGAGTATCATAGAAACATGACATGACTCTAGGCACACAACTAATATTTTGGGTACAAGTACCCCCAGAACTCGATGGAAGAAAAACTGACCAAGCAGAACTTAATTGAACATATAACTAACATCATAATCCATAATACATTTATAGAAGCATTCCATCAAAACATGTGATAGGCATAACTTGTACATACATTGGGATCTCATGATATCATACTAGTTGGGCATTGTTCCCTCATCTAGGCATTTAATCAAACACATGGTAGGCATAGTATATATAGACAACATTATACCACAATTAATCATCATGACTCATCTATAATTTCATCATCTAGGGTTTATTCATAGGTTCACATGAATATACATTTATACAAATCAATTTCACATAAAATTGATCACCCAACATGGATTTGAATTCAATTGATCATTCTCAACATAAACAAAGCAAACCCAACATGAAATTCATAAAGAAATCCATAGACTTAAACATAGAAAAGAGATTCTCAGGCTTCATGGACGAAGGGAGTCCATGAATGAACACTATGCATACCTTAGTTCATGATTTCGTGAAGATTGACGGTGAAACTTTCTTAGAATTAGATCATCTATGAAAACCTTAGCTTATTCTTGAGAGGTTTTTGAGAGAAGAGAGTATTTTGGGTGAAAAGTGGCTAAATCACGTGTTAAAGGGCTTAAATAGGGGTGGAAAGTTGACCCTTTTAACCCTGGACGCGTCATTTAATTTCAGTAAATTTTTCCCAAACTGAACCCCTATTGCAATACGGAGCTATCGCATCGTGTCACTAAAATTTTACAATTGGAAAACTGAGGGATGGCGCAACATGGATCCATTGTGTTGCCCCTTCTTTTGTGACCTGGAACTTTGACGCGACGTAGAGGAAATCGCGCTAAGACACTGGAAAAGGATAATTCTGAATTTGTGCCCTAACGCGACGCGCCATAATCGTGGACCCCTACTGGAATTTTCCAAATGCCATTTCCTCTTGTGGCGCAGCGCGCCACTGACTAATATGGCACTGTTTTAGATGGAAACTTAAAATAGTCGTAACTTCTGACTCAGTTATCGGATTTGGGCAAATCTTATATCGATGGAAAGCTTATTGAATTTACCACATGAAAAAAAGTAAAAATCTTGAAAATTCATTATGGAATAATCTTCATTCAATTTAGAATATAATACTAAATATTCTTGAGATGAAATTAGCTAGAAAAGTATGGGGTATTACAGTAGGTGTTGAAGTTGTTTAATATTTGCGAATATGTTATCTTAGCTAGGTGTATCCCATTTAATCAAATCGTAGTCCACTTTATTACATGGGATTAATAATTTTCAGCCTCATCATGCATCATACAGGAAAGAAATATGTTGCTGCTATTGTACACTTTTAAAACAGCGTAATAGATGGCAAAAGTTTATTCAATTCGCTTGCTTATTTGTTTTGTAACAAGACGAACGACAAGGCGATTCTTGTCATTCTCCATCAAATTTGAAGGGGTTAGACAAAACAATAAATGATATGCAATCTAGGAGACAAAACGATCATTAAATAATTCAGAGCAATCAACTTTAAAATAATCGAGAACCACTACGTCGGAACTAGAAAGGAAAAAATTAGACAAACAAAGATTGGGAAAAAAAATTGTAGCGACATATATTGAATGTTATTGAATGCTACAGTACTATAACTAGAATTGCTCTTATGTCTCCAAATTATATGCATCAGGTCGTGTTTCCTCATCCCATTGATCATTGGCCACTTCAATTAACGAACAAGTTGTGTTCCTTCAGTCTCCATGCAAACTTTAGTCCTCCAAACCAATCCCTCACTGCAGTTACTTCCTCTTTGAAAACCAACTCTGTTTACGTATTTTGGCCATAAAAAACAATGTACTTCTCACTATCATTTTTATCTATCGAACAACGTAAACAGAGGTGGTTTTGGAAGAGGAAACGGTTATAGTGAGGGTATGGTTTGTAGATATTAGTGTGGAAACTGGTGAAAGACCACCTGTTCATTAAGAGAAGTGGCCAAGGATCAATGGGATGAAGAAACACGATGTGATGCCAATAAATTGGAGACATAAGAATGATTCTAGTTATACTATTGTAGCGTTCAATAACATTCCATCTATGTCGCTACAAATATTTTTACCAATCTTCGTTTGTCTAATTTTTGCCATTCTAGTTCCGACTTAGTGGTTCTCGATTATTTTAAAGTCGATTGATTTGAATTATTTAACGATTGATTTGTCTACTAGCTTGCATATCATTATTTCTGTTGATTTGAGATCTTCTAACTCCTTCAAATTTGATCCACGGACGTTAATTAAAAATCACGCATTGTTGCCAATTTGAGATGATGAGACTTTAGTAGAATTACTCTTCTAATATTTCCCTAGGAATTAATATAGATATTTATTAGTACCACAATGCAAGCAATGTAGTCTGATTGAAATTGAAAATAGTCTCTAAACATGAAGTTACCTACTTTATTGCTTTTCAACTCTAAACCACATATGTTTAATCATGTCTATTTTATTTTACTATTATATATAGTATTCATCAATGACTTGTCAATTTGAAGTTTTATTTCCAAATCTCTTGCTGGCAGTATTAAAAAGTCCTTTGATCTTTGAATTATTTGCATTATTAAGAAGATTTTAATTATCACTTACATCTCAGTAATAATTAAACTAATAATGTTGTGCAATGTTGAATGGAAAGACTGCCTATAAAGAGTAATATTGGAACATAAGCAAAGTAAAAATATATGAACAAAGAAAGTGGACAATTATCTATTTGATGTCGTTCGTGGGTTGTAGGTTGGTTGCGGGGGCTTCGCCATTTTATCCACCACTGTTTCCATGTAACTTATAAGCAGCTCCTGCTTTCGGCCAAAACTCTCCATGCATGTACTCATAGCATCAACCTATTTTCTGACCACGGTTATCTGAGAACACAGCGACAAGAGTTGATTATGGGGATACAAAAAGTGTTTGGTGGTGAAAGAGGCTCCGGGATTGGAAGTTTTGAGATTATTTTCTTGGAAGCTCATTTTAAATATGAATCCTTTTTTTGTTATTCTGTAGATGATCTCATATCCACAGATTTAAATAGAAAGGCATTGAAGGGTTCAAAAATAAGTGAAAGTTAAGGTAATAAATGTGGTAGATGGAAGATTGAAGGAAGTATTACATTTCCAAGGAATGCAGTTGGAAGGTCGAAAATATCTCAACTTTGAACAATTTCCAACATTCAACATTCAATAAATCAAAATCAAAAACTCAAACTTTTCAGTTAATAATAGTTATTCTTTTGTGTAGTTACTCTTTGTAGTTATTTTAAAGGATTACTAATACGGAAAATCTTTTTAGAATAAAATATGTTAGAAAATTTAAGCAATTCGCTCTAGTTAATTTGTTGATAATTCAAATATTTGTTCTCAACGAGATGGACATATCTTTGAGGGTATTCATCAGACACTTATAGTTTGATGACTCTTCATTTCGTTTTCTTCTTAGTAATCAGTGTAGACGGTTGTTGGTTTAACAATTTTTTTCCGTAATATCATTAGGTAGGCGTGCTTGGGAAAATCAAAAACATTAATTCATTCATCTTTTAAATTGTGTGTTGTGTTTTGAATTCATGCCTTTTAGAAACATTTGGTTTTTATCTTTATTTATTTTTTTGCGAATTCATGCATTTTAGAGAAATTTTGGTTTATATTTGTCAATATTTATATTTAAAGTTACATGATCGTCCTCTATGGATGGGATAAATGACTTATCGTATATTTATAGCAATGAGTCAATAAAGCTGAAACATAAGCATACATTTCATTAAGAATAGAAAGTAAAATTAACATTAAAATATTGATATTTTCTTTACAACATTTCTATTTTCTCTCTACGATGCTGGGCGCATCGGAGGAAGTTGGAGGTGTATGGGAGGATCTTGGAGGCGGCATCAAAATTCTGTCTAATATTTTTCCAATGATCTTGATCATGGCATCCTGCTTACGCTCAAAATTCTTCATGCATCAAGTTAAGGCATCAAGCTCTATTTTGATGTAATAAAGTTGAGAGTACAATTCAAGAAGTAGGCGAAGATCCTCATAACTTTGTTGAGGGTTGGAAGAGACTCGGGCGTTGGAAGAGGACGATTGGTAGGAAGACATTTTTGGCGACCTTTGAATGTCGAAAATTGTAGGAATATGTGACATGTTATATAGTTCGTTTACCTTTACTTGTATAATGAATGGTTGCTTCAATGGTTGTCCATAGTTATACAAGTGATTTGATTACTCCATGATATATTAATTAATATTTATTTTAAAATTTGAAAGAAAGGAATGAAACTAATGCTAACGTATGAGCTATTTTAAGATGAGTGTAAGATTGAAATTTTGAAAATAACTTTGAACAATTTCCAATCCTAAATCATATTGTTTTCCCTCACTCTTTGAAAAATGTCACTCATCTAACCTCAACGGACCCTACGCGTTGGATATTTGGACCCTAACCTACCCGTAGATCTTGTTCACGATGTCATATAATGAATTAATTTTTATATTTTGTTTTTTAACAGCAGAATGAAATTCTTCCCCTCCATTCTAATCCAAGAGTCCGAATGATTATTAAGACAAATAATATTTTCCGTGGACGATTGAAGTATTAAGAAAGATTGCCTAACGAGTGAAAAGTTAGAACATTAAACATACGCGTTAGGTAACTTAAATCATATTTGGTATGTAAACATTTTACTTTCCAGTAAAAATTAAAGTTAATAGTAACTTGTAAAGTAATGTTTAGCTCGTCTAGACAATCTACCAATTGGTTAGGCGTGCATATTAATTCCAACATTGATAGTTTACGTCTTTACCCTTTATTTAAATCGTGTGACCACATAGGAATGATGGAGTTAACCATATCAATTCGAAGTAGAAATTTAGTGTAGTTGCAATTGTTGAAGATATGGAGGTATGAGTTGAAACGACCATCCATTGTTGTATTCTTAGTATTTTTTGCATGTATGTTTAACCCTACCAATTATCTTATGTATTTACATCTATCCTACTGAAGAAAGCTCCAATGGAGTTCAACGTGATACCAATCAAGTATTCAAAGCAATGGCTGAGCTAGATGAACAAATGAGAAGGTCGCAGGATAGTGTAGAGTTCATGATGATTCGGATAAATGCTACGGAAGAGAGGTTTGAGGTGATACGAAAGGAAATTTTTTATCAACATCGCAAGGATCAAGTTAACTTCCTTCATCCTTGAACTTAAGAAGCACCGACATATTCTCTGTAGTTGAAATTTCCTTTCTATATGTTAAGCGTTACTTTTACAAAAAATAGTTTCAAAGCATTTTCTTATCTTTTTTGGTGTTACTATTATGTTTTGAATTTTGAATGAATGTCGTAATGCAGTATTTGGTTTTAATTATAAATCTTTCTTACTTTGAAATAATAAACAATGAAACTAAAAAATTTGTCAAGGGATTAGCTGTAATAGTAGCAACTAATTGGGAAGCTAAACTAACGTTGTTGTAATTATATGTCTGTCTTATTTCATTTTCATGTATTGTAATTACCAAAGCCTAGTCATTTGGACGATGTATTTTGTAATCTCTTGCGGATGTTAGTAATTAAAAATCATTTGTTTTTCGCAATATTAGCATCAGTAAGGCGTTTGCACATAGCATTAACATTTCAATTAAAAAAAGCTTAGATTCGCAATACTTCAATAAATACAAAATGATGCGGCTAAACTACCTAAAGAAGTAGAACCCTAGAACAAGACCTGTTTGTTGGTCTAGTTCCTGAAGCTGCATCGCTTGTCTAGACTTGGTTGGCCTCCCTGAATGTTGTGGTTCAGCAGCATCGGTGTCTTTTCTAAGGGAGCGAGCAAGGTGGTATTCATGAACTATCTTATGATAGATGTCAAAAGATTTAGTCAAGGGATCGTGTTCATTAAGCAGGAGCTTTTCAACATACGAGACTCCTTTCCATGTGAACAAACACTTAATAAGCTCAGTGAGATCATCCTCAAGTACTTCGCATTTCCCTTTGCGTTCTTCATAAAGTGTCTCTAGAACACTAGGGGAACCACAACCGCCTAGGAAAGTCGATCCTCTAACGGGTGTTCTGTCCATGTTGCGAATTAATATACCTTTATTATTGTTTGAGGATTACAAATGAATACTTTGGTATGTGATGTTGAACACGTATATATAGACGGCTTGGCATGCATTAACAACCATTTAAACGAGTGCACATTTATTATAATTAGTGAATGTGCTTTATTTGAGTGGTTTGTTCATATGTTTTCCAGTAAATATATGAATCACACAGTATAAATGAGATCTATAGTTGATAATGTGGTTCAACTGTAGTTGTTGAACTTAATAAATCATGTATCGGATGTTATATAAAAATACGGGTCACAACGTCACATATTTTCTATTGGAATGGAATGATATCGGCACAATGAAAATTAACCTTTAACAATATGGTGACCTGAAATCGCAAATCATTGAGTGAGTAGCTGGAAGGATTGACGATCCTATTTCATGATGTCTACCCTATAAATAAGAATGACGGGTTGTCATAATTTTAACTATGCAAATATTGAAGTGACCCAAAACAACTCAATATCCCAACCATCTCTTCTTAGTCAAGTGCAGACCTACGTCCAATTTGTGTGGTGCTCACTGCTTCGGCACCAGTTAAGTCGACGTGTATTAGGTTAGTACATAAACACTATAAGGTTGGTTGCATTGGCATTTAGGTTAACTGTAGGGTAATCCACTTGTAGGAATTCCCAGGGTTCGAACCTCATTGAGGTTAATTTTAATATTTTATCAGTTTAAAAAATTTGTAAGCACCTGTTATCCTTAAATTCTGTGTTCGCGATTGGAATTTTTAGGCTTTCTTTTGCAAAACTCACTGTTGCATGAATGACACAAAATACACCTTATGACCTTGAAATTTTTTAAAACGTAAACCCGCTTCCTAAATGATTTCGTAGTAAAGATGATACAAAATACGGGTCGTCCCATCACAATATATTTTCTATTGGAATCAAACGATATCGACACAATGAAAATTAACCTTTAAAAATAACGTTACTTGAAATCGCAAATCATTGGGTGAGTAGTTGGAAGTATTGACAAACCTATATCATGATGCCTACCCTATAAATGAGAATGACCTTTTGTCATAATTTTAACTATGCAAATGGCATTGCATTAATGTTGAAGTGACCAAACTAAACTCAATCTTCTAACCATCTCATCTTAGTCAGGTGTGGACCACATCCAATTTGTATGGTGTTTGCTGCTCTGGCACCCAGTAAAGTCAATGCGTAATAGGTAAAATTAGGTATACAAAAGTAGTATGTATTATATTCACCCACTATAACAAACAAAATCTAATTGGAATCGAACGATATCGGCACAATGAGAATTAACATTTAAAAATAACGTTACTTGAAATCGCAAATCGTAGGGTGAGTAGTTGGAAGTATTGCCGAACCTATATCATGATGCCTACCCTATAAATGAGAATGGCCTCTTTTCATAATTTTAACTATGCAAATGGAATTGCATTAATATTGAAGTGACCAAACTAAACTCAATCTTCCAACCATCTCATCTTAGTCAGGTGCGGACCATGTCCAATTTGTGTGGTGCTTGCTGCTCCGGCACCCAGTAAAGTTGACGCGGAATAGGTAAAATTAGGTATACAAAAGTAGTATGTATTATATGCACCCACTCTAACAAACAAAATCTTATTGGAATCAAACGATATCGGCACAATGAAAATTAACCTTTAAAAATAATGTTACTTGAAATTGCAAATCGTTGGGTGAGTAGTTGGATGTATTGACGAACCTATATCATGATGCTTACCCTATAAATGAGAATGACCTGTTGTCATAATTTTACCTATGCAAATGGAATTGCATTAATGTTGAAGTGACCAAACTAAACTCAATCTTCCAACCATCTCGTCTAAGTCAGGTGCGGACCACGTTCAATTTGTGTGGTGTTTGCTGCTCCAGCACCCAGTAAAATCGTCGCGGAATAGGTAAAATTACGTATACAAAAGTATGTATATAATATATGCACCCACTATAACAAACAAAATCTGATTGTAATCGAACGATATCGGCGTAGTAAAAATTACGGAAACCTTATCATGACTTGAAATCGCAAATTGTTGGGTGAGTAATTGGAAGTATTGACAAACCTATACCATGATTCCTACCCTATAAATGAGAATGACCTATTGTCATAATTTTAACTATGCAAATGGCATTGCATTAATGTTGAAGTGACCCAAAACAACTCAATCTTCCAACCATCTCATCTAAGTTCAACCGGGAATAGTTTCCTCGGGAACGATGGAGGTTGTGGGTGCTCAGTTAGTTTAGGAAAAAAGTTAGTTGCAAGCGAGAGTCGAACCCACATCACTTGAGGGATCATAAAGGTGCTTAGCTTTCATACCAAAGCCAAAGCTCCGAACAACCATTTTACTTTTGTGGTGCTCAATAATTCATTAATAACTAATATTACTGTATTTTTTGTATAAACGATGACGTGACGAGTTTATGTCATAATCTTTCATTATGCAACAAATTAAAATGATCATATAAATATATTACATCATTTCTTATGTTATATTAGACCTGAATTAAAATGCATAAGAAAAAGTAACTTAAAAGTGATAAAGAGGTAGTAGTTGAAAGAGTAGTTGGATAGAATTAACTTGGTAGGTCATAATGATAACCTATATGTTGCTTTTCAAAAGTCATCACTTTGTAAGGCCATCATGATGGATGTGACAAATAAACCCGTCCAAGTTTCTCTTCTCAAGTTTGAGCAAGGAGCCTACATAAAGTCGAATCGCTCAAAAATCAACATGGTAAATGACTGCATAAGAAAAAATGATCATATAATATACCACACTGTTACGCATTTTCCAATTGCACCGAACGAAATCGGTATTAAAGAAAACTAATAGTACACATCTTTTTTTAAAAAATAGAAGTCGCAAGTTATTGTTTGAGTAATGGAAAGCATTGAGGACCCTATGTCATGATGCCTACCCCCTCCAAAATCACAGTGACCTAATTTCATAATCATTTTTAATGCAAATACATTAAAATGAAGAAACCAAAAACAACTCAATCGTCCATGCAACTCTTCTTATGCGGAATGGCTCTTGCTAAACGAGTCCATAGTGAAAAGTGAGGATACGACTAGGTTAATCCATAATTAAAATGATCATATAAATATACTACAACATTACGTATTATCTATTCGACATGAATAGAATCTGCATAGTAAATAATGACTTAATAAACTACAGATAGTGAGAACTAAGTTTTAGTAGTTAAGTGAGTACTTGATACAATTAATTTGGCTAAACTAGGCCAAAATGATGACTCTATATCTTGCTTTGTCAAAATATAGTTGTGTGTATATCCATTAAGATGGATTTGACATTTAAACCCATACAAGTTGCCCTTCTAAAGTTTGATGAAGGAGCCTGCAAATCCATTTTACATGAATGACACAAAATCCACATGAGATACCCTTGGTAAAAATTGACTCAAAAACAACATGGTAAATGAGAAAGAGCATGAGTAGAGCAAATTTTTTTGGATTGGTAATTACATGACATCAAGTGAAGTAATTATGTATACGATTAACTCTTCTCAATTTATTAATAGTTGTAATGTTGAGGAGTCGTGGATTTGTGTGTTCTAGGAGTATTGACATGCATGTAACAAAAATGTTTATATTTTTTTAATTAAATTAAATTAAAATGCAACATGTTGTTGTTTGATTATTACGTAACACTCGAAAGTATCATGAATTAGGTCTCAACTACATTTCCTAGGTTAATGAGTAGTTCTAAATGAATCAGGACATAACTTAAACCAACGTTAGCCCGACTATAAGCCATAGAGTTAAAATAAAGGAACCTTCAGAGGAAGGATCATCAATTACACAAATAATCAACATTTAACAACTTGAAGAGAAGAAATATCACATTTAATAAATTAAAACATCTTTTAATTGTTCACCCACTAGGAAAAAAATTAACCCCACACAAAAAACTAACCACCCTAACCACCCGAACCCCCACCCCTACTGTAATACCCCGCATGTTTCTAAGCTAGGAAGGGAATAAGTTTTCCTATATATGAAACCTCCTATCCAATGAGTAGAATTTTAATGCATGACTTACAATGAATATCCTAGCGATAGGATAGCTTGTTATGTCTTAAGCATGCTCATATGAGTCGCTTAGAGTGATGCAAGCTAAGAGTTTTTGAATCCATCAAGTCTTAGTGTTCGATTTTGCAAGGGCCATCTTTGAACAGGAATAACGTAATTTATGTGTGAAATTTTGGCAGATTTAGACCCACCAAATTGTATATAATCGAATTAGCTTTCCAAGGATACCAATTTCATCAAAATCTGACACCCGAGCAAGGAGTTATGGCCTTTCAAAGTAGAATGTGTCGCCTAACCAATCGCACATGGCCAATGGAAAGCATAGGCGATATCATATGCGGCGCCTATGTAAATATAGGTGATATCATATGTGGAGCCTATGTAAATATAGGTGATATCATATGTGGCACCTATGTATGATTTCAGCCACGAAAACACTTAGTTTTTGAGTTATTTCGAGGGTAATTAAGTCTTTTAACACTCCTTACATGTCCCTAAACCTAACCTCACGAAATTTATAGATTCTAAACACATTAAAACCTAATTAACATCTCAAAGTTCAATATCCAAGAGCACCATAGGAAAAAACAACTAGGGTTGCACAATTAAGCTTGAAGATCAAATTTCAAGGAAATTCCTCCGTCAATCATCAAGAACCTCCCTTCCAAGGTATGCGTAGTGTTCATCCACGGATTCCTTTCATCCATGAAGTTCAAGAATCAATATTTAAAATACAAAATCTTGATTGGTTTTGGTGATATGATCATACCCATGTTGATGCTTGTTTGTTTTGCTATATAATAGTATCGTGATTGTATATCTCATAAAAGTTATGTTGTTAGTTGAAAAACATGATATTTAGATGGATTGATAGAATGAAAGTATGAAATCCACCTATGCCTTAAATAATGTATGCAAGGTGTTCGATAAAATACCTAGTATGTTAGAACTTCATATTTACATGATTTCATGATATCCAAATAACAAGTCCATGTTAGCCATACACTCTAATATGAATTTCCATGCAAATTATGTGTTGTTATTATTGTGGTATAAAGCATGTATGATAATGGAGATATAAATTATGTACACAAAATATATCCATGTTTTTCCTATTATGTTTGAAATGTTGAATAAATACATGAAGTATACTATCCACTGCTTATGATATTATGAATTGTGGACTCAAATCTTGTGATCAAGTCATGTCATGTGTGTCAATTTCCTCTTGTCGAGTCTTGGGGGTATTTGTACCCGAAAACTATAGTTATGTGCCTAGATCCATGTCATGTTTCACGATATCCGAACTCAAGCTATGATTCCATAGACTTCAGTCTGTCATGTGACTCAGGAAAACCTCATGATCTCAGTCAGTTGTCAGATATTAGTAATATTCCGTCAGTCAATGGAATTCAGTAAGATTAAGTCATGTATAGTCAGTTATTCATGTCCAGTACCTCCAGATGGGAGTATAGGTTAGCACCGAGTGAACCCAAGGATGGGAACTCACCCGCCAGTTCAGGGTGTGATTCTTAGAAGCAGTCCTTGTGTTACAGAACTACGTAGACAGTATAGGTTGAGACATCTTAACCTGTCAAATTAGGGTTGATGATGCGGTTTAACCTGTCAGTTTAGGGTTCCCACCGTTCTCATTGAGTACCTGCCAGATAAGGGTCACTCATAAGCTATCCTTACCCGTGGCACGGTTTGACACCCCTCCAGTTGGGGCAGAGATTAGACCCTAGCTTAGCCATAACGGCACACATGGGGCATGTCGGTTAAACACTACCTCCCACAATTTCAGTATCATTCTCAGTAAAAGAACTCAGGGTGTTCTACAGATTTCAATATATACAGGACTGTCAGATACAGTCATCCATGTTATCAGCTTGCAGTATCAGTCATGATAGTTATCAGTAAACCATGTATTATCTTACAGGTCTTGCTATCACGCATTCACGGTCCCAGTTTTTATATATGTATGTTTGCACTCCCACGTTCATATTAGTCAGTCAGTGTTGTTCATGTATGAAACCCTTTATGTTCAGCCTACCTTCCTCGTATACTCAGTACTCCAGTTGTACTGATGCATTTGCGCTATGGTGCTTTCTTTTCATGTTACACCATAGGTTCCGAGACACGAGCTCCATCCCAGTAGTAGTGGTAGCATTCCAGTCGCAGAGACACAGTGAGTTCTTATTGATTCGAGGACAATATGATTTGATACATTTATTTATTTCTTCAATTAAGTTTTACGGAGTTAGGTTGAGATATGTTCCTTCAACTCCTTATTCAGATAGTTTAGAGGCTTTCAAATTTATGTTCAGATTTACGTTCAGACTTAGCTTTCAGATTGAGTTATTTTGGGTATTTTCACCCACATGGACGTTATGATTTTCAGACATGGTTTTATTCAGTTGAACCTTATGGCCTTACAGTTTTATGTATTCCGCATTATTATGTCATGATTTGCAGTATACAGGTACAAATATCAGTCATGGGTTAGTTTGTGGTCCCTCAGGGTCATGAGCACCGTGTAGCATTCTGGTTCAGTAAATCGGGGCATTATAAACTTAGTATCAGAGCCTAAGATTCAATAGAGTCCTAGGAAGTCTGAAAGCCGTATCTAGTAGAGTCTTGTACATGGGTGTGTTGTGCGCCACATTTATGTACAAGAGTCTATAAGATGTTTTTAGGAATAGTCCTCTTTCTTCAGTATTCATGTCATGCTAGTGAGCATAATCACAAGTTAAACTCTCAGTCTAATCCATTCTTCTCTTATTCCAGACCATGTCCCCAAAGAGAAGAAACCAGCCAGCTCCTCAGCCTGAAGATCCTTTGGGTGAACATGTTTCATATGCGGAGTTTAGAGCCGCATTTACCACACTTGCTCAGTTCGTGGATGCACAGAATGAACGGCCACCAGTCATTCTGGCCAATCCAGTGGCCAATACCATAGCATCTAGGGTTCGGAACTTCACCCGAATGAACCCTCCATCTTTCCATGGGTCTAAGTCTGATGAGGACCCTTAATAGTTCATTGACCAAGTCCAGAAGGTCATTGACATCATGGGTGTTACTTCTATTGAGAGTGTCAAGTTAGCCGCCTACCATTTATAGGATGTTGCTCATTATTGGTACAAACAGTGGAAGTCTGAGAGGTTAGGTAATGCAGGCCCTATCGAGTGAGAGGAATTTGTCACTGCCTTCTTAGACAAATTCTTTCCCCAAGAGCTGAGGGAAGCCAAAGTTCTTGAGTTCATCAACCTCAGGCAGGGGAATATGATGGTTAGGGAGTATTCTCTCAGATTTACTCAGCTAGCCAGGTATGCTCCTCATGTGGTTGCAGACTATAGGGCTAAGATGAGCAAGTTCGTGTCATGGGTCAACGATAGCGTGGTAAATGAGTGTAGGTATGCGATGCTGATCGGTGATATGACCTTATCTAGACTTATGACCCATGCCTAGCAAGTAGAAGAGAAGAAGGTTAAGACAGGGAGAGGCAGAACAAGAGAGCAAGGTCAGGTAACTTCAACTTTGCTCACCCCAAGTCAGATGGAGGAAACCGTTCATAATTTTGCTCCAAGTCAGACATACCAGCCCCTTCTTCTGCCAGCTCTCCAGTGACAAAGTTCAGAGATGGCAACAAAGACAAAGTGCCAGGCTCTAAATCTCAGGGCAGTTTTAGCAGTGCCTGAACGAATCCCCTTTGTCAGACTTGTGGTAAGAACCACAAGGGCATTTACAGAGCCGGTAGTGATGTCTGTTTTGGTTGTGGCAAGCCAGGCCACAGGATTAGGGAGTATCCATAGTCAAGTCTTCAAGGTCAGCAAAATTATTCTGCAGCTCAGTCCGATCGCCCGAACCAGCAGGGTGCCATTTCCAGTGCTACCAGTGGGCAATGCCCAAACAGACTCTATGCTCTTCAGTCTCGGTAGGATCAGGAAAATTCTCCAGATGTCTTTACTGGTATGTTACAGATTTTCCATGTTTATGTTTATGCTTTGCTAGACCCAGGTACATCCTTGTCTTTTGTTACTCCATACATAGCAGGCGATTTCGAAATCAGTCCCAAAATTCTAGCAGAGCCCTTTTTAGTCTCTACCCCAATGGGTAAAACCATCATAGCCTGGTGGGTATAGCGGAACCGCCCGATTATGACATCTCAGAAATCCACGTCAGCAGATTTAGTTGATTTAGAGATGACTGATTTTGATATCATTCTCGGCATGGATTGACTTCATTCCTGCTATGCCACAGTCGACTGCAGAAATAGGATAGTTTAGTTTCAGTTCTTGAATGAGCCCGTCCTAGAGTGGAAGGGTAGCATTTCAGCGTTCAGGGGTCAACTTGTTTCCTACCTTCGGGCAAGGAAAATGATTTCTAAGGGGTGTATGTATTATCTTGTGCATGTTAAAGATTCTAGTTCTGAATCTCCTAGTATCGAAACAGTCCTAGTTATTAATGAATACTAAAATGTCTTTCCCAAAGATCTTCCAGGCATTCCTCCCGAAAGGGAAATAGACCTCGACATAGACCTTCTTCTGGATACTCAACCTATTTCTATTCTGCCATACAGAATGGCACCAGTAGAACTCAAGGAACTGAAAGATTAGTTGAAGGATCTCTTAGATAAGGGATTCATCAGACCCAGCATTTCCCCATGGGGTGTGCCAGTATTATTCGTGCTCAAGAAAGACGGTTCTCTCAGGATGTGTATTGATTACCGTCAACTCAACAAGGTCACGATCAAGAACAGATATCCTCTTCCCAGGATTGATGATCTATTCGACAAACTTCAGGGTGCCAATTATTTCTCCAAGATAGACCTCAGATCAGGCTATCATCAGCTCAGAGTTAGAGAATATGACATTCCAAAGACAGTTTTCCGTACTTGGTATGGTCACTTAGAATTTTTAGTCATGTCATTTGGTATTACTAATGCCCCTGCAGCTTTCATGGATTTGATAAACCGTGTGTTCAAGAAGTACTTGAACATATTTTTCATAGTCCTTATAGATGATATTCTGGTCTATTCTCTCACAGAGTGTGATTATGCAAACCATCTCAGGATTGTTCTTCCAACTCTCAGGGATCACCAGTTATTCGCTAAGTTTAGAAAGTGCAAATTTTGACTAAGATCAGTAGCATTCCTTGTCCATATTATTTCCAATGATGATATTAGAGTAGATCCTCAGAAAACTGAGGTAGTAAAAAACTAGCCCAGACCCGTATCTCCATCAGATATCAGGAGTTTCTTGGGTTTGGCTGGCTATTACAGATGGTTTGTCGAGGGATTTTCTTCTATTGCATCTCCCATTTCTAGATTGACTCAGAAGAAGATTAAGTTTCAGTGGTCAAATTCATGCGAGAAGGGCTTTCAAGAGTTGAAGACTCGACTCACCTCAGCTCCATTTCTAGCTCTTCCAGATGGTTCAGACGGTTTTGTAGTCTATTGTGATAAATCCAGAGTGGGTTTAGATTGTGTCCTCATGCAGCATGGTAAGGTCATAGCCTATGTCTCCAGACAGTTAAAGTCACATGAGAAGAATTATCCTACTCATGATCTTGAGTTAGCAGCGGTAGTTTTTTCCTTGAACATTTGGAGGAATTATCTCTATGGAGTTCATGTAGATGTCTTCACAGACCATAAAAGCCTCTAGTATGTCTTTTCCCAGGAAGATCTCAATCTTCGTCAGAGAAGGTGGTTAGAGCTTTTGAAGGATTACGACATGAGTGTTCTTTATCATCCGAGCAAGGCCATTGTTGTGGCCGACGCTCTCAGTAGACTCTCCATGGGTAGTATTTCTCACGTTGAGGGTAGCAAGAAAAATATGGCTCAGGAGATCCATCAGCTTGCCAGACTAGGTGTTCTCTTAGTCGATTCTTCAGAGGGTGGTGTATATGTTCACAGTAGTTCAGAGTCATCTCTAGTTTCCAAGGTGAAAGAGAAGCAAGACAGGGATCCTAGCCTTGTCAAGCTCAAAGAGTCAGTTCAGAATCAGAAAGTTAAGGTTTTGTCCCGGGGGAGAGATGGTGTTCTTCGTTGTCAGGGTCGTCTATGTGTTCCAGGTGTAGATGAATTGAGGCAGCAAATTCTTACAGAAGCACATAGTGCGTGATACTCTATTCATCCAGGGGCCACTAAGATGTACCGCAACATATGGGAGATCTATTGGTGGAGTGGGATGAAGAGAGATATTGCAGAGTTTATGGCTAAGTTCTCTACATGTCAGCAGGTTAAGATAGAGCATCAGAAACCTAGTGGTTCCATGCAAGAGTTCACCATTCCTACTTGGAAGTGGGAAGAAGTGAACATGTACTTCATGATGGGTTTACCTAAAACTCATCATCAGCATGATTTAGTCTGGGTCATTATAGATAGAATGACCAAGTCAGCTCTTTTCCTTTCTGTTCGTACTTCTTATTCCACCGAGCATTATGCCAAAATCTATATCAAGGAGTTAGTCAGGTTACACGGTGTTCCACTATCTATTATCTCAGACAGAGGTACCCAGTTCACCTCTCACTTTTGGAAAGCGTTCCAAAAAGGTCTCGTACCCAAGTCCATCTCAGCAAAGTGTTTCATCCCCAGACAGATGGTCAAGCAGAGAGGACCATTCAGACTCTTGAATATATTCTAAGGGTGTGTGCAATTGACTTCAAGGGAAGTTGGGATGACCACTTGCCTTTGATTGATTTTGCATACAACAATAGTTATCATTCTAGTATACAGATGGCTCCATTCGAAGATCTCTATGGTAGGAGATATAGATCTCCGATTGTTTGGTTTGAAGTTAGTGAGGCCTCAGTCATAGGTCCTGACTTAGTATTCGACGCCTTAGAAAAAGTTCAGTTGATCAGAGAGAGACTCCGAGATGCTCAGAGCCGACAGAAGTCCTATGCAGATGTTCATAGAAAGGATCTCAAGTTCGAGGTCAATGACTATGTCTATCTTAAGATCTCTCCCATGAAGGGAGTGAAGAGGTTCGGCAAGAAAGGGAAACTCAGTCCCCGATATGTCGGTCCCTTCAGAATTCTCTGTCGCTTCGGCAAGGTAGTTTATGAGCTTGAGTTGCCTTCAGATCTAGCCTCAATCCATCAAGTCTTCCATGTCTCTTTGCTCAAGAAGTGCATGGTGACCCAGCAGTTGTTTTCCCTATTCAGAGCTTCAACATTCAGAACAACATCTCTTATGAAGATATTCCAGTCGAAATCTTAGATTATCAGACTCGTAGATTGAGGAACAAAGAAATCCCTCTAGTCAAGGTTATTTAGCGAAATCAGTCTCATGAGGGAGCTACTTGGGAAGCAGAAGCAGATATGTGTACCAAGTATCCTCACCTCTTCCCCACCAATTCAGATCAAGCTTAAGGTAACAGTTCTCCTTAAGCTTATACAATTTCATGTTCATGTTTCCAGTATAAACTTGGTACCTATTAATCGTTGCATACTCAGTCATGCATTCATGTATCAGTTGTCCGTGCATCAAATATGCATGAGTTCAGTATGTTTAGCATGTCAGTCATGAGATCAAGTTTCAGTTCTTCATGTTCAGTTCAGGTTCTGTTGTCTTGTATCCCCTCTCAGTAAATTCTCATTCGAGGACGAATGTTCCCAAGAAGGAGATATTGTAATACCCCACATGTTTCTAAGATAGGAAGTGAATAAGTTTTCCTACGTATGAAACCTCCTATCCTGTGAGTAGAATTTTAGTGCATAACTTACAATGAATATCCTAGCGATAGGATAGCTTGCGATGTCTTAAGCATGCTCATATGAGTCACTTAAAGTGATGCAAGCTAAGAGTTTTTTAATCCATCAAGTCTTTGTGTTCGATTTCGCAAGGGTCATCTTTGAACAATAATAACGTGATTGATATGAGACATTTTATCATATTTAGACCCACCAAATTGTAGAGAATCGAATTAGCTTTCCAACGATACCAATTTCATCAAAATCTGACACCCGAGCAAGGAGTTATGGCCTTTCAAAGTATAATGTGTCGCCTAACCAATCGCACATGGCCACTGGAAAGCATAGAAAATACCATATACGGTGCCTATGTAAATATAGGCGATATCATATGCGGCGCCTATGTAAATATTGGCGATAACATATGCGGCGCCTATGTATGATTTCAGCCACGAAAACACTTAGTTTTTGAGTTATTTCGAGGGTAGTTAAGTCTTTTAACACTCCTTACATGTCCCTAAACCTAACATCACAAAATTTATAGCTTCTAAACACATTATAACCCTATTAACATCTCAAAGTTCATTATCCAAGAGCACCATAGGATAAAAACAACTAGGGTTGCACAATTAAGCTTGAAGATCAAATTTCAAGAAAATTCCTCCGTCAATCATCAAGAACCTCCCTTCCAAGGTATGTGTAGTGTTCATCCACGGATTCCTTTCATCTGTGGAGTTCAAGAATCAATCTTTAAAATACAAAATCTTGGTTGGTTGTGGTGATATGATCATACCCATATTGATGCTTGTTTGTTTTGCTATATAATAGTATCGTGACTGTATATCTCATGAAAGTTATATTTTTAGTTAAAAAACATGATCTTTAGATGGATTGATAGAATGCAAGTATGAAATTCACCTATGCCTTAAATAATGCATGCAAGGGTTCGATAAAATGTCTAGTATGTTAGAACTTCATATTTACATGATTTCATGATATCTAAATAACAAGTTTATGTTAGCCATACACTCTAATATGAATTTCCATGAAAATTATGTGTTGTTATTGTTGTGGTATAAAACATGTATGATAATGGAGATATAAATTATGTACACAAAATATATCCATGCTTTTCCTATCATGTTTGAAATGTTGAATAAATACATGAAGTATACTATCCCTTGCTTATGGTATTGTGAATTGTGGACTCAAATCTTGTGATCAAGTCACGTCATGTGTTTCAGTTTCCTCCTATCGAGTCCTGGGGGTATTCGTACCCGAAAAATATAGTTATGTGCCTAGAGCCATGTCATGTTTCACGATATCCGAACTCAAGCTATGATTCCATAGACTTCAGTCAGTCATGTGAATCAGGAAAACCACATGATCTCAGCCAGTTGTCAAATATCAGTAACATTCCACCAGTCAACGGAATTCAGTAAGATTAAGTCATGTATAGTCAGTTATTCATGTTCAGTCCCTCTAGATGGGAGTAGAGGTTAGCACCGAGTGAACCCAAAAATGGGAACTCACCCGCCAGTTCAGGGTGTGATTCTTAGAAGCAATCCTTATGTTCCAGAACTACGTAGCCAGTGTAGGTTGAGACATCTTAACCTGTCAGATTAGAGAACCATTAAATAGAAGTCACCCACTTGAAATTGATATTCAATGCTGATGAAGCCTTATCAACTGTAACGCCCCGAGATCTCATCCCGAGACGTCACACTGTGCTTATGACCCCGAAGGACCACAAGCTAACCCTTTACTGATATTTGTACCTGTACACTGCACAAGGTCTAAAATAAATACGAAAACTAGCCATAAGGTTCAACACATCCATGAAAACTCATAATACAAAAAGCTGAATACTAATACATCCATCTGAAAAGCCTTTAAAGTGTCTGAACTGTGGAGTTGATGGGACATGTCCCCAACTAACTCAGTCAACTGGAAATAAACAAAGTCTTAAACAATAATAGTACATGAAATTCATCCTCGGAGAAAGAGGACTCACAGCTACTGCTGCTGACTGGGACTGAACTGCTGAGGAAAAACTAGATCATGTGCCTCTGAACCTATGGTGTCAAATCAAACACCATAGCACAAATGCATCAGTACAAAAATGTACCAAGTATATACACGGGGTAGGCTAATACAAGGGCTCATGTATGTATAATATATAAACTGAATAATCATGAAGATGCCGCATGAGAACACATACATGAATGCACAGAACAGAACACAATCATCGCAACTCTAGATACTGAAACTCGCATACCACTTTACTACAGACTGAACTCACTACTGACACTGAGATACTAAATCATTGACTTATCTGATACTGATAACTGAGGATATGGATGTGCTTACATCAAGAACTGAACTCTGAGCTTACTATATTTGACTGACAGAATTAGAGATCAACTTTGCTAACAGATTATTCTGGAAGTGATTATCAATGATAAGAAGTATGATTATATCTGAATCTGACGATAAGAATATTCAATAGGAATTTGATACTGTGATCAAGCTTGTCTGGCGGAATATCTCTTAATATGATATCAATCAATTGTATATGTGACCAATCCTATCTGCCGGGATGGTCCATGAATCAACGGAACTATCTGAGTTCCTCATAAAGATAGATGACTGTATCTGACCGTCCTGATTTTTAAAGACTGATTCTGAAACTGAGACTGAATCTGAAATTGAAACTTTGGGAAGTAGTCACTTAACAGACATGCCCCGACCTACCACAGGTGGGGTCCAACCTTTTCCCCAGTTGGAAGGGTGTCATTACCGCACCACTGGTAAAGATAACTCTATGTGACCCTCATCTAGCAGGTCCTCAAACGAGAACGGTGGAGCCCTCATCTAGCAGATCAAGCCAACTCATCTACCCCCATCTAGAAGGTATGATTTCTCTCATCCACCCTCAACTAATAGGTGTGATGTCTCAACCTACGCTAGCGACATAGTTCTGGAGTACAAGGATTACTTCTAAGAATCACACCCTCTACTAGTAGGTGAGATCCCATCCTTGAGCTCGCTCGGTGCTAGTTTCTACTCTCAACTGAAAGACTAAGAACTGAATTCTCAACTGAACACTGGATGAAATGAATCTGACACTGATCATATTACTCAAAAGGTCTGACTGAGTTACGCTGAGATCACTTGGTTCTGTATTTGACGGAAAAGATATCGAATCATGGTATCTGACTGACGATACAAAACTTGAATAGATTACTCGAATTGCTTTTGAGATTAGGATTGAATCACTTGAATACTATTAGAACTGAGTTGATTACAGGTCTGAGGCTAGATTACTAGCGATATAGAGATTACAGAGATAACTGAGATTACTAAGCTTTATTAAGCTTCGCATTTGTCTAAGGATATAGAGTTCTATAGTTCACTAAGTTTTGAGAATCATGGCTCAATTGGAATTATCGAGAAACTAACACGGGCTCTAGACAACAGCTTTATTTTTAGGTATAAATACCCCCAGGACTCGATAACATAAAAGTAAGACATAATCATTCTTCATCACAAGTCATTCATGCATCATCACGGTCATCCATTCATCACTACAATCATCATTACAAGCATTCATTCATCATTACAATTATTCATGTATCATCACAATCATTAAAGAATCACTTAAAGTAGTTGGGCATTACAACATACTTTCCCTCTCAAGATCCTTAGGACATCGCATTAAGCATTTAGGAAACATAGACCTCTATTCATCATCATAGACTAGCCTAGGGAAGAAATGCTATTAGATTATACCCCATTCAACGAGATCTTACATCAAGTACTTCATACCTATATCGGTCTTGTCATGTATTTGGATATCACTTGATTTGGGGGAACTTCATACTAACACGTCACTATTTACTTGCTAAACACTTGACATGTATTAAAAGCTTAGCATATATCAAAGAGCACAAAATCGGGGAATTTACAACCATCATATCTCGACTTTTTTATTTGTTACCTAGGGTCTTTCAACAACCACTAGACACGACCAATTTTAAACCTACTTTGGGATTTCATGCTATCTTGGCACATTTCACTCACTAAGGCATTTTATCAAACACTAGGCATGCATGGACTAGCTCACAATTTGGAGTTTCCTATTCAACATACTATAGCGGCCCTTATGCTTCACCTAAGCTCTTTATCAAACCTATGGAGAACGTTCTTCACTTATTCAACCATTTCTACACCCAAAAGTCATGAACACATCACATGAAAAAATAACTTCAAGAGGGTCTATCACAAACATCACATGAATTCCACATACTAGGGTCAAAGCTCGTAAATTTTATAGGTAGACATAAATCAAAACTCAACAACACATTAAACATCCATTTCAACTCATACAAATCATTAACAACTCATAAACATAAAAATATTTTAGTTTTAAAAAGGGTTCTTGAGCTTCTTGGATGAAAGGAACCCAAGAATCAACATCTACATACCTTCACCTTTGAAATTGGATGAACTTTAGTGCTTGAAACTTTATCCACACTTGAAATAAATAAATTCTTGAAGCCCACACTATGAGGAACTTTATTCTTAAGAAACCTTAAAGATTTATGAATGAGTTTTGGAAGATTAGGGTTGTTGATTGAAATCCTAGTTATACTCTCTTGAGAGAATTGAAAAAGAAAATGATTGAATTAGGATTTGAATGAGGGTTCCTCATATTTATAGAGGCTCAAAAAGGGTGGGAAATGACCAAAATACCCTTGCAAAAACTCCCTTGAATTTCTGAAAAAATATACTTGACGCCATCTGTGACAGTCCGTCAGGTTCGTGATAGGCCGTCATGAATGGTCGTCACAAAAGGGGTCCAAATTCTTGATTTTCTACCCAGGGCTGACGACATCATCAGAAATGTCATCAGAATGTGACGACGTCATCAAAACGGGCGTCAGAAACGAGATAGACCGTCAGACACGTCGTCACCATTTTCCAGCTTGACATGCTGGAATAAACTGGGCATAACTCTTTGCTCCGATATTATATTTAGGCTAAATTGGTATCGTTGGAAAGCTAATTCAAATATATTTCATTTGATATATAGAAAACCACCCATTTCTTAATATACAACTATTTATAGTCGATTGAAGTTGACCCAAATTTTGACGGTCACTAAAACTTGAACGATAGGAAAGTTTTTAACTCGTTCATGAGTTAGGGGACCTCTATGATCTTAATTCATGCTCAAATAGATTCCCACATGATTTAAAAGTATTTCATACTTGGGAGGATATTTCTTAAACATTTTGACTCTGATTTTTGCTTTACCAAATACGTTCTAAGGCTCAGACTGGAAGAGGATTTTGCGGGGCATTACATTATCTCCCCTTTGAGAATATTCATCCTCGAATGTCGTTTGATAGATTGAGAATACGGATCAACAAAACTTACTCAAGAAATAGAAACATCTCAGATCAGGACTACGCAACTGGAATGAGTGACATTTAGAGTTCTCACACTGGGCATGCATATATGATACATGGAATACTCGACTGATGATACTCATAGCTGAATTCTCATAATACACATGCATATCTGATGAATGGACTCATAACTGGGATGATCTCATGAATACATGATCGAACACACGCTGACAAGCTGAACTTTTTCTACTGAATGTGCATATCTAATGCATGAATGTCCGGCTAAGCTGACTTTTGAAAGCACGACTTGACAATGCAATAATGATTGATGCTAACTTAATAAGGAAAATCTGAACATGCATCGAGATGAATCTAATGGAATGAAACATCATAATACCATGGGGTATCTCTCCCTTGGGACTCTATGTCCCTCTAAACACAATTCGCTAAAATACTGGAGCGGTGCGTGGGGCATCTACAGACTGGGTCATAGTTGACCGATCAAGATCTGAAACTTATGCATGACTCATGCTAACATATATGCTCAAAATGAGAGCAAAGGATCTATCAATGCGTAACATAAAGATAAAGGGATCATAACATACCCGGGTCAATTTCAGGGGATCTTTCCCGATCAAGGCGAGCCTGAATTGCATACCATCTATTATGAGCTGAAGGATGACTACGCTGACTTCGGGGACCTGACTTAGGACAGTCTAGAACTTTGTGACCGATCTTGCCACATCCAAAGCACACATCACTACCGGCTCTACATACACCCTTATGATTCTTACCATATTCTTCACACAACGGGTAGGTACGAACACCACTAGTACTACTCTGGGCTTTGGAGGTTGGCGCTTTCTCAAATCTGAGACACCCAAACGCAGGTATGAGTACACTAGCTGAAGATGGAGTTGGAACTAAAAATCTCAGACCATACTGAGAACTACTACTACCTTGAGACCCTGATTGCGAGAAACCACGACTACCTGTCTTGGCTCTCTTACTCACTCTTCCTCTCTCCTTCATCTTATCTGACTCAATCTATTGCGCATGAATCATTAGCCTAGAAAGATCCATATCTCTATTGAGCATGGAAGATCTACACTATTTCAACACATCACTTGATACCCCAGTCAAAAACTTACTCATACACGTTCTAGGGTCAGCTATCAAGTTGGGAGCATACTTAGCTAATTGGTTAAACTTAAGATAATACTCTTTCACTATCATGGAGCCTTTCCTTAGGTTCATAAACTATTCTACCTTAGATTCTCTCATTTCTAGAGGGAAAAACCTATCTAGAAAGGTACTCGAAACTCTAGCCAAGTCACAAGAGCTGCATTCACCCCTCTACTTTTCTCCCACATCACTACCCAATCATGAGCAATATCTTTCAACCTATAAGATACTAACTCAACACTTTTCTCCTCTGACACATGCATAATCTGGGTGATCTTCTTCACCTCCTTAAGAAACAACTGTGAATCCTCACCTACTACTGACCCAAAGAATTTGGGTGGGTTCATTTTCATGAAGCTTTTAATCCTGGATGCGGCAGAATTCCCATCTTGCTGAGGTGGGACTGAAGCCTGATGGTTACCATAAACATTAGTCACCACCTGGGCTAGCGCTTGGAAAGATGCCCGAAGCTCTGCATGTGACACACTCTCATTTTCAGGATCTACTGGCTGAGGGGGCTGATCATCAACCCTATGGACAAAGTGTATGCGAGGAGGCATACTCTGTAAATGAAAGAATGAAGTGGATTAGACCGAGGACCAACTTGATCTCATGCTCACTCGTACGAAATGATCACTAAAAGAAGAGGAACTGCACCTAAGAACATCCTGTAGCCTTTTGTACATAAATGTGGCGCGCTACACACCCATGTACAAGAATCTACTAGATGCGGCTTTTCAGACTCCCTAGGATAATCTTGAACCTTAGGCTCTGATACAAAGTTTGTAACGCCCCGAGATATCATCCCGAGACGTCACACGGTGCTTATGACCCCGAAGAACCACAAGCTAACCCTTTACTGATATCTGTACATGTGCATTGCATAATGTCTAAAATAAATATGGAAACTAGCCATAAGGTTCAACACATCCATGAATACTCATAATACAGAAAACTGAATACTAATACATCCGTCTGAAAAGCCTCTAAACTGTTTGAACTGTGGAGTTGATGGGACATGTCCCCAACTAACTCCGTCAACTAAAAATAAACAAAGTCTTAAGCAATAATAGTACATGAAATTCATCCTCAGAGGAAGAGGACTCACTGCTACTACTGCTGACTTGGACTGAACAGCTAATGAAAAACCGGATCATGTGCCTCTGAACCTATGTGTCAAATCAAACACCATAGTGCAAATGGGTCAGTACAAAAATGTACCGAGTATGTAGATGGGGTAGGCTAATATAAGGGCTCATGCATGCATAATATCTAAACTGAATGATCATAAAGATACTGCATGAGAACACATACATGAATGCACAGAACAGAACACAATCATCGCAACTCTAGATATTGAAACTCGCATACCACTTTACTACAGACTGAAATCATTACTGACACTAAGATATTAAATCATTGACTCATCTGATACTGATAACTGAGGATCTGGATATGCTTACATCAAGGAATAAACTCTGAGCTAACTACTTTTGACTGACAGAATTAGAGATCAACTTTGCTAACAGATTATTCTAGAAACGATTATCAATGATAAGAAGTATGATTATATCTGAATCTAACGATAAGAATATTCAATAGAAATCTGATAATATGATCAAGCTTGCCTGGAGGCATATCTCTTAATATGATATCAATCAACTGTATATGTGACCAAGCCTATCTGCCGAGATGGTCCATGAATCAATGGAACTATCTGAGTTCCTCATAAAGATAGATGATTGTATCTGATAGTCCTGATTTCTGAAGACTGATTCTGAAACTGAGACTGAATCTGAAATTGAAACCGTAGGAAGTAGTCACTTAACCGACATGCCCCGACCTACCACAGGTGGGGTCCAACCTGTGCCCCAGTTGGAAGGGTGTCATTACCGCACCACTGGTAAAGACAACTCTATATGACCCTCATCTAGCAGGTCCTCAAACGTGAACGGTGGAGCCCTCATCTAGCAGGTCAAGCCACCTCATCTACCCTCATCTAGCAGATATGATATCTCTCATCCACCTTCAACTAATAGGTGTGATGTATCAACCTACGCTGGCTATGTAGTTCTAGAAAACAAGGATTGCTTCTAAGAATCACACCTTCTACTAGTAGGTGAGATCCCATCCTTGAGCTCGATCGGTGCTAGTTTCTACTCCCAACTGAAAGACTAAGAACTGAATTCTCAACTGAACACTGGCTGAACTGAATCTGACACTGATCATATTACTGAAAAGGTCTGACTGAGTTACGCTGAGATCACTTAGTTCCGTATCTAACGGAAAAGATATCGAATCATGGTATCTGACTGACGATACAGAGCTTGAATAGATTACTCGAATCATTTCTGGGATTAGTATTGAATCACTTGAATACTATTAGAACTGAGTTGATTATAGGTCTGAGGCTAGATTACTAACGATATAGAGATTACAGAGAAAACTTAGATTACTGAGCTTTATTAAGCTTCGCACTTGTCTGAGGATAGAGAGTTCTATAGTTCACTGAGTTCTGAGAATCATGGCTCGATTGGAATTATCAAGAAACTGACACGGGCTCTAGACAACAACTTTATTTTCGGGTATAAATACCCCCAGGACTCGATAACATAAAAGTAAGACATAATCATTCTTCATCATAAATCATTCATGCATCATCACGGTCATTCATTCATCACTACAATCATTCATTCATCATTACAAGCATTCATTCATTATTACAATCATTCATGTATCATCACAATCGTTAAAGAATCACTTCAAGTAGTTGGGCATCACAGCATACTTTCCCTCTCAAGATCCTTAGGACATCACATTAAGCATTTAGGAAACATAGACCTCTATTCATCATCATATACTAGCCTAGGGAATACATGCTATTAGATTATACCTCATTCAATGAGATCTTACATCAAGTACTTCATACCTATATCGGTTTTGTCATGTATTTGGATATCACTCGATTTGGGGGAACTTCATACTAACACATCACTATTTACTTTCTAACCACTTGACATGTATTAAAATCTTAGCATATATCAAAGAGCACAAAATCGGGGAATTTACAACCGTCATATCTCGACTTATTCCTTTGTTCCCTACGGTCTTTCAACAACTACTAGACACGACCGATTTTACACCTACTTGGGGATTTCATGCTATCTTGGCACATTTCACTCACTAAGGCATTTTATCAAACACAAGACATGCATGGACTAGCTCACAATTTGGAGTTTCCTATTCAACATACTATAGCAGCCCTTATGCTTCACCTAAGCTGTTTATCAAACCTATGGGGAACGTTCTTCACTTATTCAACCATTTCTACACCCAAAAGTCATGAACACATCACATGGAAAAACAACTTCAAGAGGGTCTATCACAAACATCACATGAATTCCACATACTAGGGTCAAAGCTCATAAATTTTGTAGGCAAACATAAATCAAAACTCAACAACACATTAAACATCCATTTCAACTCATACAAATCATTAACAACTCATAAACATAAAAATCTTTAAGTTTTAAAAAAGGGTTCTTGAGCTTCTTGGATGAAAGGGACCCAAGAATCAACATCTACATACCTTAACCTTTGAAATTGGATGAACTTTAGTTCTTGAAACTTTATCCACACTTGAAATAAATAAATTCTTGAAGCTCACTCTATGAGGAACTTAATTCTTGAAGAAACCTTGAAGATTTATGGATGATTTTTGGAAGATTAGGGTTCTTGATTGAAACCCTAGTTATACTCTCTTGAGAGAGTTGAAAAAAGAAAATGATTGAATTTGGGTTTGAATGAGGGTTCCTAATATTTATAGAGGCTCAAAAAGGGTGGGAAATGACCAAAATACCCTTGCAAAAACTCCCTTGAATTGCTGGAAAAATATAGTTGACACCATCCGTGACAGGCCGTCAGGTTCGAGATAGGCCGTCATGAATGGTCGTCACAAAAGGGGTCCATATTCTTGATTTTCTTCCGAGGGCTGACGACGTCATCAGAAATATCGTCAGAATGTGACGACGTCGTCAAAATGGGCGTCAGAAACGTCGTCACCGTTTTCCAGCTTGACATACTGGGGTAAAATGGGCATAACTCTTTTCTCCGATATCGGATTTAGGAGAAATTGGTATCGTTAGAAAGATAATTAAAAGATATTTCATTTGATATATAGAAAACCACCCAGTTCTTAATATACAATGTGGTATGGTCGATTAAATTTGACCCAAATTTTGACGGTCACTAAAACTTGAACGATAGTAAAGTTTTCAACTCGTTCATGAGTTAGGGGACCTCTATGATCTTAATTCATGCTCAAATAGATTCTCACACGATTTCAAAGTATTTCATACTTGAGAGGATATTTCTTAAACATTTTGACTCAGATTTTCGCTTTACCAAGTACTCTCTAAGGCTCAAACTGTAAGAGGATTTTGTGGGGCATTACATCAACGACCTATGTTTATTAAATTGTTATCTTTTCAATGCAAATTCTATGAATCCTTATTTATTTCAAAGGATTTACATTCTTATCTTTTCAATGTAAATTCTTTGAATGTTCTCCTTTTTTTACATTTCAATCATAATTTTGTTGGGTCTCTACATGTGCCACTAAGAAAAATATTTTTTGAGTTATGTTAATAAATTAAATGACGAGTTATTCATTAAAATACGACATTTGTAATTTTAAACATCGTTCGACTAACAAATAGCTAGTGCCACTCGGAAGACTACAAATTGTGTTACTTTAAAACCCTAAATTAATACAACATAAACTAACGCTCATAACATTGTAACCCAATTTATACCGTGAGTTTTCATACTTCAATGATTTTGCGGAAGCAAAGTAGTACTGCTCTCCATGGGTGAGTTATTAATTAAACAAAAAACTAAAATCAGTAGGAGCAAATATAGATATTCTTCATTAATAAAAGTGAAACAGGGTACCCACACTACAGTCGATGAAAACTATTCCTTACATAATACTACATACATCAAAAACTACTACATAAAACGTCATATTACTTTTTTTAAAAAAAAAATACACGCTTAATTATTATTATTATTACTATTCTCGTTATCTTCCGGAGGTCCATTGGGCAGATGACCCACAATTCTATGCATCTCCCTAATCAACCTCGCTCTAGTGGAGGCCAACTCCCAGTGCAAATCATGCACTATCCTCTATAGATCCCTGACCTCGATCATCAACACAGCCGTGTCCCATACTGGATCTGCAATTGCTACATAATTGATGAACAAAAAACTTTAGCACAATTAAAAAAAAGAAAAAAATCTAAAACTAAAATCTAAATTAGTCATGCAATATGAATTAAATATTACATAGATAATATTTAGAATGCAAAACTTAAATCTAAATCAGACATGCAATATGGAAAAATATTGTCTCGAATAGTATCCCTCAATTATTAATGGAAAATAAAAAGAATACAAAGTTTACAAGAAAAGAAAGCCAGTTTAACACATGACATGTTAGGAGAAGGAAAAGAAAATTACTTCAACTCACGTATAGGGTTATGTTTGCTGGAAAGAATTATTTTTTTCCTAGAAAGAGTTCTTTGCAATTGTTGAGGAAAAGGTAAGTGGTTTGGTGCGATGGTGATCTATTTATATAGTGGATAAGTGATAGTTGAGTTGAGGTATTTGTAGTACATGTTTGGCAGTGATAAAAGACCATATTAAAGGCACAGCCATTTGTGTTTAATTTTTCAGTTGGCGATTTGTTTTGCTGAACCAAAAAATATTGACATTGCATTAAATATGAAATGCCCCTATACCATGCTTGTCTTGGGCAAATTGCAAGTATTTATTACCTAAACTAAATGCTTGCTGATAGAGATGACTGAATTAATTAAGTGCAGTACTAAATCATATTTCAATGAAAGATTAAGGGTTAGTAGGGAAATATGGCGCTTGGATGACTGTACCTCACCTACTGGACCCTTTGTTTCTAACAGTGCGATTTGATGTTTGGCAATGCAGTGGAAAAAAGTAAAGAACATGTTATAAGATGAACGCAATAGCTTCATTAATCTTCAAATTACAGGAATCTTTCATTATCTAGGGGGCGAAGGTGGGGTATGAATGCATAGATAAATATCAATGCCCAAACGCACAAGTAAACAGCGAAGAAAACTATCTAATGCGTGAATTCGATCAAAAAAATCCGATAATTTTTCTTCAATTTCTTCATGATCTGGTAGAGCTTCAACTCTTTCCTTTAATTCTTCTAGGCTCGTGCATATCGGATCGACAACGTTCATTTTCAAACTAGTAAGTAAGAAAATTTGACGATGAGTTATTGTGACACGGAAGCAAAGATGGGAAAAATAGAATATATTAATGTCGGTACATACCTTAGGTAAAGTTCCTTCAGAAGATGATAAAAATAATGGACTGGTACGTCAGAAATGAAAGCAAGATTGACTTTAAATAGCACAAGCGCATTAGATTTCTATTCAAATTCTGATGACCACTTTCCTCCATATTGCAAAGTATAGGTTCACCCAAACAATATAAAAATATCACCATTTCCCTCCTATGACTTAATAGGGTTACGTTCATAGGCCCTAAATTGATGACTTGTCAATCGTCTTAATACGGACGCATGTATATTCTGCCTCATTTTTTTTGTTTGGCCAAGGATTTGAAAAGTATTTCTTGTTCGATCTTTGATTTCACAGTATTATAAATTTACTTAACAGAACCATATAGTTAAGCATTAGCGTGCATATAATAAAAAATTTTACTACATTCCGAACATACTTGTCAAACAAAATGAAATTAAACAACCATAACACTGCAACTACAACACAATAATTTTATTAGTCATTCATTAACTTGTCAAAAGGAAACCACACAAAAACTACTAACTATTCCATGATAGGCGTAGGGTGCTAAGATACCTACTTTACTAGGGGAGTGAAGGGGGGATGATATCATTGTCATCAAGGCCTGAAGCACGGGCTGTTGCCCTCAACAATGCCTCCAAACTATCTATTTTTTTACAAAGTTGACCTTGATGTGCCAGTATGGCATCCATCTTAGAGACAAGGTCGATGCAAAGAAAGTGTAGATCAACTAAATGGTCCATCGTCGTCTTCTCCATCATTGCATTCACATACTTCTCGTAGATTTTTCCTTCCATGTCTATACGAACCAAAAAAAAATCACTTTATTGACAAAGACAAAATAATAATCCAAAATAAATATTTAACATCAACACATAATGGAGAGAAGATAAGCGTTTGGTAGTTGAATAGTTAACCTGTTCAATTCTTTCCTGATTAACCAAGATTACACTAAATAAAAAATATAAGTTTGGGAGTTCTGAAATGTATAAAGACTAATTTTGTGCTTTGTGCTAATGTTAATGTCATTTAAATAGCTCTTTGTCCGAGTAAAAGTTCATTTATGAATAGTTGCATCCATGCGATGGGTTGCAACCCTTCGAAACGTTGGAAACGATTGATGAACCAAAATTATTACTTCCAATTCTATGAGTGAAAAATAGGTTTTTTTTCGCCATGAATACAACTTCACTATTTGGTAATTAATTCTTTGTAAAAAAATTTAATTTATGATGCACTTATAGTAGTTATATTTTTTACACTACAATTAAAAAACAACTTCAATTTATATTCATATCTATATCTATGAACAGTGACTTCAATTCCAAGTCCAGCCGTCAATTTATTTCTTTTTCTAGACAAACAACCCGTTAAAATTATGTTAGGGTTTTTAATGGAGGTGCATGAATAACTTAAATGAAGGGACTCTTTTTCAACTGACGGCTATGGCATCATTGTTTTTTCTTTGGATAGGCAACCATGTCATTTTCCAAGACAGCATTAGAGAGTGTCACGCTTTCCTAATGCAATAGCACTGTAGCCATCCTTTCAAGTCACTATTCCCAGTCCTTCCAAATCTTTTCAATCTTCCATGTGATACGGAATCTCATGTAATAATAGCCTTTCTACGCATAGTATGGTAGAGTAGTAATTAACACAAGTTTGCAATTACAAATGGTTTGGTGTTTAAGAAGTCAGTAGTAAACTTTTTAAATAAAAAATTACGCTTAGCTAAATAATATAATATATATATAACAGAATTATAACATCCGAGATGCTTAATCTAATATCTCCACTCCATTTGTATTTATGCAATAATTTTACGAATTTTATTTTGGTGCACGGTCTGTGTATTTTTTCCCTACAACAATCACATAACTTTTACCTGTTGTATCAATTTATCAATTTATCAGTTAGAAAAAATGGAAGACCTACGACAACAGATAAAAGTTACCTGATGGTGCAAGTTGTAAATACATCGATGGTGCACCAAACATACACCACTATAATTTAAATTTTCAATTTCAAATACTACTTACTTAGTTATACCGTAGTAATGTATCTCCCATTTATTAGAGCAATGTTCAAAGAAGAATAAAAACGATTAACATTCCCCTATTCTCTATTACTCTGGCTACCCCATTGTACTAGTTCCACATTAACTTGGTCAAATGAAAACCATATGCAAATTTTAGACAAATAAAATGGGACCGGGGAAATACATTTATTCGAGAATAAAACCCTTATACAAATCTAACCATCTTCCTTTGTTTTTCAAACGGTAGTACTATATGTGTAGTTCAACGTCGATCATTGTAGCGAGTTATGTTAGTGGCATGTTACTTCACCTGCATAGTTTAATATTTGAAGTGATAAGCCGTGGAACTAACTCATGTTTTGATCTGCAACTATAGCGTAACAGACGAATGCATAAGAAATTTATTTAAATTTAAAATATTTTTCATTACTTTCCACCGTAATTTTAGTTTAGAGATAAAATTTACACTTCAAATATTATAAGAAATTTGCAAGTTCGGCGTATATACAAGTTGACTGTCAATATTATCAGCAAAAGGCAAAGGCTACTTTCCTATGATAATTCTTTTCTATAAATTGAGAGTTTGTATTAGGATATAACACAACATAGACATAATCGTAGAAGCTTTGTGCAATAGAACATAACATAAGGTTAGAACAGAACACGCGTCCTTTCTTTTTTCTATTACCATCTTTCTTCTTAGTTTTTAATTTTGTTATGACATTGCAAGTGAAAATGAGTAACCCACCCAACAACCCACATGGATCTCACCCTTCGCATGTCCTGCCTCAATACAGGTATGTTGCCATTAATCCTCTTCAATCATTGTACACTCAGGTTCACAAAATGCGAGTGGAGGTGGCAGTGTTAACGCGCTGCATGGACAGCTTCGGCTACAAGCAAGAGGCAATGTCCAGGCGTATTAAAGCAGCTGCATGTAGAATTAAGAAAATGGTGCAACAAAAGCAGCATGGTAGTTGTTTCATCCCACCCCTCGAACCCAAATAAAGTTAAGTATGGTCTGTGTAGAAGCTTCTCTAGTGTAACATTTCTTGATGAATCAATCGAAAAATACACAATTTTAAGTATTTATGAACCATATTAACAAGATATGCGTTCATATGAAATCTTAACCAAAATATAGACTTATCTTCAATAATTGCAAAGATGTTTCAAGTTAATTCGGCAAAACGAAGCGGTATGATCAGTAATTGTCATTGACATTTCAAACTATTTAAAAAAAATAAAGAGTCGCGTTCATAATTAGGAAAGACATTTCAAATTTAATTCAGCAAACTAAAGATTCGTGTTCATTGTATGCAACTTTCACAAGGTGACCTTTGGGTTTCATGGGTTTGGTGATATATAACACAAGCCAGACTCATCATTTTTTTTTCTTATCGTTCAATAAAAGTTTTCAAGAACTTAAATAATCATTGGAAAAAATAGACTATTCACGTGCAAATAATCATGCAAACGATCATGCAAATGGCCAATCACATAATCATCGTCGATCAACGATCACAGAATTTGTTGTTGTCGGGGTATCATATGTGAACCTTGAAGTTGTTGATCTTAGAAGAGACGTCGAACTTCTGAGGAGACTTATGAATACTCTCAGTCAAGAAAATAATGAAATTCGATGGGAAATTTGTTACATCAGGCAGAGTTTATTTCAGCACATGGGTGAAATAGACGTCGGGATAGGAACGACGGCCTGTGGTGATATGTCATGTTTAGTTTAGTTATCCTAATTTTCATTTGTATTTTTTTTTATTTGTTTAAATTTTGTTATGTTGACTAAAAGTCTTTTTTTTCATTCAGCAGCAAAGTATGTGTAATGTTTATTTTCAGATTATTATATAAGTTTGAGTTTAACATAATCCACCGACAGTATAATCAATTATTTTGTATTTTGTTGCTTTAATCCCATGTAAACAATCAACGCTTATTACATCATCAGAGTAATCACTACCTCTTCTATAAATCGAAAGTGCTGAACGTATTTTCCAGATTTAGTAGTGGGAGATTTTTGGATTTGGTTATATCCCCGTTGTTGATTTTGTTTTAACATTTTAAGTCGCTACATATTAAAATTAATTAGTTGGCATATAATAAAATATAATAAATGTTAACTCAATTAATTCTCAAAATTCAAACGTCATCAAATATATTGACAGGGAAAATAATGTACACATCTTTTAAATATGGCGTGTGATTGTAATTCACTGTAGCAAAACTAATGCAAGAAAATTTTATTTATGACCAACATTAGGGCGAGATCAATAGCAAGTAGTGGACAGAGAATATGTAATTAAGTAATAATTATTGTTTAAAATCTTTCTACAATAGGATTGAACTTTATTTCTTATCATGTTAATTAATTTTATGAATTCGTAAACAAACTCTAAATTTTATCTCACATAATACAAAATCTTACAATAATTTTAAATTTTCAACAAATAAAATTTAAAAGTTATTTAATGATTGCTCATATAGTTTAAAAATAAGATAATGATTATATTCTAAGAAAACCAAAATGATTTAATTTTCAAACTATTAAAATTCTTTCATAACATCCGCGCATCGCGCGTGTACATGTACTGGTAATGAATAAATAACGAACGGAAATTATCGGCCTTTCAAATTACTTAACCCTAATACAAGTCATGTTTAATAATTGCCGCAGACGGTTCAACTTTGTTTTCACAAAAATGAAGAGTCACGTTTACTACTTGTCAAAGACGTTGCAGAGAAAAACGAAGAGTCGCATTCAATGGATGCAACTTTCAGATGGTGTCCCTTGGCTTTCGTAGGTTTGATGCTATATAACATAACCCTAACTCTTCAATTTTCATCATCGGGAAAAAAAACTTTTCAAGAACATAAATAGAGTTTGAAAATAATGGACAATTTTGGCGTCAACAATTATGGTAACGGGCACCCAATAGGTCATGCAATTAGCCAACCACATAACCATCATCCAATCTAGGTCTGTGAGTTTGCACCAAATCTTGTAAGAGACATGAAACTTCTGAGGGGAATTGTGGATGCTCTCAGAGTAGAAAATCATGAACTTCGACGGCAATTGCGATACCTGAGGCAGGATATATTTCGGCACATGGGTGAAATCGACGGCGGAGATAGTTAAGACAAATGTGGTGAATTTTAATGTCTCGTTCAGTTATCTTAGTTTTGTTTTGTCTATTTTTTATGTATGTTTAAATTTTGCCAGGGTCATGGCTTAAGTAATTTATGAGATTGAATAATACTACTAGAAAATGCTTACAATGTTATGCTACTTTTTTCTAATCAACATACTTTTGATTCAAATAATTTGGTTAGCGCAAATCACAGTTAATATATCCTGACAAAAATAATTCAGTTTGCCTTGAACAATGCTTTGATAAATCAAAATTACAACCATAGCAGTCGAAGCTGATCAAAATAGCCTTAGCACTTACCATCCATTATTCATTGAGGTGGGTGATGATGGAGGAGTAAGGCAGTCATTAGCATCGCAGCCCATGCGACTGAGTAAATCCCTTAGCATTCTATTCAAACTCTAAATTTGGTCGGACAATATAGATAAATTTTTTTCAAATTAATCACAATCTGGCAGACTTTCGATTCTTTTCTTTAAGATTCAACTCTAAAACGTGTCTGTTCAATCTCCATTTTAAGTCTGCAAAAACAAAAATTAAACAGGAAAGGTCGTTATTTTAATATAAAGAAAGATAACACAAAGGCTAAAAACAGAATTCATGCCAACTCATAACCTTTTCAAGTAAAGACTATTAGAACTTTGGATATTAGTAACAAGTTAAACACTATCACAAGAGATGACGCCTTTATATAGTTGTAATAAGTTAACCCATTTTAGATGGTTAAGAAAAAAATTAAAGTTTTGAGGTTTTCCCTCCAAAGTTTAATTGCCAAATTTTCACTATACTCGCATAAACTTTGGAGAGTTTCCCGCTCCTGACCAAAGTTTCACAATTGGAGATTTTAAAATTTTTAATTCATCGTGAAAAAATTAAACACTTTGTTGCGACTTTCCAGCCCTTAATGCATCGGTCACACTTTGACATCTAATTATATTTATTATTGGTGTTGTGAGAATTGGTTATTTAGAATGCTTAATAATATAGAGTACTTTTTAATTTATTAAATATCAAAAAGTACTAATAGATTTATTTTTAGAGTCCAAACCGATTTAACTGTACTAGACTAACGAAGCAAACTCTTTAAATGGTAGACGAATTTCACAGTTGATTACTAACAATATGCTGACATAATCGTTAAAGAGTTTAGGAGAAAATACATTTTTTCTCAGTTCTAGTACATACCCGTTACAAATTTGCAAAAAAACAACGCAAACACCATAACATACAATAAATTTTTAAGGATATTCTCTTTTTCTTCGGCGAAAATTAACTTTTGTTTTAGTTGATCCCTCTCCTGTTCGGTTTCTTTTAGCAATCCTTTCAAGTGATCCCTTCACCCTTCGGCTTCTAACAACAGTGAAGTAAGAAGCTCCCTATTTTCATCGGATTCACGAAGCTCTTGGAGGACTTCAAACTTGGCAAGTCCTTTCAAATTACATATGGAAGGGCTCTTCGCCGGTGCATCCTCTTTAAACAATTCGAAAAAAGAGAAACTGTTGTTATGCTGTAACAAATTACTTACAAGAATTAGATTGTATTTTAAAACAAAAAAAAATAATTACAATACGGTAAATAAAACCACCAACCTGCCAACCACACAGTTAAAGAACAGTCGACCTGGAGTTGAATCGATGCGTGACTTCCTCAAGACAGCTGGATTACTGCAATAACATAAAAAAATGAGGCTTGTTTCTTACATTGGCTGTTTGAGAGGCTTGATACATTGTAAATGACGACAAACTGAATAAAAAAACATGGAGTTACAAACCACTAAAAAAACTAAAAAGGAAAGACACCACTTAGATGCATGGATTTTTTCGGCAATCCGCTTTAAATTTTGGAACAGTCGATAGGCAAAGTTGACAGCCTAGTTGCTCTGATGAATCCCCTCAGTACGCAGTCAATACTCCACCCCATGTGATGACTAAACAAAAAAGTAAGTAAAGTAGATAGATTTGTTGCCTAGCTTCTTTTTTAATGCAAGATCATTAATTTGGTGTGATGTGAATATTGAGTGAAGCATGTCATATTTTGCATCGGGGTTTGCACCGCACCATTGTTAGATCACAAGTCTTAAACCACCCAATGCTTCAGCCAGTATAAAATTATGTGTTCTCATAACCCATCATTTTTTTAGAACGTTCAATAATAACGGAATTAAAATGTTCAGCTATACCTTTCATAAATATTTTCTAGATTGACTTGTTACAGACTATAGATAATTTTTAAAATTCTTTCAAAAAAATAATTGCTATCTCTAATAGGATATTGAACTTCACATGTTAAGCTCATTTATTAAAAGAAATCATGAATTCAAACTCATATATATATGTGCCGACTATATTCAATTGGTTAAAGCTAATAGATATTTATATAATTTTTTCATAGAAATGGCAGACACCGCTGTAAGAGGTTAATAAATGAAAAAATATAAAAGAGGGGATTATCATCGTATTTTAGAAAAAATTGAAAAAGTCGTGCTAAGCATATTATGGTTACATTTTAAATACATGACATAATTTGGTAGTTTTTTTAGTTTTATGGCATATTTTGGTTCCTAAATTATTTTATTACATTTAACATTGCAGTAGGTTTAAAGTTGAGAAATTTACCACCAAAAAAGAACAATTAGTGACTGATTGACCATTAAGCTATCCTATTTGATTGCTCTCAGTAAATGCATGTAGAGTGATGCATGTAATAGTGTGAACGATTTGACCCCTCTTTACCCTAGTCTTGCCTAGCCTACCTAAGTAGAGTCACCTAAGTATGGATACAATTACAGTCGACTGCACACGGCACAAACACAGATTGGATATTAACGACGGTCATTGCATTACTAAAGAATCAATATTTTGATTCCAGTTGGGTTACCTAACCACTTCCTTTTCTTTACAAATGGAATTTCAATTGAATTGCAAATCGCGTATTGCATTACAGGATGTCAATTTACCATCGTTGACCTAAATACCCTACATCTTAAATTAATTTTAGTGGACAAACACCGTCTTCATATTTTTTGCAGTGGAGTGAAATATTTTAATATAGCTATTTCATATAATGTTAAGTAATTGATAATCGATGCAATTCATTATTACGCACATTCATTATTCGACCATCCATTGTTGTTATTCAATTTAAAAAAGTTATTTCATATACTGTTGACCAACTGAGAATCGACGCAATTCATTATTACATGCATTCATTTAATGATCCCTTGTCACGAGTTAATTTAGCAAAGTTTGTGCACATAATATTGACCAATTGAGTGTTGACGCAATTCATTACTATGCATATTCATTATACGACCATCCATTGTTGCTATTCAATTTTAAAAAGTTATTTCATATACTGTTGACCAACTGAGAATAGACGCAATTCATTATTACGTGCATTCATTTGACGATCCCTTGTCACGAGTTAATTTAGCGAAGTTTGTACACATAATATTGACCAATTGAGAGTCGACGCAATTCATTACTACACACATTCCTTATTCAACCATCCATTGTTGCTATTTAATTTTAAAAAGTTATTTCATATACTGTTGACCAACTGAGAATCGACGCAATTCATTTTTACGTGCATTCATTTGACGATCCCTTGTCACGAGTTAATTTAGCAAAGTTTTTGCACATAATATTGACCAATTGAGAGTCGACGCGATTCATTACTATGCACATTCAGTATACGACCATCCATTGTTGCTATTCAATTTAATAAAGTTATTTCATATACTGTTGACCAATTGAGAATCAACACAATTTATTTTTACGTACATTAATTATTCGACAATCCATTGTCACGAGTTAATTTAGTGAAGTTTATTCACATAATTTTTACCAATTGAGAATCGACGCAATATATTATTACGCGCATACATTATTCGATCATTCATTATTGCTATTCAATTTTAAAAAGTTATTTCATATAATATTGATCAATTGAGAGTCGACTTGATTCATTACTACGCACATTCATTATTCGATTATCCATTATTGCTATTCATTTTTAAAAAATTATTTCATATAATGTTGACCAATTGAAGATCGATGCGATTCATTTTTACATACATTTATTATTCAATAATCCGTTGTCACGAGTTAATTTAGTGAAGTTTATGCACATAATGTTTACCAATTGAGAATCGACGCAATTCATTATTACGCACATACATTATTCGACCATCCATTGTTGCTACTCAATTTTAAAAAGTTAATTCATATAATGTTGACCAATTAAGAGACGACGTGATTCCTAATTACGCACATTCATTATTCGACCATCCATTGTTGCTATTCAATTTAATAAAGTTATTTTATATAATGTTGACCAATTGAGAATTGACGCAATTCATTTTTACGTACATTCATTATTCGACCATCCATTGTTGCTATTCAATTTAAAAGAGTTATTTCGTATAATATTGACCAATTGAGAGTCGACGCGATTCATTACTACGCACATTCATTATTCGACAATCCATTGTTGCTATTCAATTTTAAAAAGTTATTTCATATAATGTTGATCAATTGAGAGTCGATGCGATTCATTACTACGCACATTCATTATTCGGCCATCCATTGTTGCTATTCAATTTAATAAAGTTATTTCATATAATGTTGACCTATTGAGAATCGACACAATTCATTTTACGTACATTCATTATTCGACCATCCATTGTTGCTATTCAATTTTAAAAAGTTATTTCATATAATGTTGACCAATTGAGAGTCGACGCAATTCATTACTACGCGCATTATTATTCGATCATCCATTGTTACTATTCAATTTAATAAAGTTATTTCATATAATGTTGACCAATTGATAATCGACGCAATTTATTTTTACGTACATTCATTATTCGACCATCCATTGTTGCTATTCAATTCAAAAAAGTCATTTCATATAATGTTGACCAATTGAGAGTCGACGCGATTCATTACTACACGCATTCATTATTCAACCATCCATTGTTGCTATTCAATTTTAAAAAGTTATTTCATATAATGTTGACCAATTAAGAGTCGACGCGATTCATTACTACGCACATTCATTATTCAACCATCCATTGTTGTTATTCAACTTAATAAAGTTATTTCATATGTTGTTGACCAATTGAGAATCGACGCAATTCATTATTATGTACATTCATTATTCGATAATCTGTTGTCACGAGTTAATTTAGTAAAGTTTATGTACATAATGTTGAGCAATTGATAATCGATGCGATTCATTATTACGTGCATTCATTCGACGATCCATTATCACGAATTAATTTAGTGAAGTTTATGCACATAATGTTGTGTAATTGATAATCGACGCGAATCGTTATTACGTGCATTCATTCGACGATCCCTTGCCATGAGTTAATTTAGTAAAGTTTATGCACATAATGTTGAAAAATTGATAATCCACGCGATTCATTATTCCGTGCATTCATTCGACGATCCTTTTCACGACTTAATTTAGTGAAGTTTATGCACATAATATTGACAAATTGATAATCAATGCGGTTCATTATTTTGTGCATTCATTCAACGATCCCTAGTCACAAGTTAATTTGGTGAAGTTTATGCACATAATGTTGAGCAATCGATAATCGAAACGTTTATTATTATGTGCTTTCATTCGACGATCCATTGTCACGAGTTAATTTAATGAAGTTTATGCACATAATATTAAGAAATTGATAATCGACGTGATTCATTATTACGTGCATTCATTTGATGATTCTTTGTGCACAAGTTAATTTAGTGAAGTTTATGCATATAATATTGCGCAATTGATAATCGACGCGATTCATTATTGCGTGCATTCATTCGACGATCCCTTGTCGCGAGTTAGTTTAACAATAGTATCCTAAAATTAAACAATTGTGAATCAACAAATTCCATAACGTACATTCATTCTAGAATTTTATGTCACGTAATTGATCAAAAGGAATAGCTCAGTGATTGTTAAATTATTATGCCGCACGCAATGTATTGAAAGCTCTTCTAGGAAATACGGTCCAAGGGCTTGTGCATACTCCTTGGGTCGCCTGTTCGATACTCTACGACGTGTGTGCTGTTTTGATAAAAAAAAATTGAATGAGCAATAATGCCTACCCTAGGTCGCGTGTATTTATACCCTTTCAAATACAATTTCCTAGGTCACTTCTTAAGATTACAAAGCCTACTTTCATTTTTCAAATACAATTCAATTTCCTAGGTCACCTCTAAGAATACAAACCGTCAGAGTAAAAACCATTCCCTTTCCCTTGTCTTTATTAATATACAATCTCCTACAGTACATAACAATCAACCAAATCCCTATTCTTCTCCACCGGCCCCCAAAGAAAATGACAACATTCATTCAAGTACGCGGCTACCCTACTAATTACAGGGCTGAATTTAGTAATACATTGACCAGATCATACATGAATCTTGACGGAGTGGTTTTGTTTCATCATTTTTTCTTCCTTCAATGAGGATTCTATGTATCTTTTTTAGTTTAATATAATTTAATTATTTTTTATTTTGATTTAATTCGTCCATCTTTTACCCCCTTTTTGTAGTGGATACCACAAGAGGTTAGTCAGTACTTACCCAACGACCCAACGCCATTAACCATTCTTCATTGTGGTACTAAAAAGGCATATAAGGCTAAAGTCGCCTGCTGCAGGTATCAGAACAGGCGGAGAATATATGAAGGGTAGAGATATTTCATTCATGATGCGGGTTTTCAGATGGGAGACGAATTGGACTTTAGGATCTCCTACAGTGTTCCCAAACACGTCTTCGTAACAGTTCATCACATAATCGATGTGTGAAGTAGTTTTCAGGGTGTACAACTTTCAAATATGTGAAGAAATCCGTAGTTTTATTGCTTCGATTATGCATCGTTTTTAAAGTCTTTTTTAATGAATTCATATATATACTCTTTAGTTTATTTTAAAATAATTTAATTTGACTGCTAAGCCAAGTGAAGAAGGCAATTAAAATGAAATGAAACAAAATAAACATCTCAACACATTCCTGGCATTTATTATATACTACTATCAAGAAAATAGATCAATAACTAATTAAATCAAAAATCAAATCATAACGAAGAAAAAACAATAACCAATATAACTAAGATTCAATTTTTATTCATGTTAGTTACTTATCCATTTCTTATCAATTTAAACCAAAATCAAATCGTTACGCACTAATAATCGATAACCAATATAACTACAATAATTAGAAGTTATCATCATCTTATGGACAAGGCAACAACAACTAAGCAATATTAGATACATAACTAAGTACAAAAATTATGCTTTAATCAGCAAAGACATCTAACTATATCCGTCAACATACACCATCTTACTTTAGTAATTGCGTTTGATATAAGTACGACAAATTGAGAATTGTCGTACTTCATGACGTGCATTCATGAGACAATCGCGTGTCGTGAGTGAATTCGACAATGCTTGATATAACATTGATAAATTGATAGTCAACGCAACTCATCACGTACATTCATTCAACAATCACGTGTCGTGAAAGAATTTAGTAAATTTTCATATAATGCCGACAAATTGATAATCGACGCAATTCATGATGTACATTCATTCAATAATCACGTATCGCGAGATAATTTAGTAAATGCATTTGATAACTGTTGATCCATGGTCAAACGTATAAGTTCTTTGATGGATTCATTATTATGCCGCATGCATTGTGCTGGAAGTTTTTGTAGCATATAAGGTTAATCATCCTGTTAATACTCCTTACGTCGTGTGTTCGATTCTCCCTGACCCATTTTTTTAGATTATTTTGCATAAGAGCAATAAGTATTGTAGACCCTAAATACAGACCAACTGACCAACTACCAATGTCACCACTTCCAAAACAAACCCTACCAATTCCTCTACTCTTTAAAAGACACCATATGCATGCCTCAATAGTACGACTACAACTCTTAAAAAAAAATATCGCCCTTCATCCCCGTTCACACGCAGATAGGCCCTCATCATCTCTTTTGAGTTAATCTGCGCCGCTCCTATATGGAGAAGGACACTCTGGTAGATTTATTTGATATTTTTTAAATCTATTCTTTCTATGTGTCTTCGTTTAATGCATTCATCACTTTTTTTTCTCGAATTGTAGTGGCTGCCATTATGCGTCAACGACTACTTCTCCTAAACCCGATGCCAGTTACAGTCTTTCATCGTGTAATAGAGGTATATATAGCTCAGGTTGCTGTTATCGGTATCAACATCTATTGTAAGATCAGCAAAGGATGGAGGCGATTTACTAGGGCTATGAATTTTATGAAAGGAGATGTTTTACATATGTTGCTATTACGTAGTTCTGAAAACTCTTTTAAAATTATTGTTCTTAATGAGGACCCGCACCTACGATTTCTCATTGCACTGCAAGAACCTTTCCCGTTATTGATCAGGCATTAGTAATACCTTGTTGTTTTGATTTGTTATTATAAATATATGTAGTACTTCGTGTTCATCAAGTTTATTCTTCTTTATTTATCTTGATGCTTCAATTTTCTATAAGTTTTAATTCTAATTTCCTAACAATGAATGCAAAACTGATGAAACAAAATCGTGTTTTGTAAAATAAATTATGGTAAATACATTGGCTAGGGAAAAAAGATAGTAACTCCTGAATCATTAATTAGTAATTGGGTACACTTGAAATAGAAAAAAATTATTACACGGATAAAGCATCAAAAAATAAGTAGCAATACAACATAAAAAAATTAGAATAGTTTTTATTTTGTAATACAATAGTTAAATTAATAGGCCATAGTATTTTGGTGCAGAAATTATGTTTCAATTTTGGTTTATATTATGACAATTTGCAATATTAAGTAACAATAGTTCACAATTCATGTCATACATTCATTATACAATCACTCGTCAAGAGTTAATTTAATAATAGCATTTGATAAAAGTACAACAAATTGAGAATTGTCATACTTCAATTCTGTAACGACCCGAGATCTCATCCCGAGACGTCACACGGTGCTTATGATCCCGAAGGACCACAAGCTAACCCTTTTCTGCTATCTGTACCTAAACGCTGCATAATATCGGAAATAAATGTGGAAGCTATCCATAAGGTTCAACACATCTATGAATTACTCAAAACAGAAAACTGAATACCAATACATTCGTCTGAAAAGCCTCTAAACTGTCTGAACTATGGAGTTGATGGGACAGGTCCCCAACTAACTCCATTAACTGAAAATAAACAAAGTCTGAAGCAATAATAGTATATTGAGATTCGTCCTCAAAAGAAAATGACTCACTGTTACTGCTATTGACTGGGACTGAACTGCTGAGGAAACTTAGTGTCCTGTGCCTCTGAACCTATGGTGTCAAATAAAACACCATAGCGCAAATGCGTCAGTACAGGACTGTACTGAGTATGTAGATGGGGTAAGGCTAAATTCAAGGGCTCATGCAAACACAATAGCTAGATAGGATAGTCATGAAAATGTCGCACGAGAACACATACATGAATGCACAGACAATGAACACAATCATCGCAACTCTAGATACTGATACTCGGATACCACTTTACTGCAAACTGAATTCACTACTGACACTGAGATACTGAATCACTGACTCATCTAATACTGATAACTGAGGATCTGGATACACTTACATCAAGGACTAAATTCTGAGCTTTACTGCTTTCGACTGACAGGATTAAAGATCAACCTCTCTAACGGATGATTTCAAAAACTATTATCAATGATAGGAAATATTAATATATCAGAAACTAACAACAAGGATACTCAATAGAATCTGAGACTGTGAATCAAAACTGTCTAGCGTCATATCTCTGAATATGATATCAAATAACTGTATAGGAGACCAAGCCTAGCTGACGGGATAGTTCATGAATTAATGAAACTATCTGAGTTCCTCATAAAGATAGATGATTGTATCTGATAGTCCTGATTTCTGAAGATTGATACTGAAACTAAAACTGTAACTGAAAATATGGGAAGTAGTTACTTAACCGACATACCCCAACCTACCACAAGTGGGGTCCAACCTGTAACCCCAACTGGAAGGGTGTCAATATCGTGCCACGGGTAAAGAACTCTCTCTGGTCACTCTGCTCTAACGGATGACCCTTACCAGGAAGTCGACCTAAGGCAATATAATGTTAGATACTCTCTCTCTGAAGGTGACAGCCTTTTTCCTGATGGTGACTTCTGTATCCTGCGGTGGCTATGCAGTTTTGGAGGTCACGGATTGCTACTAACAATTCTGACTTCTCTCTCACTGACGGGAGGAGTCACCATCCTTTCTTCCACTCGGTGCTAGTTTCTACTCCCAACTGAAAAACTCTGAACTAAATTTTTAACTGAACATAACTGAACTGAATCTGATACTGATCATGTTTATCAAAAGATCTGACTGAGCTACGCTGAGATCACTTAGTTCTATATCTGATGGAAATGGTATTGAATCATGGTATCTGACTGATGATACAGATCTTGAATAGATTATTCGATCACTTTTGAGATTAGAATTGAACACTTGCATACTATTAGATCTGAGTTGAGTACAGGGTTGAGGCTAGATTACTAGTGATACAAAAATTATAAAGATAACAGAGATTACTGAGATTACTGAGCTTTCTTAAGTTCTGCAATTGTCTGAGGATACAGAGTTCTATAGTTCAATGAGTTCTGAGAATCATGGCTTGATTAGAATTATAGTAAAACTAACATGGGCTCTAGACAACAGCTAAATTGTTGGGTATAAATACCCCCAGGACTCGATAACATAAAATAAAGCATAATCATTCCTCCATCATCACAACCATTTATTCATCATCACAGTCATTCATTCATCATCACAGTCATTCATTCATCATCATTATCATTAAAGCATCTCTTCAAGTATTTAGGAAACACAACATACTTTTGCAATCATTAAGGCATCGCGTCAAACATTTAGGAAAAATCAACATATACTAGCGTAGGGAAACATGCTACTAGATTATACTTCTTTCAATAAGGTCTTGCCTCAAGTACTTCACACCTAAATCAGTCTTGACATATATTTGGACATCACATGATTTGGGGAAAACTTCATACTTTCATGTCTCAACTTACTTGTTAACCACTTGGCATGTATTAAAAGCTTAGCATATATCAAAGAGCACATAATTGAGGAATTTACTACTATCACATCTCCACTTGTTCACTAAAGTCCTTCAAAAAACACTAGACATGCACGGGTTCACACTTATTTGGAGATTTCCACCATCATGGAATAATTCATTCACTAAGGCATTTTATCAAACACTAGGCATGCATGGACTAGCTCACAATTTAGGGTTTCCTATTCAATATACTATAATGGCCCTTATACTTCACCTAAGATTTTTATCAAACCTATGGGGGACATGCTTCGCTTATTCCACCATTTCTACACCCAAAGGACATGAACACATCACATAGAAAATAACTTCAAGAGGGTTTATCATCAATATCATATGAATTCCATATATTAGGGTCAAAGCTTATAAATCTTGTAGACAAAAATGAATCAAAACTCAACAACACATGGAACATCAATTTTAACTCACATGAATCATTAACAACTCATAAACATAAAATCTTTGAGTTTTAGAAAAGGGTACTTGAGCTTCTTGGATGAAGGGATCCAAGAATCAACATCTACATACCTTGGGAAACTCTTTCTTGAAAGCCTTTGGAGAGATTCTTGATTTCCTCTTAATTTCTCCCTTGTTTTTTGTTGAAGAAGAACAGAGGATTTAATTTTTGGGAAACCCTAGTTTTTGGAGTGGAAGAGAAAAATGAGGCTGAGATCCCTTAACCGGGTATTTATAGAGGCTAGGAAAAAGGAGAAAAGACCAAAAAGCCCTTGGAATTAAACTGAAAATTCCCCAATTTTACATGTTGGTGCGACATGCCATAATCGCTCCAGTTCACTGGAATTTGGACAATTGGGAAACTGCATGACGGCGCGACGCGATGGAAATTGCGTTGTCATCTTGATTGCGAAATGGAAATATACTGCGATGCGGTGGAATCGCTGAGTTTCACTGTAATTTAACAATTGCCATTTTGACTGGCTCTGCGACGTTCTAAGGTGCCAGGTGGCACACTGTCTCACTAAAATGGTTCTAACTCTTCACCCGAGTGTCCGATTTGGGTGAATTTGGTATCGATGGAAAGCTTAGGGAAATTCTACACGATTCAAAGTATTTCATACTTAGAAAGACACTTCTAAAACTTGTGGACTCAGATTTCTGCTTTACTGAATACGCTCTAAGGCTTAGACTGGAAGGGGACTTTACGGGGTATTACATTATCTCCCTCCTGGGAACATTCATCCTCGAATGTCGCTTGATAGACTGAGAATATGGATCAACAGAACTTACTTAATAAATGAAACATCTCAAGGCATGACTACTCAACTGGAACGAATGACATACTGAGTCCTCATACTGGGCATGGAATACTCGACTAAAACTACTCATAGCTGAATTCTCATAACACACATGCATATCTGATGCATGGACTCATAACTAGGCTGATATCATGACTGAACACACACTGACAAGTTGAACTCATTTCTACTGAATGTGCATATCTAATACATGAGTGTCTGATTGAACTGACTTTCAAAGGCACGACCGATAATGCAATGACAACTGATGTCAACTTCATAAAGAAAATCTGAACATGCATCTGGATGAATCTAATGACATGCAAACATCGTAATACTATGGGGTATCTCCCCCTTGGGACTCTATGTCCCTCTAAACACACACTTTGTTGAAATACCAGGGCGGTGCACGAGGCACTTACAGACTAGGTCATAATTGACCGATTGAGATCTAAAGCTCATGTATAACTCATACTGGCATATAAGCTTAAAATGGAAGCAATGGATCTAACAATATATATCACAAAGAAAATGGGCTCATAACATACTCGGGTCTATTTCAGGGAATCCTTCCCGATCAAGGCGAGCCTGAAGCGCATGGAGTCTACCTCTTTGACTCAGCACTCTACATTCTCTCATTCTATGGCCTGGATCACCATACCCAAAACACACATCACTACCGGCTCTACACATACCTTGGTGGCACTTTCCACACTCTCCACAATGCGGATGGGTACGAATACCACTAGCGCTACTATGGGCTTTGGATCCTGACTCTCCCTCAGATCTGACACCCTCAAACACAGGTGTGGGTAGACTAGCTAAAGATGGAGATGGGACTAAAAATCTCCGACCATGCCAAAAATGACGACCACTCTAGGACCCTGCCCGAGAGAAACCAGGACTATTTTTTCTTGGCTTTTTTGCTCAATCTCTCTCTCTCCTTCATCTTATCTTCCTCAATTCTTTGCTCATGCATCATTAGCCTAAAAAGGTCCATATCTCTATTGAGAATAGCAGCTCTACACTCTTTCAACATATAACTTGATACCCCAGATAAAAACTTACTCATACTCGCTCTAGGGTCAGCTACCAAGTTGAGAGCATACTTAGCTAAATGGTTAAACTTAAGACAATACTCTTTCACGGTCATGGAACCTTGCCTTAGGTTCATGAACTCTTCTACCTTAGCTTCTCTCATCTCTAGCGGGAAAAATCTATCTATAAAAGCACTCTGAAACTCTAGCCAAGTCACAGGAGCTGCATTCTCTCCTCTACTCTTCTCCCACATCACTACCCAATCATGAGTAACATCCTTCAACCTATAAGATGCTAAATCAATACTCTTCTCCTCAAAAACTTGCATAATCTGAGTGATCTTCTTTAATTCCTCTAGATAAAGATGTGGTTCCTCACCTACTACTGACCCAAAGAATTTTGGCGGGTTCATTTTTATGAAATTTCTAACCCTGGCTGCTGCAGAATTCTCATCTTACTGAGGTGGGACTGTAGCCTGACGGTTACCCTGAACATTAGTCATAGCTTAGGCTAGCACCTGAAAAGCTGTCCAAAACTCTGCATGTGACACACTCTCATTCTCAGGATCTACTGGCTGAGAGGGATGGCCATCAATCCCATGGACAAAATCTCAGCGAGGAGGCATACACTATAAATGGAAGGAAGAATTAGATTAGACTAAGAATCAACTTGAGCTCATGCTCACTCACACGATCTGAATACTGAAAGAAGGAAAACTGCTCCTAAAAACATCCTGTAGCCTCTTGTACATAAATGTGGTACGCAACACACCCATGCATAAGACTCTACTAGATGCGGTTTTTTAGAATCCCTAGGACACTCTTGAACCTTAGGCTCTGATACCAGGTTTATAACGACCCAAGATCTCATCCCAAGATGTCACACGGTGCTTATGACCCCGAAGGACCACAAGCTAACCCTTTTCTGATATCTATACCTAAACGCTGCATAATATCTGAAATAAATGCGGAAGCTAGCCATAAGGTTCAACACATCTATGAATTACTCAAAACAGAAAACTAAATACTAATACATTCGTCTGAAATGCCTCTAAACTGTCTGAACTATGGAGTTGATGGGACAGGTCCCCAACTAACTCCATCAACTGAAAATAAACAAAGTCTGAAGCAATAATAGTATATTGAGATTCGTCCTCAAAAGAAAAGGACTCACTGCTACTGCTGTTGACTGGGACTGAACTGCTGAGGAAACTTAGGGTCCTGTGCCTCTGAACCTATGGTGTCAAATAAAACACCATAGCGCAAATGCATCAGTACAGGACTGTACTGAGTATGTAGATGGGGTAAGGCTAAATGCAAGGGCTCATGCAAACATAATAGCTAGACTGGATAGTCATGAAAATGTCGTACGAGAACACATACATGAATGTACAGACCATGAACACAATCATCGCAACTCTAGATACTGATACTCGGATACCACTTTACTGCAAACTGAATTCACTACTGACACTGAGATACTGAATCAATGACTCATCTGATACTGATAACTGAGGATCTGGATGCACTTACATCAAGGATTGAATTCTGAGCTTTACTGCTTTTGACTGATAGGATTAGAGATCAACCTCTTTAATGGATGATTTCAGAAATTATTATCAATGATAAGAAATTTGAATATATTTGAATCTGACAACAATGATACTCAATAGAATCTGAGACTGTGATTCAATCCTGTCTGGCGGCATATCTCTGAATATGATATCAAATAACTGTATATAAGACCAAGACTATCTGACGGCATGGTCCATGAATCAATGGAACTATATGAGTTCCTCATAAAGATAGATTACTGAATCTGACAGTCCTGATTTCTGAAGATTGATACTGAAACTGAAACTGTAACTGAAACTGTGGGAAATAGTTACTTAACCGACATGCCCCAACCCACCACAGGTGGGTTCCAACCTGTAACCCCAGCTGGAAGGGTGTCAATACCGTGCTATGGGTAAAGACCTGTCTCTCTGGTCACTTTTCTCTGACGAATGACCCTTACCAGGAAGTCGACCTAAGGCAATATAATATCAGATACTCTCTATCTGGAGGTGACAGCCTTTTTCCTGACGGTGACTCCTGTATCCTGCATTGGCAACACAGTTCTTGGGGTCAGGGATTGCTATTAATGACTCCAAACTATCTCTCACTGACGGGCGGAGCCGCCATCCCTTCCCTCACTCGGTGCTAGTTTCTACTCCCAACTGAATGACTCTGAACTGAATTATTAACTGAACACAACTGAACTGAATCTAATACTGATCATGTTTATCAAAATATCCGACTGAACTACGCTGAGATCACTTAGTTCCATAGCTGACGGAAATGGTATTGAATCACGGTATCTGACTGACGATACAGAGCTTGAATAGATTATTCGATCACTTCCAAGATTAGGATTGAATACTTGCATACTGTTAGATCTAAGCTGAGTACAGGGCTGAGGCTAGATTACTAGCGATATGGAAATTACAGAGATAACAGAGATTACTGAGCTTTCTTAAGTTCTTCAATTGTCTGAGGATACAGAGTTCTATAGTTCACTGAGTTCTGAGAATCATGGATCGATTGGAATTATCGTGAAACTGACACGGGCTCTAGACAACAGCTAAATTATCGGGTATAAATACCCCTAGGACTCAATAATATAAACTAAAGCATAATCATTCCTCCATCATCACAACCACTCATTCATCATCACAGTCATTCATTCATCATCACAGTCATTCATTCATCATCATTATCATTAAAGCATCTCTTCAAGTATTTAGGAAACATAACATACCTTCACCTTTTGCAATCATTAAGGCATCGCGTCAAGAATTTAGGAAACATCAACATGTACTAGCGTTGGGAAACATGCTACTAGATTATACTTACATCAACAGGGTCTTACCTCAAGTACTTCACACCTAAATCTGTCTTGACATATATTTGGACATCACATGATTTGGGGAAAACTTCATACTTTCATGTCTCAACTTACTTGCTAACTACTTGGCATGTATTAAAAGCTTAGCATATATCAAAGAGAACATAATTAGGTAATTTACTATTATCACATCTCCACTTGTTCACTAAAGTCCTTCAACAAACACTAGACATGCACGGGTTCACACTTATTTGGGGATTTCCTACTATCATGGAATAATTCATTCACTAAGGCATTTTATCAAACACTAGGCATGCATGGACTAGCTCACAATTTAGGGTTTCCTATTCAACATACTATAATGGACCTTATGCTTCACCTAAGCTTTTTATCAAACCTATGGGGGACATGCTTCGCTTATTCCACCATTTCTACACCCAAAGGACATGAACACATCACATTGAAAACAACTTCAAGAGGGTTTATCACCAATATCACATGAATTCCACATACTAGGGTCAAAGCTCATAAATATTGTAGACAAACATGAATCAAAACTCAACAACACATGGAACATCAATTTCAACTCACATGAATCATTAACAACTCATAAACATAAAATCTTTGAGTTTTAGAAAAGGGTACTTGAGCTTCTTGGATAAAAGGGATCCAAGAATCAACATCTACATACCTTGGGAAACTCTTTCTTGAAAGCCTTTGGAGAGATTCTTGATTTCCTCTTGATTTATCCCTTGATTTTTGTTGAAGAAGAAGAGAGGATTTAATTTTTTGGTAACCCTAGTTTTTGGAGTGGAAGAGAAAAATGAGGTTGAGATCCCTTAACAGGGTATTTATAGAGGGTAGGGAAAAGAGGAAAAGACCAAAAAGCCCTTGGAATTAAATTGAAAATTCTCCAATTTTACATGCTGGTGCGACGCGCCATAATTTCTCCAGTTCACTGGAATTTGGACAATTGGGAAACTGCATGACGGTGCGACGCGATGGAAATCGCATTGCCATCTTGATTGTGAACTGGAACTATACCGTGACGTGGTGGAATCGCAGAGTTTCACTGGAATTTGACAATTGCCATTTTGGTTGGCTCCGCGATGCGCTAAGGTGCCAGGTGGCACATTGTCTCACTAAAATGACTCTAACTCTTCACCCGAGTGTCCGATTTGGGCAAATTTAGTATAGATGGAAATCTTACTCAATGCTCTCATGGAAAAAAGTCAAAATTAGGGAAATTCTACACGATTCAAAGTATTTCATACTTAGGAAGACACTTCTGAAACTTTTGGATTCGGATTTTTGCTTTACTGAATACGCTCTAAGGCTCAGACTGGAAGAGGACTTTGCGGGGTATTACAATTTCATACATTCATTTGACAATTGTGTGTTATGAGTGAATTCGACAACGCTTGATATAACGTTGATAAATTGATAGTAAATGCAACTCATCACGTACATTAATTCAACAATCATGTGTCACAATAATTTTCATATAATGTTGCCAAATTGATAGTCGACGTAATTCATGACGTACATTCATTCCACAATTTCTCTTGAAGAGTTAATGTAGTGATAGGACTTCATATAAGTACGCCAAATTGAGAATGATCGTTCTTCATGACGTACCTTCATTCAATAATAACTTGTCATGTTTTAATTTAACAATGGCTGATATAATGTTGACACTTTTAGAGTATTCCCAATTCATGACGTACATTGATTTAGCAATCACGTGTCACAAGCGATTTTAATAAATTTTCATATAATGTTGACAAATTGAGATCCGAGAGTCGACTGAATTCATTATAACGTGCTTTCATTCAGCTATTCATTGGCACGAGTTAATTTAATAATAGTATTTGATAGAATGATGATCCCTTGTCAAACGAATACATTGCGTTGAAAGCTTTACTAGCAAATATGGCCAATCATCTTGTTAATACTTTTTAGCTCGTGAGTTCGGTTCTCCCTGACCCAATCTTTTTTGAGAGTTGACACAATTCGTTACGTACATTCATTCCACGATCCTTCGTCAAAAGTCAATTTAATAATAGTATTTGATATCAGTATGACATATTGACAAATTTCATACTTCATGACGTACCTTCATTCAACAATAACATGTCATGTGTGAATTCAACAATGGTTGATATAATGTTGACAATTTGAGAGTATTCCTAAATCATGACATGCATTCATTCAACAATCACGTGTCACAGAAATTTTAATAAATTATCGTATAATGTTGACAAATTGAAAGTCGAGAGGTGACCCAATTCATTACGTACATTCATTTAATGATTCCTTGTCACGATTTAAATTTAATAATACTATTTGATAGAATGTTAGTATCTTGGTAAACGCATGTGCAGTGTTGAAAGCTTTTGTAGCAAATATGGTCAATCATCATAGCTCCTAAGGTCGCGAGTTCGAATCTTCCTGACCCGATCTTTTTTGATTATTTTTTGTATGACAATAAATACTACAAACCCTAAATGCTGACCTCTACCAATACAAACTCTCCCCATTCCTCTCCTCTTTAAAATATAACACAGAGCACACTTCATCCACAACCAACTACTGTATTCCTTCGTAAATCTCTAAAAAGGAAAAAGAAAAAATATCGCCGTTCATCCCCGTTCAAATGCAGATAGGACCCGTCCATCAGTTCTGAGTTAATTTGCGTCACTCCTACTTTGAGCAAGACTTTCTGGTAGATTTATTTATTATTTTCTTGAAAAAGTTTTCTATTTGTCTTCGTTTATTGCATTCATCACTTTTTTTCTCGGATTGTAGTGGCTGCCACTATGCGTCAATGACTACTTCTCCCTAAATCTGACGCTGGTTAAGATCTTTCATTGTGAACCTGAGGTGTATCTTGCTCAGGTTGGTGCTTCCAGTATCAACAACTATCTGCGGATCAACAATGGATGGCACGAATTTATCAGGGCTACGAATTTTAGGGAAGGAGATGTGTTACATATGTTACTCATTCTCAGTTGTGAAAACTGTGTTAAACTTGTTGTTCTTAATCAAGACCCAAACGTACAATTTCTTATTGCAAGCTCAGAACTTTTCCCGTATTTGATCAGGCAGTAGTGAATTACTAATACCTTGTTGTGTTGGTTTTTTTTGTTAAATAGATTCAGTAGTCAATGTACATCATATTTATTCATCTTTATTTACTTGTTGCTTCCAAATTGTTATGTTGAAAAATTCTAAGAGTAACCGAAATCATTAATCAATTTTCTGACGAGTTAATTTAGTAAATTTAGTGCATATAATGTAGCCAAATTGAGAATCGACACAATTCATTACGACATACATTCGTTCAATAGCCACGTGCCACGAGTCAATTTACTAATAGTGTTTGATACAACGGTGACCAATTGAGAGTCGACGCAATTCGTTATAACGTACATTTGTTCAACAATCCATTGTCAGGACTTACTTTAGTAAACTTATTGCAAATAATGTTGACACATTGAGAATCGACGAAATTTATTTCTGCGTACATTCATTCAACAAACACATGCCACGAGTCAATTGGTTAATAGTACTTGATACAATGGTGACCAATTTAGAGTCGACGCAATTCGTTATAACGCATAGTCCTTCAAGAATCTATTATCGTGAGTTAATTTCGTAAAGTTATTGCATATAATGTAGACAAATTGAGAATCGATGTAATTCATTACGGCCACACAAGTTCTACGTAATACTGTAAAAATCAAATTGGGCAATATTTAGAAACAACAGTTCACAATATGGCGGATAATATTAGTGGTTTATGCATACTTAGGATAGAAATTAATTTCTTAATTGTGTCAATAAAAAGATGTATCTGCTTAAAAATGCCATTTTTTAATTGATTAATTAATGTTTTCAATGCAGTTCCGCAATATTTTCAATTCCCACCAAAATTTTACGTGTAGTTATTTGTAGGGAAGCTGAAAATATCCCTTTATATTAAGGGTATTATAATCGACACTCTCTTTCACAATACACCGTTTAATCTCAACCAAAACCCTATTTTTCTGCCCCCCCCCCTTCCCCCCACCACCAAAAATAAGGTTCACACAAATAGGTCTCAACCCTACTTCTCCCTTGCTAGAATTCAAAATTACACTGAACATAACAGAGGTGACACATGACGAAGTGGTAATTTCTAATTTTTTTCTTCATTAAGGATTCTATGTTTCATTATTACATTCATTTAAATTTTCTTCTCTTTGAAATTTGAGTAACTCGTCCATCTTTTCCCCATTTTCAGTGGATAAGAATAGAGGCAAGCAACTACTTCCTTATCAGCCCAGTGCCAATAACCATTACTCATTGCGGTAATGGAAAGTCGTATAGTGCTAAAGTATACTGTGAGTATCGTAACAGGAGAAAGATATATGACGGGTGGAGAGATTTCATCCGTGACGAGGGTATTCGAGAAGGAGACATTTTGGTCGTTCTGATCACCTACAGTAATTTCAGATCTGCCTTCTTAGATGTTAAACATGTAATCCCTGTGTGAATTAGTTTTCAGTTTATGGAATGATTTGAATGTCTTTTATAATTCCCCTTCTATTTATGAATGAAAGTAATATCTCTACTCTTACTTCCCCTTAACACTCTAAATTTTATTTTTCTTTAGTTGCGCTATTGAATGTCCGAAAACGATAAAGAAGTAATCTAGATTTACTAATCAAATCTTTTTGCTATATTTTGGAGGAGAGAGGTAAGAAACTCTGTTGGCAAGTTTGGTTGAATTTTGGATGGAACTTAGCAAAGGCAAACAGTAAAGACTTTGTCAATGACAGCAAAAAAATTAAGTTTGAATCTTTTGGATACGTTTTAATTTACATTCTATGTTTCCAAATATGTTTGATTGAAACTTATAAATGTTTATTTATACCTATGAATATGGAAATAGGTTTCAATTGGCTGAGGAAAATTGAAATGAAAATACGTATTTTAAAATGGCTAAGGAAAATTGGCAAACACTTTCCAGTGAATATGGGAATTAATTGTAATTAAGCTCCTTCTCAATAATCAATGTATTCAAAATGAGATAAAAAATATATTACGTAAACAGGTCAAAATGTCAAAGAAATAACTGATTTATAGTGTGAATAAAACTTTTTATTATTACGGCCACACATTATGGCAAAAAAAAAATTCATGACAAAAATCTAAATGTTTTAGGTCGCAATTAAAAACAGTCGAACTGATAGGCCATCGTAGTTTGGTTCGGATAGTACGTTTGAATTTTGGGTTATATTATGAAGGGTTATTTAAGATTTCAAGTATTCATAAATAAACGAGAAATTTACGGCAACACAAGTTCTACGTAATACATACATTAAAATCACATTGACCAATATTTAGCTACAACAGTTCGCAAGGTGGAGGATAATATTCGTGGTATAAGCCTACTTGGGATTAAAATAAATTTCATAATTGGGACAATAATAAATTGAATCTACCAAAACAATCTTCACGGATCCTATGTCCGTGAATAAATCAAAATGATTTCAATTACAAAGAAATGTTGAATCAATAATTATGGACACAAATCATACATTGAGTTAATATTATGACTATACGTCAATCAAACTATCTCGCTATTCTAGATTCAATTAAAATTGATTTGATGGACATTGTCATTCTTTTTGCATGAACGAAGTCTGTTCACTATTGCCCTGTCATGCTCATACTTTCAGTATGAATAAGTTACATTATATCTACAGTTATTGATTATAAATCATTCAGTTGAATTCAGTATTCTCGGTATGATTTAGATAATCAATTGAATATTCGATCATGTCATTTTTTGTTACAGACATGAAATCAACTTGTAAAACATTTAAATTATTAAAATGAGCCCCTTAATTAGTGTGTTAATATAAATAAATTGGGTTCCTTAATGATACGTAAATAGAGCATCACATCAATAAAAATATAATGCATGCCAACTATCACTGAATGCTATTGCAGCGACTTGGTCAAACATCAGCTTTAGATTTCATAGGTCCCGAGTTTGAAACCATTGCTCTCCCACTATTTTTTTTTTAATTTACTTATTGTTTTGAAGGAGGTTCCCCAAATATTTTTCGGGAATTTAAAAACTATTTCATATAGATAAACTAAAACTTTTTCTTTGCCTAATTATTTGGAGGGAAGCTGAAAAACTTTCACCACTCATCTCTACAAAATGCCAAATCTCAACCAAAACCATATTCTCCTTCCGCCACCGGCAAAGAAAATAAGGTTCAGACCACTACATCTCAACCCTAATCAACGCGGGCCAGAATTCAATATTAGGTTGGATGCAAATGATATGGCATATGACGAAGTGGTAATTTCTAATTTTTTTACTCATTAAGGATTCTATGTTTCTTTATTTGTTTCATTTAACTTTTGTTCTCTTTCAAATTTGAGTAAGTCGTCCGTCTTTTTCTTCCCTTTTTAGTCGCTACCAGAAGATGTATGTATACACTTCCCTGTCGGTCCAATGCGGGTAACCATTCGTTATTCTGGTACTAGAAAGACGTATACGGCTAAAGTATTCCGCAACGGTCTGAGAGGCCAGAGGATATATGACGGCTGGATGTTTTTCATCCATGCTGCGGGTATCGAATTAGACAATATTTGGGTCATCGAGTTAGCCAACAGTACTGACCGATCTGTCTTATTAAATATTAAGCATGTAATTCCTGTGTAAAGAAGTTTTCAGGTTATGGATTGGTTTAAATATCTTTTATTATTATTAATAATAATAATAATATTAAAGTCATAACTTTACTCTTTAGTTCCTATTTTCAATTTTCAGTTCACATTACTAAGTTTTAATTTTCCCTTACTATCACTGCATTAACAACTGTCATAACACCACTCCTTCTTTAGGTTCTGTATTCTTTCTGTGATTTTTTTTTGCCAATTGAATCTTTCGAAGCTGAAAAAAGTCATCTGGATTTACCAACCAAATCTTTCTGCTAGATTTTTGACGAGAAAGGTAAGAAAAATCCTGGAGACAGATTTGGTTGATTTTGGATGGGACAAGACAAAGGCAAACAGTAGAGAAAAACCCATGTCAATGACAGTATGCATGTACACCATTATGACTGACGTTAACACTGCTCAAGGCTTTTGGTATAACCTAGGTGACGTTACCATATCCAAGACCTAGTATAGATCGGCTTGTAGGTTGCTGAAAGGGCGAAACAAACAATTTATTTCTCATTTAATTCTCCAACAAAAACCTTCGCCTATTTATATACATACATACTTATCCTCTTTTCTTTGTGATTTTGTTCATCTTTTATCTTATCTTATAGAGTTTTAACAACTTTTCAAACGCCTCTTTTACACAAAAAAAATATGTCTTCTTCAAACAATGGAAATAGTCGTGTGATCCAAAGAAGAAGACGTTATCACACTGTTTGGGAGATTGAACTACTGAAAAATGAGGTGAGGGACCTTAATCAGTGTATGGAACAGCTTAAGCGAGATCTGTGGGAGTTGAGGCATCGTTTTCACACCTATATACGAGAGGTTAACAACGAGAAGATTAAAGAAGGTGGTGAGGCTACTGAGGGTGTTGATCCAGCTGGTTAGGTTGTTGTTTATTTATTTTCTTTTTCGGTCTTTTTAATTTGTTATTTCTTCTTTTTCGTTGTATGTTTGTTCTTCCAGTTGGACTTAACAAATGAATTTCTTCTTTTCATATTACACATGCCTTAACTTTATGCAAATAATGGAACACACAAGTTAATTGAATAACTAGCGATTCATACGAATTATCGAATATATTGATATAAATCATAGATTAGGCGTTGAATACATTTAGCATTGATTAGATTAAACTGAAGAAAATTATACAAAAACGAAGACTATTATGCAAATTTCTTACAAATTCATTTCTTCTTGTCACTATTCGGGTATATGAAAAGTTGTCCAGATCAATCTATTTGGACTGAACAAAGTAAAATATTTTGTTAAATCCAATTACTCTTCATCAAACTAAATACAAAAATAAATACCTTCTTTATAATTGCATAATGAATTGTAACTAACAAATAATAAGCGTCCAACACAAAATCACTCCGACAAAACCACTGAAACAAAAGATTATGAACTTTCTGTGTGACGCTTTAATTGAATGTGTTAATGTCTAAATCTTTAACTCTAAACGTCCTATTGTCCAAGAACAACTTACAAATGTTTAAACATGATCGTACGTGGATGGCTTAACAAATACATTGATGAATACATTCTCACCTAATAGTCTTCCTTAATTGAACTAGGATATATGAAAATTCGCTTCAAATTATACTTGAACATGGGAGGAGAAAATTCAAAATGGAGGAACTGTGTGCTAATTAACTATTTAGTTGATATAAGTACTAATTCATACTGCAACGAAATATGTTATATAAAAGTCCTAATTATCCATGGTAGTGTTCACTAAAAAAATGACATAATGTATATACTAGAGATGTCACTTAGCATGCAAAATAGTTATTTTTTCATTGTAATAAATTTAGCGAAACCACGAACGTTTACTAACTTTACAATACGTTAACGCCTGTCAATGCTTCCATTCACGAAGTGAAAATAATGAATAAAAGGATTCCACAGACCTTGGTGGGTGAAACAATGTCAATACACAACGCACATCAACATTGATTGCAACAATTCCAACAGTTATCACTAAAAATATTACATTATAATTTTGTACCTAGTAGTCCATGTTGTAAAAAATGATTCAAAATTAATGACTTGCACATCAGTGTAGTAAATAAATAAAGACGATGGGGTGTTATTTGTGGCATAATCATAAATTGTACATTTACACTTCAATAAAAAAAAAATTCTATGTAGATTTTTTTACTTTTTCAGATTAACATCAACTTCACCCCAATCCTAATTTGTATTTAAGGCCCAAGGAATGACCCATGAAGACTTTACACGTATGCACATCAAATTAGACCTAAAATAAGGACAATTTTAACAATGAACTTAGTAGGATTGGGCCCAAACAAAAGGTTCTCAAAATCGGGTCACAATAATAAATGGGCCCAACGAATAGTTCCCAAATTGAAAGGTCTCAAACCCTAATTTACTACTCGCTCCATTTCACAATAAGTTAATTATTGGATTTTAGCACACATATTAAGAAAAAAAAGCAAAGACATAAATTTATCATGTTTTTTCTATTTTTACCCTCTTTAAAAAGCAAAGACACATGATATATCACTCCCAATGCACATTTAATGAAGGGTAAATTTAGAAAAAATATCCAACATCTACCTTGATTGTGAATCATTCACTTATTTTGAAACATAAAAAATCTTCCAACAATTCACTTATTATGGAATGGAGGGAGTATAAAAAAATAAAAAAAAATGAATAAGTGAAATAAATGGGAAAGATAAAGGGTAAGTGGAAAGAGATAGTGGGGGGACATGACAAGATAGGTGTGGGGAATGGTTTTTATACAAAACTGGGTGGTTTTGATATGGGAAGGGTAATTTGGGTAAGAAAAAAATATGAAATGTCATTAGCACCCTCCCTTTTCACTTTAATTACAATAAAACCGGCCAAACGGGACATTTCGAGTCCTTCGAGTCAATCGGCCTCGAGTCGAATATAATTTCCTTTTCAAGTTATGGTAATGAATATCAAACAATCGTTTATGGTTAGTTCATAACTTTAAATTATAAATAAAGAAAACAAAGGAAGCAACAATTATATATTGCACAGCAAGGACTCTTCTTGTTACTTAGAAGTGAATATACAATCTCAAATAGCATGAAAAGAAACTGAATTTTAATTGCAATTAAAATAGTAAATTCGCAGGAAATACATGCAGATTATGTGATGGATTTTACCTACTAAATTACTGCGAAATTTTTAATGGTGCGCAACATTAAAAATAGCGCAGTAATTTAATATAATAGCAATAATCTAAATCATACAGTAATTCATGATGTGAAAATTTCGTTCAAATTATTATTAACGGTCAGAGCTCGTTATAATATCCATTTTGTTATGATAACGTTTCAGCATAACGGACTAATTTTTTTCAAAAACCAATTTTTCATTATATATTTACTTTACTGTAATGACATTCTATCTATAACATAGTTATTTATGATCATAACTTCAAGAAAAGATTAAGAGTGTTTACTTTTTTTTTACATTTCATACTCTTTCTATTTTTTAGTTAAATTGGTTAATAGGTACACTCTTGATACACAAAATTATTAAGCTAATTTTTTTACTTTTATTTATAATAGTTATATGAGTTCTAAATATTAAAGGTCGGTATAAATAAATAACAACACCTCTCTATCAGCCATAATATTTTATGACACTATAACGGGCTTAACTTGTACAAGATTAATATATAATCTCTACGGTTTTAATCTTTCGTTACTGTCAGTGACGATTTCATTTAACTGTCATCATCCTTCCGTTAGTTTTTGTCAGTCATACTTTTGAATTACATATTTGATAGAGTTTATACTACTACTGTCGAGTTCTCATCATATTTTATACTAGCAATGTTAATTTGTTTAAATTTTGTATCAATTAGGTTAATAATAATTCCAATAACAATCCAGTTTAACTAACAAGGTAGCATTGATTTTGAATGACTTAGACATGATCTGCATCAACAGGGTTCACAACGTGCAAGTTAGATGAGAGTAGATTTATCACGAGTTTGATTAGGAGTATTAATTAGTTTTGAGATTATTTATCCTACTATTTACACTATAATGACGGAGTACGTTATTCCATATATATGTATGTGTGTGTATATATATATATATATAAACCGAAAATCGAACCGTTAAGGACCAAAAACCAATAAATCAAAAACCGATAAGAAAATATCTTATTGATTGGTTATTGGTTTGACATATTTAAAAATCGAAAATCGATAAACCGAACCAATAACACATAAAATTGAACCGACTGATGCACACCCCTAGTTTATCATATCGTTCTCTTATATGTAGTTTCTAAATATTTTTGGTAGAAGCGTGCATATGGTGTTGTTCGTGGTTTTGTCTAAGTATAACACTAAATTGACATCTTAATTTCAAGGTTGAGGCATAACACTCGGTTGACTTCTCATATGTTGGGTTGAATTTATTTTTTTAAAATTTCATCATTAGCTAAAATTCTAAACCGAGAAAATCAAACCAAATCAAACTAAATCCACAAGAACCAAATCGACAGTAATTTTTTTATGTTGATTTGATTTAATTTTAAAAATTTTAAAAATTAATTAATTTAATTATAATATTGACCAATAACGAACTCAAATCAAGACTCTTGCTTGAAGGACGATCGCGCTTTCAGTGGTATTGAAAGTTGAAACTGTCCCTACCACTATCTCCCACCCAAGAAAAATTTTATGGTGAGTGAGACTCAAATGTTAATTGGCATATGAGGGTACTTTTTTTAAAGTTAAAAAATATGTGGGTCCCACTCTTTTATTACCTCTCTATTTTTTAATGCACTTTTTTATTATATATCTCATCAGTTGTCAGTCTTTAGTTTACTCCTCAACCATCTTTTCATTTCTTTTTTGGTAAGAGCCTCCTTTTCATTTCTCTATTTCTTTCCTTTTACTTTTTTCCTTTAAAATTCTTTCACCACCTGATTTTTTGCATCAGTGTTTTCGTTGTAAGTTTTGATTTTTAATACTCCCCCTATTTTATTTTAACCTGACATTTTACCTAAGAAAATATTTATTAGAAATTTATTTTATTAAAGTAATTTTTTAATTATATTTTAAAATTATAAATTTGAGTATTATATGTTTTATATTTATAGTTATTTAATGATAAAAATAGTATTGAAAAAATATGATAAATTTTTTGTGATTTTATAAATTGATTAAATAAATTGAAATAAATATTTTTTTCAGTAAGATGTTTAAGTTATCATGGATATTTATCTCCTCTAATTGATAATTGGTATGTATATATAAGTTTAGTTGATTATTTTTTTATTTATCAACTCAAATTTATTGTAGCAATTTCTTATATCAATAAACCATACTCAATCAACTTGTACAAAATTTTTGCTTATTATGTGTCTGAATTTTCTCTTTTGAGTTTTTTTTTTAAAATGATTTGAAGAATATTTCAATAAATTTAATTTGATTTTCAATTATAATAAATACTAAACTATGTTGCAATTATAATTTATATCTAATCCAACTCATTATCAACAATTACAAAAAGAACTATTAATCAAAACGAAAAAAATAGTAATTAAAATACCATACATGGAAACTACAACTTTTACAAATTGAGTTCTTACTAAGTTTATAAGTTGCATAATATATGAAAATTTTTATTAAGAATAGATGGATCATTGTGGACAAGAAAAACAACACAGATATAATTGTATGTATGTATGTATGTATGTATACACACAGATGTATATATCTGTATGTATGTATGTGTGTGTTTGTATATAGGCATAATACATAAATATGACCCTAAACTTGACACCAAATTATAATATTGACATTAAACTTTGACAGTGCACAAGTAGGCCCTTTAACTATACAAAATCTGAACAAATAAACACTCCGATTTTGCAACCTCCACGCGTGTAACTCACCTGCGCTTGTGTGAATATGTAATCCAATCATATGGTACCACGTCATTAAAAGGGATGACACGGGAGGACTTTTGTCTTTCAATTAAAATGACGCCGTTTTGCTTCTATCAATTAAAACGACGTCGTTTTTATTATTATTATTATTATTATTATTATTATTATTATTATTATTATTATTATTATTATACTTCTACATATTACGTACCACTATTGCTTCTATCAATATACTACTACTGTTATCTCCCACAATATAGTCGGGTATGCAGAATCTGTATATTACAACAACAACTTCAACTCGAGTTCAAGTATAAACAAGAAAACAATGAAGCATCAAATACTCTCAACACAAGATCAAAATGACCTTTCCAAGAGGTGTATTTATTTTTTCAGAAAAATAAAGATGAAACAGCAAAATAGTCAAGTCGTTCGAATTCACGGATTTTTCTTAAGGAAATAATCCCCCTCACTGTACCCGAGGTTGTGGAATTTTTTCTCCCAAGATAAAATAGCTAACCAAACAAACAGTAGCGGTACCTCAAACGGTTGGAATTTCTTCAAACTCACAGAACGTTTTGAGTTATCACATAGAAATTTTTTTTAGACAAGAAGAGAGTTTTTAATCTGAAAAATTCGTATTCAAACCTGTGGATGAAACCAGGTTTTTATAGACACAAGATACCTCTTCTAAAAAGTGGCAACGGTTCATCTAAAAGGTGTAACCTTTTTTGAAAATTCATGTCTATTCGTCCAAACATTGTGATTGTTCTAAATAGGCATGCTATTTCGTGAATAAGTGTGTCAGTTCATTGAAACAATGCATCAGTTATGAAGCAGTGCATCAGTTTACTGAAACGCAGTTCAGTTTCGAAACTGTGCACCATTTCAGTGAAAAATTGTATCAGTTCAAAAATTTATCTGAAGCATTTGTTCGAAATAGCTTCTGCATACATGCTTTTGTTGCTTTTGTAATGAAATTGAAATCATATAATTGGAGTATTAAACACAGAAAATATTTACTGTGTTACTATTGGTATTTTCGGAATTCAAATAAATTTTGTCCAAAAAGAGAGATCTCATCGATCGATCCAAATCCAAATCCAAATTGAAATTCAAATCCGAAGCTGAGCGAGCGAGCGACGACGACGAAGCCGAGCGAGCGACGACGACGACGACGACGCGAGGCATCTCTTATTTCTTGCCTCACTTACCATGTGGAGTAAGTGTTCATCATTATAAACACTCCAAAGTTCCTTTTTCCCACCAATGTGAGAGAATTAGTGACCTTTCCAATTTTGGGAGTACACTTTTCAAATTGGTGTCTCCTCTTCTCCACCATTTTTTCTTCATTTTTCATTCACACTTTTATGAACCCAACAACTACTACTTCTACTACTACAACAACAACAACTACTACTACTACTACTACTACTAATAATAATAATAATAATAATAATAATAATAATTGAGAAGAAAATTGGTGTTATAGTGTTGCTATAGTGCTATAGTTCTGCTATAGTTCACAAAACTTTGCTCAATCATTATCCTAATGATTGGATATCCCACCAGTTCTTTTGGGTAGGCTTTCTAACAAATTTATCTGAGATCTATTTATCTCAATAGGGGTAGCATGCCCATCATTGTCTCCTGCAAATTTTTCATCGTGGATAGGATTTATCTTTAATCCACGAAATTTTTCTTCTAGAAACTTTTTGATATTATTCAAGTCACTAGATAACTTGAAATCTTGGATTTCAGAGGGAGGTTGGATGGTTGGAGTAGCCAGGACCTCAGGGTCCTTTAGTTTAAGGTCTAGTTGCTTAGTATTACTAAGCTCTATCCTTTTTAAATCAGATAGGACCTTATCAATTTTCTCATGTAGAGAAATTATTTACTCTCCTAATATGCTCATATAATAATTAGCATAGTTATGCTATTTTAGCATTGTATTGACATTTTGAGCAGTTATTAGGGCAGTGTCATTATCCATCAGCTTAGCAAAAGCTGTAAAATGAACTACCTTGTTGTCACTTCGATTTGAAAAGACTGTTGGGGAAGGAATACTGAAGTAGTAGTTTCTCCAGTAGGTAATTTAAACTCCCTAGCTAGCATGGAAATATAATTATCCGCATATCTGGCCATAAACTAGGGTACAAAAGCAATTATCTTATTAGGCACAGAAAGATCTGCCTAGAATTCTTCCTGGAAAGCAGTTTTTTCTTCTTTGCTAAAGTTTTGAAAAAATCATGTTCGGAATAATTCCCATCTAGGTTTATAGAATTCTTCAGAAATTTTTTTTCTTGCCAGAGATCCTAGACTAAAATCAATTTGGTTGTGATTTATTTTAAACCAGTTGAAAATTCTATTTTAGACTCAGTTGGATCCATATCAAGGATTGTAGTAACAATATTTTCATTATCAATCCTGATGCTATTCATTCTAGTGCTTTCTTTAATGTAAGATGTAGAAGTTCTAGAGGGATATCTAACAATATAATCAACAGGAGATATGTATGAAGATGTTGATCTTGTTAATCTCGATGATGTTGCAACGCGCAAATTATCAGCTCTATTTAATAGAGGTAATGAATCAGAAAATCTGATTCAAACAGTACCATCAGCGAATTGTTCTACCTCTAAAATCTCTTCATTGAGATCAGTTTGAGGAGGAGTTGCATCCTCAAGGATCCATTATTTTAGGAAATCAATTTCATCCCATTTTATAGGTCGCCTTGTCACAACTTTGGACCTACAAAAATTTGTTTCCATTAAAATAGTTTCATTTTTTAAAGGTATCATTTTACACATTGGATTTAAAGTATGGAGAGGTTTATAATATATCCTATAACAAATATATATAACCTCAGTACTAGGCATATAATCATATCCATACAATTTAATACTCAGAATTAATGCTTCCAAAGAATTCTCATCAGTGAGAGATATCTGTAAATTAGGATATGCATCAAAATACACTGGGCCATAAGCCAAACTGATTTGGACTATCCCAATAAGAGACTTCTTCCAATTTTTATTTCTGCCATCTCTTAAAGCTGCAATAAAGCTTTTAGGAAAACCTCTCAGGGTTAGTAGTTTAAATGGGACTTGGATTAAACCAATATGCATAAACTTACATGTTTCACGATATGGAGCAAAATCACTTTCAGATAATAATTTGAAAGTAGCATGATCACTATCTACTGTAAATGTCTCTTCAGTTATTTTAACAACTTGTTTGAGACCTAAAGTCTCGAAAGTTCCCATTTGGTACAACTTTCTAGGTGACACTTTTGGGATCGTCTATTTATTAAGCAGATCCAAGTGTTGAGGAATATCATACTCCTCTTTTTTTACTGTTTTTCACAGTATTTTTCTTCCTGATGATATTCATTAGGAATAATGTATTGAACATATAACAGTTATGTAAACAAGTATTCCATGGCTCTGATACCAAACATGAACCGGATCGTTTCACTGTCGCACTAGGTACCTTTACTATATGTTAGTTAACCTTAGTCATGAGTCAATCTTAAACCAAGTCCTAATTACAGTCCTTCATGCCCACCTGGCTAATCGGCCTTTACAGGGACATCCGACATTAATGCCAAGATTGGACTCATAATTGCAGTATCTTAACATACAAACCTCTGTAACAATGGATGGAGCTTTTAAAATTCTTATTAATAACAAGATGTCATTTCATACATGTAATATATTCTGCTATACTTCAACACTATAGCATCAATTATACAAAATTGCTAGACAACAGTTGGGAGAATTTTGTGAGCAATTTGCTATAGATATTCCCAAAACCTCTAGAGAATCTCATAAGAGTAAGAAAAAGTACTCTGAGGAGAAAAAGTCTAAGAGGATTGAGAAAAAGGAAAAAAGAAAAGGTTTTTTAGAACCACCACTCTCTCTCTACTACTCTCTCTCTCTTTAGGTCCTGGGTTATTGCTGGAATAGCTTCAACCTTCTGTCTTTCCCTTAAAAGTTTATTAACTTTAGTCATGGTATAAGGACCTTTTTGGGAGGGAATAATATATATTTCCTCCTGAATAGGGGAAGAACTTGTGGATGGATTATCATCCTGCTTACCCAGGTCTTTTAGCATTCCTAGTAGAGCTGTTAATTTGTCATCTTTCAATACATTATATCTATATCTTGAAATTGGGATATGATGTTGTATAAAACATCCCCTTCCTCCTTGTTTGTACAAAGTTGTCCTTCTTGGCAAGGTATGCATTCATCATCTGAAGGCATATAGTCTTCTTGATGGAGAACTCGCAAGTCCTCATCGGTTGAAACATTTTCCTCATTATCACTATGGTTTGGACTGGAGTTTTACGGAGAGGAATTGAGCAACACAGAAAGTATTTAATATCATCATCAATAGTGAGACTCTTGATCTTGCTTTTTACTTTGCAATCTTTAGCAAAGTGACCAAATCTACCACATCGGTAACAAGTATTGGTCTTCTTGGCTTTTCTATAAACCTTTTTGGATTTGTAATCCCCTTTTCAAAATATCTTGAAGGTATCATACCTTCTTGAAGCAGTTACAGCCTGTCCCACTATCAATGAGAGCTGTAAATTCCTTCTTATAGTTGTAATCAATAAGAAGGGTGACCTTAGCATTGAAGTGTTGGTGAGCAGCTTCTTCTAAGGTTTTAAGAAAATCTCCATCAGGGAGAGTTTGGTTATCCTCAACGGGTAATAATTTTGGGTTTTCTAAAGCAGAAACCCTTTGATCTAATGTCAAATTATGACTCTTAAGGAAAGATATTTCCTTCTTGAGATTATCTATCTCATTCTTCAGTCCAAAAGGCATGATATTCTATTCGAATTGTCCCATCGGAACATTGAAAGCAATTTTATATTTATCAGTTTCTAATAGTTGGATTTGCCAATATCCTGATTTCAAATCAAATTTTGAAAATATTATAGCATCATACAAACAATCTAATAAATCCTTCTTATTAGGAATTGGATATCTAATCTATTTGAGGACTTTATTCAAAGGTTTATAATTGATAAATAAAGGCTGGTGGGATAATTATCTTACCCAATACCAAAAAACCAAAATCATCAAGTCCGTAGTAAAGAGAAAAGATGGCCAAGAGGTCATGAACGCTGTTTATGCTCAATAATATTAATAATTAGAGTATAAACAATATTTGTGACCTCTTGGACATCTTCTCTCTTTAATACAGATAGGATGATTTTGGTTTTTTGGTCTTGGATAAGATAATTATCCCCCCAGCCTTTAAGCTGACCTGTAAAATCTGTCGTAATCATTTCGGCAATGCCCCTTTCATTAGCTTTCGGAATGGCTTTACATATGGTACTGTACATCAACATTCTATGTACTATTGTAGATATCTGTCTATCAGATAAGTCATATACATTCCACTCGTAAATTTCATCACCTTTGAAACTATTGGGGACATATAATCCTTGTTCTTCAAATAGAACATCATGAGGAGTTAGTCTAGGATAATAAAACATCTTTTAGGTAGGCTTTCTAGAAAATTTATCTGAGATCTTATTTATCTCAACAGGGGTAGCATGCCCACCATTGTCTCTTGCAAAATTTTCATCGTGGATAGGATTTATCTTTAATCCACAAAAAAATTTTCTAGCAACTTTTCGATATTATCCAAGTCACTAGATAACTTGATATCTTGGATTTCAGGGGGAGGTTGGATGGTTGGAGTAGCCAAGACCTCAGGGTCCTTTAGTTTAAGGTCTAGTTGCTTAGTATTACTAAGCTCTATCCTTTTAAAATCAGATAAGACCTTATCAATTTCCTCATGTAGAGAAATTATTTGCTCTCCCAATATGCTCATATAATAATTAGCATAGTTATGTTGTTTTAGTAGTGTATTGACATTTTGAGCAGTTATTAGGGCAGTGCTATTATCCATCAGCTTAGAAAAAGCTGTAAAATGAACTACCTTGTTATCTCTTTCGATTTGAAAGGACTGTTGGGGAGGGAATACTGAAGTAGTAGTTTCTCCAGTAGGTAATTTAAACTCCCTAGATAGCATGGAAATGTAATTATCCATATATTTGGCCATAAATCAGGGGACAAAAGCAATTATCTTATTATGCACAGAAAGATCTGCCTAGAATTCTTCCTGGAAAGCAGTTTTTTCTTCTTTGCTAAAGTTTTGAAAAAATCATGTTCGGAATAATTCCCATCCAGGTTTATAGAATTCTTTAGAAATTCTTTTTCTTGCCAGAGATCCTGGACTAAATTCAATTTGGTTGTGATTCATTTTAAACCGGTTGGAAATTCCATTTCGGACTCAGTTGGATCCATATCAGGGATTGTAGTAACAATATTTTCATTATCAATCCTAATGCTATTCATTCTAGTGCTTTCTCTAATCTGAGATGTAGAAGCTCTAGAGGGAGATCTAACAATATAATCAACAGGAGATATGTATGAAGATGTTGATCTTGTTAATCTCGATGATGTTGCAACACGCAAATCATCAGCTCTATTTAATACAGATAATGAATCAGAAAATCTAATTCGAACAGTACCATCAGTGGATTGTTCTACCTCTGAAATCTCTTCATTGAGATCAGTTTGAGAAGGAGTTGCATCCTCAAGGATCCATTCTTTTGGGAAATCAATTTCATCCCATTTTATAGGTCGCCTAGTCACAACTTTAGACCTACAAAAATTTGTTTCCATTAAAATAGTAATAATTATTATTATTATTATTATTATTATTATTATTATTATTATTATTATTATTATTATGCTACTACTACTTCTACATATTACATACTACTATTGCTTCTATCAATATACTACTACTACTACTACTATGACTAATAATAATAATAATAATAATAATAATAATAATAATAATAATAATAATAATAATAATATTTTAATAAAAATTTTATCTTTATAACATTTTAATAACGTTAATTTAATATACTACTACTATTGCCCTTAATAACCTTTTTAATAACATTAATTTAATAATATTTTAATAACATTAATTTAATAACGTTAATTTAATATACTACTACTACTGCCCTTAATAACATTTTATTAATAACGGTTTAATAACATTAATTTAATATACTACTACTACTGCCCTTAATAACATTTTATTAATAACATTTTAATAATATTAATTTAATAATGTTAATTTAATATACTACTACTATTGACCTTAATAACGTTTTATTAAAACTATAATTTTTTATTATTATTAGTAAAGTTTCATCTTTAATTTAATATTTAAATAAATTATATTTAGATATATTATATAACTTAAATTCTTCCTCTGCTTTATAATATATGTAGGTACCCCGCGATTTTTCCATATGAGGCTGACCCACCTAATTAAGAAATCTTCAATATTGTTCTTTTTCCGCAACGACAAAAGAAATTAGATGCTATTTTCATCAATGAGCTGAAAATAATGAAAAATAATCGGGAAAAGTCATTTAAATATATAAGAAAGAATTAGTAAGGGCATTATAGTCATTTTACGAGTTTTTTACCGTTGAAAGGGTCGGATTTTAAGCTGGACGCGCGCCGTTTTGCGTTTACAACACGCATTTTGCTACATAGGATCGGGGTATTTATTAATTCAGGTTTTGAATAGTTAAAGGTCTTATTTGTACACTATCAAAGTTTAAGGTCAATGTTATAATTTGACGTCAAGTCTATATATATATATTGACAAAAATTACTTTTATAAATATTTATTCTTTCTCAAATAGAAATTAACAGTTAATAAAATAAATCAATATCATTATTTTTATTCTAATTCTTCTTCATCATTAATGACCTTAATTAATTATTAATTACATTCTAATTTATAGAACATTACTAATTATTTCCCTGTGCTTTCTTGTGTGATTAAATTTGTGCACTCAAATAAAAAATAAATTGTATTTTTTAAAAATTAGCCAAAGAGAGATTATAATTTGGGGGGTTGGGGGGTGGGGGTGGAGGGGGTTAGGGTTTTGGAGGAGTAAATGGTAGGTGAAAAATAAGCAATGAGTTGAAATAAAGTGGGGTCCATAATATATTTGTCAAATTTGTGGATAGAATAATTAGCACGTTTCTAATGCACTTCAAATACAACCACTAGTTAAAAGCCGGGTGGAAGGTAAAACATGACAGCATAATAATTGCAGTTCATGATTGTCCGAAGATTTTTATTCTGCTTCATGCATCCTCTCTTACTTTCACTTTTTATAAAGAATTCGAAATCAAAAAAGCCAGATTATGAATAAATTGATTAAAATAGATTATCTATTTAATAGGTTATCAAAATATATTAAATATAATAAATTATTACGTTTTATATTTTTTACTTAACGGTCAACTAACAGAGTTAAATAGTTAAAAACTTTTCGTAAAACGTAATAAATTATTATGTTTTATAAAAAAATTATAAAACGTAATAAATTGTTACGAATTACACGAAAAGTCAAAAAAATAAATCAGTATTTTATCATATCACTACTTTCATGTCAACTTTTCCTGAATTTTGACAAATATTTATGTAAATCGTAAGAAAAAATTATGATTTACATTAATAATAATTTTTTATTACGATTTACTTTTTTTTTGTTTCCCATTCGGTGTCCGGTGTCCGCATTGGAGCCCCGACTAATCTGGATTGCGCGTTGCAGGGCCCATTAAGGTGGCAGCGCTCCCAACAGAGTTTTCTCCCTACCCAGGGTCGAACCCTCGATCTCTAGTTAAGGATGGAGAAGCCTTATCTACTGCACCACAACTCATGTTAGTACAATTTACTTTAAATGTCTTTACCTACCCATCTTTTACTTTTCTTTCCACTTTCCAGAGGTCCCCCCACCCCCACATGCCAGCTTTTCCTTTGAACTTAACAAAAAATTTCCTTCTGTTCCCCATCACCATAGTTTTGACTAGGGAATAAATTAATAATGTATATTTCAAGTTGTTATAGTAACGAATATCAAACAATATTTTATGGTTAGTTCATAACTTTAAATTATAAATAAAGAAAACAAAGGAAGCAACAATTTTATAGTTCACAGCAAGGACTCTTCTTGTCTTTGTTACTTAGAAGTGAAAATACAACCTCAAATAATATGAAAAGAAATCAAATCTTAGTTGCAATCAAAATACTACTTATATATTTATATATATACTAGTTTAGCTGTAGTGCCTCACAAGGTTTTTAATGAAGTGCAAAAAATTTAAAACATATATTTTATTGTAAGCACATATATATTTTACCATCAGAAGTTTCAAGTGGTTAATGAATTTAATATATTATAGATGTAGATGTAGATGTAGATTTATAGACTTTTAAAATCTTCTTAAAATTAATTTTAGTTGATTTAGAATTCTTAAACTAATGAAAAAAGTATTAGTTATCATTAATTCTAATGAATTCCAATAAGGAAAGGTTTTTCATAAATATTTAATTAATTTTTAATTATTAAATATTAGGAAAAACAAGTAAAAAGACGATTTTGTCTAAAGCAAAGATTTTTAATGAAAGGAAAAAAGTTCAAACGATATTTCTAAGGCACTTCACACTTCTAATATATTATAGATAGATATAGATATAGATTATGGATTATAGATATAGATATATGGGGTGTAAAATAATTACGAGTATTTAGTATATTCTTATTGCATTATCGGTTTACTCAATAACTCAATAAAAAAAAAATCAAAACCAAATCAATGACCCAATAATTTTTTTTATAAAATCATTAAAAAATCATTAACCCAATAACGATAAATCAATAACATTTTTATCAGTTCAATTTTTGTATATCCCCAACTTAAATTGAGATTTTTTACTCCATTAATTATAATAAGAAACGTATTTGTACATGTGAGTCTCCTCAAAATCCTAATCGAAACATGCACTAATCGAAAACTACTATGAAACACTAACTGCAAAAAATAATTTTATATATTTAACACACACACAAAAAAAATATAATTCTTTTAGATAATACCTTACTTGATCGACGGAAATTCAACCTTTCACTATTTCGAAGTAGAGGAAAACTCAAATATTATTTTTTCTAGAGAGAAATACGATAATTTAGGGTAGAAGTGGGTTATTTTTTTATATAGAGTAAATATAAGGGAAGTGGCAAGTTCATGAGGTAATTGATACTTCTCTCTTTTTTATTTTTTGAATTTTTGTGTAAAACGTAAAAAATTATTACAAAGATAAATGATTAGGGTGAGTAGAGAATAAAGTGTAAATGTATTTTTTTACAAGTTGACATAAAGTGTAAAACGTAATTATTTCTTATGATTTGTCAGATTTCACAAAAAGTTGATATAAAAGCGGTGATGTGACAAAACCTAATTTATTTATTTTTGAATTTTCGTGTAATTCGTAACAATTTGTTACATTTTATAATTTTTTTTGTAAAACATAATTATTTATTACGTTTTACGAAAAGTTTTTTACTGTTCAACTCCGTTAGTTGACCGTTAAGAAAAAAGTATAAAACGTAATGATTTATTACGTTTAGCCTATTTTGATAGCTTATTGAATAAGTGGCCTATTTTGGTCACTTCATTCATAACTTGACTTATTTTGATTCGAGTTCTTTTATAAAAGGGGTTAAAAGTATTTCATAATTATGAGAAATAATTTAAATTTAAATGGAGCATGAAATTGTTCCATTTTCAAAGTATCCAATGACAACTTGACTAATGTTTCCTTGTTTTGGAACAAGCTTCAGTAGGAAGAGTATTTTTAAGTTGTTTGTTCGATTGAAGGTCAATTTGAAAAAAAAAATGTAAAGACAAGGCATTTTGAGCAAGAATGTAATGAACGGTATATTTAATCTTCTTAAAAATAACTAGTATATGTATTCGTGCAATTCACAGACAATATTAAAGTAATATTTCGGATAGCTTTAATTGAAATGTCTTATTCAAACTTGTTAAATTATGGTGAAATGATCAGATGGACCCTTGTATTTGTCTGAGTTTGTAATTGTAAGACCTTGCAAAATTTCTAAGCTTAGTTCAGTCCTTTAAGTTTGTCAAGGGGTCCCAGACTTAGAAAATTTTAGCTAAGTTTCCAGACTTAGTTTATTTCTTTGGCCTTCGAAAGTTGGCAATCTCATTTCGCGATCTTAACGTCCCTTAAAGGTCAATATTTTGTTGATTCATGATCAGGAACGTCAATAGGTGTTCCCGAAAAAGTTTTGGATTTTTCGGACCTCGTTTAGACCATGGTTGGAGTCCCAAAACAGTGGACCAATGCGATCTTGGCGTGCCGCTTTGCCTATCGCGTTGGTTAACATTGTTGCAGGAACTTCCAGTAAAAGTATTGAGGCTTGGCGTGATTATGGCGCAACGCGTCGAGTATCGCATCGATCCACCGAGGCGCCACATCGCCAATCGTATCGATGCCCAGTTTTCAGTCATTAAATATCCGCATCCTTAAGGGTAATTAGGTCATTTTCCCTCGACCTTCAGCCCTCATAACACGAAATTTAGCCCTCTTTTGGCCAAATACATTCATTATTTCTATATTCCTCAAGAACAAGAAACCCTAGGTGGATAATTTCAAGTCAAGAATTCAAATTTTCCTCCATCAATCTTTAAGAAATCATCCACTAAGGTATGTCAAGTGTTTATTCATGGATTCATTTCATCCATGAAGATCAAGAATCCTATTTTAAAATCATAAATTAAGACGTTCATGTTGTGGGTTGATTATGACTATGTTGATGTTGTTGTATGATTCCTAAGTTGGAATCTTTAATGTGTTTTCATGAATCTATGCTAGCATGTGGGTTGAAATCTATTAAATTGTGTTGATTTATGCAATCATGATGTATTGATTTAATGTTCATGCCTAAGTCTAAAGTTATGCATGCAAGGTGTTTGATAAAATGCCCAAGAGAACAAGAATTAAGCATTATGACTAATTAGGGCCTAAATGATTAATTCATGTTTTACCTTATGTTCAAAAAATGACTCCCATGTTATTTTTATGCATTGAAATTGTTTGATGGAATGCCCATGAGACTAGAATTATGAAACCATGACATATATTTGAATGAATTCCTCTACATGTACAAGATTATGAATATCAAGTTCTTCATGAAATCCCCAATGGTTGTATTATGAATTGTTGACTATGGTCATGTATTCAAGAAGTGTCATGTCTTGTCAGTTTCATGCTATCGAGTCCTGCGGGTACTTGTACCTGACAATTTAGCTGTGTACCTAGAGCCAGTGTCAGTTTTCAAGATGCTCTCAGTTAAGCCATGATCAGTAGAATTCAGTCAGTCACATGACTCAGGAAAACTCAGTAAATTCAGTATCAGTCCAGTCCCACTCAGTAATCTCAGTAAACTCAGTTAGTTAACAGAATTCAGTAATATTCCATCAGTCCACGGAACTTAGTGAACTCAGTCCAGTTTATCTCAATATAATCAGTTCAGTGTCTATTTAGTTGGGAGTAGGATTCAGCACCGAGTGAACCCAAGGATGAGGGCACACACTGATAGTAGAGGGTGTGCCCCTTAGAAATAATCCTTGCATTCCAGAACTATGTAGCCAGCATAGGTTGAGACATCAACACTGACAGATGAGGGTTGATGAAGTGGATTAATACTGTCAGATGAGGGTCCCACCATTCTCCTTTGGGGATACTGCCAGATGAGGGTCACTCATAGCTTGTCTTTACCAGTGGCGCGGTATTGACACCCTTCCAATTAGAGTTACAGATTGGACCCCAACTCAGTTATATTATCTTATATGGGGCATGTCGGTTAGATGACTACTTTCCATAGTCTGTGTCTCAATTTTCAGTAACGAACTCAGATAGTTCTACAGACTCCAGGACTGTCAGATACAGTTACTCAGCTCAGTTCAAAACTCAGCTAGTTTCATCAGAATTAGGGATGTCAGACACAGTAATCAGAATATTATTTTTAAGTATATCAGTTATCAGTAATCTGTGTTATCAGTAAACTTAGTATTTAGAATCCTCATGTTTTCAGTTACAGTTATGTACTCATGCATGTATTCTCACGCAGTCATGTTCATGTTATTCAGTCAGTTTTAGTTCATGCATATGAACCATTGCATTCAGACTTACCTCACTTTGCATATCAGTACATTCCTACGTACTGACGCATACTTTTTTCTTACGTTATGGTGTTTTATACCATAGTTTCGGACGCTCAGGTTTCCGATCGCACTTAACAGTTTAGAGTTCAGTCAGCAGCAGTACACTAGCCGTGAGTCCTAATCTTTCGAGGATGTTCTATTATGTTATTATTTTAGTACTTAACTTATTTCAACAGTTGGAGTTAGTTGGGGACATGTCCCATCAACTCCTTATTCAGATAGTTTACAGGCTTTCAGACTAGATATTCAGACTTCAGTACTTTTAGTATTTATGTTCCGTTTTGGTATTGTTATGCCACATTTTTAGTTATGCTTCAGTACTGAACCTTATGTCCTTTCAGTCTATGTTTCCGCATTTATATTATTATTATCCAGTACTCAGTTACAGATATCAATCATAGGTTAGCTTGTGGTCCTTCAGGATTATGAGCACTGCGTAGCATTCGGGGTACCATACTCGGGGCGTTACAAACTTTGTATCAGAGCCTAAGGTTCAATAGAGTCCTAGGAAATCTAAAAGCCGCATCTAGTAGAGTCTTGTGCATGGGTGTGTTGCACACCACATTTATGTACAGGAGGCTATAAGATATTTTAGGAACAGTTCCCCTTCTTTCAGTATTCATGTCGTGCCAGTGAGAAGGAGCTCAAATTTAACTCTCAGTCTAATCCGTTTCTCCCTTTTCATTTACAAAACATGCCTCCCAAAATAAGGAACGAAAATCAGTCAGCCCCTCAGCCCGTCCAAGCAGATCCCTTGGACGAACACGTCTCTCATGCAGAGTTCAGAGATGCATTCACTACTCTTGCTAATTTAGTTGTTGCTTAGAATGAACGGCCAACTATCGTTCTGTCCAATCCAGTGGCTAACACTGCTGTAACTAGGATTCAGGACTTTACCCGAATGAATCCTCCATCTTTTTTAGGGTCTAAGACAGACGAGGACCCTTAGAAATTTCTTAATCAGGTTCAAAAGGTTATAAATATCATGGAGGTTACTGCTAGTAAGAGTGTTGAGCTAGCTACATATCAGTTGCAGGATGTGGCTCACACATGGTTCAAACAGTGGAAAGCAGAGAGAGGTACAGATGTAGGGCTCATAGAATAGGAGAAGTTCGCCACTGCCTTCGTAGATAGATTCTTTCCCCTAGAGCTAAGGAAAACTAAGGTATTAGAATTTATCAACCTCAGACAGGGAAACATGATAGTGAAAGAGTATTCTCTCAAGTTTACTCAATTAGCTAGATATGCTCCCCATGTGGTGTCAGATAGCAGGGCCAAGATGAGTAAGTTTGTTTCTGGGGTGAATGATAGTGTGGTCATGGAGTGTATGACCGCCATGTTGATTAGTGAGATGGACATAGCCAGGCTTATAATCCATTCTCAACAGATAGAGGAGTAGAAGATTACAGAGAGAGAAAAGAAAAATAAGAAAGCTAGGACAAGTAACTTCAACTTCAATCAGCCTTAAGTCAAAGGGTGGTAACCATTCTCAGTTCCGCCCAAAGTCATCCGTTCCAGCTCCTTCCTCAGCCAGTGCCCCAGTTCCTAAGTTCAGGGAGGGTAATAAAGATAGGGCACCAGGCTCTAAATCTCAGGGCAGTGTTAGCAGTGCCCGAACCAATCCTCTTTGTCAAACTTGTGGTAAGGACTACAAGGGTATTTGCAGAGTTGGCTGTGATGTGTGTTTCGGATGTGGAAAGCCAGGCCACAAAGTCAGAGATTGTCCCCAGTCAGGTTTTCAGGGTCAGCATAACTGTTTCTCAACTCAGTATGGTCGCCCGAATCAGCAGGGTGCCACTTTCAGCACAACCAGTGGGCAGCGCCCAAATAAAATCTATGCTCTCCAGTCCTTATAGGATCAGGAAAATTCTCCTGATGTGGTCACCGATACGTTACAGATCTTTCATGTATATGTTTACGCTTTACTAGATCCAGGAGCTTCTTTGTCTTTTGTTACTCCTTATATAGCAGTGGATTTCGACCTCCAAGAGCCTTATGCTCTTTGAAGGCCTTAGACCTGCAATGTCGTGCGTTATGAGACTCCTCTTCACAGTCCTGCTCAATTCCCTGTGGCAGGGTAAAAAACGCGACAGTGTAGGTTTCAACTTATGATTTTGCTCTAGGATAACCTTTGTCACTATGCACAAACCATCATTCATCACACGATAGTTCATCCTAACTTTGCAATCAACCCTCTTTCTTTGATTCCTAGCCATTGTTTTTCGGCACTTATCACAGCCAAAGGTCACATACTTTAATTGACCAACCTCATTTTTTACACTTTTCTTGACAACTCCAAAACCAGTCAAACGACTGTGTTCTTTATAAAATGCGAATGCGGATTTTACACAACAAAAATACATACCTTTAACAGGGCCTGCCATATATTGCTCTTTGGTGTAGCTATCATCATGTATTGGGACTTTCTCTTCTTCAAAATCACCCTCTCCGTAATGATCTTCTTTGTCGTCGAAAATACTTAAATCTTCATCTTGAACCAATTGATGAGACCTATTCGTCTCCTCATCAGCCATGTTTTGAAGGTCTTTGTCATCGATGTCCAAATATCGATCTGGACCCTCATCATATCCACCATATGAATCTTCATTACCATGCAAACTATCACTATTCTCCAAGCCAAAAACGTCATGTAATGTTGCTCTTAATTGGTTATTACATTCATTATCATCCATTATGCCCGAATTAAATGAAAAAGGATAGAAAAATTAATGTCCAAGTGCAATGAAATAGTTAGGCGAATTTAATTGAGTAAAGTAGAATGATTAGTGAACACAAAATTTAAAAGACAAAAGTTAAAAGAGTAGAGGAGAAATTTGGTCTAGTAAAAAAATCAAAAAATTAAAAAGTGATTTTGCAATTTTGGAGGGAAGGATAGGCGGTTTTGGAGTCAAAGGGTAAACCCGTCAATTTACACTTTTTGAGTAAATCGAGTCGAGGGCCCTCGAGTTGTTTAGCACTACCCAACTTGAAATTTGCATATTAATTTGTTCCCTAGTCAAAACTACAGTGATTGGGGAATAGAAGGGTAAATTTTGTTAAGTTCAAAGGAAAAGCTGGCGTGTGGGGGACGGGGTGGGGAGACCTCTGAAAAGTGGAAAGAAAAGTAATGAATGTGTAGGTCAAGACATTTATTGTAAATCGTAATTTTTTCTTATGATTTACATAAATATTTGTCAGATTTCATAAAAAGTTGACATCAAAGCGGTGATGTGATAAAACATTGATTTTATTCCTTTTGACTTTTCATGTAATTCGTAACAATTGATTACGTTTTATAATTTTTTTCATAAAACATAATTATTTATTACGTTTTACAAAAAAAATTGTAAAACTTAATAATATATTACGTTTTTCGAAAAGTTTTTTACTGTTCAATTCCGTTAGTTGACTGTTAAGTAAAAAATATAAAACGTCATAATTTATTACGTTTAACCTATTTTGGTAACTTATTAAATAGCTAACCTATTTTGATCAATTTATTCATAACTTGACTTATTTTGGTTTTGAGTTCTTTATAAAAAGTGAAAGTAAGAGAGGATGCATGAAGCAGCATAAAAATCTTCCGACAATCAGGATCTACGGTTCTTGTGCTGTCATGTTTTACTTTTCACCTGGCCTTTAACTATTGGTTGTCTTTGAAGTTCATTAGAAACGTGCTAAATATTCTATCCACGATTTCTCTATCATCCATTTGATTTATTTGTACCGCTAATTTTTAGTTCCTTATCCATACTTTGTTTAGGGGTGTTCATGGGCCGGGAAAATTTTTATGATGTGTTCGATATGCCACCTCTCATATTTGTACGAGGGTTTCAATATTTGACAAATATATTATGGGCCCCACATTATTTTAATTCATTCCTTACTTTTCACCTACCATTTACTCCTCCAAAAGAAGTCGGAACGAAAATAAGCCAAGTTATAAATAAAGTGACCATAATAGGCCACCTATGTAATAAGTTACCAAAATAGGCTAAACGTAATAAATTATTATGTTTTTTACTTTTTTCTTAACGGTCAACTAACGGAGTTGACTCTTTGTAAAACGTAATAAATTATTACTTTTATATTTTTTTTGGTAAAACGTAATAATTAATTACGTTTTATCAAAAAAAATATAAAATGTAACAAATTCTTACGATTTACACAAAAATCTAAATAAAAAAGTCAGTGTTTTGTCACATCACCGCTTTAATATCTACGTTTTCTCAAATGACAAATCGTAAGTAAAACTTACGTTCTATGTCAAATTTATGTCAGACGCTTTATGTCAAACTTACTTTATGATTTGGATTTCTGAACTATATGTTGATCATCTCTGATTGATGTTTTCTTTGCAGGTTCTAAATTTCAAGTACACATATGGTAAACGCCTGAAATGTAAGTCTGCCTCTCTAATATATATTGGTTGCAGCTACCAAACTTGACAATTTTTATCAAGTTCCTTTGTGGCTATAGTGATCGTGTGTTTCACTTCGCTACAGTCGGAATAGAAGGATAAGGCAGTTTCTATGAATATTAAACCATACTCTTGAAATGAATTTCTCATCATGGTAATCTAAAGAAAGTTTCTTTAGATCATTCTTTTACTATGTATCCTTGTTATTTGATCAGTGTTACCATTGAAATGCTCCACTACCTCTATTAAACCGATTGCCTAACACTAAAATTGATAAGAGAGCGGAAAACTTATACTTTCTAAAGCAAGAACAAGGAGGAACTGTTTATTTTGAAGAATATTTAACCACTTTCATGATCCAAAGAAAGTGGGGGTGGGGGTGGGGACCAGAACTGGAAAGTGAAAGAAAAGGATGGTTGGTGAGGAAATCTAATGAAAATCGTAAAAAAATATTACGGTTAATGTAATTTGGTATAAAGTGTAAATCGTATGATTTATTTGTCAATTTTGAGAAAAAGTAGACATTAAAGCAGTGATGTGATAAAACACTGAATTTTTTATTTATATTTTCGTGTAAATCATAAAATTTGTTACATTTTATATTTTTTCAATAAAACATAATAAATTGTTATGTTTTACAAAAAGTCAACTGCGTTAGTTGACCATTAAGAAAAAAATAAAAAACGTAATAATTTACTACGTTTAGCCTATTTTGGTAACTTATTAAATAGGTGACCTATTTTAGTCACTTTATTTATAACTTGGCTTATTTTGATTCCGAATTCCCTCCAAAACCCTGACGCCCTCCATCCCCACCCCCCACCCCCTTCCCCCAAATTATAATCTCTGTTTGGCTAATTTTAAAAAAATACAATTAATTTTTTATTTGAGTGCACAAATTTAATCACACAATTAAAATGCACTTGGTAGACAAACACATGGTTGGGTGCAATGGTTTGAGGTGTGACTTCCATGTCCAAGGTTTTGGGTTCAATTCCCTTCAGCCACACGCTACTTTATATAAACTTTTTTGAGCACCCACAACCTTGAAAACCTGGGTCCGTCACTGTTAATAATTAATTAAGGTCATTAACGATGAAGAAGAATAAAAATAAAGATATTGATTTATTTTATTAACTGTTAATTTCTATTTGAGAAAGAATAAATATTTATAAAAGTAATTTTTTGTCATATTTTATGTTGCTTAACATTTTAACAATATATTTTACCTCATAGTTTTACTCACTGTCCATACATATATATACATACACAATTATATATGTGTTGTTTCTCTTGTCCACAAATGATCCGTCTATTCTTAATAAGAATTGTCATATATTATGCAAACTTATAAACTTAGTAAGAACTCAATTTCTAAAAGTTGAAGTTTCCATGTATGGTATTTTAATTTTTTCTTAGCGTTTTAATTAATAGTTCTTTTTGTAATTGTTGATAATGAATTGTTAAATATAAATTATGATTGCATCATAGTTTAGTATTTATTGTAATTGAAAATCAAATTAAATTTATTGGAATATGCTTAAAATCATTTTTAAAAAAAAAACTCAAAAGAGAAAATTCAGACACATAATAAGCAAAAATTTTGTCTTGTTGATTGACTATGATTTATTGATATAAGAAATTGCTACAATAAATTTGAGTTGATAAATAAAAAACTAATCAACTTAACTTATTTTTACACACCAATCATCAATTAGAGGAGATAAATATCCATGATAACTTGAACATATTATTAAAAATACTTGTTTCAATTTATTTGATCAATTTATAAAATCACAAAAGATTTATCATATTTTTTCAATACAATTTCTATCATTAAATAACTATATAAAACATATAATACTCAAATTTTAAAGTATAATTAATAAAATTACTTTAATAAAATAAATCTTTAATAAATATTTGCTTAGGTAAAATGTTAGGTTAAAATAAAACAGGGGGAGTATTAAAAACCAAAACTTACAATGAAAACAATGATGCAAAAAATAAGGTGGTGAAAGAATTTTAAAGGAAAAAGTAAAAGAAAAGAAATAGAGAAATGAAAAGGAGTTTGAGGAGTAAAAAAAAAGATTGACAACTTACGAGAGATATAATAAAAGTGCATTATAAAAATGAGAGAGGTAATAAAAGAGTGGGACCCATATGTTTTTTAATTAAAAAAAAGTACCCTCATATGTTAAGTAATACTTGAGTCTCACTGAAAGTGCGATCGTCCTTCATGCAAGAGACCTGATTTGGGCCGTTATTGGTCAATATTCTAATTAAATTAAATTATTTAATTTTTAAAATCACATCAAACCAACACAAAAAAAATAACCGTCGATTTGGCTCTTGTAGATTTAGTTTGATTTGGTTCGATTTTTTCGATTTATAACTTTAACTAATGATGATATTTTTTAAAAAAATAAATTCAATCCAACATATGAGATATCAACCGAGTGTTGTGCCTCAACCTTGAAACTAAGATATCAATTTAGTGTTATACTTACTCAAAGCCACAAACAACACCATATGAACGTTTCTACCAAAAATACTTAAAAACTACATATAAGAGAACGATATGATAAACTAGGGGTGTGCATTGGTCGGTTCGATTCAGTTTTATATGTTATTGATTCGGTTTATCGATTTTCAATTTTTAAATATGTAAAATCAATAACCAACCAATAAAATATTTTCGAAAAAACTACAGGAATAACCCCAAAATAAGGTAGCTTTCAAGTTTTGACCACAAATAAAAAATCTTTATAAAAATGGCCTTCAACTATTAAGTGATATATTTTCAGACAAAATTGTCCCTGACCAATAGAGTAAATTATATAAATGATCCTCATAATGAATAGCAACTCCATTATTATTCATCTTTCAACTTTTTTTTTTTTCACTTTTTAATTTTACTTTTATTTTTATCTTTTTTTTTCTATTTTTATTTTTGATTTTTCTCAACCATTACTTTTTTTCTTTTCTTCTCTCGACTTCTTCTTAATTTTTTTATTTTACTTTGATTTATTATTTTTTCTTTCCTTTTTTTTTTTTGTTCTTTTTATTTTTTCTCAACCCTTACTCTTTTTTTCTTTACTCCTCTCAATGTCTACTTTTATAACAATTTTTTTTTTCTTACATTTTTTTTTTCTTTTCTTCTTAAATTTTTCTCAGCCTTTATTTTTATTTTTATTTTTATCGATCTTTATTTTTTTTCCGTCCTCTCTCAACTTCTACATTTTCTTTGATTTTTATTTTTAAATATTTTTCTTCATTTTCTTCTTTTTCCGTAATTTTTGTTATTTTTATTCTTTTTTTTTATTTCTTCCAATCAAGTTACATTTCATGAGCAAGAATTGACACTATCACATTATAAAGGCAAGACTTATGACTTTCAAACCACTAGCTACGTTCCGTGGGTAAGAGTTGTCACTACCACATTGTAGAAGCAAGACTTATGACTTTCAAACAACAAGTTATGTTTTATGAGTAAGAGTTGACACTACTACGTTGTGTTTTAATTTATGAGATGTTCTATAACTCTTACTTTAGAGGCAAGACTTAGCTCAAGGACTTTCAAACATCAAATTATGCCTCACGGGTAAGAGTTGGCTCAACCACGTTATGTTTTCATTTATGAGATGTTCTACAACTATTGCCTTAGAGGCAAAACTTAGCTCAAGGACTTTCAAATTATAAATTATGCCCCGCGAGCAAGAGTTGACACTACCACGTTATGTCTTCATTTATGAAATGTTCTACAACTCTTGTCTTAGAGGCAATACTTAGTTCAAAGACTTTCAAACTACAAATTATTCCTCACGGGCAAGAGTTGACACTACCACGTTATGTCTTCATTTATGAGATGTTCTACAGCTCTTGCCTTAGAGGCAAGACTTAGCTCAAGGACTTTCAAACAACAAATTATGCCTCATGGACAAGAGTTGACACTACCACGTTATGTCTTTATTTATGAGATGTTCTACAACTCTTGCCTTAGAGGCACGACTTATCTCAAGAATTTTCAAACAAGTTACGTACATTGGACAAGAGTCAACACTAATACATTATGTTTTTTATTTATGGAATGCTCTATAACTCTTGTCTTAGAGGTAAGACTCAACCTAAGGACCATTAAATAACAAGTTATACCCCATGGGCAAGAGTTGACACCACCACATTGTGTATTGATTTATGAGATGTTTTATAACTTTTTCCTTAGAGGTAAGACTTAGACTAAGGACTTTCAAGTAACAAGTTGTGCCCTATGGGCAATATTAACATTACCACATTGTATTTTGATTTATGAGCTATTCTATAACTTTTGCCTTAGAGGCAAGATTTAACTCAAGGACTTACAAATAACAAGTTACGCCCATGGGTAAGAGTTGACAGTATCACATTATGTTTTGATTTATGAGATGTTCTATAACTCTTGCTTTAGAGGGAAAACTTAACCCAAGGACTTTTAAACAACAAGTTACGGTCCACGGATAAAATTTGACACTACTACATTATGTCTTGATTTATGAGATATTTTATAAATCAAGGACTTTTAAACAACAAGTTATGTCCCATGGGTAAGAATTGACAATACCACATTATATTTTGATTTGTGAGGTATTCTGTAATTCTTGTCTTAGAGGCAAGAATTAGTCCACGAACTTTCAAACAACAAGTTATAACCCATGGACAAGAGTTGACACTACAAAATTGTGTCTTGATTTATGAGATATTCTATAACTCTTGCCTTAGAGGCAAGACTTAGCTGACAAGTTACGCTCCATGGATAAGAGGTGACACTATCATATTGTGTCTTAATTTATGTGATGCTCTAGTAGTCTTGCCTCTAAGACAAGACTTAGCCCAAGAACCTCCCAAAAGAACAAGTTATGCCCAATGGACAAGTATTGACACTACCACATTGTTTCTTGATTTATTAGATGCTCTATAACTTTTGTCTTAGAAGCAAATCTTAACTCAATAATTTTCAAACAACAAGTTGTGCTCCACAAGCAAGACTTGACACTACCAAATTATGCATTGATTTATGAGTTGTTCTATAACTTTTTCTTTAGAGGCAAAACTTATCCCAAAGAACTTCCGAACAATAGTTCATGTCCTTAAATTTGCTTTGATGTAAAAAAAAAAAAGATCCCTTTACGAATTATTCAATTTTTTATTAGCAAAATATAATAGAAGTTGAGAAAAAAAAAAAGAGAACTAACAAATTAGAGAAGAAAAAAAAGAGATTGAGAAAAAAAAAAGACAAGAAAAAAATAAAGGTTAAGAAAAAAGTGAAAAATTAAAAAAAATGAGAAAAACAAAAATGAGAGGAAAAAATTAAAATAAAGTTTGAGAATAAAAAAAAAGAAAAGAGAAATGATAAAAACAAAAAATAAAAGAAAAATAAAGGTTGAGAAAAATGAATTAATTAAAATAAAGAACAAAAAAGAAATAAAGAAATAGATAATGTTTGAGAAAAAAAAAAGAAAGAGAAAAAAACATAGGTTGAAACAAATGACTTAACACATGAAAATAAAAATAAAAATAAAGGAAGAATAAAAAAGTGAAAATAATATAAATAAAAATAGAATTTGAGAGACAAATGAGTATGAAAAGTTTAAAAATATTTGAGGTGTAGAGGGGCAAAACGTACTTGTACTATACTTAAAAAGAAAGGAAGAGTAGTCTTTAAGGACTTTTTTACGGGGGTCAAAAATCCAAAGCTACCCACTATTGGAGTTATATCATGTAATTTTCTGAATATTTTCTTATCGGTTTTTGGTCCTTAACGGTTCGATTTTCGATTTATATATGTATGAAATAACGTTTTCCATCATTATAGTGTAAATAGTAGGATAAATAATCTCAAAACTAATTAATACTCCTAATCAAACTCGTGATAAATCTACTCTCATCTAACTTGCACGTTGTGAACCCTGTTGATGCAGATCATGTCTAAGTCATTCAAAATCAATGCTATCTTGTTAGTTAAACTGGATTGTTATTGGAATTATTATTAACCTAATTGATACAAAATTTAAACAAATTAACATTGCTATAAAATATGATGAAAAGTGATAAAGAAACGGACCTTGGGCCTAATTCAACCTCAAAAGCTAGCTCAAGAGGAGAGGATTGCCCAAGTCCATATAAGCAAACCACCAGTCCAATCCCTAACCAATGTGGGACTTTTACCCACTCTAACACCCCCCTCACGCCCAGGCCCAACTGACACTGGCGCGTGGACCGGGAGCCCAAAACGGGGATGGACCTGGCTCTGATACCATGTCAAAGAAACGGATCTTGGGTCTAACTCAACCTTAAAAATTAGCTCAAGAGGTTTATTTTTTTTTTATTTTTTTTGCAGTTGTACTGATATTTGAAATTTGCTTTATCTAGAAAGTGGAGCAACCACAACAGAGAAAATTGTTCAACAACATTATGAGTAACTAAGTAAATAAATGGTGAACAAGAAGAGCAATCATGAATGCTAGAACCGATACCAAGTGACTGGAAGAGCTATATTTACAAAATGGTAATGCAAAATGCGGGTTGATCGTACAATGCAAAAAATAGGATACAACAATATACCTCCGCTAACTCTTCAACATTCAGATTGAGCAATAGTCAAAACGGCCACAACAGAAAATTAGGTGCCTGTCAAGGCCAATGTAGAGATCACCACCATCAATCTCATCTTCCAATATGGCAAATTAGCCTCATTCAAAGATCTTTGGTTTCTCGACCCGTGTTCGAGGGATCGCCAAGATGGCTATAAGTCCACCAGCAAATGCTGAAAGTGCAGCCACCACAAAGGCTGGTGAATTGCCTCCACCAAATAGCTCATCCCATGGCCCACTTCCAAGCGAAACCACAATCTGTGGGAACACAATTGCCAGGTTCAGGACACCCATTGACAAGCCTTATCCAAGGCCAAGAGCTTCAATCCTTGAAGATACTAAAGCATATGGAACACTGTATCTTATAGCTAGTGGGATCCCAAGAATAGCAAATACAACTAGCGCAGCAATAACAATGCCATCCGGCGGAAGACCCTGACCAATGTCTATGTTACTCCTAACAGCAGTAACTATAAGCATGGCTATAAAGCAGAGAGACATGACCACATTTGACACTCCCCATGTGAAACCAGCCCCCCATTTTCGACAGAGCTTCTCCATGAATAATGAAGTTATTCCAAGAAGCACGGAATTCAACATTAGATCCAATGAATCCATTCGGACTCCTGCACTATAATTCTTCCCGTCATTTGGTTCACCGCCATAAATTTCTCGACCAAACCAGTTTGTATCAAACAAAAGAAACGGAAACCATCCAATCCATGTCAGGGCAGTGACAAGCAGGATCACCCAAACAACAGTGGGGAAATACTTGAAAATTCTAAACAACTCCCAGAGAAAAGCTTCTTCTTGACCATGGCTTGATTCGGCAATCACTTCTCCAGTAGGAGAGGAAGCACGACTGGGATCTAGAGGCTGCTCCTTGGCTGCCGATATGCTAATACATGTAGTTGTTGCAATAAAAATAATGTCGAGAATAAAAGCGGCCTTTAGATTGGCACAGTTGATGGTACATGCAGTACTGAGGGTGAAAGGGAAGATCATATACCAGCCACTGTAAGATCCAGTTGCAAAGCCAAGGATGTTACCAATGGCCATAAATAAGGAAAAGTATGCATTTGCTACCCGAGTTCTTCTATGATCCTTTTGTGTTAAGATCAGTAAGAAGAGCTCTACAAGGACCTTGAGTCATATTATTAGAACCATCGAGAAGCCAAAACCCTACAACAAACGCCGCAATAGCTCTCACTTTAACTTCACCTCGATCACCTAGAACCTAGCTAATATCAGCAGAGAAACCGATAATCAACACCGCAATCATGATCGATACAGCTCCAGCAACAATAAAAGGATGTCGTCGACCGAACCGACTGGTACACTTATCACTCATATGACCTACAAAAGGCTGAACTAATAAACCAGAGAGCGGACCACATAGCCATATTATACTCGCCCAAGCATGCGGTATTCCTAGCTCTTGTACGTAAGGTGTGAGTAGTGATAACTGTAAAGCCCAACCAAATTGAATTCCTCCGGCTAACGAAGCTACTTGGAATAGTAGCCGCAGTGGTACACGTGACGGCTTCACCGGAATAGCCGTCGGTCGGTGATGTCTCGTTCGGTGGGCCTAACTCAACCTCAAAAGCTAGCTCAAGAGGGGAGGATTGCCCAAATCCATATAAGCAAACCACCAGTCCATTCCCCAACCAATGTGGGACTTTTACCCACTCTAATAAAAAGTCGACTGTAGTAGTATAAACTCTGTCAAATATGTAATTCAAAAGTATGACTGACAAAAACTAACGGAAGGGCGATGAAACTTAAATTAAATCGTCACTGACAGTAACGAAAGATTAAAACCTTAGAGATTATATATTAATCTTGTACAAGTCAAACCCGTTATAGTGTCATAAAGTATTATGGCTGATAGAGAGGTGTTGTTATTTATTTATACTGACCTTTAATATTACCGAATATTTGGTGAAGGATAGCGGTGCAAATTGGCCTTTTCCCTACTCCTTTCTAAAGCTAAAGGAAAAAAAAATTGTCATCATCCTAATCATGACTTTAGAACTCATTTAACTGTCAAAAATAAAAAAATAAAAATTAGCTTAATTTTGTGTATCTGTTAACCAATTTAACTAAAAAATAGAAAGAGTATGAAATGCAAAAAAAAAGCAAACACTATTAATCTTTTCTTGAAGTTATGATCATACTGACTTGTTATAGATAGAATGTTATCAGGGGCGGCTCAACATAATTGATGGCCTAAAGCGAAATTTTAAAATGAGGCTTTGAATTATTTTTTTTTACATATCTATATTTATAGCTTTTTGAGGTGTAAAATTATAATAAAATTTCTTCCGAAAAATTCCTTTTCAATTAATAGTAGGCTTAATTCATTTGATATCTCTTGAAATGTTTTTTTTTAATCTCAAGAAATATTTTTGAAATTTTATTTTTTAACAACTTCTTTCAGTTAAGACAATTATATAGGATCAAGAAAAATATGCATTCGTAAAATAATAAAATCTTTTTATCTGATTGAAATACATCTTATCTTTCAACTTCTTCGATTCCACTTTAATCGTTGCTTTAATTCGTTTCGCGTCCATTAATCAAAATAATAAATAGAAGGTATGTTTTTCTGAGTTACCTCTATTTATTAGATGGTCTTTTTAGAATTGAGAATATTAAAAGATTTTTTTTAAATGTTAATTTTCAACTTTAATCTTAAATTTCTAAAGTAATATTTCTATTTATTAAGCTTAAAAGAAATTAAAATGTGATGAAGAAAATATAAAGAAAAATGAATATTTTCTAAAGAAAAAAAATCTAAAAAAACTACAACCCTATAATGCTTTAAAAAAAATGGGGCCTCCAAAAATCGGAGGCCTAAAGCACTTGCTTCGGTCGCTTCACCTTGAAGCCGGCCCTGAATGTTATTACAGTAAAGTAAAATATATAATGAAAAATTGTTTTTTGGAGAAAATTAGTCCGTTATGCTGAAACGTTATCATAACAGAGTGGATACTATAACGAGCTCTGACCGTTAATAATAATTTTTAAAGAAATTTTCACTATCAGTTTCCTTGAACCACCGCAGCTTAATTCTTCTCGTATTGATTCTTCACTTTCTTTAAACTATACATTAATGTACATATCTGATGTGAGAATTAATGGTTGATTAATACTTGCCAACTTATATTTTAAAATTTTCCTACACCTATAAGGCTATTACATCATCCAAGAGGTAGAGTATCTCGAGTATCCTGCCATAAATTAAACTAGTGTTGTTATATATATATATATATATATATATATATATATTTGTTTAAAAAGTTATGATAATTAAGTAGAGGCGTTGTCTGTCTTGACCAGTTATGCAACATATAACTACTATAAATATGAGGGCTCCCTTTGGTTACCCTTGCCATTATATTCTCTTTTTAGCTCTCTTCTCTCGAAGTGTCTACCATGGCAGTTTCCAAACTTTTTTCGTCATTGGTTTTGGCTTTCGTGGTGCTAATTAATACCTTAGAAGAAGTAAATGGTGAAATAAGTGGAAAGACTAGAAAATTGATTAATATGGCTAACAGAAAAGGACCTTACTTGGGATTGGTCATTCCTAATCTGTTTGAGATGAACCCTCTTCTTCAACACCCTAGTTACAAACCTAATAACCTTACCATTGATTATGCAGGTAATGTCATGATATATATATATATATATATATATATATATATTGTCGGGTTCAATTGGTGTGAATGGAAAATAGAGGGACACAACCCTTTGAGAAAAATACACATTGTTTTGGAAAAGGAGTGACTGTTCGGATAGTTATGTCTTTTCAAAAAAAGACACAATATTTCGAATGAACAGGCATGACTCTTCCAAAGGATACCCCTTTTCGGATGAATCATTGCCACCTTTCGGAAGGGGCACTTTATGACTTTATAAACCTGCATTTTTTCCACAGGTTTAGTATGAAAAATTTTTGCATAAGAAAAATATTCTCTTGCTTCTAAAAACTCTGTGTGATCATCTCCCATTGAGTGAGTTCGAAGAAAACCAGAAAGTTTGAGGTACCGCTACATTCTGGTTGTGAAGCCATTTTATTCTTGGAGAAAAATTCTGCAATCTCGGGTACTTGAGGGGAATCATTTCCTTAAGGACACTCCGTGAATTCGAAGGACTTGGTTTTTTTCTGCTTCATCTATTTTTCTTTAAGAAACTGAAAACACACTTCTTTGAAAGATCATTTTGATCTTGTGTTGAAGGAGTTGGACAACTTTATAAGTGTTCTTGATTTTTTCTTGTACATATGTTGAAGTAGTGTTGCAAAAATTCAGATTTTGTGTACCCGAAAACAACAATCTTAAGAAAATAATTACTTTCGAAATCTGTATAGCTTATTTTTGTAGATTAAAGCTTTAAGCTTTCTACTCCGTTTGAACTTAACTAGTGATTTGAGGACATAAAATCTTCATCACAAGTTAAAGATCACTCGGTTGATGATTTGAAGTCATAAAAACTTCATCGTTTAACTAGAAACAAGAAGTTTTTAGAGTTGCTGCAATTTTTTAATAAGTATTTCGATATACTAATGGCACTACAAGAAAATGTACAATTAGCAACAACTTTTTAGCAACGACAACATTATTGTTGGCTTAGATCAATAAGTTGCAACAAATTAATTTTATTGTTGCTACATCTTGTAATTTTTAACCACACTTTTTATATCGTTGCCAAAAATTATAATTTTGTTGCTATACTTAGCAGTTAATATAAAAAAAATTTAAATATGAAAAAATTGCAACAACTTTTTCACAACAAACATAATTTTTTTGCCTAATTTTAATAAAAGGCGACAACTTGATTTAATTGTTGTTCTTTTATAAAATATTTGTCAATAATAATTTTTTGTATTACTAATTCGCTTAGTTAGGAGTTTATTTTTTTTCTATTTTTTAATTTTCCGCCAAATATAATGCGGAAAATTCCCAAAATATGAGACGCCTCTTAGTTTCCTCCAAAATAACGCAATTAGTTTTTTTTTTCCATTGTCATTCGTAACCAAGCTCTCATCACTTCTCTGATTTTTCTACTGCGCCATTTACTCACATCATTTCTTTGATTGCTTCCTCTAAGTTTGGTGAGTTATTACATATAATTTAGTCTCTATATATATAGTTTGATGACTTGTTTCTTGAGTTATTGTGTTCTTTTTAATTTGTGGATCCTATGTGTTTATTTGATTTGTTGATGAAAGTAAAGTCGCTAAAAATAGTCTTAATCAGGATTAATCACATCGTAGCTAAGACCAAATAGCTCACCTGAAACAAGGTCGAGTTTCGAGTGAGCTATCATAGTGGATTTGAATTGTCCATTCAAATTAAACCTCCGTTCTATTTTAAGGTCACTAGTAGATGTCATCTTAACATGATATGGCAAATCATCTTAGACATCGTGAGTAATCAACTGTTGAAATAGACCAACCCAGCATTAGCAACACTAATTTCTTTATTATGATCAACAATTGGTGTTTTCTTATTTTGGTTGTGAAGTTGTGGTTAGTTTTGGAGTGGAAATAGTGTTGGTTTTTGGTGTTTGATAAGTTGTAGATTATTTAGGAAATTGAAGAATAGGAGGTGCTTAATGTGAGCAATTAATATTGGGAATCTGTATTTGATTTTTGATTAGGGGAAAAGAGAGTTTACAACAACCATCTATCTGTGCTAGTTTTCAAAAGTATGGTCTTCCAACTGAAAACTGTAGGAAGAATAAGGTGCCTCAGAAACAGACTGAGTAAAAGGTGGCTGGTAATGAATCTGTACAGTCAGCGGAGGGTAAACTGACCTCAATTGTTGTTACTACCACACAACCTAAGCAAATTGAGCCTAAACAGTCTGTTTAGCACATTAAGGATAATTTGAGGAAGAACCAGCAGGGTGTAGGGCGGAACTTACCATGGAAAACTAAGCAGAAAAGTCCCCTGCAATAACTCAAGTGTTGGATTGATTGGTCTGTTAACTAAAATTTAAGTGAATAAAGTTGAATATTCAGCTTGACTAAAATTTAAGTGAATAAAATTAAAGAGGTATGTGCAGAAGCTATTATTTGTCAAGTTAGATTTGTCCCTAAGCAAGTAGAATTTGATATAATAACTGTGTATGCTTATAGCACTAAGGAGAAGAGGAGGGAACTTTGGGAATTTTTTGGTGCAAGCAAGGATGAACATCACTGGTCCATGGTTACTCATTGAAGTTCTTAGGTTGATCTCGTATGTGGCTAAGATGTTTAAGTTTCTCTTGTAAGTGGCTAAGCTGCTCAGGTTTCTCTTGTACGTGGCTAAGCTACTCAGGTTTCTCTTGTAAGTTGTTAAGCTGGTCAGGTTTCTCTTTTAAATGGCTAAGCAGCTCAAGTTGCTCTTAAAAGTGGTTTAGCTGCTCGAGTTTCTCTTTTAAGTGGCCAAGTTGCTCAAGTTGCTTTTGTAAGCTGTTAAGATGCACAGGTTGCCACTGTAAGTGGCCAAGCATGCCTGTTGGATGTTGCAAATGGCCATGCAGCCATGGTGGTTGCTGCAAATGGCCGAGTTGCAAATGCAAGTGTTTAACCTCACTACGCATAGAAATTCTGATTCTTCTAGCATAGATCACAATAACTTGTCCATATTTAATTATGGCGGTAAACCACTATCAGGGGGTTCTTGGACAAAGTTGAGTACTCTTGAAATCAATCAAGCTCACTTTTACATTCTCCAAAATTGTGAGGAAGTCAAACCTTGGATTGAGTAAGATATATTTTACCCTTACAACATTTTTTTTTATAAATAATCAACAATTGTGTGTTAATTTTTTTTTCAAATGTTCACAATCCATAGGGAATATTTAGATATATTAACAAAGGAGAATAATAGAAACATAGCCAAGAGACATAAAGAGGAATTTTCTTCGTGGTTTGAAGAAAAGGTAAATTCTATCATTTGATGGTTCGTAAATTTATTTTTTAAAATTAACATTAACGTTTATGATTTTGTAACTAAAATATTATAGGTGGTACAGTTAAAGAAGAATGGTGATAACTGAATTACTATTTTTGGCCAGACCTCCGGACCCTCGTGTTATTAGTCATAATGGATATATCTTGAATGGTTCTCGATTTTGAATAGTGGCATCTGAGCTAGGTTTGAAAACTCAAAATAATGGTGTGATGGTGAAGAGTGATGAACATACAGGAAATATTGATTATTTTGGAAAGATAAAAAGAATTTTAGAGATTCAATATATGAACAATAAATCAGTTATATTATTTCAATGTGATTGGTTTGAAGTTCCTCCTCAAGGTAGTAGTCAAAGTAGAGGTTACAAACAAGATGAATATGGATTTGTATCGGTAAATATAGTGCGACTCCATTACACAAGTGATCCATTCATTCTAGGTTCGTAGGCTCAGTTAATGTACTATGTTAAACATGGCCAAAGTGAGAAATGACATGCAGTGATAAGAGTAAGACCACGAAATTTGTATGATGTTCTCGAACAAGAAGATGAAATGAAACCGTTTCAACTGATTGACTTAGTTAAAAGAGGAGAAGAAAATCTACAAATGGAGTTGGACAATGATAACATTAGAATACAAAAAGAAGATATTGATGGAGTGAGTGTTGGAGCACCTTCTCTCAATAGCGAGGAGGAAGTAGACTTAGTAGGTATAGATGAGTCTGATCACGAAGGCCTAGATGACTTCAGTGACTCTGCTGCAGATGAAGAAACTACTGAACATGATGAAGTCGAGGATGACGATTGGATGTGATTTTTAAGTTAATATCGAGATAACTTTTTCTTTATTGAATCTTTTTTAATTTGAGATCTTGCTATTATATAATAAATAATATACAACCCTTGGTTTTGCTTTGCCTTTTTGAAAATAAGTGTCCAGGTACTAGGTATCCTACACAATCAAAATAAGGTTTTGCAAAATAAAAGCCTTTTTGAGTTTTGTCTTCTTTCCAGGTTCCATGCTCCCTTTTACAAGATGCTAAGTCAATATTAATGGCACATCATGGAGCGGATGAACTTTACTATTTCTTTCCATTATTCTTTGAGTAAGAGAAACTTGCTTCCCAACTGCAAATATGAATGCCTTTCCTTTTCTTACAGCGCCCCTGGCAGTTCTACCAACACGACGTACATATTCACAGGGTCTCGAGGATAATCAAAGAGGACTATGTGGTCTACACCTTTGAAGTCAATACCTCAGGATGCTCTATCAGTTCACACCAAGAATAAAGAAATATTCTCCATCTTCCAGCTACAAAACTGCTTCTTAGGTTCAGTTAGATCAGGATCAAGCTTATTACCTTAATACTCATTTTCTTCATCTGAGGTCCTATTTGATACTAACTCTATTAATAACAGTATTGCTCTTGGTTCCTTTGGACTATTTGTTGTTCTAGATAATACTTCCATGATGGTTTGGTTGAGTTTGTTGGTTCTCTTTTGAGGTGGTAATAGCAATTCTTTTTTCTTCTAAGTCATCTTGTAAAGTTTGATCTGATTGAATGTAGTCTCATAAGGAATTTTCCTCCTTTAGGATCTGTTTATTGGATTTTTTCATCTTAGTGGTTATGTTTTCCTTTAATATAGCTTCCTATTGTTCAAATTCCTTTTGCAACTATCTCTGTTTGAGATTCTCCTCTCTTAGGTTGATCTTTTTCCTATACTTTATTTCCTCTTCTTCTTACTCTTATTGTCGGGCTTACCATTTTTGTCTCCTATACTCTGAGCATATCTTTTCTATTTGCTCCCTCCTGGTTGGAGGTTTAGTTGATATTTTTCCTCTTTCCTTCTTGTTGTGGTTATTGGACTGTATATTTTGAGATTATTTCAGATTGTTAGTTCTTTCATCTTTCAGTTGTCTCTCAAAATCTTATGGTTGTTTGTTAAAGAAGACAATTATTTTTGGAACTGGACTATTCTCCACCAGCTGAAATAGGGTATTCTTTTTGTAGAGAAAAGCTGTGTCTGGAATTTTTTCATCTGTTTCATCTCCACTGCAATATACAAGGACCTCTTCTAAGCCAGGGCTTGTGCAGTGTATACCAGGCCCAGTCACTAGTTCGCAATTGAGAAAACTTTGTACTAAATTATTGTATATTTCCATGGGCAAAGTTGTAGTCACAAATATATATTGGTGATGGCAGGTGATGAGTTAATCAAACATTAAAATGTAGCTTCATTAGTAGTATCCTTGAGAGTGTTCAAGGGAGGTTTCCAAAAGGGAACTTCCTTGGAAGGGATATGAGAGTCATCTTCAGAACCTCCCTAAACAATAAATTTCTCTCAAGTATCTTCATCTATGAGCTGGTAAGACCCAGGAGTGTCCATAGGGATGACTGTAAGTAGCTTTGGTTGTCACCATCACTCTTTTCCAATGCACAACAACATTATTATTAACATTCCCAAACGATCTTTCCAATTTGAAACGTGACAGAGCCACAACTGGTGGTCTTGGTGCAACAAACATTGTGCTTTACCTCAACTTGGGGCATTCCCCTACTACTACTTCCTACAGAAATTATGGCAATAATACACTGATGCCCACTACAGTTTTCACAGGAATGAATATTTTTTCTCTGGATAATTGCAACTTGATAATTTTATTGAATCTCTTTGTCCATAGAAGTTTTATTTTCCAACACCTTCTTTATTTCTACTTTATATTAGACTTTATTTGTTAAAATTTTTAATATATTGCAGTCAATCATGATGACGAATGTGGATATTTCTAATAATGGTGAAACTGTCGATGTATCTGCAATCTCACCTCCAGGTAAATTTATTTATTTATTAAATTATGTCTCTCCAAATCTGTAGTTGTGTTTTATTTATTTATATCTAAATAATTTTATGTACTATTACAGAAAAAAGAGAAATAGAAGAGAAAAGACAACATGGCTTTCAACCCAAAAGAAACACAAGGAAAATGACAATGAAAAGTTGAAGGTGATTATCCCACTAGATCGAACAGTAGCAGTAGGTGCAGGAGCTAAAGATTTTATTACCGAGCTCTCAGTAAAAGTTCATCATAATTCTAGACATAACGTCAAGAATTGGAAGGGAGTTCCTGATCTGGCGAAAGATAGGATTGTTGCTTATATGCTGGTAATTTACTACTCCCATTTGTCTAATTAACTAAGAATAGAGTTCGATATATGCTATGTATCTAAGATGAAGGTTCAAGAAAGCCATGATGCAAAGACTTTCACCAATTGAAAAATCTCCAAAATCATGAGAAAATTGGCTATGTTAATTTGTTTTTATTGGTTTTGTTGATTAGTTTCAAAGCCTGGAACTTGATACTTCTAAACTATATTAAGAGTTGATTCCTTAAGTCGAATATTTACTAAACATATATTCCACATGAATAATAGTGTGCTTGTGAAGGTAGGGGTGGGGGTTGGGTGAGGGGTTAGTTTTCTGTCTAGACAAAGCAATATTACAAAAGGTGTGATTCAGGAAATACCTTTAAGGTTTAAAATATTCTCCATAGTTGTTGAGTGTATTTGCAATGTATAAACTGATGGTAACCTATCTCTGATGTTTCTACACATAAAAAGCATCTAGAGAATAAGATCATCCCTCTTTTCATCAGATTGTTCTAGGTTTGTAGTCTTAATGTTTGATTATATTTTGAGTGCATGACACTTTTCAGCTTCCGAATACAGAACACAATCGAGATACTTTTCTTATAATATCTAAAAAATTATACCGATATCGCCGTAGTAGACTTCATGATCATTTTAGAAAATTTGCTTCAAAAGAAGAAAGTCTGCAAAATATACCTTCAGATGTTAATGAAGTTTAATGGAAATTCTTGGTAGATTATTTCAGCTCTGACGATTTTAAGGTAGTTAAAATTATAAATGATTTAACTTTTTATTTGATTTCTTATACTTAGATGAAAATAATTTTTTTTATGAAAAAAAAAACAATGCAGAGAATGAGTGAAAGAAATAAAAGTAACAAGGCAAAACAAGAAGTGAATCATTTTTGCGGTAAAAAATCCTTTCAAGCAGTGTCTTATGAAGCGGTGAGATCTTTATTTATTTTTATCGATTATGATTATATTTTCTTCAATAACATAATTATATTATTTTGATAGAGGGACACAAACACAGGAAAAGCGCCAAACTATCAAAAACTTTGAGAAATAACTCATATGAAGCCAAATGGACAGTGGGTTACTAATGCTTCTGCTGAAGTGAATGTTCCCAAACCCTTCTTATTGGTATTTATAGAACTAGTTTTTTTTTTAATAAATATTTAAATTCAAAGTTGGTTTAACTTTTTTTGTAGGATAAAGTGAGATGTTATTGTTGAAAAAGTTCAAGAAATTGAAGAGGACACCGATATGGATCCTATTATCAATGCTGCATTTGTGCAATTTGTGGGAGAAAAATAAAAGTACATTCTTGGTCAAGGATCTGGAATCAAGTCAGCAAGTAGGATATAGAGAAATAAAATTCAAGAGCAACTTAAAGCACGCCAAAAGGAAGCGAAAGATGAACGTCATAAATGAGAGAGTGTAGAAAGCAGGCTAATAGAAGTTAAAAATCAGCTTGAAGAGGAACACAAAAATCAAGAAGTAATGGAAGTTCGTTTAGTGCATGACCAAAAAATATTAAAAGAAAGCGTAATGGAACTAGTTTCTCATATTGTAACGACCCGATTTACTGAATCGGAATGCTACACGGTGCTCAGGACCCCAAAAGACTACAAGCTAATCCATGACTGATATCTGTACCTGTATACTGCAAAGATAACATAATAATGCAAAAACATGCACTGAAAGACCATAAGGTTTGATCATGAACATAACTGAATAACATAACATTTGTATGAGGTAATAGAATACCCAAAACAAAACTGAAACTACTGAAGTCTGAACATGATAGTCTGTATCTAGTCTTCATCTAGTCTGAAAGCCTCTACTATCTGAAGAATCTGAATAAGAAGTTGATGGGATATGTCCCCAACTAACTCTAACTAATAAGCTAATCAATGAGATACTAGAAAATTATTTTATCCCCGAAGGATGAGGACTCACTTCTACTCTAACTGCTGAAACTGGAATCTATTGCTGATCTGGAACTCGTGTCTCTGAACCTATGGTGTAACATAAAAAGAAAGCACCATAGCTTGAATGTGTTAGTACATATGTACCAAGTATACATGTGAGGTAGGCTATATGCAAGGGTTTGTATGCATAAATAATGCTAACTGACTGTCTAACATGAACGTGAGAATACATGCATAAATACATAACTGTAATTGACAACATGATTTCATGATTTCTGAGTTTGAATACTGATAACGTGACATGCTAGTAACTGATATGACTGATAACATAAAAGACTATATCTGAATAATGCTGATAACATGGGTGACTGTATCTAAGTATAACTGATAATATGGGTGGCTGTAGCTGACAGTCCTGAATCTGATGAAATTATCTGAGTTCAGAATTGTATCTAAGTTGACTGTATCTGACAGTCTTGAAATCTAAAGAACTATCTAAGTTCTATTACTGAGACTGATTGACTGTATCTAACAGTCCTAATTCTGTAACATAAAACTGTAGGAAGTAGTATCTAACCGACATGCCCCAAAGGTGCTATGAAAACTGAGCTGGGGTCCAATCTATGCCCCGATTAGAAGGGTGTCAATACCGCGCCACTGGTAAGGACAACGTATGAGTAACCCTCATATAATAGGTAACTCTAGAGAGAAAAGTGGGAACCCTCACATAATAGGTTAAGCCACCTCATCTACCCTCATATAGCAGGCTATGATGTCTCAACCTATGCTGGCTATATAGTTCTGGAATGCAAGGATTGCTTCTAGGAATCACACCCTCGTATAACAGGTGAGTCCCCATCCTTGGGTTCACTCAGTGCTAATTCCTACTCCCATCTGAATGAACACTGAACCTAAGTTACTGAACTAAACTGAGCATGGACTGAGTTACTGAATTTTCGTGACTAATGGATTACTACTGATATCTGACAACTGACTAAGTCATGAGATCATGGAGATTTTTTCTGAGTCATAAAACTATCTGAAGTCTAAGATTTCATAGCTTGATTGAGAGTATTGTGAAAACATGATATGACTCTAGGCACACAACTAATATTTCAGGTACAAGTACCCCCAGGATTCGATAGAAAGAAACTGACATAACATGATTTACTTGAAGACTTGGCTAACATCATAATACATACTACATTCGTAGGAGCCTTTCATCAAACATGTAATAGGCATAAACTTGTACATACATGGGAATTTCATGATATCATGCTAGTTAGACAATTTTCCTTCATCTAGACATTTAATCAAACATATTGTAGGCATAGTACATGTAAAACACATTATACAACAATTAAACTTCATGATTCAATTCTAATTCCATCATACAAGGTTTTAGTCATGAGATTTCACAAATCTTTATCTATACTAATCAACCCACGTGGAATTTATCATCAAATCATGGAATAGAAATCAATTCCTCATTTATCAACATGAAAGATTACATACAAAGCATGAAAACATGAAGAAAATCCATAACTTGTAGTTAAAAAGAATTCTTGGACTTCATGGACGAAAGGAGCCCATGAATGAACACTATACATACCTTAGATAGTGATTTCGTAAAGATTGATGGTGAAACCTTCTTGAATTTGAATCACCAATAGAAACCCTAGTTTGTTCTTGAGATAAACTTGAGAGAAACTAATATATTTTGGGTTAAAAGTGGATGAATCACGTGTTAAAGGGATTATATAGGGGTGGAAAGTTGACCCTTTTAACCCTGGACACGTCATTAAATATTTAGTAAAATTTTCTGAGTTGGGCCCTTAGCGCGATGCGGCATTATCGTGCCATGTCACTGGAAATTAACAAATGGAAAATTGCATGGTGGCGCGATGCAGAGCTATCGCATTTCCACCTTGTATACGGCCTAGAGGTTTGGCATGACGCGCCAGTATTGCGGAGCAACACTGGAATTTGACAATGTCCATTTGAGCTATCTCTGCGACGCGCTGAAGGCTCATGTCAAACACTGTCTCACTAAAAAAGCTCTAGTAAATATTGCATTATTACTTTTATTTTTTCCACTCTCATTGTATCTCTGCCTTTTTTTTGTTCTATTATTCTTTTGTACAACATACTAAGTTAATTATATGTACTATATTTAACAGAATGGACTTCTACTTCCAGCTATAATTTTTAATATGGTTACAAATTCAACTACTTCATATGAGACAAGTCCTGCAAGTATTATGGATGACAGTCGGGTAAGTAAACTTCATAGATCCTCAAGTTATCTTGAAGTATAGCGTGTGGGTATTTTTTTAATAGTGCAATGTGGTTAAAATGCTACTGGAGTTTCTTTGTTTCTTTTTAGTTGTGCTTCTAGTGAAAAGTTTGTGTCATTGTGGTGGTGAAGGATGAAGAAGACTTATTTTGTGCTAAGTATGGTGTTTTTGTGAAGTATAACATGTGGGTATTTTGTTAACTGTGCAGTGTGATTGAAATGCTATCAGGGGTTTGGTTTTCCCCCATCTTTTTGTTCTTATGGTGGAAATTTTTGGGCTTTGTGGTAGTGAAGGTTGTTTAACTTGACATATTTCTTTGACACCAGTAAGCTGAAGAAGACTTATTTTGTGCTAATTTTGGTGTTCTCTTAAAGTTTATATCATATGGGTGTTTTGTTATCAAAACAGTTCTTTGAATGTGGTTGCAATGCTATCTGGGGTTTGTTCCTTTTCTTTCCGCACTTCTTTCTTCTCCAAGTAAATTTTTTTGGCGTTCTATCTGTCTCTATTTGGCAAGTTGAACTTCATCAAAATTCATATGTTCTTTCCAGTTGTGTCATGTTGCATTGTATGTTGGTATAAATCCTTTGAGATATTGGCTCTCCATTTCCAGAGTCATCAGCGATTTTTGCCATTGGTACCTATTCCTCTTTGCAGCTAATAGTGATGAGTGAGAGAAACTTTTTTGGAAGGGTGAGAATTCCTTTGGCATGTTGGCTTTCCCTAAATATTTTTAGAAAATTACTGCCAGCGTGTTTGGGTTTGCCACAACAATTTGGGTGCTTTTTGAGTTGCTTCAGTACCACTTGCTTATGCTTGTATGCCATATACTGATCCTTGCCTTAACAGTCCTTTTCCTTTGGTCCAATGCATTCACTTTCATAAACAAGTATCCACCCCAAATTCCACAAGTCATTGTGCCTGAAGACAATGTCTTGGGTGTTGCTGTTGCACTCAGGATTGAAATAAACAAAGGTATTAAAATTCTTCGGGATATTTGCCTCTGGGAAGGACTTAAAGAGACTCCTTGCTGTTATTTTTGGCTTGTGGTTTCTTTCGATATTGGGGAACTGCTGGAACTTTCTGACCTTGTTTTACATTTGCTTTATATTGCTCTATATTTCCCTGTAGTTTATGAGAAGTATGAGGACCAGACTGATGCATTTTCTGAGAAGGCTAAGGAAAAGATCAAAAAGCAGTATGTTGCTTTTAACATTAAGTTCTAAGCAAAATTCCAAAATGTCCACTGAAAGACAAAAAGTTCTTATAAACATGAATAAGTGGCACCCTTTAGGTTCAAAGAGGCATTCCTCCAGTTCTTGTGATTCAGTTATTTTAGAAGACCCCTTTGTTTACTTGTTGTAAGAAGGATCTGATTGCTTGTTATGAACCTGCTGATCTTGCGCTTGTTTTTCTTTATTATTCTCAGTAATACCCTGCACCTGATCTTTATTAAGCATTATGAAATATATTTTTGGTATGTATTTACTTATGACTTATAGTCTATGTGTTGGTGAACAGTTGATGGGAGATTTACAAGAAAAGCAAAAAAAAAATCAGAGATGCAAAACGAACTGGATCGCTTAAAAGACAACTTGACTTTTGAGAAGCAAAATTTAGAAGTGGCTGATTGTGATATATTCAGATCTTTATGCAATGAAAAAGATGCAGAGCTTCAGGTATTTGTTAAATGTTATTAAATTTTATTTATTAAAGTGAAAATCATCTTATTTTATTGATTCATTCTTGACCGGCTGCTTTAATAGAGAAGCGAAACTTAGAATTGTGATTTTCAAAGTTGCTGGGTCCTCAAGGTTTGAATTTTTTTTTCAAAAGAGTTGGTTGAAGTAAATAATTAGGTAGAGCTATGAATTTGACCTTTGTCCAAATTTTTCTGTAATCTACAAAATACAAACTAATGAATCTTTCACTAGAAGATCTTAGAAAAGTTTCAAGAAGAGTTGAAAGCTCGTTCTATGTTGCGTACTACAGAAGAGACAAAGAAGAGACTTTTGAGTGAAAAAGCATCGCTTGAGGAAAAAATTAAAGAGCTAGAGAAAAAGATGAAGATTTAAATCAAGTAACAGCACAAGTGCTATCAGAGAAGATTCTTTTTTTTTTTAATTACTTAGTATAGGATCCCAATGATCAGTTTATAATTTTTTTTTACAAGTTAAGACATGTAGTACTTAATTTTTTGAAAGTAGAAAATATCTAGTTCATCAATCTTATATATTTATTGACCTATGAAAATTATACTAGTTTTATTTTTAAGTATTTTTATAAAATTATATTTAAAATATGTTGTGTATGTAGCAACTATTCACAAATTGTTGCTAAAAGTTTATAGAAAATATTTAATTTATTGCAATAAAAATTATTGTTGCTAAAAAGCTTTCTAACTGCCTACTAACTAATTTTTGTCAAATTTTTGCAACAACTAATAATGTTGATAAAAAATTAATTTATAGCAACATTAAATTTTGTTGTGAAATTTTTTATAAGCCACAACCATACGAATGTAAGACAACAACTTTTTTGCTTGCGTTAAGTTATTTTGGCAATAATATATTTTGTTGTTGCAAAATTTTTTCCCACCGGCGTTTATTGCAACGACATGCAACAACTTTTTTATTGTTGCCAAAAGTACTTTTGGCAACAACATACAATATATGGCAACAAAAAAAATTGTTAGGAAATGCCTTCTTTTTTGTAGTGAGGTACTGTCTTGTGGTGACAGAAAAATGACGACTGATAGTCAAATGCATGATGTTGCAACGACTATGGCAGCAACTAGTATTTCCACGACGAGTCGTACTAATGCTCCGCAAGCTATGGCACCGACAGAGAAACCCAAAAAGTTTGCGGGTATTGACTTCAAAGATGGCAGCAGAAAATGTTCTTCTACCTGACCACTCTCTGTCTTCAAAGGTTCACGGTTGAGGAAGCTTCGGAGGTTTTTGAAGGAACCTCTGAAAAGGAACGCTTCATGATTGTGGAGGTTTGGAAACACTCAGACTTCCTTTGTAGGAATTATATCTTGAGTGACCTCCAAGATGACCTTTACAATGTAAATAGCAGAATCAAGACTGCAAAAGAGTTATGGGGAACGTTAGAACGAAAGTACAAGATGGAGGATGCCGAGACTAAAAAGTTATTTGTTGCAAGATTCCTGGAGTACAAAATGATAGACAACAAATCTATTGTTTCACAAGTGCAGGAATTGCAAGTAATCTTCCATGATCTCCTAGGGGAAGGTATGATTTTGACAAATACCTTTGTTGAACAATTTAAATATGTTCTTAGTATTCACATGAACTTCATTGTAGGTTTGATTATGAATGAAGCATTTCAAGTAGCAGCAATAATAGAGAAACTACCACCAATATGGAAAGACTTCAAGAACTATTTGAAACACAAAAGCAAGGAGATTTCAATCGAAGATCTGATTGTATGACTACCATTGAAGAAGATAATAAGGTTGTGGAAAGAAGGTCAAGAGGCAATTCTGCAATGAATGAGCAAACATTGTAGAAGATGACCAAAACAACTCTAAAAAGTGAAAGAAAGCTGGAAATGAAGCAATCAACTCAAGAAGAAATTCAAAGGAAAGTGCTTCAACTGTGGAAAGATTGGACACAAGTCTACGAACTGTCATACCCCAAAGAAAAGGAATAAGAAGGACCAAGAAAATCTGTCTGAGTCTAAGAAAGAAATGGATGATCTGTGTTCTATGATTTACAAATGCAACTTGGTGGGAAATCCTCGCAAATGGTGGATGAATTATGGTGCCACCCGCCATGTTTGTGCTAACAAGGAGTTATTTTTGGCATTCGCTTTGGCTCAAGTAGAAGAAAAGATATAAATGGCAAACTCTACTACTGCTAAAGTAGAAGAAACAGGAAAAGTGTGCTTGAAGATGACTTCTGGCAAAGTGTTGACACTTAACAATGTCTTGTATGTTACTGAGTTACAAAATAACTTGATTTCAGTTTCACTTCTAGACAAAAATGATTTCAAATGTGTATTTGTTTCCGAAAAAATTATACTTAGTAAAGGAGAAGTGTATGTAGGAAAAGGATACCTCAATGAGGGCCTATTTAAAATGAATGTAATGAATGTTGAAATCTATAAAAGTACAAGTTCTTCTTACTTTATTGAGTCTCCCAATTTGTGGTATGAACTCTTAGGCCATGTAAATTACAAAACATTGCGAAAACTGATTAACTTAGAAGTTTTGCCAAACTTTGAGTGCAATAAATTAAAGTGTCAAACGTGTGTAGAATCAAAGTATGCTAAGCATCCGTATAAGTACGTTGAAAGGAATTCCAATCCTCTAGATTTAATACACACTGACATTTGTGATATGAAGTCAACACCATCACGAGGTGGGAAAAAGTATTTCATAAATTTTATTGACGATTGTACTAGATATTGTTATGTCTATTTTCTAAATAGTAAGGATGAAGCAATAGATATGTTTAGGCAATACAAAAATGAAGTTGAAAATCAGTTAGAGAAAAAGATCAAAACTATAATAAGTGATAGAGGTGGAGAATATGAATCTCCCTTCGCCGAAATATGTGTAGAGAATGGAATTATCCATCGAACTACGGCCCCATATTCACCTCAATCTAATGGAATTGCGGAAACTAAAAATAAAACTTTAAAGAAAATGATGAATGCCTTACTTATAAGTTCGGGTTTACCATAAAGCTTGTGGGGGGAGGCTATCCTTACAGCCAACCGAATACTCAATAAAGTTCCTCATTGTAAGAGACAATCAAATCCTAATGAAAAATAGAAAGGAAGGAAATCCAACTTGAAATTTTTCAAAGTGTGGGGGTGTCTAGCAAAGGTCCAAGTTCATATGCCTAAAAGGGTTAAGATAGGACCTAAGACGGTGGACTGCGTGTTCATAGGATATGCTAAAAGTAGTAAAGTATGTCGATTTTTGGTTCATAAAGCCAAACATTCAGATATTAATGAAAATATGGTAATTGAGTCAGATAATGCTGAATTCTTTGAAAGCATTTACCCGTATAAAACTAGACATGAACAGTCTATTGGAGGGTCTAAACGACCCTGAGATGAACCAAGTAAGAATGTAGATAATCCAAGACGTAGTACACGTCAAAGAACATCAATTTCATTTGGATCTAATTTTATAACATTTCTCTTAGAAAATGAGCCTCAAACATTTAAGGATGTGATATCATCTCCGGACTCATCCTTTTGGAAAGAGGCAGTCGATAGTGAGATTGATTCAATCTTAGGAAAACATACGTAGGAGTTGGTTGATCTTCTTCCAGGAAACAAACCTTTAGGATCTAAATAGATCTTTAAAAGGAAAATAAAAGTGGATGGTACTATTGACAAATACAAGGCAAGACTTGTAGTAAAAGGCTTCAAACAATAAGACGACCTTGATTACTTTGATACATACTCGTTGATTACAAGGATAACGTCGATTCGAATGTTAATTGCCTTGGTAGTGGTATATGGACTTGAAATCCATCAAATAGATGTGAAAATCGCATTCCTAAATGGAGAATTAGAGGAAGAAATTTACATGGAACAGCCTGTGGGTTTTGTGGTTTCAGGAAAAGAAAATAAGGTGTGTAAAATTGTTAAGTCACTTTATGGACTAAAACAAGAACCTATATAATGGCATGAAAAGTTTGACCAAACCATGTTGGCAAACGGGTTCAAGATAAATGAATGTGATAAATGTGTTTACATTAAAGACACTTCAAATCACTAAGTCATTGTGTGTTTATATGTGGATGATATATTGATCATTAGTAGAGACATTTCAGACATAAATGCAATGAAACGAATGCTCGAGAGAAAGTTAGATATGAAAGAACTTGGAGTTGCGGATGTGATCTTAGGGATAAGAATCCATAGAACTCCACAAGGGTTGGCATTGTCACAGTCTCATTATATCGAAAAGGTACTTGAAAAATTCAAGTATATAGAATTCGGTATTGCCAAGACTCCATTGGACATGAGCTTTGTACTTTAAAAGAATGAAGGTGAAAGTGACTCACAATTGGAGTACGCAAGAGTATTGGGATGCTTAATGTGTATAATGAACTGTACACGACCAGACATAGCATGCGCTATAAGTAAGTTGAGTCAGTACACGAGTAATCCTAATAAAACACATTGGATGGCAATGAAACGAGTTTTGGGGTATCTTAAATACACTCAAGATTATGCTTTATATTATAATAAATATCCTGTGGTACTTGAAGGATATAGTAACGTAAATTGGATCATCGGATCGAATGAAGTAAAATCCACGAGTGGATATGTATTTACTATTAGTGGAGGAGTGGTCTCTTGAAAATCATCCAAACAGACTTGTATTGCTCGCTCTACAATGGAATCTGAATTTATCGCATTGGATAAAACCGGTGAAGAAGTAGAATGACTCTAAAATTTCTTGGAAGATATTCCTTACTATCCCAAATCAGTGGCACCGGTATGTATACACTTTGATAGCCAAATGATAATAGGTAAGGCCGAGAGCATGATGTACAACGGTAAATCTCATCACATAAGATGAAGATATAATACCGTTAAAGAACTTCTCTCTAGTGGAATTATCACTGTTGACTATGTGAAGTCAAAGGATAATGTGTTAGATCCACTTACAAAAGGCCTAACTAGAGAAGGAGTTGAGAGAACATCCAAGGAAATGGTTTAAATCCTATGACAAGTCAGCATGGCGGTAACTCTACCTAGCAGACTGGAGATCCCAAGAGCTAGGTTTAAGGAGATCAAACAAAGTTGTGTCAGACAGATTTAACATTGTCAAATACCCAACCCATTCACTTGATGTAGACAATGTTTGGTAAACGAGGATAAGACTTATGGTGAGAAGACTTTTAATGATTATCTAAATTTGGCAGATTTGACCAAATAGTTTAATCTATGGGATTGAACATTTAGAAATCATCTATGTGAGGGCGAAGTCGAAGCCGATTCAAGGAGAATGTTAGTAAAGGCCTATTCTCTAAGCTCTCATAAGACGGGACATGTTCATGGATAAAACGAACAAAACCATGAGAACCATAAATGATAAAAGGCTGGTTGTGTGATATGTGTTGTCTAGGTGTACATTAAAGCTCGACTGTTCTAAGATATCAAATCTATCGATTGATCGAGTGCATCCGATGCATGTTCACTATGGAAAGTTCAAAGGGAAACCCACTTATCCAAATGCAATTAGTTTTTGCTTGATGATCTCATACTTGTACGTAAATTTTTACAAAGAATAGTCATTCCCCATTCATGTGGAGGATTGTTGGGTTTACTTGGTGTGAATGGAAAATAAGGGAAACAACCCTTTGAGAAAAAGACACATTATTTTGAAAAAGGAGTGACTGTTCGGATAGTTGTGTTTGTTCATAAAAAGACACAATGTTTCGAATGAACAGACATGACTCTTCCAAAAGATACACCTTTTCGGATGAACCATTGCCACCTTTCGGAAGGGGCACTTTATGGCTATTTAAACCTGCATTTTTTCCACAAGTTTTGTATGAAAATTTTCTGTATAACAAAAATATTATCTTGCTTCTAAAAAATCTGTGTGATCATCTCCCGTTAAGTGAGTTCGAAGAAAATTAGAAAGTTTGAGGTACCGCTACATTCTCGTTGTGAAGCCATTTTATCCTGGGAGAAAAATTCCGCAACCTTGGATACTTGAAGGAAATTATTTTCTTAAGGACACTTCATGAATTCGGAGGACTTGGCTTTTTTCTGTTTCATCTATTTTCTTTTAAGAAACTGAAAACACACTTCTTTGAAAGATCATTTTGATCTTGTGTTGAAGGTGCTGGACAACTTCATAAGTGTTCTTGATTTATTCTTGAACTTATGTTGAAGTAGTGTTGCAAAAATAGAGATTTTTTGCACCCGAAAACAACATATATATATATATACACACATGTTTTTTTTTTCGATCACTTTCTTATCGATCATATATTTACTTCTTTTATCATCCGAAGGGAGGAGATTTTGATTTGGATACATTGATAAAAAAACTTGTCGTTCTGGTTATGTCTGGACTTTCCATGGTGTGTATTTTTTATTTTTAATCTTCCCTTTTTTAATTGTGAAATTAACTATTGGTGTGTTCTGATTTTGTCTTTGTCTATCTGTTTCAGCTAAACGCTGGGATAACAACACAATTGTTGTTGGCATTGTTCAAGGTTAAAGGAGTAGTGCACTATGGAATTGAAGGAAATGCAAACTCGTCTCTCCATATTGGATATGTTGCAATTCCTCAGTACTGGGCACACACTGCTCTTTGGAATTGGCAGGTAGCACTTTTCCATTTATTTTTCGGGAAAGAAGAAAAATATTTTCCTGAAAATAAATGAGTTTTTTTTCGTACTTTTTGATATTTTATATTATAAAGGGAGGTGTTTTCCAAAAAACAGGCCGTAGAGGCGAATCCAAAATTTAAAATCTGTGGATGCACCAGTGTTGTCAAAAGCGCACATAAGCTCGAAAACCAGACTCAAAATGTATTGAGCGCTCGCCTCGCTTAATGTGCACTTTAGGTTCTAATTTCTAAGACATGTTTTCCCTTGTCAATGAGACTTTTCTGAAGAGACGAATACTAAACAATTGATATTTCACTTCATAAAAAAAATCAATTTCTTTATTCATATATTTCTCATTCATGCTTATATTATTAGTCTTGGACTAGATATATATTTATATTTTTTTTCTTTATGCTTTTTTTCATTACGTCTCACGATTTATTTGTACTTTGTGCTTAAACACAATGGAGCTTGAATTTTTTTTGCCATTTTTACTTTTTATAATATTGTGGTGCATTAATATTATCTTAATGTAGACGTTAGAAAAATTTTCAGTGTCAATTAAGGGATATTATCATATGTGATTTGTCGCTAATGGCAGGAATTGTACTGAAAAATAAATATATAGAATAAATATGAGTAGCTTTATTATTAATATGTTGACTTTTAACTTCTTTGAGCACTTAATTGTGGTAGCTTAGTGGTCAAGGTGTGTCCACCATACAACGAGGTTGCGGGTTCGAACCCCATTCTAGCAAAACAGTTTTGATGTTATAATTTTAGTAATAATCTTTGAAAAATATTGTGAGAACCCAGGTTCAATTCCTGGTTACGTGGGCAAGAAGCATTGGCTTCGACCAGTGAACTAAGGTGCACCTTTATTATTTTATGGGTGCACTATTAAGTATATGTCAACTTTTCAATGTGTATATATATATTCACAGAAATGTTTTTGACGTTAACGGGTGTACGTGCATCCTCACCGATACATGTGGGGCCGCCCCTGCCATGAGAGAATTGGAATCTAACAAAGTCGACCAAGTTTTATCTCAGTAGAAGCAGCTTTGGAATATTAAATATCAATAGTGGGATAGCTAAAACATATTAAGACGTAGGACAAAGTTCACGTAGACCAAATTCTATTGTGTCCAAGCTCCAAGTCTCCAACAATTTTGGTTTCGAAGAAGTTAGGTTCTTGTAGAATTTTTCCAAGAAAATGTACTAGTAATTATCATTTTGTACCTGTCGATGGCATCTTCTCAATTAAGGTTGCATGTTAAAATTGAAAAAATATGTTGAGTCCCACATCCGTTAAGGATGAGGTCTGGACTTCTTATATATGGTCTTGGAATAACATCTCATGAACTAGATTTTTGGATTAAGTTATGTCCAAAATTTATTCATTACATTATATTAGAGTCATGCCCATTCAATTCATTATCTCCCCGATGATGGCCCCGTCTTGTATTATCCACACTCCAAATGCTCGGTCTTTAGTTGGTGAGGGAGATATTGAGTTATGTTGGGGCTTAGGTCTTTGGAACTCCTTATATATATATATGTATGTGTATATATATATATATATATATATATATATATATATATATATATATATATATATATATATATATATATATATATATATAAAGGTCCTAGACAATCCGACAAAGTAGTCAATTAAATACAAATAACAAAGATGATAATAACAATAAATTGAGAAAATAAAGGAGACACAAATTTAACATGATTCGGTCAATTTGACTTACGTTCACAACTAAAAGTAGGAGCAATTTACTAAACATTAATGGAACAAATAGAGTTCAAGAGGGAACAAAGAGAGTACAAAAGGAATAATATATTTAGCCAATTATTCCAAAAGCAAAAGGAATAATTCACTTTTCATTTTTCGTCGGTATTTCTTCCCTTCTTTTTTTCTTTCATCTTTTATTTAAAACCCAACATCAGGAAAAAGGATCAAATTTACCCCTTTATTTTGAAATATTGGCTAAATATATCATTTATTATAATTTGTAGGGGTCAAATTTATCCCTCTACTTTAAAAATTGGCTAAATATACACTTCGTCACACTTTGGGGTCAAATTTACCCGTAATGTCATACTTTACTATAAAATTTACCTCTATTGTTAAGAAATTTTTCCATGTACTCTTCCTTTAATAGAAAAGCCAAATCAACGTTAAATACCCCATATTTTTAAACAAAACACACTTTAATCTAACTCGTCCGACCCGATCTGAGCCACAAAAAAGATAAAAAAATATACCTCCCTCATTTCTGTTGATCAAATTTTTACAATGAGATTAAGCCACTGGATTTTTATCAATGCATAGATCATGAAAAATAGATCTGCATGCATCCGTGCAAACACAAAAAAATATACCCTCCCCTCAATTCATAGATCTGCATTGATTTAGAGCTCATGAAAATGACACTTAAAGGTCAAATGCAATAAATTAGGCCCACTGAATGTTTCTCTGAATGATTGAGTTAAGCTATCTTCTTACGTGTCAACTGTTACATTTCTTCATTTATATGTCTTTATATATGTTTTATCCCTTTTCGATTCAAAGGGTTGAAAAATATTAATTTTTGACTTCTTAAACTATCTCAAAACTTTAAAGAAGATTTTAAAATAATTTAAGACAGTAAAGAGTTGTCACTTGATTTTTTGAGAAAATATTAAGGAAAATAAAAATATTTTTAAAAATTGAAAACAAAAACAAATCTTTAAAGTTAGAGAAAATCGGTAAGGATTCAGGTAACGCCTTGAGAGGGTTTTTAAGGTACTCAAGAGCGTCCATTAAAAAACGGTTGATCAAAAGACTATTTGACTGATTTGTAAGAAATGACTAGTTTTGAAAAAAATGTGGCTAACTTTATAAAATCTTGAGATTTATCTGCAAAATATGGTATTCATTTTATTGTAGTGAAAAGTTATTTATTTAAATTAAAAAAAAAATATTTAGCCTAAATTTGAATTTCTTAGAATTTTGAGAAAAATGCATATTTTTGTGACAAAGAAAAAGATTGTTTTAGGAAAGAAATCACTTTTTGGTTAGAAGAGAAAACAATATTTTTGCAAGATATAACTATTTATGAAAATGAAAATTCCAAATCGAATTATAAACTCTTGAATTTTTTTTGAGAGATTTAGTTTTTGAAGTTGAAAAAAATGTCACTTTTACCTAAATAAACAACTAGTCACATGAAAAAAAGTAATGTAATTTTTATTTTTAAAGGTTCATTTTAATAGGAAACATGAAAAAAGTTATTTTTATTAATTTCAAATGTTAGACTATGTGACAAGACAATAATGAAAGAAGAATATAAAGATAAAGCAAAATAACAACTCGAAGAAAAAGTATAAGATAATAGACTACATATATAATTATTAAATACATCTGGGTTATTCTGTAATTAGTTATTCTTCAGTTCTCTATATATACAGCTGTAACCCCTTCAATATTAATGAGATCAATTATTATTAAATCTGTATCATGGTATCAAAGCTAGGGTTTCTTCTTCCGCCCAAACCCTAATCTCTCCTCTTTTCCGACGTGTGTGCGCCGCCGCCACCGTCTACACCACGCCGCACGGCCTCCCTCCTCCGCCGTAGGTCGGCGCCATGGACAAGGTTATTGATCCTCTGTCAAAATTACCGTCTGGAGTAAAATTACTGCTCAGGAATCTCCACAATCTCATCCCCGAAAAATTATCTGACAACAACTACCCGGCCTGGGCACTTAACGTCCGCACCGCCCTCGCAGCCAACTTGCTGCTCGGATGGATTGACGGTGCGGAGAAGCCGCAGCCCGAGACAGCCGAGAAGGACGGCGTCAAGCTCCCAAATCCCGACTACCTTCCGTGGATGATCGTAGACACTCAGATCCGAGCCTGTCTTCTCGCAGTTATTAGCCCCTCTGTGCACAAACACGCCCGGGGTTTTCTCACATCGGCTTCACTTTGGGACGCACTAGCCACAAGGTACAACTCTGTGTCCACGGCTCATATTTTTCAGTTGCGTGACCAATTGCATACTCTTCGGAAGGGAACGAAGACGATGACTCAATACCTTGATGATGTGGCCTCTATTCTGTCTGACCTAGATGCTGTGAACGAGATTATTCCTGAACGAGACGTGGTGAATGCCGTGATACGTGGTCTTCCGGCTGGCTATTCCTCTCTCAAACAGCATATTCGCCTCTCGCCTGTCGAAATCACTCTGAATCAACTGTCTGGATGGCTTAATGCAGAAGAATTGAATCTAGACATGGAACACAAATTACTGCTCGGAGAAACCAGTTCCACCCCTGGCGTCACGGCTCTTTACTCGGCTGGCAGCGGAGGCTCGGCCAGGGGTCGCGGTGACGATCGCCGTAACCAAGGGCGAGGCAGCGGCGGCGGTGACCGTCGAAACACCGGGCAGCAAGGCAGAGGCGGGCCTCCACCGAGGGACGGCTTCCAGTCAGGCCGCGGACAGGGACGAGGAAACCAGCGGATGCCCACACGAGATCTTCCGACGTGCCAAATTTGTGCTAAACGGGGCCATTCTGCGGCTAATTGCTGGTATCGTTATGATGACTCGCAGAATGTAAATAGCCAGTCCGGAGGATCAAGGGCGATGCATGCGTCCACAAACGCTCAATCTGGCGATTGGTATCTAGACACAGGTGCTAACACCCATGTGACGTCGGATTATTCACAACTTCAAGCTCCTCATCCGTATCATGGCTCAGAAACTATTACAGTAGGCAATGGTCAATCCCTTCCCATCACAAACACCGGCTCTGGGTATGTCTATACCCCAAATGGTAAATTTCATCTCTCAACCCTTCACCACGTCCCTTCTCTCACATCCAATCTTTTATCTGTTTATCGCTTTACTAAAGAAAATAACTGCACCCTCATTTTTAATGACACCAATTTCCAGATAGTGGACAATACCACGAACCGGGTGCGGTACACGGGCCGCTGTGAGCATGGGCTATACACTCTTCCATCCAGGTCTCCGTCTGTTGTGAGTCAAGCCATTCTCTCGTCAACCTGGCATCGCCGGCTTGGGCACCCATCATCCGCCATCACCAAATCCATTTTATCTTCCTTAGGTTTTAATTTTTCAGAAAAATTACATTGCGAGTCCTGTTCAGTGTCTAAATCTTGTCGTTTACCTTTTTCACTGTCTGAACACAAGGCCACTGCGCCATTTCAATTAATTCATTCTGATGTTTGGGGTCCAACCTCAGTTCCTTCTGTTCAAGGTTTTCGTTATTATATCTGCTTTGTTGATGATTACAGTAAATTCACTTGGCTTTATCCTCTGAAATTTAAATCCGAAGCTTATACTATTTTTGTAAACTTTGACCGAATGGTTCAAAATCAATTTAATGCCAAAATCAAAATTTTTCGAAGTGACAATGGCAAAGAATTTGTCAACAATGCATTTGGTGTTTTTCTTCAAAATCTAGGGGCTCTTCATCACACTTCATGTCCATATACCCCTGAACAAAATGGCGTTGCTGAGCGCAAACACCGTCACCTAATAGAAACAGTTGTTGCGCTCCTCCATGATTCCACCTTACCTGTTTCCTTTTGGGTTGATGCCCTTGCTACTGCCAACTACCTCATAAATCGCATGCCCACTCACACTCTCTCCAACTCCACTCCATATGCCCGTCTCTACAATCATCCACCCGACTATATCCATCTCCGCCCGTTTGGGTGTCTAGTTTATCCCTGGTTGCGTCCGCACACTCAACATAAACTTCAACCTCGGTCCACCCCTTGTGTCTTTCTAGGCTATCATCCCACTATCAAAGGTTACAAATGTTCCGATCCTGTATCTCAGAAAACATATGTTTCCCGTCATGTTCGTTTTGTGGAGGAACAATTTCCTTACACAAGTCTTTCCTCTACTCCATACTCCCCCAATCCACTTGGCGTTGTGCCATTATTTCCGTCCTTTTCTCACGCTCATGCTCCGGCTCACTCGGCACCTAACCCGGTACCCCACTACACCACTACCCACCCGAAACCCCAAACCTCCCACCCGAACACCCAGCCGACTGCCACACAACCCACCACTTCCCTACATCATACTCCTAACACACATACAACCACCCCATCCACCGCTGCACATCCCAGCTCCCACGGCAGCCCCACCCAACCCCCGCCCACACATCATACAACTCCACCACCCCTTCCTAATCACCCTCCACTCAACACTCATCCTATGACAACCCGAGCCAAGGACGGTACCTTCAAACCCAAAGCCTACCACACTCAAATACCCTTTGATGCACATCCCACAACTGAGCCTACTACCTACAACCAAGCCTCCAAAAATAGTTTCTGGTGCCAAGCTATGGATGAGGAATTTCAGGCTCTGAATGAACAACGTACATGGGATTTGGTACCTCTGCCTAGTAACCGAAAGTCTATTGGGTGCAAATGGGTGTTTCGCATCAAACGAAATTCAGATGGATCTCTTTCTCGCTATAAAGCACGTCTGGTTGCAAAAGGGTATCATCAGGAGTATGGTGTGGATTATAAGGAGACCTTCAGCCCTGTTGTTAAGCAACAGACTATTCGTCTGGTCTTGTCTCTTGCTCTTCACTATGATTGGCCGCTTCATCAGCTAGACGTCAGCAATGCCTTTCTTCATGGTCATCTTGAGGAAGAAATCTATATGGTTCAGCCACCGGGATATGTTAATCCCAACCGTCCTCACTATGTTTGCAAGCTTCGCAAATCACTGTATGGCCTGAAACAGGACCCTCGTGCCTGGTACACACGTCTCTCTACTTTTCTGCAGGGTCTTGGTTTTCGCACCTACCATCATGACAACAGCCTCTTCACCCTTCACTGTTCTCGAGGGACAGTCATCATTCTTATCTATGTGGATGATATTGTTATTACAGGCAGCTCGTCATCACTCATCACTGAAATTACTGAAGCTATGCATCGTGACTTCAAACTTAAGGACCTCGGTCCTCTGGAGTTCTTTCTTGGCCTCGAACTCATCCGCAAATCGGGAACCATATTGATGCATCAGACAAAATATACCCTTGAACTTCTAAATCGGGCTGGAATGACAGACTGCAAACCCGCGGTCACTCCCATGGCAGTCCGCCAATCCCCAGGGCCGAATACTCCCTTTGCCGATCCTACACTATATCGGAGCCTCGTCGGTGGACTTCATTATCTTGCTGTTACTCGTCCGGACATCCAATATGCAGTCAATCGAGTCTCCCAATCAATGCATGCTCCCACAGAACAACACTTTCAGGCCTTGAAACGCATTCTGCGCTATCTTCAAGGTACTCTTCACTGTGGAATTTTATTTCAAAAGGGCTCGTTTGATATATCTGTTTTTTCTGATTCGGATTGGGCTAACGACAAAGATGATCGAAAGTCCACTACTGGATATATTGTTATGATGGGACCGAATCTGATTTCCTGGTGCACCAAGAAGCAAACGCGAGTGTCCCGTTCCTCCACAGAAGCAGAATATCGTGCCATGGCTGCGGGTGTTGCTGAAGCCATGTGGTTACGATACCTTACGGATGCACTTGGCATTCCCCCGACGAAACCACAGATTTATTGTGACAATCAGTCCACTATTTGTGTTACCAAAAATCCAGTCCTTCATGATCGTATGAAGCATGTTGGGTCTGACTGTCACTTTGTTCGCGATGAGGTACTTGCAGGAGCGATGGCCACGCACTATGTCCCATCTACTGACCAGCTTGCTGATATTCTCACCAAGCCTCTTCCGTTACAGCCTTTTCAGTCTCTCTGCTCCAAGCTGCCCCTCGTTACCGCTGATCAGCTTGCGGGGGGATAATAGACTACATATATAATTATTAAATACATCTGGGTTATTCTGTAATTAGTTATTCTTCAGTTCTCTATATATACAGCTGTAACCCCTTCAATATTAATGAGATCAATTATTATTAAATCTGTATCATAAGACTAATCAAATTCAAGAGTCAAATACACATAGTCAAATATAAATTACAAATGAATAAATTAATAAATACATAGAGAAAGCTTAAAAAAAATGGATTTTGAATCCGTTTAAACTTGTCCAACTTTAATCCTCCATTTTTATAGGTTCTTTGACCCATTTTCAAATTTTCACCTTCGTCTTCAACCCTTTATATTAGCTTCCTTATGTAGCTTTTAGCTATACATTTTCTTTGACTTCAATTTTTTATCCATTTTTGGGCCTTGGGGCGATTGGCTAGAAGATATTGGCCTCATTGGCTCGAACAAAATATGCAAGGAAAATTAGCCAGTTGGGGCCCAAAGCAGCATCACATGTACCAAGAAAGAGAACCAAATTGATATTTATTCATGAAAGACAATCAAAGTAAACAAAATGGGTGCATACAGACTATAATCTCTCAAGAAAGACATAGAGGATTCTTGTTAGCAAATCACCAAAATAATATTAAAGTAATCTACTTTAAATAACATCATGTGAAATTGTTGGTCACTCAATCCATAGAAAAGTCATGCTAAAATTTATCAAGCAAAGAACATAATCTGACAAGGCGCAACTTACAAAGAAACATATAGATACCCGTATTGAATCTACCTGGATTTATTATAACTCAAAGACCAAAAACTTATGGCCATTACATGACTCTTGAAGCTAAAGATCAACAATCTTAGCTAGATTATTTGTTCTCTCTATACAAAACATGTTTAATCGAACAAAACGAGAAAGAAAACAATCAGTTTAGCACTAGACTGTATCATGCTCAAACAAATAGTAACAAAAAGGACTTCAAATGACCAAACAAGGATAAATTCAGGAAGTTCAAAGATAAATTATGATCAAGAGCCCTAAATAAGCTGAAGGCCAATTTAATCAAAATAAAAAATGTGACACTTGAAGCATATGACACTATATTAGTGAATATGAACATTTATAAGTTTATCAACTGTCAACGAAATTGGTCTCTCATTTAATCTGAGGCAATTTAGATTTCTAGGATACCTATAATCATTTACATGAACAAAGGCTCAAAAGTTATGGTCTAGCAAAACTTTAAGAGTATTAGACCAATAACCCGACATACACGTAGAAAAGAAAGCACAAAATAAGTTCAGGAGAAAATCTGCAAACTACGTGGATTTATCGACAACAAATAAAGCGCGACCAAATTCATTTCTATGCTAATTGTTAAAAAAACAAGAAACGGTAAAAATAATGTGACCTAAATATTACTATAACAACAAAATTCATGAATCGATTCAATTACTGTAGGATGACAAAGAAATTCGCACCACTTTCATCACCTGAAACCTAAGTCCTTCATAGCCTTCTACAGTAAATAATTTTACCGTTACTACAATAACAAAAAATTATTTCTCATAAGAAAAAGAACACCAAGTAACTAAATAATTGAAAAAGAGAAAGGTGTGTTTACCCTTTTTAGGGCAACAAATCGAAACTCAAACTATTATAGAAAAATTCTTGCCACCAACACAATAAAATTGGATTCTTAACCTAGAAATTTGATCTCAAATGAGTCTTGTCGAAATTCTTGGCATAGAAATCACTTTTGTTTAAGCGAAAATCTCTTACCTTTGAGGTTCTTTGCTATATCCGTCTCCAACCTCTGAATTAGTGGAATTGAGGGAGGGATTATTGGTAGGGCTGGGCATATTTTTGTTCAAACCAAAAAAATTGAAAAACCAAATAGAAATTTAATTTTGATTTTGGTTTTTTGATTTTTTGGATTGATTTTGATTTCAATTTTAAAAGATTGGTTAAACGGTTCGGTTTTTATTTCTTTAAAAAAAAATTGGTTAAACCGAAAAACCAAAATTATAAAAATAATATATATATATATATATATATATATATGTTATTATATATATGTTATTATATATAAAAATTATATATATATTTTTATTATATATATTCAGTATAAATAACGTTTTTTCAATTATTTCATTTTATTTCATCCATGTTGAGTTATTTATATTTGGAAATGAGAAATAGGTTTGAAAAAAATATTTTTTCTAAAAAAAATCACCAATTTTAAATGCCTAGTCATGACAAAGAAAGACTCTCTGCTTTAATCTTCAAAATCAAAATAAAAATTTAAAATAATCGAACCAAATTTATAGAAATCAAATTGATTAGTTACGGTTGTCATTTTCATCAATTCAAAATTTTAAAAAAAAGAATCAATATTAACCAATCCAATCGAATAAGTCAAATTCCCAGCCCTATTTATAGGGGTTTCTCAGAATCAATTTCTCGAATGAAACTGATGTGTGACTTGAGATTTTGAAAGTTTTTTTTTTTTTTGAGATTTTGTCCTTGAATGAAAGGATAAGACAAGGTGAGGTGGATTTTGTACTATTATTGTACGAATTCAAATCTTGAATTTGAAAAAATTTAAATTGATTGAGATTTTTTTTTGAGAGTTTTAGACGCTTTTGGGATACAAGACCCCGTGTTGAGCACACAAGGTTCATACAGAGGGTGTCAGGTCGAAGGTATTCGAGTTGTTATGGATGATTTACGTGTTTTCCATTGTTGATTGTCATTGGTTGTCGATGGTGTTGCTGTATCACTATTGATGTTGGGTGTTGTTAAAGTCATTTTTATTGCTGGAATCGGGTTGACAAAGGGGATAGGTTGGTTGGGCCAGATCTGGGGCTATACAACTGGGCTGGTCAGGCTGTTGTTATTGTAGTCAATAACTGTTGTTACGTGTGTTGGGCTGCACGGCTGGACCAATTTTGAAAGGGAAAGGGGTTGAAATTAAAAATTTTAAGGGGAAGGGTAGGAATTTAAGCTAGTTTAGGAAATAGCCATGAGCTAGACTTTTGGACGATTTACTTAAGTTTCAAACCAAATCATAATTAATTGGCCAATTTCATTGCAATTGTGGCCAATTTGATTTTCATTATGTCCAAATTTAATAGATCGGCCATATTGAATCGAAATTCAAAACAAATTAATAACTGATTTAATCCCGTGTTTCTTGATTTTACAAAATCAAATAAATTATTTTTATGAACAAATTAAATTTAAATTAAGATTTTATCCATTTGAATTAATTTTTAAGATAGTCCTTAATTAAAATTCGATTTTGATAAAAAAGTTATTTAAGTAAAAAAATTACACAATCTTGTATGTACGAATACAACAGTGTAAAATCTCTGCTTAAAGTGATAAAATTAAACTTTATACATATTTTGAATTTTTTTTATAAGGATATAAATATCTTGATTTTATTTATAATCGAAGTAACTTAGGATTAAATCTAGCCGGAGAGGGAAAATATTAGGTGTCAACAACTGGTCCCTCCCTTTGAGCAGGGTGAATGCAAGTAATCCTGAGCAAATGGAGTTTGATGTTCCTAATTTTGTTCGACTCCAAATTTATTTTTTTAAAGAGGTTGGGTTTCACATTAAATTTGAGGAGTTATGGCCGGTATTGGGTTTCCAACATATTTTAGGTTATATGAGAATTCAGGCCACTTGTAGTTCATAACACTTGATTTTAAGCATGATTTTTAAAGAATTCATAAGCTATCTTGTTTTTTATTTTTTTTTGAAATCGAAAAGCAAGGTAATAAGAGGATTGAGGGGAGGTTAGAATGAAATCGAGTTTTCGCCAAAGATCCCAACCTATATATCCTTGATATTTAGGGAATCAAACTGCTTGGAGCTTAGTCGATCAGTAAAAAGTTAGTATTTTGCGTTAGGCGATCTTTAGCTTAGGATATGTTTAAGTCAATTGAGTTACTAAAAAGAAGTTTGTAACCTCTTAACCATGAATGTAGAGCTCTTCTCATCCATAGGTAAGAATTTACCCAGTCATAATTTCTAAGGCTCAAGTGTGCCTTTACTCGAATTTAAAGAAATAGTTAACTCATGTATGAGTTTAGAAACATCCCGGAAGTGAAACTGAAACCAAAATATTCCAAATTAGCCACATGCCTTCTGATATGGGTGTGGTTTAATGGTGGTGGCAAAATTCCTTTAGCTCGCATCTAGAGATTTTGACGTCCATCTCTGGACTATGTTCCAATTTGTTACTAAGAAAAATTTCTACATTGTTCTGCATCCTTTTTAAAGTCATCCACATCAGTGATTTTGGTTTGAGATTTTAATCCTCTCGGATGCTCTCAATCATATCTCAAACAAAAATAGTTATTAATAAACATAATTCACGAAAGAGGTTTATAATCTTTTACCATATCTCTACATGAGTTGTGTATCCAAAAAGTGAAGCCATCCTCTCATCTAACTATTTGGAAGGCAATAATTTTTGCAATAATGGTCACAAAAACCCTCTTGGTTGTTGGATAAAATATCTCTTTTGTCGATTTGATATTTCTTTAAAGTAGGGTGGCCCTCTTGGACACCGATGACACTTTGCATAGAACATACCCTACAACCACGTAATATTATGCTTATGTGGAAACCCTTTTGGTCACCTATAATTCTTCTTGTATGTAGAATGATAATCTCCTCGTCCATTGACAGTGATCTTTTGCTTGAAACCTTGAGTATGTCTTGTACATCTTTCGTATCGATACGACTCATAAATATCTCTAGTCTTGGGATAATCTTGCACATTATTTGAATTTGGATATGAGGTGACTTATAGATATCCTTTGAGTTTCTAGCTTTTGGGTAATCCTGCACATTATATTTAACACCCGGTACTTTTCTAAGTCCAGTTCAGCTCATAGTACATGTATAAGAGGCTTAGAACCTAAAAATTTAGCTAAGTGTTTGGGACTTAGTCTTATTTCTGTATATCAACTTAGATGATTTTTAAAGTAACCTTCCCGACCTCAAGACATACGTTTTTAAGTTAATTTATGTTTAGGGGTGTAAGTAGCATGTCTCAGGGATGTTTTGGATTTTTCGGATGAGGTTTGAGATGTGTTTGGATTTCCAAAATAGCATGTCATCATGATTTCACCGTGTCATGGTGCCTATAGAGAGGTAGATCTCAAAATTAGGTTCTAGTTGCGAATTTAAATTATAGAAGGGTATTTTGGTCTTTTTCCACTACCCCCAAATCGTGATAACATAGGATTAAATAGATGAAAGGGCATAATTTGCCTACAATACCTAATCTCAATCAAAAAGAAACCTTAAGCTCTCTTCTTGTTCATCAAGCTAAACCTTCATATTATTCAAGAAAGATCAAGAATTTGTGTCTTCCAAGCTAAGAACATTTAAGCTTGTGATATTCTTCAGGATTTAATCCTTAAAGGTATGTTAGATGTTTATTCATGGGTCCTTTACACCCATGGAGTCCAAGAACCCAATTTTCAAGTTTAAAAGAATGATCTTTATATGCTATTTGAACCATGTCTATGAACTATCATGAAATTCAACTTTTATATCATGTTTACACTAAATTGTTGTTGAAGAAAACCCCTACACATTTGAATGGTACATATTCATTTGTTTACACTTTAACTTGTGATTTTTGTATTGCTATCATGATATTACTACATGTTTAAAACTATTTCCATGCTTATACCATGAATTGCAAGTGTTTGAGGAAATGCCTAAAAGAATGAGATTTGAATAATAACTACTTATCATGTACTCCAAGTTTAAGTATAATTTTGTTGTTATTTCTATCTAGTCCTAGGGGTTATCAATACCTGAAATTTAGATTTTTACCTAGTTTTTAGTAACTATAGAATGATTTCAATCATACCATGAGAAATATCACTCAGCCAGTTAACATAGTCAGTTGTGAGTTCAGTCAAGCTTAGTCCAGTCCATTGATCAGTGTCAGTTCAGTTAGGAGCAGGATTCAGCACCGAGCGTACCCAGGGATATGGTCATTCCTGTCAGGTTAGGGTTGGACCCTTAGTAGTAATCCTTGAGTTACAGAACTCCGTAGCTAGCGTGGGTTGATATGTCTTCCTGTAAGATTAAGGTTGACATATACACATATTTCATGAGTCTTCCTGCCAGATTAGGGTTGACACATCCATTGTTAGTACCCGTGACACGGTATTAATACCCTTCCAAATGAGGTTATAGGTGGGACCCTAATTAACTTATTTGGGAAATATCAGTTAGATAATACCCCCCACAGTCTTAATTATAATGCTCAGTATAGAATTTAATTCAGTTTTTCTTGACGATAGCTTTCAGTTATCAGTTATTCAGTTACAGATTTTAGTACTTCAGTTTCAAACTATTTTTGATATACGATATATGCTTGGTCTTGTATTTTTAGTATTTCCAGTTTCGTATGTACTCTCATACAGTTACGTTATGCTACTCAGTTAGTTATCATTTCATGCATATGAACCCATACATTTTAACCTAGCCTCATCTAATGTACTAGTACATTTAAAGTGTTGATTGCATACCCATTTCTTGCACTATGATGTCTTATATCGTAGGTTCGGACGCTCGACTTCTCGACCGTACTTAGACATTCCAGCATATCAGCAGCAGCAGGAGTGGTGAGTTCTCATGTTCTAAGGACCGTTTATATTTATTTTAGCCTTTCAATTCAGTAATCAGTCGGAGTTAGTTGGGGGCTTGTCCCATTAACTCCTTAGTTAGTTAGAGACTTTTCAGACTAGTACAGACAGTTGGTTAGTTTTCAGTTGTTATTATCAGTAGTTTTATCAGTATTGCCAATATGTTTTCAGATGTTTAAAACTATGATTTAGTATTGATTTCAGTTGCTAAAACCTTATTGCATTTCTAGTTAAATTCCACACATGTCTTTGTTATTTTATTCAGTGCTCACGGCAGGTACTAGCTCATGGGTTAGCTTGTGGTCCTTCGAGGCTGAAAGCACCGTGTGGTATCTAGGGTGTACTCTCGGGGCATTACAAATTTAGTATTAGAGCCTAAGGTTATAGAGTGTCCTAGGGATTCTGAAAGCCATATTGAGTTGAGTCTTGTGCATGTGTGTGAAGCTCGCCACACTTATGACAAGAGGCTACAAAATATTTTAAGAAAAGTTTCCCTTCTGTCAATATTTATGTCGCGTGATTGAGTATGAGCTCAATTTAAACCATTTTCTAATTTAGTCTTCCTTTCATTTACAGTGAACATGTCTCCCAAAAAGACTAAAGGAAGAAGAAATGGAAATCCGCCCACACCTTCACCCGTTCAGCAAGATCCCCTAAATGAGCTTGTCTCTCATGCCAAATTTAGAGCTGCATTCACTACCTTAGCTTATTCTGTACTTGGTCAGAATAATCTACAGACTATTATCCTACCTAGGCTTTTGATTCATGCTCTATAAAGTGAGGTAAGACAGCGTAGAAAGAATGAGAGACAGAATATGAGGGCCAGAACAAGTAGTTTTAAGACAAGGTCAGGGGTAGTAACCGTTCTCAATTTTGTCAGAAATTCTCAGCGCAGTTCTGCTTTTAGCCAGTGCTTCAGTGCCTAAGTTTAAGAATAACAGTCGAGATAAAGAACCAGGCTCTAAGTCATAGAGTAGTGGGAAGGGTGTTCATACTAATCTGCTTTATAGAGAATTTGGTAAGAATCATAAGAGTGTGTGTAGAGCCGACAATGATATGTGTTTTGGGTGTGGAAATCCAGGCCACAGAGTCAGAGATTGCCCAAGGAGTGGTCAGCAGGGTCAGTCCAACAGTCCTCCAGTTCTATCTTGTCAGCCGACTCAGCAGGGTGCCGCCTCCAGCACAACCAATGGTCAGTGTCGGAACAGGATATATGCCCTTCAGTCCTATCAAGATCAGGAAAGTTCTCCTGATGTGGTTGTGGGTACATTATAGGCCTTTCATTTGCATATTTATGCTTTATTAAACCCTGGTGCTTCTCCTTCTTTTGTAACCCCCTGTATAGCTGTCGAGTTTAATGTCAGTCCCAAAACCTTAGCAGATCCCTTCTCAGTGTCTACCTCAGTGGGTAATATATCCTAGACAAATGGGTATATATAAACTACCCGGTTCAGTATCCCATAAAATCACTTCAGTTGATTTTAGAAATAGAGTCGTCCAGTGTCAGTTTTTAAATAAACCGCTCATTGAATGGAGGGGTAGTACCTCAATTCTTAGGGGTCAGATATGTTTTCAAAGAACTTCTTAGAACCCTATGATAGTATATAACCTAGAACTAGAAGCATTAACCCAGAAATTTAGTAGCAGTAAAGTGGGGATAGTATTGTCTGAATTTGACGGATTACGTATCCATGGGGCTAGTTGTATAAAAAATGAATCAGTAGGCTTGAAATAGTGCATGTAAGTATTTGAGCTAAGTATTATGGTGTAGTTGTGCTTATGTAGTAACCTTGAGTGCTAAGTTTGAATGGGGCTAGTAATGTAGTAATTGATGTTCTACTAGCTAAGTTATAGGCTATAGCATATTTATGTCGGATGTCCAGGTATAATGGTAATTCTCATGGTTTAGGGAGAAATATAAGCTTAGAGAGGTGATATTAGTTGTCTATAAAGGAGGTTAGTATGATTCATTAAAGGTTCGAGGATACTCATGTTAAGTGTTAGGGTCTAAGTTTGAATCCTTGGAGATTGACCAAAAAGAAAGAAGAGTTGAAAACTCTAAGTTAGTCAGTGTTTAAGTTTTTATATGATGATTATTGGATCTATACAAAGCTAAGAGTTGTATTTTAGAAGAAAGTACTAGCAGTGGCCCTTACATTATCAGTTTTAGTCTCTCAGGGTGAGTGTAAGACCCCTTAAAATCCAAGTCGTTTCAGTCATATATAGCATGAAAAAGAGGCATTTTCCAGACTTAGTAAATTTCAGCCTAGTATTGACACTTAGTCTTATTTTTGGCCTCAATATTTCAATGAATTTATTTTCTATCCTTACGACCTTAAAATATCGATTTCTAAGTTGATTCAAGATCAGGGATGTCAATATGTGTTCTCGAACGAGTTTTGGATTTTTTGGACGTCATTTGAGGCATGTTCGGATGTCCAAAATAGTGAATCGATGTGATCTCGATGTGTCGCATTGACCATTGCGTCGACAGTGTCATCACCATCTCAAGCATGCAAATTCTAGTGAGCCGACGTGATCTCGATGCATCGCATCGGCCATCGCGTTGACCCCATCGATGTGATGTGTCAGTCTGTGCTTTGCTGGGCACATTTTCTGTAATTGAAAGTCCGCGTCTATAGGGGTAATTAAGTCAATTCTCCCACCTTTATTACACCCTAAAACATGAAATTAAGCTATCCTAAGGGAAAAATTCATTCTTTATTCTCAATTTCTCTCAAGAACAAAACCCTAGGTCATTCAATTCCAAGTCCAAACTTCAAGAACACACCAATGATCTTCACGAATTTGATTACCAAGGTATGTTAGGTATTCATCCTTGGGTTTTCTTCTACCCTTGGAGTGCAAGAACCCTTTTTAAACTATAAGTTTATTGATTTCATGATTTACACATTTGAGTTAGATTGTGTTCATATGTGTATTGTTATATGGTCTTCAATCCATGATTAATTTCAAGTTTTCATGAAATTAATATAACATGTGTGATGAATTATGTGATTCTCATGATTAATCCTTGAATTTACAAGTTGAATGTTGTAGCCATAATATTTGTATATGGTTATTATTATGTGAAATAATCATGCTCCCCAAATGTTTGTTAGAATGCCTATGTGAGTTGAATAGTGCAATCATGACATGTTAGAATGCGTTTCCATTCATGTACAAGTTCATGCCTTGTAAGTGTTTGACAAATTGTCTCAATGAATGAATCATGACTAAGTAAATAGCTAGTATGCTTTTAAGGTTGTGCCATGTTTTACTATTGATGCTATCGAGTCCTGGGGGTATTTAATACCCAAAATCTAGCAGTTTACCTAGAATTACAATAGCTATAGAATAGTATCAGTAACATCAAGAATAATAGTACTTAGTCATTATAGAACTCAGTAAATTCAGTCCAGTTCAGTTAGTTAACACGATCACTAACAGTTAGTTTAGCCTAGTGATCAGTTCAGTGTCTATTCAGTTAGGAGTAGGATTCAGCACTGAGCGAACCTAGGGATAGGGGCTCACTTGCCAGTTGAGGGTATGACTTTTAGTAGCAGTCCCTTAGTTCTAGAACTATGTAGCCAACATAGATTGAATATACCAACCTGCCAGTTGAGGGTTGATAAAGTGTTCACCTGCCAGTTGAGGGTTGATAAAGTGTTCACCTGCCAGTTGAGGGTAACACATATCTCACCTACCAGAAGAGGGTGATTCTTTAGTGGATCCACATAGCCATTGTTAGTACCCATGGCACAATGCTAATATCCTTCCAACTGAGGTCACAGGTTGGACCCTAACTCAGTTTATAATCAGGGTATATCGATTAGATGAACACTCCCACAGTTACAGTTTAAATTTCAGAATCAGTATAGAATTCAGTTCAGTTCTACAGAATCAAGACTATCAGAAACAGTCACCCAATTATCAGTAATACAGTTATCAGTAGTCTCAGATATCAGTCTCTCAGTTATCAGAACTCAGTATTCAATTTTAGTATGATCTCAGATACAATATATATATATATATATATATATATATTTATATACACAATATTGCATAATCAGTATTTATTACAATTTCAGTTATCCATGTACTCACATTTAGTTATATTCATATCATTCAATAAGTAATTGTTCATGCATACGAACCCATGTATATTTGCCTACCTCATTTAGCATTTCAGTACATTCAAAGTACTGATACATACTCTTTATTTTACGCTATGATGTCTCATATCATAGGTTCAGACGTACGGGCTCCTGACCTTACTTAACAGCTCTAGTTATCAGTAGTAGTTATAGTGGAGAGTCCTCATATTTTGAGGAAAGAGTTATTATTTCAGCATTTTAGTTAGTTCAGTGGTTGGAGTTAGTGGACTTGTCCCATCAACTCCCTTTTCAGACAGTTAGGGGCTTTCAGACTAGACTAATTCAGATAGATGTTCAAATTTTCATTATTACTATCAATATTCAGTATCTATTACAGTAGTTTGAGAACCTTATGGCATTTCAGTTATATTTACACACATGTTATCAGTATTATTATTCAGTGTTCATAGTAGGTGCCAGTCACGGGTTAACTTGTGGTCCTTTAGGACTGTAAGCACCATGTGACGTCCTGGGTGCAGACTCGGGGCATTACAGTGAGTTTATTATTTATGTGCATTATTATGCCCCAGACTCTAGAGTAGGTGGTGATAGATCAGTTTAGATTTATGCTCATAGACTTAGGACGATGACTTTAAGCTAAGGAGGGGGGATGATAGGACACATAACCCTATCAGGCTCTCAGATCTTAGTAGTGACACCAGTATATATAGAAAATAAGTAAGGGAGAAGGATGCCCGACCTATTATTATCTCAGTGCAATGTTTTTCAGTCATCATAACATCTACTCATGCCTTGTATGTCAGCCCTATGATCATAGCTCATTCGTGCACTCTATAGAAAATCGCGTACGCTTACAGTTCTTAGTATAAGGAGTCCCAGTTCACTCAGCAGTACGAATCACGTTCCATAAATTTAGAAACTCCAAACTCAGGTCATGTAGTTCATGACTCACATGCTCATGCTTTAGGTATGTCCAGTTCCAGTACTCATGCTACACTCTTAATAATCAGCAAAATTCAGGTTTATGTCATGTATGTCCTCAGTTTAGATCTCTTTGATAAATTCATGTCATGGATACTCTATTCCTCAAGCCTCAGTTAAGTGTCAAGGTTATGCATAGTATCCCCTTATATTTCAAGCCCTCATGTTCTAACCTTTCAGTGACCCCCTATAGAATAATAATGATGATGAGTAATTTGTTTAGATGTAAGTGAATAAATGTTAATGTTAAGAAAAGATTGTTGCATGCTTGATTTACATGAGGCAATAGGTTTGAAGAATTATTGAGGAAAGGATTTTAATATATGCAATGGTTAGTTGAAAAGTTTTGTGTGTATTTTCTTGGGGATAGTGCCTGAAGTTTATTGGTAGAGGCATTAGAGAATATGAGAAAGATACCTTTGTGAGTGTTTGTTTAGAAAGACATATGTGGTTAACAAGATAGGCTTGAATGTCATATTTATGTATATATGTGGATGAATGAATTGTGCGTCAATGAATGCCTAGTAAGGGTTGAATGTAGTTGTTGAAGAGGTAATAAGAATTATTCTTGAAGTTAGAAGTTGTGAAAAGGCAGGGTGCATTAAATTCATGACTCAGGCTAGTATTACAGTGTTATGTGTATATTTTGTAGGTTCTAGTAGGCTTGAACATAGTGAGAGAATTTAGTTCAGCTAAGACTTCAGTAGGTTGAGTTATCAGGGCTCATGTGAATGTCTTCAATAGCCTCAAGTGAAGTGCATGATTGAAGTGGAAGGATAGTTGAGGGATTATTCAAGGAGTTTGTCTAAGCTCGAAAACAACAGTTGTATTGTCTAAGGAATAACAATTTTATCCTAGATTATGTTTAAAAGGTCTATGTTCCATGTCATATAATTATATCCATGTTGGTATTCCTTATGCGGATGTCTTATTCAGATCATGCCTAAGATTCTCTGCTCCCTAATGTTATGAGGACTTCATAGAAAGAGTTTTGAAGAAATACTCAAGTTGAGTATGAGCTTTCAGTAGGAGTTAGTCCGTAAAGCTAGTACTTTAGTCTAGCAGTTAGAAAGATAAGTTCCTATGATTTTTCATCTATCCACATGGTCATACTATCCGAAGCCTCAAGACTATATCTATTTCATGAGGTAAAATATTCGTATCCATGTAGATGGAGAATTCAGTTCAATTCATGCGTCACACGTGAGTTTCAGATTCCAGATATTCAGTCATGATTCAGTCTATAAGTGTCTCGTGCATCATCTCAGTCTTTATTTAGTATTTCAATCAAGTCAGTATCATTCAGGGAATGAACTATCCCAAGGGGGAGATGCTGTGGTACCCCGAGTGTTCATCTCCTATACCTCTCAACTTTTCTTCATGAAGCTAGATCCAGCCTGAGGCAGTGGTTACACAAAAGTTGACTCTCTCATCCCTAACTCAACCTTATAACCATTCTCATGTCATCACATATATTCAAGAAATCAATTCAGTTCATGATATTTAGTTCAGGTATCATGCTTTAGACTTAATTATGCACTCATGTTCCCAGTCATGTACGTTAAGTATGTGATCTCAGTTGCCTTAGTTTAGTACTCTTAGTCTCACCATCCTTATTCGAGGACAAATATTCCCAAGAGGGAGATGTTATAACACCCCGTACATTTGTAAGTTCAGTTCAGCTCATAGTATATGTATAAGAGGTGTAGAACCTGAAAATTTGGCTAAGTGTTGGGGACTTAGTCTTATTTTTGGCCTCTCAAATTTGATGATTTTTAAAGTCACCTTCCCGACGTCAAGAAATTAATTTTTAAGTTAATTCATCTTCAGGGGTGTAAGTAGCATGCCTCGGGGAAGTTTTGGATTTTTCGAATGAGGTTTGAGACGTGTTTGAATTTCCAAAATAGTAGGTCACCGCGATTGCACTGTGTCGCGGTGCCTACAACGATGGTACATTTGGCGCATCGTGGTAGAGCTCAAAATCGAGTTCTAGTTGTGACTTTCAATTACAAAAGGGCAGTCTTGTCTTTTCCCACCGCCCTAAATCATGAAAAGATAGGATTAAACAGCTAAAAGGGCATAATTTGCCCATAATCCCTATTCTCAATAAAAAAGAAACCCTAAGATCCCTTTTTGTTCAGCAAGTTAAACCTTTATTTCATCTAAGAAAGATCAAGAATTTGTGTTTTCCAATCCAAGAACATTCAAGCTTGTGATATTCTTCAGGATTTAATCCTTAAAGGTATGTTAGATGTTCATTCATGGGTACTTTTCACCCATGGAGTCCAAGAACCCAATTTTCAAGTTTAAAAAAATGATCTTTACGCGCTATTATGAATCATGTCTATGAAATATCATGAAATTCAAATTTTATATCATGTTTACATGAAATTGTTGTTGAAGAAAAACCCTACACGTTTGAATGATGCATATTCATTGATTTACACCTTAACTTGTCATTTTAGTATTTCTATCATGATATTACTACATGTTTAAAACTATTTCCATGCTTATACCATGAATTGCAAGTGTTTGACGAAATACCCAAAAAAATGAGATTTGACTAATAACTACTTATCATGTCCTCCAAGTTTTAGTATGATTTTGTTGTTATTGCTATCGAGTCCTGGGGGTTATGAATACCCGATAGTTTTTAGTATTTATAGAATGATTTCAGTCATACCATGATAAATATCACTCAGTCAGTTAACATGGTTAGTTGTGAGTTCAGTCAAGCTTAGTCTAGTTCATTAATCAGTGTCAGTTCAGTTGGGAGTAGGATTCAGCACTGAGAGCACCCAGGGTTTGGGGAATTCTTGTCAAGTTAGTGTTTGACCCTTAGTATCAATCCCTGAGTTACAGAACTACGTAACCAACATAGGTTTATATGTCTTCCTTCCAGATTAGGGTTGACATATACACATATTCCATGAGTCTTCCTGCCAGATTAGGGTTGACAAACCCATTGTTAGTATCCGTGGCATGGTACTAATACCCTTCCAACTGGGGGTCACAAGTTAGACCCCAATTAACTTATTTGGGGCATGTCAGTTAGATGATACCACCCACCGTCTCAGTTAAAGTACTCAGTACAGAATTTATTTCAGTTTTGCTTGAGCATAGCTTTCAATAATCAGTTATTCAGTTACTGATTTCAGTACTTCAGTTTCAGACTATTTAAGATATACGATATATGCTTGGTATTGAATTTTCATTATTTTTAGTTTCGCATGTACTCTTATACAGTTACCTTATGCTATTCAGTCAGTTATTATTTCATGCATATAAACCCATGCATTTCAGCCTAACCTCATCTAATGTACCAGTACATTCAAAGTACTGATCGCATACCCATTTCTTGTGCTATATTGTCTTATATCATTAGTTCAAACGCTCAGGTTCCCGATCATACTTAGACATTCTAGCATATCAGTAGCAACAACAGTGGTGAGTCCTCATGTTTTGAGGACCGTTTATATTTATTTTAGTCTCTCAGTTTAGTAGTCAGTCGGAGTTAGTTGGGGGTTTGTCCCATCAACTTCTAAGTCAGTTAGAGTCTTTTCAGACTAGTACAGACAGTTGGTCAGTTTTCAGTTGTTATTATCAATCGTTTTATTAGTATTTCCAGTTTGTTTTGAGATGTTTAAAACTAAGATTCAGTTGCCAAAACCTTATGATGTTTCCAGTTAAATTCCGCATATGTCTTTGTGATTTTATTCAGTGCTCACCGTAGGTAGCTCATGGGTTAGGTTGTGGTCCTTCCGAGATGTAAGCACTGTGTGGCATCCAGGGTGTACTCTCGGGGCATTACTTTATACAACCTTAGTTAAGAGATGACTTATAGATATCCCTCAAATCGCTAACTTTTAGGTATTCTTGCACATCATCCTACCTTGGATACAATATGTCTTATACATATTTTTCAAATTGCTAGGCTTCGTGTAATCTTGTGCATAATCAATCTTGGATATGGCGCGGTTTATAGAGATCCCTTGGACCTACCAATTTGGTGACCTTGAATATTCTTCGATAAGGATTTAGTTGTGACTTATAGATGACCCTCGAATTGTTAATATTTGGGAAATCTAATATGTCGTCCGCTTTCAGATAGCAACTTAAAGATGTTACTTTGGATCATATTCCTTTTAAACTTGATATGTTGATGTATTTAGATATTGATCCATAAAATTCTAAAATATCCTCGATGCTAAGCTACATTGACTTTTGCATGGTCAACAGATATAAAGTGATAAGATATTCTCGATGCCAGATTATGCTATCTTCATGTGGTCAATAGATATAGGTGCTACAAAGAATCTTTCAAATTAGGAATTTACTGTCTTGCATGGTGAGAAATTATGGAAACTTATTTGAATGGTACAATTACTCTCTCGACGTGAAATAATATGGCCTTCTCAGTGTGGACCTCTCGATAATGAAATAAAATAGCCCTCTCGACAATGAAATGAATTGCCCCTATTGGTATGGAATGAAACGACCCTCTTGACATGGACCTTTTAGCAATAAAAGAGCATGAAATGAATCTCTCAGCATGTCCCTCTCAGCAGTAAAATGAAATGGTATGCAATGGGATGCAATAGGGTGCAATGATATAAAACAACCCTTTCGACCGCTTGTAGCAAATATTTACTTGAATCTGTTTGTTAGCGTGCTTTTTGCATGTACCTGTACTTAAAGTGGATAGTTAGTAGTCAAGGTTTCTTTTTTTCTAGCGACCATAGTAAAACTTTATAAAAGTTCAAATGAGAAATACTCCGAATGACTTAGTTTTTTAATAGCATATTTTCTCCATTTGAGGGAGTATTTAAAGCACAAGTCTATCAAATATTTTCAAATGGATGAGATCCTTCTAGGGACCGTTTGAATACAGTTTGTTTCACTCTGTGGAAAATTTGAGGATGACTTTCTGCTCTTTCTCCTATTGAGTAATCCTTTTGATTGTGTTCTTATTGTTTCTATTGTTTTGAATGTACATGTGCTCAAGGTAAATGCTTAGTAGACGTAGAGTCATTTTTGCTAGAAACTATTTTTAGAAAAAGTTTGAATAGAACATTCATAAAGAGGATAAGATGCTTTTGCTTATCATCCATATTCTCTTGAGATAATATAGAAAATTTAAAAAGTCCTTAATAAATAGGTAATTAAAACTGTCTTTGAGGCCACCGAAAAATACCATTCTAGCACATTGTATGCTTTGATGCAGTTGCCAATTCGCTTGGGTTTTTTCTGAAGAAGATCCTTATCTTTGTGCATCGATCCCTGCATCCAAAGAAAAATTATCAATTTTGGGTGACACTACTCTGTGTTGACCTCCTTCATTCTTTGGTTTTCTTCTTGCCATATTTCAGATGCTCTTAATGTTTGGACTTCCGTCACGACTCCCCGTTTTAATAGATGTTAGGCAAAAACTAGTTAAGTAGAAAAATGTGTATAGATTTTCAAAAATTGTTTTGATTTTTCGAAAACTTAGTTTCAAAGACTTGTGTAATAAACATTATAAAATCTCTACTAGTAATGTCACATTCTAACTCAATGAACGCCTTTTCCTTGAGGTCTGACTATATCTAACACCACATAGAGAATTTTTGAACACTTATTGTCATTGTTGGGGTGTACCGTGACATAGTTTTGTTAAATCTGGAGATTTAGTCTATCTAAAATTTGTCGTATTTGGTGACTTGTAAGTTTGGCTTTGACCTTCTGGCACTGGAAAATTTAGAATTTATTCCAGTATGTTATCGAAATTTTGAGGATCCTCTCAAAACTTTTGTCCTAGTTTGATACTGTCTGAGATGGTATTGATTTGAGACTTTCTCTCAAAGTCCTTAGCTAGTGTTCCTTTTTAATGGAGGATGATCTTCTTCTTTTAAATTTTTGAGATTCCTTCTCGAAAATCCTGCCACAGTTTCCATTTTTGGGGTGACATGATCAAGCCATTGGGGCGCCTATGTATTTCATTAAGTAGGAATCAAGTCAAACATAGTTTAGGGCTGTGCTAGGGGGACCTTGAAAAATATAAAGGATTGACCAAAGCCAACATAGCCCTTCTACGTATCCCATTCTTGGGAATTCAGGTCATCACCTAGTTCATACATTAAAGAAAAGGATAAATTCTCCTAAGGGGTTGATCAAAGCCGACATAGGCCGCCTACGTATCTTAATCTTGATAATATAAGTCAAACATAGTTCATAAATAAAGGTAGAGAATTTTAAGCTATGTTAAAGAATGCGATGGCTATCTTAAGGAAAACATTCTATTACAAGGAAAACAAAACAAGGAAAAGACCATCTTTAGATGCAGTCTGTTTTCTGAGGTAATATGGCCCTGGGGTACTATTATCCATCACACTCGGATAGAATTAAGGCTTCTATAGATAACACTTATGGATGATGTGACACTTTCATTGAATTTTTGAAGGAAGAAAGGATCACCTGTCCACTTTCCTTTTACAGAATTGATGAGATTCCTTTTCTTTGTATTTAGTAGATAGACATCGACGTTTATTTTCTTAAATTTGTCAGTGTCATATGGTTAACTACCTCAGTTTTTTCTACGTTAGGCTTTTGTTGATTCTTGAACTCTTTGTTTTTTTTATTGACTATTCTAGGACCAGTGTCTCCCATTCGCCATTATCTTCCATGATTTGTTCATTTTTCTCTTGACATGACATGACATTGGCAGGTTTTAGATCTTTATTATTTGTTTTCAAAAATAAGGCAAGTTAGATAACAAGTAGACAATAATAATAAAAGAAAATTTTCATGATAGGGGGAGATCCTTGTTGAATTTGGGAAATATTTCTAAACTTGGACATGGCCCGCAAGAGTGTGGGTAAGCATAAAAAGTAAAAGAGAAGTAAATAAACTTAAAAGGTGGGTATTTGACACAACCCGAACCAGGGCCTTGTCATAATGGGCATCCCAAGTTCAACCAAGACTGGGAACCTTCCCCATTACTTAACCCAACCACCGTACGCATACCTTGAGTTGGCTGAATTTCGAGCATATAAAAAGATAACACATATGGACATGTAATTACTTTGGGATAAGTCTATTCCTAGACCAACCCGACCAAGTCATTCCGTCCACCAACCGTACCAACTAAACCAACCAGATCAAACCAAAGCCATAAACCAACCCATAACCAAATAAGTTCCATCATAAATATATATAATCCAAAATAAAAGAGAATGGAACAATCATAAAGACAGTCAAACGATGTCATTTCCAAGGCGTATGCCAATGCTAAGGCTGGCACCACTATCGACATCGCCCATACTAACCCATAGCGGTTCCATAAATCCTCTAACCAAAAGAATAACAATATCCGGTTGGGACATGCCTCTAACCATAGCCAAAACGAATATCCATAAAATAAAAAAATTATGTCAAAGTATCCATGACATTAAATAGAGCCTTTCGGAAGATGGAAGCTCACCACTTCAAACCAAACAAGATGATCCCGAAATCCAGTCACTATTCTGGAGGAGTAGAACGTCTGGTTCCTGCATCGCGTGAGGATACAACCACCCAAATATGGGTTAGGGGTGAATGCTATCATGAACTCAGGATAAGGATACAATAATTCCAACCTTTAAAGCCAAGTAAACCAACTATATACATACAAACCATACATATATAAGCATATATATATATGTCACACCCCTATTTTTCACCGCATCCGACCCCGCTAGGGAAGTTGGTTTTAGAGAAAATGAGTTTTTCCAATTAAAGTGACATTTTGAAAAGGTATTATTTATTTTACAGAGTCACCACTTGAAATTGAGTTTGGGTGTTCCAAGTCACCTTATTGAATCCCTATTCAAAAGAAAATGACTCTTTATTTTTAGTATGTGAACTAGAAATACGGATAAGGAATTCTGTTGACCGAGGGGAAGGTGTTAGGCACCCCTCGAGTCTCGTGGTTCTAGCACGATCGCTTTAATGACTTACGTCTGGCTTAAATTAATCTCTTAGATATTTATAATTTTTGTTAGCCTAAAAGTGACTTCTATCCTGCTTTTATTTATTTTGAATTGTTTGATTATATTAATGTGTGGCTTATCGATAGCAGTACTTTCCGATCATGCCACGGGTTTGGATATATTTATCGCCCTTTTGAGGCCTTTATGGATCGTCCCATTTTTTCAAGTCTAGATAAGCACCTAACAGGTTTAGAATCTACCCAACCCAATTCAAACGACTTCAAATGATATATTAAATTATAAAAAATTTTCGGTTGCAGGGCTTTCCAACTTTTCACGATTACTACTTAGCATAATGAAATTTTAAGCTAAAAACAAACAAACTCGTTTTTGTACAGTAACTCGAAACTTAGTAAATATAGGCTTGACACATTATTATTATGTATTGATTAGTGTCAACGAAATTAATAAGTTAAAAAAAATATGAAATTAAACCAATAGCACATAAGCATCAAGTGTTTCACTAAATAATTACACAGTACTCAATATAGATCAAACACTTACATTTTAAAAATTAATATTTGACTACTATAAATTATTTTACTCTTCTAATATCGAAACAAATAAGCAAATAAAAATTCATACGCCAATCTAACAATAAAAAAAACATGAGTATATAATTATTGACCACTACAAAAAATAAAATAAAATTAGGAATAAAGTCATTAAAATAAACATTTGAATTAACTCGAAGCAAGCAAAAACATACCTAATATTTTTTTACTAATCAAGATTAAAATCAACTTTTTCACTAATTAATTACTTTGTGTTTAAAAACTTGGATCTTCCGATCTCCATGAATACCAAATTATTAATAGTAGATTAAAATATTCTTAATCTCCATATTTATGTCCATTTTCACAACAACAATATTATCTCATTCCCATGGCTCACTTTTTAAATTACTTAAACTAAAACTAGTACTTAACAAATATAGTTTCATTTCTGGAGTTCAACTAATAAGAAATAAAAAATAAACTGTTAAACAAGAATAACATTGACATATATACGATAATTTGCATGTGAAAATTATGACATATTACACCAAGCTTATTCGAAATCTCATAGAATTGAAAAATTAACTTATTTCATTTAATAGCGACGAAGTGTGATAACCAAATAAGACATGCATACGTTAACAACTGAGCAACTTTGTAATATTGGAATTAAATTTCATACAACCCTTACATTTGAAATTATATCAAAGATAGAAAGATTGAGGGATACCTCTTCCGAAAATTAATTTTCACTAATGAGCATTCAAAAAACCACGAACTCGAAATCATGAATAAACCTCAAAATAGAATGAAAGGATTAGTGAATTGTTGTTTTTCTGAAACGTGAGAGAGTATGTTATAAGCCAAAAATTATTGTTGGAGTTGGTATATGTGAGGGATTATATTTTGTTTATTTTCAGAATATTTTCTTTCTCCTCTATCTCTCTTTTCTCCAAGTTTCCTTTTTTTTTTCTCTCTTTTTCTGTTTGTGCAGATATTCTTCTTTTTTCTTTTGTGTGTGTGTCGTGTGTTGTATATAGGGAGTGTGTTTATGTGTCGTGTGTTGTGTGGAGGAAAAACGGGAGAGGTTAAGTGGAAGTGGGAATTGTGGGGTGGTTTGGGTAGTTTAGGTCTCTTTATTATTATTATTATTATTATTATTATTATTAATAATAATAATAATAATAATATTTTAAATAAAATAAAAATGATTAAAATCTATTTAAAACTAATAAAATATAAAATAAGTTAATACCTAGTCTTAGAAATATGATTAAAAAAATACTACTATCATTAGAATATTTATTAAAAGTTAAAAGAAGAAAACAAATATAATTTACAAAATTTTCTTTTTCCTAAAAATAAATAAATAAATAAAAAATAAAATAAAAATTTATTTAAAAATGTGACTCTATTTTTGTAGTTTTCAAAATTTTTAAAACAAATTTAGTAAAAACAAGATAAACTTAAAATATCTAATTTAGACCCTAAAAACAAATTGAACCCTAAAATGGCGAAAACATTAGGTTTTGGTAAAAAATTAGGTGTTTACAATATATATATATAACCATACCGGGATAGGGAACCACGTTTAGTATGCCATTAAAACCATTATCCTGGGTATGTGAAGCTTAACCATCATAGAACCACCCACAGGCTAAATGGGTCCAGCGTAACCCCCTGAATAGGCCCCGATACGTGTAGATGCACGAAACGGAGTTATCAGAGGAGCAGGGGATTCCCGTGTACCCTTCACTTTCCATGATACATATATATAAGTATAACTCAGGGGATTATCGTATACCCTATAAGTATCATAAATGGTCGCTATGACCAATCCTCATGTCAGAAAACATAAGTTTCCAGTGTCTATCCAGTGGACTCACACCTTCACGGTTAGCTATCACACCCCACTATTATTGACCAATTAAAACCATTACCACACAACCAAACCATTATTATATTTATTATTAACCAAGGGCATAAGTAGTGGTACCATCATACCGACTATAACTTGCAATTATTGTCCTTATCCAACCATTTATGGATTAAGGGATTCCCGTGTACCCAAAGATTACATTATTAAGTTTTTTGGGGATTTCCATGTACCCCACAAGGATGTTCATTTAGACCAATTGTGTACCCACTAGAACCTTACTATTTAACCATTCAAAACTATTTAAACCATTTATTCCATTTAGGGTTCCTTTACTAAGATATACCATGCAATTGTTCAATGAAAGTCCAACAATTTAACCAAAGACATTCCCATAAACATTTTATCAAACATGTTGGGGGCATAGTGTTTCCGAAAACAAAACCAAATACCAATTAACCATTAACATGCAACCAAGTATCCAAATCACCATTAAAACATGCAATTTCATAATTAAAATATGGGAAAACCATAACTAAGCATTTATAACCAAATCCCCCAACACATATTTGAAAACCAAAACCATACAACAATTATGAGATGAAAATAATTCATAAAATCACTCCTTTAGTTTGAACTAACAATGAGGGAAGAGAACATGACTTATATTAAGAAGATAATGGAGAGAAATCACCAATACAAGTCCAAAATTGACCACCTTAGTGCAATCCTAGCCTTCTTTTACCCAAGAGCTTTAGACAGAATTAAAAAGTGTTTAAGATTAGAATAATAGGGTAAATAACATCCTAATAGTGATATAAGTCATGAGGACTTTATGGGTTAAGTGGGGAAATGTATAGATTTCCTCCAACTTAAACTGCATAAAATCCCTATCAGAGGGTACGACTACCCATACAAGTCGTATTCTCCAATACGAGTGGTACCCACCGCTTGTACCCTAGGCCTCCCTATTAGACCCTACACTATCCAACATATGACTTACCCAAACTAAGTCATACCCAGCCAAAATATTAGTACCCCTAAACCGTATCCTTGGCAAAATAAAATCAAAGAAAGTTTGAACATTGTCCACCATACGAGTCCATAGTACAAATCGTACCCAGGCTTGCGACTCAAGGTGAGCCACTCATTCTTAGATCCAAGTAAAGTTACTAAGTTTCAGATTGAGTGAAGGAAAAACCCAACCCAAACGACCTGTATCCAACCTTACGAATTATACCCGCCAAGTTATACCCATTCCAGAAACCAATTAAACCCACCAACCAATTCTGGTCAGCATACGACAAGTCCATACCACCCGTACCTCAACATAAGACTAGTACCCTTGTTGTATCTTGTCTAGAAACCAGAAATCTAAGAAATTTTCTAAGCTTCATAAACCCAGGGTGTTTTAATCTCCCCCACTAGGAACATTCGTCCTCGAATAACGGACAAGGTAAGGTAAACATATGCATGAGTCATTGCATTATCAAACATCATTCTAACCTTTAACTAAGATAGAAAAAAAATGCAATAATTTATTCTAATGTATAACTAAGTTAGAAAACAAAAGTATGATGAAGAACACATACCTTCCGCACGAATCCCAGGAGCAGTAAACAAAAAGGGATACTTGGACTTTATGTTCTCTTCCACTTCCTAAGTATCCTCTTCCACTTTATGGTTCCTCTATAGAACCTTAATCGAGGCCACACTTTTGGTCCACAACCGACGAACTTGCCGATCTAAGATCTCAACTGGGATCTCCTCAAAAGATTGAAAATTTGAGATACCCAATCCTTCCAAAGGAAAAACTGAAGAAGGATCACCAATTCACTTTATCAATATAGAGATATGAAATACCGGATGAACGGAGCTCAAGATAGAAGGAAACTCCAATACATAAGTAACATTACCAACCCTTCGCAAAACCACATAAGGACCAATATACCGGGGAATAAACTTCCACTTCTTTCCCAATACTCCCTTCATGGGAGATACCTTTTGGAACACCCTATCCCTAACCTCAAACTTCACGTTCTATGCCTTATATCTGTATAGGAGTTTTGGCGACTCTGGGTAGACTTAAGCCTATCCAAAATCACCGTTACCTTTTCCATAGATTGATAAACCAAATTCGGACCAAATATATCCACCTCTCCAAGCTCAAACCACCTAATAGGAGATATACACCTCTTACCATACAATGCCTCAAAAGGGCCCATCCCAATGCTAGAATAATAACTATTGTTGTAAGCAAACTCTACTAAAGGTAGATGCTCAACCTAATTTCCATCATAATCAATCACACATGCATGAAACATATCCTCCAATATCTGGGTATTCCTTTCTTCTTTCCTATTTGATTGAGGTTGAAAAACAGTACTCTGGCTAACCTTAGTCCGCAACCCCTTTTGAAAAGACCGCCAAAAGTAAGATGAAACTGTATACCACGATCAAAGATAATCAAAATAGGTACCCTATGCAGATTTATAATCTCATGAAGATACAACTTCTCATAATCCTTAATCGAAAAGGCAGTCCTTACAGGAAAAAAATGAGCAAACTTCATCATCCTATCCACGATGAACCAAACCAAACCAAATTGATTTCGCTATCGAAGAATATTGGTAACGAAATTAATATTGATCACCTCCCATTTCCATTCGGGAAAATTAATTTCTCGACACAATCCCCTGGGCCTCATGTGCTTAACTTTAACTTATTGACACACCATGCACTTGGACATAAAATCATCCACATCCCTTTTCATACCATTCCACTAATGTATCTCCTTAAGATCATGATATATTTTTGTCAAGCCAGGATGAACAACATAGCGCGATTCATGCACCTCATCCAAAATCCTTTGTCGCAAACCATTGATGTCAGGAACACACAAATTCCCTTGGTACCGTAAAGTACCATCGCCACTGATCTCAAATACCATCACCTATTTCCCACCTACATCACTCTTAATTTTCTTTAAGATAGGATCTAGCACTTGCTTCTCCTTGATCTCAGCACCAAGTGACGACCAAACCACTTCCTGTACAATCATAACACCATTCTTAGAGTCCAACATATGAACTTCAAGATTAGCCAATCGGTGAATATACTTTACCAATTCTCACTTTTCCTAATCCACATGAGCCAAAATCGCCATTGACAACCTGCTAAGACCATCAACAACCATGTTAGATTTACCTAGGTAGTAGTGAAGACTCATATAGTAAAGAATCATATCATAGTCCTTAAGAAGATCAAGCCATCTCCTCTACCTGAGATTAAGCTCTTTCTAAGTGAACACCTACTGCAGACTCTTATGATAAAAAAAATATCCATGTGCACTCCATACAAATAACCCCGCAAGATTTTCAAAGCATAGACCACCACTGATAGATACAAATAATAAGTAGGATAATTCCTCTCACGCACCTTCAACTGCCTAGATCCATAGGCAATCACATTCCCATACTGCCTCAAAACACAACCATGTCCTACCCGAGATGCATCACAATAAACCACAAGCCCCTCTGTACCTCTTAGGAAGGTCAAAATCAGAGTTGAAGTTATCTTATCCTTCAAAATCTCAAAACTACCCTAACAAGCATTCGAATAAGAAAAATTGACCTTTTTCTAAGTTAATTTAGTCAATGGGGAAGCTATCATCAAGAAACTTTCCACAAACTGCCTATAATACCCAGCCAAACCCAAGAAGCTCTGAATGCCGGATGGATTCGTGGGTCTAGATACCTCTTAACTAACTAAATCTTTTGTGGATCCACTATGATCTCCTCACTAGAAATCATATGACCTAAGAAACATCGTTTAACCAAAACTCATATTTTGAGAACTTGGCATACAACTGCTGCTCTTTCAATATCTTCAACACCACACAAAGGTGATTAGTATGATCCACCTTACTCTTAGAATACACCAAAAGGTCATCAATGACCATAATTACAAGAAAATCTAGAAATTGCCTGAAAACCCTGTTCATCAAATCCATAAATGCCGATGGGACAGTAGTCAAACCAAAGAAATAACCAAAAATTCAAAGTGCCCATATCGATTATGAAAATCCGTCTTAGGGATATCCACCTCCCTAATCTTAAGCTGATGGTACCCTAACCAATGATCTATCTTGGAAAAAAACTTGGAACTTTGCAACTGGTCAAACAAGTCATCGATCCTTGGAAGAGGATACTTGTTCTTAACCATTACCTTAATCAATTATCGATAGTCAATGCATATCTGAAAGGACCCATCCTTCTTGCACACGAATAATATCAATGAACCCCACAAGGATACACTAGGATGAATAAAACCCTTATCCAAAAGATCCTTAAGTTGCTCCTTGAGTTCCCTCAACCCAATCAGAGCCATTCTATATGTAGGAATAGATATTGGACAAGTGTCCGAAACCAAATAAATACCAAATTCAATCTCTCTATCTGTAGGAACACTAGGAAGATCATCCGACTACTTTGGGTTGAGAGAAACGCCTATCACCCGACTGCTTCGGGTAGGGAGCACTAGCTGTGGATAAGGAACCAAAACTCTCCCACTTCTTCTTTCACCATTTACTGCAATCTCAACCTCCCTGCTGCTGAGCAGTACCCTTCTCAAAAAACCTATTCCTCTTACCCTACCATTCCCTGAACTCAGCCTGTTTTTTCTTTCCCTTCTACCTATTGCATATTAACAGTCAACCTAGAAATATCCATATCCTTAATCAACAATGCATTCTTGCTTTCAAGGATCAATTCTCGATATAGTACATAAGCAAACTTTATCATCCTAGTCCTCGTATTTGAGATAAATTTCAAAGCATACCTTAACAGCTTATGAAATTTCAAGGAGTATTCTTTGAAAGACATTTTTCCTTGCTTAAGATTCACAAATTTCTCTGTTTTCACTTCTTTCAGCTCCCGAGGAAAGAAGCAATCCAGGTAGGCATTAGAAAAGGTCTTCCATAAAGATGACTCCTCCAGATCACCCCTATCCCTATCCCACTCCTCGTACTACTTATATACAATATCCTTAATCTAGTAAGCAGTAGAATTTATCCCTTCCACATTAGTAGCCTGAATCACCCTGAATATTTTCTCCATCTCATCTAAAAAATCCTGAGGATTCTCCTCAACTTTCACACCAGTAAAAATAAGAGGACTCATCCACATGATATGGCCAACCTCTGTGAACTCCCAAGATAGAACACCAGATATACCCCGCTCAGCCTGAGCAATAACCAACTGAGCAATTACATGAATCGACTAATGGAATTCTACATTTATCACATTGCCCTGGGGATCATGGGGAGGAGTGAAAGAATTGGGGGAATTCCATCACAATCAGTAATGGCCCCCCTGGAATAAGTGTAGACTCCAAATATAGAGCATACCCCATCAACATCATCCCCAGATGGGACAAAAGAGTTTTCTTGCATCTCAGATCATTTAGGCATGATCTAAAAAGTGAACAAACAGGGATTAGAGAAGATTCCGATACTTATACTCCAAGCTTGAAAATAGAATACCAAGAAAGAAAAACATTCCTAAAAGCCTCGGAGTCTCTCTCTTATGAGTGTGGGGCACTACACATCCTTAAAAAAACTCTAATCAAATAGATTTGTGGACTCCCAATTGACGATGAACATAAAGCCCTGTTACCAACTTGATATTACCCAAATCAATACCTTATTTTAATGGGCATCCCAAGTTCAACTAGGATCGGGGACCGCCCCCGTTACCCAACCCAACTACTGTATGCATACATATGATAAGATAACACATATGGAAATGTAATGACTTTGGGATAAATCTATTCCTAGACCAACCCAACCAAGTCATTCCATCAACCAACCATACCAACCAATCCAAACTAAATCCATAAACCAACCTATAACCAAATAAGTTCCATTATAAATATATATGATCCAAAATGAAAGAGGATGGAACAATCATAAAGACAGACAAATGATGTCATCCCTAATTCCTATGCCATTTCTAAGGCTGATACTAATACGACACCAACCATACAAACCCATAGCAGTTACACAAAGCCTCTAACCAAAAGAGTAACAATATCTGGTTGGGACATACCACCAATCATAGCCAAAATCAATATCCATAAAATAACTAAAGTATGAAAAAGTATCCATGACATGAAATGGAGCCTTCTAGAAATTTGAAGCTCACCACTTCAATCCAAACATGCTGACCCCAAAATTTGGTCACTATGCAGAAACAGTAGAATGGCTGGTTCCAGAATTGCATGGGGATATAGCCACTCGAAGACAGGTTAGTGGGTGAACGCTAACATGAACTCAGGATAAGGATAAAATAATGCCAACCTTTAAAACCAAGTAAACCAACCATATGCATACAAACCATACATATATATACAACTATATCGGGAAAGAGAATCAATTTTAGCATACCATTAAAACCATTAACCTGGGTATGTGAAACTTAACTGTCCTAGAACCACCCACGGGCTATATGGTTCCAGTTTAACCCCTTGAACAGGGCCTAATACGTGTAGCCGCATGAACTAAAGATACCATAAGAGTAGGGGATTCCCGTGTACCCTACGCTCTCTATAAAACATATATACAAGTGTAACTTAGGGGATTCCCGTGTACCCCATAAGTATCATAAATGGTCGCCATGACTAATCCTCATGTCAACAAACATTAGTTTCCAGTGTCTGTCCATTAGACTCACACCTTTACGGTTAAATATCATACCCTGCCATTATTGCCCAATTAAAACCATTACCACACAATCAAACCATTATTCCATTTATTATTAACCAATGACATAGGTAGTGGTATCTTCATACAAACTATAGCTTGCAAGTATTATCCATAGCCAACCATTTATAGATTAAGGGATTCCCATGAATCCAAAAATTACATTATTAAGTTTCTTGGGGGATTCCCATGTACCCCACAAGGATGTTCATTTAGACTAATTGTGTACCCACCAGAACCTTACCATTTAATCATTCAAAACCATTTAAACTATTTATTCTATTCAGGGTTTACTTACCAAGTTATACCATGCAATAGTTCAATGAAAGTCCAAAATTTAACCAAAAATATTCCCATAGAAATTTTATCAAACATGTTGGGGGCATAGTATTTCCAAAGCCAAAAACAAAAACAAATTAACCATTCCCATGCAACCAAGTATCCAAACCACCATTAGAACATGGAATTTATAATTAAAAAATAGGAAAACCATAACTAAGAATTTATAACAAAATCCCCCAATACAAATTTGAAAACCAAAACCATGCAACAATTATGCCATGAAAACAATTTATAAAATCATGCCTTTAATTGGAACTAAAAATGAGGGAACTAAACATACCTTATATTATGAAGATAATGGAGAGAAATCACAAACACAAACCCTAAATTTACCACCCTAGTGAAACCCTAGCCTTCCTTTACCCAAGAGCTTTAGAGAGAATTAAAGAGTGTTTAAGATTAGAATAATCGGGTAAATAACATCCCAATAGTGATATAAGTCATGGGGCCTTAATGGGTTAAAGTGGGGAAATGTCTAGATTACCCCAACTTATACTGCATAAAATCCCTGTTAGAGGGTACGACTACCCATGCCAGTCGTATCTGCCACTATGAGTAGTACCCACCACTCGTACCCTAGGCCTGCCCCTTGAACCCAACACTATCCAGCATATGGCTTAGCTAAACTAAGTCGTACCCAACCATGTAATTAGTACCCCTAAACTGTATCATGGTAGAATAGAACCAAAGAAAGTTTAAACACTGTCCACCAAATGGGTCCACGGTATGAATCATACCTTGGATTATGGCTCAGGGTGAGCCACTCGTACTCAGATCAAAGTAAAGTTACTAAGTCTCAAATTGAGTAAAGGAAAAATCTAAACCAAATGACCTGTATCCAACCTTATGAATCATACCCGCTAAGTCGTACCCATTCTAGAAACTAATTCAACCCACTAAATAATATTAGTTAGCATACAACAGGTCCATACCACCCATACCCTAATATATGAATAGTACCCCTTAGTAACATCTTGTCCAAAAACTAAAAATCCATCAAATTTTCTACGATTGAGAAACCCAGGGTGTTTCAGTATCATACCTTATCTATACTACCACCGATTTTGTAGGAGATTATATTTTATTAGCAACTTTTTCTCTAGTTTATATTTCTAGATTCTAGTTATCTTGTTGAATAATGTCATCCAAATTATACCTCCAAGAATGTACAATGATTGCTGTTAAATATAATATCCAAAATATATTAGGGCAAACCCATAGGGAATAGGTTGAATCTCTATAATGAACTTGCTGATGTAGTCGAAATATACAAAATGTAAAGAGGGTTTTTGTAGTAATAGTAGCAGTATTAACAAATCTTGAACACTTTAGGTTAAAATCAATAAGAGATGATTACTAGGATCGTGTTACCCCTGACTTCCTAACTTCATAGACTTATCTTGTAAGTCAAACTCTCTTAGTTCCTAGAATGCAGAATCTAGCAAGTTATGTATCACCAACCATCTTTTAAACACCATTGATGAATTTCACTTATCTCCCTATGAGTCTTAGAGTGTCACCTTACTAACCCTTGCCTTGGATCATAAATTAACTATCTCTTTTTGGGTCTCAAGTTAATTAGATGAAGGTTGATAACTTTAAATTACTATTGTTACTTTCTTATCCTAATCTCATTCTCTCTTGTGGAGATGGTATCAAATATAGACAGGTTCTTACCTTCTGCACTCGTTAAGAAAGTAATCAATCCTAAGAAAATCACAATATATATAAGAACATCAATCAAGAACAATTTTGCACTTTCTTTACTTTGTTAGACCATAAAGGTTCCCACAACCCTAGTTAAGAGGTTTAGCTGCTCATGTTTGCAAGAACATCCATCAAATTCATGAAATAAAGCATATGAACAATCTTAGAATAAATTAAGAATGAAAATTAGAATCTCAAACTGAAAAAGTAAAGAACAAGGTGAAATACCTCAGATTTTAGCCCTAGAAAATTTCTTGAGCTTGAGCTAACTGCCTTGATTATGACTCACCCCATGAGTCGTATGGTGTCTTGATGGGTTAGGTTACCTTAGTTGTAAGGTGTCCAGTTAATGGTGTTTAAGGTTTTTATCCTAGGTACACTTGGGGACACGAGTCATAAGGACTCTTGATGAGTCATAACCAAATCTTGTAAGTTGGTGTCATGATTCTGCTCTAAGTATGAGTGGCTCACTGTGAGTCATAAAGATTTGTTACAACTCATGGGATGAAATCATAAGATGTCTAGTGTTTAACCTATTTGAGTTCTGTGTTTCCTACTGTAATGTCCCTTCCAATTATTTCTCGTGTTTCCACTTATTTTCACTGATAGAGCTTTCTATTAGCTACACCAAGTCATAAAATAGAACTGATATTTTGGTTAACTGGCAATTTGCTTGGTTTCTAGAACCATTTTCCCATTCAAAAGTCTTCTTTGGTTCCAAATAGACACTAAGCAAAAAATTCACCAAAATTATATCGGATGTAAAATTCGACTTCTTCAATTCATCTGGAACATTGAAATCTATATGGTTGCATATTTCATTGGATTATATTAGACTCCATATGCTTCCCGAGGCATTGGACAAAGCTATTCTAAGCTTCAATCGTTGTCTGCCATGGATAGAGATACCTCGATCATGGTAGGTTGAGTGCAATAATGATGGCTATAATCACGGCCTAGCGCGTATGTACAATTGCGCTATCTGAGAGCTGAGCAAGGTCTATTTAAGGCTCTTTTAGATTGGCCCTTTCTTCTATTTCTTTAAGTCTTTGTGATACCCTATGAGATTTTATTCTTGGTTCATCTTTAGTTGCATGTTTTAGGAGTCCAAGACTTGTAAATTTCACCAAGTGTTAGGGACTTATTCATTTTAATGACCCCAAGAATTTTTGGATTTTATCTTTGGCCTTCCCGACCCAAAGACATTGGTTTATGAGAGAAATCATGCTTAGGGATGCTAAAGGTATGTCTCAGAGGAGTTTTGGATATTTTAGATGGGATTCGGGGCATGTTTGGATCATGGGCACAACAAGGATCTGTGATAGGCCTGTGGTGTAATGGTTATTCTTGCTTTGATGGTGTCCGTGATTCGATAGATGGCTTCCCCACGATAGGTCAGCGGTGCGCTAGGGTGGTATATCCAACTTTTTGATTAATTTAATCAAGGGGAAATTGGGTCATTTCTCTCAACCTTAAAAAATGTCCATGTCATGATTCAGAGAATCCTTAGGGGCATTATTTGCCCCTTTCTCTAAAAATCACTCTAAGAAAACCCTCCTCCTTTTTCAAGAAGAAATCCAAACTCTTTTCTCAAGAAATCAAGGATTCAAGCTTCCAAGTTCAAGAAACCCTCACAACATCTTTAAGAAACTATCTATTGAGGTACGTGGGTATTCATCAATGGGTCCCTTTCACCAATTACGCTTAACAACCCTATTCTAACCTAAAAGTATGAATCTTCTCCTTATTTATGAAATTAATCAATGAATCACTTGTTAAATCAATTACATGCTATGTTTCCAAGTGTTTCCAAGTGAGTTAAGCTATTTTATGTTTTGAGATGCAAGTTTCCATGTTATATTCCATTAATTTCATGATTGAATCCCCAAATTATTAATCTTGCCAAGTAATTGTTTTCTCATGTTATTACATTCCCATGTTCAAGTTTGTGCTTCTCACTTATTTGGTTTAGATGTTATGTTTTGGGTCTTTGAACCATGATCACATGCTACAATTTAAGATTTAATATCATATTTTATGATCATTCAGTGCTGGCGGGTTATGAACACCCTATACCTAAGTGTCTTACATGATTTCAAAAATTTAAAGTATTGAGTCAGTTAAGCCATGAATCTTATCATTATACCCATATAATTATGATCATGATAAGAACTATCAAAAATAATGTCCATTTGACTTTAGTTTAGTTTAGTACGAGTGCAAGTTTAGTTGGGAGTAGGATTTAGCACCGAGCGAATGCAGGGATGGCATATCCCCCATCAGTTTAGGCAGAGTCGTTAGTAGAAGTCCCTAAATTCTAGAACTACATATCTATCATAGGATATGAGAGGTCACCCATTAGCTTAGGCTTGACTTCCTCTCAGGGGTCACCCATCAGTTTGGGATTGGCACCCCAGTCCTTAAGGAAAATAGATTAGTCAACCTATATAGCCATGTATTAGTACCCATGGCACGGTACTGACGCCCTTCTAACTGGGGTTATAGGTTGGACCCTTATTAGCTCAGATTGGGGCATGTCAGTTATATGATACCTCCCATTAATTTAGTCAGTATTTCAATGTATCTTAGCTCAGGTTTGTGTGACCAAGTGTATAGATTGTTAGTTATTCAGTTATACAGATTTTAATCTTTTAGATCACAGATTATCTTAGTAACATGTTTATGCTTGGTCTTGCATTCTCAGATATTACATGTTCATGCATTTATGCTCAGTTATCTCAGGCATTTGAGTTAGTCCTTATCTCACATATCAGTATATTCAAAGTACTGACCACAAACTTTTCCTTTTCTCTATGTTGTCTTATAATATAGGTTTGGACGCTCAGTTTCTCGACCGTTCTTAGATAGCTCAATGATACTCAACAACAGTCTTTGTGAATCCTCTTCTATCGAGGACATAATTTGCTTTTATAGTTATTTAAGTATTCCTTTATTTTTAGTCAATCAGAGTTAATTGGGGGTTTATCCCATCTACTCCTCATGATGTTTAAAGGCTTTTAGTTAGACAGTCAGTCAGACAGTTAGACAATTATTCTATTTTCAATATTATTAGTTATCACATATAGACAATTTAGTTTCCTGTACTTATCAGATATTTTAGACTGATCATTCATTTATACATTTTGGTATTTCAGTTGATTGTATATTATTAGGTTATCTTCCATACATGTTGTATTATTATTATTTTCTCGGTGCTCACAACAAGTACCAACTCATGGGTTTGCTTGTGGTCACTTGTAGCCGTAAGCACCATTTTCATGACTAGGGGGTAGCCTCGAGTTGTAATAGTCTCCAAAACCTAATAGAGTGTAAAATCCTTAAAGTAAGTTTTGTAGGTTTATTAGGAGCATGAATAACTTGTGTATTTGCGATTGGCATCAAAATCTAAGGTATGATTCCTTTAGATTTGGTGTTGAATTCTTGATTATTAGACACAAAACCCCAAATGACTTAAGGCTTGATTCTTATCCCCAAATATGGTTGTTTGCACAAGTTTCTTAAGGGTTATAACTCCATAATGGTATTGAACAATGGGTTGGTCTCAAAAACTCATTTTTCGTATATAGGACCCATTTAGGGGGGGGGGGTTGGTGTTTTTTTGACCGAAAGCACAATGGCACAATATGGGAGTTGTTATTATTGTAATAATGCATAGATTATGTTGTTGATAGCTTGGTTTGTGGAAGAAGCTTGGAGAAAAGAGAAAGCAAAGATTATTCATTTGTGAGCTATTTAGATTCAAGGTAGGTTAGGCTTACTTGTAGTTAGATTGAGCTTTATTGTAGTATAATTATGATATCTTAATAAGATTGGGCGGGGTCTTAGATGTGAAAATGAAAAATAGTAATTCTTGGGATTAGTTGAGATATTTAGGATATGAACTTGTTAAGGGTGATATTTGACTCTTAGTCTAGAACCTTGTCTAGTTGGACTTGTTTTCTCATGAATAGCATGAGAATGCTCTAGTTTTTCTAGTTATATAGGAGTGACTTTATTCACTCACCTTATTAGTATGTTGGCCTAGTTTTTAAAGTTGTAAATTGACTTTAGGTGCTTGGATGACTTAAGAGTAATACTTGAGGGAGAATTGTCCTATAGAACTAGTGTTGATTGATACACCTTTGAGATATGATTTAGATAACTTAGTCTAATTTTGGGTAGAATTTAAACTTGAAGAAGATAATGTGGGATATTAGAAGTGGAACTTAACTTGCCTTAAGCTTAAATTATGCAACCTCAGTAGTGACCTAGCTACTTGATAAATGCCTAGAATATGCTTTGGTTAAAAGGTGGCTAAACCCGGTAAGTGGGTTATTCATGATGTTGACTTTGGAAATAGTATACATACATGATTGAATATCCTATTATTCTTACTTGCATATCATTGGAATGTTTTGTAAATTGAATCTATGGTTATACTATTGCTTAGCTTTGGCTTGTTTATTATATGAATCTTGAATTTTGCCATTACTCATATTATGCTCAAGTCTAGAAACTAAAATTATATATGTGTCAAAGAACCCCTTTTTACTAGTATTGTGAATCATTCCCAATAAGAGAGATTCTAGAAAGTTTGACCATGGCTTGTGATTGACCATGTTAATAATTATGTCAAGCACTATAATGTATTGAGTATTCATACTATATAAATATGTATGTCCATGCACTTACTATTATAAAGTATTGTTGATGAATGGTAAGGTACCATGTCATGTCTTCCCTTACTTTTCTTACACTCTATTGTTGTGGGGCCCGTATTTGTTATTGATTTAGCTATATACATATACATATATGTTATTGCTTGGATGCATATTAATTCTATGGTGAATATTAATGATATTATGATGCCCGGTACATCTGGAGGATATACTAATGTTATGTTGATGCCCAACATGGATGAAGAATATACTGATGCTATTATGATGCCTTGTACATCCAGAGGATATATTGATATTATGTTGATGCCCAACAAGAGCGGAGGATATATTGATGATATTATGATGCCTGGTACATTCGAAGGATATATTAACATTATGTTGATACCCGATAAGGCCAGAAGATATATTGAGGCTCGATGAATATGGAAGAGGTATTGATGTTATGGTGATGTTATGTATGGTAAGCATATATATGATTATATATGTATATATGTGGTTATGACCTCGTATGGATAGAAATGGAATATGCCTAATATTGAGTTAAGACTAATTGGTAAGTGTAACCATATGTAGAACTAAGGAATCACCCAGTGGATATATTTGACTTGAATAAATGGATAGATTATTGAATTTCTCCTAGTGAAATGGGTTACGTGATAACTAGTTGTTTATATAAAGTGGTTATATTACTTGATGGCTAGAAGCCTAGAATTCTAGTTGGTGGGCCTTGTTTATTTAAATTATGGTAACCAATAATTATGGTTGTAAAAGGCTAATGATAATGATAGACTTAGCATTGTTGATAACTAGTGATATTGATGCCTAGTATGTAATGTCGTTGAATGCCTAAAATAAGATTTAGAGATTTATGGTGCTAACTAGTAAGAGGTATTGATTAATAGATAGATAAGTGTGTTGCTAAAGTATAATCCCTTTCCTATGTGATGACTAGTGCACCTATGATAACTAGAAATGGACATTAGTTAAATGGTGCTTTTGGTCTAGGGTCCATCTTGACTAAATATGGATGATGGCTATTTAGAGAATAATAATTAATTGTTATCGCTTGATGAAGGATTATAAGGAATCGTATAAGCTAATGATTGTAGGCCTTATGATAGCTAGCAAATTAGTAGCCTAATAATCAACATTGGTAAATTAATAATGAGTAGATAGGGTGTATTGATACTATAGATACCTAGACATCTCTGTGACTATTATTATGATTAATTTGGTATATGTTATTTTAATTATGGTAATTGATGATGGTTATGGATCTTGGCAAATAACTATTGAGGGGAAATATGGAACTGTGGATAAATGTGAGTTAGTTTTTTTTTATATATAACTTGATACATTGATGATTTGATCTATTGATGCACTATTCGGTGGTATGGGATGCCGTGATAAGTTTTTTACTTTATGTTTCTTTTGGGTGTACATCCTGATGGTATGGGATGTCGTGGTAAGTTCTTTTACTATATTCTCTAATGGTAGTATGCGTGTTGAACTTGGTATTTATGCGATTGTAATTGTGTATATGTTGCTTTATGCTTTCAGATCGATTATTCATGACAGTTCTGGTATGTATCAATATGAGATGTCTTATTATTGTTCTAGTTGATTAGTTCTTTTGTACAGTGATTAAGAAGAAGATTTAGGTTTGATTTTGTACCTAGACTTAGATATATTGTCTTGCTTTATATCACCTTTATAGCATGATTTAGCTCAGTTGGCCGATGATGCCTACTGAGTACCCAATGTTTTGGCACTCATATAACACTTTTGTACCTTTTTGGAGCATACCTGAGTACTAGTTTCCACCGCTGAGTTGAGATTATGCAGTATTGATCTTCCGGAGATAGGGTGATCTTTTTGAGTTTTGAGTCATCCATTTCCTTTCTATTTTTATTCAGTCTTTTGTATCCGAGACACATGTATCTGATTATTTAGACCTTGAGTTGTATTTCCTATTGTCTAACTTAGATTCTCTTTTACTGATATTACTAGTTCGTGGGATTGGTATCCTAAGTTGCTTATCTATTATGGAACATCATTGTTATGATTTTGTTTATGTAATGTGTCCCTCATCGGTCATTTCTACTGAAGTAACACTTCACTTTAGCTCTGGTTTACGGTGTGTCCTAGTAGGTGCCTAAAATGGTCCAAATTTTGGGCCTTGCAAATTTATTGAGTTTTATGCCTTCTGTTGATCATACGACTCACCATACTAGTCGTATGGTGTGGGTACGGGTATAGGGACCTTATCATATATTAGTCAGTGTGTTGTTGGCCAAGTTTTATCCTCGATATAAGAAGACTCCATACGAGTCATATATTGATGTGACGAGAAGTATAGGGTCCAATCTTATGTTATCCAGTGTCTAGCCTTTGATGTTCTTCCTAGGGTATGACTTTACGGTAGTATTCATATGGTGATTATACGAGTTAGGCAAAGAAGTCATATGTTTGAATGAATATGGAGTCCAACTTTCTAATTTGGTGACAATTTGAGGGTACCACTCATATGATGTTCTTACAAGTTGAGGGGTCCAATCGTACCCATATGTGTTCTTTTTATAGATTTTAAGCTGAGGGTATTCTTGATATTTCCCACCCAAAACCCTTAAGACCCTAGGTCTTATAACCCTATTTGGTCATTTATTCTACACTTTAGAAGATCAAAATATTCTCTAAACTCTCTCTAAAACTTCTCTAGAAAGATTGGGCTAGGGTTTCTTCAAGGTGGTCATCTAAGAGTTTAAAGATCAAAGTCTCTCTATGAATCTTCTTAACTTATGCATGTGACTCTTCCTTAATTTTTAGTTCACTAAAATTATGTGTTTTAAACATTGTTCATGAATCCTTGATGGCGGTTTTGAAAACCAAGGTTGAGGGTTTGAATGCATAATGTTGAGTATTATTTTCTCATATTTTAAATTATGATTATATATGTTTTGATAATAGTTTTGCACATGTGGGTGTTTGAGAATTGTGCTTTAATGAATAGGATATATTTAACCCTAGATTTGATGGTTTTTGGCTTGAATAATGGATTGTAATGGTATGCCCTCATCCTGTTTGTGAAAATGTCAATAAGAAGAATCTTGTCACATGTGAATTATGTTTTGAACTAAGGCATTGGCCTATGAATGTTAATAGTTAGTAATGGTTTCATGAAGGCCTTGTTGGCCATAAATTGATTTGAACAATAACCTTGGTGGTTTAATAGGATAAACGGGTTTGAGTCCCTAAATGTTGAATAAAATTAATGTCTTTGTTTATACAATGGATTTGAGTCCTAAAATGACTGTTAACTTGAATATGGTTTGAGTCCAAAAATGATTGTCTACTTAGATTTCTTATTACTGAAGGGTTCGAGTCCCAAGTTGGTTGAATGAATAATATGGCATGATGATGTTAACTTGTAAGTGATGTTGGTATGATGATATCAATAAGGTGCCATGGTGTATAATTGGTTTAATAAAATAGGAATGTGTGCTAAATGTTTTAGTTACTACGGAAGGTTTCATTTCATGGTATTTATTACTCGTGTCTTAAACTTTGTTCAAACTTAGATTTTGTCTACCGTTAGGGGCATGTCTCGACATTTTATTGATTTTGGTCTTTTAGAGGCTTTGTTGGATTACGACAGACTTGGGTGGTTTAGTGGATTATTTTATTGCTAGATAATTGTCCGGTTACCAGTGGTTGATGAAAATATTTCATGAATTAATATTATTCTCATCTTTACACTATCTTGTTATATTTTCAAAATTCATCTGTCATATGTGGTTGTTATGCAAACTAGTTTAGGTGAAGGGGTGATCTCCAGTACGCGTTGGACTTGAGATACCCTTCACAGTCAGGCATTGGTTTGGGTCGTGGCAAAGTTGGTATTAGAGCCTAGGTTCATGGTCAATTGGGTTTATACAAAGCCATGTCAAGTAGAGTCTCTTTTATGTGTTTCTTGCACACCACACTTATAAGGGAGAGGCTACGAGGCATGTAGAAATATTTCTCTTTCTTGTTGTTCTATTTCAAGCTATAGAGTCTAAGGTCTCGAATCTCTTTAATTCCCGTTTGTTCTCCCCCATAGAGATCTAAAAGTCATATAAATTCTTCTGTCCCACCTGAGGATAATGCGGATAAAGCTCATCCTACCCATGGGGCACAAACCTAATATAGGGTCGCTGATACTGATTTCTCTCATGTAGTCCCACTAGTCCCTACTAATCTTTCTCCAGGTGGTAATACCCTTACTCAGTCACCTTAAGGAGACATTTCTAATGTGGAATTTTTCTGTTCTATTTAGTTGTTGACCTAGATAATGGCCTCTCAATCATATCAGTCCATTCTTGTAGGTGAGAGGATGAGTCAGACGAGGATAGAGGATAGATAGAGAAAAAATTTCAAATATTTAGAAAAGGATAGGGGTCATCTCAATAATGGTAGTCATGGGAGACAGTGGACAAAAAAAGGGAGTTGGGGAAAATCTGGCTCTTACCTATTGGCTAGAGCCCCTTACCATAGGCTATCCGGTGAATGTCAATTTCAAATTAGTAGTGGTCCTAGGGCATGGGGTGCCTAACACCAGTCTAATAGAGCTCGGGTAGCTCCATCCTATCTTATTTGCCGATTTTGTGGTTAGTTGTATCATGGGTTTTGTCTTGAGGGGAAGAACCAATGTTTTATTTATGGTCAAATTGGACATATGAAGCGGAATTGTCTCTTTAGAGTTTCTTATGGATCAAACAAGGTTACTGTTGCCTCTTCATTAGCTCCTGTACCAAAGAGTGCCACTTCTGGTGCTAGCACCAGTCGAAATCGCCTTTATGCTCTCACTACTCACGAAGAGTCAGATGCATCTCCTGATTTTATCCCTGGTATGTCAAAAATCTTTTCTCGTGAGATGTATTATTTACTTTATCCGGGGTCTACCCTTTATTATGTGACTTTATTTATGGTTGTGCATTTTAGGCCTTATACCCAAGTGTATTTTGGACCCCTTTTTCTACTCTTACTCTGATGATGACTCGAAGAGTCTATTAGGGTTTTGTGGTATATTTTGGTGGTAGGGAAATTTTGGGGGATTTAATTTAACTGGATATGGTTAATCCTAATATCATATTGGGGATAGATGGGTTATACTTGTTCTATTCTTCTTTAGATTGTCACACCTATATGATCATTTTCGAATCTCCTAATGAGCTAATTGTTAAATAGGGGTAAGTTCTATAGTGCCTAAGGGAAGGTTTATATCATATCTTAGAGCCTGAAAGTAAATTTCTGAAGGTTGTCTGTATCATTTGGTCCGAGTTAAAGATTCTAACTCTGAGGGCCCTTCCTTAGAATACATTTCGGTAGTTAACGAGTTTCTCGAGGTTTTCCCTAATGATCTTCCTGGTGTTCCTCCCTATTGGGAGATTGATTTTGGTATTGACCGTATTCTAGACACTCGTCCTATTTTTGTCTCTCTCTATACAATAGGTTCTTTATAAGGGTGTTATAAACCCTAGTGTTTCTCCATAGGGTGCAATTATGTTTTCGTGAGTAAGTAATATGTATTTTTCAGATATGTATAGGCTATCGACAATAGGATAACAAATTTAGAGTGATATCTTTGTTGGGTAGACTATTGTGTTTTGTAGATGTTTTATGGGTGATACATGATCATTATTAGATGCTAAGTTTAAGATTTTGATGCTAATTGAGGTGATAAGAATGTTAACTCAAGAATAGTAATGCAAATTTCGTGGGGTGAATTTGTAGGGTGATGTTATATATGAGAGAGCTTGGGTTGCTGCCTTATGAAAGAGTGGAAGACGTAGTTGTGATATAGGTACGAGGCCTACGTGCTGAAGTAGAAATGGTGGCTAAACTATTAGATGGATAAGAATCTTGGGTTACAAGAATAAAGGATATTAAGTTCTGAGCTAGGGGTGCCGTGTATGCTTAGCTTATGTCCTTAAGATTTATTAGCATGAAGATGTCTAGGAAGTTGTTATATGGTGTTATGTAGAAATGAACTGGGGGAGAAGTATATATCCTATGTGAACTATTGGTATAAGTTTAAAATTAGTCGAGATATGGGGATATTATATTAGAAGAGTAATATAGGTATTGTAAGGAGATGAAAATGGTGTGTTGAGTGTTCAGAGGAATAGATGTCCATACCCCAAATTAGTGGTTGAAAGGCAATGATTTTAGAGGTTATTGGATCTATGGTAGGGTATGAGATTCAAGAGGAGGAGGGGGGGGGGGTTAATTAAAAATTTCTGTGAGTCAACTATTATCTCCTTATAGCTGACTTGCCTATAGATTAGTACACTTCACAAAATAGATTTAATTTGAAATAAACTAGTAAATAATTAAAATTAATTTAAAGACATGAAGATTTATCCTGGTTTGGAACACCAATGTGGTGCCTACTTCCAGTCCCCTTGGGTTTCAACGTTTTCTTAGATCTTTCAAAATCGGGCTCGAGTACAATGATGTGAAACAAGTTCTGAAGACTTATTTTGTTCTTCAAATCATGTGACACAACTTTATTTTGTATTACAAATTTGACTCGATCCTATTCATTATAGAACTATTGTGAACTAAGAGTTACAAAGCTTTGTGAGCAGACACTTTGAGATTTTTCTTGAAGTTGCATAGTGTTTTCTTTCTTTCATTTTGGCCTTTATAGTCTTCTGTTGTGTATGCTTTTTTTCTTCATAAGGAAACCCAAGAGGTTTTTTCTCAATGAATTATTTGAGTTGATTCCTCGATTGTGGGAGTTTTCACCTTATTGTATGTCCATACCAGATATGTCCATACTTGGTACGATTTTCCTTTCTCACATCTATACATGACTATGTGAGATATGTCCATATAAGGGGTGAGATCTTCCTTCTCCTTTGGTCTTACCGTGAGGTACGTATAATTTCCTTGTCTATTGGGATCTTTAATTGATATGATTTTTGTTTCCTTTTCAAACGATATCCTACTTTGTTGTGGCTCCATATTTAGCACGATCTTTTTTGAGGGATTATTCCTTGCCTTGTGTGAGGTATCCTACCATTATTTGAGATATTCAATGTTCTTTGTATGAGATCTCCTTCCATCACTTAGGTTCTTTAATATCCTACAAGGTTCACTTATTAGTTTGTCATTATTAAAATATACAACATAAATATAGGAGGCTAAAAATCTCCCCCTTTTTGATAATGAAAAACAATCAGTTAAACATCAGTTGACTTCCCTGTTATAGTAGTCGACTACGTCCTTCCTAGATTGCTTTGTATCATTGGAATCTTATCCATTGATGGTTAACTTGCTCCCTCTGTCTTTAAGCATTGATAGTCTACTTGCTCTCCATGATTTTAAGCACTGCTGATGTTCTTGTCTTTCTCCCTCTTTTGGCATAATAATAAAAATAGGAAACCATACATCCAAAAAAAATATGCATATAGCAGAGAAATAAGCAGATAATTACCAAGAAATTAGGAAAAAACAAGGGAGTATGGCAGATAGTGTGTTTAAAAACATCTTAAAACCCAACAAAAAATAAGGGACAAGACCCCTTTTGAATAAACAGTCATCATTAACCGCTTGGCCAAAAAATATGTTAGGGTATTGTGCATGTTATGGCAGAATTTTTCATAGGATTTCTCAACATATTTGAAGAAGGAGGAGTAGGAGTTTTGAACGAAACAATAAAATCATCATTAGAGGAGGAGACTTGGGTTTTAATTTAGTCCATGTGAGAGAACACTCGAGTAAACAACTTGATGCCTTCTTGTTCGAACCCGTCTTGTGCCAACCGGACCATGCCTATATCTGTGCTGGTGCTTTTTTCAAGGTACAGAAGTTTGGAAGTCAACTCTTGGAGAAGCATGAAACTTTCCTCAATGGCTTTAAAGCGATCTTTGATTTCCTCTAGTTCTTTTATCACAACCATAGAGGGGTTAGAAACAGACTTACTTACCTTTGGGAGTTAAGATTTTGCATGGGCAGAATCCTTCTTGCACCATTCATCTTCAACCAAAATATAGCCCATACTGGCAAAAGTTTTTGAGTCATAAGTAGTAACAACTTCCACTGAGGGGTAAACGAAGAGATCAATTGAGTAATATAGAAGAATTTGAGTAATGAGATGGCTATACGGAAAACTGGCGGAGGCATGAACGTCTACTACACTCTCAAGCATGTACTCATGAATCTAGGTAGCCCAATTGATTTAGAGTTTCTTAACCAGACATTACAACATAAAGACATCATGACAAGTAATATTACCGAGGGATCCTTTCTTAGGAATTAGTGTGGTGGCAATTATGTGGGATATTATGCGAAACTTGAAACACAGGGATAGGGGACCAAAATTGGTTGAAATAGAGTCAGGGTTAGACAGGACCCTTTTGGCTTCTTAAAAGTTGACCTCAAATTCTCGGGCTAGTTATCATTCATAAAAGAGATTTCACCAGAGAACTTGATATCAAAAGCATTTTTGAACAGAAAGTCATTCAGAATGATTTTGGTTCAAAGCATAATAGTCTCAAGTTCACAACTATCACGGGAAAGGCAGATATTTGCATAAAAAATGCAGACTGGATCCTCAAAAACCAGGAGTTCAAAGAGAAAAAAACCAAGGACAAGTCTTGAAACTTAAAGAAGTAACTGACATTATAGAAGGCATCTTTCAATTGACAGAGATTGATAATGCTACTGGGTACAACAGAGTTGCTTTTAATGGTTGATAATTTGTCTATGTGATATCATGTCCAAAACTTGTGCATGTCTTCTGGACGGTGGGAGTTTAGATAGTTTGTACGAGGTTTATTGGCAGAAGGGGCTAGGCTAGGAGTAAGACAACATATCTTAATGAGAGTTTCCTGAGAGTCCAATGAGGATTCATTAGAGGACTCAGAGTGGATAATAGGATAGCCGGAGAGGGTTTTGGGAAGATATTTGGATATGTTTTCCATAGAATGAGTTCTAAACATGAGAGATGAGACAAGATGAATTTTAAAGGGACATAGAGAGAGAAGAGGGGATAATTAAGTGGACTGATAAAAAGAGGGGGGATGTAAGCTACTGTAGATTAATAGAAGAGAAGACAAAAAGGTCACTGATGGAAGTGAAAGGGTAGCAGAATGGGGGGTTTTAGAAAGGTAAAGGGGTGCAGAAAGGACATAGGTGGCATGAAAATCAGTGAGTAATAATGATGACTTTCCTTTTGAAAACTAATTTTTTGGTTGAAAACTGACAAGAAAATCGGAACAGGAAAAAATATTTTTTGACCAAAAGTAAAACTCATAATTCATTAATACTGAGAATACCAAGTCTTTTTCTAAGAAAACAAAATCTTTCTTCTAACAAGAGTTTTGTAAAAATATCTGTCAGTTTATTTTCGGAGTCAACAAATATTAATGAAAAATACTCATTTTCTACATGATCCCAAATAAAATGATTCTTAATATATATGCGTTTGGCCCTAGAATGATGCAAAATATATTTAGATAAACTAATAGCACTGGTGTTATCACACATTATGGGAATAAATTCAAAAGACAAATTAAAATCAAGTAGTTGATGCATAATCCATAAAATTTGAGTAACATAACTTCCAACGGCTATGTATTCAGCTTCAGTTGTTAAAAGAGAAACTGAAGTTTGCTTCTTGTTGTGCCACGAAATTAAGGAATCACTAAGAATTTGACATGTTCCACTAGTAATTTTTTTATCACTTTTAACAGCTACAAAGTCCGCGTCTGAATATCCAATTAAATCAAAATAGGAAGAGAAAGGATACCACAGTCCAATGTCTTGAGTTCCTACGAGGTATCAGATAATCATTTAAATGGTAGTCAAATGAGACTCTTTGAGAGTCGACTAGAACTTGGCACACCTAAATACACTAAAAATGATGTCTGGTCGATTGCGGTCAAATAAAGTAGTAATCTAATCATTCCCATGTACATCTTTTCATCAATATCCTTTCCAGACGAGTCTGTATCAAGACTTGTGGATGAACTCATCGGAGTTCCATAGGCCTTCACTTTTTCCATACTAAATTTTTTGATGAGTTCCTTTGTGTACTTAGCTTGACTAATGAAGGTACCTTTGGGATTTTGATTGATTTGTAATCCCAAAAAAAATGTGAAATCTCCCATAAGGCTCATTTCAAATTCTTCTTTCATCAGATTTGTAAAATTCTCACATAGAGATGTTAGGACTCCCAAAAATGATATCATCAACATAAATTTGCAGAATAAAAAGATTTTAATCAAGATTTTGTATGAATAGAGTTGTATCAATTTTACCTCTCTGAAAATTATTATTTAGTAAGAAAGTAATCAATCTCTCATACCAAGCCTTTGGAGCTTGTTTGAGATCGTAGAGTCCTTTTGATAATTTGAAAATGTGATTTGGTAAAGATGGATTTTCAAACACGGGGGGTTGTTTTACAAAACTTCTTCATGAATAAAACCTTTTAAGAAGGTCTTTTTGACGTCCATTTGATATAACTTAAAATATTTGAAAATAATAAAAGCTAGTAAATTTGAATTGATTCTAACCTTGCCACATGGGCAAAGGTTTCATCATAATAAGTACCTTCTTGTTGGGAGTAGCCTTGATCTACAAGTTTGGCTTTATTTCTGATAACCTTACATTCTTTATTGAATTTGTTTCTGTAAATCCATCTAGTTCCAATTACTAAGCAGTTCTTGGGTCTTCCAACCAGAGTCCAAACTTGATTTCATTCGAACTGGTCCAACTTTTATTTCATGACTATGACCCATAATTCATCTTTGAGGGCCTTATCAGTATTCTTTGTTTAAATTTGAGATACAAGGGCAGAAAATTCTTTCTTTCTCAATAATACTCTTATTTGCATCCTATATTCTTGATTTTTGATGATAAATTCATTTCGATAACTAGCATTGTGTTTCCATTCTCTTGGAATGATTGGTTTGACTATTTCTTCCATGGGAGTTATCTCCAGAGGGGGTATAGTCGACTCATCTTGTGATAGCTCAGAGGTTGTGCTAGTATTAGCTCCAGATTATAGATCATTCACCTGGTCTTTATAATAACTCAAACTCATATGAGGGTGATTAGATTCATCAAATACAATATGCATAGATTCTTCAACACACAAGGTTCTTGTATTGTAAGCCCTGTAAGCATGACCAGTGGGAGAATACCTAAGGAAAATACCTTTGTCACTTCGTGGATTGAATTTTTTCAAGTTATTCTTACCATTGTTGTGGATAAAGAATTTTCATCCAAAAGGATGGAAGTATCTAATGTTGGGCTTCTTTCCTCTCCAAAGTTCATAAAGAGTCTTCTTTAAAATAGGTCTGATCAGGCATCTATTGATGATGTGACATGTTGTGCTTACTACTTCTTCCTAAAAATAATCTGGGAGATTATATTCTAATAACTTAGTCCTGGAAGTTTCTTGGAGAGACCGATTTTTTTGCTCTACCACACTATTTTGCTGAGGAGACTGAGGTGATGAGAGTATCCGTTCTAAGCACAGTACTCCTCAAATGCCTTAATCTTCAAATTCTCCTTCGTGATCATTGTGAACAGAGGTGATAAAGTGTACAACTTCTCTTTGTAGTTTTCTACAAAATATCTAAAAGTTTGTGAAAGCCTCATATTTATGAGCAAGAAGCATCACCCAAGTAAAATATGAGTAATCATCACCTATAATGGAAACATATCTTTTTCCACCAATACTTGCGATCTTGGTGGGCCCAAATAGATCCATGTGGATTTTTTGGAGAGGTTTGTTAGTAGAGAAAATGCCTTTGACTTTGAATGATGTCTGGGTTTGTTTACCCAATTGGCAGGCATTATAGATGAGATCCTTTTCAAACTTGAGTTTTGACAGACCTTTCACCTATTCCAGTCTAGACAGTTTCTCAATGATATGAATACTAGAATGACCAAGTGTTCTATTCCACAACAAAATATCATTGGTTTGCACAGTGAGGCAGGTTAAAGTAGTAAAGTTAGGACTATTTAAAACATAAATATTGTAAAAGCATTCTCCAATGAGAGAGATGTCTCTTTTGTCATGTTTGATGGAGCAACTTTCAGCTTTGAAGGAGACTCCAAATCCGGCAACACTCAACTGACTGATGCTGAACAAGTTATGTTTGAGTCCATCTAATAGATACATATCATTAAATTCAAATGAGGAGTTGATCTTTACTGATCCAACTTTGATGACGTTGCCTCTAGTATTGTCACCAAATCTGACAAATCCCCCATCTATTTTCTTTAGAGCAAAAAAATTTCTTTCTTTTCGGTCATGTGTCTGGAACATCTACTATCAATGACTCACCTTCCCTTTTAATAGCTCTTGCGGGAATGTTCATGTAAAATAAGAAAATTAATTTTGTTTAGGTACTAAAGTGGTCTTGGTTCCTTGTAGGTTAGATTTGCTCCCTTTAGGTTTACAAACCCACACACATTTAGGCATATGCCTGTAATTGTAGGATTTGTTTTCTTTCTATCCATAAATAAAATAGACAGATCCTTGATAATGCTAAAACTATACCTCACTTCCCAGAATATAAGCGATCGTTGTCAATATATAACCCAACTAGATTGGGATCGAATCCCACAGGGAATATGGTGTGAATTTGAGTTATCTGTAGGTGTTAATCAATTGATAGTTATCAGTTTCCTATGAATGGTTTTTTTTGGAAAGGTAACAAATAATTACTTCTCAATTCAGTGTTTGAAATCAATATGATAAGGAAAACTAGAGTTATGTTCACTATGGGTGTTAGGATTTGACAGACTCCAGTAACGGTTCAAGATTTTTGTGGTAGGTAGGAACAACAAACTATTCTTATTGAAGTTATGTCTAAATTTTTCTCAATATATTTAGACATTTAACCACCTAATTCTCTAGAACTTAGGGAATTTATATTTCATAACAGGATGTTATCTCAACTTAATTAATCTTGTTACAACATTAATTATTAAATGGAAGTTTGATGCTTCCAAGTCCCTGTTGATAATTCACTTCTTACTAGGGTTGATTTCTTATCTCAAGCAAATCACAAGTAAGTAAGGCCTATTGTTTGCAACCAATAGTCAGAGTATAAAATAATGGAATTAACAAGAAGTTTCTACCACCGTTAGAATCTTGAACACTTAGTTACGTTACAAACCCAAACCCATAGATCCCATCACTTAAGTTAAGGGAATTTAACTAATAATAAAATAATCAAGACAACAAGTTGAATTCATAGTTAACAAGTATTTCTCAGATTTGATTCATAGTAGAAAATCCCAAAACAATTGTAATAATCTCTCCAAATATAATTGTAAAGTTCAAGTCAGAAAACTAGAGAGGAGATTCTCAAAACGTCTGTCCCCCTTATATGATTAGAAAACCCTAACATATGCTTTAAATACTTCAGCCTAATTATGGAAACAAAATCATAGATCACAGTGTTTTCTCAGACAGGCGACAATGTGTGTGATGTCTTATCAGGAGTTTGACGACTTATCCGAAATGTCATAAGCTTCTCTTCACTTTCGATAATCTCTACCTTAGGTTGACGATCAGACATGATAGCTTAACAGACATGTGATAACTTATCAAAATTGTCGTCGCATATTTACTTCAAATACCATTCCCTACCTAATCCTAACGAGGATCCTAAAGGCTAATCACACTTCTAACGGCCTATCACAGATGTCATAATGAATTCCAGCTGAATCCTATTCTCTGTCTAAGACTAACGATGAGCCTGATGGCTTATCACACTTCTGACGGCCAATCACAGATGTCATCACAAATTCTAGCTAAAATTCATTCTCTGTCTAAGGCTGATGACAACTCTGATAGCTTATCACAAGGCTGACAACTTATCAGACAAGTCATCAGCTATACCTCACTCTCTACTTGGTTAGAAATCAACTCTTTTACATTCATTATTGCTGGTTCTCTTGCATTTTGACTTTTACTGCAATATCAAACAAAAAATAATCAAAAACGATAAAAGTTTCTTAATATTGCAATTATTCTTAGTTAAAAGCCTCAAATGTGTTAGCATCTACTCAGATATTAGTCCTCGAGAGGAGAAAAAGATTTTGGCTAATTTAAACGTGACAACTTATCAGACATATGACGACTTATCAGAATTGCCGTCTCTTCTTCACTTCAAATCCCATTCCCTACCTAAGCCTAATGACGAGCCTGATGGCTTATCATATTTCTGACGGCCTATCACAGATGTCGTTATGAATTCCAGCTGAATCCTATTCTCTGTCTAAGCCTAATGAAGAGCCTGATGGATTATCATGCTTCTGGCGGCCTATCACAGATGTCATCATGAATTCCAGCTGAAACCTATTTTCTGTCTAAGGCTGACGACAACTCTGATAGCTTATCACAAGGCTGACAACTTATCCAACAAGTCGTCAGATATACTTCCCTCTCTACTTGCTAAAAAATCAACTCTTTTACTTCTATTATTGCTTGTTCTCTTGCATCTTGACTTTTACTGCAATATCAAACAGAAAACAATCAAAAATGACAAAAGTTTCTTAAGACTTTGCAATTATTCTTAGTTAAAAGCCTCAAATATGTTAGCATCTACTCACACATCAGCACCCTCAACTTAAAACAATTGCTTATCCTCAAGCAACTAAAAAACAACCAAGAGGATACAGAGTACATTCGACAGTCAACCATCCGTATTATCTCAAAACATCTTCACCATCTCCAAGATCAATTAATTGAAAAACAACAATTGTGCATATTATTGAAGAACAACAATGCGACACACAAGAATCAAGATATGACATCAATTCAGCAATAACAACCATTCATGTACCAAGATTACACTATTCAAACAAGTTAGCAAATAGCAACGTAACCAGTGTGCCCTCACTACAAAGAAGTCCGACTCTACTTATATCAGACATCACATATGTAACCATGGGGACAATCAAAAGACACTCACTCTCAGAATGAAGTTCCAATCAATGCATGCCAAATACCATAGGCTAGCCCTTATTTTCATTACCAAGATTTTTATATAGGTCAGCTAGTATCACTATAGGTCTTCTCTTTGGCTTGTAATGTAGGCTAGGGGCTGGAACGATACTCGTTGATATTTAAAGTGACTAAGCCTCCTTGACACTACACTAGATTCTAGGGTCTCACTTATTAAACTTTTTCTATTCTTCTCTTTTCTTAATCATGCATATTCAGGATGGGTGCGGTCTTTTCTACAATCACTTTTTTTTTCATAACTTTTGTTTTCTTGTTCTTTTCCACCGCACCCAGCTTTTTATTCTTTTATTTCATTCTACCTTTCTTCGTACTCATTTTACATCATGCACCCTTATGATAGACACCCTCAACTTAGGCCATTTTCCTATGTCAAGGTGCACAGTGTCCAAGGAAGTCCAGGGCCAAAATAGGTTCATTATGATATAAATGAAATGGCGATAGGTATCATAAAAAAAATAGGCTATTCAGGCTCAAAACAGGGATCAAGGGATATTATGCATACAAGGAAGGTCATTTAGGCTAAAAGTGGCTAATATCAAAATGGCCTATGATTCTTTCCTAACCTCTATCCTTTAATCTAGGTAATACTAACCGGGAAAGTTCTGGATTCAACATACAAAGGGAACTAAGTAAGATCTCACATGCATATGGAACATAAGTATATCACAAGTTACTACTTATCCAGTTCATGCAATTGTTCAACAATGATTATCAAGTCACTAGAACTGATACGATAACAAGATGCCCAGTGGTCACAAGTAGATGTAAATCACATAGTTAAACAATCAGACCATTTGAGAGGTGTTCACAAAATAAAAAAACCACGTTAACTGCCTTAGGTACTTGTATTTCTCCTAGTCAACTACAACATGTTACAACAACAACTGACCCTACACCCTCAACTTAAAATCAAAGAAAAGCTGAACTAAGGGTTAGGGTATACCTAAAGTAGATCAAGCACGGGGAATCATAGGTCCCTGACCCTCCTGCTGTATCCTCAGCTGCCTTATCTCCATCAGAAGCCTTCCTCCATTCTAACATATCTTTCCTAGCAGTTACTGGAGTCCTACTAGATGAGGCACCTACAGCTCTCGCTCGTTGGGCCTCCTCCTATTTCTCATTGTCATCTAGGGAATCTATTATAAACTTTTTCGTCTTTTTTTTAGCCTTATTTCTCTTTATTTTCTCCACTTTTGTTTCTTCATTTCTATCAATCTTTTCTCTCTTACCCTTACCTTTTTTCTCACCCTTCTTCGTCTTTTTCTTCATTGGTTCCCCCGTGAGATCAAGCAATGGGATTTCACCCTTAAACTCATAAATAGCTGGGTTTGCCAACACCATAAGTTGGTGCAGGTGTAATACTCCAACATCCTCCTTTACTTTGTTTAGGCCTGATTTAATTGTGCAAGGTCTGAGCCCAATATTTCTCTTAACCGTGTATTGAAATGGTTTTATAACTCATCAATCCAATTGGGAAAGGCTTGGAAGGGCTCAAGTGCGACCTTAATCCTTTTGTCTACCATAAAGGAAAATTTCTTGGCAAAAAGTTGCATCTGAGCCTCGCACCACTTGGCTTGTTTTGCCACTCTCCTGAAGTTTACTGGGTTGAAGGCAAATTCTGTGGTAAACACAGTAGCTGAAGAATTTGTTTCATTTCTAAGCACTGAGTCTGCTAGTGCTAGGGATATCAGTGGTGCAGCTTCAGAATCCGGCACCTCTACATTAAGTGCTGAGCTAGTATCTATAACTGGTAGATCTGTTGCAACCCCTGCTCCTCCGTTAAGTGTCAGCCTCAGCTGATTTTCATCATATCGAATGGGGTGGTGGATCTTCTTGGCAAGCAATTTGTTGTCTATCCCTGCAACCTCAGGTACATTGGCTGCCTTACACAACCTCGTAATTAGACAAGGGAAATGATATGCCATGTCCGGCCTTGAGACCCGAATTTTCTTCTCCTAAGCAATTATTTCTCCAAAGTTTAAGTTGAGTTTAGCCACAAGACTTTCAACCAGTATTGCTCTATCGTCTCCAAGGATGTTATATCCCTCAGTAGGCATCAAATGGGTGTGCACTACACCCCACCAAAACCTTGCCTCTTGAGTCAGTGAAGCCTTAAAAATCCTTTCATTCTGGTTGGTAAGCCATTCAGGTTTTCCTTCAGCTATGAGGGTCGCTAACCAAGATCGTTGATTTGCACGATGCTTCAACCGAGCATAGGATATAGGTGAAGTGTCCTGAAAAGTAAATTCGGGGCCATGAAGAAATCTGTTGATTATTATTTTTGAGAGATCCACTATCATACCCCATACTGGAACTTTATCCAATAAAGGTTGATCTGCTGATTTCTCCCCTTCTTTGCACATGTTCTCTAATCGAGCCTGATATTTTGCATAGAACTCCCGAACTAGTGTAGGGAAAAATGAGCTTTCTTATTTCGCGGTCCATCCCAAGTCGTAGTCTTGGAATTTCTGCCACTTTAGGATATCTGCTCAATCTAGTAGTGATGATATTATTTTCTTCAAAGATTGGCCTTTTAATGTTACTTTTTTAGTTCTGAGAAGCCTATTATAGAAGATTTTCTGTGCCTTAGGAATTTGCCACCTAGCACTATCTCAGACCCTGGGGTTCTTGCATTTAACCAGAGTTCCCCAAATCGGAGATTCTTCATCATCCTGTTGCTCAGTAGAAGGGGACTCAGATGATGGTCCCTCAGATTCAGGTTGCTCAGATTCAACATGCTCTATCTCAGGCTCCACAGACTCAGAATGCTCAGACTCAGGCTTCTCAGAAGCCGTCTGCTAAAAAATTGTTCTATCAGGTGGTGGTGTTGCTTCAGTATCCCTTTATTCACTCTCCTGTACCTCAACTGGTGGAGGTGGCAAAGGCTTTTTCGGGATTTTCTTTTTCCTTTGCTTCTCGAGTAGTGGCTCCTCTTCCTCATAATTGGATTTCTCATAATATACATCAATAATTGAGAACATACTCATTTATTTATGCTGCTTTATTGATTGACACATATCAAATTGGACCACCTCATCATTCATCCTAAATAAGAAATCATTAGCTCATAAATTAATCAACACACTTCTGGTTGCGAGGAAAGGTCGACCCAAGATTATGGGCACCTTAAAGTCAACCTCGCAATCCAGAATGACGAAATCTGTAGGAAATATAAAGCTAGCTACCTTCACCAACACATCATACAAAATACCAATAGGTCATTTTACTGACCTATCCAGCATCATAAGTCGTATGTTGGTAGGTATGGGATTTCCCAAACCCATCTTTTTATATACAACCAGCGGCATCAGATTAATGCTCTCTCCCAGATCACACAAGGCCTTAGTGAATTCCAGAGACACAATCATACAAGGAATAATGAATCCTCCTGGGTCTGCCTTCTTCTGCACCAAGGACCTCGCAGAAATGGTGCTACAATGATGGAGATTATCCTTCGGTTCGTAGCTCACCGCACTTTTCTTCATCACAAGGTCCTTTATGAATTTAGCATACCCTGGCATTTTCTCGAGTGCCTCTACCAAAGTCATATTTATTGTTAACTGCTTCAATATTGCCATGAATTTACTACATTTCGTGTCGTCAACCTTCTTCTTCAACTTTTGAGAAAAGGGAAGTGGTGGTCTTGGGATAGTTTTCACCACTACTTCCTTTTCCTTCTCTTTTCCTTGTTCCGGAGTATCATTAGAACCATCCAGCTTCCAAGACTCCACTGGAAATTGTTCTTTGGTTTCATGATCTTCTTCAGTCACATCTTCAATCAAACTTTTTCCCACAACCTAAGTAATATTTTACCACTCCTAGTGGTAATTGCTATACATGAGCCATCAATCCATGGATTCTAAACCGTATCACTAGGTAACATTTCACTCTTCCCCTAGTTTAGTACTGCGGAGAGTTGGATCATTTGCTGTTCCAACTATTTGATCTAAGTGAAGTGTGAATTTACCAACTAACTCATAGAGGAAAAATCAATCTTCATGGTAGTCACCCTTGAGTTGGTAGCCTCCACTATCTTTAATAATTTATCCATTATGTCCTCCCGGGACATCTTTTCAAAACTTATTGTAGTAGCCTCACGATTTCAAGGAGGAAAATATAACCCGCTCCTATCATTATTGCTCCTCCAATTACCTTGCTCTAGGTTTTTATATCCAGCCTTGACATAATAATTCCAACCTTGATTTCCTTGGCTATTGACTCAGAAACCCCCATAATTATTTACATAGTTTGCCTCTTCTTCTAAGTCAACTCCACTTTGCTTTGCGATCCCACAACCTTCACTTTCTTAGTTTTACCTGATAGTAAATGCTTGGTTATCAAGTCCATCTGCATTTTTAGGTGAGCCATGTTTTGATCATTCTCATCATCTCTTTTGCATTGTTTCACAGTCATACCAATAGAAACAGTGGGGCTTGCTACCACAGAGTCCCTGGTATGCCATGCCCAATTCTGTTTGGTCATTCTCTCAAGCATTTATGAAACCTATGGGAATGTAAAATCAACAAACGAACCACCACCAGCATTATCTACAATCTTTTTTCTCATAGAGTTAAGAGCCCTGTACAAAGTCTCCATCAAGTGTATGCCCATCATGTTGTAGTTCAAACACTGCGTCAGCTTCTTTTTGAAACTCTCCCAGGTTTCATGCAAGGCTTCAGTTGGGAGCAGTCTAAAGTTACTAATATCATCCCTCAAATGTACCCTCCTAGAAGGTGGAAAGAACCTTTCTAGGAAAGATCCTTTCAACTTTCTCCAGTTGGTTACAAAATTGGGTGTCAGCTCATTAAGCCACAATGTTTCCTCCCCAGACAGAGACAACAGAAACAATCTCAAACAGATAACATTCTGAGCCACTCCTGTGTTATCCAAAGATTTACAAATTGTGACAAAGTTCACCAGATGCAAGTTAGGATCATCCCCAGGAAGGCCACCAAACAACCCCTTCAGATTAAGGAGTTGAATCATAGTACTCGTAATGTTGAATTTCTCCCCAGGTTCTAATGGTGGAGGAATAATTTCACCCGTTTCACCTTCTTTATCCATTCCACCATCATCATCATTGTGGTCATACTGGACTGGCTGGTGATCTTTTCTTTCTCAGAACGGATGGTTTCTGTTAGCATTATGCTGTACTGGTGCAGCTATTTGCTCTACACACCTTGGGTTGCCAGGGTTTAGAAACTCCTCATATCCTAAGTCATCATCCTCATGATTTGGATGCCGTACTTGTTGGCCGTCATTCTGTATATTCACCTGAGCTCTAGCTAAGGCTGCTAACCTGTCAGCCTTTTGCTGGTCTGCCATTCTACCGATTAGTTGCGGTTTTGGTTAAAATGGTAATAATGGTTCTCCGAAACTTCTTGTTCTTGGTATGCACCACAAAAGTCCTGCAGAAAACAAAAACAAAAAATAAATGTAAAATTAGGAAACTTAACTAATAGTCAATCAGCGCACACAACTTCAATTTACAACTATATTCCCTGGCAACGATGCCATTTTTAATAACGCTCGAACTACACCTCTCTTATGAGAATGTAAGCAATCATTGTCAATATATGACCCAACTAGGTTGGGGTCAAATCCCACAGGGAATATGGTGTAAATTTGAGTTATCTGCGAGTTAATCAACTGATAGTTATCAGTTTCCTGTGAATGGGTTTTTTTTGGAAAGGTAACAAATAATTACTTCTCAATTCAGTCTTTGAAATAAATATGATAAGGAAAACCATAGTTATGTTCACTATGGGTGTTGGGATTTGATAGACGCTAGTAACGGTTCAAGATTCTTGTGATAGGTAGGAACATCAGACTACCCTTGTCGAAGTTATGTATAAATGTTTCTCAACCTATTTAGACATTTAACCACCTAATTCTCTTGAAATCAGGGAATTTATATTTCATAATAGGATGTTATCTCAAGTTAATTAATCTTGCTACAACATTAATTATTAAATGGAAGTTTGATGCTTCTAAGTCCCTGTTGATAATTCACTTCTTACTAGGGTTGATTTCTTATCTCAAGAAAATCACCAGTAAGTAAGGCCTATTGTTTGCAACTAATAGTCAGAGTATAAAATAGTGGAATTAACATGAAGTTTCTACCACCGATAGAATCTTGAACACTTAGTTACGTTACAAACCCAAACCCATAGATCCCATAACTCGGGTTAAGGAAATTTAACTACTCATAATAAAATAATCAAGACAACAAGTTAAATTCATAGTTAACAAGTATTTCTCAGATTTGATTCACAGTAGAAAATACCAAAACAATTGTAATAATCTCTCCAAATATAATTGTAAAGTTCAAGTCAGAAAACTAGAGAGAAAAGATTCTCAAAACGTCCGTTCCCCCCTATATGATTGGAAAACACTAACATATGCTTTAAATACTTTAGCCTAATTATGGAAACAAAATCATAGATCACAGTTTTTTCTCAGACAGGCGACGATGTGTGTGATAGCTTATCAGAAGACTGACGACTTATCAGGAATATCGTCAGCTTTTCTTCACTTTCGACAATCTCTACCTTAGGTTGACGATGAGACGTGATAGCTTATCAGACATGTGATAACTTATCAAAATTTTTGTTGGATCTTTACTTCAAATCCCATTCCCTGCCTAATCCTAACGATGAGCCTGATGGCTTATCACACTTCTGATGGCCTATCACAGATGTCATCATGAATTCCAGCTGAAGCCCATTCTTTTTCTAAGCCTAACTATGAGCCTGATGGCTTATCACACTTCTGACGGCCTATCACAGATGTCATCATAAATTCTAGCTAAAACCCATTCTCTGTCTAAGGCTGACGACAACTCTGATAGCTTATCACAAGGCTGACAACTTATCAGACAAGTCATCATTTATACTTCACTCTCTACTTGGTTAGAAATCAACTCTTTTACTTCCATTATTGGTGATTCTCTTGAATCTTGACTTTTACTGCAATATCAAACAAAAAACAATCAAAAACGACAAAAGTTGCTTAAGACTTTGCAATTACTCTTAGTTAAAAGCCTCAAATGTGTTAGCATCTGCTCACACATTAGTCCTCAAGAGGAGAAAAAGGTTTTGGCTTATTTAAACGATTCTGACGAGGAACTTGAGTTGTTTTTAAAAGAGTTTGATCTCAAGAAACTGTGACTTCGTGATTTTTTAATGCTATTCAATTATATTTTTACATCATCAATCTCTTCATGAGGTAATCCAATTTTAATTTGACATGCTTTAATTTCTACTTGATAATTTCTTTATTTCTCTTTGAGTTTTCGTTTGAGCTTCACAACTCTTCTTTTATTGGGTGAGTTTATTATATTCATTTATAAATTTTTGAAGATCCTTCGTTATCATTTCTAAATTAGATTCAATAATATTATGATTATGACAGTTGTGCGGTCTTACCTCGGTAGATTCATCTTTTTCTATGAAGCACATATTGGCGACTTCTGTTTCTTCTCTAGTTTCATCTTCATCACTCCAAGCTTCAATATTTTGATTCATTCTGGATGATATTCTTCTTAATTCTTCACAATTTTGTTTGAAGTTTCCTGGTATTCCATAGTGATAATAATGATCATCGTTTCTAGTGGAATCATTATTTTTGGCTCTCTGGGATCTTTACTGTCTTTGCCTCATGATCTGCCTTACTTGACAATTTATGATAGCCATTCCTTCACTATTGGCTTCCTCCAGAATGTCCTCTTCTTTAGTTGGTGAGACATTAAAGGCTACTAGTTTTTTCCCTTTTTATGGTACCTATTGATATAGTTTCTTTCATATGCAGTGAGATTACCTCGTAGCTCATCATATGTCATGTTGTGAAGATCTCTATCTTCCAGTATGACAGCCTTGGTTTCCCAAATTTTTGGGATACTTCGGACCAACTTCTAGACTATGTGGATAAATCATCCCCAGTGATTTTAGTTCGTATACAATCCTGCTGAATCTTGAAAACATTGTTTTGATGTTCTCATTTTCTTCCATTTTGAATAACTCGTATTTATTGACCAGGGCAACAATTTTTGACTTTTTGACCTTGGTGGTTCCTTCATAGGTTACCTCTAATTTGTCCCACATCTCTTTTGCAGTCTCGCAGATATTCTTCTCCACAAGGTACACAAAGAAGTAAACTTAAAGTTTGTACAATAGTTTGTATTTCTTTTTGTTGTTCTTTGGTAACCTCAAAGATTTCAAGGTCTTATACATTGGTACTATTCGATTATTTGTCTTCGTAATTTTTCTTATCTTTGAGTCATGGAATTGGCTTTGGTCCCTTCTTAATGACAACCCAGGATTGAAAGTCATTTGATTGGACAAAGATTTTGAATCTATTCTTCAAGTAAGAGTATTGTTGTCCATTAAAGTATGGTGGTCATGTGGAGGAATGACTATCTTGAAGGAGAGCATTGAGAATTTGATAGTTTTCCATTTGATCTTTGCTCACATATGGTTAAGCAAAACTGTTGGTGAGACCTGCTCTAATACCTATAGAAATTCAGGGGGGAGAGGGTGAATCAAATTTTTCTTTTGAGTCGACTATTAACTCCTTATAGTTGACTTGCCGTAAGGTGCGTCCAATTTCCTTGTCCATTACGATCTTTAGTTGATATGATTTTTGTTGCCTTTTCAAATGATATCCTACTTAAATGTGGCTCCATATTTTGCACGATCTTCTTTGAGGGAATATTCCTTGACTTGTACAATATATCCTTTCATTATTTATGATCTTCAATATGCTTTGTGTGAGATCTCCTTCCATTATTGGGATATTCAATACCTACATGGTTTACTTATTAGTTCGTTATTATTAAAACATAAAACATAAATATATGAGGCTAACAGGGTAGTCCATACATGGGGTATAGTAAAAGTAGGCTTGAACGTTTTGATTAATAGATATACCAATCGTTGTGTTGGGTAGTTATAAATATTTACGGGAGAAATGTATAGATAGACTTAGGCTCCTGTAGCGATGTATCTATAGGAAATTATAAGATTGAATTGTGAGGCATGGTATTTGTAGCTGATTTTGTAGGTTGAGGACTGAAGGTAGATTTTAGTAGAGATCCCTTGGGAGAAACATAAGTTAGAAGGAGCCACTTGGGAAACTGAGGAGAACATGGAGTCCAAGTACCCGTTCCTATTCCCTATTTAGGAAATTCATGCATAAGGTATTTTTTATTCATAACATCTATATATTCTAACTTAGTTAAAGGAAAGATTGGTTTCCTTGCAACTTTTTTCTAACTTAGTTAAAGGAAAGCGTAAAGGTGTGTGCAGTGTAAATTGTGCTTATATTGCCTCGTCCCATCATTCAAGGGTGAATAATCCTAAGAGGGGAGACTGAAATGTCCCATCTTTTATCCCTTGCAATTTTTTTCAGTTTTGTGCCTTCAATTGATCTAACGACTCACCATACTAGTTGTTTGGTGTGGGTATCAGTCTAGGGACCTTAGTCGTATATTGGTCAGTGTGTTGTTGGACAAGTTCTGTCCTTGATACGAGAAGTCTCCATATGAGTCGTATGTTGATGTGACAAGAGGTATAGGGTCCAATTGTATGTTGTCCAGTGTCTAGCCTTTTATGTTCTGCCTAGGGTACGACTTTAGGGTACTAGTCGTATGGTGATGATACGAGTTAGGCAAGGGAGTTTTATGCTGTACAGAATGTCGAGTCCAACTTCTGATTTGGTGATGATTTGAGGGTACCACTTGTATGATGTGGCTACGAGTTGAGGGGTTCAATTGTACCCATCTACGTTCTTTTTACAACTTTTAAGCGAGGGTATTCTGGATATTTCCCACCCCAATCCCATAAGACCTCACATCTTATAACCTTATTTGGTCATTCATTGTACACTTTAGAAGATCAAATACTCGATAAACTATCATGACCCAAGACTACCCTTAGTCGCGACAACGGTGCTTATGTTTACAAGTGACCACAATCTAACCCATGAGCAGGTACCTACAGTGAGAAATAAATAAAATAGTAATAAAACATCAACATAGAAGATAAACTGATAAAGTACAGCAAGTCTGAATACTTATAGTACGACTTAATCACAAGTCTGAAACATCTGATAAAATACTAAAAACAAAATTGGTCTATCTGAAAGTATTAATAAAATTGCTAAAGCTAACAAATTTTCAACTGACTGTCTAAGCATCTGAAAGCCTCTAAACATACTAAGGAGTCGATGAGATATGCCCCCAACTAATTTTGACTGACAAAACATGATGAAATACTGAAATAACTAAATAAGAAATAATATGTCCTCGATAGATGAGAACTCATCACTGCTGTTGCTGCTGTAACACTGGGCTATCTATGTACGACCGAGAAACTGAATGTCTAATCTTATGATATAAGACATCATAGTGCAAATAAGAGTATACGGTTCATACTTTGAACGTACTGGTATATGAGATGAGGACAATATAAAATGCATGGGGTAACTGTGCATGAATTCATAAACATGTATAATTTGAGAATGCAAGACTAAGTGTTTATCTGTTATGTTACTGAGACAATCTATAATCTAAAAGACTAAAAGTTGTAAAACTGAATATCTAGAAGTCTGTAAATTTAGTGAAGTAAACCTAAACTAAAAATACACAGAATACTATATTGAGAATGTGGGAGATAGCTATAATCGACATGCCCTAAATCTGTTATCGGGGTCCAACCTGTAACCCATGTTGGAAAGGTGCTGGTACCTTGCCAAGGGTACAAGCAAATGCTGATGATGTGGATCCACAAGGATGATTTCCCAAAGGAAGATGGTGTCATTCCTAACTGATAGGGGACCCCTCAAAGACTACGGTGGAGCCGTAGGTTTGGAACTTAGGGACTGCTACTAGCGCTTTATGCCTAACTGATGGAGGAGACTCCATTCTAATGTTTCGCTCGGTACTAAGTGATACTCCCAACTTAATGACACTAATACAGGACTGGACATGACTAAATTTAACTGAGCATAAAACTGACAATACTCATCATGGTTTGATCATAACAACTGACTAAAAGACAATACTCATGGTTTAATTTAAAGCATCTTGAGATACTGAAATCATGTAAAACAACTAGGTATTGGGTGTTCATAACCCATCGACACTAAATGATTATAAATATTCTGTATTAAACTTGAAAAATTGTAATATGTGATCATGGTTCAAATACTCAACATAGTATTTCAACAAACATGTAAAAATCATTACTTGAACATGGGAATTTCTTAAACATGAGAAAACAATAGGATTACATGGTTAAATTCATTACTTAGGGATTTATCCGAAATCAATTGAATATGAAAGGAGAATTTCAACACTCAACATATGATATGACTCATTCCATTTGAAAACACTCATAACCATAACTTGTAATTGAATTAACAAGTGATTCATGGAGTTAGTTCAACTTGAACATGTAAAAACTCATAATTTAAATCAAAAGATGATTCTTGGACTCCATGGGTAAAAGGGGCCCATGGATGAACATCACACATAACTTACAAGATAAATTCTTGAGGACTCCTTAAGGATTTCTTGAACTTGAAGCTTGAATTCCTTGGTTTCTTGAGAATGACTTGAATCTTGTTCTTGGGAAGGGAGAAAGGGGTTTGAAGTCAAATACTGATTTTTTAGGGTTAAGAGAGTGGAGTTATTGTGTTTAAAACTCCTTTAATCCATTTTGGAGTGATTAGGGACGATTTAGGGGTGTGAAAAGGCTTTAATGCCCTTGATTTAAGTCAAAACAGAGCTCTTTTGGCACTGTGCAATCACCCAGGCGACGCACAAAAAATTGCCCAAGCTAAGGTGCGCAATGCATGGACAATATCCTAGCCGTTAAGTGGGCGACGCATGACCAATCACCTATCCCTTGAGTGGGCTACACATGGCCAATTGCACATCCTTTCCAGTGGCCCTAGGTGGATTGTCATATGACGCACGACGATCTGCAGGGCCATAACTTTTTACTCGAGTATTAGATTAAGGAAAAATTGGTATCATTGGAAAGCTAATTCAATTATCTATAATTTGGTGGTTATTAAGCCGAAAATTTTTACATATGTAAGAAGTTATACTTTTTTAAAGCTGACCCTAGTGGAATGAACACCAAAATTTAGCCGAATCAAAGGCTCTTAGCTCACTTTGCTCTAAGTTATTCTTATGAACATTTTTCCACCTTATTATCTATATTCACACTAGGTTAACTATCATGAAACATGTATTCAAGTATGAATCATGGTACTAGAGTTTACACATAAAAGAATGAAGGTTTGATTTAAAGCTTAGAAATATACGGGGTGTTACAACATTTCCCCTTGGAAACATTAATCCTCGAATGAGGATGGTTAGACTAGAGTACTGAACTAAGGCAACTAAGATCACATACTGAATATGCATGACTAAAAACATGATTACATAACTGAGTCTGAAACCTGATACATGAACTGAACTGATTTTGTGAATGCATGCAATGACATAAGAATTATTATATAGCTGGAACTGAGAATAGAAAAGAGTCAATATAAGGAAATCTGTTACCTCAAGCTGAGTCTAAGTTTCCATAGAAAAGATAAGGGTACTTGGTTTGCATATATGCTTCTGCTACCCAATTATCTAACTCAATAGAATTATTCTTCCATAGAACTCTAACCAAAGGAACTTCTTTATTCCTTAGCCTACGAATTTGACGATCAAGGATCTTAACTGGAACATCTTTGTAGGAAAGGCTATCTTGAACATCCATACTTCCTAAAGGAACAACAACAACTGAATCACCAATGCATTTCTTTAACAAAGAAACATGGAACACCAGATGAACTGATGACAAATCTGCAGACAACTCTAGCTCATAAGCTACCTTCCCAAAATAGTTCAAGATTCTTTAAGGGCTAACATATCAAAACACATAACCTGCCCTGGCAACGCAACACACCATCTTCCCCTGGGAGAAAACCTCTACTTTCTGATCTCTAACTGATTCCTTCAACTTAACCAGACTGAGATCCCTATCTTGCTTTTCCTTTACTTTGGTAACCAATAAAGATTCTTAATTATTCTTAACCCATACATTGACCTCAAATGAATCAACCAATCGAACACCTAATCTATCAAGATGATGAACCTCCCAGACTAACTTTTTCTTATCCTTCTCAACTTGGGAAACACTAACCATAGACACTCTACTAAGGGCCTTTCCCACTATATTAGCCTTGCCCAGATGATATAACACACTCAAATTATAATATCTTAATGATTCAAGCTATTTTTTCTGACAAAGATTAAAATCTTTCTGCGAAAACACATACTACAAACTTTTGTGATCCGTGAACACATCAACATGAACCCCATAAAGATAATGCCTCCAAATTTTCAAGGCAAAACAATAGCTGCCAACTCAAGGTCATGGGTAGGATAATTATTTTCATGGGGTTTAATCTGTCTAGAGACATATTCTATGACCTTACCTCTCTGCATCAATACACAACCAAGACCATCTTTGGAAGCATCACAGTAAACTACAAACCCATCTGAACCATGTGGGAATGTCAAGACTAGGGCTGAGTTGAGTGGAGTCTTCAATTACTGAAAACTCTTTTCGCACGAATATGACCAATTAAATTTGACTTTCTTCTGAGACAATCGAGATATGGGGGATGAAATAGAAGGAAACCCTTAAAAAACCGTCTATAATAGCTAGCCAAATAAAAAAACTCCTGACATCTGATAGAGGGATGGGTCTAGGAAAGTTTCTCACTGCTTAGGTCTTTTGAGGGTCAACTCTAATGCTATCATTAGAAACATGGCCAAGAGAAGCTACTGATATTATCCAAAAAATTCACTTACTGAATTTGGAGAACAGTTTGATTAGCTCTAAGGGTCTGTAACACAATTCTCATATGGCCTGCATGATCATTTTCACTATGGGAATAGAAAAGAATGTCATCAATAAAGACTAGGATGAACATGTCCAAATATTTCTTGAACACTCTGTTCATCAAGTCCATAAAAGCTACAGGGGAATTCATTAGTTCAAAAGACAACTAAAAATTTGAAGTCACCATACAGAGTTCTGAAGGCTGCCTTCAGGATGTCACATTCTCTGACTCTAAGCTGATGATAGCCGAATTTGAGGTCTATCTTAGAGAAATAACTGGTACCCTAAAGTTGGTCGAATAAGTCATCAATTCTGAGGAGTGAATACTTATTCTTGATTGTGACTTTGTTCAACTTATGGTGGTCGATGTATATTTTAAGAGAACCATCTTTATTATGCACGAACAAGATCAGAGCACCCCATGGGGAAACACTAGGCCTGATGAAACCCTTATATAAGAGAACTTTTAACTGTTTTTCAACTCCTTAAGGTCAGCTGGAGCCATTCTGTAAGGAAGAATAAAGATAGGCTGGATATCCAAAAGGGGATCTATTTCGAAGTCAATTTCTATTTCGGGAGGAACTCCAGGAAGATCTTTAGGGAACACATTTGAGAATTCCCTTACTATGGAAACTAACTTGAGACTGGGAGTCTTTGACTCAAATAAGATTGTAAACACACCCTTTGGATATCATTTTTTTTATGCTAAGATATGAAACAATTTGATCCCTAAGCACTGAAGTACTACCCCTTCATTCAATAACTGGTTTATTGGGAAACTGAAACTGAATGACTCTACTTCTGAAATCAACTGAGGTATAGCATGAGTGGAGCCAATCCATGCTGAGAATGACATCAAAATAAGGCATCTATAATTCCACAAGATCTACAGAGGTGATTATTTGAGATAACATGATCATGTAATTTTTGTATATCCATCTATATATAATTCATTTACCTACTACGGTAGACACTAAGAAAGGTTCTTCTAATTTTCAGGATTGAGACGGCTATATAAGGAGTCACAAAAGAAAATAAATCTTTGGGATCTAATAAAACATAAAAATAAAGATGGAAAACTTGTAACGTACCCATAACCACATCAGAAGAATTCTTCTAATCCTATCAAGTCTGAAGGGCATATAACCTATTTAGGCACTGTACGGTAGTGGCACTGGAAGTAGCGACCTATTGGGTTGGACAACCTGCTTGTGCTGCTGATGAATTAGTCTGACCATGCTGGCGATCATTCCTACCCTTCCACATACCTTATGGTCACTCCCTTATCCTATGTCCTAGCTTGCCACATCTAAAACACAAATCACTGCCAACCCTACATTCACCTGGATGATTCCTACCATATTTCCAATAAAGTAGATTAGTACAACTACTGTTTAAGCTACCTTAGGACTTAGAGCTTGGCGCTCTATCCCTACTTTTATTCTTGAACTATGGAATGGTGCACTAGTTGAAGATGGAGATGGGGCTGAAAATTTTTGACGTAATTAAAAATAGCTACCACCCTCTGACCTCAAATATGAAAAGTTGAAACTACCTATTCTGGCCCTCTTATTATCTCTCTCTTTCTCCTTAAGTTTTTCTTCCTCAATTTGCTGAGCATAAACCATAAGTATAGATAAGTCCATCTCCTTAATCAACATTACGGTCCTATACTCCTTGACCACACTATCAGATACACCAGATACAAACTTACTCATTCTAGACCTATTATCATCCACCATTGAAGGATCTTACCTCACCAACTGAGTGAAATTAAGTGAGTACTCCTTCACACTCATATTACCTTACTTTAAATTAATAAACTCCTTCACCTTGGCTTCCCTCAACTCTAAAGGGAATAAACCTATCTAAGAAAGCCGTGGCAAACTTCTTCCACTCTATAAGCCCTTCCTCAATACCTCTATTGTCCTTCCACTACCTACACTAAGTGTGAGCTACATTCAACAACTGATATGCAGCCAAATCTATTTTCTCACTCAAAGTAATATCCATGATGTCATTCACTTTCTGTACCATATCCAGAAATTCCTGCGGATCCTCCTCAGACTTAGATCTAAAAAATAAAGGGGGATTTGTTCAGGTGAAATCCCGAATCCTAGCTGCAGCAGTATTGGAAACTGGATTGGATGAAGAAACAATCTAGTGATTGTTCTGAGTAGCTACCAAATGGTCTTAATCCGTGAAAGAGGCCCTGAACTTGGCGTGAGAAATTTTCTCATTTAGGGGATCTTTCTTAACATGAGGTGGTTCAAGCTGATTGCCGTTCCTTGTTTTGTGGTTTCTCTTAGGAGGCATGGTTTGTAAACAAGATGAAGGATGAGTCAAAAAGAGAGTTTAAATAGAGATCATGCCCTTTCGCACGACATAAACACTGAAAGAAGGGAAACTTTTCCTAAAACCTTTTGTAGCCTCTTTTCCATAAGTGTGGCACGCTTTACACCTATGCACAAGACTCTACTCAATGCGACTTTCAGAATCCCTAGGATATTTCAAAATATTTGGCTATGATACCAATTTTTTCATGACCAGAGATTACTCCTTAGTCACGACAACGGTGCTTACGATCACTAGTAACCACTAGCTAACCCATGAGACGGTACCTACTATGATCACTAAATAAAATAGTAATAAAACATCTACGTGGAAGATAAATTGATAAATTACTGGAAGTCTTAATACTAATAGTATGACTTAATCACAAGTATGAAACATCTGATAAGAAACTAAAAATAAAATGGTCTATCTGAATCCACTAATAAAACTAATAAAGCTGACTAACTATATAACGGACTGTTTGAGCATCTGAAAGCCTCTGAACTGACTGAGGAGTTAATGGTATAGGCCCCCAACTAACTTTGACTGACAAAACATAATGAAATAACTGAATAAGAATTAATATTTCCTCGAAAGATGAGGACTCACCACTGCTGCTGCTGCTGTAATGCTGGGATTTCTAGTAACGATCGGGAAACTAAATGTCTGAAACTATGATAAAAGATATCATAGCACAAAAAATATGCGGTTTGTACTTTGGATGTACTGGTGTATGCGATGAGGACAGGTTGAAATGCATGGGGTAACTGTGCATAAATGTTTGAGTATGTAAAATATGAGAATGCAAGACTAAGTGTATATCTGGTATGTTACTGAGATAATCTATAATCTGAAAGACTAAAAGCTATAAAACTGAATATCTAAAAGTCTGTACACTTAGTCAATCAAACCTAAATTGAAAATACACTTAATACTCTACTGAGACTGTGGGAGCTAGCTATAACCGACATGCCTCAAATCTGCTATCGAGGTCCAACCTGTAACCCCAGTTGGAAAGGTGCTGATACCTTGCACAAGGTACAAGTACTGGATGACGATCTGGATCCACAAGGCTGATGTCCCGAAGGACGAGGGTGTCATGCCTACCTGATGGGAGACCCCTCAAAGTCTATAGTGGTGCCATAGATCTGGAACTTACGGACTGCTACTAGCGCATCATGCCTAACTGATGGGGGAGATGCCATCCCTATGTTCTCTCGGTGCTAAGTGTTACTCTAAACTAAATGACACTGATACTGGATTAGACTGAATTAAATTTAACTGAGCATCTAACTGAAAATGCTCATCATGGTTTTGATTATAACAACTAACTGAATGATAATACTCATAGTTTAATTTAAATCATCCTGAGATACTGAAATCATGTAAAATAACTAGGTATCAGGTGTTTATAACCCACAACACTAAATGATTATAAACTTATATATTAAAATTGAATATTGTAATATGTGATCATGGTTCAAAGACCCAACATAGTATTTCATCAAACATGTAAAAATCATAATTTGAACATGGGAATGTCTTAAACATAAGGAATCAATAGGATTACATGGTTAAATTCATAACTTAGGGAATTATCCAAAATCAATTGAACATGACATGAGAATTTCAACACTCAAAACATGATATGACTCATTCCACTTGAAAACACTAGTACCCGTAACTTATAATTGAATTAACAAGAAATTGATTGAGTTAGTTCAACTTGAACATGTAAAAACTTATAATTTAAATGAAAAGAGGATTCTTAGATTCCATGGGTGAAAAGGGCCCATGGATGAACATCAAACATACCTCACTATATTAATTCTTAAGGATTCCTTGAGAATTTCTTGAACATGAAGTTTGAATTCCTTGGTTTCTTGAGAAGGGCTTGAATCTTGTTCTTGGAAAGGAAGAAAGGGTTTTGAAGTTGTATACTGATTGTTTAGGGTTAAGAGAGTGGAGTTAATGTTTTTAAAACTCCCTTAATTCGTTTTGGTGATATTAGGGATGATTTGGTGGTGTGAAAAGACTTTAGTGCCCTTGATTTAAGTCAAAATGAAGCTCTTTTGGCACTGTGCAATCACCTAGGCTACGCACAACAAATCGCCCAAGCTAAGGTGGGCTATACATGGCCAATTGCCTAGCCCTTAAGTAGGTGATGCATGGACAATCACCTAGCCATTGAGTGAGAAATGCATGTACAATCTCACACCTTTTCCAGTGGCCCTAGGTTGTCATGCGACACACGACCCTTTGCATGGTCATAACTTTTCGTTTGGTTATTGAATTAAGGCAAAATTGGTATCGTTGGATATATAATTAAATTATCTACAATTTGGTGGGTATTAATCTACAAAATTCCACTTATTTAAGATGTAATAATCATTCAAAGCTGACCCTTGTGTAATCGAACACCAAAATTTAGCTGAATCAAAGGTTCTTAGCTCACTTTGCTCTAGTTGATTATTATGAACATTTATCCACATCATTATCTATATTTCTACTAGGTTAACTATCATGATCCAAACCGAGGTCATGGACGTGACGAACATCCCAAAACATGAAGGCCTGAGCGCTCTTCTATATCTGGTAATCATGTACAATATTCACAATAATACAAGAGAAATACGGAAATAAACAAACGGAATCATGGTCATGCACTGAGTTTAACTTAACAATACAAAATGAAATCAATAAGTATCTAGACAACATCCATCTCAATCTGTGAAATCTCTAATACATAAAAATATAATAACTTGTCTAAAATTGGGACAAGGCCCCTAGTAGGACCCAAAACCAAAATGAAATATTAATGTTCTAAAAATAGCCCTTCCAAAATAAAGAAGGCTCACCGACTGCACACCTCTGTCTGATAAATCTATGGCTTAGTGAGACCTTTGGACTAAGCCTCAGACCCTGAAATATAGGGGGTCAATACAAACGTACTGGTACACAGAGAAATCCAAAATAATGTGTTTACATATATATATATAACATAAATGATAGCAAGTCTGAAATATTATGCATGAAATAGTTAAAAACACAAGGGCAATTTCAATGATCTTAAAATAATTTTGACAATGCAGTTCTAATCTTTGTATTACTTCTAAGTTAAGTGGTACTCCCTAAAATTGTACGACCCCATGGGCTATATGGAGTCCGCCCTTGACTCGGTGTCCAATCCACCAACCCAAGTTTGCCGCAAGAGTTGGAGTTTTTGATTCTGATACGCCACAGGGAACTAGGCCGGTGTATAATCCCTCCTGGGGATACAATAACCCGCATCGGAAAAACACAGTTCCGAGCAATGAGTTTTCTGAAATTGTGCCTTCTTCGGGTAACCACCTAACATCTCTTGAGCCCATTTTTAACCTTTTCTAAACAATCATCATTCAAAACTCACATTCTAAAAATATAAGTGAAATCTGACTTCTATTATGGTCTGAATCTGTTATGTCATTATCTGGGTTGGTGTCGTCACTCCAAGACTTGCAAGTCATATTTCTGAGCCATAAAATATCATAGAAAATTCTCTTCCTTCAAGCATAAGGTTTGGACTACCATACTTCCAACAATTTATGAAAATTCATACTTCAATACATTTATCAAATTGTGCATAGATCACTCTTTTAAACATTTCAACAAATATGTGGTGGTCATGAAGTTTGTGAAAAAATATGCAACTCTTTCGCTATATATCTTCAACATTTATCAACATGTAAAAGCACCCTCTCCTCAATTCAAAACTATAATCAAGTCATAAGAAATAATCAAGATATTTGTATCTTGCTTCTCTAAATGCAATTTAAATGGCTCATAACGTACGAAAACAAAAGGCTTAGTAACAAGAGAAGGGTTATAATTGTTTATGATCTCAATTAAACCTTCAATCTCAATTTCATACATACGTATATACGAGTACAAATCAATTTAGGGGAAAGTACTCAAGACCAAAACAATAATACCATTTAAAGAGTGCATAATGCATAATTACAAATGCAAATTCCAAAACCCCTTTATAAATTCATGTTCTTTATAACTTTAAACCTTATTCAATGTGTTTTAAACAATCCCATGTAGTTTAGGAAAACCCCACATACCTTTGATTATAAGGTTTAAAGATTAGAACTCGAATCTTGATTCGTACCTTGGAAATCTTGGACTTAAGAGTTTGATTCTTGATCTTGAAGGAAACCCTAGTTTCTAAGTTGTTCTTGAGAGTTTATAGGATTGAGATGTGTTTGATAATGGTTGAGTAAATAACATTTAGGGTGTAATTCAATTCGTGGGAAAGGTTTTTGGAGTGAGGAAAAGACATAAATACCCCCAAGGAAACCAAAAAATTCACAAAATTACATTAGTTGACGACCAAGGTTGATGGGCCATCGCTCAGGTGATAGGCCGTCACCTAGGTCATCAATTTTGGGATGAATTTTACCATTTTCTGCCCTAGGCTGACGACTAGGGCTGATAGGCCATCACCTAGTTGGTAGGTCATCAACCTCGTCGTCACATTTTGGCAGACAGACACGTCGAAGTAAATGAGCATAACTTTATACTCCGAAATTGGATTAAGGTGAATCTAGTTGCATTGGAAAGAAATCTCAAACAACTTTCATTTGCGATATAGTAGTCCCTCTAAATCATTATATACAAGAAGTTATTGTAGAAGGAAGTTGACCCAAGTTTAGACGTTCACACAAACTTAATCGATAGAAGAGTTTTCAACTCGAGTTTGAGTTAGGAGACTTTTGTGACCACAATTCATAGTAAAAGGTATTCACACACTATAGAATTGATCATAATACTTATATTAACAAAGAATCATTGTGTTCGGTTCTATACACATAGAAAGGATGGTTCAAACTTTAGCCTGAAAGTGCGGGGTGTTATATTATCTCCCCCTTGGGTTCATTCATCCCCGAATAATGGGTAAGGACTTCTTGAAGCTCTAAAAGTGTTGAATAAAGAGCGTAACATTTCATTAAATAATTTTCCTCAACAAAATATGCGAAGGCAGTGAACAAGCTTCATGATAACCCCTAGGGAAATGTGTAAACATGAAGAGTGAGAGGATATGAACTGACATAGATATGACCTTGCACATGAATTCTAGGGATCATGATCATCAAAACATATGGTATGAGTTTATTTGGTGATAACAAGCCTGGTTCACATCGGTACAATCATGAAATGAGATTTCGCGAGAGATAGGAATCGGAGCATTCTCTACTTTACATGATATCACGAATAGACTTACACTTAGACCCACTACTCATATATGCCCAAAACAATAAATTACATACCTCATTATTTCCAACTTACAATTCTTCCATCACACATATAACCACCAGAGCTTGAGTCCCACTATATAATACTTCTATGTTGAAGCCTAACTCAGAGAATAGAGGTGCTAGTTTAAGCTATGGGACTCCATATTCTACATCCACTTAAGAAGATTTACTTTACCTTATCACTACTGTCAAACACACTCAAGTTTTAAATCAAGGAGTACTAATCCTTACAGTGCATTGGTTTGTATTTTCAACAATCACAACATTCAAGCCTAATCATTACTACACCCACTACATGTATCTCTCCACTAAGACCAGCCAATTCAATCATTCTCACTAAGATTTTCACTACATAACTCCTTTTTAACTATCTCACATAATGAAAGTTCATCTCCTCCCTCTCTCTTCTCCTATATCCTTAGCTCAAGAAGTCACATCAAAATTTTCATCATCAAAAACATCTACTTCCCTACCTAACTCACTACTAATCTTTCACAACCACCATCATACTAACATACGGAGGGTCATTAAGGGACTCGAGCATAAGCATCATGAATAGAAGTAACATTATCTAACCATCACTCATACTTATTGCACTACTCAAAGAGGGACATAAGGTAAAGATACGATAGAATAGAGACGAAGTGCGCCATATATCAAGTGTTTGATTCATAAGTAAAGACTCATTTGGCATAAACAAAATACTACATGATTTCCTTGGACAAACCACAATGAGAAACATGGGTACCCATATTTTGAGCTATATATCATAAAACTAGAATTTATGTAGTTAACAACTAAGACAAAGATTGCCACTTGAAGTAATTGCTCCTCGTTTAAAGAACTGAAATTTTTCCATGAGTTAGCATAAACTTTATCACTTTAGATAATCCCAACATGAACCAAGAATGATTTGGGAAACAAATTTATGGTTCAGGAGAAACATAACATAAAGCTTGGATACTTGGAATATTGGATCATGGAGGGGCATTGTTGCTTCTAGTTTTGAGGTTGGGACATGACATGAGTTACATAGAGAGCTCAAACCTTAGACTTAGGAAGTACTTGAATATATAAGACATTGGTAGATGTCCAGTCAAATCAATGTAGGAGGAACTTTCTTGAATAGAAATTGATTTTTCCTGATTCTTACTTAAAACTTAACACCACAAGAAAATTCAAGAACTGCTGCAATCTATGATCTCCCTGTTAGGTCAATGTCACAATCCTAAACTTGCAAACATAACCTCACATCAAAATCTTTAGCCACAACTCTCAATGCAAAAGAGACATCACTGTATACTTAAACTTTAAACTCTCCCTGATAAACTATACTCTGAAGGCCTCACTTTCAAAAAAATGCTACTCTTAACTTTCGATGAACTCTATATCCATCACTCTACAACTCACACTCTCATGAGCGTATGCATCCATACTCCTTATCACAAAGGAATATCAATAGACACATGAACACAGACTCCCCTTAATAAATATATAAAGATACTAAATTCTTTCTAGAACCCCCCTTCCTGGGAGACTAAATCATAATTTCCTCTAACCCCAAGGTCATTAACTTATGACTACCATCATTATAGGCATAAACACTCCCTCTTCTAAATACTTAACACCCCTTCTTCAATTCCTTCGAATGTTAGCTTTACAGCTCTAATCACACAACTTACAACTTAGCAAGATTTGCAAAACTATACTAAAGGTACATATTGCCTACCTATATTTCCTCAATTCAGTTCTAAAGAACACCATACAATAACTTTCCAGACTTATCCATACTATAAGATTCAAGAATGAAATATAGATACATAAAACACTTATACACATTAAACTTTATTTAACAACATGCTACCTGGGGTTCAACTTATTCCTTTATACTCACATTATTAACCACTCAATGATACAACTATAATTTATTGCTTTAACCCTAGTCTTTATATGCACATATATCTCACAATTACCGCATAAACCTTTTATAAATTATCAACCTAGGCCATTTCACACATCACATCAAGACTGCTAATTAATTCCAACAAAACATGCATCATTAATCTTAAACTACTACTCTTATTACCACACTTCACATCTAATGTTCAAGACTATAGTCTAACGTCAATCATGTACCACCAATGAAATATGCCACATGCTATACTAATACATCAAATTAGCAAATCAACCCAAAATACTTTATTTCGCCTAGCTACTTCCTACAATAACATCTCTTACATGACATTACTATTACTCCTCAAATTCCACTACCTATATTCTCACATAGTACTAGTTTAAAACTATTAAAGAAAAGACAATCAAAGGGGGTAAAGTCATATAACAGGGATAGTCGATCTTAACCTCATAATATAACCCATTTCCATCTTATCATCATATTCTAATTTCTTACATCATACTTACTTACCTATGAATGTATTCTCACTATCACCAAATTTCATAAACACTAATGAGTCTCTACCCATAACTTATTAACTAGTCTATCCCTTTTCATTCACAACTTATAAATAATTTCTACCATCATCATAACTATCTATTCTGAGATTTTTCCCTATTCTGAATATATAATAATGATATCCCGACACTTCATTCACAGCCTACCATACAATCTACAATTATTGCTACCACATTAGTCTATCACTATAAAATGGGAAACCATCTCTCAATCAAGGGACATACAACTAAAATTATTTATTTACACAAAAGTCTCCCTCACTCTGACTTTTAATCTTGTGATTTTATTTCACCAACTTTTGGACTATCTCACTACCAATGGGTCATGACACTTAAACATATACTACTAATTGGGTGGAAATATAGTTCCAACATTCTACTAGACATCATTTCCCTTATGCATGACATCTACAATATGAATTTTAAAAGGGGATTGAATACACTTCGTACCTCAGGGTCGAAAGCATGATTTTTCCAGGATAAAGGTATACACTCGAATCAATATACCTTGAAGAACTAATGGACTCCTCTTAAGTCCTCGTGCTATCTCATAACTTTTATGGATAACTTAATCAGAGAGAACCATATCGTTGGGGAACTAGACTCTTAGATGTGTATCACCTCGACAATGAGGCATGTCCTATGAAATTAGAACAAGGAAGAATATTGGATAACTTTTTTATGGACGCTTCTATAGAACGAACTAGAGTATGAAAGAATAAGAAAGAACTCCTAAATGCCTGGTAGCCTCCTAATTATAAGTGTGGTTCACAACACACCAATAAGAAAGACTCTACTAGACACAATTTTACAGACACCCTGGGACCATAAACTGTGCTCTGATACCAAGTTTGTCATGACCCAAACCAAGGTCCTGGCTATGACGAGAATCCCAAACCATGAAGGCCCGGGCGCTCTTCTATATCTGGTAATCATGAACAATATTCACAATATTACAAAAGAAATACGGAAATAAACAAATGGAATCACGCTCATGTACTGAGTTCAACTTAACAATACTGAATGAAATCAATAAATATCTAGACAATATCCATCTTAGTTTGTAAAATCTCTAATACATAAGAATATAATAACTTGTCTAAAAAATTGGGACAAGGCCCCTAGTAGGACCCAAAACTAAAATGAAATAATAATGTTATAAAAATAGGCCTTTTGAAATAAAGAAGGCTCACAAACTGCACACCTCTATCTTATAAATCTATGTCTTAGTGAGACCTCTGCACTGAGACTTAGACCCTAAAAGGGTCAATACAAGCGTACTGGAATGTAGAGCAATCCAAAATAATATGTTTATATATATAACATAGATGAGAGAAAGTCTGAAATATCATGCATGAAATAGTTAATAACACATGGGCAATTTCAATAATCTTAAAATGATTTTGACAATGCAGTTCTAATCTTTGTATTACTTCTAAGTTTGGTGGTACGCCCTACAATTTTATGACCCCATGGGATATATGGAGTTTGCCCTTGACTCGGTGGCCAAGCCCCCAACCCAAGTTTGTCATAGAAGTTAGAGTTTTTGATTTTGATTCTGATATACCATAAGGCACTAGGCCAGTCTATAATCCCTCTTGGGGATACAATAACCTGCATCGACAAAACACAATTTTGGGAAATAAGTTTTTTGAACTCGTGCCTTCATCGGGTAACCACCTAATATCTCTTGATCCCATTTTTAACCTTTCCTGAACAATCATCGTTCAAAACTCACATTCTAAAAATATAAGTAAAATCTGACTTCTATTATGGTCCAAATCTATTATGGCATTATCTAGGTTGGTGTGTCACACCAAGACCTTCAAGTCATATTTCTAAGCCATAAAATATCATATTAACGTCTCTTATTTCAAGCATAAGGTTTGGACCACCATACTTTCAATAATTTATGAAAATTCATAATTCCAAATATTTATCAAATTATGCAAAGATCATTCTTTTCAATATTTCAACAAACATATAGTGGTCATGAAGTTTGTGAAGAAATATACAACTCTTTCTCTACATATCTTCAACATTTATCAACATGTAAAATCACCCTCTCCTCAATTCAAAACTATAATCAAATCATAAATAATAATCAAGACATTTGTTTCTTGCTTATTTAAATGCAATTTAAATGGCTCATAACGTACGAAAACTAAAGGCTTAGTAACAAGAGAGGGGTTATAATTGTTCATGCTCTCAATGAAACATTCAATCTCAATTTCATACATACGTATATATGAGTAAAAATCAATTTAAGGGAAAGGCCTCAAGACCAAAACAATAATATCATTTAAAGAATGCATAATGCATAATTACAAATGCAAATTCCAAAACCCCTTTATAAATTCATGATTTTTATAGCTTTAAACCTTATATAATATGTTTGAAACAATCCCATGTAGTTTTGGAAAACCCCACATACCATAGATTACAAGGTTTACAGGGTAGAACTCAAATCTTGATTCGTTCCTTGGAAATCTTGGAATTAAGAGTTTGATTCTTGATCATGAAGGAAACCCTAGTTTCTACCTTTTTATTAAGAGTTGAGAGGATTGAGATATTTTTAAAATTGATAATGGTTGAGTAAACAACGTTAGGGTGTAATTTAATTTGTAGAAAAGGTTTTTGCAGTGAGGAAAAAACAAAAATACCCCTAAGAAAACCAAAAAAATTATAGAATTACATCAGTTGACGACCAAGGTTGATGGGCCGGCCATCACCTAGGTCATTAGTTTTGGGATTAATTTTACCATTTTATGCCCTAGGCTGACGTCTAGGGATGATAGGCCATCACCTAGTTGATAGGTCGTCAACCTCATCGTCATATTTTGGCAGATAGACATTTCAAAGTAAAATGAGTATAACTTTCTACTCTATATTGGACTAAGGTGAAACTAGTTGAATTGGAAAAAGACTCAAAGACCTTTTATTTGATATATAATAGGCCCTATAACTCATTATATATAAGAAGTTACAATCGAAGGAAGTTGATCGAAGTTTAGACATTCACCAAAACTTAATCGATAGAAGAGTTTTCAACTCGAGTTTGAGTTAGGGGACTTTTTTAACTCAATTCATATTAAAAGGTATTCACACACTATAGGATTGATCATCATACATATATTTTCAAAGAATTATTGGGTTCGGGTCTATACGCATAAGAAGGGCAGTTTAAACTTTAGCCCAAAAGTGTGGGGTGTTACATTAACGATCATGAAACATGTATTCAAGTATGAATCATGGGACTAGAGTTTACACATATAGGAACGGACATCCGATTTATAGCTCTCCCTGAAACTTCTCAAGAAAGATTGTCTAGGGCTTATTCTAGGTGTTCATCTAAGACTTAAACATCAAACTCTCTATGTTAATCTTCTTAAAGGCATATGACTCTTCCTTTATTGCCGGTTCACTAAAATTATGTGTTCTAAACATTTTTCATGCATCATTGATAGTGGTTTTGGAAACCAAGGTTGAGGGTTTTAATGAATAATGTTGAGTATTTCCTTCTCATGTTTTAAATTATGATTATACATTTTTTGATAATGGTTTTGCACATATAAGTGCATAGGAATTGTGATTTAATCAATGGGTCATGTTTAACCATGGATTCAATGGTTTTTAGCTTGAATAATGGTTTGTTAATTGTATGCCCTCAACCTGTTTGTGAAAATATCGATGAGAAGAATTTTGTCACATGTGAATTGTGTTTTGAACTAAGGCATTGACCTATGAATGTTGATAATTGGTAAATGTTTTCATGAGGCCTTGTTGGCCATAAATGGATTTGAACTATAACCTTGGTGGTTTAATTGGCTAAATAGGTTTGAGTCCCTATATGTTGAATCAAATTAATGTCTTTATTTATACAATGTGTTCAACTCCAAAACTGACTATTTACTTGCATAGGATTTGAGTCCCAAAATGATTGTCTACTTGGATATCTTATTATCGAAGGGTTCAAGTCCCAAGTTGGTTGAATAGATAATATAGCATGATGATGTTAACTTTCAAGTGATGTTGGTATGATGATACCAATGAGGTGCCATGGTGTATAATTGGTTTAATAAAATGGGAATGTGTGCTAAATATTTTAATTAAGTTTTAAATAGGCTTGTGAAGCTGAGTTACAAAGGTGGAGGTCCCGAGGGATCAACACTGGAAATTGCATTTTCCAACGTAGGGGTCAAAATGACATAAGGTTTGAGTCCACTTGCTTTCTATGACTAAGAGGTTTAAGTATTTTGTATTATATAATTTGGGAGATTTGAGTTCCCTATATCACACTACATGATCGATTGACTAAGTCACCTTAGTATATGAGTGGGAGGTTTGAGTCCCACCATGCGTATATGTAAGATTATTCTTTGTTTTTTATGGCTACATGAATTGGGGCCTGACTAGGGAGTTAAAGTTGGAGCCCATATAGCCCTTGGGTGTTATTAATATGACAGCTAAGATAAACTACCCAGGCTAAGATTTCAAAGGTTCATGTTAAACCTTGTTCCCTACCCCAACTTATTACTTATGTATGTATTTGATGATGTACAGAAGGTTTTAATTGTATTTGACTTGGAATTATTTTATCCTCTATCCCTGAGATATATGCTAGCACTCCAATCGCTAATCATCTCTGGACACTGTATCCTCATATGATGTAGGCACCAAAACATCTTCTACTTTTTTGTGCAGTGATCAAGTGTTCGAGTTGGTTCGTGAGTTGACACTGAAGTGGTAAGCTTACATATTTTGGAAGGCTTTATTTCTTGGTCTTTATTACTTGTGTCTTAAATATTGTTCAGACATAATTTTTAGCTACTGTCGAGGGCATGTACCAATATTTTATTGATTCTGGTCTTGTAAAGACAAAGTTGGATTGTTGTGGACTTGGGTGGTTTGGTGGATTATAGTTGTCCAGTTACCAGTGGTTGATGAATACATTTCATGAATTAATATTAATCTTATCTTTACACTATCTTGTTATATGTTCAGAATTCATTTGAATTATGAGGTTATTGGGATGACTAGGTTAGGTAAAAAAGGTGATCTCTAGTCCTTGTGGGACTTGATATACCCATCATGGCTAGACCCTGGTTTGGATCGTGAAAGTGCCATCATGACTCATAATTGGGTCGTGACAAATTAGTATCAGATCCTAGGTTTCACCAGTATTATTGGTATAAGAGCAATTGTCTAATAGAGCCCCGTGGATCAAAAAGTTAATGTCCATTTCCTATCTTAGAGAGGCTATAGAAAATTATTAGGAATCCTTCACTTCTTTCAATCATATCATGCTAAGAGTCAGAGTTGGTTTGTAGGATATTTTCTAGACTTTACTCTTTCATAGATGCCCAGGACTTATGCAATAACTATGCATATGGAAGATCTTGAGAACCAGTCTTATGATATTCCTTTGGTTAGGGATCAGGATGGGCCTCCCCAAAACCCCATTCCTGTACCAGAGCCAGAGATTCCTCCGCCACAGCCAGAGATAGGCTAGAGACTAGACCAGGCTCCACTAAGTTTTATTCTTTCATCTTTACTTAGAGATGTTGAGGTTCCACTAAGCCTTCTATGTCTGCTAAGGAGCAGAAGGTGTTGGGTAGGTTTCTGAGGTTGGCTCCACCTAGATTTTCTAGCTCTTCTAGAGATGATGCATTTGAGTTTTTGACTACTTGTAAGGATAAGCTACATGGATTAGGCCTTGTTGAGACTTATGGTTGGGATTATACCATATTTTAGTTGGATTTGTCTGTTCGATATTGGTTCAGAGTTTTTATGAGTTCTAGGCTAGTTAGATCTTATTCTCTTTCGTGGTCTCAGTTCTCTGAGATTTTCTTAGACAAGTATATGCTGCACAACCTTAGGGATCGATTGAGAGGTTAGTTCTATAGATTAGAGTAGGGTTCTATGGAAGTCATCGATTATGAGTCCTATTTTCATGAGTTGGCTAGGCATGCGACTTCTATTTTAGATACTGATTGAGACTTCCTATACAGATTGCTACTTAGAGTCTAGTTGCTGCGGGTAGGATCTTTGCAAGTATCATGGAAGATTTGGTGGGAACCATAGTAGTTCCTAATTCAAAGGTGGTACTTCTTATGTTATGCATCCTCCGTATCTATCTTTTAAGCCTCAGAGTTAGATTAGTTGACCAGTTCAAAAAGCTCTTTAGAGAAATGATAGAGGTCAGTTTGGTACTAGTGTTTGTCCTTGTAAAGGTGGTGATCTGTCTTTGAGAGGTTTGTTTATAGGTCATGCTAGACTTGGTGGTATATCCTATCTGACTGGCTTTGTGAGTTCTAGTTTTGTTTGTGATTTTTGTTTTACTTGTGTGCTTCCTAATTATTTTTTGAGAGATTTCCCTAGTTGTGGGGTGATGATTGTTTTAGCCTAGGGTGCTACTCCTATTAGGGCAGTTTTATCCCTCAGGTAGATATGGTTCGCGAGGTCGTAGGGGTGGTTACCAGGGTGCTCAAGGTGGTACTCAGGTAGGCAAGACAAAAGGTCGGTCAGGTACCTTGCGATATGGAAGGCGTGGTATTTTGTATGCACTACTTGCTAGGCCTGAGGTTTAGACTTTGGATGCTATTAGGACAGGTACAATTTTGGTGTGCTGCAAGTCAACTCTTGCTTTATTTGATCCCGGATCTACTTATTCTTATATATCTATTTATTATGCACCATAACTGGATATGCCAAGTGATTTATTATTTGTGCTATTATGAGTATCTACTACCGTGGGTGATTTTTTAGTAGTGGATTGAGTATTCAGATCATGTGTTATGATTGTTACTGATGTTGATTCTTATGCTGACCTTATTATTCTGGATGTGATGGATTTTAATGTGATTTTGGGCATGGATTGGTTATCCACTATCATGCGGTCATGGATTGTTTTGCCAAGATCGTTACCTTAGCCATGCCTGACATTTCCTTAGTTGTGTAGTTGGGAGAGGTTAGCTGCGAGCCAACGGGAATTATTTCTTATGTTTTTTTCTAGGAGACTTATATCGAGGGGTTGTGAGACTTATCTTGTTATGTATGTGATACTCGTGTAGAGAGTTTGTCACTTTACTCTGTTTCTATTGTTTGTGAATTTCCTGATGTGTTTTCTATCGACCTTCCTGGTATTCCCCTTGATCATGAGATGGAGTTTGCCATTGACCTTGAGACTGGCACCTGACTTATTTCTATTGCACCTTATTGTATGGCTTCTACTGAGTTTAAGAAGCTAAATTCTCATCTACAGAATCTTCTTGTTAAGGGTTTTATTAGGCCTAATGTGTCCCCGTAGGGATCCTCTCTTTTGTTTGTTAAAAAAAAGATGGTTTAATGCATAGGTGTATTGATTATAGGTAGCTTAACAAGGTGACGATGAAGAATCATTATCTTATGCCTCGCATTGATGATTTGTTCGACCAGCTTCAGGGTGCATTCATGTTTTCTATGATAGATTTGAGGTCCGTTTATCATCAGTTGAGGATTAAGGCTGAGGATACCCCGAAGATAGCTATCGGGACCCATTATGGTCATTATGAGTTTTTGGTGATGTCTTTTGGATTGACTAATGCCCCTACCACATTCTTGGACATGATGAACTGTGTGTTCAAACCCTATCTAGACTCCTTTGTCATTATGTTCATTGATGATATTCTTGTGTATTTGAGTAGTAGTGAGGACCATGCACACCACTTGAGGATTGTGCTCTAAAATTTGCAAGAGCATGTCCTTTTTGCCAAGTTGTCCAAGTGTGAGTTTTTGCTCTAGTCAGTGTTGTTTCTTGGACATGTGGTGTCTAAGGAGGGTATTATGGTAGCCCCGACTAAGATTTCAATGATTTGTGAATAGGCTAGACCTACGTCTCCAATTGAGGTTTGCAGTTTCATTATTTTGGCTACTTATTACAGGCATTTTGTTGAGAGGTTTTCTACTCTTTCAGCCCCTATGACTAGATTGAATTAGAAGGAATTTCCTTTCTAATAGTATGAGGAATGTGAGTTGAGCTTTGGAAATCTTAAGGATTATCTTACTTCAAATCTAATGTTAGCTCTTCTAGTTGAGAATAAGGGATTGACTGTGTTTTATGATGCTTCTGGTGTTGGTCTCGGTTGTGTTTTGATGGAACAGGGTCTTCTTATTTCTTATGCTTCTAGAAAGTTTAAGGTACATGAGCGTAACTACACACTCATGATTTGGAGTTGGCGGTGGTAGTTTTCGTGCTGAAGATTTGGAGGCATTATTTGTATGGTATGCATTGTGAGATTTTCACCCATCATTGCAGCCTTCAGCATCTTATGACCAGGGAGAACTTAATGCTCACCAACGTAGGTAGATGGAGTTGCTAAAGGACTATGATATTTCCTTCTTGTATCATCCATTTAAGGCGAATATGGTAGCTGATGCCTTGAGTTGCAAAGCAATGAGTATGGATATCTTGGCTTTTATATCAATTTTTCAATGTCCCTTGGCATAAAATATTCAGTCCTTAGACAATTTGATAGTTTGCCTTGATATTTTGAATCCTACAAGGATTTTGGCTTGTGTGGAGGCGAGGTCCTCCTTATATGAGCAGATTTATGATTATTGGTATGGGGATAACAAATTGTGTTTTCTCCATGATCAGGTAACCAGTGGTGATTCTAGGACACACCATTGATTCCGAGGTTATTTTGAGGTTTCACGGCCATATTTGTGTTCCCCAGCTTGATGACATAATTCAGTCGTTTCTTCACGAGGCTTACATCTCTAAATATTCTATCAATCCTAGTACATCTAAGATGTATAGAGATTTGAGAAAGCTTTACTAATGGATGAAGAGAGATATGGTAAACTTTGTAGCTCATAACCTATGTCATTAGTAGGTTAAGGCAGAGCATCAGTATCCAAGTGGATTGACTCAGAGATTGCCTATTCCTATATGGAAATGGGAACGGATTACTATGGACTTTATTATTTGTTTGCATCGTACTTCCCATGGTTATGATAGTATTTGGGTTATTGTGGATCGTTTGACCAGGTCAGCATATTTCATTCCTATGTAGATAACCTTCAGTGCTGAGAGGTTAGCCCAGATTTATGTTTAAGAGATAGTTTATTTACATGGAGTTCCTTTGTCTATAATATCAGACAGTGATTCTGTATTTACTTTATGATTATGGAGAGAATTCTAGGAGGATTTAGGTACAAGAGTGGATTTGAGTATAGTTTTTCATCTGCAGATAAATGGTAAGTATGTGTGGACTATTTAGGTGCTTGAGGATATGCTTCGATCTTATACTATGGATTTCGGAGGATAGCGGGATCAACACTTAGCACTGACAGAGCTTTTCTATAACAACAACTATCATTTGAGTTTTGAGATACCACATTATGAGGCTTTGTATGGTATGAGATGTCGTTCTATGATAAAGTCAGGATGATTCAGGATAGGATGAGAGCATCCCAGAGTAGGTAGAACGACTAAGCCGACCGTAGACTTTGTGCCTTGAGATTTGGAGTTGGTGATAAGTGTTCCTTTGTGTTTCACCTATGAGGGGTGTGATGAGATTAGGAAGGAAGGGTAAGCTCAGTCCTCATAATATCGGTCCTTTTGAGATTCTTCATATAGTTGGCAAGGTGGCTTATGAGTTAGCTTTGCCTCCATATTTCTCTATTGTTCATCTAGTTTTCTATGTCTCTATGTTGTGGAAGTATATTCCTAATCCTTCTTATGTGCTTAGATGGGATTCAGTTCAATTAGACGAGCAGTTGACCTTTGTAGAGGAGCCCATGCTTATTTTGTCTAGTGATGTGACACAGTTGCGTACCAGAGAGATTCTTGTAGTAAAGGTTCAGTGAAAGTACTGCCTAGTGGAGGAAGCCACTTGGGAGATCTAAAGTGAGATGCGGACCCAATATCCTCATTTGTGTAAGACTTTAGGTATATTTCTTCATCTTTAACTTTAGAGTACAAAAGTTCCTTAGTAGTGGGTATTCTAATGTCCCTTTGGGTCATTTCTTACGTTCCCTCTAGTTTTTGCCGATAGAGCTTTCTATTAGCTGCCCCAAGTCATTTATGACTTACTGGAATTGATAGACCGGTTACTTGGCATTTCGTTTTGTTCCAAGAATCATTTCTCTTTTTAGAAGTCTTTGTTAGTTCCAAATGGCCACCGAGCAAAATCTTTGGTAAAATAATATTGGATGCAAAATCAAACTTCATCAACGCATCCGAAACATCAAAATCTATAAGGTTGCATAATTCTTTGGCTCAAATTAAACTCCGAATGCATATCGATGCATCTGTCAAAGATCCAAGCTTCAGCCATTGTCTGTCATGGATGGAGATACCGTGATCATGGTGGATTGAGTGCGATCACGATGGCTGCGATTGTCGCCTAGCACGTATGCTAGATCGTACTTCCTGAGAGCTGGGAAAGGTCTATTTAAAGGCTTTTTTGGCCGTGAAATAGCCCTTTCTTCTATTTCTTTGAGTCCCCAAACCCTAATAAAGAGTATAATCCTTAAAGTGAGTCTTGTAGGTTGATTAAGAGCTTGAATAGCTTGTGTATTCGTGATTGACATCCAAATCTAAGGTATGACTTCCAATTTGGTGTTGAATTCCTTATCATTCGACCCAAAACCCCAAATGACTTGAGGCCTTATTTTTATCCCTAAATGTGGTTATTTTCACAAATTTCTTAAGATTTATAATGTCCTAATGGTTTTGAATAATGGGTTGGTCTCAAAAACTCATTTTCCATATGTGGGACCCATTCGGGGGAGGTAGTTTGGTGTCATTTTTGACCCAAATCACAAAGGTGCAATGTAGGTGTAGTTATTCTCATAATAATGCATAAATTATGTTGTTTATAGCTTGGGTGGTGGAAGAAGATTCGAGGAAAGGTAAAGCGAATATTGTTGGTTTGTCAGCTATTTGGATTCAAGGTAGGTTAGATTTACTTGTAGTTAGATTAAGCTTTATTGTAGTATAATTTTGATTTCTTGATAAAATTGGGTGGGGTCTTCAATGTTGAAATGGAAAATAGTAATTCTTGGGATTAGTTTTGACATTTAGGCTATTGAACTTGTTAAGGGTGATATTTGACTCTCAGTCTAGAACCTTGACTAGTTAGACTTATTATCTCATGAATATCATGAGAATGCACTAGTTGCTCTAGTTAGATGGGAGTGACTTTATTCACTCACCTTATTAGTATGTTGGCCTAGTTTGTAAAGTTGTATATTAACTTTAGGTGCTTGGATGACTTAAGAGTAATACTTGAGAAAGAATTGTCCAATAGAACTAGTGTGGATTTATACACCTTTGAGATATGAGTTAGATAACTTTGTCTAATTTTGGGTAGAAGTTAGACTTGAAGAAGATAATTTAGGATATTAGAAATGAAACTTAACCCACCTTAATCTTGAATTACGTAACCTCATTAGTGACCTAGATACTTGATAAACACCTAGAATATGATTCGGTAAAATGGTGGCTAAACTTGGTAAATGGGTTATTCATGATGTTGAATTTGGAAATAGTGTGCATACATGATTGAATATTCTATTATCCTTACTTAGAGAGCATTGGAAATTCTTGTAAATTGATCCTATGGTTATGCTATAGCTTAACTTTGGATAGTTTATTATATGAATCTTGAATTATGCCATTACTCATATTATGCTCAACTCTAGTGACTAAACTTATGTTTGTATCAAAGAACCTCCTTTTTACTAGTATTGTGAATCATGCCTAATAAGAGAGATTCTAGAAAGTATGACCATGGCTTATTATTGACCATGTTAATAATCATGTCAAGCAAGGTAATGTATTGAGTTTTCATACTATATGAATATGTATGTTCATTCATTTACAATTATAAAGTATTTATGATAAATGGTGAGGTATCGTGTTATGCCTTCCCTTACTTTTGTTATACTCTATTGTTGTGAGTCCCGTACTTGTTATTAATTTGGCTAATATATATATATATATATATATAGTTTCTTGGATGCATTTTGATGCTACGGTGAATATTGATGATATTATGATTCTTGATACATCTGAAGGAATAATGATGTTATCTTGATGCTCGAAAAGGCCAGAGGATATATTGATGCTATTATGGTGCCTGGTACATTCGGAGGATATATTGATGTTATGTTGATTCCCGGCAAGGCCGAAGGATATTATGATGATATTATGATGTTCGGTAGATTAAGAGGATATATTAATGTTATGTTGATGCCCGACAAGATTGTAGGATATATTGATTCTATATTGATGCTCGATGAATTCGGAAGAGGTATTGATGTTATGGTGATACTATATATGGTAAGCATATATATAATTATATATGTCTATGTGTGGTTATTCCCTCATATGATTATGCCAGTATGTGCACTAGGGTTATGATATTTTCCTTGGAAAATTTTCTATAATCCTCTACTATTAATCAAATGTTAAAGTGGCGTGGCTATTGTTTATCATAATTAGTGAATAGAAATAGAATATACCGAATATTAAGTTAAGATTAATTGGTAAGTGTAACCATATGTAGAACTAAGGAATCACCTAGTGGATATATTTGACTTGAATAAATGGATAGATTATGGAATTTCTCCTAGTGAAATGGGTTATGTGAGAACTTGTTGTTTATATAAAGTGGTTATATTACTTGATGGCTAGAATACTAGAATACTAGTTGGTGGACCTTGTTTATTTAAATTGTGGTAAAAAATAATTATGGTTGTAAATGGCCAATGATGATGATAGAATTAGCATTATTTATAACTAGTGATATTGATGCCTAGTGTGTAATGCCGTTGAATGCCTAAATGTGGACTTAGAGATTTATGGTTCTATCTAGTAAGAGGTGTTAGTTAATATATAGATAAGTATGTTGCTAATGTGTAATCCCTTTCCTATGTGATGACTAATGCACCTATGATTACTAGAAATGGACTTTGGTTAAATGGTGCTTGTAGTCTATGGTATATCTTGACTAAATATGGATGATGGATATTTAGTGAATAATAATCAGTTGCTATCGCTCGATGAAGGATTATAAGGAATCGGTTAAGCTAATGATTGTCGGCCTTATGATGGCTAGCAAATTAGTAGCCTAATAATAAATGTTGGTAAATTAATAATGACTAGATAGGGTGTATTGATACTATAGCTTCCTAGACAACTATGTGACTATTATTATGATTACTTTAGTATATATTATTTCAATTATGGTAATTGCTGATGGTTTTGGATCTAGGCAAATGAATGTTGAGGGGAAATATGGAAATCATGGATAAATGTGAGTTGGTTGTATATTTATATAACTTGATACGTTGATGATTTGAGCTATTGATTCACTCTCCGGTGGTATAGGACGCCGTGATGAGTTCTTTAATTTATGTTTCTTTTGGGGTGTACTTCCTGGTGGTATGGGACGCTGTTGTAAGTTCTTTTACTTTATGCTCTAATGGTAGTATGAATGTTGAACTTGGTATTTATGCGATTGTAATTGTGTATACATTGCATTACACTTTCAGATCGATTATTCATGATAGTTGTGGTATGTAACGATATGAGATATCGTATTATTGTTCTAGTTGATTAGTTCTTTTGTACAATAATGACGATGACGATTCAGGTTTGATTTTGTACCTTATCTTAGATATATTGTCTTAATTTATATCTCCTTTATATCATGATTTATCTTAGTCGGATGATGATGCCTACTGAGTACCCATTATTTTGGTACTCATACTACACTTATGCACCTTTTTTGTACAGACCCAAGTACTAGTTACTCTCGCTGAGTTGAGATCATTTAGTGTTGATGTTTCGGTGATAGGGTAAGCTCTTGGAGTTTTGTGTCGCCCGTTTCCCTTCTATCTTTATTTAGTCATTTGTATTAGAGACAAATGTATAAGATTATTTAGACCTTGATTTGTATTTCCTATTGTCAAATTTAGATGCCCGTGTACTAATATTACTAGGCTGTGGGATTGGTATCTTAAGTTGATTTTATATTATGGAACATCATTGTTATGATTATGCAGGCATTTATACCAAATTAACCCTTTACTTTAGTTCTAGGTTACAGTGTTGGCTTATCGATAGGTGGGTCTTAGTAGTTGCCATCATGACTCATAAATTGGGTCGTGACACCTATGACTGGACCCTACAAGTCGTAGGGTCTGGTTATGAGTAATCTTGTTTAGTCATAAGGTTGACAGTTCATGGGGATCTTAGTCACTGTCTTGGTTACAACTCGTGGTCACACATCATAAGGAGGGGTTACGAGTCAATAGTTGACTCGTAGTCAAAGGCGACATTTTTCCTGCTTTTATGTTAAGGACATTCTAGACATTTTCCCTTTTGCCCAACTTGAAACCCACGTCTTATGACCTCTTTAGGACATCATTAGCCCTCATAAAACACATCAAATAGACTCTCAAACACTCTCAAATCCTCAAGGTCAAGAACACTCATGGTTTTTAAGAGATTAGTCAGTCGGGGCTTCCAAAGGTGATTTTTCTCCATACTTCTTAGTGTTTAAGGAAAGTTACTCTTCCCTCATTGTCAATTTTATAAAAGAATATGCGTTAAAGTATTTTTCATGAGATAATGATGTTGGGTTTTGAACTATGGGTTGAGTGTTCTTAATATAAATTGTTTAAGTATTTCTTTCATGATATTTATTAAACTATTGTGCTTAAAATGATAGTTGGTAAAGGAATTAGGGTGCGTGGGAATGGTTGATGGAAATAGGGGTACAAAGGAATATCCAAATTAATTGGTTCGGTATATTAATTGGTAATTACCTCAACCCACTTGTATAATTGATTTTGGTTTGTGCATTATCACATGGCGTGGCTTGTTTGTTGAATCTAATGCATGGTATAAATAGTTAAATGGTTAAGGATGGTTTTAAAAACCTTTTGGGGTACACTGGAATCCCCTAAGTGTTGATTTATGAAAACCTTATAGGGTACATGGGAATCCCTCAAGCTATTTTAATAATGGAGTCTGCGAGGTACTTGAGAATACTTAAGTGTTGGATAATGACATTGCTTGCAAGCTATAGTCGTTATGACGACACTACTTAATAATTCCTTAATAATTGACTCCTTTAATTGGTGGTTTGGTTATGTGTTAAATGTTTTAAATTGGCAATAATGAGGGTTGTGATAGCTAGCCGTGAAGATCTGAGTCCGAAGAACGGACACTGGAAACTCATGTTTCCCATCATGAGGGTTGATCTTGATGACCATGTGCTTGTGGTGTACAAGGGAATCCCATAAGTGTATATTTGTATATATGTATTGCGGACGGCGAAGGTTACAACAAAGTCCCTGACCATCTATGATATCTCCGATTCATGCGGCTAACACGCACTGGGACATATTCAGTGGGTAACACAAGACCCATATAGCCTGTAGGTGGACTTATAATGGTAAAGTTACACAATCCTGGTTAATATTTTAAAGGGCACACTAAAACTTGTTCCCTATCCCAGCATGGTATATATATATATGTATTTGCATATAGTTATGTTCATTAGTTCGGCTTTGTTTTGGATTGCTGGCATTACTTTATATTTATCCCTGAGTTACATACTAGCATTCACCTTGCAAACCATCTTGAAACATTGTGTCCCTACATGATCCAGGAACCGACCATACTTCCTCTCCCCCTGCTTAGTGACTAGGTGATTCGGGGATAGCTTTTGAGTCAGACTGAAGTGGTGAGCTTCTATTCTCTGGAAGACCCTATTTCATGATATGGATTTATTTATGTCCTTAATATTCCTTTTGTTCTAGGTTTTTTCTATGGTCGAGGGCATGTATCGATTAGCTATGCTTTGTCTTTGATTAGAGGCTTTGTCGAACTACTGTGGGCATGGACGGTATCGGTATCGGTATTGATATCGATATTGGTATTAGTATTGGTAATAGCATTGGTATTGGTTGGTTATTTTTTTTTGAATTGTTGGTTATGGTTATAGACTTAATATAATGTATTTAAATTGATATTCTCTTATCTTGTTATATCTTTGGAATTCATTCGACATAGGATGCAAGGTGGTAAATAGTTTGGGTAGTGGGGGTGGTCTCCAGTCCTGGTTGGACTTGAGATACCCAACATGAGCAGGACCTGGTTAAGCTCAGGTCATAAGGATTCCAAGATCAAAATTGGATCTCAGAATCAATATAATGTTGTGAGTGTGTATAGTGTGTAAGCTAATAACAAAACTTTAATAGGGTATTTATAGGATACATCAGAACTATAAAAATCCTAACCAAAATAAAATAGAAAACAATTAGTCGGCACCAACCTACTAACCTACTTACAGGTCGTAGGTACTACCTACGAACCCAAGGTGGGTCATAGGTCTTAGAGGAAATCAGAAAACTCAGGAATCCCAGTTATGAAAGTACTTACGGAGGACGTAAGTACCACTTATGCCCCATAAATGGATCTTCGTGACTCTGAGACAAAAAACCCATCTTTACGAAATTTTCTTCTGTCTCCTATGATGGTACTTATAAGGGGCGTAGATACCACTTACACCCCATAAGTTGATCTTCATAACTCTTAAAACAAACTTCAGATATTTAGTACTCTTTTCGAGAACTTATAGAGGATGTTAAGCCCATTTATAGTGTGGACCCTCTACAATGCCTCATTTCTTTTTCTTCTATTTTTCTCCCAACCCTATTTTTCTGCAAAATAAGCAGAAAACACATCATATCTAACAAAACTGACCTAAGTACTTGCATATTTTCTGATTTTAAGCATCAAAAGTGCCATAAAACTATGACACATTGACAAACTCAACCTAGAATGTTTGTATTGTCTTAGGCAATAAATGGATAATAAACACAAAATAATGCTTAACTAAGAGAAACCTAAGGCCCCTATGGTAGTCAACCTAATTTCAGCTCAAAACTATTACCCCTTCCTATTACCAACTTTTCAAAACTACTGTGTGGATCTATGTAGCACAACAATGTGACACAAGGGAATCAAGCTACGACATTACATTAGCAACAAGCAACCATACAAATATACGAAATACACTACCCGGGCAGATAAAAAGTTAACAACACAACCCATGTACCCTTAAAGAAAGAAGTCTCAACTATTATAGGGTCAGATTATCTATGTCATTGCAAAGAAATATATTAAAAGACTCATTCTCAAAAAATAAGTTCAAATCAATGTGCATACAATACTATATTCTTTCCCTTATTTTCTAAACCCAAGTTTTTTGGATAGTTAGTGAGGCAACCTGGGTTTCGGCCCTTAGATAATTTCTTGGAATTCTAGTCTTTGGACCCAATACGACTCGAGGGTATGAGCCGTATGCTGGGGTATAGATGGTATGGTCCTATCATTTGCTGACCAGTGATGGTTGGTGAGATGGATTTTGGTTACTAGAATGGATACGACTTAGGGTTATGAGTCGTATAAATGGATGCGTGTCGTATGGTTTATTTACTTGGTTACTTAGGTTGGATTAGAGTAGAAGTGGATCAACATGAGCCATAAGCCAAGGTAAGAATCGTACCTAGGACTCGTGTCGTGGAAAGTATTTAATCCTCTTAGTATTTAATTCTGCCAGGGATACGGTGAAGTGTACAGATCGTATGCTATGGTTACAACTTGGTTGGATGAGTCATATACTGGGAAATATTTGGTCCAAGAGTGGAGGCTCAGATAAGAGTTATGGATACCAATCGTATTGGAGGGTATGACTCGTGAGGGTTAGTGATATCTCTATGACAGGTTTTCTGTGCAACTTAGGTGGGGGTATTCTGGACATTTCCCTACTAAACCTAATAGGACCCCATGACTTCTAACCTACTTGGAAGAGTATTTACCCTATTATTCTAATCATTAACTCTTAGAAACTCCTCCTAAACACTCCATAATTCTCTCAAGAGATTTTGGGGCAAGAAAGCTAGGGTCTCATCTTACGGATTTATTTGGGGCATGATTTGATGAATTCTTTATCCCATCATCTTAGTTTATGGCATGTTTCTTTTTCCTCCTTATTATTTCTAAAAAGGCATGGATTTTATAGATGTTTACATGGTTTCAATATTGCATGATTTATGGTTTTCAAATATGTTTTGGGTTTTTTGATATTAAATGCTTAGTTATAGTTTCCCATGGTATTAATTATACTTTTATATGCATTAATGGTGGTTTTGGATAATTGTATTGCACAGGAATGGTTTAATGGCAATTGGAATTGGTTTGGTCATATTATGCCCCCAATGTGTTTGACAAAATGCTTATAAAGATATGTTCATTGCATTGATCACTTTTAAGGAAACTTTAAATGATTTAAATTGTTTGGAAAATCTAAAGGATAATTGGTTATTCTTGTGGGATACATGGAATTCCCCAAGTGATTTAATATGGTAAATGGAAGGGCATTTTAAAGTCCCCTTTACCTAAATGGTTTGGCTATGGATAATGCTTGCAAGCATGGGTGGTATGATTATACCACTATTAAATGGATTTGTATTAATAAATGGTTAATGGAATATGGTTAGTTTCTTGGACATGGTTTTAATTAGGCATTAATGGTGGGATGTGTAGCAGAGCTGTGGTTGGTAGAGGTCCCTGGGGGATTAAAACTGGAAACTCGTATTTGTCGATATGAGGTTTGGTCTTAGTGATCGTGTGCATGATGTCACCCTTATATTTAGGGGACGTACTTGTCATCCCAGGTTATATTCTCCAGTTGAGTGGCTTCATGCACTGGATCCCTTTCATTAGGGAGAGCTAAACTCATATAGCCCGTAGGTGGTGTAGGATGGTAAAGCTACACTATCCACATAAAGGTTTTAAATGTATGTGAAACCCAGTTCCCTCTACCAGCATTGTTATATATATATATGTATGGTTGCATCCATTATGGATGGTTTTACTTGCTTGTTTTTAAATAGAATTATTTTATCCTTATCTTGAGAATCATACTAGCATTCACCGCTAACTGGTCTACTGATGGTTGTATACCCACACTATACAGGAACCAACCGTTCAACTCCTCCTACATAGTGATTGACTCGGGGATAGTATTTGGATTGAAGTGGAGAGCTTTCATCTCTCTGGAAGGATCTATTTCATGTTATCAACATTCTTAGATACTTTGATTATATTTTGGATATTGGTTATGCCCATGGTTGGGGGCATATCCCAACCAGATATTTTTACTCTTTTTGGATAGAGGCTTTGTGGTACTTCTGGTGGTTGGCATGGGCGACATCGATATTGGTGGCAACCTTAGTATTGACATTGGTATTGAGGCTGGCATCACCTGACACAATTCTTCATTTTTCCATTGTACTTTATTTTGGGATTAATTATATTATGTTTTAGAACTTATTTAGTTATGACCTTGTTTATGGACTTTGGCTTTTTTTTTTGGTTTAGCATGGTTGGGGGGTTGGTTTGCTACGGTTGGAATCGGTTCGGTTAGTCACGACAGTGATCCTATCCCAAAGTTTTAATGAGAACATTTACACTATCTTGTTATAGGGGCGCATATGCTGGTTGGTTTGGATAACAAAAGGCTCTCCTAGATCCTAGTTGGACTTGGTATGCCTATTACGATAAGGCCCTAGTTTAGGTCGTGTCAAGTTGGTATCAGAGCCTACGTTCATGGTCAATTAGGAATCCATAATTCCGTGTCGAGTAGAGTCTCTTTTAGGGGTGTGTAGCGTGCCCCACTCATAATAGAGAGGCTATAAGGTATTTAGGAATGTTCCACTTTCTTGGTATTTTGTTTTCAATCATAGAGTCTCAATCCTGGAATCTTCTCTAATCCTTGATTATTTGTCTCTCAGATCATGCCTCCTAGATTTGGAATGCAAAAAAATTCTTCTATCCCATCTAGTAACAATGCTGAAGAGGTACGTCCTACACCTTGAGTACATCATTGATCTCAGGGCCCTATTACTGATTGTGTTGTAGTTTCTCCTATTCTCTTAGTGCTCCTTAAGTCACTTAGGGCAACGTGACGAACATCAAATTTTGTTAGTCTATTCATGTTATTGCTTAAATAGTCACTACTCAGGCTGAGCGGGGCGCGACTGGTGCTTTGTTTGCTGAGGCCATAAGGGTTGGCCAATTTATGAAGATGCGTCCTCCTAATTTTACTAGAGTAAAGGTGGAGGAAGACCCACAAGGCTTCTTGGATAAAATAGAGAAGATAGTTAGGGTTATGTAGGCTACCAATGTGGAAGGGGTAAACTTATAGCTTATCAGCTCAAAGATGTGACTTTTTAGTGGTATAAGGAGTGGGATAGGTTTAGGGGTGATGTAGAAAAGTTTGGATTATGGGAGGCCTTTTCTAATACCTTCTTGGATTGATCCTTTTCTCAATAGATAGGGCAAGCAAAGTTAGAGGAGATTATGAACCTCAAGTAGGGGAGAATATCTTTAAAAGAATATGCCTTGAAGTTCCATCAGTTGTCAAGGTATGCTCCTTATTTAGTGGCTAACATACGGACGAGGATGAGGAAGTTTGCTTCTGGTTTAATAGAGATTTGATCTTACAGAGAAAGACTGCCTTGCTGATTAAAGATATAGACATCTGTAGATTGACTATTCATATGTAGTAAGTTAAGGATAAGAAAAGGAGGCAGGCAGAGTTCAGAGATAGAGGAAGAGAAATAGATTTTTTGATTACGGAGGTGCTCAGTCTCAGGGTAGTCGAGATGGTCACAAATGGCATAAAAAAAGTTGGGGATTTTTTGTTCCTTCTCTACTTCTAGTGCTCCTTATAAGTCATGCAACAGACGTCATCATGGTGGTTACAATTTTTAGGCGCAGGGTGCCCAATCTCAGGCAAAAAGAGACCAGTCTATTTCTTTATATGCTCCTTATCGGTTCTGTGGTTGTCCTCATTGGGGTTATTATGATGAAGAGAGGGACAAATGTTTCAAGTGTGGCTAGGTAAGCCATCGTCTCAGGTATTTTCTAGTTAATTAGGTTGCTATAAAGGAAAATAAGATTCTTATGACATCATCTTTTGCTCTTGCACCCAGTGGTGTTGCATCTACTTCTGCTACTGCTCCTGGTTCTAGTGTTGGTTGAAACAGGTTTTATGCCTTGGCATCCCGACAAGAATCCAAGGCATCACCTTATGCCATTACTGGTATATTATAGCTTTTCTCTAGTGACGTATATTGTTTGCTCGATCAAAGGTTCACTTTTTCTTATGTGACTCCTTATGTGCCTTTGTATTTTGGTTTTGATCTAGACATTATTTCAGATCATTTTTCTTTTTCTACCTCGGTAGGTGACTCAGTTATTGTTGAATGAGTCTATAGGGGGTGTGTGGTATCTATTTGTAGCAAGCAAACTCTAGTGAATATGTTTGAGTTGGGTATGGTGGATTTTGATGTAATTCTAGGTATGGATTGGTTACACTCTTATTACGTATCCTTAAACTGTCAGACCTAGAAGGTTATCTTTAGTTTCCCTGGTGAATTGATTATAGAATGGGAGGGGGGTTCTCTTGATCCTAGAGAGAGGTTTATTTCTTATCTTAGAGCTTGGAGGTTAATCTCCAAGGGGTGTCTTTATCACTTAGTTTGGGTTAAAGATTCTAACTCAGAAGGTCCTTTTTTATAGCCAGTTCCTGTGGCTAATGAGATTTTAGAGGTCTTTCCGGATGATCTTCCTGGTGTTCCTCCAGATAGGGAAATAGAGTTTAGTATTGATTTTCTTTCGGTCACTCGTCCAATTTCTATTCCTCTGTATAGAATGGCTCTGACTGAGTAAAGAGAACTCAAGGAGCAACTTAAGGATCTTCTGGAAAAAGGCTTTATTTGTCCTAGCATGTTCCCGTGGTGGTGGTTTTTGTTCGTAAGAAGGATGGTTCCCTTCGGATGTACATTGACTACAGACAGTTGAACAAGGTAATGCTCAAGAACAAGTATCCTCTCCTAAGGATAGATGATCTGTTTGACCAGTTGCAAGGTGTCGAGTTCTTTTTAAAAATTGATCTTCGGTATGGGTACCATCTGCTAAATATTAGGAAGGTAGATATCCCTAAGATATTTTTCGTACCCGGTATGGGCTCTATCAGTTTTTGGTGATGTCATTTGGATTGACTAATGCTTCGATAGAATTTATGGATCTGATGAATAAAGTTTTTTGATAAAATTTGGATCTCTTTGTTATTGTGTTATTGATAACATTTTGGTTTATTCAAAGAGTTAGTTGGATCATGCTAATCAGATTTGTGTGGTGTTCTAGACCTTAAAGAAAGGACAGTTGTATACCAAGTTCTCTAGGCATGGGTTTTGGTTGAACGCTGTGACTTTTTTGGGTCATATTATTTATAACGAGGGGATCATGGTGGATCCACAAAAGGTTGTTGTGGTAAAGAGGTCGCCTAGACCCACGACTCCATCCACCATTTGAAGCTTCTTGGGGTTAGCTGGGTATTATCATTAGTTTGTGGAAAACTTCTCATTGATAGCTGCTCCTTTGACTAAGTTAACTCAAAAGAAGGTCAAGTTTCTTGGTCGGATACTTGTGAGGGGAGTTTTGAGAAGTTGAAGGATAAGTTGACTTCGACTTCAATTCTGACTTTACCGAAAGGTAATGATAGGTTCGTAGTTTATTGTGATGCATCTCAAGTAGGTCTTGGTTTTGTTTTGATGCACCATAGGATGGTGATTTTCAATGCTTCTAGGCAGTTGAAGGTGCATGAGAGGAATTATCCTACTCATGATTTGGAGTTGTTGGTCATTCTGTTTGCTTTGAAAATATGGCGGCCTTATCTGTATGGTGTTCACATGGATATCTTTTCTGATCATAAGAGTCTATAGTATTGTTCACTCTGAAAGAGATTAATCTCAGGAATAGAAGATGGCTTGAGCTTCTTAAAAACTACGACATGAGTCTTCACTACCACCCAGGTAAATCTAACGTGGTTGTGATGCTCTTAGCAGGTTGTCCATGGGTAGTTTGGCTCATGTGGAGGAAGGAAACTGGGAATTGGTGATAGATATTCACCACTTGGCTAATCTTTGAGTTCGCCTCTTGGAATCCAAGGCGAGTGGAGTGATGGTGCAAGAAGTGGTTTGATCGTCTCTTTGTGCAGAGATTAAGGAGAAGCTAGCATTACATCCAGTGTTGATGAAAATCAAGTGTGATGTTGGTGGTCAAAAGGTGGTGGTGTTTGACATTAGTGGTGATGGTACTTTATGGTTCCAAGAAAGGTTGTGTGTTTATGATATCGATAGATTGTGACAAAGGATTTTAGCTCAGGCGCAAGAGTCGTGCTATGTTGTTCATCTCGCCTCGACAAAGATGTATCATGATTGTAAGGAGATCTATTGGTGGAATTCATGAAGAGGGAAATGGCTAATTTCTTAGCCAAGTACATTATGTGTCAATAAGATAAGGTTCAGCACATGAGGCCTGGCGGGTTATATTAAGAGATTGATTAGACCGAATAGAAATGGAAGGTGATAAATATAGATTTCATTACTGATCTTCCTCGATCTCAAAACCAATTTGATTTGGTTTGGGTTATCATGTATAGGATGACTAAGTCTGCTTACTTTTGCCAGTGCAGACTACCTTTTCGGTGGAAGATTATGCAAAGTTGTATCTTCAGGAGATTATAAAGCTACATGTGGTGCCAATTTTGATTATTTTTTATTGTGGTACGCAGTTTTCATCTTACTTCTGGCGATCTTTCCAAAAAAAGTTAGGGACTAAGGTTAGTCTGAGTACTGCTTTTCATCCATAGTCAGATGGGCAAGCAAAAAGAACTATTCAGACATTGGAGGATATTCTTTGGGCTTATGTGGTATATTATGGTGGCAATTTCGTTGAGCATCTGCCTTTAGTGGAGTTTTCTTACAACAATAGCTATCATTTTAGTATTGCTATGACCTCTTTTGAGGCATTGTATAGTAGGATATGTAGATCTCTTATCGGTCGGTTTGATATTAGGGAGGTAGATATGTTTGGCCCAGATTTGTTATACCAAGCTATGGAGAAGGTCAAGGAGATTCAGGATAGGCTTAAGGCTGCCCAAAGTTTCCAAAAGTACTATATGGATGTTAGGCGTAAAGACTTAAAGTTTGAGGTTGGGGATAAGCTGTTCCTCAAGGTATCTCCCATAAAAGGGGTAGTGCTATTTGGCAAGAAGAGGAAGACCTATCCTTGGTATATTGGTCCTTATTTGATTTTGTGGAGAGCGAGAAATGTTGCTTATGAGTTAGAATTACCATCTAGCTTGAGTTTGGTTCATCCGGTCTTTCATGTTTCCATGTTGAGAAAATGCATTAGTGATCCTTCTTTAATTGTTCCTTTGGTGGGGTTGGGTATCTCAAATTCTCTATCTTATGAAGAGGTCCCGATTGAGATCATAGATAGGTAGGTTCATCGATTGTTGACCAAGGATATGGCTTTGGATATGGTTCTATAGCGGAACCACAAGGTGGAATAATCTACTTGGGAAGTGGAACATACATAAAGTCCAAATATCCGCTCTTGTTTTTTCTCCTGGGATTCGTATGTAAGGTATGTGTTCTCCAACATACACTCGATTTGAAACTTAGTAAAAGCAAAGATTTAGATCTTTGCATCTTTGTATTCAAAATTTGTTAAAGGGGTATATTTGATAATTAAAATAACTCTGCGTATGGTTACCCCTACCTTGTCCATTATTTAGGGATGAATATTCCTAGTGGGAGAGACTGAAGCATCCTAGGTTTTGGACCTTAGAAAAAATAGTAGAATTCTGGTCTTTGTATCCAATATGACTCGTGGGTACGAGCCGTATGCTGGGGTACGGATGGTATGGTCCTATCATATGTTGTCCAGTAGTGGTTGGTGGGATGGATTTTTGTTACTGGAATGGATAGGAATTAGGGGTACGAGTCGTATAGATGGATACGTGTCATATGGTTCCTTTACTTTGTTACTTAAGTTGGATCTGAGTATGAGTGGCTCAACGTGATCCGAAATCTAGGGTACGAATCATACCTAGGACTCATATGGTGGAGAATGTTCAATCAACTTGGTATTTCATTCTACCTGGGATACGGGTGAAGGATACAGATCGTATGCAGTGCTTATGACTTGGTTAGATGAGTTTTATACTGTGAAGTGTTTGGTCCAAGTGGAGGCTCAGAATCCGAGTAGTGGATACCAACCGCATCGGAGGATACGACCCGCGAGGGTCAGTCGTATCCCTCTGATGGGTTTTCTGTACAACTTAAGTGGGGGTATTCTAGATATTTCCCTAATTAATCTATTAGGACCCCACGACTTCTAACCTACTTGGAAGAGTATTTACCCTATTATTCTAATCATTAACTCTTAGAAACTCCTCCTAAACACTCTATAATTCTCTCAAAAGCTTCTGGGGCAAGGAAGCTAGGGTTTCATCATAGGGATTTATTTGGGGCTTGTTTTGGTGAATTGTTTATCCCATCATCTTGGTTTAAGGCATGTTTATCTTCCCTCTTTATTAATTCTAAAAAGGCATGTATTTTATAGATTTTTCATGGTTTCATTATTGCATGATTTATGTTTTTCAAATATGATTTGGGTGTTTTGATATTAAATGCATCCTTTTATATGTAGTAATGGTGGTTTTGGATAATTGGATTGCATAGGAATGGTTTAATGGAAATTGGAATTGGTTTGTTCATATTATTCCCCCAATGTGTTTGACAAAATGCTTATAAAATATGTTCATTGCACTGATCACTTTTAATGGAACTCTTGCTTGTTTTCGGATTATGTAAAGAAACTTTAAATGCTGTAAATGTTTTGGAAAGGCTAATTAGTTATGCTTGTGGGATACATTGAATTCCTCAAGTGATTTAATATGGTAAATGGAAGGGCACATGAAAGTCCTCTTATCCTAAATGGTTTGGCTATGGATAATGCTTCCAAGTATAGTTGGTATGACTATACTACTATTAAATGGCCTTGGATCAATAAATGGTTAATGGTATATGGTTTGTTTCTTGGGCATGGTTTTAATTGGGCATTAATGGAGGGATGTCTAGCAGAGCCGTGGAAGGTGGAGGTTCCGGGGGTATTGAAACTGGAAACTCATATTTTCCGATGTAAGGTTTTGTCTTGGTGACCATGTGCATGATGTCACACTTATATTTAGGGGTTTTAGTAGTCATTCCAGGTTATATTCTCTAGTCGTGCATCTTCACGCATTGGGGCCCTTTCATCAGGGGGAGCTGAACCCATATAGCCTATGGGTGGTGTAGGACGGAAAATCTACACCGCCCAGGTAAAGGTTTTAAATGCATGCTAAACCCGGTTCCCTCGCCCGACATGGTTATTTATATATGAATGGTTGTATGCATTATGTATGGTTTTACTTGTTTTTTTTAAATGGCATTATTCTATCCTTATCTTGAGAATCATGCTAGTGTTCACCCACTAACTCGTCTACTGGCGGATGTATACCTACTCTATGCAGGAACCTGTCGTTCAACTCCTCCTACATAGTGATTGACTCGGGGACAGTTTTGAATTGAAGTGGAGAAATTCCATCTCTCCAGAAGGCTCCATTTCATGTTATGGGGATTCTTAGATACATTGATTATATTTTGGATATTGTTTTGTCCATGGATTAGGGCATGTCCCAACCGGATATTTTTACTCTTTTGGATAGAGACTTTGTCGTAGTTCTGGGGGTTGGCATGGGCGGGATCGGTATTGGTGGAAGCCTTAGTATTGGAATTGGTATTGAGGCTGGAATCTTCGGACATAATTCCTCACTGTTCTATTGTACTTTATTTTGGGATTAATTATATTATGTTTTGGAACTTATTTGGTTATGGCCTTTGGCTTGGTTTTGGTTTGGTTTATCATGGTTGGGCGGTTGGTTTGGTACGGTCGAACTCGGTTGGGTTGGTCAAGGTAGTGATCCTGTCCCAGAGTTTTAATGAGAACATTTACGCTATCTTATTGTATGTTCAGAATTCAGCCCATCAAGGGACACATATGGTGGTTGGGTTGGGTAATAGAGGGAGGTCCTTGGGCCTAGTTGGACTTGGGATACCTATTACGACAAAGCCCTGGTTCGGGTCACGTTAGTTGGACTAGGATCAGTATAGGACTTTACTTGGCTTGTAATTGTCACGACCCGAATCTGGGCCTGGCCTTGATGGGTATCTCAAGTCTCACGCGGACCGGAGATACACCCATCACCTAACCAAACTAGCACAAATTCCCCAATGTCGGATGAATACCAAACATATAACAAAATAATATAAAGGTAAGCTCAAGATAATCAAAACATGGCTATAGACTATAGACCAAAAATCAGCCAAAACATCCGACCAACGTAACCCAAATCAACAGTAGTCCAAACATAGCCTTCTAAACCAATAACCAACACTAAAAATCAACAAAGTGTCGGGACATACCCCCGATAATAGCTAAAACAAGACTATTAGTATGGAACACAAGGAACCAAAACATGAAATGTTGACTTTCGACGTAAGAAAGCTCACCACTTCAATGTCAACTCATAAGCTGAATCTCGAATCTAAATCACTGAGCAGGAGAGGTAGCAGTATGGCCAGTTTCTGCATCGCATGGGGATACAACATCTGAAGACGATTAGTGGTTAGAGCATGGCAGGACTCAAACCAGGGCCTAGTCTTATTGGGTTCCTCAACTCTAACCGAGAACAAAAGACCAACCCCAATACCCAATCATAACTGCCCTGCACCCTATGTCGGATGAATTCCGAACATATAACAAGATAAACAAAACAATAAACCAAAGACATTAATTGAAGTCTATAACCATAATCCAACAACCTTAATCAAATATCCAACCAGTTTCAAACCTAATGCCAATACCAATACCAATCCTGACACCAATACCGACACCACCCATGCCTATAGTTTTCATATAAAGCCTCTAATAAAAAACAAAGAACATTCGGTCGGGACATGCCCCCGACCATAGAAAAAACTAAAGTCCTATAAAAAAAATATTGTAAAGAAGTCCATAGGATGAAATGCAGCCTTCCGGAGTATGAAAGCTCACGACTTTAGTTTAACACAAAGCTGTCACCGAATCTAAGTCACCGAGCAAGAGGAGTAGTATGGAAAGTTTCTTCATAGCTTGGGATACAACGCCCAAAGATGGTTAGCGTGATGAATGCTAGAATGTAATATGGAATAAGGAAAAAATAATGGCAAATATTCAAAACCAATGTAAATAACCATATACAATCACATACATATATACATATATACCATGTCGGGAAAGGGAACCGGGTTTAGCATGCATTTTAAAAACATAACCTAGGTTGTGTAGCTTTGCTGTCCTAAAAGAACCCGCGAGCTATATGGATTCAGCTCCCCCTACTGAAAGGTCGTCAGTGCGTGAAGCCAAACAACCAGAGAAATGAACCTGGGATGACTAGTACATCCCCAAAATATAAAGTGTGTCACCATGCACACGGTCATCAAGACCCAACCTCACATTGGCAAACATGAGTTTTTAGTTTCAGTCCCCCCAGAACCTCCACCTTCCACGGCTCTGCTACACTCCCTTTAAGCCCAATTAAAACCATTTACATAGTCGAACCATTAACCAAGGAGTATTTTAACTAGGAATTGACTATTGATATCGTCATACAAAAATTAGAGATTGCAAGTCTATCTAATTATTCCATACCAAAGCCATTAAACCAAATTGACTCCAAAGTTTCCAATTAAACCAATACCATAGCCACCAAGGCCTTTCCAATCTATTAAAACCATTTAAACCAATTTAGGTTCCATTACCTTTTATGCAATACAAAGGTTTCAATAATAGTCAAACTATGTGACAAAATCATTCTCATTGGCATTTTAACAAACATGTTGAGGGAATATAGGTTCAAAAATCAAAACCAAGTATCAATTGACCATTCCCATGCAATCACATGTTCAAACCATAATTATAACATGAAAAACCATAAGTAAAACATAGGTAAACATTATCCAACCATGAACAACCAAAACTCCCAACATCTATTTCAAAACCAAAACAAATCCATAATAATACCATGAAAAAACATATATTGAAACATGATCTTTTTGTTAACTAACAATATGGGAGGAGTAACATGCCTTAGACACCAAAGAAGATGAAGAGAAATCACCCTTAAGTGCCTTAATTGATCACCTTGATAACACCCTAGCCGTTTCTTGAACAAAGATCTTGGGAGAGATTTAAGAGTGTTTAGAGAGTATTTGATTGACAATAATGGGTTAATAAATCCTCCAAAGGGGTTTTATGTCATGGGGTCAAAAGAAGTTAAGAGGGGAAATGTCCAGAATACCCCTAACTTAAATTGTAAAAATTCCTGGAGGTAAGTACGATTAGACCCCTCCACTCATACCCTAATCATATGAGTGGTACCCTCCAATCGTATCCAAGATAGACTTAAAAGGGGTTGGAAACTGGACAACATATGATTTCACTATACCACTCATACCCTATCCTCATGACTCATAGTGAGCCTCTCAAAATCAGAGCCAAGTCAAGTTACTAAGTTTTAGATTATGTGAAGGATCAACCCATCACCAAACCATACGATCCATACCACACCAAGTCGTAACCACAATAAAAACCTAACCGCCACTCATTGGGAACCTTACGAGTTGGGTTACTTGACCTATACCCACACCATACGACTTGTATGGTAAGTCGTATGATCACAGAAATCTCAAACTCAGGAAATTTACAAGGGCCAAAACCTATGGTGTTTCAATTCTACCCTACTTAGATTATTTGTCCTTAAATGATGGAACAAGGTAGTACAAGCAAGATTTATACCCCAACACCTCTCAAACCTTTAAATAAGTTAGAAAACAAAGATGGAAGGAAATTAATCATTCCTTTAACTAAGTTAGAAAACAAAGATGTGATGAAGAACACATACCTTACGCACGAATTTCTAAAGTAGAAAATAGGAAAGGATACTTGAACTTCATGTCCTCTTCAGCTTCCAAAGTAGCCTCTTCAACATTGTGGTTCCTCTATAGAACCTTTACTAAAGCTACATTATTGGTTAGCAATCAATGGACCTGGCAATCCAAGATCTCAATCGGTACCTCCTCATAAGACAAACAATACGAAATACCAATATCCTTGATAGGCACAACTTGTGATGGATCACCCATACACTTCCGCATCATAGAAACATGGAACATCGTATGAATGGAGCTCAAACTAGAAGGAAACTCCAACTCACACACAACATTACCAGCCCTTCTCAAACCAAGTAAGGACCAATATAGTGGGGACTGAGCTTCCCCTTCTTACCAAACTATATCACTCCTTTCATGGGAGACTCCTTCAAAAACACCCTATCCCCAACCTTAAACTCCAAGTACCTATGCCTTACATCCGCATAGGACTTTTGATGACTTTGGGAAGCCTTAAGTCTTTCCCGAATCACCTTTACCTTTACCATGGATTGGTGAACCTAATTTGGGCAAAATATGTCCACCTTACCAACCTCAAACCACCCAATTGGAGTCCTACACCTCCTACCATAGAAGAAAATATGCGTACCAAGTATCCTCACCTCTTCCCTACCAATTTAGATCAAGCTCAAGGTAACAGTTCTTCTTAAGCTTATTAAGTTTCACATTCATATTTCCAGTATAAACTTGGTACCTATTAACCGTTTCATACTCAGTCATGTGTCAGTTGTCCGTGCATCAGATATGCCTGAATTCAGTATGTTTAGCATGTCAGTCATGAGATCAAGTTGTAGTTCTTTATGTTCAGTTCAGGTTCTATAGTCTTGTATCACTTCTCAGTAAATTCTTATTCAAGGACAAATGTTTCCAAGGGGGAGATATTATAATACCCCGCATGTTTCTAATTCTGTGATTCATACTTGAGTACATGACTTACAATGAATATCTTAGTGATAGGATAGCTTATGATCCATTAAGCATGTTCATATGAGTCACTTAAGCTAATACAAGCTAAGAGTTTTTGAATCCATCAAGTTTTAGTGTTTGATTTTGCAAGGGTCATCTTTGAACGAGTATAACTCATTGTTAATGTGGTATTTTGGATGATTTAGACCCACCAAATTGTAGAAAATCGAATTAGCTTTCCAACGATACAATTTTGCCTTAATCCAATACCCGAGCGAAAAGTTATGCCCATTTTCGTGAGAGACAGTAAGCATAGGCGATTGGTTATGCGCCGTCTAACCCAAGCATAGGCGATTGGTTAGGCGCCGCCCAACCCAAGCATAGGCGATCACTTGGGAGCCGCCTAAGCCAATTCCAGGTGTCAAAAACACTCCATCTTGAGTTATTTTAAAGGTAATTAAGTCTTTAAATACTCCTTACACGTCCCTAAACTTAACCCTACGAAATATATAGCCTCTAAACCTATTGCAACCCTATTTTCATCTCAAAGCTCATTTTCCAAGAGCACTAAAGGAGAAAAAAAACTAGGGTTGCATAAGTAAGCTTGAAGATCCGATTTCAAGGAAATTCCTCCATCAATCATCAAGAATCTTCCTTCTAAGGTATGCGTAGTGTTCATCCACAGATTCCTTTCATCCGTGGAGTTCAAGAATCAATCTTTAAAATACAAAAGCTTAGTTGATTGTGGTGATGTGATCATACCTATGTTGATGCTTGATTGTTTTTCTCTTTTTTATTATAAAGTATGATTTCTATATTGTTGGGTGTTGATGATCATGTTGTTGATATTGGGTGATTCCCAAGATGGAATCTTTATATGTTTTTGTGGATTCATGATATCATATGAGTTGGAAACATGTAAATTTGGTTGTTCATGATGTATAATTTGATGAATTCACCTATGCTTAAGATGTGAATGTAAGGTGTTTGATAAAATGCCTAAGGAACTAGAAATCATGCAATATAGCTAAATTGTGACTAAGTGAAGGATTCATGATATGCCCTTACGTTCCAATGACTTCTATCTTATTAATGTTCCTTGTAAATGTTGTAGGAATATCCATGAACTTTTCTTATAAGATTATGCTATGTTTACTTGCAAATCCTACTTATGAACAAGATGTATGATAACCATGCAACTCGCATGAACTTCCATGCTATTAGTATGTGCTGCCAATATGATTATGCAACTAACATGATATTAAGATTGTGCAAGTACTTCTATGTGATATGAAATCCTTTCCATGCAATACATTGTTGATAACCATGCATAGTATGAGATCCCCACTTATGATATTATATATTATGGACTCTACTCTTATGATCAAGTCAGTCATGTGTGTCAGTTTCCTTCCATCGAGTCCTGGGGTACTTGTACCCGAAAACTATAGCTATGTGCCTAGATCCATGTCATGTTTCACGATATCCGAACTCAAGATATGATTTCATAGACTTCACTCTGTCGTGTGACTCAGGAAAATCTTATGATCTTAGTCAGTTATCAGATATCAATAACATTCTTCCAGTCAACGGAATTCAGTAAGATCAAGTCATGCACAGTCAGTTATTCATGTCCAGTCCCTCCAGATGGGAGTAGAGGTTAGCACCGAGTGAACCCAAGGATGGGAACTCACCTGCCAGTTCAGGGTGTGATTCTTAGTAGCAATCCTTGTGTTCCAGAACTATGTAGCCAGCGTAGGTTGAGACATCTTAACCTGTCAGCTTAGGGTTGATGAGATGTCTTAACCCGTCAGTTTAGGGTTCCCACCATTCTCATTGAGTACCCGCAAGATAAGGATCACTCACAGCTGTCCTTACCAGTGGAGCGGTATTGACACCCCTCCAGTCGGGGCAGAAATTAGACCCCAGCTTAGCCATAACGGCATACATGGGGCATGCCGGTTAAACACTACTTCCTATAGTTTCAGTATCAGTCTCAGTAAAAGAACTCAGGGCGTTCTTCAGATTTCAGTATATACAGGACTGTCAGATACAGTCATCCATGTTATCAGTTTTAGTAACAGTCTCAGTAAAAGAAATCAGGGTGTTCTTCAGATTTTAGTATATACAGGACTGTTAGATACGGTCGTCCATGTTATCAGTTTCAGTATCAATCAGGAAAGTTATCAGTAAACCATGTATTAGCTTACAGGTCATGCTATCACGTATTCATGGTCTCAGTTTTTATATATGTGTGTTTGCACTCCCACGTTCATATTAGTCAGTCAGTGTTGTTCATGCATGAAACCCTTTATGTTCAGCCTACCTTCCTTATATACTCAGTACTTCAGTTGTACAGACGCATTTGTGCTATGGTGCTTTCTTTTCATGTTACACCATAGGTTTCGAGACACGAGCTCCAGCCCAGCAGTAGCGGTAGCGTTCCAGTCGCAGAGACACAGTGAGTCCTCATTGATTGGAGGACAATATGATTTGATTCATCTATTTATTTCTTCAGTTTAGTTTTACGGAGTTAGTTGGAGACATGTTCCTTCAACTCCTTATTCAGAAAGTTTAGAGACTTTCAGATTTATGTTCAGATTTACGTTCAGATTGAGTTGTTTTGGGTATTTTCACCCACATGATTGTATTCAGTTGAACCTTATGGCCTTACAGTTCCATGTATTCCGCATTATTATATCATGATTTGCAGTATACAGGTACAAATATCAGTCATGGGTTAGCTTGTTGTCCCTTGGGGTTATGAGCACCGTGTAGCATTCCAGTTTAGCGAATTGGGGTGTTACAAAAGCCCTACATGGGATGCGTTATAGTAAATCATAAACCCATCAGTGCTCTCAAGAAAAGTCAAAATTGGAGCTGAAGTTAGCTTATCCTTCATCTTCAAGAAACTACCCTCCACGCATCACACAACAAGAACTTCACTTTCTTCCAAGTTAACTTGATTAGTAGGGTAGCTATAGAAGAAAATCTCTCTACGAATCTCCTACAGTAATCTGTGAAACCTAAAAAGCTTCGAATATCAGTTAGAGTTATGGGTCTAGGCTATTTCTTTACCACTTCAACTTTTTGCGGATCTACAAGGATCCCTTCACTCAAAATGATATGACCCAGAAAAAAAGTGATAGCGTACAACCAGAATTCATATTTCAAAAGTTTAGCATACAACTGCTAGTCTTTTAGAGTCTATAATACAATGTAGAGGTAATTTTCATGATCCATATCACTCTTAGAGTACACCAATATATCATTTATGAAGACACTTACAAACAACTCTAGAAACTAACGAAAGACACTATTCATCATATCCATAAACACCGCCAAGGCATTGGTCAACTGAAAAGACATAACTAGAATCTCAAAATGCCCATACCAAGTACGGAAAGTAACCTTAGGGATATCTACCTCCCTAATCATCAACTGATTATTCCCTAATTGAAGATCAATCTTGGAGAAAAACTTAGTTGCCTGAAGGTAATCAAGCAAATCATCTATCCTTGAAAGAGGATACTTGTTCTTTGCCATCACCTTATTCAACTTCCAGTAATCAATACACATCCTTAGTGAACCATCCTTCTTATGCATGAATAGCATTGGTGCAAACCATGGGGGAACACTAGGATGGATGAAACTCTTTTCTAAAAGATCCTTTAGTTTCTCCTTAAGCTCCTTCAACTCAGCCAGAGCCACTTTATATGGAAGAATAGAAATTGGAGACGAGTGTCTAGAGTAAGATTAATCCCAATACAAAGAAATTGGATCAGGAGGAACACTAGGAAGGTCATCAAGGAACACCTTTGGAAATTGATTTACCATCAAGACGAAATGCAAAGAAACACCCTCCAAGATAGAATCTTTAACCCGGACCAGATGATAGAGACACCCTTTAGAGAATAATCTTTGAGCTCTAAGATATGATATGTACCTTTCGTTAGGAGCTAGGGAACCACCCTCCTACTCAATAATTGGCTCATTAAGGAATTTACAAGCAACCTTACAGGCTCGAAGGTATAAAGATGGATAACATAAGTGCAACTAATCCATCCCTAATATGACATAAAAGTCCACCTTATCTAATTTAAACAGATCTACCATCGTTTCCTTATTACCAGCAGATACCACACAACCCCTATAGACTCTTCTAGCAATCACAGAGTCACCTATTAGGGTAGAAAAATAAAAAGGGTATAAAACATACCCAGGACCAAAACCAAAATGCACAACAACAAATAGAGTTATATAAGAGGAGTGGACCCCAGATCAAGTAAATAGTATACTTTGTAGGAAAAGAGTTTCAACATACCAATCACGACATCAGGCTATGCCTCAGACTCCTGTCGAGTAGTAATAGTATAAAGATGGTGCCGACCAGTGTCGGAGCCAGATGACACACCCTTTAGTGCTGGAGTTATTGAAGAGGCAACCGAAACCTTGTTTACCCCAAAAGTAACCATGGCTACTAGACAATTTTTAATCATGTTCCTAAGATGACCACAACTGAATCACTTATCCATTCCTTCTTAACAGAAACCCCTATGCAAACGACCATAAAATCTGCGAGAAGAATATGATGGAGCTGATTGGGCCCCTATAACCTGAGATTGGGCGCCCTATGCCCTAAAGTTATCACCACCATGAAGACGCCTATTACCCAATGACCTTAGGTGGGGAGCACTAGCCATCGAGTAAGACCCAGAATTGCCCCACTTCTTCTTGGGCCACTTTGAACCATCCCTTCCACTCTATTGTTGGCTATAACCATGCTAAAAAAAATTGAACTTGTTACTTTGTGTCTCCCCAAACTCAGCTTGCTTTTTTGGTCCTTTTCGACCTGCTACATGTACACAATGGATATAGGGATATCCATGTCCTTATTCAATAAGGCAGCCTTATTTTAAAAGATCAACTCATGAGATAATCCCGAAGTAGACTCTATCATTCGGGACCTCATGCTAGAAACCAACATTGGAGAATACAATGATAATTGAAGAAATTTCAAGGAATACTCCTTGACTGACATCTTTCCTTGCTTTAGATTAACTAACTCTTTTTTTTCGCCTTCCTCAACTCCTGAGGAAAGAAGCGCTCCTGAAAAGCATTAGACAAATCCTCCTACAGAGATAACTCAGCATAGTGACCCATTCCTAATACCATTCCTCATACCATTGGTACTCCACATCTTTCTACTGGTAGGCAAAAAACTCCATACCCTCCACATTCGTGGTATGTATAACACGGAAGATATTTTGCTTCTCATCCAGAAAACCCTGAGAATCCTCCTCAATCATAACACTAGTAAAGGTCGCAGATTTCAACCTCATGATTTGGAAAATCATTATGGCCTCAGAAGATAGAATAACAGGAACACCACGCCTAGACTGAGAATCTACAAACTATGCTAACATATGAATGGACTGACGAAACTCTATATTTATCACTTCATCTTAAAGAGGTCGAGAAGGACTAGAGGGAACTGATGTAACACCAAGACAATAGGAACTGGACCCCTAGACTAGGTCTGTACCCTATAAGTAGAGTGTGTCTCATCAATATTATCCCCGATTGGGACAAGGAAGTTTTTGTGAGCTTCAAATCATCGAGGCATGATCTGAAAGACAAATAAATAGGGATTAGAGAAGATTTTAGGAATTATACTCCAAATCTTAAAAATAGAACAAAGGAAAGAGAAATATTCCTAAATGTCATATAGCCTGTCCCTTATGAGTGTAGCATGTACACACCCTTAAAAAAAGACTCTACTCAACACGACTTTGTGGACTCTAAATTGACCATGAACCTAGGACTCCGATACCAATCTGAAATGACCCAAACCAACGCCTAGTCACGTCGGGTGTCTCAAGTCTAACCAAGAATAGAGACCACCCCCAATACCCAACCATAACCGCCCTGTACCCTATGTTGTATGAATTTTGAACATATAACAAGATAAACAAAATAATAAACCAAGGATATTAATTAAAGTCTGTAACCATAATCCAAAAACCTCAATCAAATATCCAACCAGTGTCAACCCTATTACCAATACTAATACCGAAGCTGAGACTAATATCTATACCACTCATGCCCATAGTAGTCACACTAAACCTCTAATAAAAAACAAAAAACATTCGCTGGGGACATTCCCCCCACCCTAGCCAAAACCAAATCCAAGAAATAAAAATAACGTAAAGAAGTCCATCGCATGAAGTGGAGCCTTCCAAAGTATGGAAGCTCACAACTTCAATATAACACAAAGCATTCTCGAAGCCAAGTCACTAAGCAGGAGGAGTAGTATGGATGATTCCTCCATCACGTGGGGATACAACGCTTGAAGAAAATTAGCATGATAAATACTAGCATGTACTCAAGAATAAGGATAAAATAATGCTAATATTAAAAACTAAAGTAAATAACCATATGCAATCACATACATATATACATATATACCTTTCTAGGAAAGGGAACCAGGTTTAGCATGCATTTAAAGCCTTAACTCCCTGTGTAACTTTCCCATCCTAAAACCACCCATGGGCTATTTGGGTTCATCTCCCCTTACTGAAAAGGCCCCAGTACGTGAAGCCACACGACCATAGGAAAGAACCTAGGATGACTACTACATCCCTAAAATATAAAGTGTGTCACCATGAACACGGTCAGCAAGACCCAACCTTATATCGACAAATATGAGGTTCCAATTTCAGCCCCCTTGGGACCTCCACATTCCACTACTTTGCTACAGACCCCCCTTTAAGCCCAATTAAAACCATTTACAAATTCCAACCATTAACCAAGGAGTTATTTAACTAGGAATTAACCAATGGTATCTTCATACCAAATTAGAGCTTGCAAGTCTAGCTATCTATGCCATTCAAAGCCATTAAACCAAATTGATTCCAAAGTTTCCAATTAAACCAATACCATGGCTACCAAAGCCTTTCCAATCCATTTAAAACCATTTAAATCAATTTAGGATCCATTATTTTTTATGTAATGCAAAGGTTTCAATAATAGTCAAACAATGTGAAAAAATCATTCTCATTGGCATTCTAACCAATATGTTGAGGGCATATAGGTTCCAAAACCAAAACCAAGTATCAATTGACCATTCCCATGAAACCACATGTTCAAACCATAATTGTAACATGAAAAAACATAAGTAAAACATGAAAAAAATACTATCCAACCATGAACATCCAAAACCCCCAACATCTATTTCAAAACCAAAAAAAATCCACAATACTACCATGAAAACCCATACATTAACACATGAGATTTTTGTTTACTAATAATGAGCGAGGAGTGACATACCTAAGACACCAAGGAAGACAAAGATAAACCACCCTTAAGATCCTTAATTGATCACCTAGATGAAACCTAACCTTTTCTTGAACCAAGAGCTTTAGAGAGATTTAAAAGTGTTTAGAGAGTGTTTGATTGAGAATAACGGGTTAATGAAGCCTCCAAAGGTGTTTATGTCATGGGGTTAAAAGAAGTTAAGAGGGGAAATATCCAGTATACCCCAACTTAAACTGTAAAAATTCTCAGAGAAGGGTGCAATTGGACCCCTCCGCTCGTACCCAAATCATATGAGTGGTACCCTTCCATCGTATCCAAGAAAATCTCAAAGGGGTTGTACACTTGAAAACATGTGGCTTCACTATACCACTCATACCCTATCCTCACGGCTCATAGTGAGCCACTCATACTCAGATCAAAGTCAAGTCACTAAGTTTCAGATTAATTGAAGGATCAACCTATAAGCCCCTCAGCAAACCATACGATCCGTACCCCACCAAGTTGTACCCCACCCGTCCCTACCTATGTCTTACAAATCATATGGTGAGTCATATGATCAAAAGAAAGATCAAACTCAAAAAAAATCCTAGGGAAAAAACCAAGGGTGTTTCAGTGCACTAGCGTGTAACTCAGGGATACAGGTAACATAATGCCATGATTAACATTTCAAAATCATTTAAAATCCAATGAACATAATCATATGCATATATATATATATATGTATCACATGTTGGGATAGGTAATAAGGTTTAACATGCACTTCAAAAGCTTAACCTGGATTGTGCAGCTCAATTGTCATATAATAGTACCCACAGGCTATATTGGCCCCAAATCTTACCCTAGGTCGGGCCCTAGTATGTATAGCCATATGAACCGAAGAATAATCTCAAAAATATGCATGGGGGGACTCAAACCCTCTAATCATATACCAAGGTGACTTAAGAACCCAATCATGAAATGCGCTATGGGGGACTCAAACCCTCTAATCATAATGATAACAATAAGGAAGACTCGAACCACCTGGTCATAAGCAAGGGGATTCAATTCCTCAAGCCATAATGACCCCTACACCGGCTAGTGTTGTTTCTAGTATCGCCCACTCAAAACTCCACTTTCATAACTCAGCTACACAACCCTCTTTTGAAGCCTAACTAAAATGTTTTTCACACATTTCTATTTATTAAACCATATTTCACATTAAGGCATACATTATTGGTATCAGCATACCAACTACACTTGCAAGGTAATATCAATAAGCTGAAGATGAACAGTTAACATCAATTGGGGGAATTCACAACCCCCTTGGTTTAATTATGCAACAACTTCGAAAACATAATTCCATAAGGTTCAACTTAACAACACAATGCAATAGTTTAAGAATAGTTTAATTCCTATATTTTTATACCTAAAAACCATTCGTACAACATGGGGTTGGGGTAATAACCAATTAAAAATCACAAGTTTAGGGAAAATATCAATTCCCTAATTCATTCACGATGTCCATGTACCCACAAGTTCAAACACATATTTAAAACATGAATAATACATGATAAAATCATGGGAAAATCATTAATTGACTGTTCATGTCAAAACCCTCAACTATGTCCAAGTCCTTACTTCCAATCATATAAATAACCATACATTTTTCATGCAATAAAGATATTAAGTTTAAGGGTAGAATCACATGCCTTAAATACAAAGAATTTTTGAGAAAAATTGACTCTTGAACCCTTAGACGATCAACTTGATGAAACCCTATCTTGACTTGCTTGAGGGAATTTAGAGAGCTCTTTTGGAGTGTTTAAGAAGTTACTTGGATTTGTTTTTGAGTTCTAATGACAACCTAAAGAGGTTATAAGATGTGGGTTTTAATTTGGGTAAGAGGGAAAATATCCAGAATGCCCTTAACTACAGGTCAACTGTTGACTTACAGCCACTCCTTACGACTCGTAGTAACCATGACAGACTCAAGGACCCCCCCACTATTGGCCCTACGACTCAATGGAATGACTCGTAATGAGAAACTACGACTCGTGGGTCCCAGTCATAGTAAACACAACACCCATTTGGGGTATACACTGACACCCTATGATTTATACCACATGACTCGTAACAAATCCTTATCACTTATAGTGAACCACTCGTACTTAGAGAAGAATCATGCCACAAAGTTACATGATTTGATTATGACTCATCCCAATGTCTCTTTATGTGTTTTTATGACTCGTACCCTCAAGTCGTACCCAGGATAATAACTCAAACACCATTCTCTAGACACCTTAAGACTAGGATCACATGATCTATCAAGACACCCTATGACTTGTAGGGCAAGTCGTAGTCAAAGCAGTGAGCTCAGAATTGGGAAAATTTCAAGGACCAAAAACCTGAGGCGTTACGTTCTCCCCTCTAAGGATCATTCGTACTCGAATAATAGGACAAGGAATCTATTACCATGATTAGACTCCAACCATACTCTAACCTTTAAGATGGAAAACAAAATTACTAAAGAATTTACAATTTTTCTTTAACAAAGTCAGAAAACAAAATGTTAAGGAATACACATACCTCAAGCACGATTGTCAGCAATGGGAAACAAGAATGGATAATTGGACGTCATATCCTCATTGGCTTCCCAAGAAGCTTCCTCAACCTTTTGGTTCTGCCAAAGAAACTTTACCAAAGCCACATCCTTTCTTCTCAACCGACGGATTTGCCGATCAAAAATTTCAACCAGGACTTCCTCATAGAATAGGGAATCCAAAACATCCACCTTTTCCAAAAGAACAACTATCGAAGGTTCACCCACACACTTTATCAACATCAAAACATGAAACACCATTTGAATGGATCTCAAACTAGATGGCAACTCTAATTCATATGCAATATTGCCAACCCTCTTCACAACTAAGTATGGACCAACATAAAGGGGGCTAAGCTTTCCTTTCTTCCCAAACTGTATCACTCCCTTCATAGGAGACACCTTTAGGGAAACCTAATCTCTAATGTCAAACTCTAAGTCCCTTCACCTCATATCTTCATAAAACTTTTGGCGACTTTGGACGGCATTAAATCTATCCTGAATTACCTTCACCTTCTCCATGGCTTGTTGAACCAAATTAGGACCAAATAACTTATTTTCACCAACCTTAAACCACCGAATAACAGATCTATACCTCCTACTATACAAGGACTCAAATGGAGCCATACCAATGCTAGAGTGATAACTATTATTAACGGAAAATTGAATGAGAGGCAAGTGGTCAACCCAACTACCATAAAAATCAAACACACAAGCCCAAAGAATATCTTCAAAAGCCTGAATCATTCATTCTAATTTCCCATCCATTTGTGGGTGGGAAGTTGTACTAAGGGTCACCTTAGTCCCCGAACCTCGTTGAAAAGACTTCCAAAAGTGAGATGAGAACAGAGTACCCCAATCAGATATGATGGAAACTAGAGTACTATATAACTTCACAATTTTCTTAATAAACATCTTGGCATAATCCTCAGAAGAGAAATTAGTCCTCACTGATAATAAATGACCGAACTTAGTCATCCTATCCACGATGTACCAAATAGAATCAAATTACTAGAGAGACCGTGGAAGACCAGTAATGAAATCCATATTAACCACTTCCCACTTCCATACTGGCAATTCAATCTCTTGAGACAATCCATCGGGCCTTAAGTATTCAACCTTTACTTGCTGACACACCATACACTTACCTACAAAATTAGATACATTCCACTTCATATTATTCCACCAATAAATCTCCCTAAGATCTTGATATATTTGCATTTAACCAGTATGAATAGTATAGTGTGACTCATAGGCTTTTACCAAGATTCTACCTCATAACCCATCAACATCAGGAACAAATAGTCTACCTTGGTACCTCAAGACAACATCATCATCAATCTCGAAGGCCTTCACTTTATGCCTTCCTACATTATCCATTATTTGCATCAAGATATGATCTAACATCCTCTTCTCCTTCATTTCAGCACCAAAAAATGACTTTGCCACCTCTTAAACAATCACACCACCAGCATCGAATTCTAAAATACAAACTCCAAGATTATCCAAATGGTGAATATCCTTCACAAAATTCCTCTTCTTCTTATCCATATGAGATAAGATTCCCATGGACAACCTACTAAGAGAATCAACAACCACATTATCTTTACTTATATAATAGTAGAGACTCATGTAATAATCTTTTAGCAACTTAAAGTATCTCCCCTGCTTGAGATTTAATTCCTTCTGAGTGAATACATATTACAGGCTCTTATTATTAGAATAAATATCAACATAAACTCTATATAAATAATGCCACCAGATCGTTAAAAACAATACTATACCTAACAACTCCAAATCATAAGATGGATAATTCTTCTCATGAACCTTCAACTACCTTGAAGCATATGCAACCACTTTGCCATGTTGTATCAATACACAACCTAGTCCCACCTGAGATACATCACAATAAATAATAAAACCCTCAGTGCCTTCAGGCAAAGTCAAGACTGGAGTTAAAGTCAATTTATCTTTCTACTTCTTAAGACTAGCCTCACAAGCATCAGTCCATAAGAACTTCACCTTCTTCTGAGTCAACTTAGTCCATGGGGCAGCTATCAAAGAGAATACTTCTACAAACCTCCTGTAGTAACCAGCTAAATGCAAGAAGCTATGAATATCAATTGGAGTTATGAGTCTGGGCTACTTCTTAACTACACAACCTTTTGTAGATCCACCATGTTTCCTTCACTAGATATAACATGACCTAAATAAGTCATAACATTCAACCAAAACTTATACTTAGAAAACTTTGCATACAAACATTAATCCTTTAGGGTTTAAAACACAAATCTGAGGTGATCGAGATGATTCAGCTCACTCTTGAAATATACCAAAATATCATTAATAAAGACAATCATGAAAAAATCCAAAAACTAATAGAAAACCCATTTAATAAGATCCATAAATGTAGTTGGGGCATTGGTCAAGCCCAAAGACATCACTAAAAACTCAAAATGACCATATCGGGTTTAAAAGGCAGTCTTAGGGATATCCGCCTCCTTAATTATCAATTGATGGTAAACAAATCTAAGATCAATCTTAGAGAAGAGCTAGCACCCTTAAACTGACCGAAGAGAACATCAATCCTCGATAGTGGATACTTATTCTTCATGGTCACCTTATTTAATTAGTGGTAATCAATATACATTCAAAGGGAGCGATTCTTTTTATGCACGAAAAGTACAGGGACCCCACATAGAAATACTAGGATGGATAAAACCCATATCTTAAAGATATTTTAACTATTGCTTAAGTTTCTTTAACTCAGTCTGAGCCATTCTATAAGGAGGACTAGAGATAGGATGAGTGCCTCAAAGAAAATTAATCCCAAAATTAATTTTTCTATTAGGAGGAATACCAGGAAGATCATCAGGGAACACCTTTAAAAATTCACTGACCACAGGGATAATTTGCAAAGAAGGACCTTCAGATCTAGAATCCTTGACATGCACTAAGTGATAGAGTCACCCTTTAGAAACCAATTCCTGGTCCCTAAGATATGATAAGAAACTTCCTGTAAGTTCTATGGAATTTCCTTCCCCCTCAATAGTTGACTCATTTAGGAATTAAAAAATAACCTTTCAGGATCGACAGTCTAAGAAAGCATAGCATGAATGCAACCAATCCATCCCTAAGATTACATCAAAATCTACCATGTCAAACTCTATTAGATCTACTAAGGTCTCTTTTCCATGGAACGACATCCAAAAACCCCTATAGAATCTTCTAGCCACAATGTTGTCACACACAAAGGTGGACACTAAAAAGGGTTTGGAATATATTCAGGAGCAATACCAAGGTGAACAACCACATATGGGGTCATATAAGAAAGGGTAAACCTGGGATCAAGTAGGCAATATGCATCATGAGAAAAGAGTCAGAACATTCTTGTAATAACTAAGGAGTACCCCTTGGACGTCATATGGTGCTTAAGGCAACAAATTGTCCCAAGACAACCCATGATATTTAATTGGCATTAAAATCATAGGAAGGTGGACTAAAATATACAAAATTGCAAAAATAAAATAAAAAAATTAAATATCCCCTTTTGAAATCTTACAACTTAGAAACCTAAATAAAATCTCTTTAACTGAAATAAATATTGTCCGATAAGCCTCTAATCTTATAACTAAAAAGGTCACTAGGACAGACCCGAGATGACCTATTAAAGAAATATACTAACTAAGCAAAAACCATAAAGTTTGAAACTCTAGTGTACTTGTTCCTTGGACTATGAGGACTCACCAAATGTTGAGATACAGGAAGTAATGCTCGTGATCAATCATGCTTCTAGAAAAAAGCACCAGAACCTACATTATAAGACTATGTAGAACATAGACATATATGGGTTAGTACTTTGAGAATGTACTGAGTATATGGTGTGAATGCACAAGTTAAACCAAAACTAAAAAAACTTTAAAATCATGCATGCCAAGTGTAAAAGGACTTACCTTGGACATAAGTAAAGATGGAAATAGAAGGATCATAAAACGTAAATTATAAAACATAATGTAAATCTTAATGAGTCATGAAACTTAATTCTAAAATATTTGATTTTATTATTTCTTATCGGAGATTCTTATAACCAACATAAATTGTTTGAGCTATAATAGAGTCCAACGTCTTACTAATATTTGGGAGAGTTATCCTACCTATGCCATCAGAATAGAACCTTAACTTAAATGATCACTAAACTTTATCCATACTGGGAAAAGAAGAAACTCTCTGGGGAGGTCTCTTAAACCTACGGTGGCTCGTAGTTTCCAAAAATTTGGATAATGTAATCCATATTCCCTTCTCGGTGATAAATACTACTCACAAATATATATATATATATATATATGTTCATACTTAGGTAATCCACCTTAAATTAGAATGTGGGTTTGTAAATTGAAAACCGACTATGCTTCTTTTACTTAAATCATACTCATAGGGTAAAGTTGTGGACTTCAAATCTTAAATGTGATCAAAAGTTCAAAACTAGACTTTAATTAAGTTTCCATGATTGCAAATTGCAATCTTAAATTTCTTGCACTCAATATATTATGCTTAAGTATTTAAATTCTTGCATCATGTCTTAGAATCTTCATATCTAAATACCATGTTTAAAACTTCTATTAGAATCATTCGTCAATTCATTAAACTTTAAGATCATAATAGCAGTGATGTAAGTCAAAACATGAGTAAAGGGTATTTCTTGTGCAAATCTATCTTTAAATCACATGATGATATCATAAATTCAAAAATTTAAGAATTGGGTATGAACCCTAACAACAATCATAAGAATTTAACTTAAAAATCAAGTTTCCAGGCACAAGGATGAAAGATTATCCTTGCTCAAACCCTACATACCTGGACTTCTTAACTTCCTTAAAGGGAATTTAGACTTGGGAACTTGAGAGATGATTTAAAAAAAACTTACTATTGATATTCTTGAGGAAGAGAGAATAAAGAACGTTGTTAAGTGATTGAGAATGGGGGAAAATAATGCCTCTTTTAAGTTTTAAGTCATAGGTTGGGAGTTTAAAAGGGATAAAAGACCAAAAGGCCCCTTAACTGAACAAATAGAAACCTGACTGTCAGTCATCACGAGTCACCTTATGACTCGTGACATCTGTTTTGTGATTCTTCCAATGACTCGTAACCTAGTAGTAACAGGAATGGTACTTACGGGTCTGGTTACAAATCATTTTCAGTTAATACAACTCATATCCTCCAATCATACCCTCAATGGAAACTTAAGGGTCCTATACTTTTATCTCTACGAAACCCACTATACGACCGTATTGACTCATAACGAGTGATAGGGTTTAGTTGTTATGTGACCAAAACCATTTGGCTTTCCCACCGAGATGATTACGACTAGATCATACGGATCGTATAGTCTCACTATGACATCTTAGCATGAGTCATAACCAAAGTAAAACCTCAACCACCCTATATTATCTTGACTATAATTAAATATGATGCCTTGTAAGGAGTCTTCACAACTTAATGAGTGAGTCATAAGTTCCACAATAAACTCAAAGACATAGGGTATACAATACCTCTCCCTTGGAAACATTCGTCCTCAAATAAGATCTATCTAGTTTTAGGATTTTGGGAAAAATCAACATCTCCACACTAAACTTACAACCAAAATTACATTTATCACAAGGACTCAATGACTCATGGACACATGAAACGATATGAGAATACTTAAATGGTCTAAAAGAGAAGAATTTAGTGAAATTAACAATTTACCTTCGATAGGGACTGAATTAGAAGTAAAGAGATGAGGGTACTTGGTTATCATGTCTTTTTCGTCTTCCTAAGTGGATTCTTCAACCAATTGGTTTCTCCAAAGACCTTTAGTGACACCACATCCTTATTCCTTAGTCTTCATACTTGTCTATCCAGTATTTCAACAGGAATTTCCTCATTGAACAAGTTATCCTTTACCCTAACACTCTCTAGGGGAACAACTAGGGATGAATCCCCCAATGCATTTCCTTAGTATCGAGACATGGAAAACTGGCTGGATGACTGCTAACTCTAGTTGGAGGTCCAACTCTTACATAACCTCTCTGATATGCTTTACTACCTTATACGGACCAACAAATCGGGCACTCAGCTTTTCTTTATTCCCAAATCTAATTATCTAGTTCATGGGTGACACCTTTAAGAATGCCCAATCACCTACTTCAAACTTGATTTCCCTCTTTCTTATATCTGCATACAATTTCTAATGACTCTATGCAGTCCTCAATCTTTCATAAATCAACTAAACCTTTTCCATAGCTTTAATAATAGAGTCTATCCCAATCAAAACTGCTTTACCATCCTCGAACCATCCTAAGGGTGATCTACACCTACACCCATACAGTGCCTCAAATAGAGCCATCTAAATTCTAGTATAGTAACTATTAATATAATCAAACTCGATCAAAGAAAAATGATCATCCCAGCTTCCCTTAAAGTCCAAAACACACGCCTTTAGAATATCTTCCAATGTATGAATTGTACGTTCAGCCTGACTATCGATATGATGATGAAAAATAGTTCTAAGCTTAACCTTTGTACTAAGGACCTTCTGAAATGACTGCCAAAAATGAGAGGTAAATTTCATGCCTCTATCTGAAATAATGGAAAAGGGTATCCCATGTAGTCTCACTGACTCACGAATATACACATTGACATAATCTTCTATCGAATCTCAAGTTTTGACAAGTAGGAAATGAGCTGATTTGGTCATTCAATCGACTATGACCTAGATCAAACCATGTTGAAATCTTGTACGGGAAATCCTATGATGAAATTCATATTCACTAATTTCCATTTCTAAGTAGGGATGCTGATCTCATGTAGAGTACCATCCGGCCCTTGGTGTTCAACTTTCACCTACTGGTAATTGGGACACTTGCCTACACACTCGGTTATGTCCCTCTTAATGCTATTCCACCAATAAATTTCTTGCAAATCATGGTACATCTTAGTAGTGCCAGGATAAATATAATACTTCAAACCATAAGCCTCAAGTAATATTCTTTCACTCAACCCATCCACATTGGGAACAAAAAGCCTACCTTGATAGCAAAGTACACCATTTCCCACTTGGAATAAAACCTCGACCTTTTGTTGTTGAACTGCTTCCAATATTTGTCTAAGTATGGGATCATTATGCTACTTCTCCTTTACTTCTACTATAAGAGATGATTCTGAACCATTTTGAACCACTACTCCCCCATCGTCTATGTTAAGCAAACATACTCCCAAATGGTCCAATTTATGCACTTCTTTGTCCATCTTCCATTCCTCCTCTTTCATATGAGCCATACTACCCATTGACAACCTACTCAATTCGTCAGCCACCATATTTTTCTTACCCAGATGGTAGATCACATTCATGTCATGATGTTTTAATAACTCCAACCTTCTTTGATGAATATTTAGTTTCTTTTGTGAGAATAAATATTGAAGACTCCTATGGTTAGTGAAAACATCAACATGCACACTATACAAATAGTATCTCCAAATCTTCAGAGCAAATATTTCAACAGCTAACTCTAAGTCATGAGTTGGGTTTTTCTTGTCATACTTAAGTGTTCTGGAGGCATAGGCTACTACTCTACCATTTTGCATCAAAACATAACCAAAACCAAATTTAGAAGCATCACAATAGACCACAAATCCATCTAACCCCACTGGTAGAGCTAACGATGGTGCCGAAGTTAATCTATTCTTCAATTGTTGGAAACTTTTCTAATATTTATCTAACCAAATAAACTCCACCCTTTTTGTGATGGGTCTAGGCAGTGCTTAAACAAACCTCCTATAATACCCAGCTAAACCCAAAAAACTTTGAATATCGGATAGAGTGATGGGTTTAGGCAGTGCTTCACTATATTAATTTTTTAGGGTCTATATGAATACCAGCTCCTAAAATGATGTGCCCTAAAAAGGTAACAGACTCCAACCAAAATTCACACTCACTGAACTTTGAATATAGTTGCCGGTCCTTGAGGGTCTTAGAATAATCCTTAAACGATCTTCATGTTCCTTCTTACTCTGAGAATACACCAAAATGTTATCTATGAAAACAATGACAAATATGTCCAAATAATTCTTGAAAACCCTGTTCATTAGATCCACAAAGGTTGCCGGAGCATTGGATAGTCCAAACAACATAACTACAGCGTACCATATTCTGAAATCCATCTTTAAAATGTCATGATCTCTAACTTTAAACTGGTGGTACTCCGACCTGAGGTCGATCTTGGAAAACCACCGAGCAACATAAAGCTAATCGAATAGATCATCTATCTTAGGGATGGTGTACTTGTTCTTGATTGTAACCTTATTTAGTTATCTATTGCCTATACACATTTTGAGAGTCCCATCTTTCTTTCACACAAATAGGAGTGGAGGACCCCACGGGGAAACACTGGGTCTGATAAAAGCTTTATCTAAGAGGTCCTTAAGCTGCTCCTTTAAATCTTTATGTTTGGCTAGAGCCATATAATATGAAGGGATAAAGATGGGATATGTATCAAGAAGAAGGAAAATACCAAGCTCTGTTTCTCTGTTTGGATGTACCCATGGTAAATCATCGGGGAAGACCTCTGGAAATTCACTGACTACATGGACTAACTAAATGGTTGGGGCATCAGACATAGTATCTTTGACTCAAACTAAGTGGTAGATACACCCTTTTGATGTTAACATTATATACTTAAGGTAAGAGATAAAATGAGATTTGAGATGCACCGAACTACCCTCTCACTCAAAGACTAACTAATCGGGAAATTCAAACTTCACCACGTGGGTGTGATAATTTATTAACGCATAACATGAATGGAGACAATCCATGCCTAGAATAACATCAAAATCAATCATCTATAACTCTATTAAGTCCTTTAGAATGACCATATGGAGAAAGGTAATATGACACCCTCTAAAGACTCTTCTAGCTATAACTGGCTTACCTACCAGAGTAGAGACAGAAAAGGACTTAGGGAGATTTTTAAGGCTCACTCTAAAATACACAACAACAAGTGGGTCACGTAAAAAAAGGGTTGACCTCGGGTCCAACAACACATATACATCTAGGTGAAAGGAAAGAAGCATATCAATGACAACATCTAGGAAACTCTTCTACTCCTGACAGAATGGGAAAACATAAAACTAATTCTGGCATTGACTGCCATGGGTACTGAATGATGCGCCTTATGGATAAGCTGGGCATCCTGGATGAGCTACTGGATTCATGGCCGTAGTCTGAGGACGAACATCTCTACTTCCTTACTTACCATACAAGCATTCCTTGATCCTGTGGACCATCTTTCCATAACCATAGAAACCCTCTTTTCCCATTAAACACTTACCAAAATGGGTTCTACCACACTTTTCACAAGTTGGATAAGTAGGCCTCCTGGCTATACTACCCTGACATCTTGAATTTGAAGCTCTACCCCACTAATTTTGCTTGGTCCTGGGTGCAGGGGAACTTGAGGAGGATGGTGTAGGTACTGATGAATTACCCATAAACTGTGAATGACTTCCCCCTCCAGACATTTGTTAACTATACTCAAATTATTTAGCTAGCTCTTTTTTTCTCCTCTCTTTTTCATTTAACTTTTGTCCTTTAATATATTAAGCATGAGTTATCAATTGAGGAATATCCATATCTCTAATCAACACGGAAGTCCTACACTCCTTGATCACCAAATTAGACACTCTAGTGACAAAATTACTGATACGAGCACTGGAGTCAGGCGAACACTCTGGAACATACTTACCTAAATGAGTGAACTTAAGGCAGTACTCTTTCACTAACATAGATACCTGCCTTAGGTTCATGAGCTCCTCCACTTTATCCTCCATCATTTCATGAAGAATAAACCTATCCAGAAAAGCACTCTAAAACACCTTCCAACTCATAGTTACCGTATTCTCACCCCTACCATCCTTTCATATGGTAACCCAATCATAAGAAACATCCTTCAATCGATAAGAAGACAACTCTACACTTTTCTCTTCAGTGATATGCATAATTTGCATAATCTTCTTTACCTTATCAATGAAGATTTGAGGATCCTCATTAACCTTTGACCTGAAGAATTCAGGTGGGTTTATTCTTATAATGTCCCTAATTTAGGATCCAGCTAAGTTAACATTCTACTAGAGTGGGATTGCTACTTGTTACTGTCCCTAAACATTTGTATTCACAACCAGTGAGCTAACACTTGGAATACAACTTGAAACTCAGCTTGTGAAACATTTTCATTAAGAGGGTCTGCAGGTATCAGCGGGACTGGATGTTCCCCATCTCTGTATGTGTAAGCTCTAGGAGGAGGCATTTTCTATCATGTGAAAGAATGAATTAGAGCAGATATAGACAACCTCAAATCACGATAGAGATTATGAAAAAGGGATAATTCCTAATACATCTCATAGCCTCTTGCTCATAGGTGTGGTACACTTTACACTCGTGATCAAGACTCTACGTAATGTGGCTTGTCAGGCTCCCTAAGACTCTTTAAAACCTTAGGCTCTTATACCAAGTTTTTAACGGCCAAGAGTACCCCTAGATGTCACATGGTGCTTACAACTAACAATAGTCCTAATCCAACCCATGATATTTGATTGGCAATGAACTCATAGGAAGGTGGACTGAAATATATGAAATTTCTGAAAGAAAACAACTTTTTAAATATAACTTTTTGAAATATTACAACTTAGAAACCTTAATAAAATCTCTTTAACTGAAATAAATATTGCCCGACAAGCCTCTAATCTTATAACTAAAAAAGTCACTAGAGAAGACCCAACTGATCTATTAAAGATATAAACTAACAAAGCAACAACCATAAAGTCTGAAACTCGGGATGCAGGAAGTAATGCCTGTGATCTATCGTGCTGCATGAAATGAGCACATAAACCTAAATTATAAGGCAATATAGCACATAGACATATATGTGGGTCAGTACTTTTGAAATGTACTGAGTATATGGGGGTGAATGCACAAGTAAAACCAAGACTGAACAAACTTTCAAATAAGGCATGCTAAGTGTAAAAGGACTCACCTTGGATATAAGTAAAGCTTGAAACTGAAGGATCATGTACCATAAATGATAAAGCATAATGTAAAGCTTAGTGAGTCCTCACACTTAGTTTCTAAAATCTTTGCTTTTATTCTTTCTTATGGTAGATTCTTATAACCGACATAAATCATGTGAGCTATCATGGAGTCCAATGTCTTACCCACGTTGGGGAGAGTTTTCCTACCCTTTCCATCGAAATAGAAACTTAACTTATGTGATCGCTAAACTTTATCCATAATGGGAAAAGAAGACACTCTCTGGCGAGGTCTCTTAAACCTACGGTAGATCATAGTTTCTTAAAATCTTAATACTCCCATCCACATTCCCTTCTCAGTGCTAAGTACTACTCCCAAATTTATATATGCTCTCATACTTAGAAATTCCACCTTAAAATAGCATTTGGGTTTGTAAACTGAAAATCAACTATGCTTTTTTTACTTAAATCATACTCATGGGGTGAAATTGTGGATTTCAAATCTTAAATGTGATCAAAAGATCAAAACTAAACTTTAATCAAGTTTCCATAATTGCAAATTGAACTTATAAGCTTAAATTTCTTGCACTCAATAAATTATGCTTAAATCTTTAAATTCATGCCTCATGTTTTAGAAACTTCATATCAAAATACCATGCTCAAAAATTAAGTTAGAATCTTTCGTCAATTCATCAAACTTCAAGTCAAGATAATGAAATCATATCATAATAGCAATGATGTAAGTCAAAACATGAATAAAGGGTATTTCTTCTACAAATCTATCTTTAAATCACATGATGATATCATAAATTCAAGAATATGAGAATTGGGTATGAACCCTAATTGCAATCATAAGAATTCAACTTAAAAATTAAGTTTTCAAGCACAAGGATGAAAGATTATCCTTTATCAAACCCCACATACCTAGACTTCTTGACTTTCTTGAAGGGAACTTCGACTTGGGAACTTGATAGATGATTTTGAAGAAAAAACCCTAGTCCTGATGTTCTCAAGGAAGAGAGAAGAAAGAACATTGTTAAGTGATTGAGAATGGGGGAAAATAACGCCTCTTTTAAGTTTTAAGTTGTGGGTTGGGAGTTTAAAAGGGAGAATAGACCAAAAGGCCCCTTAAATGAACAAATATAAATTTTTCTATTAGTCATCAAGATTCATATTACGACTCGTGAAATCTATTTATGAGTCTTCCCATTGACTCGTAACCTTGGCAGTAATAGGAAGGGTACTTACTGGTCTAACTATGAGTCATCCGTTATAAGTCAAAGATAGTCTATATGACTCATATTCTCCAACAATACCCTAAATAGAAACTTAGGGGTCCTACACAGTTATCTCTACGACTCCCACTATACGGTTTGTATAGACTCGTAATGACTTCTAAGGTTGAGTCATCATATGACCAGTTGTATTTGGATTAACTACTGAGTTGATTAGGACTGTATCATAAGACTTTTATAGTCTCACTATGACTTGCTTAGCATAAGTCATAACCAAATAAGATCCTCAACCACCCCACACTATCTTGGCTACGATTATATCTCATGACTCGTAAGGAGTCTTCACGACTTGATAAGTGAGTCGTAAGTTCCATAGTGAACTAAAAGACAAGATATTATAGTACTAGTGACAACATTGGGGAATGACTTAGAATCCTGGTGGGTGGCAAGAGCGTACAAATAGTTTCGACCCTTTGAAGCCAAAAGCAGAAATAGCAGCCTTTTTTATAGGAGAGGATGAAGTAGAAATATATATCTTATTCTCCCCTGAGAAAACATTAGAAATCCCTCTACAGATGACCAATTTGACTAAACTTAAAGAACTTGTTCGTCCTCTCTTCACAAAACCCACAATGCACTTGACCACAAAATCTAAAAGGAGGATATGACAGAGATGACTGACACCCACTAGCCTTTGACTGGGCACCCTGTACCCTAAAACCATCACCACTCTTTATACGACATTCACTCGACAACTTAGGGTAAGGATAAATAGTCGTAGAGTAAGAACACAAATTGCCCTACTTCTTCTTGGACCTCTTTTTACTGTCCATACAACTATGTTGTTGAACTCCACCCTGATTCGAATAATGAAACTTCTTACTATGCCTTTCGTTCACCTAAACCTGTTTCTTCATTTCTTCTTCTACCTGCTGCATATATACCACAAGTCTAGAGATATCCATGTCCTTGTTCAACAAGCCAGCCATGCTATCCAATATCTACTCATGGGACAACCCAGAAGTAAACTTTGTCATTTTAGTCCTTATGTGATACACCAATTCTGGGGTATATTGAGATAACAAATGAAATTTTAGGGCATATTCCTTGACTGAAATCCTTTCTTGATTTAGGTTAACAAACTCCTCTTCTTTCACCTCTCTCAACTCCTAAGTAAAGAAGTGTCCAGCAAAGCACAAAAGAAATCATCCCACATGGATGACTTAACATCATCACCCCTAGACTAGTCCCACTCCTCATGCCACTTATATGCTACATATTTTAATTGGTAAATAGAAAAATCCACATCCTCCATGTTAGTGGCATACGTCACATGGAAAATCTTTTCCATCTCATCAATGAAATTTTGAGGATCTTCTTCAACTTTAGAACTAGTGAAAATAAAAGGACTCAATGTCATGAATTGGTCAACTCTAGTGACCTTGGAGAATGGAGTAATAAAAACAATCGGCTCATTCTAAGAGGCCATCAACTAGGTAAGTAATTAAATCGACTGGTGAAACTCAACATTTGACACATCAGCGTTAGGTTCCTGAGGAATGACAGAGGGGATAGGCAGAACTCCATTAGGGAAATCCGAAGCAGCGACCCTAGACCGAGTCTGAACTCCTGGAGTAGGATGATCTCCGTCTACATTGTCCTTAGTCTGGATAGAAGAGTTTCCATGGACATCAGATCTTCTTGGAGGCATGATCTGAAAGGTGAACAAACAAAAATTAGAGAGATTCAAGATTGTAGACTCTATAGCTCAAAATTGAACAACAAGAATGGGAAATAATTCTAAATGCCTCATAGCCTCATTATTATAAGTTTGGTGCACTACACACCCATAAAAGAGACTCTACTCGACATAGCTTTTTTAGACACCCAATGACACTAAACCTAGCCTCTGATACCACCTTTATCATGACCCCAACTAGGGCCTAGCCATGATGGGTATCTCAAGTCCTACATGGATCGTAGATCACCCCTTCACGTAATAAAATCAACACAATATTCCCAATGTTAGCTCAATTTTAAACATATAACAAGATAAAATAAAGGTAAGATCAAACTAAAACATGCCTATAGTCTATCAACCGAAAACCGGCCAAATCATTGGACCAACATAACCCAAATCCATAATAGTCCAAATAAAGCCTTCTAAATCGTGAACAAAAACTGAATATCAACAAAGTGTTGGGACATACCCCCAACAACAACCAAAACAAGCCTAGTAGTCTAAAATACAAGGAACCAAAAATATGAAATGTTGATTTTCTATGTAAGGAATCTCACCACTTTAATATTAACTCATGAGCCAAATCCTGAATTTGAATTACTAATTAGGAGAGGTAGAAGTATGTCCAGTTCCTACATCACACAAGGATACAACTTCCAAAGATAGTTAGTGGTTGGAGTGCCAGAATATAACTTATGGATAAAGGTAAAAAAATGCCATTATTCATAGTTCAAAATTATTTAAAATCCAATGCACATAATATATGCATATACATATATATGTATTGTATGTCGAGATAGGGAACAAGGTTTAACATGCACTTTAAGACCTTAACCTTGATTGTGTAGTGATGTGTGAGCCCATGCTAACATATTTGAAGCTTTTAACTCTAAATAATTGCAAAGTCTTGAGCAACTTTAGTCATTTTTGATTAGTTTACTTTGGTTTTCAGTAAAAGTAGAGAAGAAGGAGAACCACAAATAAAGGAAGCAAAAAGTATGAAATCGAAAGCAAATAAAGAACTAAGTGTGGCTGACGACATCCATGACACGTCGTCAGCCTGGTGATAGGCTGTCAAGGATGTCGTCAAACATAAATAGAAGAGGGGAGTTGATGGAAGTTTTGTGATGAACTTCATGACACGCCGTCAAGATCCTGATAGGCCGTCACTGTCGTTGTCAACCTTAGGCAGCAGAAGCTGAATTTATAGAGAAGCTGACGACGTTCGTGACAGGCCGTCAAAATCATAATAGGCCGTCACAATCCCCGTCATCTATTCTGAAGAATATCTGAAACTTTAATTTTATTTCCTTATTTAGGGTTAACTATTTAAATCCTTGTTTTAGGGTTTTTCAATTATCCATCAATTAATTGGCATATCCTACAACATACGACTTTTTCTTCTCTCTCTCTCTCAGACAAATATTTTGGTGGTTTGCCTTGTGATTCAATTGAAATAAAACTTTTGATTTCCTTCATTATTGTAAGTTAATCCTTTCATTTATGAATTCAATTTGTGTGCAATTAAATGTCAATAGAAACCTTCCAATCCGAGGAAGGTATGGCCAACAACCCATTCAATACGAGGCTGATGAAGATGATGAAAGAATGGATGGAGCGGGTGGAACGGGTGATATCATTCCTCCACCATTGGCACCAGGTGCAAAATTTAGCATAACAAGCACCATGATCCAACTCCTGAATCTGAAGGGGTTGTTTGGAGGCTTACCTGGTGACGACCTGAGCATGCATTTGGTGAACCTCATCACTATTTGAGAATCTTTTGACAATTCGGGAGTGAGCCAGAATGCAATCCAGTTGAGATTTTTCCCTTTGTCTCTGTTTGGAGAGGAAACAATGTGGTTAAATGAGTTAGATCTTGATTTTATAACCAACTTGAGACAGTTAAAAGAGGTCTTCCTAGAATGATTCTTTTCACCCTCCAGAAGGGTACAATTTAGGGACAAAATTAGTAACTTCAGACAACTCCCAACTGAAGCATTGCACAAAACCTGGGAGAGATTTAAAAAAAAGCTTGTACAATGTCCAAACCACAACCTGACAGACTTGCACTTGAACAAGACTTTGTACAGAGCTTTTAACTCTTTGACAAAGCCAATTGTAGATAATGCTACAAGCGGTTCGTTCATTAATATCTCTTTCCTAGATGCATCTAATATGCTGAATAGAATGACCAAGAAGAGTCAGGCTTGGCACACTAGGGATTCTATATTAGCTATCCCGACTGTTGTTGGTGGTGTAACTGCAGAGCAGCGCAGAAGGGATGAGGAGCGAGACTAGGACATGGCACACTTAAAGACATAGATGGACTTTCTGAACAAGCACTTGCTGTTAGGAAAGATCAAAATAGTTAAGGTTGTGGAATCTCAGGGTACTATTGCTACAGGTGCCGATGAAGAGGCAAACTATGTGAGTAATTAGGGGGGTTTCTGAGGTAATATCCAAGGGAACCAAGGTCAGAACTTCTATGACAAGCCTGATTATAAAGATAGGGAGAAGGGACACTAGAGAAATAATAATGACATGAGCAGTTTGTATGTTTCTCCTAGAAGTAGGGATACTGCAACAACTAGCTCTAGCAAGATGTATATGGAGGACATGATGGAAAAGTTTTTGAAGGGAGTTGAGGCTACCAACTCAAGAGTAACTACTATGATGAGTGAATTCTCTACCCTTAGTCAGTTGGTTAGCTCACACTCTGCTTCTATTAAGCAGTTAGAGCAGCAGATGAACCAACTTTTTGCTACACTAAACCAGAGAAAAATTGGTATTTTACCTAGTGATACCGTTCAGAACCCGAAAAATGATGGTTCGCGTATGGCGATTACCACTCAGAGTGGTAATTTGTTATGTGACCCCTCTATGGGAAAATCTATAGAAAATAAGGTAAGTATTAATGAACCCAAAGAAAGTAGTCAAGTAGAGTCTGAGAAGCTGGATGGTTTTGTTGATATTTCAGAAAAAGAAGATGAGAAGGAAGAGGAAGTATTGTTAAATACTATCCCTAGACCGCCACCTCCATTTCCTCAACGATTAAAGAAAAAGGTCGATGAGGAAAAATTTGGCAAGTTCATGGCTATGCTCAAGCAATTGACAATTAATGTACCTTTGGTTGAGGCACTTGAGTAAATGTCGGGATATTCCAAGTTCATGAAAGACCTCATCACAAAGAAGAGGAAGGTCAGCAGTGAGAAGGTGGAAAATCTCCACCATTGTAGCATGGTTTCCATACGATTCTTAGTGCAAAAGAAGGCCGACCCAGGTGCATTCACTATTTCGTGCAAGGTTGGGTCTCTGGATGTTGCAAAGGCATTATGTTATTTGGGTGCCAGCGTGAATCTGATGCCATTTTCTTTATGTAAGAAGCTAGGTTTGGAAGATCCAACACCTACTAACATGCAACTGGTGATGGCAGATAGGTCAATAAAGCGGCCTGTTGGAATTTTGCATGATGTGTTGGTGAAAGTAGCAGACTTTATTATTCCTGCTGATTTTATGGTACTGGATTATGATGTGGACTTCGAGGTACCCATTATCTTGGGAAGGCCACTCTTGGCAACAGGAAGAGTAATAGTTGACATGGAGTTGAATTAGCTCAAGTTTGGGCTCGGTAAAAAAGAGGCAAAATTCAAAATGCATCAACCCATGTCACAACAAAATGATATGAATGTCTTATCAATCATTGATGTCTTATATGAGTATGAAAAAGGGGTATCAATAGGTTGTCTTGGCGAATTCTAGGTAGTCAAGAGAACCCAGTCGTGCCGCGATGGTAAATCAGGCGCTAATGGGAGGCAACCCAGAATTTTTATGTTTGAGCAAGTGTTTTTATTTTTTAAATTAGGATTTAGTATAGAGAAGGTGAAAAAATGAAAAGGGTCAGCTGGAAGGTCATGAAGACATTCGTGACAAGCTGTCACAACTGTGACAAGCTATCACGAATACCGCCAGCTAGATCATACTTGAGAAATTCTCTACCTAATGTTGATGAAATATTGACGGGATATCACAACCGTGACAAGCCATCGCAAATCATCGTCAGCACAAAGTCTAAAATCTAAAAACTGGGCCTAATTTTAATCAGATCCGACCCGATCCAAATCGTAAGCCTTTTCAAATTTCCACCGTTTTTAACTTCTTTTTCTTTAGTTATTTTTTTTCCTTAGTTAAAATAGTTTCCATTCTTGTCAAAACACTCTAAGAAAAACAAGTTTAATTTGTGTGTGGTTTGCACTTAAGAATCAAGAACATCTTACTCCTTCCCACTTTTTCTTGTGCGTGTCACTAGATTAAAAGCTCCATCAGGTATACTCTACTTCAACTCTTCTTTACTTGTGATGTATGGTGAATGAAATCTAACTCAAGTCCCCAATGTGATTGAACAAAGTTTAAACTTGGAAAATGGGTAAAATCGCACCTAGGGTTTGCTGTGCAAGACCAAGGTTTGAAAATATAGTCCATAATTCAAATTTAAGTGAATCTTGAAAAAAATAGGGACCAAAAATTCAATCAAAATTAAAAGTGGATTCTGATATGTGTGATGACAACCATGACAGGCTATCACAATTGTGACGTCCTATCAGGAATATCGTCAAGCTCTAAAAAAAATTGAAGTTGGTTCTATCTAGAGCTGACGACATTCGTGACAGGCTATCACGGTTGTGACGGCCTATCATGAATGTCATTACAAAATGGTAAAAATTGTTGGGTTCTATCTGAGGTTGATGGAAATTATGACAAGTTGTCACAGTTATGATGGATTATCAGGAATTGGCATCACACTTGGGGCTTGAAACATAAATGAGCCTAAATGATTAATGTACTTGTGTTTGTGATCCTTACGGTTAACTAACGTTCTTCTAATGTCTCTAGGTACTGTAAAATGGCACCAAAATAAAAGAGTCCCACAGAACCAAAGGAAATGGCCAAAGATGATGTACATTGTAAGCTCCCTAATAAGGAATCTGACTACGAGGAGGAGGAACCCTTGCTTAGAAAGCTAAAGAAGAAGCAGAGTCCAAAGAAAACTCCACCACCTCCACCAATTGAGGTAGAGGATAGTGATGATACTGAGTCGACCACAGCTTCTGAGCAGGAGGGGTCTGAGAAAGGTGAGTTTAAACAGCATGAGTCTGAACATGCTGAAGCTGATGAAGAGGATAAAGAAGAATCTAAAGAATCTGAGTTCGAAGAAACAACTTTCAAGTCCCCATCCACTGAGCAAAAAATGATAAAGAGTCTCCACCTCGGAGGACTCTTATCAAATGTAAGAATCCGGAAGTGAGGAATAATGCTAGATGGAAAATCCATAGAGCTAAAGACATCTATATTGATGGGTTACAAAGAACTGATAGAAGGAATGTGAAGAGGTCAATCCAACAAGAAAAGACGATCATCATGAAAGGGTTGAGCAGATACCCTGAAGTTGAGAACAAATTTAAAGAATACAGCTTAGGAAGGACTATAGAAAGGGGATGTTTATTTTGGCCCACACTAGTTTGGGAGTTCTACGCGAATTACCAAGCCCAGTTGGAGAATATGTGCAAACCAGGTGACAAAGTAGCAAATCAGCCTCTTCTAGTAAGAGTTCGGGTGAGGGGTGTAAGCGTTGATATTTTGACTAGAGCCATCAACAAATTCTTGCACGGCCCCCACTTTATGTCTCAGGCCACCACACTATAATTTTATGCTCAGATAAAGAATAAGGAAAAACAACATCCTTGGTTGGGCAACATCATAGCTGACGAAGAACCGGCTTGGGTGACAAACCCAAATAAGAGAATCTATAAGTCCTCGTTGACTCAGGAGGAAAAATTTTGGTGGGGCATAGTGCAATTTTGGCTAATGCCTACTGAGGGAGACAATATTCTGGGTGATGACCAAGCTATCTTGGTAGCAAGTTTTGTGCAACAGCTTTCCTTGAACTTTGGGAAAATCATTGCGGATGAGATAAAGATCAGGATGTCAAGGGTTGACACTGCTTATCCTTTTCCGTGTCTTATTAGAGAACTATACAGAGCTACTAAGGTGCTAAAGATTATGGGAGTTGATGAAGACGTTCGTGCCCGGAAGACTCACAACCCCATCTGGTTTGATGAGATTCACCCGGGCCTTAGACTTGACAGGGGAAAGAGGTAGCAGCGGAACTACCGATCACAGATGCAGGAGCAACACCTTAGGTCGATGTACAGGATTCTTCAGAACAGGAAGATTTAGTGCCTAAGACTGAAGCCAATCCCTCAGTTTCTCTAGCAGCAACAGGTTTTACACTTCAGCCGATTGATATCAGGAAGGTCACTAAGCAAGCAAAGTGGTGCGAGTCCCATCTACATGCCTTCGCTAAACAGTTTGTTGTTGTTATGGAAAAAAGAATCAAGGCTGCACTAGAGACTTTTGTCGCATTACTTGCGCGAGTTGCAGATTTGGAGAACAGATTTGATGCCCGAGAAAAAGAGATGACAGGTGCTGATCTTGCCATATTTAGGGTGCTGCAGCAGCACCAAATTATGATGCCAACAGGTTCAACTATGGAAGAATTGGAGGAAGAATTCCTATACTTGATCTCACTGCAGACTCCCCAAAGAAAAGGAAAAAAAATAGGGAAAAGAAAAGCAATAATAAGAGAGAAGAGCCAGATAGTGAAGAAGAAAGAAAAACGAAGAAGAAGGCATAAAAGGAAGATTTGTAAAAGGCAAGATTGGATTCCATGGATGATAATAAGAAATGGGAAAAAGCCATTTGAGCTAGGGATGCAGGTGCTTTATCTAGCCAGGCTCCGACCACCGCCAGAACAGATGCTCCTGATGGGAAGAAGACAGCAGATGATATAGTAGCAGGGTCGAAGACCCAAGATGTACATTCTTGTCTATATTCAGGTATACCCTAACCCTTAGTGCATTTTATTTTTGATTATTAAGTTAAGGGTGTAGGGTAAATTATTGTTGTAACATAGTCTGTAGATAATTAGGAGTAGTACAAGTACTTGAGGTAGTTGGCTTATTTTGTGATTTATGAGTACTTCTCCCGTGTTCTGATCTATTTTGTACTGTGTGAATTACATTTATTGTGACCACTGCGTATCTTTTTATGGCATTAGTATGGCAAATGAATGACCTGTGTTAAACAAATGCATGAACCGGATAAGTAGTGGTATGTAAGATACTTGTGTGCCATGTATGTGTAAGGTCTTTCTCAGTTCCTATTGTGCTTTAAATCTAGAACTTGCTCGGTTAGTCGTGCCATGGTCATCGGATAGGCATTAGGAAAGGATCATAGGCCGTTTTTGCATGTTAGCCCAAGTTAGCCTAAATGACCTTCCCAATGTGAATAATATCCCTTTCCCCCCCCCCTTTGAGCCTAAATAGCCTATTTTTTTTCTTGTGCACCTTTCACCTTCCCATTTACATCACAATGGACCTATCTTGGCCCTGGTCCTCTTGGACACTATGCACCTTAACTTAGGCAAATAACCTAAGTTGAGGGTGTCTATTATAGGGGTGCGTGATACAATCTGTGTATGAAGAGAGGTAGAATGAGAAGGATGACTAAAGAGTTGGGTGCGGTGAAAAAAGAAATAAGAAAAGAGAAAATTGTGTGAAAAATGATAAAAAAATAATCAGTTAATTGAAAATACCACATCCATCTTGAGCATGCATGATCAATAAAAAGGGGGAAAAAGAAGATTAATAGTTGAAACCCCTAGGGTCTAATGTAGTGTCAAGGAGGCTTAGTCACTTTAAAACATCAATGAATATCATACCAGCCCCTATCCTACATTACAAGCTTAATAAAAACCCTATAGTGATCCTAACTTACTTATTTGAAGACTTGGGTACTAACTATAAGGGCAAGCCTATGGCATTTGATGCGCAATGTTGGAACTTCGTTCTTAGAGTGAGTCTTGTGTTTATCCCTGTGTGTATAAATTCTGATATGAGTAAAAAAAGGGATTTCTTTGTTGTGAGGGCACACTAGGTATGTTGCTAATCACTGTCTTGTTCGGATAGTGTGATTTGGGTATGTGCTGGGTTGTTATTGCTGAAATTTTTGCCATATCTTGATCCTTGTGAGTTGCATGGGTGTTTTCAATAATAGACACAGTTGCTCTTACTTTGACTAACCTTGGAGATGCTACATGTATTCTGAACTGATATGAGTAGTTAGCTGCCAAATTGTACTTTGTATACTCTTAGTTATGTTAAGGTTGCTTGAGGACAAGAAATTGTTTAAGTTGAGAGTGTTGATGTGTGAGCCCATGCTAACACATTTGAAGCTTTTAACTCTTAATAATTGCAAAATCTTGAGAAACTTTAGTCATTTTTGATTAGTTTACTTTGGTTTTTCAGTAAAAGTAGAGAAGAAGGAGAACCACAAATAAAGGAAGAAAAAAGTATGAAATCAGAAGAAAATAAGAGCTAAGTGTGGATGACGATATCCATGACACGTCGTCAGCCTGGTGATAGGCTTTCAAGGATACCGTCAAACTTAAACAGAAGAGGGGAGTTGCAGGAAGTTTTGTGATGACCTTCATAACATGCCATCAAGATCCTGATAGGCCGTCATTATCATCGTCAACCTTAGGCAGCAGAAGATGAATTTACAGAGAAGCTGACGACGTCCGTGACAGGCCATCAAAATCATGATAGGCCGTCACAATCACCGTCATCTATTCTGAAGAACATCTGAAACTTTAAATTTATTTCCTTATTTTGGGTAAAATATTTAAATCCTTGTTTTATGGTTTTTTTGTTATCCATCAATTAATTGACATATCCTACAACATACGACTTTTTCTTCTCTCTCTCTCGAAGACAAGTATTTTGGTGGTTTGCCTTGTGATTCAATTGAAAGAACACTTTTGATTTCCTTCATTATTGTAAGTTAATCCTTTCAATTATGAATTCAACTTGTGTGCTTATTTCCTGCATCATGAGTAGCTAAACACTCTTAACCTGGGTTATGGAATCTAGGGTTAGGTCATGATAAGGTGTTGATTAATTACTCAAGGTTTAATAGGTGTTAGGATTTCTTGGTAATTCTGATATTCTAACTTATGTCTGTTTGTTGCAAACAATAGGCATACCTACTTTGATTTGATTAAGAAAGAAATCATAAATAGTAGGAAGTGAATTATCAACAGCAACTTGGAAAGGCTTCGTTTAATAATCACCGTTGTAACAAGGTTGATTAACCTGAGGTAAAATCTGGGCAGTGAGTTGCTATTCCCTAAGTCCGAGAGGATTAGGAAATTAGATGCTTGAATAGGTCTATAGATATTTGAGCATACTATCGATAGAGATAGTTTGTCATCCTAACCACCGTGAGAACCTTGAGTTATTTGTAGCATCTGTCATATACCATAAACTTTAGTGAACATAATCCCGGTTATTTCATAAAATATTGATTACAAACATTAATTTCAAAGTGACTAACAATTTTCTGGGAAATTTAAACCCCCATTTCAAGAAACAGTAAACTACCAGTGAATTATTTTGTAAACAACTTGAGTTCACACCCTATTCCCTATGGGATTCGACCCTAACCTAGTTGGATTTTATATTGACAATGATTGCTTACACCCGTTTAAGAGTGTAGTTTGAGCGTTATCATGTAGCTCAACCGTTATATAATAGTAAACCATAGGCTTTATGGGCCCTAGTTCTCACTCTAGTTGGGTCCTAGTGTTTGTAGCCATATGAACTAGAGAATAATCTCACATATATGCATGGGGTACTCGAACCCTCTAATAATATCCTGAGGTGACTTACGCACCTAATCACAAAATATGATATGGGGGATCAAGGGATACTTATTCATGTTTGGATAGTTATTTAGGCTAAGATTGGACTAAGTAAAAAATGACCTATGATCATGTTCTAACCAACTATTCTACAACTTAGGCAAGACTAACCAGGCAAGTTTTGGATTAAATGCACAAAGAGAACTAGCTAAGTACCTCACACACATATGGTATAGATTTATACTACCAAATACTACCTATCCAATTCATGAAATGTTAAGCTATGATTAATATTAACATCACACTGTAGACAAACACTTTTGGAGAGGTATCATTTTCTAAAAACACTTAAGAACATAAATAAAACATGGCAACTGCCCTTAGGTTCCTTATTTTTATCCTAACTAAATACAAATAACACATAACACATAAACTAACACAACACGATCTAAACATATTAGTTCAACTATGATACTATAGCCGAGGAGAAAAGAATAACAACAAGAAAAAGCCTCGGTTGTGGTATACCCCCTCACCTATCTAAAAACTATGCATTGTCCCTAATCCATAACTACAATATAAAAATAGGTATGAGGACATACCTAGAATATTCTAGGCATTCAAATTAGACTCTCCCCTATCTGGGGCATCTCGTGGAGTAACTAGATGAGGTGGTTGTGGTGCCCAACTAGATAAAGTGCCAGCTATAATCTCAGTATTCCCGACTTATCAATTGAGGCTGACACAATCAAATCCTAAGATAACTTTTTAGGGCCTATCCATAGTCCATGGTAGGAACCTGTAACTCTTTATGACCTCTCTTGAACCCAAAAATTGGGTTACATAATTATCAATAAAAAATCAAAAAGCATAGGTGGAGGTGGATGTAATGGCTGTAAAAATGATAGAAGGACTGAAAGGATGACTGGATCTTGACTCTCTGCTAAAGATCAGACCTCTGAACATAGTATATCTATCTTCTCATGCAGGCTCAACAAATCAGGAGTATAGACCTCACACAATCATGTAGTCATCCATTCGTTAATTCCATCAATTTGGGCATTCATATCTCTAGTATACTCTACCATAGCCTCCCTCAGCCTATCTTAAACTGGGCCTTAGAAGTCTCTAGTATAGTTTAGATCTAATGTTGGATTTGTTTGAATAATGTAGCTAACTAAATCTCTATATGAGTATGGTAGGGATTCACCTTATTTTGCCTCTTGACCATGCATTGAAAAAATCATATATAACACCAATCAATCCAGTAACTGTGGGGTGGGTAGGAAAAGTAGATGCCCTGACTGTCTCTGAAGTAAAAGATAAGGCTGGTGTAGATATTCTAGTAACCCTCTCCCTACCTATAGTAATTATAGGCTTAACTCTCTGCTCACCTATTTCAATATCAATCATATTCGACCTCTCAATAGGCTTGACCAGAATAGATGGCCCCTTAAAATAGGCCATACCAAAAATTGAAGGTGGCTTTATTCTTTATGCAAGTATCAAGTTTGACAAATCCTTAATCAAGCTAATATCGGTCATGCACTTCACCTCAATTTGATGATCTAACCTAGGATAGAAAACACTCTATCTGCCTCACACAACTACTATACCAAATAAGGGAATGGAAATATGGTGGTTTCACCAAATGTCCTAATGTCGATCTCCAATTGAATCAACATCTTAAAGTCATTTTCGTAACTAGCAATTATGCTAGCAATCAAAGTTGTTCTGTCCCATGTAAGTATGTTCCCTGATTAATTCAAACTCATTCTTTGTAGTACTATGTCCCACTAAAACTTTACTGCAAAATAAGTTATGCCTTCTTTATCTTATATCTTCCCTTAACCCAGGAGGCATCATTTCCCAACTCGATTATCTAAGTGGCTATCCACCTAGACAAATCTAATATCAGTGCCTTATACTTTATATCTCTTATAGCACGTCTATTCCACACTAGCCTTTTGCAAAAATCAAAAATAGTTGTCATGGTTGGCACCTTATAATCTAGACCAAATAACACTTGGTGGATGGCTCCATCAGAAATATCAACTCACGCCCCCTAACCAAAGTGTGGGTTAGTTGGGGTAGCTCAACTTCTCTACCCTCAGGTTGGGTAATCAAGTAGATAGTAGAGGCATATGATGCATAGATTTCCCAAACTAAATATGGAGTCTATGAACCTGAGGGTTTGGTCATCCACCCCAACCGATATCTCTCAAAAGAGGTATGTAGGTTTGGTGACCCTGTTAAGCTAGTCAACTCTATTTGTACCTCTTTCGTTGTACTATATTATAGGTGCCCTTGCTCTATGATAAAACTATCTATCTAAAAAATTTAGTGTATTCCCTTCACACACCATCTCTAAAGAATCTTATCTATAGGAACGATCGATATATGTGTGGATTCAAAACCTTGGGGAAAGCAAGTGGTAAAATTATGGGTTGGGTTTCCTATGTAGCCGACCGAGTATCTTGTTCCAATGATGATGATATCTATTATGGGACCTAAGATACACCCTGTTTAGATTGGGTTAAGTTGGGAATGATGTCAACTCACTCTCAGAACCAGATGTAGTCTTTAACAACTCCTCAGACTAGGAATTAGTTGCACCCTTCTTTTTACATACCCTAAAACTAACCCTGACTCGACCTCCTCCTCCTAACTATTATATTATGTATATTTTCCCTCCCCAAACTAGGATAGTATGATGGTTTCTTATTTAGATTATTTATCCAAGGTCCTATCCAAAAAATTAGACTTGATGGGGTTTGGTACCCTTTTTGTGGGGCCTATAGAGGTTGTGATGGTGTGGGCTGAGTTCCCAACTTAGCAAAAACTATTGGAACTGCATCGTATCTCTGTGATTTGACCCTAGTTTGTCGAGGGACCAATGGTTTACCCAGGTTCATAGGTACTCTTCAACAGAACCAGTCCATTCAGGAGACTCATCGCAAAAGCTAAACGGAAATCTCTTTTCTTTTTCATAGCTTATGGTGCCATCGTACCTAAAAAATTAGTTGTTAGTGTTTTATAGGTTTATCTGAGCGTAAGGGGTACTCTTCAGTAGAACCACTCCATTTAGGATACTCATTGCGAAGCCTAAATTGAACTTTCATCTTTTGCACAGCTTTTGGTGCCATCGTAACAAATTAAGTAGGTTTTAGTGTTTGAAACAAAAGAACAGAATAAAAAAATTGAAAAAATTTGATAACCCAAGGCAGAGGCTACCTACGACCCCTATCTACTGGTCATAGGTAGTATTTATGAGGGTTATAGATACCCTTATAAGTACCATACAAAGCCCTAAATTCTCAGGGCTTTAAGTCTATTACTTATGAGTCTATTTACACCCTTGTAGGTTCTAATTATGATGCACATAAGTGCCTTTGTAAGTACACCTCTAAGGGTAATTTGATTATTTTCTCAAAATTTTCATCCCAACACAGTTCTAATTTTAATTTTTAGCCCAAGTTCAAACAGTACAACGCACAACAATTTAAGTTTAACTGGTATTACATATGTATTTTGGGTTTTCATCTCATTATTCAACTTATACTTCTATATATTATGTGATCATGGGTTTTCCAAACACAAAACATGTCACAAATTACATTTCATCTAGTTTAGGCCCCACATATTTCAAGAATTATGAGATTTTGATGATTGTAAGGCTATATCTAGAAGTATCTCAAGTTCAATGATCATGTATATGTTTTTAAGTAAAGTGGAGTCAAGAATTATTAACTGGATTTGAAGATTCTTAGAAGTTGAAGATGAACAAAGTAAGTATTAACCCTACTCTGTGATTTGTACGCTAAAAATATGTAAGTAGTGTGTAACTGGAAGGTTTCTTGCTTTTATAGTAATAGAAGGAAGTTGTAGAGTTTTGATTTGAGAGGAAGTTCAAAATTTGAAGAGTTTAGGGTTAAAGGATTGGGTTTTGAGGGTTTTAAAGAAAAAGGTAGGCCGGATCTTCATGGGTCCAACCCGAGTTTTTAAATCTAGATCCAAAAGTTTTTGACCTATTTACGGGGTCACTAATGACCTGTAAGTACAATTTATCGCCCCAATAAGTGGCACCATAAGTGGTTCTTGCCGGGTGGTTCAGCTTTGATTTTAATGACTATAGTAAGTATGGTCATAAGTTGTATTTACAACCCTCATAAATGGGTTCGTAAGTACAACTTTAGAGAGCCAAAAATCCCTAAAATTTTTCTGACACCTACGATATCACTTAGTTATCGTAGGTTGGACCTACTGATGTCACCCAAACTACACCTTCTATTGAAGGATAAAGCAGTCACTATCAATGTATAGTAACCCAACTTAGTTGGGGTCGATCCCGTAAGGAATACGTCAAAAATGTTGCTTGAACTTGTTGAAATCACTAGGTGGTATATAAACTAAATGAGGGAATTTTGTAAAATAGTAAAAAGTCCCAACAACTAGATGCTTGAGGATGTAATCAATCTAAGACAAACAATAGGCTTAAATTCCCCCTGGCTTCTAACTCCGTAGATTTATCATGCACTATCGAACTATTTTGATACCTTGCATATAGAATCTGACAAGTTATGTATCACCAATTGCCTCTTAATAACATTTTGTAAATTTTACTCACCTCCTTTCAGTTTTAGAGTGTCTTCTTATGAACCTTTGTCCTGGACCCCAGTTTCAACTCTCTCATCTCGGTCTCAAGTTGATGAGATAAAAGTTAATAGTCTTAAGTAGATAGTTCAAGTAATATTATTTTAGTATTTAACTCCAAATCACTATTGTGATCTCCTTTTCAAAATCTCTACCTCCCTTTTGAGTTCGTAGTCAATACATGTTGGATACTAATGTTGGAAACCGCTATAAAATTAATCAAATCAAAGAAAACCAAAATACCTGTAAGAATATTTATCTGGAATGACTGGGTGCTTCCTCTACTTCGTTAATCCGCCAGGGTTCCCACAACCCTAGCTATGGGAATTAGCCACTCATAGTTGTAAGATAATTCATGGAATTCATACACAAAATTATAGAATGAATCTCACAATAATGAAATAAGAAAACTCAAAGTCTCAAATTGAATAAAAAACCAAAAACACAAGAGTATATGGTGTGTTAACTTAGCCCAAAAGGGCATAAACTAGCCTCCAAGGGCCTATCTCTGGATTCTAGCATCTCCCTAATAAAACAAGCCTAAAAGGTATTTATAGATTACAAGAAATCCTAGAAAATCCTATATAAAATAGGAAAACTTGACTAAATGTACATAATAAGAACTAAAAATATCATAGGAGTGTATATAAGTTACATAGAAACCCTAGGAGACGATTTCAAAATGATCCAGAAAAGCTGAGGTCGGTGACCACTTACTAAGGTCACCTATGAACCGTAGGTACTATCTACGGACCATAGGTACTACCCACAGGACGTAGGTGGTCCCTAGTAAGTGCCTTGACCTTAAAAGTCCTAAAATCTCTCTAGACTTCATGGTTCTACAACCTACCCTTACACCTACGGACTGTAAATGCTCAGAGTAAATATCAGTCTTCTTTTTCTTGCATCTGGGCTTTTGGAATTCAAATTTTGATACCTACTTTGGAACCTACTTAGGAACCTACTTAAGTAAGTGTCACCTACTCCCAGTAAGTTCCTCATAGAGTAGCAACAAAACTTCAAATTTTCATTTTTTCCTTCCTATTGGCATCCAAAACCTAGTTTCCAGCAAAATCACTATAAAATCAAACCAAATCCAACAAAATACCCATAAGTACATCCATATTCTCCAAGTTTAAGAATCTTAAGTTCTATGATTCTATAGCACAACAAGACCCTCAATTTAGAACATTGCATGTCCTCAAGAAAAAAAAACACCATAAAAGATACGCCGATGCTTAACATAGAGAAACCTAAGATACCTATGGTAGTCAATCATCAAATTTATCTCAAAAACACATCACCCCCTCCTAATTTAACGTTTCAAAACCAATTGTGTTTATCAATGAAGCACATCACTGTGACATGAAGGAATCAAGCTAAGTTATTTTACTAGTAACAAATAAGTATGTATATTTACGAGTTACACTACCCAAATATGTAAACATCTAGCACAACAACATGTTCCCTAACAACAAAGAAGTTCCACTCACTCAAATGAAATCATTCATGTCAATATAGGGACGATCAAGAGATACTCATACTCACAAAAGAAGTTATAATAATGCACATCAAATACCATAGTCCTGCCCTTATTTTCTTTACCTTAGCATTCAGACAGTCAAGTTAGAATCAATATAGGACTTTTTTGGCTTGTAATGTAGGCTTGAGGGCTAGCATGGTACATATAGATATGTCTAGTGACTAAGAATCCTTGGAATTACACTTACTATGGGGTCTACTTATCAACTAATTTCTTTTATTCCTCCTTTATTTCTCCCTTTTTATTCTTTATTGCATAATCAGGTTGGGTGTTGTTTCTTTTTTTATTTTCCTTTTTTTCATCTTATTCAAAACTTTTTTTTATTTTTATTTTTCTTTTTCTTTCTTCTACTATACCCAGCCCTACTTTTTTTCTTATTTTACCCCCACTTCACATTAAGCACCTTTTTAATAGCCACCCTCAACTTAGGAGATTTGCCTGAGTTGAGGAGCATAATTTCCAAGGAGGACCAAGGCAAAAATAGGTTCATTGTAAGACAAATAGGAAGGTGAAAGGTGTAATAACAAAAATTGGCTATAAGGGTCAAAAACGGGATCAAGGGATACTTATTCACACATTGAAGATCATTTGGTCTAAAGGTGGACTAATATAAAAAAACCTATGATCCTTTCCTAACCGACTATTCTACGATCTAGGAAATACTAATCGGGCAAGTTTTGAATTCAACACACAAAGGGAACAAAGTAGCTTCTCACCCCCACAAAGCACAGGGTTGCATCATAAGCTACTACTTATCTAGTTTATGCAATTATTAGAAGTGATTATCATGTCTATAATCCTAGTGCCATAACAAGATTCACAATAGTCATATATATATATATATATACATATCCCACAGTTCAAAAATAAGCTATTGAAGGAGTATCATTTTCTCAAAAATTAATAAAACAACATGACAACTTCCCTAGATACTAATTTTTCTCCTAGTTAAACACAAAAAATCATGAAACAAAACACAATACACCTAACATGTCAGATCTACTAGTAATAGGACTTTGAGAAAAAGAGGCACGACAACAAAAAACCCAAGTGGACATCAAGATCCACAAGCAGCCCCACCCTCAAGTTAAAACATGTATTGTCCCTGATGCATTATGCCTCTACAAAGCAATAGAGTTTGAAACATACCTGAGACACCATATGTGTGAAGATTTGACATCAATCACAAGAGCAAGTACAAACAATGAAATACCTTGAGTTGCCTCCTAAGAAGTGGTTGATTTCATGTCGCGGCATGACAGGGCTATATTGGTTACTCAAACTTCACCAACAAGCCAATGTGTACCTTGATTACTTTGAATTCATCAAGGAAGCCCAATAATTGGCCTTCAGTTTCCATTTTTCACTTTTAACATATAAATTTCCACCCAAATAGTTTTTTTTATTTCCCGTTATGCTCAAGGGGCGGTGGAATAAAAATAAATGACCCAAGCAATAAGTTAGCCATGTTTCACTTCTTGGACCTTACATGAGGTATGTAATTCTTTGTTTATGGATCAAAAAATTTAAGAACATATGATTCCTCTTTTTTGCACTTTTCTTTGGATTTGGATAGCTCAATTGTGATATTACTATCCAAACACAAAGTGGAAAAATTCTTTGAATGAGGTCCAATATGCCCCAACTCAGGAATTGCATCCTTATTTACATCCCTACATAAATTTATTATGCTCTCCTTAAAAGTGACACTATCCATAATCTTATGTGGAAATTTTGACTCCTCCAATTTTCGCACCTCCAGTTGGCTTTTTAGCATTTTTTTAACTAAGTTGTTGGGCATTACATGCAACAACTTTTGCAATCAACTCTATATGTGAGTGGTAAATATCAAAGCCAAACCTACCAACCTTTTAAATAAGCTCATGATTATTGTTCACATGATGTGTCAATTTTTTAATCAGTCTATCCTTGTGTTCACATACTATATCTACAAGATTCGCACAATAATGCACCACATCAAAAGGATAGGGATCAATAATAAAGAATCTTTCATCGCTCCACTCTTTCTCTGGCCTAGTGGTCATATAAAAAAGAATAGGCATACACTAGCATATGCCCGAAGAAGAATAGAAAAGAAAATCCTAACAACTTCAAAAATTCTAATCAGTCAATCTAGAATTATTTTACCCAGTAACAATGCTAAAATTTTGATGTTTCCCAAACTACACCTCCGATTGAAGGATAAAGCAATCGCTGTCAAACTATTGTAACCCTACTTGGTTGGGGTTGACCTTATAGGGAATACATCATAAAATTTATTGAACTAGTTGGAATCACTAGGCGGTACAGAGAGTAAATGAGGAGATTTTCTAAAATAGTAGAAAGTCATAAGAACTAGATGGTTGAGGTTTTAATCAATCTAACACACACACTAGACTTGTGTTCCCCTGACTTCTAACTCTATAGATTTATCATGTATTGTCAAATTATTCCAATACCTTGCATACAAAATCTAACAAGTTATGTATCACCAACTACTTATCAACACTATTTGGTAAATTTCACTCATCTCCTCTTGGTTTTAGAGTTTCACCTTACTAACCCTAGCCTTGGACCCTAGTTTTAACTATCTCCTCTTAGTCTCAGGTTATTTAGATAAAATTTAACATCTTAAGTAGATAGTGCATGTAAGCTTATATTGGTAATTAACTCCAAATCACTATTGTGATCTCCTTTTCCTAATCTCTACCTCCTATTTTGGTTCATAGTGAATACAGGTTGGATTGCAACATTGGCTACACTAAGAAATTAATCAAATCAAATAAAACCATAATACATGTAAGAATATTTATCTAGAACAACTGAACACTTCCTCTACTTCATTAATCTGCTAGGGTTCCTAGAACCCGACCTAAAGGAATTAGACACTCATAGTTGCAAGATAATTCATGGAATTCAAAGATGAAATTACAGAATCAATCTCACAATAATGAAAGAAAAAAACCCCAAAGTCTTAAGTTGAATAAGAAACCAAAAAAATAAGAGTATATAGTGTGTAAACTTAGACCCAAAGGGCATAAAATGGACTCTAAGGGTAGGGCCTATCTCTGGATATCTAGCATCTCCCTACTAAAAAATCTCTAAAGGGTATTTATGGATTACAAGAAACCCTAGAAATCAAATCCAAAATAAAATATGAAAATATTACAAAACATACATATAAGAACTAACATTATAGGAGTGTATGTAGGTTACATGGAAACCGTAGGAAATAATTTCAAAATGATTCAGGATGGTTGAGATCAGTAATATCTTACTAAGGTCACCTACAAAATATAGGTACTACCTAGAGACAGTAGTTGGTCCTTGGTAAGTTCCCTGACCTCCAAAAGTGTTGAAAACTCTCTGGACTTCATGGTTTTGTAACCTACTCTGAAACCTACAGACTATTGGTGCCCATAGTAAGTGTCAGAGTCTTTTTTTTCCTGCATCTAAGCTTCTAAACTTTGTGTACACTACTATGATTTAAACATATAAATGAGATAAATTTGTGGTTGAATGCACTAATTTCCACATTTTGTAGGAATATAGGTGATGAGACCAAAAGATGTGGATTTAAACTGAAAAGCATCAAAAAGGAAAAGAGAAGTGTAATTTGAAAACCTGAGCGGAACTCAGTCTCAATTAATGTGATTGTGGTCTGAGAACTACAATTGTTGTTGGTCAATAGACTGCGATCACGATGATCATATTGCGCTCGCATTAGCCATGATCGCAGATAAGTTGCAGCGATCGCGGCTTAGTGGAATTTTGTCAAGGGGTAATTCTGTCCTTTTACCCAGCTAACCCCAAATCCCTTAAATTGCAAAAACCATTTCTCATTTGGTATCCTAGACTTTTGAAATCAAAATTTTGGCAGTCTTTTAACCCTACTAATTGGGTAAATTTGTATATTTGAATTTTCAAGTTGAATTTGGTGAAACTAAAGTGTAATTTGGAGAATCTTCTTACTTCCCATTATCATGGATGCTTTGAATGGACCTTTTGATATATTTTTTCCTCATTACATCATGAGTAGCTAAATTTTCTTTTCTTGGATTATGTTGAACTAAGGTGCAATTTTGTGTTAGGTGTGATGTATTTGTGTTGATTCTAGTTTGTTGATGATGGGTTTCACTATTGCTTGATTGAATTGGTTGGGATTTATAGGTGAAAACTCCAAATGCCCAAAATAGAATTATAGGTGAAAGCCCAAGTTCTTGAAAGCTCACATCATCCTTAAAAGAGGGATGTGAGTGAACTTTTAGAACCCATATCATCCTTGTAAGAGGGATATAGGAGATAAGGCAATAGTAGACAATAATAGATGTTGTTTGCTATCTTTCATAATCTTAGACATAAGGGTGAGTAGAAAATTAGCTATGTTATGGGCATCTTCCTAGAAATAGGGATGCCCAATTGAAGTATTAGGTGGTTTTAATTGCTATACCCGTGAGGTACTCGAAAGGTTCCATAGGTGATATTCTTGAGGTTTAGTTGCCAAACTAGCCTACCATATCATTAATAACTTGAATTTAAATCTGATCATCATACTCACATACATAAGTTGCCCTAAGGTAGACATAACCCCAAGGTCCTTCTCATCTTGAATTTTAAAACATAATTATTATGTATTGATTGTTAGCATAATTAGACTTTGGTCACAATAAATCCCCCCCTCCAAATTTTATTTTATGTGTTTTGATTTATTTACATTGTTTGTATCTTATTAGTAATGATTAAAACCCATAGGACTAGAAAGCTAACAACACTCCCCATGGATTTGACCTCAACACATGTTGAGCTAATAACAATGATCTCTTCTACCAAATACAATGGTATAGGTAAGCATGAACAAAATAGCATCATTGCTGGGGAGTGAAATTTAGTTTTCACTTGTGAGTTGTTAAGTGTTACTTTGAGTATACTTGTAGTGGTTTGTATTTATTTTGGTTGTTGTTTTTGTTTTTCTTTTAGGTGATCTTCATAGTATCCACTAAACTATGAGTGACAATGCAAGTAATGCTGGGTTGTTCGATGGATATTTTGATAATGATGATCACTTTGCAATGTTGGTTTTATGAGTACCAACTATATCCCACCTAATATAGGGAACAGAGTATTCCACGTCACGGGCATTACATTGTATATGCTCCAAATGAAGGGGCTATTTGGTGGTCAAGCCCATAAAGACCCAACTTGTATATGAAGAATTTTGTGGAGGTTTGAGCACCATTTGATATTGCACACATCACCTAAGAGTCCATCTAGTTGTGCCTCTTTCTATTCTCTATAACAAGGAAAGCTTTGTTATGACTTCTATCTCTTCCATCCAAATTAATTACTTCATGGGATGAACTTACTGTTACCTTCCTTGGCTGGTATTTACCACCATCCAAGATGCTACAATTTCATGATGAAATCACTAAATTTAGTCAATTGAATGGTGAACCCTTGTACTAGGTTTGGGAAATATTCATTGAGAAACTCGTGCAATGTCCTAACCATGAGGTCCCATAGAAGATGGTTCTCTAAATATTTTATCAAGCCTTAGATCAACTCAATAAGATTCTGGTTGATAATCCAGTGGGGGAGGGGGGATCTCTATTGAGGTTATCATACAATATTGATACCAATTTTCTTGAGGCAATTACCAAGAAAAATTGGGGAGGACATACCTGAGAAACTGAGGTTGCTAAAAGTTCTCCTACCACTTTCTATATTGATAAGGAGTAAAGGAAAAGTGATGAGGAGAAGGAGGAGAACTTAACAAAAATAATGACACAATTGGATTTGCTAACGAAGAATATGATGGGTGCACCCACAAAGGTGATTAATGTCGTGGCATACAAGAGTTTTGATGAATAAGAAGCCAAGATTCTTAACAAAGATATTCGATATTTGGCTAACTATCTGGTGGGTTCCTGCTCGACCTATCAAAGGCATGGTGGGAATGAAGGTTAGAATAAAAGAGATAGGGATCGTGACCGATATTGGAGGAAGAAAGATTATTAATATGAACATTATGTGCTCCCTCATCATTGGGAAAAAGGTAAAGACTTCAACCCCGTCGATCCCTATAAGTTCAAGACGAAAGATGTGCTAGCTTAGATTTTGATAAAAGTGGACCGAACGGACAAAATGTTCTATGAATTTAAATTCAATTTTTTGCAAATAAACCAAATGGTTGTGTACCACTCCACTTTCATCATGCAATTGGAGACTCAAATCAGCCAAATCTCTACCCAATTTAATGCTAGGCAAAAGAAAGGTCTTCCTAGTAACTCTTTGGTAAATCCAAAAAATAATGCCCAAGTGTTAGCAATTCTCACTAAGATTGGTAAGACCTTTGGTGATATTGTGGTGGATTTTGAAAATGATGTCAATGTGGAACAAAATATTATAAATAAGAAACTTGTGAATGATTTAAATGAGGAGACTCTGAAGTCTAATGAGAAGTGGAGGATGAAAATAAAGATCCAAAGGTAGTCAAAAATGATAAAAGGAAAAGTGATCCTATCACCACTATGATGGTTTCCCCTCTCTTCCCTCAAAGGTACAAAAAGAAGAAGGAAAATGCAAAATTTAAAACATCCTGGCTAAACTTAGCAATCTCTCCATTATATCTCATTGCTTTAGGCTATCCAAACTATTTCAGGGTATGCTAAGTTTATGAAAATATTGATGTCGAAGAAGATGCTTGCTGAGGGTGACACCATTGAACTCACACATGGGTATAGTGATATCATGGATAATGTGATAGCGGAAAAGAAGGAAGATCCGGGAGCCTTCATAATCCCATGCACTATCTAGACACATAAGTTTAAAAAAGATCTATGTGACCTAGGTGCGAGTATTCATGACCTTCATAATATATAAGAGGCTTGGCTTGGGCACCCCTAGTACAACAACAATGAAGCTTTTGATAGCGGACCGGTCTATCAAGAGACCAGTTGGTGTTTTATTTAATATGTTGGTTAAGGAAGATAGGTTCATCTTTCCAGTGGATTTTGTACTGCTAGATTGTTAGATAGACCACGAGGTGCCTATTATCCTTGGTCACCCCTTTTTTTTCTACCGAAAGAATGATTATTGACTTAGAGTTGGGTTAAATGAGGTTTAGGGTACATGATGGTGAGGTATCCTTTTATGCGTGCAAAAATAAGAAACAACCATTGGAATTTCAAGTGGTGAAGGTGATTGATGTTTTGAATAAGGAATAGAATGATGGGTCTCTTGAGAATCCAACTTGAAAAAAAATAAAGGATGTCATGCCACGATGATAACTAAGGTGCTATGTGAGAGGTTACCCACAAATGCCATGAAAGGGGATCATATACTTTGTTTATAATTTCATAGTATAGATTTTAAATTTTGTCATTTGATTAATCCATGCATTTGTGGCACCATGAAGTGTGTTGAATGAGTTTGAGAAGGGGAAAGTGTGAATTTTTTGCATGTTGGACTGAACAGGGGAAAGTGTATCAAAATTGGATAATAAGCTAAACAAGGGAAAATAGTGGTGTAGAAATGCCCTTAGCTACTACGATCACGGGGCCCATGTAGCCATCACGGTCACCCACGTGTCTGCGATTGCAGACCCTTGACTATAATCATGGTCAAATAAGTTTATATGACCATCCGAATGCCCCATTTTCTCCACATTCCCTTCTCATCTTTCTCTCAATTTGTACCCACTACTAGGCATATTTTGGGCATTAAAAAGCATTTGAGCATCCCCTTTGAATCATTTCATCCGGTAACTATATTGAATTCATGCTTTAATTATTGGAAATAGGTCATAGAATTAATGAAATAAGAAAGGCCTAAGACTATGCTTTTTATTATTAAATCTGTGTGAAATTGTACTTGTGTGTTAATTAGCTGCTAGAAAGGGTGTGCACACCCGTGGGGAAGTCATGAGGACCCAAATTATGTGTGAAATTGAGTAAAATGAAGGGTTCACACCAAGTTCTTGATCAAATGCCTAAACGAGTTTATAACTAGCTTTTTTCACATTCTAAGGTCATAATTGAGTACCTAGTAATCTTGTTCAATGAATTTAGTGTTAATTCTTGTTTTGGAACATGTTTTGGCTTAGCATTTGAATTTTTAAGTTGCTGAAATTTTGCATCAAACTGACCTCAGTATCACGATCGCGGTTATCAGGATCACGATCGCGACACTATAATCGTGGATTTATGGCCCAGAATTGATACATCTGAGGTTGAATTCCAGCCTGGGACAAAAAATTTGGACTTCAAATTCTTGTCCAAACACCACCAAGTAACCATCCCATGAGCTTTAGTGGAAAACATAGCATAGTTTGTGCATGAAAAATGTTGATTATGAATGTTGATGTGTTGTGTTCATGCTTTTAAGGTTTACATCATGGGAGACTACAAGAAATTTTATTTTATGTCCCTCGAATGCCATACTCTATACTATGGTGATCTTCCGAGAATAAAGATGCTTCTAGAAAGAAGAATATGCTTGGACAGAGTGCCGAAAAATCTTTTAGCATTTCATGGCAGACTCGTGGCCACTAGATGGTGGTGCTTCTCCCCATAACCTTGCAAAGAAAATGAGCAATGGGTACTGGAGTTCTACACTAAACTTAGCATAGTTTCTTTTTTAAACCCAGTCATTAGGGTCATCAGGATCTGAGGGAAAGAAGGTGAACTTTGGGTCAGAGCAAATCAATGCTATATATGGGCTCCCAAATTCAAACTTGGATGAATTTAAAGCAAAAGGGTATGATCCAGGAATTTGGATGTCTGAGAGGCTATGTCCAGGAAAAGAGGTCCCTTAGGTGGCTTCCAAGAGGAACATATCTATGAATGACTTCACTGTTGAGGCTCTGATTTTATTTAACATAATATGTCGCCAAGTCTTCCCTTGCACCCACGTGATAGTAGTTCCAGATTTATGGGCTAGGATGGTTACTTACTTATTAGATGGTATTTCTTTGAATGTTGGTCGGCTTGTACTCTCAGAGATGAAGTTTTTCAAGAACCATGGTGGTATGCATCTAACTTTCCCCTCTTTAATTACTGAGTAGTGTAGGTTAGAAGTAATTGAGGAGTACCATGGTGATACTTGGGCGCGCTCTGGCACCCTATCTTCCCTCTCAAAATTCAGGATGAGGGTGCACCTAGCAAGAGAAAAAACAGGAAGATCGACTTAGGTAAGTCGAGTTTTGAGGAGCCATAGACTTGGAGGCCATCTATAGCCGGGCCTCCTAAGGATATTGGTATTGATTTGTGGGCTATTCGGGATCTTGTGTCGAGATTTCCCCAGGGGCCGGGAGATGCCTCCATGACCCATCATTTTTATGTTGCCCGATCTTATTATTAGAGGTACTTGGAGGGACATCATACATAGGGAGCCACCATTGCTAGGCTTGATAGGTCCTATTAATCACTAGAAGATTGTCACATAGAGATCTGAGACTCACACGAGAAGATGAATAAAAAGGAGAAGAAGAGGGATAAATTCTTTATCAAGATATGGAAGGGGATAAAGGGCCTTTGGAAGGTCCCAAAATCTTGAGATAGAATTCCTTACTCCCGAGTGAAAAGTGATGATGAGGCCCTAGTGTAATACCCTAGGAAATTTTTTGTTGAAATTTTGTGCGTAAACGTGTTGGGTTCTATCTTCTAGAATGAATTATAAATTTTCCATGCGGAATGTCTTAGATTATGACCCACCATTGCGTAAAGTATCGAATAATCTTTCCAACGATATGTGGATCATCCAAAACGGACACCCGAACGACGAGTTATGAACATTTCGATCGAACCGTGAATAGTAGTGAACAGTAAAACGTACAGGAAAAAGTACTGAGGCTTGGCGTATTTTTTCTCCAACTTTAAAGGACCATAAATCCTTGTACATAATGATCTGGGTGATCTACTATATATCAACAAAAAACTCTGTGAGTTCTCTTTCCAATGAAATTGGTTTCATCCAATTTTTCTATCGGAGCAAAGAGTTATGGTCGATCTACTTCAGTCTATCAAAAGTGAAATTTTGGGGCAACTTCAAACGATCATAACTCCTCGTACACAATGATCTGGGTTATATACTATATATCAATGGAAATATATGAGATTCTTCCTTCTAATGAAATTAGTTTCATCCAATTTGGATATCGGAGTAAAACGTTATGGTTGATCTACTTCAGACTATCAAAACAGTCCACCAAAGGATAGATTTGAGATTTTTTTTTATTTTTAGGGGCGTTTTGGTCATTCCCCCTCACCCAAAATTCGTCCAAACCCTATATTAAAGCCTATTAGAAGCATTATATGTTATATTTCATCAATTTACCTCAAAAAGAAAAACATAAGCTCCTACATCCAACTTCAAGAACCTCCAAAATTCACCATTAATTCTGCAAATTTATTCAAGATTCAAGTTCCTAGTTCAAGAACTCCAAGAACCATCATTCAAAGGCACGATTAACATCTCAAAAATGAGAATCGATCTAAAGTTCATCATTCAAGGTATGTGGGGGTTTTCAACAAGAACTCTCTTTCGTTCTTGTGCCCAAAAGTAATTTTCTTTACAAAGGAATGATTTTTATTTGATTTTTATGAATTTGAAGCATGAACCCATATCTTATGATGATTATTATGAAATATTGATGTTTATGATTTGGAAAGATGAATTTACATATGTGGAGATATAAAGCATGAATCTTGAACGATATTTATCATGATTTTGATATTTGGATCGTGAATCCCCATTGGAAATTGTGTTTTTTTGAGAAAGTGTGTTATGAGCACGTTGATGTTGAATATTTGAGATATTTTTAATGATTTGACCTTTTGGTATTAATGGAGTTGTTTTGAACTTGAGTGTGAAAGAAATCCACAATGTGGTTGATTTTGATAGATGGGAAGCATGATGGCTCCCGATGTGTATTTATATATTACTGAAATTTTTTTGTTGTGGATTTTCTTTGAAATTATCTTAGCTAAGTATGGGAGAAATCTTTAGCACTGAGTGGAAGGTATAAAGAGACCTTACTTCCCTAGAACTACGTTCCCCCATAGGAGTGAGCCTGAGGATAATTTATATAGTGATCACTAGTTTGTGTGGATTTGATATCGATAGTCCTAGTCCGATGGCAAGGATAGGACGGCTCTCCCCAATGTAGGTTGTACGTTGGACTCCATGTAGCTCAAATGGTTTATGTCGGTTATAGGATCTCCCAGTGTGTGTGTTTCCTTGTGTCTATGGTGAATGGTGAAGTGATTTGAAAGTGGAATTGTGAAAGTTATTCTTTCGAAAGATTTAAATGATATTTACATTATGAGAATTGATATTCTTGATGAACTGAAAGTGATTGACAAATTATATGATGAGTCACATGTGTTATTGTACTTATTTCATCCTCTCATGATTATGATGATTTTCTTTGGGCTATGTGAGTCTTTCATACATCCTGCATATTTCTTATAAATATTTATGATGATGATGTTTATACAACTGCATACACCCCCATATACTCGGTTCCTTTCCATGGTACTGACCCACATCTTTGGATGTGGGCTGTATTTTCTCAGAATATAGGTTCAAGTGCTCATTTCCAGGTTCGACAGTGATTCTTTGGGCACACTGTTCTACATCCTCTGTTGTGGTGAGTCCTCATGTTCCGAGGACGTGATGTCTGATGTTGGTTTCACAAAATTTTTTACATTTGATAACTGAGTATGAGTCAGTTGGGGCATGTGTCAATGGCTCACTAATAAGTCGTATTTTTTTTTATCTTTTTGAATTTCTTTTATTCTTGGATGATGATTACTTTGTTGATATTTAAGGGTTATTTATGGAAACCCCATTGATTTGTGTTGAACTGAATGAAAATGGCTCAAAGGGTTAGCTTGGGGCTACTCGTAGCCTCAAGCACCGTGTGACGCTCTGGGACCCATTTTCCGGGACGTTACAAACTTGGTATCAGAGCCTAAGGTTTTAAGGTGTCCTAGGGAGTCTAACAAGCCGCGTTAAGTAGAGTCTTGATCATCGGTGTGTAGCGCACCACACCTATGAGCAAGAGGCTACAAGACATTTTAAGAAAAAGTGTGATTCTTTCTTTCAGAAGTCTATCGTGCTTAAAGTGTCTCTCTTTGCTATTGATTCGTGCTCTCCTCTTTCAGAAATATGCCTCCACGTCGAGTGAGAAGAAATAATGATGGTCAACAACCTCAACCCGCTGAATTTTGGGCAGCCTTTCAGGCGCTAGCCCAAGCTGTTATTGCAAATGTTCAGGCGAACCCGGCCCCAGCTCCACAGTAGCAGGGAGGTAATTCAGTTTCTTCCAGTATCTGTGACTTCATGCGGATGAATCCGCCGGAATTCTATGGGTCCAAGTCTGATGAGGATCCACGATTGTTTTTAGAGGTGGTGCGGAAGATTACTCAGGTGATGCATGTATCTGAGGAACCTAGTATGGATTTGGCTACGTATAGGTTGAAAGACCTTGCTTATGAATGGGTTGTTTCTTAGAGTAAAGGTAGAGGTGAGGGAGCTATCCCTACAACTTGGCAAGAGTTCCAGGATGCATTCCTGGATAAGTTTTTCCCTTTGGAGATGAGGGAGGCGAAGGTGGAAGAGTTTATGAACCTGCGCCAGGGCTCTATGACTGTTAGGGAGTATTGTATAAAGTTTAATCAGTTGGCCAAGTATGCTCCTGACTTAGTGGCTGATAATCGGGCTAGTATGAGTAAGTTTGTGACTGGAGTGTCAAGTTATGTGGTTAAGGAGTATAGGTATGCTATGCTGAATAGTGAGATGAATCTTTCTAGGTTGATGACTCATGCCTAACAGATTGAGGCAGACAAGATTAAGGAGAGAGATAGAATAAGAGGGAATAAGAGAGCTAGGTCCAAGCAGCATGGACAGGGTTAGACTAGATCACAGGGAGGGAGTCTCCCTCAGTATTAGGATCGTTCATCTATGCCAGCACCATCATCTGCTAGTGCTCCCATTCCTAGAGGTAGGCAGGAGCAAGGAAGCAGGTCATATGTATCCAGGTCCCAGTACAGTGCTGGCAGTAAGCCAAATCATCCCCTGTGTCCTAAGTGTGGTAGGTCTCATTCGGGTGAGTGTTGGGGTAAGAAGAGGGGTTATTTCCGGTGTGGTGACATGGGTCACAGAGTTAGAGATTGTCCACAAGATGGACAAAGGCGTCGTTACTATCGCCTTCAGACCTAGACTCAGACTGTTATGCTCCAGTTCCAGCAACTCACCCAGCCCCAACTCAGGGAGCCTCTTCTAGCAATGCTGGTGGGCAGCGCCAGAATAGATTCTATGCTTTACTATCCCGCCAGGAATAGAAGGACTCTCCCGATGTTGTTACTAGTATGCTTCATATATTTCAGTTTGATGTGCATGCTTTGTTGGATCCTGGATCCAGTTTCTCATATGTTACACCTTTAATTGGTGTGAATTTTGAAATGAGTCCTGAGATTATTCCTGAACCTATCCTAGTTTCTACCCCAGTGGGTGATTCGATTGTTGCCCAGAAAGTGTATAAAAAGTGTTTTGTTACCGTTCTTTATAGAGTCTTGTTGGCTGATCTGATTGAGTTAGACATGGTAGATTTTGATGTGATTCTGGGTATGGACTGGTTGTATTCTTCTTATGCCTCCATTGATTATCGGACCCAAGTGGTCAAGTTTTAGTTTCCAGGTGCATCCGTGTTTGAGTGGTCTGGGAATTCTGTGTCACCCAAAAGTCATTTTATCTCTTACCTCAAAGCTAGAAAGCTAATTTCCAAAGGGTATATTTACCATTTGGTTAGAGTCAAAGAAAGTAAGTCTGAGACTCCAACTCTTCAGTCTGTTAACGTCATCAATGAGTTTCCTGATGTCTTTCCGGATGATCTCCCAGGGATACCTCCTGATAGAGAGATAGAATTTGGGATTGATCTTCTTCCCAATACTCAGCCCATTTCTATTCCTCTTTACCGTATGGCCCCTGCAGAACTTAAGGAGTTGAAAGTGAAACTCAAAGATCTACTAGATAAGGGTTTCATAAGGCCCAGTGTTTCTCTTTGGGGTGCCCCTGTGTTGTTTGTGAGAAAGAAATATGGCTCTTTGCGTATGTGCATTGATTACCGCCAACTGAATAAAGTCACCATAAAAAATAAGTACCCCCTTCCGAGAATAGATGATTTGTTTGACCAATTGCAAGGTGCAAGTTATATCTTAAAGATAGACCTTCGTTCCGGCTATCATCAACTCAAAGTTAGGGAGTGTGACATCCCAAAAACCGCCTTCCAAACTCGTTATGGCCATTTTGAGTTTCTTGTTATGTCTTTCGGGTTAACTAATGCCCCAGCAGCTTTCATGGACCTCATGAATTGAGTGTTCAGACCATATCTGGATATGTTTGTCATAGTGTTCATCGATGATATACTGGTGTACTCCCGTAGTGAGGATGAACATTCTGATCATCTCTGAACTGTCTTGTAAACCCTTAGAGATCACAAGTTGTTTTCCAAGTTCAATAAGTGTGAGTTTTGGATAAGGTCTGTTGCTTTTCTAGGTCATATCATTTCTTCCGAGGGTATTAGAGTTGATCCCCAAAAGACCAAAGCTATTAGAAATTGGCCTAGACCTATTTATCCAACTGATATCCGAAGTTTCTTGGGTTTAGCTGGCTATTACCACCGTTTTGTTGAGGGTTTCTCCTCTATGGCATCTTCTATGACTCAGTTAACTCAAAAGAAAGTGAAGTTCTTATGGCCCAAATCTTGTGAGAAGAGTTTTTAGGAGTTGAAGACTCAACTCACTTCAGCCCCTGTTTTGACTTTGCCTGATGGTGTTGATGGTTTTGTGGTGTACTGTGATGCTTCGAGAGTTGGGTTGGGTTGTGTATTGATGTAGAAGGGTAAGGTGATAGCTTATACTTCTAGACAGTTGAAACCCCATGAGAAAAATTACCCCACCTATGACCTTGAGTTGGCTGCTGTTGTGTTTGCTTTGAAAATCTGGAGACACTATTTGTGTGGTGTTCATGTTGATGTTTTCACTGATCATAAGAGTCTGCAGTATGTTTTTACCCAGAGAGAATTGAATCTTAGGCAGAGACGTGGTTAGAATTGTTAAAGGACTATGATATAAGTGTCCATGGGTAGTGTTTCGCATGTGGTGGAAGGTAAGAAAGAGTTGGCTCGTGATGTACATCGTTTGACTAGATTGGGGGTTAGGTTGTTTGACTCTGCTGAAGGTAGTATAGGGGTTTGGAGTAGTTCCGGATCCTCCTTGGTTTCGGAAGTGAAGGAAAATCAATACTTAGATGCTAGTTTGGTCAGACTGAAGGAGTCAGTCAAGGACCAAAAGGTAGAGGTTTTCTCCCAAGGGTGAGATGGTGTGTTGAGATTGCAGGATAGATTGTGTATCCCAAATTTTGATGATCTAAGACAGAGGATTATGGCTGAAGCGCATGGGGCGCGATATTCTATTCATCCTGGTGCCACCAAGATGTACCGAGACTTGCGGGAAATCTATTGGTGGAGTGGCATGAAGAAAGATATAGCAGCGTTTGTAGCTAAGTGTGAAACATGCCAACAGGTTAAGTTTGAACACCAAAGAACTGTTGGTATGATGCAAGAGTTTAGTATTCCCACCTGGAAGTGGAAAGAGATAAATATGGACTCCGTGATTGGTTTACCTCTTTCCCAACACCATCATGATTCTATTTGGGTTGTGGTTGATAGGTTGACTAAGTCTGCTCATTTCTTGCCTGTTCATACTTTATATACTGCTGAGGATTACGCTAGATTGTATATCCGAGAGCTAGTCAGACTGCATGGAGTTCCCTTGTCTATCATTTTGGATAGGGGTACTCAGTTCACTTCGCAATTTTGGAAAGCTTTTCAGAAGGGTCTTGGTACCCAAGTGCTTTTGAGTTCTACTTTTCATCCCTAGACCGATGGTCAGGCTGAGAGGACCATCCAAACCTTAGAGGATATGTTGAGAGCTTGTGCACTTGACTTTAAGGGAAGTTGGGATGATCACTTACCGTTGATAGAGTTTGCTTACAATAACAGTTTCCACTCTAGTATTGGCATGGCTCCGATTGAAGCCTTATATGGGAGGAAGTGTAGATCACCCATAGGTTGGTTCGAGGTGGGTGAAGCAGCTGTGAGTGGTCCTGCTTTGGTATTTGAGGTTATGGAAAAAGTTAAGTTGATTAGGGAAAGGTTGAAAACTGCGCAGAGTCGTCAGAAGTCATATGCGGATGTTAGAAGGAGAGACCTTGAGTTTGAAGTTGGTGACCTAGTGTATCTAAAAATTTCACCCATGAGGGGGGGTGAAGAGATTTGAAAAGAAGGGGAAGCTTAGTCCCCGTTATGTTGGTACTTACAAAATTTTTAGTCGTGTTGGTAAGGTAGATTATGAGGTCGAGTTTCCTTCTGAGTTATCCTCTATTCATCCAATATTCCATGTCTCCATTCTTAGAAAGCATATTAGCGATGCTATGGTAGTGGATTTCTCTGTGAGTGCTGACATTCAAGAAAATCTTTCTTTTGATGAGATTCCTGTTGAGATTCTTGATTTTAGTGTCCGAAGACTAAGGAACAATGAAGTTCCCTTGGTCAAGGTGTTGTGGCGAAACCAATCTATTGAGGGTGCAACTTGGGAAGGTGAGTCGGATATGCGATCCAAGTACCCGCACCTATTTTCCGCGAACTCCGATCAAGCCGAAGGTACCGTTCTTTCCTAAATCATGCACTTTTGATAAAAGTTGCAGCAGTTCAGTTGTCATTTATTATGTGTTCAGCTGTAGTTTCTTGAATTTATGCATTCTATGTTGCATTCGGAGTGAGAAATGATGTGGTGATGAGTCTAACAAATGGTTTCAGATGTATGGTCTATTCCCTATATAATCTTGCCATGTATAGCGTCATTTGAGGATGAATGTTTCCAAGGGGGGGATGATGTAATACCCCAGAAAATTTTTCGTTGAAATTTTGTGCGTAAACGTGTTGGGTTCTATCTTCTAGAATGAATTATAAATTTTCCATGAGAAATGTCTTATATTATGACCCACCATTGCGTAGAGTATCTAATAATATTTCCAACGATATGTGGATCATCCAAAACGGACACCCGAGCGACGAGTTATGAACATTCCGATCGAACCGTGAATAATAGTGAACAGTAAAACGTGCAGGAAAAAGTATTGAGGCCTGGCGTATTTTTCCTCTGACTTTAAACGATCATAACTCCTTGTACATAATGATCTGGGTAATCTACTATATATCAACGGAAATATCTGCGAGTCCTCTTTCCAATGAAATTGGTTTCATCCAATTTGTCTATCGGAGCAAAACGTTATGGTCGGTCTACTTCAGCCTATCAAAAGCGAATTTTTGGGTCAACTTCAAATGATCATAACTCCTCGTACACAATGATCTGGGTGAGAAACTATATATCAACGGAAATATATGAGAGTCCTCTTTCTAATGAAATTGGTTTCATCCAATTTGGATATCGGAGTAAAACGTTATGGTTGATCTACTTCAAACTATCAAAACGGTCCACCAAAGGATAGATTCGAGAATTTTTTTGATTTTTAGGGGCGTTTTGATCATTCTCCCTCACCCAAAATCCGTCCAAACCCTATATTAAAGCATATTAGAAGCATTATATATTATATTTCATCAATTTTCCTCAAAAAGAAAACCCTAATCTCCTACATCCAACTTCAATAACCTTCAAAGTTCACCATTAATTCTGCAAATTTATTCAAGATTCCAAGTTCCTAGTTCAAGAACTCCAAGAATCATCATTTAAAGGAACGATTAACATCTTAAAAATGAGTATCGATCTAAAGTTCATCATTCAAGGTATGTGGGTTTTTCAACAAGAACTCTTTTTCGTTCTTGTGCCCAAAAGTAATTTTCTTTGCAAAGGCATGATTTTTATTTGATTTTTACGAATTTGAAGCATGAACCCATATCTTATGATGATTATTATGAAATCTTGATATTTATGATTTTGAAAGATGAATTTACATGTGTGGAGATATAAAGCATGAATCTTGAACGATATTTATCATGATTTTGATATTTGGGTCGTGAATCCCCATTGGAAATTGTATTTTTTTTAGAAAGTGTGTATTATAAGCACGTTGATGTTGAATATTTGAGATATTTTGAATGATTTGACCTTTTGGTCTTAATAGAGTTGTTTTGAACTCGCGTGTGAAAGAAATCCACAACGTGGTTGATTTTGATAGATGGGAAGCATGATGGCTCCCGATGTATATTTATATATTACTGAAATTGTTTTGTTGTGGATTGTCTTTGAAATGATCTAAGCTAAGTATGGGATAAATCTTTAGCACCGAGTGGGAGGTATAAAGTGACCTTACTTCCCTAGAAATACATGCCCCCGTAGGAATAAGCCTGAGGCTAATTTATATAGTGATCACTAGTTTGTGTGGATTTGATATCTATAGTCCTACTCCAATGGCAAGGATAGGATGGCTCTCCCCAACGTGGGTTGTACGTTGGACTCCATGTAGATCAAATGGTTTATGTCGGTTATAGGATCTCCCAGTGTGTGTGTGTTTCCTTATGTCTATGGTGAATGGTGAAGTGATTTGAAAGTGGAATTGTGAAAGTTATTCATTCAAAAGATTTAAATGATATTTACATTATGAGAATTGATATTCTTGATGAACTAAAAGTGATTGACAAATTATATGATTACTCACATGTGTTATTGTACTTATTTCATCCTCTCATAATTATGATGATTTTCTTCGGGCTATGTGAGTCTTTCATACATCCTTCATATTTCTTATAAATATTTATGATGATGATGTTTATACAACTGCATACACCCCCATATACTCGGTTCCTTTCGATGGTACTGACCCACATATTCGGATGTGGGGTTAATTTTCTCGAAATGTAGGTTCAGGTGCTCAGTTTCAGGTTCGACAGTGATTCTTCGGGCATGCTGTTCTACATCCTCTGTTGTGGTGAATCCTCATGTTCCGAGGACGTGATGTATGATGTTTGTTTCACGGAATTGTTTACATTTGATAACTGAGTATGAGTCAGTTGGGGCATGTCTCAATGGCTCGCTGGTTTTATTGATTTTCTTAGAGGCTTGTCAGACTAGTATAGATGTTGGGAGTTGACTAATAAGTCGTATTTTGTTATCTTTCTAAAATTCTTTTATTCTTGGATGATGATTACTCTGTTGATATTTGAGGGTTATTTATGGAAACCTCATTGATTTGTGTTGAACTGAATGAAAATGGCTCAAAGGATTAGCTTGGGGCTACTCGTAGCCTCAAGCACCGTGTGACGCTCCGGGACCCGTTTTCCGGGGAGTTACACCTAGTGGAGTGGTCCATGTATGATGATGCTAGAGATGATACAGAATTCGAGGGTGAGAGCAACTCTAGATACGGTTTTAAAGAGCACCCTTATCTCTTTATACTTTATTGTTTATGTAGTGAGGATGCTCCAAGCTTTTTAGTTGGGGATGCCTGTCTTCGCATTTATTCATTTGGGCCTGTATTATTGATATTTTTGGATATTTTTATGCTATTTTGGATTATTTTTACTTTCGTGGGGTTGTAATATTTAGGAACTCTGATGGTGCCTACATTTCATGGATTAGTTGTTTGGTTTATTTTTAGCTTTTTACATTATCTTTAGTTTTTCATTGTGACATCAGACAAACTTTTCCCTATGATAGATTGAGTGACGATATTCTTAAGGGAAAATTATCTTGATTGGGTTTGATCCATAGATGTAGGGGAAGTATGAGTACCCGTAGCATCGAGGATATAAATGCTAGGGAAATCTGAATACTTGTTGCATTTTTTATTTGGGATCACACTATACCTATGGTGAAGTCTGAGTAGCCATATGTTTTAGCTGTATAAAATCCAAAATGTGAGACGAAGGCTTGGGTTGGTGCCATAAATAGCAAATTGTGTGTGGTGTAAATACAAAGTAAATACCCCTTTTGTCCAAATTTTTTTTGAAAATCAAGGGCATGGATGTGAGCGACCTTGTAACAATACTTTTCATTTTTCTATGACTATAAAATTTAGGCTTGTAATACTTGGTTGATACTCCATTTTTGTCTCTAGAGGGAGGGGAAATTGAGCCCCTTTGGGAGTTTGCATGCCATGTGCGGTGATCTTATTTGTCTAGATCTAATGTATACTTGTAATAACTAGAACTTTCTCCATTAGTCTTTCAAGGACAATTTTGATTATACATGGTTGGTGAAATGATACTAGGCCATCTCTATGAACTTGGAAATCCACTCTATCCTAAAAAGCCTACCCTTGCATTGATTTTATCCCTTGTCACCCACTTTGAGCCTTTGAATCTTTCTTTGGCAACCACATTACAAGTTATGAGCAAATCTACTTTTATTCCTTTTTTGAACCCTACCCTCCCTGAACTTAAAAATGCAACTTGAGGTTAAAAGTCTAAGTTGGGGATGGTAATGATCGAAAGAGGTAACTTTGGGCCTCTAAATTGTAAGTGATTTCCTAAGATATAAACAATGAGAACAAGTTAATCGGAAAAAGAAAGGACCCAACAAAGGAAAGAAATTCATAAAGTTTACAAGGAAAAGAGATGAAAAGAAAATTCTTTCAAAAGATGGCTGAATCAAGGTAATAAAAGTAGGCACGTGTAAAGAGTGAAAACAAAAGTACTCCATGGTCAAAAATTGGGTGAAATAGTGTGATGTAGATGTTCAAGGAGGGTATAGCCACTATTCTCCTAAATAATATCCTACCCTTCCTCGAACCTACGTTATAATCTCAAAAAGCGCTTCGAGATCTCCAACCAAGTGTATTCATTTTAGTTTCATTGAAAATAGGGGAAAGCCTATGGTATATTATTTGTTAGCTTTGAGAGTCTTTGTGTGTATGAGAGAGAGTATTAAACTTAAATACCTTATTTCATATTTGATAATTCGGTGCGTGTGGGGTTCTTTTCTTGTGATGAGGCATGTAAATAAATTGAGGTGGGTGATATTGTTATCTTCTGAAAAATAAGGCAAAAGGAGTATAGTGTAGTCGAGGTCAAAAGAGAGTTACTTGTAGAGTGTTAGTGATTGTTGCATGGTTATCGATTAAATCCTTTTGCAACCTTGAAAATTGCATTTCATGTTGAAGGGTATCTTGAGAATAGCTTTGCCCATATGTGAAGATCTACTCACGGTAGTAATCAAGTTTGAAGTCATAGTGATCATTGGGTTGGACAAAATGGGCATAAATGTGCATTGTCTCATGGTAAGAAGTAGTGTTGCTTGAGGACAAGAAAAGGTTTATGTTGGGGATGTTGATGATTGGTGAATTTACCACTCATTTGCAATCAACATTCGTGCACACTACTATGATTTGAATGAATAAATAAGACAAATTTGTGATTCAATGACCTAATTTCCACATTTTGTAGGAATACAAGTGATGAGACGGAAAAATATGGATTTGAGCTGAAAAGGATAAAAAAAGAGAAGAGAAGTGCAGTTTGAAGACTTGGAGTAGAACACAGTCTCTATTATTGAGATTATGGTAGGCCAAGTCAGGTCAAAGGACCACTATCACGACCATCTTATCGCGGTCACGTCAGCCGTTATCACGGTCAAGCTTTAGCGATCGCGTCTTATGGGATTTTGTCTAGGAGCAATTTTGTTATTTTACCCATCCAAACCCTAATCCCTTAATTGCAAAAACCCTTTCCCATTTGGTATCCTAGACTTTTGAAATCAAAATTTTGGCAATCTTGTAACCCTACTAATTGGGGAAATTTGTGTATTTGAATTTTCAAGTTGAATTTGGTGAAATTTAATTGTAATTTGGAGAATATTCTTACTTCTCATTATCATGGATTCTTTGAATGAAACTTTTGGTATATTTTTTTCACTTTACTTCATTAGTAGCTAAATTTTCTTGTCTTCGGATTATGTTGAACTAAGGTGCAATCATATGTGGGGTGTGATGTATTTGTGTAGATTCTAGTTTGTTGATGATGGGTTTTTCTATTTCTTGATTGAATTGGTTGGGGTTTGTGGGTGAAAACCCCAAATGCCCAAAATGGAGTCGTGGGTGAAAGCCCCAAGTTCTTGAAATCTCACATCATCCTTAAAAGAGGAATGTAGGTGAACTTTCAGAACCCATATCATCCTTGAAATAGGGATATGGGTGACAAGACAATAGTGGAAAATAATAGATGTAGTTTGCTATATTTCAATATGTTAGACATAAGGGTGAGTAGAAAGTTAGCTACGTTTTGGGTATCTTTCTAGAAATAGGGATTCCTAACTGAGGTATTAGGTTGTTTTAATTGCTATACCCATGGGGTACTCGAAAGGGTCCATAAGTGATATTCTTGAGGTTTAGCTGACAAACTAACCTCAAGAACCGCCATCCTAGCCTACCATATCATTAAGCAAGTGGCACCTACTCCTAATAATTTTCTCGGTAAGTAGCCCAAATCTTTAACTTTTCATCTTTTTCTTTCGATTAGAATCCAAAACCTAGTTCCCTACAAAATTACTCCAAAAATGCATCAAACCCAACAAAATAGCCATAAGTACATGAATATTCTACAAGTTTAAGCATCATAAGTGCTATGAATCCATAGTACATCGCTACTACCCCCACAAGTAAGATCGTAGTTCCACTTACCCAAACTTGTAACAATTTTGCAAGTTTTACCAGCTTCTAGGTGTTACTCCATGTTTTTAACATACAAAACAGAAATCAAAGTGAGAACTAAAACACGGGTTGCCTCCCAATCACTGCTTGATTTAACACAGAAACATGACATTGCTATGTTGGATATTCAGACTTCACCAAAAATCACATGGGTCGCTATCTAAGAAGAGCCAGATTTAATGTTGTGGCATGAATCAGTTTCCTTGGATACTCAGACTTCACCAAGGCTTACATTATCATAAACCTTCAACCCCTCAATATTTCCCATATAGAGCTTAACACGCTTCTCATTCAACTTAAATGGGGCTTCTCCATATCGCTTCAACTCAATTGCTATATGCAAAACTAACCTAATTACAGTGAATAGTCCATACCACCTAGACTTCAACTTGCAAGGAAATAAGAGAAGTCCTTGAATTATACAACAAGACCAAATCACCAAGATTGAATACCCTCTTTTCAATATTCTTATAATGGTACCACTTTATCTTCTCCTTGTACAAAGTAGAACTCTCATAAGCACAAAATAACTCATCTAACTATTTAATCTTGCTGATCCTCTAGTTTGCAGCATCACACCACTAAAAATTTAGATTTTTCAAAGCCTATAATGCCTTGTGTGCAAGTTCAACTGGTAAGTGGCATGCCTTTCCGTACAGAAGTTTATAAGGAGAGGCACCTGTGGGGGTTTTACAAGATATAAGGTAGGACTATAGTGCATCATCTATATTCCTTTACAAATTATTCTAGTTTGTATTCACAGTCTTTGCCAATATGCCCTTGATCTCTCGATTGGAGACCTCAACTTACCCGCTCATCTGCGGATGGTAAGGTGTTGCAACCTTATGTTTCATACCATTTTTTTAGCTGGACCTTAAATAAATAATTATAGAAGTGGGACCCACCATCACTAATAATAGCACATGGAGTTCCAAATTAATAAAGTTCCTTAAAAATTTAGTGACACTTCAACCCTTATTATTGGGAAGTATAACCACCTCCACCCACTTAGAAACATAGTCGATTGCAACCAATTTATAGTTTATGCCATAAGAACTAAAAAATTGGGCCATGAAATCAATTCCCTATAAATCAAACAACTTTAAGTTCAAAATAGGTATAATGGGGAGCTCATGTTTCCGCTAAATATTTCCTTGCCAATGACACTGATAACAGGCCCGAGCATAATCATGAGCATCTTTGCAAATAATTATCTAATAGTAACCCTACTGCAGAATTTTATGGTCCATATGAGTACCACTATGATGACCCCCAACTGGTGATGAATGATAGGCCTCAAGAACTTTCATCATCTCTACCATAGAAATACACCTCCAGATAGCTCCATCCTCAAATACCCAAAATAGATAAGGCTCATTCCAGAAAAATTTTCATACCTCATGCATGAATCATTTGTGCTACTAAAATAATAGGTCTTTCGGGGCAAGGTCACTTGCAAAATAATTAGGGAAATTAGCAAACTAGGGGAATAAGTCTTGTGATGCTACCAAGACCTGATCATCTGGAAAAATATCACAAATTTTAATATCATCCCTTAATTTAAGAATTTTCTCCTCTTCGAGGTGAGATAGGAGGTCTGCAACCTAATTTTTAGTGTCATTTCGATCTTTTACCTCAAAGTCAAATTCCTGCAGAAAGAGTGACCAATGAATCAACATCGACTTGGCATATTTCTTTGACATAAGATGATTCAAAGCTACATGATCAGTATAAATAATGACTATGGTCCTAATGAAATAGGACCAAAATTTCTTAAAAGCAAGCACTACCTTGAGTAACTTCTGCTCAGTAACTGTATAATTTTTCTATGTAGTGTTAAGTGATTTGTTGGCATAATATATTGGGTGAATAATCTTCCCTTGTCCTTGTCCTAGGACATCTCCTAAGGCCATACCACTAGCATCATACATCGCCTTAAAAGAAAGGGACCAATATGGAGATAGAATAATAAGAGCCAAGATCAATTGCTCCTTAAGGAAATCAAAGGCCTTGATATAAGCATCATCAAACACAAACTTCACCTCCTTCCCTAAAATCTTGCAAAATGGATTAGTAATTTTAGAGAATTCCTTAATTAACCTCTTATAGAACCCTGCATGGCCCAACAAACTTCTAATACCTTTAACTTAAAGAGGTGGAGGTAATTTTTCAATCACTTCTATCTTTGCCTAGTCAACCTCAATACCATTCTTTAAAAGCTTATGTCCAAGAATGATCCCTTCTTTTACCATAAAGTGGCCTCCCAATTAAAAATTAGGTTGCACTCCTCATTTCTCTAAAGTGCATAGGCCAAATGTGCCAAACAATCCTTAAATGATTCTCCAACAACCAAGAAATCATCCATAAATACCTCTATATTTTCCTCCACCATATCAAAAAAAGATTAACATCATACAATGTTGAAAGGTGATGGGAGCATTAAAAAGTCCAAAAGGCATCCTCTTGAATGCTAATGTAACAAATAGGCATGTAAATATAGTCTTCTCTTGGAAGGGGCAATAGTACTCTAATTATACCCCAAATAACCATCAATAAAATAGTAACATCCTCTTTCTGCAAGGCGATCTTGCATCTGATCCATAATAGGCATAAAAAATGGCACTTTTGTGTCCAAGTGTTCAACTTTTTATAATCCATATACACTAACCATCCAGTAAGTGGTTTCATAGGCACTAACACATTCTTTTTGTTTGGGACCATAATTATCCCACCCTTTTCTGATACACATTGAACCGAACTCACCTATTTGTTGTCAGCTATAGGATAAACCACGCCCGTATCTAACTACTTTATAATCTCTTTCTTCACCACCTCTTGTATAATAAGGTTCAAAAGACACTAGTACTAAATTCTTGGCACACACTCTAATTCAATTTGAATCTTATAATTACAAATCCCAAGTGGATTCCTAATGTTGTGTGTATTTATGCATTCTAGCATCACTATTCTAGACTTTTTAGCTTTGCTTTGAGGATGATTCTATACTATATTAGTTGATAATAATATAAATGTGTATAAAAGTGTTAAATAATGTGTTTATAAGGTTCCAAGTAAGTTTGTACTTAAAAGAGTCAATTTGAGTTCAATATAGAAAACTAGTCTTCCTAGCTTGAGCTAGTTGCTTTTCTAGTCTATCTTGTTGGATTCTACTGAGTTCTATGTGTTCCTTATGGTTTTGAATGTGTTATGATATGTGTAACAAGTTTTTAGGAGTTTAAAAAGTTCATATGAGTCAAATAAAGAGTGGAAACTTGATGTGAAAGATCATGGAATTCAACCTAACCTAAGCTCTTGTTTTTTATTCATCGTAATGGGTTTAGTGTTATTTGTTCTTATAATTCGTGTGGTGTGATGATGTATAATTATTTTATATCTGAATATGATGATATTTTGATGTTAAATAGGGTAGGAAATCAATGGAAATATACCACAAGACAAGGAATGGAAGAAGGAAGGGCCAACACTTAACAAAAATTTGGAGGACAATTTCCAGAGAGTGCATGCGTTTAGCATGCGTAGCATGCGTAGCATGCTCCACTCCTATGAAATACAGGGTGAAACAAATTCCACATTCCATATGAATGAAGGGTATGATGCATGCTCCACTCCATACCTGGGCGTTTCAAGCTAATATGACTTCTACACATACTTGGCTTACCCTTATGCTATATATATATATATTGTATCATGTTTTTAGATATCTTTTTACATATTTTGGAGATCAAGTGGATACTACAACTTTATTATTAGGTTTTTATTAACTTTATTTTGTTCATTCATGTGTTTAGTCGTTAATTACAACATTGTGATTACGATTATGACTATGTGTGGCTAAAAGCCCTCTTTCCGAGTTTGAAGCCAAGAACAAGATTATTATTGCTGTGGATTAAGTTTTTTTTCTTTGCTTATCAATATTGGTTGTTTTTTATTCTTATTATAACCATTTTAAGGATTCTTGACCCTTAGAATACATCCATTGTCAACCTTGTGAACTTAGGAGAGGGAATAGGGTGATAAAATATAGGAATAAGTAGAGTAGGGTTCTTGATTCTTTATAAAATATGAACTTGAATTAGTATCTAGGATAGGGATGTACTTAGATACCGTACTTGATTCATATGTAGTATGATCTTTGTTAAGAACTTAAGTTATTACATCACCGCTCAACAATGTAGGTGTAAGGTTTAACTTAGGTAATAGATTAGAGGTTAGGAAATCATAATTGCGCAATTAACCCTTGGAATAAACAACCAAGATAATCAAGTTAACGAATGAAATCCAAAATCATAATATGATTGTTCAAAGTGCTTCATACCTGGGTTTTCTCTTATTGATTGTTTTAAGACCTTGACTTTCCGCATTGGTTAGTTGTAATTTACAATTTCCAAACTCTTTATTTGGTTACTCTTGATGATAGGCGAATTTACACGCCTATATCAATATATTTTGCCCATATTTTAGCCTAGTTTTGAGAACAAAGTATATATTTCATGCACTTTTAGTCTTTTTTCCTGTAAATGAGCTAACGAACATGATTAGTAAAGTTTCAGGTATAAATGATGCAGAATTCAGCATTTTATGGCTTACTTGACGCAAAAGAAATCTCACAAAGGAAGGGAAGGGAGTTTACATGCCTAAGGACCAAAACTGTTGCATGGAAAATCTGTCCCGGGCTAAAACAGCATTTCTGAAGACTTTGGGGATTTGCAGTAACTTAGTTGGATTTGGACAATGATACATTAACCTAGTACAATTGGGTTATGTATTTCATTAGTTTATTTGGATTATGATAATGTTATATTAACCTATTATAATTGGGTTAAGTATTACATTAGCCTAGTAGGATTTGGTTAGATATTTTATTTATCTAGTAGGATTAGGATATGGGTATTATAAATACCCTATCATGCTAGAGATTTGGAAGGAATTTGGAAGGGGGGAGACCACAATACTTTATTCCATCCCTCTCATCTTCCACTACAAACAATTCTACAACTCTTCTAATCTTTCCATTAATTCTATTTTTCTTCTTCTACTCTTCTATTCTTAAATTCCACAACAAGAGAATCGTTACTTTGCCTAGGAATTCACGCCTCACGCCTACCACCTAAGCTACACGAAATTACTCAATCTTGTGGTATAACAACAATGTCAATCGTGATCTCCTTCGCATTCATGGGTAACTAAACTTCTCTGTTGGGGTTATGGAAGCCGTATGAGATACTATCTATTGCTGTGAGTTTGTGAGTTCGCAACACGTATACTGCTTATATCATTATTCTCTTCATCTTAGTCTACATTCTTTGTGGTTGCAAATGCGAGAATACGCCAGTATAACATTTAACTTGTTCGAAAGAAAGGTTATCTGTCTGGAAAAGAGATAATGTCAAGGTAGTAGGGTCACCCCCTAAAATTCCCTACTAAAAATCTAGTGCCGTAACTGGACTAGCCTCTTGGAGAATTCGTACCGTTAGACATGCTTTAAGCTCGAAAGAGTTAAAGTGAAATAATCCTCGAATAGGTCGAAAGACGCCTGGATTTACCATCGAATACAATTCTCTATAAGCAGTTGCATGTCAGAATTCTACACACTCATAGCCAATAGAGACGTATACCTCAGAAGGTGGACATAACCCCAACGCCTCAATTCTCATTGTTTACAACTTACGTAATAATATTTCTCTTTTACTTTGCTATTTTCAGCTTTTATTTAATTATTTTGGTGACACATTACAATCCCCCCTTTTTACGAGACTTGCACCAAAAGTTTAGTAATTTTCCTTACTTGTTGGCCAAGCTATTCCCTGTGGGATCGACACCCAACCCTGTTGGGTTCTATATTTGCTAACGACCGCTTTACACTCCTACGAGAGCTATAGATTGAGCGTTATCAAAAATTGGCACCGTTGCCGGGGAATACAAGTGTCAATTAAGTTCGTAATAATTACTAGACCCTTTGGTCAAAGAGTCTCGTACTTTTACTTTTAGTTTTCTTTTTTGTTTACTGCAGGTTTTTTGTTCAGTACATCAATGGATGCACAACGTGAAATACCATTCGATGATGATGATGATGATCTTGATGGAGCTGGTGCCACTGGAGCCATTATTCTTCCGCCATTAGCCCCCGGAGCCAAGTTCAACATCACGAGCACCATGATTCAGTTATTGCAACTCAAGGGATTATTTGGTGGACTAGCAGGCGATGATCCGAATATGCATCTCATCAACTTTATTTCTACATGCAAGTCGTTTGAAAATCCTGGAGTTGGTCAGAATGCAATTCGGTTACGCTTATTTCCATTGTCTCTGTCTGGGGAGGAAACTCTATGGTTGAATGGGCTGACTCCTGATTCTATTACAAATTGGAGGCAATTGAGAGACGCTTTCCTCGAAAGATTCTTTCCGCCATCCAAAAGAGCACAATTGAGAGATGAAATCAGCAACTTTCGTCAGCTTCCAACTGAAGCCCTTCATGAAACATGGGAGAGGTTCAAGACGAAGCTAATGGGGTGCCCAAACCATCACATGACTAATGTTCACCTAATGGAGATAATTTACAGAGCCTTGAATTCAATAACTAAACCAGTGGTGGATAATGCGGCTGGAGGATCATTCATGGAACTCACCTTTGGTCAAGCAAGCAATATGCTACATCGTATGACGAAGCAAAGTAGAGCTTGGCATACCAGGGATTCTGAGGTAGCAAGCTCCACTTTATCTATTGGCATGACCACAGAGCAGAGGCGTAGACAAGAGGAATGTGACCAAAATATGGCGCACATGAGAACACAAGTGGATCTTCTTACAAAGCATCTATTATCAGGGAAGACCAAAAAAGTCAAAGCCATTGTAGCACATGGAAGAAACGAAGCTGATACGGAAGAAGAAGCCAACTACTTGAATAATCAGGGGGATTTCCGAGGCAATGCCCAAGGAAACCAAGGTCGGAACTATTATGATAAATCTGGAATCAAAGACCAAGGTAGTTGGAAGAAAAACAATGAAAAGAGTGGTTTGTATGTTCCCCCTGGTAGACGTGATACCACCACATCTAATTCTGGAAGTATGGAAGACATGATGGCTAAATTATTGAAAGGAGTGGAAGCAACGAGCGCGGGAGTTACTGAGGTAATTAATGATTTGTCCTCCATGAAACAACTAGTTGATTCTCATTCCACTTCAATCAAGCAAATAGAGCAGCAATTGAGCCAACTTTCAGCAGTACTCAATCAAAGAAAGGCTGGCACTTTACCTAGCGATACTGTGCAAAACCCAAGGAATGATGGGTCATGCATGGCCATCACTACCAGAAGTGGTAAGGTGCTGGAACCTTCAGCAAAAGGCAAGCAAGTGGTTGACGAAGTTGCGGACATGGATGATAACGCAAAAGGAGAAGATGCCGCAACAACCAGTCCTGACGTCAAAGACGTCACGGCCAGTGACGTGCAGCCTGAAAAAATAGAAAAACAGAAGCAAGAGGAGAAGAAAACCGTGGAGAGAAAACTTCTATACCCACCACCACCTTTTCCCCAAAGACTGAAGAAGGTGGCGGATGACACTAAGTTCAGCAAATTCATGACTATGTTAAAGAAGCTGACCATTAATGTTCCATTGGTGGAGGCACTTGAAAAAATGCCTGGGTATGCGAAGTTTATGAAGGATCTTTTGACAAAGAAGAGGGCATCAAGTTATGAGCTGAAAGACGATGTGCATCATTGTAGTGCAATTGCTACCCGATCGATAGTTCAGAAGAAGGCCAACCCCGGAGCTTTCACTATTCCTTGCACCGTCGGATCTTTGAACTTTGCCAAAGCATTATGTGACTTAGGATCCAGCATCAATTTGATGCCATTATCAATCTACAAGAAGTTGGGGTTAGGAGATCCTACTCCAACCAATATGAAGCTCGTCATGGCAGATAGGTCGGTAAAATGACCTGTTGGTATTCTATGCGATGTCTTGGTAAAAGTTTCTTCATTTATCTTTCCAGCAGACTTTGTCATCTTGGATTGTGAAGCAGATTTTGAGGTTCCCATAATCTTGGGGCGCCCTTTCCTTGCTACAGGAAGTGTGCTCATTGATTTGAGAGCTAATGAACTTTCATTCCGAATAAATGACGAAGTGGTTCGTTTTGATGTTTGCGAAACAATGAAGCAACCCAAAGATCTTAGTGTATTCTCGGTGGCTGATGTTTTCTTTGATGATGAGAAAGAACTACTTGAAGAAGAGCAAATTATTGATGATCCCTTTGAGGTTGTGCTCATGAATGGAGAGAGGGAAGATGCTGAAAATTCTGAAGAAGCCATTTGTGCTCTATCGGGATTAGGAACATATTGCTATACTCCCAAGAAGCTGGATCTTGATCTCAAGAATCGGCCTACACCACCAGCTAAGCCATCTATTGAAGAGCCACCCACGTTAGAATTGAAGGAGCTGCCAAGTCATTTGAAGTACGCATTCTTAGGAAGCGGAAACACTCTTCCAGTCATTATGGCAGCCGATTTGGGTGAGCGACAAGTTGCAGCTCTTATTGCTATTCTACGCAAGTATATTAGAGCTATTGGATGGACCATTGCGGATATTATTGGTATTCCACCTGGGATTTGTACACATAAAATTCAGCTTCAAGAAAATTGCACACCCACCATTGAGCATCAAAGGCGTCTAAACCCACCTATGCAAGAAGTGGTGAAGAAAGATTATCAAGTGGTTAGACGCAGGAGTTGTGTATCCTATTTCTGATAGTACATGGGTAAGCCCTGTACAATGTGTTCCCAAGAAAGGAGGTATGATGGTGGTCGCGAATGCAAAGAATGAACTTATTCCACTCAGGCCCATCACTGGATGGAGAGTATGCATGGACTACCGCAAGCTGAATTCTTGGACACTCAAGGATCACTTCCCAATGCCATTTATAGACCAAATGCTAGATCGATTAGCGGGGAAAGGATGGTTTTGCTTCTTGGATGGTTATTCAGGCTATAATCAGATTTGTATTACACCCGAAGACCAAGAGAAGACAACGTTTACATGCCCATATGGTACGTTTGCCTTCAAACGTATGCCATTCGGGTTATGTAACGCACCAGCCACCTTTCAACGTTGTATGATGACTATTTTCTCTAATATGGTTGAAGACACTTCGGAAGTATTTATGGACGACTTTTCAGTTGTTGGTGAGTCTTTTGAAGCATGCCTGGCAAACTTGAGCATGGCATTACAAAGATGTGTAGAGTTCAACCTTGTGCTGAATTGGGAGAAGTGTCACTTCATGGTAAAAGAAGGAATCGTTCTTGGGCACAAGATCTCTGAAAGAGGAATAGAGGTTGATCGAGCAAAAATTGAGGTTATTGAGAAGCTACCGCCTCCAATTTCGGTGAAGGGAGTTCGTAGTTTTCTTGGCCATGTTGGTTTCTATCGTAGGTTCATCAAAGACTTCTCCAAAATTGCGAGTCCATTGTGCAAACTATTGGAGAAAGATGCAAAGTTTGACTTCAATGACGATTGCTTAAAGGCATTCGAATGTCTTAAAGTAAAACTCATTGAAGCCCCTATTATGGTAGAACCAGATTGGAGTCTCCCGTTTGAAGTCATGTGTGATGCTAGTGGTGTAGCCGTTGGTGCTGTTCTTGGTCAGAGAAAGGAGAAATTATTTCATCCTATCTACTATGCGAGTAAGGTCCTAAATGAAGACCAAAGGAACTACGCTGTTACTGAACAAGAGCTCCTAGCAGTTGTGTATGCATTTGAGAAGTTTCGTGCCTATCTATTGGGTACAAAGGTGATCGTTCATACAGACCATGCAGCTCTTAGGTATCTAATGACAAAGAAGGATGCAAAACCAAGGTTGATTAGATGGGTATTGCTGCTGCAAGAGTTTGATTTCGAAGTCAAAGATAGACGAAGTTGCGAGAAACAAGTGGCTGATCACCTATCTCGACTTAAGAATGAGCATGTGGCGCAACCTGAAATTCAGATTGATGATGCATTCCCGGACGAAAAGATATTAGCGACAACAATGGAGAAATTACCATGGTATGCCGACTTTGCAAATTTCGTGGTGAGTAATGTGATACCTGCCAATTTATCTTACCACCAAAGGAAGAAGTTTATGCATGACGTACAGCACTACTATTGGGATGAGCCTTATTTGTTTCGACGATGTGCGGATGGTATCATTCGACGATGTATATCCCATGAAGAGGTGCCTACTATCTTGGAAGCATGCCACACTTCGCAAGTTGGAGGACATCACGCAGGCAATCGGATGGCCAGAAAAGTATTGCAAAGTGGTTATTATTGGCCTTAGATATTCAGAGATGCCTATGACTATGTTAGAAGGTGTGACCAATGCCAGCGTCAAGGTGCGATTTCAAAACACCATGAAATGCCCATGGCCAAAATTCTTGAGGTAGAACTCTTTGATGTGTGGGGTATTGATTTTATGGGTCCATTCGTGAATTCGTTAGGAATGAAGTACATCTTGGTTGTTGTGGATTATGTTTCAAAATGGGTAGAAGCTGTAGCATTGGCCGACAACGAAGGAAAGCGTGTTGTAGCGTTCTTAAAGAAGAATATCTTCTCTCGCTTTGGAGTACCACGTACTATCATAAGTGATGGAGGATCTCACTTCTGCAAAAAGCTATTCAAATCAGTTTTGTCCAAGTATGGTGTTAAGCAACATAAGGTAGCTACGCCTTATCATCCCCAAACTAGTGGACAAGTAGAAGTTTCCAATCGCGAGATCAAGCAAATCCTTGCAAAGACGGTTAATGCGAATAGAAAGGATTGGTCTCGAAAGCTAGATGAGGCACTATGGGCGTATAGGACTGCATTCAAGACACCCATTGGCATGTCTCCTTATCAACTAGTCTATGGGAAGGCTTGTCATCTACCCATCGAGCTCGAACACAAGGCATTGTGGGCACTGAAGCCATTGAATTTGAATTGGGATGATGCAATGAAGCTGAGAATGGAGCAACTGAATGAGATGGATGAATTCCGTCTCCATGCATATGAAAGGTCAGACCTATACAAGGAGCGGATGAAAAAGTATCATGATTAGCGGATTGTTCGACGAAACTTCCAAAGGGGTGATATGGTACTTCTCTTCAACTCTAGATTAAAGCTCTTCCCAGGTAAGTTAAAGTCTAAGTGGTCTGGTCCATACAAAGTTATCCAAGTCTACTCGTCTGGAGTAGTCGAATTGGAAGACAATAATGGTGTTGTCTTCAAGGTGAATGGACAACGTGTTAAGACTTATATCGGTCCTCTTGACTTGATGAATTCTATGGCCATCACTTATCTCGACGAAGTCTAAGTACTCGAGGTAACTATGTCGAGCCACGACAATAAAAAAGGCGCTAGATGGGAGGCAACCCATTGTTTTACCATTTTATCGTTCTTGCTTTTGATAATGAAAATCCAAAAATAAGAGTCGTGCCACGACCAAAACTAAGGCGCTTGGTGGGAGGCAACCCATTGTACTAATTGTTTTCATTTGGTTTTAAGCAAAAATAGTTGCAAGAGGTATTCAACGAGGAGATTGATTTCAATTGACGATTTGGACGCATTGTATGGTAAAGTTGGTAAGTTAGGAATAGTGATGCATAAGGCTATGGATTGAGCATTGCTCATGCCAAACTAGGCATCGAGGAAGGCTATGCCTAGGTAAAACTAGGCCACGAGCGATGCACAACCTATCCTATAGCCTAAGGTCTCGGAATCTAGTGTGCTATACACTATGCGCCGCCCAGTCCTAAGTGTGCTTTTGACTATGCGCCGCCTATGCTATGGCATTAGGTCTCAGGATCTCATATGCCATAGACTATGCGGCGCATATGTCCCTAAATGCCATAGACTATGCGCCGCATATACCATGACTATGCCAAGCATTATGCGCCGCATATGTAGCATTTTTGTCTCCAAAACCGATTGTAAATGGGTCAAAACCCGACCCATTCTCTTCCTATATAAAGGGTAATTAGTCTTGAAACATAACCACACTAGAAATTAACCTAAAGGCGCCGCATTCCCTCTCCAAACCATCCCAAAATTTTTCTTTTTGCTCTTCCAATTCACAAAACCATCTCCAAAAGCTTCAAGCAAGTAAGTACTCTCTTATTCTTCATTTATTTCTCGTAAGTACTAAGTTTCTAGGTCTATTATAAATTGCTACATCATATAAGATTGATTGGTGATGTTCATGTGTTTTGATCGTTGATACAAAATCATGTGAGTAAACATATACGTAGGAAAATCTTGACTTGTTTCCGACTTGAACTTGGTTTTAATAGCATTGTTATACGATTTGTGGAATTGCTATGGTGATGAACATTGACTATCATGTTATGATCTTGTTACTTGGATACTTACATGCTAGACTATCCCGTTCATCGGGATAAGCCTTATTGTTGCCTACCGACTTAGGAGGTTGCGATTATTGAAAACATCCATACCATGTTACAACCCCTATGTAGTAGTGTTGTTATATCTAACATGAAAGTAGTGCAATGACTGCAAGTAGTAATACATTACTGATTTTCTTGTCGGAATATAATCCTTAAACGTATGTCGACAAAATCTGAGTAATCGACCACTTTCACTTCACTGATTTGTGTCAACAAAACTAAGTGTGGGGTGGTACCCCTACTGCTTGTTTATAGATTGTATCAACTGAGATTGTGCTGCCATTAACACTATTTCTAGTCTCAGGTACAATGGCACCTAAAGCGAGGCAAGGCAAGGAGAAGGCTACCACTTCCCAAAAGGGCAAGAAGAGAGGTAGAAAGGACCAAGGAGAATCATCCTCAACACAACTACCCCGCAGAATGTTTGGAATAAAATGGGTTCTTGAGGAGAAAGCCAAAGAATGGTACAGGAACAACAAAGAAAGAAGATATGTTCACGTCGACCTGATCAACAAGGACACCTTAGCAAAGAAGGAGCCGCGTATGTTGGCGAAAATCATGGCATTGAAGCTGGATTTCATCTTCCGCGATATGGAAGAATGTAATCTTGATTTGACAAGAGAGTTTTACGCCAACTGGTCGCCGAAAACAACAGGCAACGAAGTCAAAATTCGGGGCCAAGTGTTACAGCTCAACGCAGACTGGATCAACTCTTTTCTTGGCTTACCTTCGGTTGACCCAGCACCATTCAAAGAGCTGTACAACAGGCCTCCTTATAGAGCAATTAGACACACACTTTATGGAAGTAGATAGATGGCAAGGTGGGGCAGACATAAAGACACAGGGCGACACAACACCTTCCCCTATGCTTCACAAAATAGGGAAGCAAGAATCTGGATGCGTATTGTCAACTCATGCCTTATTCCTGGGACTTAATACACCAAGATATCAAGAGATAGAGTGTGTTTGTTCTATGCTTTGATGACGAATGTCCCTATCAACTTTGGGGCAATCATTCGCTCTACCATGAGGAAGGCCAGACTCCACAAAAGGTCCCACTTCACGTTTGGAAATCTGTTGACAGCAATCTTGCGGAAGGAGGATATCGAAGAGGAACCAGCTGATCATAAACTCCCACACAATCCGAAGAAGGTTGACCTCACAAAGGTCAAAGATGCTGAATCAACACATGGCATCAACCTTACTACGGCAGAGAGACATGCTCGGGATGAGAGTTTCTCCCGCCATATGTACGGCATGATGAGGTTTACAATGATGAGCGGAGGTCGTGTTCCCACTGTTGCAGAGCTCCAACAGCTGGACCATGACTATCCAATGAATATTCATGCACGGGAGATGTGTGGAGTAGGTACATACTTTGAGGAACCTCTAGATGATGATGTGCCGACTGATGACGATCGACGCTTGCCAGACTCTGACGAGGAGGAGAACTCTGACGACGACTCTTATGATAATTCCGACGAAGGGGGTATGACCCCCGACATTGAGGAAGAGTCCGACTAACCAGGTTCCTCGTATTTATTTTCCACTGAGGGCAGTGTCCCGTTTAAGTGTGGGGTGGCGGTATCGTATGCTATACTTCTCTATCGCATCTATGTTTGTTTATTTTGTTTTTTTTGTTGTTTTTTCTAGCTTCGCGTGAAATTATTTTGATAGGCAGCATGAGATTATAACAAGAGTATGTGCTACAATTGTGACTATTGAGACGTTTAGGCTCTAGTTGTGACTCATTATGTGATATTGTGTGGTTCAATTCCTTCACTTGTTGGGTCGAGAGTCTATATTACTTCCAAGAAAGTCGACCATGTGCCTTGTGTGTGTGAAATAATCGTATATTCTATGTGTGTGGCTGATGCTAGAACTTGCCTGGTATGTATGCAAAGCGAAAATAAGGAGTGTAAGTTTAGGATATGATTTAGGCATTTCTTTGGCAACCTATGATTATTTACCTTCTTTTTACCTACCCATGGACATTATCCTAGTTAACCCTTTTGAGCCTTGAGCCTATTTTCTTTGACAACCTCATATGTAAGCCTAATCCATTTTTTTTCAAGACCATAATTTGATCCAAATTCCTAAGTGCTTTAAAGTGTAAAGTCATGTGACAAAATAAGAGGAAATTGGGTGAGTATGATGCTTTAGAATGTATTGGTGCTTGAAATTGCTATGAAAAAGAAGTGCTATCATAAGAGGTATGTTATGAAAAGAAAAAGGAAGAAAAAACTGAAAAGTTAGTCATGTTTAAAATCGAAAAACAAAAGAGGAGAAAAAGGGTGGTAGAATAAATGAAAGAAAGGTTGTTAGAAAGAAAAGTGTTAATGATACAAAGTGATGTATTAAAGAGCTTAGGAACTTAGTCACTATTCCTGGCCAAAATAGTCCTACCCGTCCCTTAGCCTACATTACAACCATCAAAAGACCTACTTGATCCTAAGCTTAGCATTCTGACATTTAGTAGAGTATTACATTAAGGGCAAGCCTATGGTCATCAGTTGCTACATATGAATTCTTTGTGAGAGTGAGAGCAAGGATATTTTGATACCCATGTTTGAAAAATATGCTATACTTGTGAGTGATTATGGGTAATATATTGTGAGACACACATGGTTGATGAGTTTTGGGTAGTTGTGTATGATTCTTTGTGCCTTAACTTTTGAATATGAGTTGACCACCATCACGAGTCTATGCTAGAAGTTAAACTGTTTCTACTAATGATCGAAAAACTACTCTTTGTTGATAATTGTTGTGCTTGTCTTGACGAATATTTTGTGTTGTTGCTGTGAAACCCTAAGTTGATGTTTAGAGGGACATGATATTTTGTTCGAGGACGAACAAAGCTTTAAGTGTGGGGTGTTGATGATAGGCGAATTTACACGCCTATATCAATATATTTTGCCCATATTTTAGCCTAGTTTTGAGAACAAAGTATATATTTCATGCACTTTTAGTCTTTTTTCCTGTAAATCAGCTAACGAACATGATTAGTAAAGTTTCAAGTATAAATAATGCAGAATTCAGCATTTTATGGCTTACTTGACGCAAAAGAAAGCTCACAAAGGAAGGGAAGGGAGTTTACACGCCTAAGGACCAAAACTGCTGCATGGAAAATCTGTCCCGGGCTAAAACAGTATTTCTGAAGACTTTGGGGATTTGCAGTAACTTAGTTGGATTTGGACAATGATACATTAACCTAGTACAATTGGGTTATGTATTTCATTAGTTTATTTGGATTATGATAATGTTACATTAACCTAGTATAATTGGGTTAAGTATTACATTAGCCTAGTAGGATTTGGTTAGATATTTTATTTATCTAGTAGGATTAGGATATGGGTATCATAAATACCCTATCATGCTAGAGATTTGGAAGGAATTTGGAAGGGGGGAGACCACAATACTTTATTCCATCCCTCTCATCTTCCACTACAAACAATTCTACAACTCTTCTAATCTTTCCATTAATTCTATTTTTCTTCTTCTACTCTTCTATTCTTAAATTCCACAACAAGAGAATCATTACTTTGCCTAGGACTTCATGCCTCACGCCTACCACCTAAGCTACACGAAATTACTCAATCTTGTGGTATAACAACAATGTCAATCGTGATCTCCTTCGCATTCATGGGTAACTAAACTTCTCTGTTGGGGTTATGAAAGTCGTATGAGATACTATCTATTGCTGTGAGTTTGTGAGTTCGAAACACGTATACTGCTTATATCATTGTTCTCTTCATCTTAGTCTACATTCTTTGTTGTTGAAAACGCGAGAATACGCCAGTATAACATTTAACTTGTTCGAAGGAAAGGTTATCTGTCTGGAAAAGAGATAATGTCAAGGTAGTAGGGTCACCCCCTAAAATTCCCTACTAAAAAGCTAGTGCCGTAACTGGACTAACCTCTTGGAGAATTCGTACCGTTAGACACGCTTTAAGCTCGAAAGAGTTAAAGTGAAATAATCCTCGAATAGGTCGAAAGACGCCTGGATTTACCATCGAATACAATTCTCTATAAGCAGTTGCATGTCAGAATTCTACACACTCATAGCCAATAGAGACGTATACCTCAGAAGGTGGACATAACCCCAACGCCTCAATTCTCATTGTTTACAACTTACGTAACAATATTTCTCTTTTACTTTGCGATTTTCAGCTTTTATTTAATTGTTTTGGTGACACATTACTATCCCCCCTTTTTACGAGACTTGCACCAAAAGTTTAGTAATTTTACTTACTTATTGGCCAAGTTATTCCCTGTGGGATCGACACCCAACCCTGTTGGGTTCTATATTTGCTAACGACCGTTTTACACTCCTACGAGAGCTGTAGATTGAGCGTTATCAACTCTCGCATCAATTGAATCTACAATGTGAACTGAAATCAAATTTTTGCCAAATTTAGTCTCTATGGGATCGATAACTCGGCTTTCTTAAAGGCCACTATATTACTTGGTAGACCACATACACTTGTGTATGCGCTTCGACGCTGTCAAGTTTTTGGCGTCGTTACCGGGGACATGCATTTTGGCAATTGCTTATTTTAGTTTTACTTTTAGATTTATTTGGTGTTTTTATGCTTGGTATTGGTTTTGTTATTGTAGGAAATAGGTTTTTAAAGTGGTAAGCTGGCAAGGGGTAAGGAGTTGGTTGAACCAAGATTTAAACCCAAGCAACTTTACCATCAATCAAAGAGAGAAGCAATCTTTCTCCCATGAATTCCTCAAATCCAAGAAGACCAAGAAAATCCTGCGCAAATGGATGAGGAACAACAAATAGCGTACAGGACTGTACAACTATTGATTAGCAGTGGACAATTTGTAGGGCTTTCACATGAGGATCCACAGGTTCACTTACAGAATTTCATTGAGCTTACTGCTACATTTATTTCGATAGGTATAAATGCTAATTATGTGAGGCTCGCACTCTTCCCCTATTCACTTATTGGGGAAGCTAAAAAGTGGTTGAATGCTAAGCCGGCTTATTCAATTACATCATGGGATGACGTAGCCAGAAGGTTCCTCATAAGTTTTTTTCTATCTGGAAAGACTGCAAGACTTCACAGTGAGATAGTGAGCTTCAAATAGAAGCCTGATGAAAATCTATATTATGATTGGGAATGCTTCAAGGACCTTCTACAGGATTGTTCACACCACCAATAGTCGAATGAGGTACTTGCTCATACTTTTGTAGAATCTCTTGATAACAATACGAAGATTTTTCTAGATTCAGCCGCAGGTGGTCAAGCGCTGAAGTTGACTTATAATGAGTTATACACATTATTGAATCACATAGCACAAGAAAATCCTGGGTGGCATTTAGATTCTAGAAGTTCCACAAAAAGAGTTGCAGGCGTACTAGAGGTGGACCAATTCACAGCCCTATTAGCATAAGTATCTGCATTACAGAATTTAATTAACACTCAGTTCAATAGCATAAAATTAGGAGATCCACAACTTGTCGTAGTCGTTAATACAGTTCAGGAAATTAGTGGTTAGTGCGAGGTATGCAGAAATAGCGGCCATTCTGTGGCTATGTGTTCTTTAAATCCAAAATTAGTCATGTATGTGGGTAATGAAAAAAGGACAATTATGGTAATGCCTACAACATAAAGTGGCAAACTCAGCCATGGAACGCCCTACAGCAACAGGCCCAACCAAATTAGTCAAGCTACGATATGGAGGAGATGATAAAATAGATCTTAGATAATCAAACGTAGTTTACTGCAGACTTAAAAAATTTGCAAGCGGCCACAAGAAATATAGAGTTGCACATGAGAAAAAATCATCAAGCAATCAATACTAGGCCACAAGGTGGGTTGCCAGCTAACACAGAAAATTTAAAGCAAGTCATGGCAATCACCTTGAGGAGAGGTAAAGAGCTTTAAGGAGAACCTCTAAAGGTAACAAAAGAGATAGATGTTGATGTGGTGACCCAGCAGGTAAATGAAAATATTGCAAAAAATTAAGAAAGTTTCAGTACTTGAAAGAGAAAGTTACTAAATCAGAAAGGAAGAAGACAGTGTCATTACCTTTTCCTCAGAGGCAAATTAAAGCGAAGGAGGATGCACTATTTAAGAAGTTTTTTGATATATTCAGAGAGCTTCACATTAACTTACCTTTGTTAGATGTTTTGCAGAGTATGCCCAAGTATGCAAAGTACGTGAGGCATATGGTGGCTAAAAAGGTAAAATTACAGGATGTGGGAGCTATAATACTCAGTGAAGAGTGAAGCACCGTGATGACACAGAAAATCCCCAAGAAGTTAAGAGATCAGGGGAAGTTTTCCATCCCAATCCAAGTTGGGAGTAAAGCATTCCATGCTCTAAGTGATTTTGGGGCAAGCATCACCTTAATACCCTTATCATTATTGAAAAAATTGGGCTTGGGGGAGCCTAAATTAACAACTATGGTGTTGTAGCTAGCAGACGGGTCATTTACACATCCATATGGAATAATTGAGGATGTCCTCATAAAGGTTGGTAAATTCATTATACCTGCTGACTTTATTGTTCTTGATTTTGAGGTAGATAAACAGGTGCCAATCATCTTGGGGCATCCATTTTTAGCAATCGGAGGAGCGTTAATTGATGTTAGAGAAGGCACACTCAAAATGATGATAGAGGATGAAGAGATGGTGTTTGATGTATACAAATCACCCATAATTACATCCCAAGTTAAAGATTTGTGTATGTTATTGAAAGGGACAAGTGTGGGGTGGCTAATCCACAAAAGACCTCTTCAAACTACCTGATTGAGCAGCATAAGACTCCATCTCCTAAGCCTTACATAATGGAAGTTGATGAGTATGAAAAGGCTAAAGTTAAAAAACCGGCTGCTCTTGAGAATTCACACCCAAAAGGGGCAAAAAGGATAAGAAGATGTCCTCCAAGTATGATAAAAAAAATGAAAAAATATGGTTGAGTTGATTTGGGTCGTGCCGCGATACTAAATTAGGCGCTTCTTGGGAGGCAACCCAAGTTAATTAGGTATGTTTTCTTTTGAGTTTTAGTTTTTTAGTTCACATTGTTTTTGTTTTAGGTTGAGTCACAGGTGAATGGCAAGTTTGAGTACCATAAACTTGAGCTTGAAGCATGGAGAAGACTGAGTGTAGGGTCCCATGGATCTTATTAATGTGTGAAGATGCTACTAGCTAAGCCTAGAGGTCTCAGGAAGTATTTCTATTTCTTACCTTTAAAATTCACTTTGGGGATAAAGTAGATTTTTAAGTGTGGGGTGGGGAAATTCCCAAATTTTGGCTCAATTTATAATTTTGTGTGTAAGATATTTGAGTTGGTGTTATTATTGATTACATGATTCAAGTGGGTTTGTTTATAAAAGCTAGTTGATTTAGTGAATTGCTATTTTTGAGACTCTTAGGCCCATGTTTATGACTCTTGTACTTATTAGCTTAATTTTAAATTTATTCTATTTTTTGGTTAGGAGTCTATGATGATCCTATTGAGTTGAGCATGTGCCATGGGCATGTGAGATTTTTGTATATTCCTGGTTGGATATGATATCTAGAACTTGCGTGGTGTATGTGTAAAGAAAAATAAAGAATGTGGGTTTAGGAGAGGATTTAGGCATTTCTTTGATAACCTTGTTTTATACCTTCTATTTGTCCTACCCTTATGCATTATCCTAGTTAACCCCCATATGTGCCTTTAGCTTTTTGTTTGGCAACCTCAAAAGTAGCCTAATCCCTTCTTTGATAGACTATAAATTGATCCAAAAAGCTCTTAAGTGCTTTAATGAAAAATTGAAATTATTAAGGAGTTTGAGAAATTAAAGAAGAAAAAGGTGAAATTGATGCCCCAAGGTAATTATTATTGGTGTTTATAATTGATATGTGGTGGATGGTTGCGATGTAATTTGTGTAAAAAATATTGCCATGATTGTGAATAAAGAGAAAAATTAATTCTTGTGGTAGTAAACTATGTGTCCACCAAGTGTTTGTGAAAATGCTTAAAAGAGATGGGGAAAAAACAAAAGGTATGGATGAATGAATAAGTATAATTTGGTTGTTGGAGAGTTATTTTAAATGAATAATGTAGTGTATTAAAGCACTTAGAGAGGTTGGTCACTATTTACAAATAGTACCTACCCGTCCCTTAGCATACATTACAACCCGGAAAAGTCCTAATAGATCTTAAGCTTTACATTCGACTATTAGTGGAGTATAACACTAAGGGAAAGCTTATGGTTCATTGTGTCTAACCTATGAATTTTTTCTTGAGAGTGAGCGTGATTTGATTCTTGTACCCATCATATTATGAATTGCATTATTGTGAGTGATTATGGGTAACTCTCTTGTTATGAGGGACACATGTTTGATGAATGTGGGTGGTTTTCATGATATCCTTGATTGAGCGATAAGCATGAGTTTTCCAACTTGATGAGTCAATTCTTGAGGTTAGGATGTTTCGAAGTAGTGTTCATGAGCTTTTAATTGTGTAAATAACATGTTTAGTGAGTAACTTGCATTCTATGTAGTCATTGTAATGCTAGCTTGAGTGTCTTTCATATAGTAACTAAGAGTAGAAGTGTAGAATCTCTAGCTCATGAGTTTAATAGCTAAGAGTTGTTCGAGGATGAACAAGAGTTTAAGAGTGGGGTAGTAATGTTAGGTGTATTTATGCATTCTAGCATCACTATTCTAGCCTTTTTAGCCTTGTTTTGAGGATTATTCTATACTATATTGGTTGACAATGAGATAAATGTGTATAAAAGTGTTAAAGCATATGTTTATAAGGTTCCAAGTGAAGTCCAAGTAAGTTTGTGCTTAAAACAATCAATTTGAGTTCAATATAGAAAACTAGTTTTCCTAGCTTGAGCTAGTCGCTTTTCTAGTCTATCTTGTTGGATTATATTGAGTTCTATGTATTCCTTATGGTTTTAAATGTGTTAAGATATGTTTAAAAAGTTTTTAGGAGTGTACAAAGTTCATATGAGTCAAATAAAGAGTGTAAACTTGAAGTGAAAGATCATGGAATTCAACCTAACCTAAGCTCTTGTTTTTTATTCATCGTAATGAGTTTAGTATTGTTTGTGCTTCTAATTCGTGTGTTGTGATGATGTATAATGCTTTTGGAGCTGAATATTATGATATTTTGATGTTAAATAGGTTTGTAAATCAATGGAAAGACACCACAAGACAAGGGATGGAAGGAGGAAGGGCCAACACTTAACCAAAATTTGGAGGACAATTTCCATAGAGTGCATGCATTTCGCATGCATCTCATGATCCACTCCTATGCAATACAGGGTGCAATTCAAGTCCCATTCCATAGTAATGAAGGTTTCTATGCATGCTCCACTCTACACCTAGCGTTTCAAGATAATTTGACTCCTACAAGGGCTTTGCTTACCCTTATTCTATATATACATGTTGTATCATGTTTTTACATATCTTTTGAACTACTTTGAAGATCAAGTGGCTACTAAAACTGCATTATTAGGTTCTTATTAATTTTATTTATTTAATTCCTGTTTTTAGTCGTTAATTACAACATTGTGATTATGATTATGACTATGCATGGCTAAACGCCCTCTTTCCGGGGTTGAAGCCAAGAACATGATTATTATTGCTATGGATTAAGTTTGTTTTCTTTGCTTATATTTGTTGTTTGTTTATTCTTATTATAATTATTTTAAGGATTCATGACCCTTAGAATACATCCACTGTCAACCTTTTGAACTCGAGAGAGTGAATAGGGCGATAAAATATGGGAATAAGCAGAGTATGGTTCTTGATTCTTTGTAAAATAAGAAACTTGAATTAGTATCTAGGACAAGGATATACTTAGATACTGTACTTGATTCATAGGTAGGATGATCTTTGTTAAGAACTTAAGTGAATTATTACATCACCGCTAAGCGATGTAGGTGTAAGGTTCAACTTATCTAATAGATTAAAGGTTGGGAAACCATAATCACATAATTAACCTTACGAATCAACAACCAAGATAAGTAAGTTAATGAATGAAATCCAAAAGCATAATATGATTGTTCAAAGTGATTCAACCCTGGGTTTTCTCTTACTGATTGTCTCAAGACCTTGAATTCCCGTATTGGTTAGTTTTAATTTACAATTTCCAAACTCTTTATTTGGTTATTCTCGCTTGAATTAAATCTAAAGTATGAACTGAAATCAAATTATTCGATAACTCTTCTTTCTTGAATGCTACTATATTACTTGGTAGACCACATGCACTTGCGTGTACACTTGGGAGCTATCAAGTCCCCATAATATCTGTAATAGTTCATCTGATGACCCTTTAAATCTTGACAATATTGAAATCAATGTACCTACCTATGTATCTAACAAATCTATTGTAATAATGACCGGCAAGGTATTGTTGGCCCTAAAAAATGCATAATGCAAGTGAAAAGGAAGGGCTTTTAGTTATATTACCGATGGCTCCTCAATAGATGAACGAGCTTGAAGAGTAGATCTATTATGTAAATCAAGATCTAAATTCTTCGGTGAATAAGAATAAGAACCTCTAACATAGAGTGAACTCACTATATCATCATACTCGTCAATGCCATCACAATCAAAATTCATGTTAACTATCATCAGTGTCTGTACCCTAAGTCTTTCCTTAATAGGCACAGTCAATGCATCATCATCAATAGTTTCTATCATAGACACCACCCGCATATCCTTTAGCTACTACATTGACTAACACACATTAAAAATAACCTATTCATCAGTAAGTCAGAATTTCATATTCCCCATCTCCGTGTCAACCAATGGCCTACCTATAGCTAGAATGGGTCTTCCTAAGATAATAGGAACATCAAAATCCACCTCACAGTCTAGAATCAAAAAATTAGTTGGGAGTGTGAACAAATATATATTCACCAACACAACACATAATATACCAACCAATTTTTCACAAAGCGGCCAACCATTAATAATATCATTGATGTTGGATTAGGTTCCATCAACCACAACTATTTCTATACAACTAAAGACATCAGATTAATGCTAACTCCCAAATAACATAATGCTCGTGAGAAGTTGAAGGACCCAATAGTACATGGAATATTAAAAGATCAAGGGTCTTTCTTATTGTCAACCAATGATTGGGAAGCAATAGCACTATAATGGTACATATTATCAACGGGCTCAAAACTCACAGTCCTCTTCTTTGTAACCAAATCCCTCATGAACTTTTCATAGATATACATCTACTCCAATGCTTCCATGAAAGGTATATTAACAGATAATTCCTTCAGCATCGACATGAATTTTTTATATTTCCCTTACTCTTGCTTCTTTTTTAATCTCTAATTAAAAAGGTAGGTAAGGTCGTGGAATGGTTTTCACTATAGGCTCGACTTTCTTCCCTTTTTCTTTATCATTATCAACTCGTTAATCCATACCTATTTATTTTTATGATGGCTCACAACTAGTCTCCAACTTTTCAAATTTTGCTTTGGGTGCATCATTATTATCAATAATATCATCCCTTGCTTTATCAACCACAAACATAGGAGGATCAATAGTATTTGTACCACTCCATGTGGTGATAGCCAGATAGTGAATGACGTTTTTCAAATTCTAAATAGTGTTTCTTGGAAGAGTGCCTGATTAACACTGATTCAAAGTAGCTAACATTTGACCAAACTATTTCTTAAGCTAGTTAATCATAGTAGCATGTGATTCTACTTTCTAGCTTAACCCTGATATATCTACCTTAATAGCATTAAGAAAAGTGTCTTAATTTTTGGAAGCCTTCTCAAGCTTAGCTAACAATGCTTTCGTACTAGAATCAGTATTATAGTTCTATCACCTCGAGGTGTATTATCGAGAACATGTATAAACACTTGATACAAATATTAACAATAAAAAATAATCATTAAAGTAAATTAAAATCATGTGTACACATATACATATGTAGATGTCTGTATAAAAATAGATTTTTATTATAAACTGGGCTCAGATGAAGTTTTAGATGTGCTATAGCTATGAAGTGGTTGCTCGATTTATCAGTTATCCTAAATCACCTTACCAAGATACAAATCATTAAACTTTTTGTGTTTTCATAATATTATAAAAAATTTATCATCGCCTGAATTTTATTTCTTTATGTTACATATTTATATTCGTAACATCCGTTGTTTTATTTGTGGAAGCCTCAAAAAAATTAATAGAAAATTTCTTCATTGTTTATGTATTTATTTTTGTCACATATTTGTTTACATAATATCAATGTTTTGTCATGGGGTGACCTCAAAAATTTGACTGAGAGCTATTGTCATTGGCCAAAGTAGTATAATATTTATTCGTTATCAGTGTAATAAAAATGTGAAGGAGAAAAAGATCAAAAATTAGTTTCAGAGAGTGCAAAACAATAACAAATCAATTGAAATATAGAAAGCCATGAGCCAAGTCACCGGAGTAAGATTGTTCCATCAAACATCAGCATGAAATTAACAAAATAAAGTAAAATGGAAATCAAATAAGTAGCAAAACTATAAGCAAAATCAACCAAAAATTAGAGTCAAAATATTTATCAGAGATGATAACGATCTCATTGGAAATTTAGGCCTACCAAAAAATATTAAATACTTTTAAGAGGGATCGGGAAGGTTGATTACACGGTGAGGGTTGTTGGAGCAACACCTAATACACAGAGAGTCTGATCAGATCTGATTATTTCTGACGAGTATTGATGATGGTAATGCATTAGAGCTCGCTAATGATCAATGCTGGCAAAATAGCGACGAGGGTAAAGAGAAAGAAAGGAGAAAATGATGGGGTTAGGGTCAAGATATCATTGATCATCACCTCCGAGGAGACAATGGCAAAACAGAGTGACGAACGAGGGAAAAAGGTAAAAAAAAAAGGGTGGCGTTAGTTGGTGGTGCTGATTGGAGGCTCACCCACCAGTGACCAAATTTGATAAGGTAGCAGCGAATAGGGTAATGGGGGAAAGAAGGTAGAAAAAAAAAGAGAAGAGGTAGTGCGGCGACAGTGGTGTTTGGCCATAGCTCGCCAATCACCACCTCTAGCAAGAGGCGAATAGAAAGGGATGAAAAAGGCAGTTTGGTTATTATCGATGTTGTAGTGCTCTCCAATGTTGATGATGTACGACTGTCAGAGAAGGGAAAGAGGTTTTTAAGAGATCCTCACAATATGGAGGAGATGAAAACAAATCTAAAAATTATGTGGTAGTGGTAGGTGTGTATGTATTTTGTATATGTATGTGTATTTATGCTTTTTCGTATTTTTTTGTGTATTTGAGAGAGAGAAGAAAGAGGGAAAATGTGTGGGTCATTGTGAAAAAATATGTGTATTTTTTTGTATCAAAACTAATTACCCATCCTTTTTCATAATAAAAATAAGTTAATTTTATTATCCAATGGATAAAAATATGTCCCCTCTTTTTCTTTTAGAACACACTTTGGACCTTGAGTTATTGACCAATGGATTTTTCATCCATTTAACCAACATGCAAAGTTATTATCCAAAGGGTAGTTTCATTTTGTTGTCCTTGCCTATTGTGTAGTCCTTGTCAGATGTGAATTGACATTATTGTGTAGTCTTATCAGTTGTAACAAGACACCAAACAATTATGTTGTGTACTAAAATAATTGATCTGACTTAGTTTTTGCAGTTGTATTAAATAATGTACAAAATGTAGGTATTGGTATGTAATTACAAAAGAAAAATTAAAAATGTAATTATCTTGAAAATATTGTAAAGAGAAATGTGATGTCATGTCGTGTGCATCTGCAGATGATTGTGAAAACGATAATGAATTGATAAAAATTCTAATATTATGAAAAGTAAAAATATGTCAATAAATTAATAAAATCCTAAAATAAGACTGATTATCAATTATTTGTTAATAATTGTAAAAAATATGTGAAAATTATATTCTATTCCTTTTAACTACCAGTAAGTCTGAAGGTGTTAAGTTAAGCACGAATAGCCAAAATTGGTGTCAACAGTTGCCCCTTTTCATTTGAAGACGATGTAGAAGTAGTCAAACTAAATATTTGATGTGTATCAAAATTTGCTCGACAAAAAATTATCTTTGATGAAAATTCAACCAAACTCTAATTTAGAGTTTCCTACATACCTCGAGTTACATGAGGATCAGGTTGGGTGTTGTTCAAAGAATATGCCAATTACCTCTTGCCCCATTTTTAAGGGTGGACGATCATGTGGAATGATTATTGAAAGGAAGACTATTTAGGAATGAAAGTGTTCACATATTCCTGAGGCTTCTCTCAAAATTGCCCAGTATTGAGTTATGAGATGATGGAGATACAAGGTCGTATACTTTCTAGGGAGAATAATATTTATGGGGTTGTGACGACCGAACTCTACATAGAGCTTCCTACATATCTCGAGTGTAGCAAAAATCAGGTCAATGTAGCTTGAAATAAGGAAATGGGGAAATTTTGAGGCGATTCTCAAAAATTTTCATAATGTATAATTGATAGCTAACACTTGACTTTTGAATGGAATTTGAATAAAATATATCTTGTTGTTCTGAATTGTATTTTTGTTGAAAACATGCATGATGTATCTAATTGTCTATAGGGACTTGAGGATGAATGACGACTCTAATTATTTATGGGACTTAAGGATGAATGATATCTTCGATAGTATATAGGGACTTGATGCATAACATCTCTAATTGTCTATGGAAACTATTTTTTATTAACGTCTTTGATTATCTATGGAGACTGTGTGATGGATGATGTCTTTGATTTCTTATAAGGAATTAATGTGTGACATCTCTAATTGTCTATGGAGACTGATGTTGATAGTCATACCCGATTATCTATGGAGACTGAATAATATCTTCTGTTGTCTACCTAGACTGATGTTTATTAGTGCCTTCGATTGTCTATAGAGACTATGTGATGAGTGATGTCTTTAATTGTCTATAAAGACTTGATGACATCTCCAATTGTCTATGGAGATGGATGTTGATTGTGGTAGTATAATACCCTAGGTTTTGAACTCTAAATTTTTCTCAGTAATTGTTCTTACTACTTAAGGTATGACTTAGGAAACGATTCTTGAAGACTCATCACGAGTTATGTAAAGTAATTGTGGTCTAACAAGTAGGGTTTCTCAATGTTCCTGTCATGGTCACGATTGGGATCATATGAGTCATAAGGTAATATCATGAGTCATGGTGAGGGACTCATTCCCTTAACGGTGAGATGGCCCAAGATTGCTATCTTGGTAATAACTAGACCCCATGTGTCATAGGGTGAGTTCATGAGTCATGGAGTAGGACTCGTGACCAAACCAGTAAGGTGGCCCTAAGTCATTGCCCAGACTATGAGTCATGGTGATGACTCGTGACTAGTGAACATGGTTTATTATGCGACCCATAGCGACTAGGAGTTATAATTCCTACACGATTTCATTAAGGGCATGGTGGTCTTTCACTACTATTCCATGACATAAAACATTCCCTTAGCCTTATTTCCATACACTAATCATAACATAAACACTCTCTTCTCTCTTAAATTCCTAATTCAATATCAAAGCTAGGATTTCTAAGAGTTGGTTGTCTAGGGCTCAAAGTGTGGTTTCTTCTCAAAATTCATGGTATTTTAGGCATGTATCTCTTCCCTAAACATGTATTTTATCTTGGCCTGCAATGGTTGGGTATTCATAATGTTTTAATGTTTGGTTTTGGAATTAGGGTTGAGCATTTTGTATTATTATTATTTAGATGGTATTCTCATGGTTTACATGAATTGTATACGCTTTATAGATGTATTTTAGAGCTCATTGGGTGCATGGGCATGGTGAAAGGAGTGGCGATCATGGATATCCTTAAACTTATGGTTTATGGTTTGGAATTGGTATCAACCCCAACCCACTTGCATAATTGGTTTTGAAATAAGGACAATTACTTGGTTTTCCACACTTTACTAAATTATTGCATTGCATTAATTGCTAAATAGATCAAAATAGCTTTGAAAGGCTTTGGTGGCCAAGGATTGAGTTTAAATTGGAACTTTGGATTCTTCTGGATAATTGGTTAGGCATAATGAATTTTTATGACGATACCATTCGGTGAATCCCTAAATGGATGACTCCTTGGTTAAATAGATGGGTTATGTGTAAATATTTTACTTTAGTCTTAAAAGGGGTTATGTAGCTAGCCGTGGAAGGTTGAGGTCCCAGGTGTACCAATATTAGAAACCAAATTTACTAGCATAGAGGCCTTGGTGCCCGTATGCATAGTTCACACTTTATATATATATGTATATATATATATATATATTGGAATGGTTGTGGTCGTAGATTCACTGTACCTTCCTTGGATTTCTCTGATTTATGCATCTAACACATGCTGGAATATTTTTAGTGGGGGGAGTTAAACCCATATAGCTCTTAGGACAATTAGAGCTTCACAGTCTAGGTTAAATAATTTTAAACATCATGCTAAACCTTATTCCCTATACCAATACTTATATATATGTATGTATGCATGTATGTAAACATGTACACTAAGTTTGGATTTGATTTTGAAATGACATTATTTTATCCCTTCCTTGAGTTACATGGTAGCTCTAACCCCGCTAACCATCTTCAGATGCTACATTATTTCATGATACAGGGTCCATGGGGGTTTCTTCTATTGGTTTATGCAATGTTAGGTGTTCCGATTGTTTATCGAGTCTACGGTAAAGTGGTGAGCTTCCATCTTTCAGAAAGCTTGGTCATTCCATTGGATTCTTTCCATACTTAAGAACTAAAGAGTTCATATTTTTATAATCATCATCATTGTCACTGTCATGGTCGGGGGTATGGCCCGACCTATCTTGATATTCATATTGTTTTAGAGGTTTTTGTGGACATGTATGGTTTGTATGGTGTTGATGACTCTTAGAGATTATTCTTGAGTTATATTAATTGTTTTATCTTTATTCTATCGATGTCTTCTGCTTTGTTAATATTTGGATTATTCTTGGATTGGACACGTTATGGGGGTTATTTTTAGCCCACGGTAGGCTTGAGAAACCCAACACTACAAGGACAATGGGTTGGGTCGTGATAAGTTTTATATTAGATCCAGGTTCAGGATCATTGGTATCCATAAAGTTGTGTTGATTAGAGTCTTTTTATGGGTGTGTAGCATGCCACACTTATAATGGGGAGGCTACAAGACACCCTTTCTTATATTGTATTTCAGGCTATAGATTCTAAGGTCATGAAATTTCTCTAACTCGTGGTTTGCTTGCATTATATATCATGCCTCCTCGAAGATCTGATGTTCATAAACATCTAACAAAACCTTTGCCCTACCTGATGTTGATGTGGAGGGGAATCGCCTCATTTATAGAGTACATACCCAATTTATGGTCCCTGCTATTGATTCTGCTACTCCACCGGTCCCTACTAGTCTTTATATAGTTAGTGACACTTATGGTCAGTCACCTCAAGGAGACATCACTAATGCATAGTTCCATCCATCTATTCATTTTCTTACTTAGTTGGTGACCTCTCAGTCCCCTCAATCAAATCATGTTGGTTTTTCTAATCCTTTTTCTGAGGTCACTAGGGTTGGTGAGTTCATAAGTTTGAATTCCCCAACCTTCAATGGCTCGAAGGTTGAGAAGGATCCACCTATATTGATGAGATGGAGAAAATTTTCATGGTGATACATGTTTTCAACTCTGAAAGTATAGAGTTTGTTGAATATTAGTTAAAAGATATGGAAAATCATTAGTATGAAGAGTGGGAGCAGTTGAGATATGATGTCATCGATCCACCTATATGGGATGAGTTCTCTAGTGCCTTTCTTGATTATTTCTTTCCTCAGGATTTAAGGGTAGTGAAGGAAAATGAGTTTGTGAATCTAAAGCAAGGAAAGATAATTGTGAAAGAATATGCCTTAAAATTCCATCAGTTGTCTCTCTATGCTCCGGAGTTAGTGTCTAGCATGTGAGCCAGAATGAGAAATTTTTCTTCTGGTTTGTCTCATGATTTGGTATTGGAGTGTAAGGTTGCAATGTTGAATAATGATATAGATATCTACCGGCTTATAGTTTATATGCATCAAGTTGAAGATGAGAAAAAGAGGCAGGCGGAGATGGGAGAGAGGCAAAACAAAGAGTTCAGGTATTCATAACAGGATGAGAATCAGCAAAATAGTGGGATAGATACTAGACAATAGAGCAAGCATAAGGCTTGGGTAAACATTGGTTTGTGTTCTTCAGCTAGTTCTCCTTATTCGAAGCCGTCCAGTGATCGTCAATTTTAGACTAGCAGTGGTCCTAAGGCACAGGGTGCCCAATCTCAGGCTATTGGAGCTCAATCAACCCCGCTATATACTCTTTGTAGATTTTATGGTCAGCTCCACTGGGATATTCTGATGAGGGGATAAATTGGTTCTCTGATTGTGGTAAACTTTTTCACATGTAGTGGGAATTCCCTGTGGCTAAGGTAGCCACTGGGCTAATAAGGTTTCGGTCTTCACTTCTTCGATTTCCTCACCAAAGGGTTCTACTTCTGGTACCTCTACAGGTCAAAATCATCTTTATGCTCTTTATATTCGTCTGGAATCTAAGGTATCTTTGATGTTTTCAAGGTTAATGTGTATTGCTTGCTTGACCCGGGGTCCACCCTTTCCTATGTGATCCCATATATGGTTGTGCATTTTGGTTTCGGTACCAAAAGTATTTCCAACCCTTTTTATGTGTCTAATATGGTGGGTTACTCTGTTGTGGCTTGAAGGGTCTATAGGGGTTTGTGGTATCTATATTTCATAGAAAGACCTTGGTGGATTTGATAGAGCTGGATATGGTGGATTTAGATTTTATTTTAGGGATGGGTTGGCTTCATTCGTGCTATGCTTCTTTGGATTGTAGGACCCGATATGTCAGTTTTCATCTTCCCAATGAACTGTTAATTGAATGGGAGTGAAGTTCCTTAGTGCCTAGAGGGAGGTTTATTTCATATCTTAGAGCCCAAAAGTTAATTTCCAATAAGTGTCTATGTCACCAAGTCTGGGTTAAGGGTTCTAGTTCTAAGGGTCCTTCCTTGAAATCTGTCCCAATGGTTAATGAGTTTCTCGAGCTATTTCTTGATGATCTACCTGGTATTCCTCCTAATTAGGAAATATATTTTAGGATTGATCTTCTATCGGATACCCATCCTATCTTTATTCTTTCGTATAGAATAGCTCCGACTAAGTTGAAGGAACTTAAGGAGCAGTTAAAGTATCTCCTTGATAAGGGCTTCATTTATCCTAGTATTTCCCCATAGGGTGCTTTAGTGCTCTTTGTATGAAAAAAAGTTGGGTCTCTTAGATGTGTTTAGATTATCTCTTATTGAATAAGGCGATAGTGAAGAATAAGTATCCTCTTTCTAGGATTGTTGATCTTTTCTACCAACTTTAGGATGCTAGGCAATTTTCTACAATTTTTCTGCATTCAAACTCTCATCAGTTGACAATTAGGGAGGGTGATAATCCTAAGAATGCTTTTCAAACCCGGTATGGTCACCATGGGTTTTTGGTTATGTCATTTGGTTTGACTAATGCTCTGGTTGCTTTTAAGGATCTCCTGAATCGTGTTTTTATGATGTTTTTAGACTCTTTTGTTATTGTCTTCATTGATGATATTTTGGTGTATTCCAATAGTGGGGAGGATCATGTCAATCACCTTCGAATTGAGTTGCAAACTCTTAAGGATCAGAAGTTGTATACAAAATTTTCTAAATGAGAGTTTTGGTTGAATGATGTGACATTTCTTTAGCATGTTGTTTCTAGTAAGGAGATCAAGATGGATCTATAAAAAGTTAAGGTGGGTAAGTCATGGATTAGGCCTATGACTCCAACCAAAATTCAGAGCTTCTTGGGCGTTGTTGGTTATTATAGAAGGTTTGTAGAGAGTTTTTATTCTATTTTGCTCCATTTATGAAGTTGACTCACAAAAAGTAGAATTTCTCGTGGTTCGGTGGTTGTAAGGGTAGCTTCGACAAGTTAAAGGATAAGTTGATTTCTGCGCTAGTATTGACCCTTCCCAAAGGCACTGATGGATTTGAGGTGTATTATTATGCATCACATGTGGAACTTAGTTGTGTCTTTTTGTAGCATGGCAAGGTTGTGGCCCTTCTTCTAGGTAGATTAAGGTTCATGAGATAAATTATCCAACTCATGGCTTAGAGTTGGTGGTTGTGGTTTTTTCCTTAAAATTTTGGCATCATTATTTATATAGGGTGCATATGTACATTTATTCCGATCATAAGAGCATGCAGTATGTGTTCACTTAGAAGGAGTTGAATCTTTGATAGAGGCGATGGATTGAGTTGCTAAAGGGCCATGATAAGAGTCTTCACTACCATCTAGGTTAATCTAATGTAGTTGTTGATGCTCTTAGAAGGTTTTCCATGGGGAGCTTATCTCATGTGGATGCGGAGAAGAGTGGATTGGTGAAGGATATTCACCGGTTAGACAACTTAGGAGTTTATCTTTTGGACTCGGAGGATGGGGGTGATTATTCAAAAAGTGGTTAAATTATCTCTTAGTTCTAAGGTGAAGGAAAAGCAAGCTTTGGACCCTATTCTTATACAGATTAAGAACAATGTGGGACAATAGAAGGTTACGACCTTTCAGATTAGGGGAGATGTTATATTGAGGTATCAAGGCAGGTTATGCATTCCTGATGTTGATAGGCTATGAGAAAATATTTTGACAAAGACACGCGAGTCTAGATATGAAGTTCATCGGGTTTGATGAAGATGTATCATGATATGAAGGAGATCTATCAAGGTAACAATATAAAGAGATATATGGTGATTTATGGCTATGTTTAGGGTCTGTCATCAAGTGAAGGTAGAACACTTGAGGCCTGGTGGCATATCTCAAGAGATAAAGTTACCCAAGTAGAAGTGGAAGGTGATTAACATGGATTTTATTACGGGTATTCTATGGTCTCGTAATCATTATGATTTGATTTGGGTCAGTGTGGGTAGGATGACTAAGTCCACTCATTTTTTGCCTGTGAGGACCACCTACTCCAGGGAGGATTATGCTAAGTTATTTATTAAGGAGACAGTGTGGCGGCATGGGGAGATGGTTTCTATCATTTTGGATCAAGGTACGCAATTTTCTTCTTACTTTTGGTATTCATTTCCAAAAGGTAAGAGGACTAAGGTGAACCTTAGCTCCGTTTTCCATCCTCAAATAGATGGACAAGCAGAATGAACAATTAAGATATTGGAGGTTATTCTAAGGGCCTATGTGATTGATTTTGTAAAAAGTTGGGTTGATCACTTACCACTAATTGAGTTCGTGTATAATTACAGTTATCACTCTAGTACTGGGATGGCTCCATTCGAGGCCCTTTATGGTAGAAGGTGTAGGTATCCTATTCGGTGGTTTGAGTTTGGTAAGACTATGTTGTTTGGTCCTGATTTAGTTCACTAAGCCATGGGGAAGGTGAAGGTGATTAGGGAGAGACTTAATACTACATAAAGTCACCAAAAGTCTTATGCCGATGTAAGGCAAAGGGAGTTGGATTTTGATGCATGTGATTAGATATTCTTAAAAGTCTCTCCTATTAAGGGAGTGATGTAATTTGGAAAGAAAGGGAAGCTCAGTCCGCATTATGTTGGTTCATATCTGATTTTAAGGAGAGTAGGAAATGTTGCCTATAAGTTGGAGATATCTGCGAGTCTGGATTACACTCATTCGGTTTTCCATGTGTTGATGTTGAAAAAGTGTGTGGGTGATCCTTCTTTGATTTTGGGTGATCCTTCTTTTATTCTGCCTGTTGAGAATGTTAGTATTTTGGATTCCTTATCGTATGAGGAAGTCCTAGTAGATATATTGGATAGGCAAGTTCATTGACGAAGGACAAAGGATGTGGATTCAGTAAAGGTTCTTTGGAGGAATCAAAATGTGGAGGAAGCTACTTGGGAAGCTGAAAAGGATATAAAGACCAAGTACACATTTTTATTCTCCGGGTTGGATGGTCATGCATAAGGCATGCACTTCTCTTATTCTAAATAGTTTTTGGGTATTGTTCATGGTTTTATGGTTGCTTTCTGTCTTGTATTCATGCGAAAGGATGCCTTAACTCCTTATTCAGGGATGAATTATCCTTGGGGTGGGGGTAATATAATACCCTAGGTTTTGAACTTTAGATTTTCCTTAGTAATTGTGCTTACTGCTCAAGGTACGACTCAGGTGATAAGTTGTGAAAACTCATCATGATTCATATAAATCTAATCATTGTCTAACCAGTAGGGTTTCCCTAAGTTCCTATCATGATCACTACTGGGACCATATGAGTCATAAGGTATTGTCATGAGTAGTGGTGAGGGCCTCATGACCTAAACAGTAAGATGGCCTAAGTTGTAGTCTTGGTAACAACTAGACCCCACGAGTCATAGGGCGAGTTCACGAGTCGTAGGCTGGGACTCATGAACAAACTTGTAAGGTGGCCCTGAGTTACAACCCAGACTACGAGGCGTGGTGACAACTCCTAACCTGTGACCACAAGTCTTTACATGGCTCGCAGCAACTGGGAGTTCTAATTCCTGCACTATTTCATTAAGGACATAGTGGTCTTTTCTCTTACCCCACTACTATCCCACGACATAAAACATTCCCTTAGCCCTATTTCCACCCATTAAATATAACATAAGCCCTCTATTCTCTCTCAAATTCCTAAGTCAAGAACAAAGATAGGGTTTTTAAGGGTTAGTCATCTAGGGCTCAAAGTGTGGTTTTTTCTCAAAATTCTTGGTGTTTTCAGGCATGTATCTCTTCCCTAAACATGTATTTTATCTTTGCATGCAATTGTTTTAATGTTTGGTTTTGGAATTTGGGTTGAGGGTTTTGGATGATTATTATTTAAATGGTATTCTCTTGGTTTACATGCATTGTATATGCTTCATGGATGGATTTTGGAACTCATCGGGTGCATGGTCATGGTGAAAGGAGTGGGGGTTGTCGATTCCCCCCAATTTATTGTTTATGGTTTGGAATTGGTATTAACCTTAACCCACTTGCATAATTGATTTTGATATATGGAGAATTACATGGTTTTGCATACTTTACTAAACTATTGCATTGCATTAATGGCTAAACAGATCAAAATGGTTTTGAAAGGCCTTGATAGCCATGGATTGAGTTTAAATTGGAACTTTGGAATCTTATGGCTGATTGGTTTGGTTTTGCATAATGAAATTGGCTTGTAAGGATAATTAACTGGTATGATGATACTATTCAATAAATACCTAAATGGATAACTCCTTGGTTAAATAGATGGGTTATGTGTAAATATTTAAATTTGGGCTTAAAGGGGGTTGTGTAGCTTGCCACGGAAGGTGGAGGTGCCAAGGTGACCGATACTAAAAACTATATTTTCTGGTGTGGAGGCCTTGGTGGTCATGTGCATAGTTCATACTTTATATATATATTTTGGAATGGTTGAGGTCGTGGACTCCCTGACCCTTCCTTGGATTTCTCTGGTTCGTGTGGCTAACAGCACTAGAGCCCTTTCAGTAAGGGAAGTTGTCCCATAAAGCTCGTGGGTTCCCTTAGGATGATTAGAGCTACATAATCCAGGTTAATGATTTTAAATCTTATGCTAAACCTCATTCCCTATCCCAGCATCTTATATATATGTATGTATGTATGTATATGAATGTGTACACTGAGTTTAGATTTTATTTTAAAATGGAATTATTTTATCCCTTTCTTGAGTTACATGCTAGCGCTCACCCTGCTAACCATCCCTAGATGCTACATCCTTTCATTATGTAGGGTCCTAGGGGTTTCTTCTATTGGTTTGTGCAGTGTTAGGTAGTGTGGTTGTCTATCAGGTCTGCAGTGAAGTATGAGCTTCCATCTTTCAGAAAGCTTAGTCATTCCACCAGTTTTTTTCCATACTTTAGAATTCAAGAGTTCACATTAACATTATCATTATCATTGTCACTTTCATGGTCGGGGAATTTCCCGACGTAATTTGATATTTGGATTGGTTTAGAGGCTTTTGTGGACATGTATGGGTTGGATGGTGTTTTTGACTCTTAGAGTTTATTCTTGAGTTACATTAATTGTTTTATGTTTATTCTCTGGTTGTCTTCCATTTTGTTATTATTTATATTATGCTTGGATTAAATAGTCTATGGGGAGGTTTTTGGACTATGGTGGGCGTGAGATTCCCGTCATGGCTAGGCCCTAGGGTCGGGTTGTGATAGGTAGAGTCCTTTGGTTGTTTTCGGGGACTCTATGTATGATATCCTTGATTGTCTATGAAGACTAATGTTAATGATCATCCTCAATTTTCTATGAAGACTAAGGTCATCAACTAGTGAAGTGATTGAATTCTAATGGTCTATAGATTGGTGGAATAGATGGAAGGTAATAGCCTCTCGACTGGTGGGTCTATTGAAATTAAAGAGCTCTCAACTGGCAGAGCTATTAAAATGTAATAGCCTCTAGACTGGCGGGACTATTGAAGTTAAATAACGCTTGATTGGTGGAGCAATTAAAAGGTAATAGCCTCTCGACTGGTGGGGATATTTAAATTAAAGGGCTCTCTATTGGTAGAGAAAATGAAAAGTGATAGCCTCTCGATTGGTAGGGCTATTGAAACCTAAGAGTTATCAAATGGCGGAGCTATTTGAAAGGTAATAGCCTTTCGACTGGCAAGTCTATTGAAATCTAAGATCTCTCTAATGGCAAGTAAACAGGGCTATGGAAATGTAAGAGCTCTCGACTGGTGAAGCTATTTGAAAATATGAAAATATCTGTGTTGAAGAAACTGAAAAGAAAAATCAACTACCTATATTTTGGAGGTGAGCGCCTTTAACGGAAAAGTGTAATGTATGTATGTGAAGATGAGCGTCATGAGAAAGATGATTATTCTGTATTTATTTTGTAAAAAAAAATGTTGAAAGGTAACAAATGCATAATCATGTCTTAACTGCAATTGGTACCAATGATTAGTAGCGTGTGTAATACATTCCTCATCTCCTTCCCAACTAACTGAGATCGACTTCAAGGTAACTCCTATTGTTTCAACTGGTACCTCAGACATACCTAAGCATTAATAAGGTTTATTCATGTTGCTTCCAATAAATATTTTGAATTATGTCTATTCTCATGTTTCAAATGTCCTCTCCATAAGGAATGTCCCATTTTTCTGCCTAGTTGAGTATTAGTTTTTTCTATTTGAATTTGGGGACATCTAGAGATATACACTCACACTCAGAAAGAAGTTCAATTAATGTAATTGTGTTACCATAGGCTTGGCCTTTATTTAAATATCTACTAATGCGAGAACACTTAAAATAAGATATTGTATGACATGTTATCATCTTGTAATATAGGCATGGGGATGGGTAGGATGATATTTGGGATAAAACTTACTAATTCCTCAATAAGTGTTACACTATATTTGTGCTTTTGATATATGTTGTGCTTTGACACTTGATCTTCTTTAGTGTGCTTCTTTTCCCCCTGTTTTGTATTTTCTTTGATTTTGTTTAAATCTTGTGATGGAATTTTTCCCTTTCTTTTCTATAAATATATTTCCTTTTTTTATGATGATTCTTCACCTTTGTCGAAGTTATCTTTTTTCAGGGGTTTTTGCTCCTTCTACTTTTCATTTTTATTCTTCTAGGACTCTATGTCCTTTACCTTTGGCAGCTTTGATCTTAAATCTTCATCTACAGTTTTCATGTATTTTGTACACTCAAGGAGGTGGGCTAAGATAGGGATAGTGCATATAAGGACACAAAGGTAAAATCTTAGATATGATTATCCAAAGAAAAGTTTTCAGGCTCAAAGGTGGGAAATGCTAGGAATTAATGTCATTTGGGCTGTGAAAGGCACGATCGGGTCAAAGAAGGCCTATAATCCATTCCTAATCTAAGTGTAACTTAGAATTTCACCTCAACAAATATTCAAGCCAAGTTCTAGATCAACCATGCGATGCAATGAATTATCTAAAGCTCACCACACAATGCATATAAAACAATAAGGTTGGACATGTTCTTGTCTTAGATGTACGAAGAGAATTTTTCAAGTGTCACAACGTTTGACTAAAAGGTAACGAAAGAATCTTTGGTTTACCATGAAGTCGGTCCTCCACATCATACCACTCTATTTTACTCATGCACACTCCTAACAATATTGGTACCAACTAAGTTGAAATTCTAATTTTTTATTTATTTAGAAAAAATAATAGACCCAAACTCGAATGAGGGTTGCCTACGTATCTCGTAAAAAAAGGAATCAAGTCTGCGTAGTTTAGGCAGATTTGTGAATTTGCATGTATGTTTGTCAAGATGTGATTGTCATCCTTGAAAATAATGGGAAAGATGATCAGGTTGGAACTGTTTGTAGCATGGATTACTCTGATCAGACGTTTGAGAGGATGGATGTCAAGTATGAGATGAGCTTTGACATTACTTCAGTATGTTGGTAGGATTGAGAAGGTCGATCATTGAAGAAGTTATGGCATTATTTTGCCACATTTGGCAGAATTGTTATGGAAAAAATAATGTTGAACCCTTGCTTTTGAAAGTGAGGATCGATGCATCACAAATTTAATGGTTTATGACATAAAAAAAGAAGCTAGGTGTTCTCGAAACAAAAATTAGGTGAGGATTTATAGGTAGGTCGGCTAAGCACTAATGTTATTGAAAATTTGGATTTGTGGAGTTATTTATATATGCTCTTTGAAAATCTTTGGAGAGCGTCTTTGAATTGTTACAGAAAATTGTCCCAGTTTGAATACCAGAGAAATTATTCTGAAATAGTGAAGAGACCGAACCCTAATACAGGGTTGTCCACGTATCTTATCCGGACAAGAATTAGGTCAAAATGTAGTTCAAACCTATTTGTGAGTTTGTTTATAGAATGACCTATTTCTAGAATAGGAATTTCCTTAAATAGTTTTGAGGGGACTGAATGATTGCAAAAAGACACACTAACCTAAATGCACCAAATCTGAAACTATAGAATTCTAAGAAGATTTGGGGGAGTGTGACCCCCCTCCCCTAACCTCACATTAACCACAATGTGTGAAGTATACGGATAAAGACTAAATGAAATTGTGATTATGATTAAGTGAAGTAAAATAATGTGTAGTAGTTTTCACAATATACATATATAATGTATTATAAAAGTAATGAATAAAAGAATTGATAAGATAGCAAAACTAGTTTGTTCAAATAATGAAAAGAATTTATGAGCAAATACACACAATTTGCGATGTGAAACAGGTAAAGAATCAGAAAATTAAATAATTAGCATATGCAAAAATATAAAAATGTCTCCCTCAATTGAAAAATTGAGTATATAATGGTTAGAACATGCTTTCTCCCCAGTAGAGTCATCATTCTGTCATGCCTTGTTTTTACCAAGATTATACAAAATATGACTCGTGGACTCTTAAAGAATTAAAATTTTATACAAATTTGCCACCTAATTTTGTAAGAAAATAAGGGAACCTATTTAATTATTAACATGTCTAATTTATGTCTTAGTCTGCGAAAACCAAGTTAGATTCGGGGTAAGGATTAAAATTATTTTGAAGAGAGGGGGTTAGGCACCCTTCGGAATCCACAAATGTGGTACCTGTCTAGACTAAATTTATCAAAGATAAAGGAGGCAAAAAATTATTTTTATAAGATGTTAATACTGTAAAAGGTGTATGTATATCAAGTATGTAAACAAAATCTATTGTTAAATACACGCAAAAAAAAATGTACAAAATATGAATGGAAAAGAAAGTTCTTTGTAACGTATGAAAAGAAAAGTATTTTATGTGCTATAAAAAGGAAAAGTAAATTTGAGTAATAATTTTACTTGAAGAAAATTATGCGAACAAAAAACTAAGATTTACTTGGCAAGAAAAGACTACACAATATTTATGATATAAATGTGTGAATTAATTGATTAACTAAATTCTTTTATGTAAATATTAACGACCTAAGTTTTGCCTAAATGCGGATTAATAAATATAAAAGTAAATAATATTCTCGCCTGAATCCCGAAATGTAAAGTTTCACTATACTTTTATCTTTATGTACAATCTTACAAATGAAACTAAAACTAAAAACATAAAGCTTGAAACTCCCTTTTTAATATCACTTGGGGGTGTATTATCGAGAACATGTATAAACACTTGATACAAATATTAAGAATAGACAAATAATCATTAAAATAAATTAAAATCTTGTGTACACATACGTATATGTACATGTATGTATAAAAATAGAATTTTATTATAAAGTGGGCTGAGATGAAGTTATAGATGTGTCATGGGTACAAGGTGGTTGTCCAATTTATCGGTCATCCTAAATTGCCTTGCCAAGAAACAAATTGTAAAACCTTTTGTGTTGTCATAATATAATAAAAATTTCATCGTCGCTTGAATTTATTTATTTATGTTACGTATTTGTATACGTAACATCCGTCTTTTATTTGTGGAGGACTCAAAACTCGATGAAAAACTTCATCATCTGTCATGTATTTATTTCTATCACGTGTTTGTATACGTAATATCCATATTTTGTTATGGAGTGGCCTCAAAAATCCAACAGAGAGATATTGTCATTGGCCAAAGTAGTGTAGTATTTGTTCATTATCAGTGTAATAAAAATGTGAAGGAGAAAAAGATCAAAAATCAGTTATAGAAAGTAAAAAACAATAGCAAATCAATTGAAATGTAGCAAACGATGAACCAAGGCACCGGATTAAGATTTTTACATCAAATATTAACATGAAATTAACAAAATAATGTAAAATAACAATCCAAGCAGTAGCAAAACAGTAACCAAAATCAATAAAAAGTTAGAGTTAAAATATTTATCGAAGAAGATAAAGATCTCATTGCTAAATTTAAGCCTGCCAAAAAATATTAAATAATTGTAAGAGGGATCGAGAAGGTTGCTTCCACGGTGAGGTTTGCTGGAGCTAAGCTTAAGACACGAAGAATCTTGTCAGATATGACCATATCCGATGAGCAGTGGTGGTGATAATGCATTAGAGCACACCATTGATCAACTCCAGCGAGGTAGCAACAATGGAAAAAAGGGATAAAGGAGAGAAGGCTGGGGGTTGGTGGCCAGAGATCGCCAGTTATCACCTCCGATAAGACAGCGGCAAAAAAGAGCAGTGAAGAAGAGAAAAGAGGTAAAAATAGGGTGTCTTTGGATAGTGGTGTTGATTGGGCGCTCTCCCACCCGTGAATAACTCTGGTGAGGCAACTACAAATATAGTAATAGGGAAATAAGGGAGAGGGGAGGATAGGGGTAGTGCGGCGATGGTGGTGTTTGGTTAAATCTCATCGGTCACAACCTTCAGTAGGAGGTGACTAGAAAGGAAGGAAAAGGGTGGTGTGGTAGCTGTTGGTGTTGGTGTTGTAGCGTTCTTTGGTGATGATGGTATGCGGCTGCCTAAGAAGGGAAAGAGGTTGTTAAGAGCTCCTCACACTATGGAGAAGATGAAAACAAATCTGAAAATTGTATGGTAGTGGTAGGTGTGTTTGTATTTTGTATGTGTATGTGTATTTATGTATTTTTGTGTTTTTTTGTGTGCTTGAGAGAGAGAGGAGAAAGAGGGAAAATAGAGTAGTTATAAAAAATATGTGTGAGTAGTTATAAAAAATATGTGTGAGTGGTTATAAAAAATATGTGCGTGTATTTGTGTATCAAAAACTAATACCCCTCCTCTATTTATAATAAAAGTTGGTTCTTTTTATTATCCAAAGGATAAAAAGATATCCCCTCTTTTTCTTTTAGAACAGCCTTTAGACCTTAAGTTATTTACCAAAGTATTTTTCATCCTTTTAACCAACATGCTAAGTTATTATCCAAAGGGTAGTTTCATTGTGTGGTCCTTGTCAGATGTAAAAAGACATTATTGTGTAATCCTTGTCAGTTGTGACAAGACTTTATTGTGTAGTCTTATCGGATGTGACAAGATATATTATGTTGTATACTAAAATAATTGATCCAACTTAGTATTTACGGACATTATTAAATAATGTACAAAATGTAGGTATTGGTATAATTACAGAAAAGGTAAAAAAAATAAAAATGTAATTATCTAAAAAAAAATGTGATGTCATGTCGTGTACATGTGCAGATGATTGTGAATGTGATAATGAATTAATAAAAATTCTAATATTATGAAAAGTAAAAATATGTCAATAAATTGATAAAATCCTAAAATAAGACTGATTATCAATATTTTGTTAATAATTGCAAAAATATGTGAAAATTATATTTCGTCCCCTTTAACGATTAGAACGTCTAAAGGCTTTAAGTTAAGGATGGAGAGACAAAATTGGGTGTCAACAAAACACACATTTTAAATTAATCAATTGTATGATTGAACTTGTAATATCAAACTTCACCCCAAGTCTTCTTCTAGATCATCAAAAACTGGTAAGTACTGATAAGTTGGGGGTGGTTCAACTCTTTCCCTTCTAGATCTATTGCATTGAGTGCTACTCGATGCTCTTACTGAATTCTTAGTATTTCCTCTTGCTTCACACAACATTCATTCTCCAACCTTTGATTCCTTTCAGTAAATAACCAAGTAATGGTTTGTGCAACTGTCTCATGAACACCATGTGAAGGTTGCAAGTTCAAGGCAAGTGGGTCATCTTGAACCCCGTCATGGAGGGATCCATGATCATGTGCTGGTATACAATGATCATGAGCTGACATACAATTTTATTAATGGAGGAGTAAAACCAAGCTAATGTGGAACTAAAATCAAGCCCTCAAACTATTGGGGTTTCGATTAAGAAATCCATGAAAATTCACCAAGAAAAGGATGAAATCTTACCTTAATTTGGATTATAATCACAAAATAGATGTTAAACAATCTTTCCAATAACCAACAAACCTTAATTTTGAGTTATCACATTCTCTAGGGCTTTTGCTCTCAAGGTATAGATGGAAAATGACCTGTTTTGCGACCTAAGGGTGTTTTTTACCCATTCCAAGTAATCAGGTGTGGCTATCGCACACCCAGGTGTGCAATCTCACACCCTAGCATCATAAGGAGGTGTAGTTATCACCACACCCTTAGTGTGACCACTCTACTTATTCTGCACACCATGGTGCAATCTCCGCTCACGTAGTGCAATCACACATGTACCAGAACTTAGCTGAAACTTTGAGCTTTTTGAGTTTCTGCTAATGCCTCGAGATTCAATTGGAATACAATATATGCAAATAAACTATATAACCACACTAAATTCAATGTTCTGGATGAGATGAAGAAGTTGGATTTCCCATCTGAGGTTTCTTCGACCAAATGTGGGTCCCATAACCAAATTTCCAATTTTTTAGATTTTCGACCAATAGATAGAAATGAGCTCGGGTTCATCGAGATACAAACCTAAGGTCTACATAGACTAAAATCAATATTCTGGAGCTTCTAGCACAGTCAAACTTTCCATTCAAGATTGTTTTACTGAAGTTTTCACCTAGTGGCCATTTGGAACCAGCGAAGACTTCAAAACAAAGAATTCTCTCTAAAAACCAAATGAATTATCCGGTAACGAAACTTTCAATCCCATCGAGTCAAAAATAATTTTTGGAAGCTATGAAAAGCTCTAAAAGTGAAAATAACCTAAAATAAGAAAAATGACCTGGAGAGTCATTACACTAACACTATCTCGATTTTCATCGAGTGTTGGTTGGCGATTTATTTCTTCTCTCAGCCAAGCTAGCTCTACCTCCCAAGCTATACGATGAGCTTCAACATCCCTTATATACTTATCTTCTTCTGCTAATGACTGATCAGTTCTTTGATCAACAATGTTCTGAACATCTCCTAGACGAGAGGGAGGCAAATCATGTGTATCATCCCGAACCCCTTCAAGATTACCCTCTCTATCGTGTTCTGACATCCTATAATTAGGCTATAATATTCTCTCTAGTTTATAATGAATTGAGAGTAATGGATTACATCTACTCCTTTTGTTAGGCATACATCAGCGTGCACCAAACTAAAAGTAGAAAAACAAAAACCCAAAAACTTCAGGAATCTTCAATAAACAATCAAACTGTCTTCCTTGGCAGCGGTGCCAAAATTTGATGTTGCCAAAAACTACATCTCCAAATAATTATACCTCAGTAGATATGAAATATATTAACCCAACTAGGTTGGGGTCTAACCCACAGGGAATAGGCTGAATGTATTTTTCAAACTTGATGAAACAGTCGTGCGGTGCAGAAAAGTAGAAGAAGGGATTTCTGTAATAGTAAAAAATAGAAATATTTAAATGTCTTTAGTAGAAAACAATTTTATATGAACACTTGAATTGTATTCCTCTTAGCTTGCTAACTCTGTAAGTTTTTTGTGCTTAACCCAACTATCTCACCTGTTGCATATGTAGAATCTGACAAGTTAGGTATTACCAACTGTCTTGTGGACTCTTAGGTAAATCTCACCCTTTACCTTGTGAGTCTGTAATACCCCAAGCTTTTAAGCTCTATACCCCTAAAAAGATAAGCCACTAAGTTGGCTTTCCCATACTATAAATCTTACCTTGATCCGATATAGTAGGAAATAGTTATACAAATTTTCCCTTAAGTATTAGTTAGCTTCCAGTCACTAAGATTCACATAATGACCCATAATCAAACGTTATGAGTTGTTACAAGTAGTTGTAGTCATAATAGAAAGGACCTTCAGTTTTAACCCAGTGACTATGACCCTACTTCACAATTAGTAGTTAGTCATAACAAGTCATATGAGGGGAGTCGTAGAAGAAGTAGAAGGTATCCCCATATGCAAGTCCATTGGTAACTACTAGACCCTACGAGTCATAACCAGAGACAATGAGTTGTTAGGTGGACTCGTTACCACTCTAGTAAGGAATTCAGGAATTTAGTCTAAGGCCACGACTACTCCTCATGACTCATGGTGAGTCCCAACGAGTCATAGGAAGGGTCGTCGTAGTCAGGAAGTGAAGTCTCAGGTTACTACTTAAACTACGACTTGTATCCAGTCATGACGAGTCTTAGGGTAAGTCATAATGATTGGCTATCCATTTTAAATAGGGGTTCTTTGGTAATTTATACCCCTTCTTAACCCAAAACCACATTTTTTACCCAACCAAAACATCACTTATCGAGGGTAAATATTACACTAACCTCTCATAACTTCAGAAATCACTTCTCTTAATAAAATAATATGGTTTTCTTCTTTCTCAGAGCAAACTAGGATTTCTCAAGAATGATATCAACTTTAAGGATTTCTTTAAGGCTTCTATACTCAGGTATGTGGGATTTCATCAGTGGGTCCCGTCATCCAATTGATTCCTAAGAATTTCCTTATCAACAAGCATAAACCCTTTTTTTTTTGGGTTCCAAATCAAATATGATATTTATCAACTTTATCTTAGTTGCTATGGCCTTGAACCATGAAAATATATTTCCCCATGTGAATTGTGTTTCCATATTTTTTATTATGTCACTTTTTCATAACATGATCAATAATTGAGTTATTGGGTACTCTTCATGATTTTTTATACCATGGTCATTTTATTTCTTATCATGTTATGTTGCATTAGTCGGCGTTGGTAGGTCATGAACACCTGATATTTAAGGGATTAAATATGCATCAATTACTTATACATGATTTTCTTTAGATTATGCATGTATTATATGTTCAGAAAGCCATGATAGAGCATATCAGTTACTAATTCACTCTCAGTTATAATTTAGTGTTGGTTTAGTTGAGAGTGGTACTTGGCATCGAGTGAACGTAGGCATGAAGGCTTACTCGCCAGTTGAGGACTGAGACCTTTAGTAGAAGTCCCTAAGTTCCAGAACTATATTTCCAGTATAGGTTGTGAGGATTCAATCACCAATAAAGGACTTAAACCCTAGTCCTTCAGGACATCAGTTTAGTATATCTACGCCAATCAGTGTTGGTACCCTTGGCAAGGTAGAGTCACCTTTCCAACTAGGGTCACAGGTTGACCCCGATTATCTTAGATAGGGGCATGTCGATTAATGTTAGCTCCTACAGTTACAGTTCAATATTAAAATTATGTTCAGTTCAGGTTTGCATGACCAAATGTCCAATATTTAGTCATTCCGTTAATTAGATACTCAACATATGTTTATACTTGGTCTAGCATTGGATTTTCATGTTCATGCATACATGTTTAGTATATATATATACCTCAGATAGTTTACTATCTCACATACCAGTACATTGAAAATACTGATCGCATACTCTCTTTTTTATAATGTTATCTTATAACATAGGTTCGGGCGCTCATTTCCTAACCCGCACTTAGTTCATTCCTTTGTCACTCAGCTACAACATTGGTGAGTCCTCATCATTCAAATACTAGTTATTTTACTAGTTATTTAACCTAGCAATTTAGGAATAAATGATTAATCTCTATCAACAGACCTGATAAAGCCCCAAACCATAGTATTTTTACTTTATGCTATTTCAGTTAGTCATAGAGAGTTGGCGACCTATCCCAACAACTCATCATCTTCAGACAGGCATGTGGTTAGATATGTTTTTCAGTGATGTATTTTAGTTACCTTTGTATAGATTTGATTATCGAATACTTTTTAATGACTTCCGCATGTAAACCTCAAATCACTATCGTAATCCCTTTTTCCCAATGTCAACCTCTCTTGTAAAGACGATCTCGAATACAGTCTAGTTCTTAGAGTTGGACACCACTTATAAAGCAATTAACTTGAAGGAAATCACAATACACGTGTAAATATTGATCTAGTAGAACCTCACACTTCCCCTGCATTGTTAATCTGCCAAGGTTCCCGCAACCTTAGTTAAGAGAATTAGCTGCTCATAGTTGTCAAATATCCATGGTGTTCAATGAAGAACTCATAGAATTAATCTCATAATAATGAATAATAAAACTTCAAGTCTTGAATTGAATAATAACCAAAAAAACAAGAACAAGAGTATAAGTGTGTAAAAAATGGCAATGTACGTAGGTCTCAAAATAACAAAGGATACCTAACCAAATAAAAATAGGAAAATTAGGTCGGTAGTGGTCACGCCTATGGCAATGAGTCATTATGTTAGGTAACGACTCATTAGCTATTTTCGTAGATCTCTTTTAGCTTCAGTGGTCATGACTCATTACGAGATACAACAGGCCATTGGCTGGGAGTCGTGATGACTTCAGTGTCTTTTAGCTTTTAGTACTTTTTCTCTATGGTCAGAACGACTCTCCATCATGAGTTGTTGTCTATCGTCACAATTCATTAGCTTCACTCATGTCCATTGTAACCTCACTTGTCAACTTTCAGGACTTTTGGCTAATGTTATCAAAATGATTCCACGACTCATAGTCACTCGTCATGAGTCATATCTAGTCTCCATTTTTCTCCCAAAGTCAGCATCACTCACTGTTCACATAACAACTTGGGTAATAAGTGGTTAGGTTACTAAATGACTTAATACCAAGTAAACACTTAGCTTTTCTAGAGCTTTTTTTCATATATTTTTTATTTATAACACCACCAACCTAATTTACCTGTAACATATACAAAACACACATTATATCCAACAAAAAAAACTAAGTATTTGAATATTTTCACCATTTTAAGCATTGAAAGTGCCATGAAATCATGGCACATCAGTAGGTACCACTTATGCTCTGTAAGTCAGTCTTCATATGTCACAACCTAATTTACGAGTCATGATGGAACCTACAAAATTCCGCCAGTAGGTAAGCCAAGTCATAGCCCATAGCTAACACAATGGGTTAATTCAGTAGGAAATACCCAACATAGGCAAATTTCAAGACCACACATTACAAATACAAAAAAGAATTCTCAATTGATAAAATAGTTAATACAAGATACTATCCCTCGGCCTGTTAGATCCTCTACAAGAGCATCTAATAAAATTAATAGAACTCAAATGTTTAGAATAGTCAACAACATTTGTCTCAATAACTAAAGACTGAATATAAAGATAGAGGGAAATGGGTGACTCAAACTCCAAGAGCTTACCCTATCTTCGTAAATCAATCACTCACGAACATCGATCAATGGAGGTAACTAGTACTCATATTTGCACTATAAAGGTACAGAAGTGAAGTATGAGTATCAAAATAGAGGGTACTTATTGCGACTCAGACGTACACGCAAGTGCACGTGATCTTACATGTAATATAGTGATTTAGACAATCAGATATCATTCCCACGAGGACTAAGCAACTAGAAATTTAAACAACTTTTAGTTTTAGACAATGTGTATTAAGTGTTGTAAGGAATCAAGATGATTTTGAACTTGAGAATAAAAATATAAATTAATTAACTAGAAATAAAAGCTTATGACTAAAGCAAGGCAAGCAACGATTGTAAACAATATTGATAAGAATTCCAGGGTTAAGGTTTTTTGAACAATCATACAAATCTCCATTCTTAGAGTAGTCTAATTGGTTATCGAGTTGTTGGTTCGCAAGGTTTAAGCAACGATTTTTGTCTCCCGACCTCAAATCTTCTATCTATTGAATATTACAGCTACAACTCCCGCCGAGATACAATAATTCATCTAGATTCATTAAGTACTCTTCTTGCAATTGAACCAAACAAGGCTTCTAGGTATATCCCTATCCTAGATGCTAATTCAAACCCTTTATTTCATAAAAGGATAAGAACCTTGCTCCTTAATTTCCTCGATCTAATCTACGATTCTCCTCCCAGATTCACGTAGAAATATAAATTTATTCTTATGGTGGCCAAGCATTAAAATAGTAAGCTCAGGAAATTAAGAATAACCTAGGTCATAACCCAAAAAGAAACTACTATAAAGAATATCAAAGAGTAATCATTTTCTTGGCCTCAACCACAGAACAAAGGTGTTCATCCACTCATGTTTGATTAAAACATAAAAAATAAGTACTTAATCATACCCAAAATTAGTATTGAGGTAAAGAAGCTCAAAAGAAACTAATAGAACCCAAAAAGAAAGAATTCTATGCTTTTCCGCCGCTGCTATGCTTGCCAAAAGTATTTGAAATTGTGCTCACGTGTTTCTTTTATACATGGAAATATTTCACCAGATCTGAAGCCTTGACGCGATGCGTTGATAATTGCGTCAACAAAGCCAACGTGTTGCGTCAACATAGCGTTGATGCACTGGGATTTACCTTTAAAAATCATACTAAGTCAAGTTTTTTTCCACACGACGTGATGCATTGACATCGCATTGTGTCACTGGAATTTCCTCCTCAAAATATGACTAAGTATCAAAACTTTTTGTATCGACGCGATACGTTGACATCGCGTTGATGCATTGGAAGTTGCAGATGAAATTTTTGCTAAGGCACAAAACTTACGCATCGATGCGACTCGCTGACATCGCGTCGATGCACTGGAAATTGCTCTTCAACTTTTGACTAAGTCACACTTTTTACTAGTCGAAGTGACACGTCTACATAGCGTCGCATCACTGGAATTTTTCTCCATTACCTCTCTTTCTTTTCGTCAATCTTCTGCTCCTTTCTTTTATCCTTACTCTTCTACATCTACAATGTTTGACTTTGATCAACATAGTCTTTTGCATATTTATAATATTTATCTAATTTTCTTCCGAATCCATGGAAAATTTACCCTATGTCTCTAATAACATCGGTTAGCCACGTAACACAATTTAGCTCACAATTCAATATAATTAGCATAATTTTCATTCTCAAAACAAGTCCAAATCTGGGTAAATAGCGGTGTTTGGGCATATAAATTGTAACGCCCCGGAAAATGGATCTCAAAGCATCACACGGTGCTTGAGGCTACGAGTAGCCCCAAGCTAACCCTTTGAGCCATTTTCATTTAGTTCAACACAAATCAATGGGGTTTCCATAAATAACCCTCGAATATCAATAAAGTAATCATCATCCAAGAATAAAAGAATTTCAGAAAGATAACAAAATACGACTTATAAGTCAACTCCCAACATCTATACTAGACTGACAAGCCTCTAAGAAAATCAATAAAACCAGTGAGCCATTGAGACATGCCCCAACTGACTCATACTCAGTTATCAAATGTAAATAATTCTATGAAACCAACATCAGACATCACGTCCTCGAAACATGAGGACTCACCACAACAGAGGATGTAGAACAGCGTGCCCGAATAATCACTATCGAACCTGGAACTGAGCACCTGAACCTTCATTCCGAGAAAATACAGCCCACATCCGAAGATGTGGGTCAGTACCATGGAAAGGAACCGAGTATATGGGGGTGTATGCAGTTTTATAAACATCATCATCATAAATATTTATAAGAAATATGCAGGATGTATGAAAGACTCACATAGCCCGAAGAAAATCATCATAATCATGAGAGGATGAAATAAGTATAATAACACATATGAGTCATCATATAATTTGTCAATCACTTTCAGTTCATCAAGAATATCAATTCTCATAATGTAAATATCATTTAAATCTTTCGAAAGAGTAACTTTCACAATTCCAATTTCAAATCACTTCACCGTTCACCATAGACACAAGGAAACACACATACACTGGGAGATCCTATAGCCGACATAAACCATGTGAGCTACATGGAGTCCAACGTACAACCCACGTTGGGGAGAGCCATCCTATCCTTTCCATCGGAGTAGGACTATCGATAACAAATCCACACAAACTAGTGATCACTATATAAATCAGCCTCAGGCTCACTCCTACGAGGGCACGTAGTTCTAGGAAAGTAAGGTCGCTTTATTCCTCCTACTCGATTCTAAAGATTTCTCTCGGACTTAGCTCAGATTATTTCAAAGACAATCTACAACAAAACAATTTTAGTAATATATAAATATACATCAGGAGCCATCATGCTTCCCATCTATCAAAATCAACCACGTTGTGGATTTCTTTCACACTCGAGTTCAAAACAACTCCATTAAGACCAAAAGGTCAAATCATTCAAAATATCTCAAATATTCAACATCAACGTACTTATAACACACTTTCTCAAAAAAACACAATTTCCAATGGGGATTCACAACCCAAATATCAAAATCATGATAAATATCATTTAAGATTCATGCTTTATATCTCCACACATGTAAATTCATCTTTCAAAATCATAAACATCAAGATTTCATAATAATCATCATAAGATATGGGTTCATGCTTCAAATTCGTAAAAAATCAAATAAAAATCATGCCTTTGTAAAGAAAATTACTTTTGGGCATAAGAACAAAAAAGAGTTCTTGTTGAAAACCCCACATACCTTGAATGATGAACTTTAGATCGATACTCATTTTTTAGATGTTAATCGTGCCTTTGAATGATGATTATTGGAGTTCTTGAACTAGGAACTTAGAATCTTGAATAAATTTGCAGAATTAATGGTGAACTTTGGAGGTTCTTGAAGTTCTTGAACTAGGAACTTGGAATCTTGAATAAATTTGCAGAATTAATGGTGAACTTTGGAGGTTCTTGAAGTTGGATGTAGGAGCTTAGGGTTTTCTTTTTGAGGGAATTTGATGAAATATAATATATAATGCTTCTAATAGGCTTTAATATAGGGTTTGGACAGATTTTGTGTGAGGGAGAGTGACCAAAACGCCCCTAAAAATCAAATAATTCTCGAATCTGTCCTTTGGTTAACTGTTTTGATAGTCTAAAGTAGATCAACCAAAACGTTTTACTCCGATACCCAAATTGGATGAAACTAATTTCATTATAAGAGGACTCTCATATATTTCCGTTGATATATAGTATCTCACCCATATCATTGTGTACGAGGAGTTATGATCGTTTGAAGTTGATCAAAAAATTCTCTTTTGATAGGCTGAAGTAGATCGATCATAACTTTTTGCTCCGATAGACAAATTGGATGAAACCAATTTCATTAGAAAGAAGACTCGAAGAGATTTCCATTGATATATAGTAGATCACCCAGATCATTATGTACAAGGAGTAATGATCATTTAAAGTTGAAGCAAAAATACGCCAGGCCTCAGTACTTTTTCCTGCACGTTTTACTGTTCACTACTATTCACTGTTCGATCGGAATGTTCATAACTCGTCGCTCCGGTGTCCGTTTTGGATGATCCACTTATCATTGGAAATCTTATTCGATACTCTACGCAATGGTGGGTAATAATCTAAGACATTCCACATGGAAATTTTATAATTCATTCTAGAAGATAGAACCCAACACGTTTACGCACAAAATTTCAACAAAAAATTTCCCAGGGTATTACATCATCCCCCCTTTGGAAACATTCATCCTCGAATGACGCTAGATATGCCAAGATTAGATAGGGAATAGAGCATACATCTGAAACCATTCGTTAGACTCATCACCACATCGTTTCTCACTCCGAATGCAACATAGAATGCATAAATTCAAGAAACTACAGCTGAACACATAATAAATGACAGCTGAACTGCTGCAACTTTTATCAAAAGTGCATGATTTAGGAAAGAATGGTGCCTTCGGCTTGATCGGAGTTTGCAGAAAATAGGTGCAGGTACTTGGATTGCATATCCGCCTCAGTTTCCCAAGTTGCACCCTCAACAGGTTGGTTTTGCCACAACACCTTGACCAAGGGAACTTCTTTGTTCCTTAGTCTTCGGACACTGAAATCAAGAATCTTAACAGAAATCTCATCAAAACAAAGATTTTCTTGAATATGAGCACTGACAGAGGAATCCACTACCACAGCATCGCTAATATGCTTTCTAAGCATGGAGACATGGAATATTGGATGAAAAGAGGACAACTCGGAAGGCAACTCGACCTCATAAGCTACCTTACCAACACAACTAAGAATTTTGTAAGGAACAACATAACGGGGACTAAGCTTCCCCTTCTTTCCGAATCTCTTCACCCCCCTCATGGGTGAAATTTTCAGATACACTAGGTCACCAACTTCAAACTCAAGGTCTCTCCTTCTAACATCCGCATATGACTTCTGACGACTCTGTGCAGTTTTCAACCTTTCCTTAATCAACTTAACTTTTTCCATAGCCTCAAATATCGAATCAGGGCCACTCACAGTCGTTTCACCCACCTCGAACCAACCTATGGGTGATCTACACTTCCTCCCATATAAGGATTCAAACGGAGCCATGCCAATACTAGAGTGGAAACTATTATTGTAAGCAAACTCTATCAACGATAACTGATCATCCCAACTTCCCTTAAAGTCAAGTGCACAAGATCTCAACAAATCCTCTAAGGTATGGATGGTTCGCTCAGCCTGACCATCGGTCTGCAGATGAAAAGAAGAACTCAAAAGCACTTGGGTACCAAGACCCTTCTGAAAAGCTTTCCAAAATTGCGAAGTAAACTGAGTACCCCTATCCAAAATGATAGACAAGGGAACTCCATGCAGTCTCACTAGCTCTGGGATATACAATCTAGTGTAATCCTCAGTAGTATATGAAGTATGAACAGGCAATAAATGAGCAGACTTAGTCAATCTATCAACCACAACCCAAATGGAATCATGATGGCAACGGGAAGGAGGTAAACCAATCACGAAGTCCATATTTATCTCTTCCCACTTCCAGGTGGGAATACTAAACTCTTGCATCATACCACCAGGTCTTTGGTGTTCAACCTTAACCTGTTGGCATGTTTCACACTTAGCTACAAACGCCTCTATATCTCTCTTCATGCCACTCCACCAATAGATTTCCCGCAAGTCTCGGTACATCTTGGTGGCACCAAGATGAATAGAATATCACTCCCTGTGCGCTTCATCCATAATCCTCTGTCTCAGATCATCAACATTCGGGACACACAATCTACCCTGCAATCTCAACACACCATATCCCCCTTGGGAGAAAACCTCTACTTTTTGGTCCTTGACTGACTCCTTCAGTCTGACCAAACTAGCATCTAAGTATTACTTTTCCTTCACTTCTGAAACCAAGGAGGATTCAGAACTACTCTGAACCCCTATACTACCTTCAGCAGAGTCAAACAACCTAACCCCCAATCTAGACAAATGATGTACATCACAAGCCAACTCTTTCTTACCTTTTACCACATGCAAAACACTACCCATGGACACTCTACTTAGGGCATCCTCCACAACATTGGCCTTGCCCGGATGGTACAACATATTTATATCATAGTCCTTTAATAATTCTAAGCATCGTCTCTGCCTATGATTCAATTCTCTCTGGGTAAACACATACTACAGACTCTTATGATCAGTGAAAACATCAACATGGACACCATACAAATAGTGTCTCCATATTTTCAAAGCAAACATAATAGCAGCCAACTCAAGGTCATGGGTGGGGTAATTTTTCTCATGGGTTTTCAACTTTCTAGAAGCATAATCTATCACCTTACCCTTCTGTATCAATACGCAACCCAACCCAAATCTCAAAGCCAGAAAAGCAACTGACCTTAGCCAAAACTCAAACTTACTGAACTTGGCAAACAACTTGTGATCTCTAAGGGTTTGCAAGAAAGTTCGGAGATGATCAGACTATTCATCCTCACTATGGGAGTACATCAGTATATCATCAATGAACATTATGACAAACATATCCAGATATGGTCTGAACACTCGATTCATGAGGTCCATGAAAGCTTCTGGGGTATTAGTTAACCCAAAAGACATAACAAGAAACTCAAAATGGACATAACGAGTTCGGAAAGCGGTTTTTGGGATGTCACTTTCCCTAACTTTGAGTTGATGATAGCCGGAACGAAGGTCTATCTTTGAGAAATAACTTGCACCTTGCAATTGGTCAAACAAATCATCTATTCTCGGAAGGGGGTACTTATTTTTTATGGTGACTTTATTCAGTTGGCGATAATTAATGAACATATGCAAAGAGCCATCTTTCTTTCTCACAAACAACACAGGAGCACCCTAAGGAGAAACACTAGGGCTTATGAAACCCTTATCTAGTAGATCTTTGAGTTGCTCTTTCAACTCCTTAAGTTCTGCAGGGGCCATACTGTAAGGAGGAATAGAAATGGGCTGAGTATCAGAAAGATGATCAATCCCGAACCCTATCTCTCTATCAGGAGATATCCCTGGGAGATCATCCGGAAAGACATCAGAAAACATTTTTTCATTTAATGGGTCAGCGGGTTGAGGTTGTTGACCATCATTATTTCTTCTCGCTCGACGTGGAGGCATATTTTTGAAAGAGGAGAGCATGAATCAATAGCAGAGAGAGACACTTTAAGCACGATAGACTTCTGAAAGAAAGAATCATATTTTTTCCTAAAACATTTTGTAGCCTCTTGCTCATAGATGTGGCGCGCTACTCACCAATGATCAAGACTCTACTTAACACGGCTTGTCAGACTCTCTAGGATACCTTAAAACCTTAGGCTCTGATACTAAGTTTGTAACGCCCCGAAAAACGGGTCCTAGAGCATCACACGGTACTTGAGGCTACAAATAGCCCCAAGCTAACCCTTTGATCCATTTTCATTCAGTTCAACACAAATCAATGGGGTTTCCATAAATAACCCTCAAATATCAATAAAGTAATCATCATCCAAGAATAAAAGAATTTTAGAAAGATAAAAAATAGGACTTATTAGCCAACTCCCAACATCTATACTAGTCTGACAAGCCTCTAAGAAAATCAATAAAACCAGCGAGCCATTGAGACTTGCCCCAACTGAATCATACTCAATTATCAAATGTAAACAATTCCATGAAACCAACATCAGACATCACGTCCTCAGAACATGAGGACTCACCATAATAGAGTATGTAGAACAGTGTGCCCAAAGAATCACTGTCAAACCTGGAACTGAGCACCTGAACCTACATTCCGAGAAAATGCAGCCCACATCCGAAGATGTGGGTCAGTATCATGGAAAGGAACCGAGTATATGGAGGTGTATGCAATTTTATAAACATCATCATCATAAATATTTATAAGAAATATGCAGGATGTATGAAAGACTCACATAGCCCGAAGAAAATCATCATAATCATGAGAGGATGAAATAAGTATAATAACACATGTGAGTCATCATATAATTTTTCAATCACTTTTAGTTCATCAAGAATATCAATTCTCATAATGTAAATATCATTTAAATCTTTCGAAAGAGTAACTTTCATAATTCCACTTTCAAATCACTTCACCGTTCACCATAGACACAAGGAAACACACACACACTGGGAGATCCTATAGCCGACATAAACCATGTGAGCTACATGGAGTCCAACGTACAACCCACGTTGGGGAGAGCCATCCTATCCTTGCCATCGGAGTAGAACTATCGATAACAAATCCACTCAAACTAGTGATCACTATATAAATTAGCCTCAGGCTCACTCCTCGGGGGCACGTAGTTCTAGGGAAGTAAGGTCACTTTATACCTCCCACTCGGTGCCAAATATTTCTCCCGGACTTAGCTCAGATCATTTCAAAGACAATCCACAACAAAACAATTTCAGTAATATATAAATATACATCGGGAGCCATCATGCTTCCCATCTATCAAAATCAACCACATTGTGGATTTCTTTCACACTCGAGTTCAAAATAACTCCATTAAGACCAAAAGGTCAAATCATTCAAAATATCTCAAATATTCAACATCAACGTGCTTATAACACATACTTTCTCAAAAAAATGCAATTTCCAATGGGGATTCACAACCCAAATATCAAAATCATGATAAATATCATTCAAGATTCATGCTTTATATCTCCACACATGTAAATTCATCTTTCAAAATCATAAACATCAAGATTTCATAATAATCATCATAAGATATGGGTTCATGCTTCAAAATCGTAAAAAATCAAATAAAAATCATGCCTTTGTAAAGAAAATTACTTTTGGGCACAAGAACAAAAGAGATTTCTTGTTGAAAACCCCCACATACCTTAAATGATGAACTTTAGATCGATACTCATTTTTGAGATGTTAATCGTGCCTTTGAATGATGATTCTTGGAGTTCTTGAACTGGGAACTTGGATTCTTGAATAAATTTGTAGAATTAATGGTGAATTGAAGTTCTTGAACTAGAAACTTGGAATCTTGAATAAATTTACAGAATTAATGGTGAACTTTGGATGTCCTTGAAGTTGGATGTAGGAGCTTAGGATTTCCTTTTTCAGGGAATTTGATAAAATATAACATATAATATTTCTAATAGGATTTAATATAGGGTTTGGATGGATTTTGGGTGAGGAGAAATGACCAAAACGCCCCTAAAAATCAAATAATTCTCGAATCTATCCTTTGGTAGACTGTTTTGATAGTCTGAAGTAGATCAACCATAATGTTTTACTCCGATACCCAAATTGGATGAAACCAATTTCATTAGAAATAGAAATCTCATATATTTCCGATGATATATAGTATCTCACCCAGATCATTGTGTATGAGGAGTTATGATCATTTGAAGTTGACCCAAAAATTCGCTTTTGATAGGCTGAAGTAGATCGACCATAACTTTTTGCTCCGATAGACAAATTGGATGAAACCAATTTCATTGGAAAGAGGACTCGCAGAGATTTCCTTTGATATATAGTAGATCACACAGATCATTATGTAAAAGGAATTATGATCGTTTAAAGTTGGAGAAAAAATACGCCAGGCCTCGGTACTTTTTCCTGCATGTTTTACGGTTCACTACTATTCACGGTTCGATCGGAATGTTCATAACTCATTGCTCGGGCGTCCGTTTTGGCTGATCCACATATCGTTGGAAATATTATTCGATACTCTACGCAATGGTGGGTCATAATTTAATACATTCTGTACGAAAAATTTATAATTCATTCTAGAAAATAGAACCCAACACACAAAATTTCAACGAAACATTTCCCGGGGTATTACATAAATACTCCCAAGATCACCACCCCACACTTATAACCTTGTTCGTCCTCGAACAACTTCAAGAAACACCATCATCAAACATTCTAATCACAACCTAAGAGTTATGTTAGTGTTGGGCACATGAACACTTTATTTCAAACTTCTTCGTCCCAACAGTGACATTCAATTCGTTGGCAAACTTAATAAAAGCAGGAAATCAAGTAGCACAATATGTAATCCAGAATTTCATCTGCATGCACCCTCATAATAAGAAATTTTTCCCCATATCACTCTCAATTTAACTATCTTAATCAGGAGGGGATTATCAAAATTCAATCACTCGCTCTCACAAAGAACTCATACATAATAGGCGATGAACCATAGGTTTGTCCTTAGTGTATTACTCCACTAATAGTCGGATGTTGAAATGTAGGATCAAATAGGTCTTTTTACGGTTGTAATGCAGGCTAAGGGAAGGGTAGGAACTATTTGGGAAAAGTGACTAATCTCTCTAAGCACTTTAATACATAACCACCTTCCATCAAAATCACATTTTGTCAACCCACTTTTCATTTCATTATCTTTACACATCCATTTTTTTCAATCTTTCTAAGCACATTAACAACACTACGGTAGGAGTATTTTTCTTCTTGCATCATAATTCAATTTTCAGCTTTTGTTCATACCCTAATTCTTGTTACGCACCCCTATGGTAGCCACCCTCAACCAAAGAAATTTATCTTAGTTGAGGTGCACATTGTCCTTAGTGGATTAGGGTCAAAATCGTTTCATTGTAACACAAAAACTGGGTAACAAAAACTAAAATTATCATCACATATTTTTTCTAACTCCTAACCGTCACAATTAAATGCACAATGAACGCTTCACAGGGGCTTCACTTTCACTTTTTTCCTTCTTTATATTTCCATTCCCTCTTATTACATCATCTATATTAAAGTTCTTAGGATCTAAGGATCGAATTAAGGTCTATCAAAGAAAAGATTTGGATATGGATGAGGCTACCAAAGAAATCAGGCTATAGGCTCAACGGGGCTAACTAAGGTCATGCATAAGGGTAGGTAAATAAAGTCTTTACAATTTGGTTAACAAAGAAATTCCTAAATCACTTCCTACACCTAACACCCTTTATTTCACTTTGTAAACACACCGGGCAAGTTCTAGTCATTCCTATACATGTAAAATATAAACAAATACTCACTCACTCGGTGCATGCTAAAAATCAAGTCGGATCCTTACGGTTACCGATATTTCACTTTATCAAATTTAACATTAAGCCAATAAAATCAAACTACACTTGTTGGGATTTAACATCTAAAAACATCTCTCTTTTTTTTCAACACAATTTTTCAAATCTAAAAAATCTTTGCCCAACACAAAGCATATTTCAAAGGTCGCAATCCCAACACATAGCATTTTTCAAAGGTCGCCATCAGGGTCCTATCATTTACTCAGCTTCTAAAGACATTCTCCCCTTAAGACGAACATCATCCATCTATCATAGGAGGAGGCACTAAATATGACGTTGAAATTGCCAAAAAGGGCACACATAATACTTGTAATTTGAAAATTACCACAAAGGGTGAAAATAGAATACCATAAATAAAACAAACAATCTTTAACTTATTTGCCAAAGAGGGCAATTAATTTGTCAAAGAGGATAATATTGTCAACTTACATCCCACAAAACATAAAAATAGAAATAAAAAATTGTTCAACCAACACAACCAAAACCAAAATTGTTCAGATATAAAAAAATGGAAGAGATAGAGATGAAAATGGAAGAGATGGAGATAAAGATGATCAATGACCAACCACCCCACACTTAAACATAGCACTGTCCCACTGCTAGAAATATGCATAACGCAGGGTGGCATCATAATCCCTACTCAGTCAAACGATACCATGTCCATCACATCAGCATCAGTATCAGCACCATCATCATCACCCAAGTCATCACCAAAATCTCCATCATAAGACTACTTCTTATCCTCAAACTCATAATCAGAATAATCCATGTGCCTCTCCACGTTAGTGGGGACGTCATCATCTACTATCTCATCAAATTCTGGGCCAATTCATAGCAAAGTCCAAGCATAAGTTCCTAATGGATAGTCCAGCTCCACCGCATGAATCTCTTGTCGGGTGGATGGACGCCCTTCAGTCCTCAACTGCAACATAGTCAGCCCATTCATACAGGCTGTGATCTCATCAATACGAGCTTGATGCTCTGGCATAGTCAAATTCACACCATGAGGAACTGTTCCCTAGGTGCGAGAAATATCCAATGTCCTATCACCAACAGGTGGTAAATAATCTACCTTCTCCTCGGGAACACCTTGTTACCTAAAAAATATGGTCAGCAGCCCTCTAAACCCTTATCTATGACCCCCTAATAATCGAGACTTCCTCATCACCAAAAAAATAATGGCACATATATTCACATCCACATCATCACGCATCAAATCATAAATAAGACACACCCTATCACGGGTCACCTTCATCATATGTTTCCCAGGAATAAAGCAAGCATAGATTATTCTGGCCCATAAACGTGTCTCCTTATTTAGATGAGCAAATGGAAGTAATATATATGTACCTCTCTATTTGTGGTGAATCCACCTTCCCATAGATTAAGTGTTGCATAGGAGATAACGTATATGCTGATATGGTGGCTCAATGATCATTGTCTTCAGTGGCTCTGAATCCGTGAAGGGTGCAACTAACAACTCATTAATAGTATTCACAGTGAAAGTTATCACATGAACACATACCTCGACCTCAGAATATTTTGAGTTCCAATTCATATAGAATTCCCAAACTAACCTTAAGTTCCATGCACCCGGCTGCATAAAGAGAAAATTTATGTGGTGGGCCTCTATCTTTCTCACCATAGATGGATATTCTTTCATCAAGATTGCCCTATTAATAAATTGATCGGCTAAAAATTTTGACTCTTTATGTTGAGAGTACCACTTTCTTCCTGCTGCTACCACAACCTTAGTTCAATACCTTCTTTGACCTCTTGGAACATATGGGGCTGCAGGCACCCGATCAGTTTCCCGACTCCTCTTATGCCTGGGCTCAGATGGTCCAGCTGCACTTTTTCCCTTGCTTCATTATTGATGGCTTCTCAACATTATACCTATCAAGAATAATAGCCCACAAATATATAAAGCATGTACCATTAAAACTATCCACTATTAAGTGTGAAATTTACCCCACACTTAATTGCTAGCACAGGTTCATTCAAAAATATATGCACTAGGGTACTCAGACTTGCCCTTTTTAGTTCAAGATTCCCATAGTAGTTATTTAGCATTAAGCATTAAAAGATATTTCAGAGTTTTCACAGTTTACAATCTCCGCTCAATGACTGATGACTTTACAATTTGCACAGAAACTTCTCTAATTATGATTACATGACCTTTCTTTAACAGTTTCACACATTCACTTTCATTATGTTATACCTAATATCACTTCAGTACCTTATAGCTACCACTATAGTGTTGTAAAATTAGTATTAACCCCACACTTTAGTTGCTATCATGCAGTGAATCAAACACATCCCAAATTATTGAAATTCAACACATAGTACAACAAACACTCAATTGTCAAACAATTTAGATCTCAAACCCTTAGAGTAACCAAATAAATTAAATCATGAATCCCATTTCATAATAAACTTGTTTCCCAAGTGAGAAATATCAAACTTACAATAACAATTTGTCACCATCACCTCATAATGTTCTCACACAATATTGACAATTAGCATTCAATGAAAGTTCAAATAAGTTAAACTCAACCCTTTGATATGTCACTTTAATTCAATCAAATTTTCATATCACAAAACATATAATAATAGTAAAGCACATGGGTTCATAAACTTACCAAAATAAAATCAAAACTTACTTGTTCTTGGTTGAAAAGAAGTAAGATGAAGTTGCAGCTTGTTGAAAATTTACTAAAATTTACTAAACGCAAAAGGGAGCAAATTTAGGGTTTTAGGAAGAAAAAAAGGGAGACGCAGCAAGGGTTAGGTGAAAAGGATGAGAATGTGTAAAGTGTTGTATTTATAGACTGTTAAATTAGGTTTAAAATTTTCATAGTTGGGTGGAGGCAATGCGACATATCATGAATCGCGTTGCAAACTTGACGTGACGCCTCATGTTTGCGTTGCTTCTCTGGAAGTTATATCAATTAATTAGTCTAAGTGTTTCCTGTATGACAACTGATGATACGCGTTATGTAACATATTGAAGGTCTGACGCGACGTATCAAGATCACGTCAGTTCACTGGAAATAGCCTTAGAAATTCTTTCTAAGTGTGAAATTGATACACCTCGACGCGACGCGCCAAGATAGCATTGGTCCACTGGAAATTGCATCAAAAAAATTCTAAGGCTAAATTTCCCATACTTTAATGCATCTTTGCTTACCCTTTACCTTTTTCTCACTATGTATTACCTATTTAATTAATCAAAGGCCAATGTTCATTATCTTCTCATCTTCTCTTTCTCCACCAAGTTTTCCCTTTCTGCACATCAATCAAAAGCAACAAAATAATTTAGGTAAAGTGGGTTGCCTCCCACCAAGTGCCTTATTTTTTGTTGTGGCATGACTCATCTTTTTTTTATTTTATTTTTGTTCTTCAACTATAAAAAATTAAACTACCTATTACATTACATTTGTGGGTTGTCTCACACATAGCGCCTTATTTTATGTCGTGGCAAGACTTAGCTCCATTTTACTCATCAGCAAAGATGATGGACTCCTTGTACTTATTCGGATGATCTGCCCAATAATGTTTTACACGTTGTCCATTCACCAGGAATTTTTCCATTTTCTCCTTATTCCACAACTCCACAACTCCATGAGGTGTCATTCGCACCACCTCAAAAGGTCCAGACTATTTAGATCGCAATTTACCTAGGAACAACTTAAGTCTTGAATTGAACAATAAAACAAGTTGTTCGGGTTCAAACACCCTCTCTTCAATTTGTTTATCATGCCACCTTTTGGTCTTCTCCTTATATAGCTTGGCATTTTTATTGGCATGAAGCCTAAACTCATCAAACTCATTCAGCTGCAATAATCATTTCTCACCCACGGATTTTATCTCAAAATTCAACTTTTTCATGGCCCAATACGATTGATGTTCTGGCTCCACTGGTAGATGGAATGCTTTACTATAAACCAAGCGATATATAGACGTCCCAATAGGCGTCTTGTAAGCTGTTCTATAAGTCCAAAGTGTGTAATCCAACTTCTCCGCCCAATCTTTTCGCTGTCCATTCACAGTTTTCTATAGTATCTTCTTAATCTCTCGGTTAGACACCTCAACTTGTCCACTTTTTTGGGGATGATACGTCATAGAAACCTTGTGCCTAATACCATATTTTACAAGAAGATTTTTAAACTAGGTGTGATAAATTGCATACCTCCGTCACTAATTATCACTCTAGGTGTGCCAAATCTGGAAAATATGTTCTTCTTCACAAATTTCAACACCACTCTTGCATCATTAGTTGGACTAGCCACAGCTTTCACCTATTTAGAGACGTAGTCAACCGATACAAAAATGTACAGATTGCCTTATGAAGGTGGGAATGGGACCATGAAATTAATTCCCCAAACATCAAAGACTTCGACTTCTAAAATATTGTTGAGGGGCATCTCATGACGCCTAGATATAGTGCCTAAACTTTGACATTGTTCACAATTCTTCACAAAAGCAATTGTGTCCCTACACAATGTAGGCAAAAAAAACCTGATTGCAGCACTTTCCTAGAAGTTTTCTCACCCTCATAATGTCCACCATAAGGAGATAAGTGACAATCTTTAAGAACCTTTGAAAATTCATCCTCTGGAATACAGCTACGAATAACTTCATCTGGGCCCTATTTAAAGAGTTACGGTTCATCCCAAATATAGGCACGAGAATCATGAAGTAATTTTTTCCTTTGTTGTGTGGTGTCATCAGGAGGGTACACCTCACAAGCTATCAAATTCATAATATCAGCATAACATGGGAACTCTACTGCATCTAAAGACAACAACTTTTCATTAGGAAACTCTTCCTTAATGCTAAGAGAGTCATCAACAATATGGTTTTGACTTTTAAGGCGTGACAAGTGGTCAGCAACTTGATTTTCAGCTCCATTTCGATCTCGAACCTCAAGATCAAATTCTTGTAGTAGCAGAATCCACCTAATCAGTCGAGGCTTTTCATCCTCCTTCTTCACAAGATACTTAATAGCAGCATGGTCAGTATGAACAATGACCTTAGTTCAAACTATGTACGATCTAAACTTGCCAAATGCGTATACTACTGCTAACATCTCTTTCTCTGTAAGCATATAATTAACTTGAGCATCATTCAAAAAATTTCTAGCATAGTAGATTGAGTGAAATACCTTATCTCTTCTCTGACCCAAAATAGCTCCCACAGCAATGTCACTAGAATCACACATCAGCTCAAACGGTAACTCTCATTCTGGTGCAATCAAAATAGGTGCTTCAATAAACTTCTTCTTTAATTTTTCAAAAGCTGCTTGGAAATTATCCCCAAACTCAAACTTTGCCTTTTTCTCCAATAATTTGCATATGGGGCTTGTAATCTTTGAGAAATTTTGAATGAACCGCCTATAAAAACCTGCATCTCCCAAAAAGCTCCACAGTTCTTTGACTGTGACTGTATGTGGAAACTCTTCAATCATTTCAACCTTTGCCTTATCTACATCAAGTCCTTTACATGACACTTTATGGCCTAGGATAATTCCTTCCTTAACCATAAAGTGGAACTTTTCCCAATTTAGCACCAAGTTTGTCTCTTCGCATCGAGCTAGGACTCTGTCAAGATTCTGCAAGTATTTTTCAAAAGAATTACCATATACAGATAAATCATCCATGAATACCTCCACAAAGTCCTCAACCATGTTGGAAAATATCGCTATCATACATCTCTGAAATGTAGCAGGTGCATTGCATAGGATGAAGGGCATGTGTCTGAACGCGTATATGACGTAGGGACAAGTGAAAGTGGTCTTTTCCTAGTCTTCCAGTGCTATAATAATTTGATTGTAGCTAGAGTACCCATCCAGAAAAAAAATAATACTCTTGTCCCGCCAATTTATCCAACATTTGGTCAGTGAAAGGAATAGGATAGTGATCTTTCTGAGTTACTTCATTCAGCATCCGATTGTCAATACAAATCCTCTAATTGATCACCATGCGTGTGGGGATCAACTCATTATCATCATTAGTTACCACAGTCATCCCTCCTTTTTTTGGTACACAGTGCACTGGACTCACCCATTTGCTATCAAAAATTAAGTAGACAATACCACTATCTAACCACTTGATCACTTCTTTTCTAACCACCTTTTTCATCATAGAATTCAACCTTCTTTGTTGCTACACTCTCGGTATGTAACCCTCTTCCATGAAAATGTTATGCAAGTAAAATGTTGGATTGATTCCTATAATATCAAATATTTTCCAACCAATCGCCTTTCTTCTCTTTTTTAAAACTGCTATGGCTTTCTTCACTTGTACATTTGATAATCCTGCAGACAAAATAACAGGCAAAGTATCTTGATCACCAAGAAAAACATATTGTAAATACGGAGGGAGAACCTTAATCTCTAAATTAGGAGAATTTTCAACTAAGGCCTTGGGTGATGGACTAATTGGCCTATTCAATGACTTGAAAGGCACTTTGTTCATCTCAATCACTACCAAATTCATAACCTAGAACAATTCCAATTCTTCCACATCTCCATAAAGATCATGACCTATCAAAGCTCGCTCTAATAGATCACTAGACAACAATAAATGTCAATCCGAAGAAAGATCAATAATCGATATAAATGACAACTCCTCAGATATAGCTGGCAGTTTCAGCGCCTTCTACATATCAAAGACTTCTACTTTATCATGCACTTACATTGTCATTTTCTCGACTGCTACATTAATTAGTGATTGTCCCATTGCTAAGAAGGGCCATCCCAAAATAAATGGAACCATATGATCAGCCTCAAAGTCAAGAATTACAAAATCCACCAGAAAGATTAAAGATCATACTTGCAACAACATATCTTCAATAATACCATCCGACCTAGCAAGCGATTGATCTGCCAACTAAAAAATAATAGTAGTGGGTTTGGGACTTCCAAGACCCATCTTCTGGTACCACGATGTGGGCATAAGATTTATGCTAGCTCCCAAGTCACATAATCCATATGCACATATGGTCTATCCAATGGTAATCTACAAGGTGAAACTACCTGAATCCTTAAGCTTTGTGGGTAATTTATTTTGAATCTTGGATGTGCACTCTTGAGTAAGTGCAACCGTAGCATACTCGGTAAATCAGTTCTTAATTACAACTATGTCCTTCAAGTATTTTTTTCATATTTTGGCACACTCTGAAGAATGTCAATAAGAGGAATATTCACTTGAACCTTCTTCAAAAGATCTAAGAACTTCTTGTAACTAGCTTCCTCTTGATGCTTCCTTGCCCTTTGAGGAAAATGTAAGGGAAGAGTGTTCTTATCTACATGAATTTCTTCAGTTTCCGCTTTTTCCTTGACTTCTTTCTCTGCCTTATTTTTAGCACCCTCTTCAGTGAATGTGGGATTAGCCTGCTCCTGAATTATCTCCTTAGTTTGCAGCCTACTCCTTATTGTAACCGCATTCACCTTCCTAGGATTTGCCTCTGTATCACTAGGTAATTCTCCTAGAGGCCTTGTATTCTGTGCTTCTGCAATTTGACCCAGTAGAAACTCTAGATTTCTCGTAAACAATTTTTGACTCTTCAACTCAGCTATAAACTGTGTCTGTTGAGTCTTAATTTCAGTTGCAAATTATGCTTGTTGAGCCATAAACTACATTATTAATTCCTCTATATTACTAGTTTAAGTAGTGATATCTTGATTGTTCTAAACCGACTGTTGATTTAGTTGAACTTATCCCTTATACTGATTTGCATTTTCCGCCTGATTCCCACCCCATGAGAAATTGGGATGGTTCCTCTAGTTGGGATTATACATATTGCCAAAAAAATTCCCTTACCGATTTGCATTTCCCACATAGTTGACAAAATCTGGATTAACAGAACATGCATCTGTTGTGTGCTCACCACTTCCGTAAACCTCATACCAAGAATTCACCTATTGGACTGCATTCACTATAGCTGCTAGTTATGTAACACCTAACTTTATATTATTAAGATGAGTAATCATATGATTTTACATGGCTACGATCAATGCCTGTAATGCGGTGAACTTATCTACCTCCAATACCTTTGTAACCTTTCTAGGAGTACTCCTCAAATCTGCATGCCAGTCAGGGTTCCCTTGTGAAATTCGATTCAGCAGTGTGTACAATTCTTTATATATATTCTCAAGAGCCTGTCCACCTGCTGTTGAATACAAAAAAATCTTTGTATTTGACTCCAATCCCTTAATGAAAGTATGCACAAGAACATCGTTTGAATGATGATGGTGAGGGCAATTTCTGAGTATACCCTTAAATCTCTCCCAATCTTCGTAGAGATGTTTTTCTTCTTTCTGTTTGAAACTCAAGATCTCACTCCTCAAGCATGCAGTCTTCCCAGATAGAAAGAATCAAATAAGAAATTTCTGAGCTAGATCTTCCTAAGTAGTGATAGAGAGTGGTGGTTTAGCATGTAACCACATTTTTTCTTCCCTCATTAGAGAGAAGGGAAATAGTGTCAACCTAACATAATCAGAACTCACCTCTATAGGAATGTAAGTATCCTAATTTCCAAGAAGGTATGTATATATTTTTGCTGATCTTCATGTGAAAGGGCATGAAATTACCCCACTGAATTCAGCAATTGTACCATATTCTGCTTTAATTCAAATCGACCTCCAGGTTTGGGCTTGAGAATATTGCTCGTCACATGGTTCATAAGTGGGATTGGCACCTCATGAACAGGTCTAGAAGTTGGTTAAGCAGGAACAACTAGAATGACAGGAGGTGGAATAATTTCGGCATTTGGATCAGCCAGTTCATTTCTTTATTCAGACATTCTTCGCCTTTGTTGAAAGATCTGTTCTTGTTTTGGAAAAGGATCTACCAACTCTTTATCTCTCGCCAGTCCTGGATTCAGCTAAACCTGCAAAAATTCAGCCCTTAGGATCAAGTCGTTAACACTTAAACTTAATATCAAAAACAAAAAATTTAGCAATTTACAAATTATATTAGTCCGTGCCAAAAACTTGTTGTGACACACATGCAAAAGCAAGTGCACTTGATCGTACAAGTAATATTATGATTTAGATGATCAGATATCGTTCCTAAGAGGACAAAGAAACTAGAAATTTAACCAACTTTTAGTTTTAGACAATGAGTATTAAATGTTGTAAAGTATCAAGATGATTTTGAACTTGAGAATAAAAATATAAATTAATTAACTAGAAATAAAAGTTTATGACTAAAGCAAGGCAAGCAACGGTTGTAAACAATAATGATAAGAATTCCAGGGTTGAGGCTTTTCGAACAATCATACAAACCTCCATTATTATAGTAGTCTAATTGGTTATCGGGTTGTTGGTTCGCAAGGTTTAAGCAACGATTTTAGTCTCCCGACCTCAAATCTTCTATCTATTGAATATTCCAGCTACAACTCCCGCTGAGATACTACAATTCTTCTAGATTCATTAAGTACTCTTTATGTAATTGAACCAAACAAGGCTTCTAGGTATATCCCTATCCTAGATGCTAATTCAAACCCTTTATTTCATAAAAGGATAAGAACCTTGCTCCTTAATTTCCTCGATCTAATCTACGATTCTCCTCCCGGATTCACATAGAAATATAAATTTATTCTAATTGAGGCCAAGCATTAAAATAGTAAGCTCAAGAAATTAAGAACAACCCAAGTGATAATCCAAAAATAAACTACTATAAAGAATATCAAAGATTAATCATGTTCTTGGCCTCAACCCCAGAACAAGGGTGTTTAGACACTCATGTTTGAATAAAATATAAAAAACAAGTAATTAATCATACCCAAAATTAGTATTGAGGTAATGAAGTTCAAAAGAAAAAAAAAACTAAAAGAAAGAATTCTATGCTTTTCTGCCATTGTTATGCTTGCCAAAAGTATTTGGAATTGTGCTCACGTGTTCCTTTTATACTTGGAAAAATTTCACCAGATCTGAAGCCTTGACACGATGCATCGATAATTGTGTCAACAAAGTGAACGCATCGCATCAACATGGCATTGATGCAGTGGAATTTACCATTAAAAATTAGACTAAGTTAATTTCTTTTCCACATGACGTGATGTGTTGACATCGCATCGTGTCACTGGAATTTGCTCCTCAATATATGACTAAGTGTCAAAAAATTTTACATCGACACGACGCGTTGATATCGTGTTGATGCACTGGAAGTTACAGATGAAATTTTTGCTAAGGTACAGAACTTATGCATTGATGCAACGCGTTGACATAGCGTCGATGCACTGGAATTTGCTCTTCAACTTTTGGCTAAGGCATACTTTTTACCAGTCAACGCGACGTGTCAAGATACCTCACGTCACTGAATTTTTTCTCCATCTCCTCTCTTTTTTTCGTTAATTCTCAGCTATGTTCTTTTATCCTTACTCTCATGCATCTACAATGTTTTTGACTTTGATCAACATAGTCATTTGAATCTTGATGATATGTATCTAATTTTCTTCCGAATCCATGGGAAATTTACACTGTATCTCTAATCACATTGGTTAGCTACGTAATTTAGCTCACAATTCAATATAATTAGCACAATTTTCATTCTCAAAACAAGTTCAAACATGGGTAAATAGTGGTGTTTGGACATATAAATATGCCCAAGATTAGTACTTAATACACATCGTCGACTGACTGAGCTAAATCATGATATAAGTATGATAAAATGCAAGATAACATAACTAAGTCATGATACAAAAATAAACCTGAATCATCTCCAATACCGTTGTGCAAAATAAGTAATTTAACAAGAATAATAGTATAACATAAATTATCAACACAAGCAATCATAAACTATAAAATTTGCTACCATACGCCAATTGGTGCAGAAAATTAAATAACTCATCACAAACTCCCATACGCCTAGAGGTCACACTCAAAGATAGAATAAATCAATCAACCATCATCATAACTAAATTCATCATCATTTAACCATCATACCACAATTTTACCGTCACATAGCAACCTTATCATCATTTATACACTCATCATCATTTATCACTAACCATTATTTGTCAACTAGTAATTTTACCACTAGAATCCATTATGTCATTCCACATTATAACCATTTATTCATTTTACAACTTAGCCAAATTTCTACCATTATTCTCACATTTCGATATCATCAATCATATATAGTATATAATCATACCATAATATGCATATTCGAACTCAAATTGATAAATATAATCAATAGTCAAACTTGAACTGATAAATAATCAATAGCCAAACTCAAATCAATAAATAATCTATTATCATAATTATCCTCTAGACTTGAACTGGTATACATAATCAATAACATAATTAATATTTGGACTCAAACCAGATATATATATATATGTGTGTGTGATAAACATCATAAATAGAGGACCATCCAACACCACCATTTATTCCCAAAGACCCGTTACATGAGAAAGTTTCTCACGCTAAATTTAGAGATACCTTCACAGTGCTAGCTCAATCCATGGATACCTAAAATATCTAGTAGGATATTTACCCAGCTAACCTAGTAGTGAATACAGTAATAACTAGGATTAGAGACTTCACTCAGATAAATCCCAAAGTGTTCTCTGGATCCAAGACTGAGGATGATCCATAAAAGTGCTTATATTGTGTGCATAAGGTGACTGATATTATGGGTGTTACTCCGAGTGAGATTGTTGACTTAGTTTCTTACCAATTGCAAGGGGTGGCTCACTCCTGGGTTAAGTAGTGGAATAAAGATAGAGGCTCCAATGTAGGGCCTGTAGAGCTGGATGAGTTCGCTACTGCTTTCTTAGATAGATTTTTTCCACTTGATTTAAGAGAGGAAAAGGAGCAAGAGTTCATCAATTTAAAGCAAGGTAATATGAGTGTGAAGGATTATTCACTCAAGTTTACTCAATTGGTAAGGTATGCTCTGAATCTGGTGGTAGATTCTAAGGCCAAGATGAGTACGTTTGTGTCTGTTGTTTTAGAAGATGTTGTCAAAGAGTGAAGATCAACTATGTTGATTAATGAGATGTACCTATCCAAGTTGATGATTCATTCTCAACAGATTGAGGAGGATAAGCTCAAGAAAAGGGAAAGGAAGAATAAGAGGGCAAGAACTAGTAGTTTCAACTTTTATCAGCAGAGGTCAGATGGTGGGAATTGTTCTCAATTCCACCAAAAATCTTCAGCCCCAACCCTATATTCTTCCAGTGCTCCATTTCCTAAATTCATACTAGAAAATTGGGATAGAGCACCAGGTTCTAAGTCCCAGGGTAGTATGAATAGTGGTCACACCAACCTAGTTTATAGGAGATATGGTAAGAACCATAAGGATATGTGCATGGCAGGTAGTGATACTTGTTTTCGATATGGAAATCCAAGCCATAAAATGAGGGATTGCCCAAATGTTTCGCAGAGGGGTTGCTAACTCCTCAATAGTTCCAGCAGGTCGCCCGACACAATAGGGTGTCACTTCTAGTATCACCAGTGGACAGTGTCAAAACTGACTATATTCCCTTTAGACTCAACAGGATCAAGAAGGTTCTCCTGATATGGTTTTGGGTACGTTGCAAGTCTTCAACCTTTATGTTTATGCATTATTATACCATGGATCTACACTTTTATTTATGACTCCTTATATAGCCGTAGACTTTGGCATCAGTCCCAAAACTCTTGCAGAACCATTCTTGGTGTTTTCTCCAGTTAGTGGTTCCATTATAGCCAAACGTGTGTATAGAAATTTCCCATTCACAGTATCTTAGAGAATCATCTTAGTCAATCTTGTAAAATTAATGATTACCAAATTTTATGTCATTCTTAGCATGGATTGACTCCACTCTTGTTATGCATCAGTTGACTGTAGAAATAGAATAGTCTAATTCCAGTTTGCTAGCGAGCTAGTCATAGAATGGAAGGGTAGTACCTCAATGCCTATAGGTTGATTCGTCTCTTGTCTTAATGTTAGAAAGATGATTTTTAAAATATGCATCTACCATCATGTCTGAGTCAAGGACTCAAGTTTCAAATTCCAAGTCCTGAGTCAATTCCAATAGTTAATGAGTTTTTAGAAGTATTTCCTAAAGATCTGCCCAGAGTTCCTCCCAAAAAGGAAATTCACTTCTGAAGAGATCTCATTTCTGACACCCAGCCTATTTCAATTCCACCTTATACAATGGCTCAATTTGAACTTATGGAATTTATAGAAAAAATGAAATCTCACTTAGATAAGGGTTTTATTAGACCTAGTGTCTCTCCATGGGGTGCCCTAATTCATTCATTTACAAGAATGACAATTCCCTCAGAATGTGCATCTACTACCATCTGTTGAATAAGGTCACAATTAAGAATAAGTATCCTCTCCCTAGTATTGATGACTTGCTCAACCAACTTTAGGGTGAAAATTGTTTATCTAAGGCAGAGCTCAAATCCAGCTGTCATCAGCTCAGAGTCAGAGAATGTGGCATTCTAAAGATAGCCTTCAGAACACGATATGGTCACTTCAAATTTTTAGTTATGTCTTTTGGACTAAAGAATAATCATGCAACTACTATGGATTTGATGAATAAAAGGTTCAAACAGTACATGAACATGTTCATCATAGTCATCTTAGATGACATCAATATCTAATCTCGTAGTGAAGGTGAATATGCAACTATTTGAGGATTGTTTTACATACCATTAAGGATCATCAGTTATTTATTAAGTTCAGTGAGTGTAAATTCTAATTAAAATCAGTGGCTTTCCTTGGTCACATTATTTTTGATGATATTATTTGAGCTGATCCTCCAAAGATCGGAGCAGTAAGAAATTGTCCTAGACCCATCTCTCCATCAGATATCAGGAGTTTTTCGGGTTTAGTCGGTTACTATAAACTCTTTGTTGAAGGATTTTCCTTTATTAACTCTACCATGTCCATACTAACTAAAAAAAAGTTGTATTTTAGTGGTCTGATTCTTGTGAGAAGATTTTCCATGAGTTGAAGACTCGACTCACTTTTTCCCCAATTTTGACTCTACTAGATGGTTTTGTGGTTTATTGTGATGCTTATAAAGTTGATATTAGTTGTATGTTGATCCGGCCGGGAAAGGTTATAGTGTATTACTATAGATAACTCAAACATCATGAGAAAAAATACCTGACTCATGATTTTGAGATCGCAGCAGTTGTTTTTGCCTTAAAGATTTGGAGTCATTACCTTTATGGGGTTATAACGCCCCGATTCTGTACCCCAGATGCTACACATTGCTAACAATCCCGAAGGACCACTAGCTAACCCATGATAGGTACCTATTGTGAGCACTGAATAATAGTAATACTGTAATCATAATATAATTGTGATAAATGCAAAAAACTACCATAAGGTTCAAATCTGAATGATAAATCTTAGTATGGAATCAAAGTACAAAAACATGAACAAAATACTAAAATCTAAATAACTGTCTGAAAATACTCATCTGAAAAGCCTCTAAACGGTCTGAACTGTGGAGTTGATGGGACAAGTCCGTATCTAACTCTGACTAGTGATACTGATACTGAAATACTAAAATAAAACCATGTCCTCAAACTATGAGGACTCACGACTGACTCGGACTACTAAAAAACTTATCTGCTAAGGGTGCTCTGGAGCTCGTGCGTCCGTACCTATGATATAAGACATCATAGCACAAGAAGCATGTGTCAGTACTTTGAATGTGCTGGTATGCTCAGTGAGGTAGGCTAAAGTACTTGGGTTTACATGCATGAACAATAATATTTGAATAGCATGAGTATAACTGAATAAGAATACATGTATGATTATGAAAACTATATTGATATCATAATAACACCGAATACTGGATTACTAGTAACTGAATGATTGTATCTAGCAGTCCTAAATTTGAGGAACTAAACTGAGTTCCATACTAAGCCTGAATCTAAAACTGAGACTATAGGAAGTAATAATCTAACCGACATGCCCCTCCTCTAACTAATTTGGGGTCAAACCTATAACCACAGTTAGAAGGGTATCAATACTGTGCCACAGGTAAGGATAGGTGCTGAGTCACCCTCGTCTAGAAGGTACTCTAAATGATAATGGTTGTACCCTTAATTGAAAGGTAGATCACCTCATCAACCCTCATCTTGTAGGTTTGATGTCTCAACCTAAGTTGGCTACATAGTTCTGGAACACAAGGATTGCTTCTAAGGATCACACCCTCTACTGGCAGGTGAGTCGCCATCCTTGGGTTCACTCGGTGTTGAATCCTACTCCCAACTTAATAGACACTGGACTGGTTTCTAAACTGTACTAGGTTGTACTGAACTAGTACTGATCATACTATTTAACTGAACTGAACTGAGTTCACTGAGTTTCGTGGTCTGACGAAAACTACTAAATTTTTTTTAGTTGACTGAGTTTACTGAGATCTAAACTGACTGTGAGTACTACTGACTATACGTGACTAATACTGTCTTATGACTAACCATGGCTCTAAGTAAACAACTAAATTTTCGGGTACAAGTACCCCAGGACTCGAAAGCATAAATTAAGAGACATGGCACAAACTTGAAATATGTAAACTAAGTACTTGATCATCATTCATTCATTTGGGGAATTTTAACAAACACTTGCATAATACACTTGCACATAAGCTAACTTGACATGATTTCTTTCTCTTACTAGTTCACAGGAGCAATTTATCAAGAACTTGGTGAGTATACCATATGCACATAACTTTGAACAACAAGTGAGCATCATGATTGAATTCCAAATTTCACAATTCAAGAGTTTAACATGGATATACATACATGACAATCAATTCCACATGAAACATGTAATAAAACATGAATTAGGAATACACTCTAATTCCAATGATGGAAATCATAAAATTTACTACTTGAAGTTTTAAAAGAGATTCTTAGGCTCCAAGGACAGAAGGAACCCTTGGATGAACACTTCACATACCTTAGTGCCTAAATTTCTGAAAGTTAATGGTGAAACCTTGAGTTCTTGATTTGAAATTGAAGCTTCTAGGGTTTTGTTCTTGAGTAAATTTGAGAAAGAATGAGTTTATTTGCTCCCTAAAGTGATTAATTTTGTGTTTTGGGGGCTGGAGGTTGAGGGAAAAAGGCCTAAATACCCCCAATGACGTGGTTTTTTAATGACTAACAAACTATACCATTAACGCACACACCAACATGCCATGTCATTAGCATCGACGCAATAGCCAAAGCATCGTGTCGAGTCTGTATCGACTTACTAGAAATTGATGCTGGGAGATGGGGAAAACATTTATCAACGTGATAGTCGACACAGCGTGCTAAGATCGCATTGATCCACTATTTTAGGATTCCAAATGATCTTTTAACGAAGTCCAACAAATTCGAAACTTGTCCAAAAACACCTACGGACACTTCTGATCATGACTCAATCTAAATATCAACATTTAAGGGATGCAGAGGCCAAGAAATAAGATCGCCAACTCTCAAAAGCTGGAACAACACTAAGGCTGAATACTTAGCTAGAATACTCTAAGTCTGGGACCCCTTGGCAATCTTAAAGGATTGAATTAAACTAAAGATTTTGCGGGGTCTTACATTATCTCCCCCTTGGGAACATTCATCCTTGAATGATATTGCTGAGATTTAAAATACTGAGAGACTGGACTTAGACACTAGGCATGCACAACTGAAGTATGGTTTCATGACTGAGATTACTGCTATACTGAATTATCATACTAAACATGCATATTTGATGCATGAGTACATAGCTGAACATGATTCATGAATGCATGAATGGGAATACTAATAAGCTGAGTTTATATATGTTGATCATGCATATCTGATACATGGATACATGATTGAACTGGCTCATGAACGCATAATTGAACATGCAATGGTAACTAATAATATGTTTGTAACTAGAATCTGAACATGAAACTGAATAAGCTTAGGGAAAACTATTACCTTGAGTTGAATCTGAGTTTGCAGAAAAGAGGTGTGGATACTTAGTTTGCATGACTGCTTCTGCTTCCCAAGTAGCTCCCTCAACGAATTGATTTTTCCAAAGAACTTTTACTAGAGGGACTTCTTTGTTCCTCAGTCTGCGAATCTGATAATCAAGGATTTCAACTGGAATCTCTTCATAAGAGAGGCTGTTTTAAATATCTATACCCTCAATAGGGACTACGACATCGGGGTCACCTATGCATTACTTTAGCAAGGAGACATGGAACACTAGATGAACTGAGAAGAGAACTGAAGGTAACTAAGCTCGTAATCTACCTTTTCAAAATGGCTGAGAATTCGGTAAGGATAAACATATCGGGGACTGAGTTCCCCCTTCTTGACAAATATTTTCACTCCCTTTATGGGAGAGATTTTCAAGTACACATAGTCACCAATCTCAAACTTGAGATCCTTTCTTCACACATCTGCATACGATTTCTGTCGGCTCTGAGCTATTTTAAGCCTTTCCCTGATCAACTAAACATTCTCTAAGGTATCAAATACCAAATTAGGCCCTACCACTGTGACCTGGACAACTTCAAACCAACCAATGAGAGATCTACACCTCCTCCCATAGAGCCCTTCAAACGGAACCATTTGAATACTGGAATGATAGCTATTGTTGTATACGAATTCAATCAAAGAAAAGTGGTCATCCCAACTACCTTTAAAATCTATCGCACATGCTCACAGTATATCCTCTAAAGTTTGAATGGTCCTTTCTGCTTGACCATCTGTCTGAGGGTGAAAATTTGTACTGAGGTGAACTCGGGTACCAAGACCCTTTTGGAATGCTTTTCAGAAATGACAGGTGAACTAGGTACCTATATCTGAGATGATGGAAAATATAACACCATGCAATCTGACCAACTCCCTAATATAGAGTTTGGAGTAATCCTCAGCTGAACAGGAGATATAGACTGGAAAAAAATGAGCTGATTTGGTCATCCTATCTACAATGACCCAAACTGAATCATGCTGACGATGAATATGAGGCAAACCCGTCACAAAGTCCATGTTCACTTTTTCCATTTCTAGGTGGGAATGCAGAACTTTTGCATGGACACACTAGGCTTCTGATGCTTAATCTTAACCCGCTGCATATTGAGCACTTTGCCACAAAGTCTGTAATGTCTCTCTTTATCCCACTCCACCAATAGATCTCCCATAAATCATGATACATCTTGGTAGCCCCTGGATAAATAGCACCATGTGCTTTTTTAAGAATTTGTTGTCTCAAATCATCTAGGCCTGGCACACATAGCCAACCCTAACCAAATAAAACACTATCTCTCCCTTAGGATAAAACCTCTACCCTCTGATCTCTGACTGATTCTTTCAACTTGACCAAACTGGGATCCCTATCCTGCTTTTCCTTTACTTCAAAAACTAAGGATGATTTTGAGCTCTCTGAACCCATACACTACCTTCTGCTGAATCAACTAAGCGAATACCTAGTCAAGCTAACTGATGTACTTCTTGGGCTAACTTTTTCTTACTTTCTTTAACGTGGGCAACACTACCCATATATATTCTAGTGAAAGCATCAGCAATTACATTGGCCTTTCCCGAATGGTATAGAACATTCATTTCATAGTCTTTCAATAACTCTAACCACCTTCTCTGACGGAGGTTAAGATCTTTTTAAGAGAATACATATTGCAGGCTCTTATGATCAGTCAACACATCAATGTGTACACCATACAAATAGTGCCTCCAAATCTTTAAGGGAAATACTACTGTTGTTAACTCCAGATCATGAGTAGGATAGTTCTTTTCATGGGGCTTAAGTTGTCTAGAGGCATAGGATATGACCTTACCTCTATACATCAACACACAACCCTAACCAACTCTGGAAGTATCACAATACACCACAAAGCCATCTGAACCATCTGGTAAGGTCAAAACTGGAGATATAGTGAGTAGAGTCTTCAATTTCTAAAAACTCTTCTTGTAAGAATCTAACCACTGAAACTTGACTTTCTTGTGAGTTAATATGGACACAGGGGATGCAATAAATGAAAATTCCTCAACAAACCATCGGTAATAACTGGCCAAACCCAAGAAACTCCTAATATCTAATGGAGAGATGGGTCTGGGCCAGTTTCTCAATACCTCGGTCTTTTGAGAATCTACTCTAATGCCATCACCAGAAATGATATGGCTAAGGAAAGCTACTGAACTTAGCCAAAATTCCTATTTACTGAATTTGGTGAATAACTAATGATTTCTGAGGGTCTGTAATACTATGCTGAGATGGTCTACATGATCTTGTTCACTACAAGAGTAGACAAGATTGCCATCTATGAAGACTATGATGAACATGTCCAAGTACTGCTTGAACACATGGTTCATCAAGTCCATAAAGGTTGTTGGGGCATTGGTAAGACCAAAGGACATGACAAATAAGTCAAAGTGACCATACTGAGTTTGGAAAGCTATCTTTGGGATGTTACATTCTCTAACTATGAGCTGATGATAGCCTGATCTAAGGCCTATCTCAAAAAAGTAACTGGTACCCTGAAGCGAGTCAAATAAGTCATCGATTCTGGAAAGTGGATACTTGTTTTTTACCGTGACTTTATCTAACTGACGGTAGTTAATACACATTCTGAGGGAACCATCTTTCTTGCGCATGAATAAAACTGGTGTGCCCCACGGGGAAACACTGGGCCTGATGAATCCCTTATTTAAGAGATCCTTTAACTGCTCTTTTAATTCTCTAAGATCTGCAGGTGCCATTTTTTATGGCAGAATAGATATGGGTTGAGTATCTGGAAGAAGATCGATCCCAATATCAATTTCTCTTTTGGGAGAAACTCTGGGAAGATCGTTGAGAAACATATATAGGAATTCACATACTACTGACACTGACTCAAGAGTAGGGTTTTCTAAACTAGAGTCCTGGACTCGAGCGAGATGGTAGACACATCCCTCAGATATAATTTTTCTAGCTCGAAGGTGAGAAACAAGCTAGCCCCTAAGTGCTGAAGTACAACCCCTCCACTCTAGGACGGGTTCATTCAAGAACTAAAACTGGACAGTTCTATTTCTTCATTCGACTGAGGCATAGTAGGAATGAAGTCAATCTATGCCGAGAATGACAACAAAATTGGTCATCTCTAATTCGACCAAGTCTGCTGAAGTGACTTTCTGAGATATCATAACCGGACAGTTTTTGTATACCTGTCGGGCTATGATAGATTCACCCATTGGGGTGGAGACTAAGAAAGGATCTGCTAGAATTTCGAGACTAACTCCAAAATCATCTGTTATACAAGAAGTAACAAATGACAAGAAAGCTCCTGGATCTAGCAAAGAATAAACATGTAAATGATAAACTTGTAACGTACCAGTGACTACATCAGGAGAACTTTTCTAATCCTATCGGTATTAAAGAGCATGGAGTCTGTTTGGGCGCTATCCACTGGTGGCATAGGATGAGGCACCCTTCTGATTCAAGCGACCAGACAGAGTTGGAGGATGGTTACGCGGACCCTGGGAACCTGACTGGGGATAATCTCTGACTCTGTAGCCTGGCTTACCACATTCGAAACATACATCACTTCTTATGCTGCAGACACCCTGATGGTTTCTGCCATACTGCTGGCAGAGAGGATTTTTTCAGGAACTGATGACACTGCCCTAAGGTTTAGGACCTGGTGACCTATCCCTATTTCCGTCTCCAAATTTCAGCACAGGAGCACTGGCTGAGGATGGAGCTGGGACTAAAGATTTTAGGTGGAACTAAGAACGATTCCCACCCCCTGACGTAGGCTAAACAAAGCTAAAACCACCGATTTCAGTTCTCTTATTCTTCTTCTCTCTCTCCTTATTCTTTTGCTCTTCTATCTACTGAGCATGGACCATCAGCCTTGACAAGTCCATCTCACTAACTAGTATCGCAGTTTTGCACTCCTTAACCACACTATCATTCACCCCAAACACAAACTTGCTCATCTTAGACCTGCTATCTTCTACCACATGAAGAGCATATCTGGATAATTAAGTAAACTTTAGAGAGTAGTATTTCACCATCATGTTTCCCTACTTTAGATTAATAAATTACAGAACCTTCACTTCCCTCAAATCCAGTAGGAAGAACCTATCCAGAAAAGCAATGGCAAACTTCTCCCACTCTATGGGTCCTGCATCTACGACCCTCTCTGCCTTCCAATAGTTAAACCATGAGTGATCCATACCCTACAATAGATATGCGTCCAACTCAGTGCTCTCAATAGTAGTCACCCTCATAATATTAGTAACCTTCTGCACCTAATCAAGAAATTTATGAGGTTTGTAGATGAGGCGACTGGATTGGTCAGAACAATAGTTGGGTGCTCATTTTAGGCCACCACAGCATGGGATAGGTGGTAAAAGTTGTTCTGAACTCAGCGTGGAAGACATATTCGTCTAGAGGATCTGGCTGGATGGGCTGGGGTTCTGGCTGATCTCCCACTCCTTAGTTTTTTTGGGAGGCATGATCTGTAAATGGAAGAGAAAGTATTAGGACTAAGATTTTAACTTGAGCTCATGCTCACTCGCATGATGTAAATACTGAAAGAAGGGAAATTGTTCCTAAAACATCTCGCAGCCTTATGTCGATAAGTGTGGAGCGCAACACACATATGCACAAGACTCTACTAGAAGCAGATTTCAGACTACTTAGGACACTGTTGAACCTTAGGCTCTGATACCAAGTTTGTAATGCCCCGAGTTTGTACACCAAAAACTACACGGTGCTAACAATCCCGACGGACTACTAGCTAACCCATGATTGGTACCTGTTGTGAGCACTGAATAATAGTAATATTGTAATCAAAATATAACTGTGATAAATGTGAAAACTTGCCATAAGGTTCAAATCTGAATGATAAATCTGAGTATGGTATCAAAGTACCAAAACCTTAACCAAATACTAAAATATGAATAAATGTCTGAAAATACTCTAGTCTGAAAAGCCTTTAAACTATCTGAACTATGGAGTTGATGAGACAAGTCCCCATCTAACTCCGACTAGTGATACTGATACCGAAATACTGAATTCTAAAACCATGTCCTCCAACTATGAGGACTCACCACTGACTCTGACTGTTGAAAATCTGATCTTCTAAGGGTTCTCTAGAGCTTGTTCATCTGTACCTATGATGTAAGATACTATAGCATAAGAAGCATGCATCAGTACTTTAAATGTACTGGTATGCTCAGTGAGGTAGGCTGAAGTACATGGGTTTACATACATGAGCAATAATATCTTAATAACATGAGTATGACTTAATAAAAGTACATGCATAAATATGAAAACTGTACTGAGATCATAATAACATTGAATATTGGATTACTAGTAACTAAGTGACTATATCTGGCAGTCCTAAATCTGCGGAACTAAACTGAGTTCCATACTGAGACTAAATCTGAAAATTAGACTATGGGAAGTAATCATCTAACCGATATTCCCCTCCTCTAACTGATTTGGGGTCCAACCTGTAACCCCAGTTGGAAGGGTGTCAATACTGTGCCATAGGAAAGGACAGATGCTAAGTCACCCTCATCTGGCAGGTACTCTGAATGAGAACTATGGTACCCTCAACTGGAAGGTAGATCATCTCATCAACCCTCATCTAGTAGGTTTAATGTCTCAACCTATGCTGGCGACGTAGTTCTAGAACAAAAGGACTGCTTTTAAGGATCACACCCCCTACTAGAAGGTGAGTCCTCATCCTTGGGTTTACTCGGTGTTGAATCCTATGATGTGTGATCTAATGCTAACATATTTGAGGCTTTTAACTAAGAATAATTGCAAAGTCTTAAGCAACTTTTTTATTTTTGATTGGTTTATGTTTGATTTTGTAGTTTAAGCTGATATGATAGAGAACCAACAAGAATGGAAGCAAATAAGTTGAAATCTGAAGACAAGTGTGGCTGACGACATTTGTGATAAGTCTTCAGCCCTGTGATAAGTTATCAAAGTTGTCGTCAGTAGTAAACATAGAATCGTCCTAAGTTGAAAGATGTGACGACATTTTGTGATAAGTCGTTAAGGGTCTGATAAGCAGTCAAGAATATTGTCAGCCTGAGGCAGCACAGGAGAACTGAAGCAGAGCTTTGATGACATTTTGTGATAGGCCGTCACGAAGCTGATAAGTTGTCCAGTTTGTTGTCAGCCTTAAACAGGAAGAGACAAAATTGAAGAAGGAGCTGACGATATTTATGATAAGTCGCCAGCCTCTTGATTGGCTATCACAAATGTTGTCACCTAATCCGAGGGATTTCTGAATTCTATTATTTTATTTCCATAATTAGGGTGAACTATTTAAAGCTTTATTTTAGGGTTTTCTAAAGAGATTCGCACATTGAGTTTTGAAAATATTTTTGATATTTTTCTCTCTCTAATTTCTTGGCTTGAAAAAGCATATACTTTGAAGAGATTATTATCATTATTTTGGGATTTTCCTTTGTGATCTAATCTACGATTCGCTAGTTATTAATATTTTTGTGGTAATTTTAACTTTCTAAGCATGAATACAACTTGTTGTTTTGATTTTAGCATTATGAGTGGCTAAATTCCTTTAACTTGAATTATGGGATCTAGGGTTAGGTCTTGATAAGGTGCTAAGTGTTCAAGATTCAATGGTGGTAGGATTTCTTGATAATTCTGAGGTTTTAATTAATGTCTATTGGTTGAAAACAATAGATAACACCTGTTTTGGTTTTCTTGAGAAAAAAATCAAATATAGTGGGAAGTGAGTTATCGACAGGGGCTTGGAAATACTTTGTTTAATAATCAGCATTGTAACAAGGTTGGTTAACCTGAGGTAAAATCTGGGTAGTGAATATAAATTCTCTAAGTCCGAGAGGATTAGGTAATTAAATGCTTAAGTAGGTCTAGAGACATTTAAGCATAACGTCGATGAAGATAACTTGTTGTCCTACCCAAAGTGAGAATCTTGAACCACCGTTAGCACCTGTCAAGTACCGGAAGCCCTAGTGAACATAATTCTAGTTTTCCAGAAACTCTTGATTACGAACACTAATTAAAGCGACCAACAATTACTTTTTAAACTAAAAAAACCCATTTCTAGAAACATCTAACTATCAGTTAATTGATTTGCAAATGACTTACGTTCACACCATATTCCCTGTAGGATTATAACCCAACCTAGTTGGGTTTTATATTGACAACAATCGCTTACATTCTCATTAAGAGATGTAGTTTGACCATTATCAAAAATGGCGCCATTGACGGGGAATACGGTTGTAAACTAAAGTTTGTGTGCGCAAATTGACTGTTAGTTAAGTTTCCTAGATTTATGTTTATTTGTTGTTGTTTTTATTGTAGGATCTTTATAGTGTATTCCAAGAACTAGAAGTTTTGGTGAACCATTATTACCACCTAATCCAAAATCGCAATGAATTGGAAGAATGGCAGAACAGCATGAGGCTGACAGACTGGCAGCCTTAGCTAGAGCTCAGGTGATTGTGCAAAATGTCAGGCAACAGGAACGGCATCTAAATCCTGAGGATGAAGGTTTGGTAGGTGAGGAGTTGCTAAATCCTGGTAATCTAAGGCATGCAGAGCAGATAGCTACACCAATACGACGTAATGTTAACCTGAATCGTCCATTCTGAGAAAGACAAGAGTACCAGCCAGTCTAGTATGATCCCAATGATGATGATGATGGCATGGATGGGTCAGGTGCAATGGGTGCAATTATTCCTCCACCGTTAGCATCTGGGGACAAGTTCAACATTACGAGTACTATGATCCAACTCCTCAATCTGAAGGGGTTTTTTGGTAACCTTCCTTGGGATGACCCGAACCTGCATCTGGTGAATTTTTTTCACCATTTTTAAATCTTTTGATAACCCAGGAGTGGGCCAAAATGCTATCTGATTAAGATTGTTACCATTATCTCTATCTGGGAAGGAAACTTTGTGGCTAAATAAGCTGACGCCCGATTCTATAAACAACTGGAGGTAGTTGAAAGGAGGTTTCCTAGAAAGGTTCTTTCCTCCTTCCAGGAGAGTACAGTTGAGGGATGATATTAGCAACTTTAGGCATCTCCCGACTGAAGTCTTACATGAAACCTGGGAAAGATTCAAGAAGAAGCTGACACAGTGTCCGAACCACAACATGATGGACATACATTTGATGGAGACTTTGTACCGGGCTCTTAACTCTGTTACAAAGACAATTGTAGAAAATGTTGTTGGTGGTTTTTTTGTTGATCTTACATTCCCAGAGACTTTAGAGATGCTGGACAGAATGACTAAACTGAGTTCGACATGGAATACCAGAGACTCTGTGGTATCTAGCCCCACTGCTTCTGTGGGTATTACTACGGAACAATGCAGAAGAGAAGAGAGGCATTACCAAGACATGGCTCACTTTAAAATGCAGATGGACTTGCTAACCAAGCACTTGCTATCAGGCAAGGTTGAAAAGGTGAAAGCTATGGGATCTCAGGATAGAAGTGATGCTAATATAGATGATGAGGCAAACTATGTTAATAATGAGGGGGTTTCCGAGGCAATAATCAAGGGAATCAAGGTCGGAACTTTTATGATAATCCTAGTTATAAAGATTGGGAGAAAGGAAATTGGAGAATAACAATGACAGGAGCGGGCTATATGTTCCTCCTAGAAATCGTGAGGTTGCTTCAACAAGTTTTGAAAAGATGTCCATGGAGGACATTATGGCTAAGTTTTTGAAGGGAGTGGAGCTACTAACTCTAGTGTGACCACCATGAAGACCGATCTGACATCCATCAGTTAGTTGGTGCACTCACACTCTACCATAATCAAATAGTTAGAGTAGTAGATGAGCCAACTCTTCACAGCATTCAAACAGAGAAAGAGTGGAATGTTACTAAGAGATATGGTCCAGAATCTACGGAATGATGGTTCATGCATGGCTATTACCACTAGAAATAGTAAGATATTACCTGGCCCTTCTGTGGGAAAACCTGTTGTTGATGAGGTAGTGGTTGATGAATCAAAAAAAGGTGATCCAGTAGAGTCTGAAAAGTTGGACAATTCTGATGATGCTCCAGAGAAAGATAAAGAGAAAAAGAAAGAGGTAGTGCTAAAAACTATCCCAAGACCACCACCTCCATTTCCTCAACAATTGAAGAAGAAAATGGACGAGGCAAAATTCAGCAAATTCATGGTAATGCTCAAGTAATTGACAATAAATGTGCCTTTGGTTGAGGCACTTTAGCAAATGCCAGGATATACGAAGTTCATGAAAGACCTTCTTACTAAGAAATGGAATGTTATCCATGAACTAAAGGATAATCTCCTTCATTGTGGTGCTATCTCTACAAGGTCTTTAGTGCAGAAAAAGGCAGATCCAGGAGCATTTACTATCCTATGCACTATTGGTTCCCTGAATTTCACAAAAGCACTATGCGATTTGGGAGCCCGTATAAACCTAATGCCACTTATTGTGTACAAGAAACTAGGTTTGGGGGATCCTACTCTAACAAACATGCGGTTAGTGATGGAAGATAGGTTTGTGAAGCGGCCTGTGGGCATATTACACGATGTCTTGGTTAAGGTGGTCGATTTCATTCTTCCTGCTGATTTTGTAGTCTTGGATTGTGAAGTGGACTTTGAAGTGCCCATCATCTTAGGTATACCATTCCTCGCAACTGGGTGAATGATAGTAGACATAGATCTGAATGAGCTGAAGTTCAGGCTCAATGACAAAGAAGCACACTTCAAAATACACTCATCCATGACTCAGCAAAAATACATGAGTGTTTTCTCAATCGTTGATGTATTCTATGGAGATGGTAAAGGGGTATCAACAGTTTGTCGTGGTGAAGTCTGAGTAGTCAAGATAACCAAGTCGTGCCGCGGCAGTAAATCAGGCGCTATTGGGAGGAAACCCAAAATTTTTATATTCCAATAAATTATTTATTTTTATAGTTAGGATTTAGTTCACATAAGGAGGAGTCAATGTATTCAGCCAAATGCCCCTGACGACATTTTTGAAGGGTTGTCAAGATGGTGATAAGTCATCAGATTTGTCGTCAGAGACCTTAGCTCTGAAGAAGGGTCTATCAAGGCTGACGATATTTATGACTTGTGATGGCTTATCAGAAATGTCGTCACAAAAAAGCCCAACATTAGCTGAAACTGTGGGCCAAATTAAAAAGGCCCGACCCGGCCCACAGCTTGGCCTTTCCACCTTCCCGCTTAGTTTTTAATTACTTTAAGTTATTTTCCTTCCATACTTAGAATATTTTCTTCCCTTCTTTGAACTTTTTCCAATTAAAACAAGAAGCAAGTTCCTTGTGTGTGTGCGTTTGCAATTAAAATCAAGAACTTCTTATTACTTCCTCTTGCTCGTGTAATCACATTGAAGGCTCCCATTAGATTCGCTCAAAATTTAACTTTTCTTTTCTAATGGTAAGTGATAGATTGATGACAACCCAAGTTTCCAAGAATCTTGAACCAAGCTCAACTTACAAAAAAAGGGCTAAAAATCGGAACTAGGGTTTGTTGTGCAAGCCTAAGGCGTATAAGCTCAGCTCAAAAATAAAACTTGAGTGGATTTTAAAAAAAAATTAGGACCAAAAACTGAGTTAAAGTTAAGTTGGGGGTTCTAATAAGAGCTGAAGACTTTCATGATGAGCTATCACAACTGTGATGGCTTATCAAAAATGTCATCCAAGGCTGCTAAGAATGAAGTAGGTTCTGTTTAGAGCTGACGACATTTGTGATAGGCTATCATGTTTGTGACGGCTTATCAAAAATGTCATCAGAAGTTGATAAAATCTTATGAGTTCTATTTAGAGATGTCGACATTTATGATAGGCTATCACATTTGTGACGGATTATTAAGAAATGTCGTCACACCTAGGACCTGAAGCATTACTAAACCCTTTTAAGGGGTGTAGAATTTCAATGATCGATGTGTTTGTGTTTGTACTCTTGAGGGTCAACTAATGGTTTTTCTCTTGCTATAGGTCTTGAAATGGCACCCAAAAAAAAGAACTCAAAATCCACAAAGAAAGTGACCAAGGGAAGTGCATCTCAGAGACTCTTTACTGAAGAGTCTGATTATGAAGAGGAAGAGCCTCTGCTCAGGAAGAAAAAAAAGATGCAAAGCTCTAAAAAGACTCCCCCTCCCCCACCAGTTGAGGTGGAGGAGAGTGAATAAAGTGACACTGAGCCAGCAACATCCAAGCATACATCTTCTGAACAGTCGGCCTCTGATCAACAAGTGTCTGAACATACTGCATCTGAAGAGCATAATTAAGATCAGCCTGAGTTTGAGGAATATGAGAATGGGCAACATGAATCCGAGGGACCATCAATTAAGTCCCCTTCTGCTGAGCCACAAGATGATGAAGACTCTCCGATTCGGGGAACTATGGTCAAATTCAAGAATCCTGAAGTCTGAGATAGCACTAGATAGAAGATTCCCAAAGCTCAGAAAATCTTATTTGATGGGATTTGTAGAACCAACAGGAGAGCTATCATGAGGCCAATCTTTGAGAAAAAGAGAATTATCACTAAGTGGTTGAGCAGGTACCTGGAAGTATAGCAGAAATTTTATGGCTATGATTTGGGATGGATTACACGAGGAGGAAATTCATTTTTCCCTATACTAGTTAGGGAGTTCTATGCAAACTACCAAGCTCACTTGGAAAACATATGTAGAGAAGGAGAGAAAGTACCTGACCAACCTTTGTTGGACAAAGTTCCGGTATGGGGTGTAGCGGTGGATATTTTTGAAGCAACAATCAACAGATTTCTTCATGGCCTAAATTTCACTCCTCAGGCCACTTCACCTACTTTCTATGCCAGGTTGAAGCATCGGGAAAATCATCGGAATTGGTTAGCCACACTCATAGTCGATGGAGAACCAGAATGGCTAACAAATTCAAGTGAAAGGATCTTCAAGGACTCCCTGAATTCAGAGGCAAGATTTTGGTGGGGTATTATTTGTACTTGGTTGATGCCAACATATGGTGATAATATTCTCGGGGATGATAAAGAAATATTAGTCGCAATTTTTGTGGCTAACCTCAAATTTAATTTTGGAGAGATTATTGCCAAAGAGATAAAAATTCATATCTCGAGGTTTGATACAGCATATTCCTTCCCTTGTTTAATTAAAAGGTTGTGCAGGGTAGAAAATGTGACAAAGATTGTAGGGTTAGAAGAAGAACTCTTTTCCAAGAAGACCCGCAATCCTATCAGAAATGAGGAAAAGCAGCCGAGGCTAATGTTTGACAAAGACGCAGAGACTTCCACTGATCCACCAGTTTTGGGGTACTAATTCAGTGCCTAATACAGAGATGCCAGATTCTGAAGTTGCACCTCCAACATCTGCAACAATGGCATAATCATCAGTGCCCAGAACTGAGACAAATTTACCAGCTGCTATGCCTATAATAGAATTTTCCTTCACTCCAATAAATTTCAAAAGAGTAGCAAAGCAGTCCAAGTGGTGTGAGGTTCAGCTGGAACTCTTTGCCAAGCAATGTGAAGTTGCAGTTGAAAAAAGAGTTAAGTCTGCACTTGAGCCATACAAGCCCTTGTCGGGCAGGATTGATGAATTAGAGAATCGCTTCAATGCGCGGTCTAAGGAGAGGTCAGACCCAGAGATGGCACTACTTAGGTCAGAACTGGCTAGGGTGAAGGCGGAGGTTGAAAATTTACAGCAACACCAATTTATGGTGTCATCGGAGCCGGCAGTGGAGGACTCTAAGGGAGAAATCCCATTGTTTAATCTCACAGAGGAGCCGTGAAGAAAAGGAAAAAGAAAGGTGAGAAGAAAGGCAAAGGAAAAAAAGACTGATAGACCAGTTGCACTAAAATAGTTCGAGGCTTATGATGGAGATACAGCAGTAGGGTCAGGAACCCATGACCCCCGGGATTGATCCATTCTAGGTATACTCTAACCCTTAGTTCAAATTTTCTTTGATTTTAAGTTGAGGGTGTAGAGTAAATTGTTGTTGTAAAATTTTATAGCCGATTAGGAGAAATACTTGTACTTGAGGCATTTGAATTGTTTTGTGATTTCTGTACACCTCTTCAAGTGGTCTAATTCTATAATTTTGTAATTTGCATTCAAGTGTGACCACTGTGTATCTTTGTATGGCATTAGTTCTAGTAACATAATAATAATTGCTAAATAGCTGCATGAACTGAATAAGTCATATCTTGTGATATACGTGTGTGCCATGTGTGTATGACCAACTACTTAGTTCCCTTTGTATGCTGAAGCCAGAACTTGTTCGGTTAGTCTTACCTAGGTTGAAGGATAGGGGTTATAAAAGGATCATAGGCCATTTTGATATTAGCTCACTTTAGCCTAAATGACCTTTCCTATGTGTATAATATCCCTTGATCCCTATTTTGAGCATAATTAGCCTATTTCTTTGTATGACACCTATTACCTTCCCATTTAAATCACAATGAACCTGTTTTGGCCCTGGTCCTCCTTGGACACTGTGCACCTTGACTTAGGCAAATGGCCTAAGTTGAGGATGGCTATCATAGGGGTGTGTGATATAGAATGAGTATGAAGAAAGGTAGCATAAAATAAGATAATAAAAAGTTAGGTGAAGAGGAAAAGAGCAAGAAAAAGAAAAATTGTGAAAAAGATTAAGTAATTGAGAAAAGACTGCACCCATCCTAATAAGTGGGATCAAGAAAAGAGAATAGCAGAAAAGGCTAATGAGTGAAACCCCAAAAAGCTTGTCAAGGAGGATTAGTCACTTTAAATACCATCGAGTATCATACCATCCTCTAGTCTATATTACAAGCCTAAAAGAAGTCCTATAGTGATCATCTGAAGATATGGGTAATGAATATAAGGGAAAGCCTATGGTACTTGGCATACACTGATTGGAACTTTGTTTTGAGAGTGAGTGTTTTGATTGACCCCATGGTTACATATATAATTTTGATATGAGATGAAGGGGATGTCTTTGCTGTGAGGGCACACTGGTTACATTGCTAGTTACTGACTTATTCGGGTAGTGTAATAATTGCCTGCATATGGTGGATGATTGATTGCCAAATCTTCCATGTATTATCTTAGTTGTGTTGAGTTACTTAAGGACAAGAAATTGTTTTGAGGGTGCTGATGTGTGAGCTAATGCTAACACATTTGAGGCTTTTAACTAAGAATCATTGTGAAGTCTTAAGCAACTTTTGTTGTTTATGATTGTTTTATGTTTCATTTTGTAGTTTAAGCTAATATGATAGAGAACTAACAAGAATGGAAGCAAAGAAGTTGAAATCTGAAGACAAGTATGGCTGACGACATTTGTGATAAGTCATTAGCCCTGTGATAAGTTATCAAATTCATCGTCAACAGTAAATAGAGAATCGGCCTAAGTTGAAAGATGTGATGAAATTTTGTGATAAGTCATCAAGGGTCTAATAAGCTGTCAAGAATATCGTCATCCTGAGGCAGCACAGGAGAACTGAAGTAGAGCTTTGATGATATTTTCTAATAGGCCAAGACGAAGCTAATAAGTTGTCAAGTTTGTCGTCAGCCTTAAACAGGAAGAGCCAAAACTGAAGAAGGAGCTGATGACATTTGTGATAAGTTGTCAGCCTCCTGATAGGCTATAACAAATGTCGTCCCCTAATCCGAGGGATTTCTGAATTCTATTATTTTGTTTCCATAATTAGGGTGAACTATCTAAAGATTTGTTTTAGGGTTTTCTGAAGAGATCCTCACATTGAGTTTTGACGATACTTTTGATATTTTTCTCTCTCTAATTTCTTGGCTTGAAAAGGCAACTACTTTGAAGAGATTGTTATCATTATTTTGGGATTTTCCTTTGTGATCTAATATGTTATTCACTAGTTATTATTCTTATTGTGGTAAGTTTAACCTTCCAAGAATGAATACAACTTGTTGTTTTGATTTTAACATTATGAGTGGCTAAATTCCTTTAAAATAAATTATGGGATCTAGGGTTAGGTCTTGATAAGGTGCTAAGTGTTCAAGATTCAAAAGGTGGTAGGATTTCTTGATAATTCTGAGGTTTTAATTAACGTTTATTGGTTACAAATAATAGATAACACCTGCTTTGGTTTGCTTGAGAAAAAAATCAAATATAGTGGGAAGTGAGTTATCGACAGGGACTTGGAAATACTCCGTTTAATAATTAGCGTTGTACCAAGGTTGGTTAACCTGAGGTAAAATTTAGGTAGTGAATATAAATTCCCTAAGTCTGAGAGGATTAGGTAATTAAATGCTTAAGTAGGTCAAGAGACATTTAAGCATAACATCAATAAAGATAACTTGTTGTCCTACCTACCATGAGAATCTTGAACCACCGTTAGCACCTGTCAAGTACCGGAAGCCCTAGTGAACATAATTCTGGGTTTTTAGAAACTCTTGATTACGAACACTGATTAAAGCAACCAACAATTACTTGTTAAACTAAAAAAACCCCATTTCTGGAAGCATCAAACTATCAGTTGATTGATTTGCAAATGACTTATGTTCACACCATATACCCTGTGGGATTCGATCCCAACCTAGTTGGGTTTTATATTGACCATGATCACTTACATTCTCATTGAGAGGTTTAGTTTGAGTGTTATCATCCTACTTCCAACTAAATAGACACTAGACTGATTTCTACGCTGTACTAGGCTGGACTGAACTATTACTGATCATACTATTTAACTGAGTTCACTGAGTTGTGTGGACTGGCAAAAAATACTAAATTCTTATTAGCTGACTGAGTTTACTAAAATCTGAACTGACTATGAGTACTACTAACTATACGTGACTGATATTATCTTATGACTTACCATGGCTCTAAGTAAATAGCTAAATTATCGGGTACAAGTACCCCCAGGACTCAAAAGCATAAAGTAAGAGACATGGCACAAACTTGAAACTTGTAAACTAAGTACTTGATCATCATTCATTCATTTGGGGAATTTTAACAAACACTTGCATAATACACTTGCACATAAGCTAACTTGACATGATTTCTTTCTCTTACTAGTTCACAAGAGCAATTTATCAAGCACTTGGTGAGTATATCAAATGCACATAACTTTGAACAACAAGTGAGCATCATGATTGAATTCCAAATTTCACAATTCAAGAGTTTAACATGGATTTACACACATGACAATCAATTCCACATGAAACATGTAATAAAACATGAATTAGGAACCTAATCCAAACAAAAATCATGAACACGCTCTAATTCCAAACATGGAAATCATAAAATTCACTACTTGAAGTTTCAAAAGAGATTCTTGGGCTCCAAGGGTGGAAGGAAACCTTGGATTAACACTTCACATACCTTAGTGCCTGAATTTCTGAAAGTTAGTAGTGAAACCTTGAGTTCTTGATTTGAAATTAAAGTTTCTAAGGTTTGTTCTTGAGTAAATTTGAGAAAAAATAAGTTTATTTTCTCCCTAAAGTGATTAATTTCCTGTTTTAGTGGCTGAAGGTTGAGGGAAAAAGACCTAAATACCCCCAAAGATGTAGTATTTTAATGACTAAAATACTGTACCATCAACGCGCAGACCAATGCACCATGTCGTTAGCATCGATGCGATAGCCAACGCGTCGTTTCAAGTCTACATCGACTCACTATAAATTGATGCTGGGAGCTGGGGAAACATTTATCAACATAATAATAAACATAGCTTGCCAAGATTGCATTGATCCACTATTTTAGGATTCCCAAGGAGCTTTTAACGAAGTTCGATAAATCCAAAACTTGTCTGGAAACACCTATAGACACTCCTAATCATGACTTGACCTAAATATCAATATTTAAGGGTTGTAGAGGACATTAAATAAGATCGCCAACTATCAAAAGCTAGAACGACACTAAGTCTGAATACTTAGCTAGAATACTCTAAGTCTGGGGCCCCTTGGAAAGCTTAAAGGACTGAATTAAGCTAAGGATTTTGTAGGGTCTTACAGGGATTTAGGTGGATATGTTTACTAATTACAAGAGCCTATAGTATGTGTTCACTCAGAAAGACCTAAATCTTCATTAGAGAAGGTGGTTAGAATTGTTGAAAGATTATGATATGAGTATTTTGTATCACCTGGGTAAGGAAAATATTGTGGCTGACGCCCTTAGAAAATTTTTGATGGAAAGTGTTGCCCATGTTGTGTATGATTAGACAGATTTAGTACATGAGGTTCATCAGCTTTCTAGATTATGATTTTGGTTGGTTTATTCAGTCAAAGTTAGTGTTTAGGTTCAGAATGGTTTAAAATCTTCCTTGGTTGCCGAGGTGAAGGAATAGCAAGACAGAGATCCTATTTTTGTTAAGTTGAAAGAGGTAGTTCGAAACTATAAGGTTGAGGTTTTCTTCCAATAGAGAGATGGTGTGCTTCATTATCTGGGTAGGCTATGTGTTTCGAACGTGGATGATTTGAGGTAGCGAATGTTAGTAAAGGCACATGGTTCGCAATAATTCTATTCACCCAAGAGCCACTAAGATGTACCATAATTTGCGGTAAGTCTATTGGTGGAATGGTATAAAGAAGGATATTACAGAATTCATGGATAAGTGTTCTAATTGTCAGAAGGTTAAGGTTGAGCACCAAAGGCCTAGTGGTACATTTCAAAAATTCAGCATCCCCACTTGGAAGTAGGAAGTGGTGAATGTGAACTTTGTTACAGGGTTACCTCATACTCGTCGTCAGCATGATTCTATTTGGGTCATTATTGATTAGATAACCAACTCATCTTATTTCTTTCTAGTTAACACTTTGGAATCAGCCAAAGATAGACTTTATCTCATATAGTTTAAAAAGTTACATGGAGTCACATTAAATATCATTTAAGATAGAGGTACCTAGTTTACCTCTTATCTTTGGAAGGCTTTCCAGAAAGTATCAGTACCCAAGTTTACTTGAGTACAACTTTTCACCCCTAAATAGATGGACAATTAGAGAGGACCATTCAAACCTTAGAGGATATGTTGAGATCAAGTGTAATTGATTTCAAGAAAAGTTGGGATGACCACTTTCCTTTGATTTGCATACAACAACACTTATCACCCTAATATTTAGATAGGTCCATTTGAGGCTCGCTATTGTAGGAGGTTATATCTCCTATTAGTTGGTTTGAGGTTGGTGAAGATGATTTGAGAAAGTCAGATTCGATGTATGATGCAATGGAAAAGGTTCAATTAATAGTAAAAAGGTTGAAGATATCCCAGGGTCGACATAAATCCTATGCAGATGTGAGGACAAGGGAACTTGAGTTTGATATTGGTGATTTGGTGTATTTAAGAACTTCACCCAATAAAGGGGTGAATAAAATTAGTAAGAAAGAAAAGCCCAGTCCCCGCTATAAGAAAGAAAAGCCCAGTCCTCGCTATGTTAGACCATATAGGATTTGAGTCATTTTGGGAAGGTATCATATAAGTTAAAGTTGCCTGCAGAGTTAGCATTATCACATCAGTGTTCCATGTCTCTTTGCTAAAGAAATGTATTAGCAATCCAGCTTCAGTAGTTCCTTTAGAGAGTGTGGGTGTGGAAGTAGTATCTCCTACAAATAAGTCCTAGTGGAGATCCTTGATCATCAGATTTATAGGTTGAGTAATAAAGAAGTTTCCTTAGTAAAGGTTCTACAGCGAAATCAGTCAGTGAAGGGAGCTATTTGGGAATCATAGGCCAATATATGAACCAAGTACCCCTATCTTTTCTTTACGAACCTAGTTCCATCTTGAGGAATAGTTTTCTTAATTAATTAATTATTTTATCTCTATATCATCCATCCATTCAGGTTCATGTCATAGCATGCATTCATGAATTCAGTTCAGTCCATACATTAGTTACAGATTCAAATGTTAAGTCATAATTCAGCTCAAAAGTGTTCAGTGCATAATCTTAGTTTTTTCCTTAGTAGTCCATTTTAGATAGTTTTATTTGGGTATGAATGATACCAAGGGGAAATATTATAATACCTCATGTTTTTAAGTTCAATACCTCTCAAAAGATAGGTCACTAAGATGTCTTTCCAACGCTAAAAGTCCACCTTGATCTGATATCGTGGCAAAAAGTTATGCAAATTTTCCCCTAAGTATCAATCAGCTGCCAGCGACTATGAATCACGTGACAACCTATAATCAGACATTATGAGTCATCACAAGTAGTCATAATCATAATAGAAATGACATTCAGTTTTAGACCAGCGACTATGATCCTACTTCATGAATTGTAGTCAGTCGTAATGAGTCGTAGGGGGAGTCATAGTCCCAATAGAAGGGATCCCTAGATTCCAGTCTAGTGGTAATGACTCGACCCTGTGACTCATTAGTAGAGACACCTAGTTGTTAGGTGGACTTGTTACTACACCAGTAAGGAATTCAAGAATTTAGTCTCAGACTACAACTGCTCCTTACGACTCGTGGTCAATCCCAATGAGACATATAAAGGGGATTTATAGTCAGGACGGTGAAGGCTCTGACTCAGAGTCTTAGGTTACAACTCATAAATATTCATGGCGAGTTGTAATCACTGGGAACCCAAATTATTATGCATTTTAAATAAGGGCTCTTTTGTAATTTCCACCCCTTCTTAACCTGAACCCATGTTGTTTACCCTTCTAAAACATCATTTATCAAGGGTAAATATTACCTCAACCTCTCACAACTTCAGAAATCACTTCTTTAGCAAAATAAAGTGATTCTCTTCTTCATCGGAGAAAACTAGGGTTTCTCAAGAACAAGATCAACTTCAATGATTTCTTCAAAGGCTTCTACATTCATGTATGTGGTATTTCATCAGTGGGTCCCTTCGACCCACTGAGTCCCAAGAACTTCCCTAATTTACAAGTACCAACCTTTTTCTCTTTGTATTGGGTTCTAAGTCAAATATGAGATTTATCAACTTTATCTTAGTTATTGTGGTCATGTACCATGAAAATATATTTCCCCATGAAAATTGTGTTTCCATATGTATGATAATGTCACTTGTCCATAACATGATCATCTATTGGGTCATTGAGTACTCTTCATGATTTTTTATACCATGGTCAGCTTATTCCTTATAATGTTTTGTTGCATTAGTCTGTGCTGGTGGGTTATGATCACCCGATACCTAGAATATAAACATGCATCAATTACATATTCATGATTTTCTTAAGATTATAAATATATTATATATTCAGAATGCCATGATTAAGCATATTAGTTACCAGTTTACATCTCACTTATAATTCAGTTAGGAGTAGTACTTAGCATCGAGTGAACGTAGGGATGAAGTCTCACCTGCTAGTTGAGGACGAAGACCTTTAATAGAAGTCTGTTGAAACCTTAGGGGTTGCACCACACAGTGAGGGACCATGTCCTTCAAAATCAGTCATAGGTAAAAATATAGTAAATTAATTAGAAACTCAACACAGTACAGGAAACTTAAAGAACAGAAGATTTAACGTAGAAACCCCCTTGTTCAAGGGAGGAAAAAGAACGACTTGCCCTCACAAGAACCCAAAACTCCACTATAATCAAACTCTTTATTAATGACTCCACTGAACCTAAATCTAGGTTCCTCCTACCTGTAATAACTCTACTACAAGCCTATCTTGACAACTCTACTAAGAACACACCTTGAAATTGATTAACTCTAACCAATATCCACCTTAGGTAGCTCTACCTAAGAACTCTCAAACAAAAAATAAAGAACATTACTCTTATAACATAAGTAATTCAATTACAATTCAGGACTCAACTCAAGAACACTCACTCTTTTTATGCATCAGAAATAAGAACTTAAGCTATACTTAAGCAATAAACCTAGATTGAGTTTTTGCCTCTCTCAATTTCTTTAATTGTGAATTTTGAAAAAACTTCTTGATAGAGAAACATCCTTTTCCTTTTATAGTAAGTGATGATTAGGGCTGAAATTCAATCAAACCAGGTGCCCTAAATAGTACAAGCAGCACCTGTGCAATTTGTTACACAAGAAAAAAAAAGTTGTGCAGACACGTGTCAATTGTACGATAGACTTGAACACTCGGGGACCTAGTCCCTTGTAGTAAGCTACTCATCATCAAAATAAGATGCAATAATTTTACCCCTTTTTGATGATGATAAACCAACCACAAAGTTTTGAGCATCAATACACGTTCATCACATTTAATCAATGTGATTACAACTATTGAAAATGAATGTTCACCCTATCATGCAACACCATGCTTTCATAATCATGCACCTTAGGGACCTGGTCCCTTATTGTCAATTGATATTAAAAACTCAAATCATTGCTTTAATTTCAATATTTCCCCTATCAATATGCACCATAACTTCGTCCCCTATCAATATGCCATAAACATATAGACAATTCAACATATACACATCCTACCACATGAAGTCAATACTCCCCCTTTTAGCATCATTGAAAAGTAGAAATAAAGTCAATACTCCCCCATAATCATTGTAGGTATACTAATAAACTCAAAACTATCAAGACATTCTATGACATACAAGTCAGTAGCTGAAGTAATGTTCCTTTTTTGTGATCTGTGCAAAACTACTTTGTATACAAAATCAAAGACCAATTGCAACTTACTCTTGAGTGATTTTTCTTTAGCCTTTGATGAAGTTTCCTAAAACTCTATTGGTGGTTATTGCCTTGAGACAGTCCTCACACACAAATAGGAACATCCAAAATTCTCCCAAGTAAAGAAGGATCAATATTCAGATTCTTCCCTTGAACTACTGTTGTTATCTTCATTTTATCTTCTAAAAACTCGAATGTGGAATAGACATCCTAACCACCTCATCAAAGATTATGGGAATAGGTCCTTCCATAAGATGTATCCAACCTTGATGTTTTACCAGCTTACTCAAACACTCTAGGTTTTATTAAAACATTTGTGTTAAAATCCTTCAACTTCACACCTTTTGATTTCTCAAGAACCTATTTCTTACTTCTTTAGACACAACCTTACTTCTCTCCCTATTTTTTCTTCTAGTATAGGTAATCACAAACTCTTTAACAGCCACTTTCCTCTTTTTGGGACCAGGTCCCTCAGGAGTCTCCTTCTTTTTAGTAAAACTTTCAGACTTTTCCCAAGAATATCTTAATATTTTACTAACATTTTGTTTTTAAGACCAAAAATACACTTTCCTGAGCTATTTGATAGAAAGATGAAATTTCCAAAAACCCAGGCATCATCCATCAATGTATTATAAGAATTTTTTTTAGGGTTCAGGGATAATTATTCTTTAACAATTTGAGTAAAGAAAGGGTTAGGATTTGGAAGAATAGGAGGGGAGGGGTGTTTTTCAAGAGGATTTGAGAAAGGACTTCTATTATTCTAACCTCAATTTTCTTAAAAAGACATGAAAATGAGGAATTTGTAGCCATTTATAGAACCTTTCCATAAGAAAACTATTTGTGACTGAATATTTTCTTTTTGATAAGAGAGGGAATGGGTATGCCTAGATATAAAGGAAAGAGCGAGCATATAATAGGTTTTTGAATAAATTGGATATGACCAAATAGACTTGTTTTCTTTTTTGCATGAACCTGTTTTAGAGTCCAAATGGACTCTTTTCCCCCTTGCATGTCATAATGGGCCAAGGAGACCGATGTCTTTGAAGATTAAGTCCAAAAGTCAATTATATAGTGTGTGGGTGCAAGAAGATAGACGAAGAAGGAAAATGGGTCAAAGCCCATTGATGAGTCATTTGCTTGCTAATTATTTTAATGAATTTCAAATCATCATATGTGACCAAATAAAAGTTGCTTGATGATAAAGTTCAGATTTTTGTGGTTAAATAAAATTATTTAGATATTTCTGAGTCATGCATAGGATGATTGTTGAATGATATTTCTCTTTTAGAGATGGTAAACTTTTATTCTAATTTTCTTACTCCTTTTGGATTGTTATATGTATTTTTTTGCGTGTAGAGACTTGATTCATGTCTCTCTTTGATTCATAATATCAAAAGAGAATTAACAATATCTTAGAAAGATAAACCATAGCTCGTTACATGTTTTTCCTAAAGTTGACCATAATTTAGATGTATGAATCATCGTTAATGTCATCTTAGTTGGAGTTTAAGGATTCCCTTTATTAAAAGTTAGCCTCCATCTTATTCTTTGTTATATGGGTTAATTTCCATTTCGTTGGATAATTTGATTTTTTTTTATATCATAGTTTACTATTTCTTTATGCTTGAGAATGTTATTATTCCATCTCATCATTTATCTGTTAAGTGTAGAATTTTTGAATACATATTAATTCTTTTTCTTTTATCTTTTTTTTGCATGAACCTGTTTTAGAGTTCAAATGGACTCCTTTCCCCGTTGCATGTTGTAATGGGCCAATGATTCCCACCTCTTCGAAGATTAAGTTCAAAAATTAATTATATAGCGTGTAGGTGCAAGAAGATAGATGAAGAAGGAAAATGGGTCAAAACTCATTGATGAGGTCGCTAAGAGACTTGAAAAGTCTCAATTTTTATCATTGTCTTATTTTTATTTTAATAATTAATTTATTCATTCATGTGGGGCTTCGAAGCCAAAGTTGTAATCAAATACAGGTGAAGCAGATTTTGGACACCAAAGGTCCAAAAGATAGTTTAGGATAGGTTATGGGTCAAAGCCCAATATTTAGATTAGGATAGGTGAATATGGGCCAAAAGCCCAATTAGATTAGGATAGGATTGATGGATTTGGGCTTAAGAGCCTAAGTTTCTTATTTCTCCTCCTTTTCCTTTTTCTAGGTTTATTTTCTTTATGATCCTTCGAACCTAGTTAGATCCCCTACTAAGTCATTAAAAAACTGACTTTGCATAAACCTTAAAAAATATTTTGTTCATCAATTTTCTTTTTAATAATCAATTTTCCTTGTTAAAGTTAGTCATATTCGACTTTCTTAGCTTTTGTTTTGGTTTAATATTGTTAATTATGATCATTCGGATATTTGAAAGTTGAGTACTTGAACTGAAGACAGTGGTCATTTTCATTAGGGATATTATTTTTCACGGCGATGATCTCCTTCTCCGGTGAATTTTTAATTTGTAACTCTCTTAAACCCTAATTACTACTACTATTATTGAGTTCATTTGATAGTCGTTCAGTAACCGCAAACGCCGCCACCGTCCCTCCATTACAATGAAACAGCCGCCTCCAGGACCTTCCGCTCTGACCAACTCTCCTCACGTTATCGCCATAAACAATGGCCAGCCCCAACTCCGCCGCCACTGCCTCCTTTTTCTCCTCTCTCCCAAGTTCTCTCTTTACCTTCCCTAATTGCCCTTCTCAGCACTGCTATCGCCGGCGGCACTAGGGTTTTCGCTAGCTCGACTCTAACGATGGTGTATAAGCATCACAGGGCAATGCTCAAAAGTCACTCAAACGACTCTCCCCGGCAATATTTAGGTGAAAGAAATACTATTCCTACGATACTATTCCAGCGACCAATTTCTATCGCAAATTACTGGAATCCAGCGACTCAACCAAGTATACGGATACAACCCAACTTTGATTAGGTTCACTCAATCCATATTTTCTAGTTGTTTATAGCTTTCTTGATTTTTAGGGGCTTCTACTGGTAGTGTTTTGCACTATTCTTGTTGAGATTCCTATTTCGTAGCATCTTGGTTGATTATCTAGGTGTGGGTGTCGAATTTCTTGTTGATTGTTTACTTTGAAATAGTGTTTTACATGAGAATCTTTTTATTAACTTCATTTTAACTAGTGTTCCCTCTTTACCTTATCTTAATCCCCCTTTGTTGCATTGTGGTTGTGATTGGAAATGGTAGAATAGGGTCATATCATAGGTCTGGGTCGGGTTCAGAAGGTGTTGGTTCTTGGTTAGAGTTTGGGGCGTTGGGTCTGGGTTGGGTTTGGGTTGAGTCTAGGATCGAGTTTGGGGTTAGGGGCTAGGGGTAGTAAAGTTAGGCGGGATAAGGGAGCTTCTAGGTTGCGAGTTGGGTCTTGGAACATCGTTATATTATAGGGTAAGTCTATAGAGCTGGTGAAGATTCTTAGAAATAGAAGGGTTAGTATAGCGTGTGTCCAGGAAACTAAATGGGTTGGCACTAAAGCGAGAGATGTGGATGGATATAAGTTGTGGTACTTGGGTAGCGTGAGACATAGAAATGGGGTAGGTATCTTAGTAGATGAAGATCTTAGGGAGCAGGTGGTATAGGTAAAGAGAGTTAGTGATAAAATAATGTCTATTAAGTTGGTCATGGGAAGGTCTTCGGTGAACGTTATTAGTGCTTACGGCCCCGTAAGTAGGTTTAAACGAAGAGGAGAAGAAGGAATTCTGGGAGGTTTTAGATGAGGTGGTAAGGAGCATCCCGAGCACTAAGAAGTTTTTCGTGGGTGGGGATTTCAATGGACATATTGGGTCTTTGTCGAGAAGGTATGATGATGTGAATGGCGATTTTGGTTTTGGTGAGTGGAATTAAGAAGGAGCTTCTCTGTTGGATTTTACTAGGGATTTTGGGTTGTGGATAGAAAATTTGAGCTTTTCGAAGAAGGAGGATCACCTTATTACGTTTTATAGTTCAGTGGCAAAGACTCAGATAGACTTTTTGCTTCTTAGAAAAGGGGATAGAGCGCTATGTAAAGACTGTAGAGTCATACCTAGAGAGAATCTCTCGACTTAACATAGGTTGGTGGTGATGGACTTGGTTATCAATAAGGGCAAAAAGAAGAGAAGTAGGGTTGCATGGCCCAGGATTAAGTAGGGTAGCTTGACTTTTGCTAGTGCTTTAGAGATGGAAGAGAAGTTGAAGAGTAGGGGGCTTGGGAAAGTAGAGGGGGTGTGGATAATATGTGGGAGACGATTACCAGTTGCATTAAGGAGACCGCTAGAGAGGTATTGGGTATCTCGAGAGGTCGATCTGGCAAATATCAAGGAGGCTGGTGGTAAACGAAAAGGTCAAGAGAAAGGTAGAGTCTAAGAAGGTGGTTTTTGCTAAGTTGGTTAGTAGCAAGGATGATGAGAAAAGGCAGAAGAATAAGGAGGAGTATAAGGTAGCTAGAAGAAAGGCTAAGTTAGCGGTTACGATAGCTAAAACAGCATCTTTAGAGAGTTTGTATGCGGCTTTAGAGAAGAAAGATGGAGTTAAGAAGTTGTATAGGATGGCCGCGGAGGGATCATGACCTTGACCAAGTGAAGTGCATCAAACAAGAGGATGGTATAGTATTGGTTGAGGATGCCCTCATTAGAGAAAGGTGGCAATCTTATTTTCATAAACTTTTGAACAACGAGGGGGACAAAGGTTCTGTGTTGGGAGAATTGGAGATATCTGATTATGGTTGTGATTATAGTTATTGTAGGAGTATCAAGTTTGTGGAGGTCAAGGGAGCTATTCGCAGGATGAGGCGGGGTAGGGCAATGGGGCCAGACGAGATTCCAGTAGATTTTTGGAAGAGCACTAGCAGGGCAGGTCTGGAGTGGTTGACAAGGTTGTTTAACATTATCTTTATAGCTTCTAAGATGCCTGGAGTGTGGAGGTGGAGCACAATGATTCCAGTGTATAAGAACAAGGGAGACATTCAGAGTTGTAACAACTATAGAGGTATTAAGTTGTTGAGTCATACTATAAAGGTTTGGGAAAGGGTGGTCGAGTTGAGGATAAGGAGGATCGTGACAATCTCTGAGAATCAGTTCAGTTTCATACCTGGTCACTCGACCACTGAGGCTATACACCTTGAGAGGAGATTAGTGAAGCAGTTTCGAGAGAGAAAGAAGGACTTGCACATGGTGTTTATTGATCTAGAGAAGGCATATGATAGAGTTCCTAGGGAGATTCTGTGGAGGTGCTTGGAAGCTAAAGGGGTGCCCATGGCGTACACTAGGTCGATTAAGGATATGTATGATGGTGCAAAGACTCGTGTGAGGACGGTAGGTGGAGATTCGGAGCACTTCACAGTTTTGATAGGGTTGCATCAGGGATCGACTCTTAGCCCATTTCTTTTTTCCTTGGTGATGGATGTTTTGACGTGACATATTCAAGGGGAGGTGCCTTAGTGTATGTTATTTATAAATGTTGTGGTTCTGATCGACGAAACTCAGAGTGGAGTTAATGATAAGTTGGATATTTGGAGATAGACACTTGAATCTAAAGGTTTTCGGTTAAGTAGAACCAAGACGGAGTACTTGGAGTGTAAGTTCAGTGATATGTCGCAAGAAGATGGAGTGGTTGTAAAGTTAGACTCTCAGGACATCCAGAAGAGGGAGAGTTTTAAGTATCTGGGGTCTATAATTCAGGGTAATTGTAAGATTGACGAGGATGTCACGCATCGTATTGGGGCAGGGTGGTTGAAGTGGAAGCTTGCTTTGGGAGTCCTTTGTGATAAGAAGGTTCCCTCTAAGATTAAAGGTAAGTTCTACAGAGTGGTAGTCCGGACGGCTATGGTGTATGGAGTGGAGTGTTGGCCAGTTAAGAACTCCCATATCTAAAAGGTGAAGGTAGCGGAAATGCGAATATTGTGATGGATGTGTGGACATACCAGGAAAGATAGGGTGAGGAATGAGATTATTCGAGAGAAGGTGGGAGTTTCCTCGGTGGAGGATAAGTTGCAAGAAGTGAGGCTACGTTGGTTCGGGAATGTGATGAGGAGGGGCCCTGATGCTCCAGTGCGAAGGTGTGAGACTCTGGCTATGGATAGTTTTAGGCGGGCTAGTGGTAGGCCAAAGAAATATTGGAGGGAGGTGATTAGGTATGATATGGATCTATTACAGCTTACAGAGAACATAACCCTTGATAAAAAGGTGTGGAGAACGCGGATTAGGGTAGAGGGTTAGGGGGTGGGAGCGCAGCGGTAGTAATAGGGGAGTTTCTGTTTTGTCGTGTTGTGGCTGTAGATTTTGGGGCTAGTGGCATTGGCTTTTTGCATCCCGTACCAGTTTATTATGCACTTATCTTTTGTGTTTGTTATACTGTTAGTTTGTTTTGTGTACCATACTAGTTTATATACGCTTACTTTTTGTATTTGTTATACTGTTATTGGTCCTAAGCTAGGGGTCTATCGAAAATAGCCTCTCTACTTCTCTTGAGGTAGTGGTATGGTCTACGAACACTCTACCCTCCCCAGACCCCACTAGGTGGGAATACACTGGGTATGTTGTTGTTGTTGTTGAAAGTTAGTCAAAAGAATCATTTTCTAATAGTCCGAATAACTGCAAGTTAGCGGATACTCTTGGTGCCTTAATAACCTTCCAAGAGTATTAATGGGAACCCATTACCTAGAATTTCAAAACTTAAATGATTTTCTATTTTGAATCGTTTAAGTAATTATAATGGTTTTCTTGATTTTCCTAAATAAATTAAGTGGCGACTCTATTATCGACCTTAAAAACCTTGTTGAACGTATTTTGAACTTGTGAAAAAATCCAAAGGTCATTTCTCTGCAAAAAAAGAAATGGTGATTCTTCTGGAGAATATAACTAGGTTCTAACCAAATATTTGAATTTATCTTTTGATTAATTGTTATAGTGTTTAAATTTTTTATGTTCTTATGTATTTAAATTCTGCAAAATTTAACTGTTGCACTTCATGACATAATCTCTCGTATGATGATTATTAAATTTTTTTGGGGTTTCGTGGATGTCCCGGCCCCTGTTGATCTACTCCAAATCAAGTGTTGGGAATACGATGGTTTACCGGCACATTAGGCGGTCGGATGTTGTTCATATTTTCAAACCCAAGTTGTCCGCTTGGGAACCAGTGTCCAAACCCACTCTAGACACCTAGGATAGAGCAAAAAAAAACCCACTTTTAGGCATAAGCCTAGGACAAACCAATACCCGAGGAGGGTATTGGGTCCATTAGAAAATCTGCCCTGTGTCTATTAGTCACGAGCTAATTAAAGTCAAAAAATATTTATGTGTTTGAGAAATATATTTCATCTAATCCAATCCATTATACTTTGGGGGTAGAGAAAAGGCTTACTCTGCTTGATTTTGTGTAAGATACCTTAATCATCCACCGATCGAGGAAAAAATTAAAGAGAGCCAGACAAGAGATTGATGATTGATCGATTTAGACGATTGCATGATTTACCATACTAATGACTTATGAGTATAGAGCATAGTTATATGGGAATCACTTACTTATTAACAGACGTCGCATATGACAAGAACGGACAAAGCTAAGAGGGCAAAGGCCGATTAAAGAGCATCTACAAACTAGTAATTTCTATCCCCTGCACGGAACATTGTTCTTTTTCTCATGTTATTTTCCCTTTCACTAGAGATTGTACCTCTTTTGTGCAACTTTTGTATGAATTTATGACCTTTAGGTATATCTGTGGAGATTTTTGGGATAATGGATTGGTTTTAAAAAACATATACCTCTTTCAAATACATTAGGCCAACCCTTGGCTCAAAAGGGTCACCTAATTAGGATGCACATTTATTACAATATGATTGTGTGATATAACTGGTTATGTGCTTATACATGTTATGTTGATTCGAATCAAAGGTGAATTGATCCAATACCATTTTCCATAGAGCATCTCTAGGTTGAAATATACCCCACTATACAAAAGTCTGACCAAATAAACTCCAAGTCTCCTAAGTCTCTCACAAATGTCCACAATCATTCTCAAAACTTCCTAAATGCTCGCTACCATTTCAGTAAGATTGACTATGGACTCAAAAGAAGCCATTGTATCTTCAAACTACATAAGGCCTGATTTCTCCTCCGTGATATACATAGGCAGCCTTTCGGCCTGGCCACTATCTTCAAAAACTCTGTTGTTCTCCACTTTCTTGAGAGAAGAAATAATGTAGAAAATAAGAAGAGTTGAACCTTCCTGATAAGTTTCACTTTCATATCAATGAGAAAAATCCTATTCATTGAAAATCTTGAGTCATCATTACTCCATGGATCAGTTAGAATAAGACGAGAAACAACTCTATGTGCTTACTTCTTGCCTTATCATCTTTCTTTGCTTATTACTAATAGAATCTAACATATCAGCCTTTGAGTTGTTTTTACTTTGCGGGTAATAGAAAATACTCTGTGTTGGCATAAAATGACCCTACTTCATTAGATCAAAGTGAATAAATAATCCTCTCTTGACTATAACTTTGTTACAGGAAAAGAAAAATGATTAGTAGTAAAGTTGGACTCTACCAGTCATTTTTTCAAAACCTATAAGTGATGGTCAAGAGGATGGAAAAGGGAAAAATGTGATGATACCATATAAGAATTTTCCAAGACAATCGGGATCATGAAAGATGAATTGGAGGAAACATTATTGAATTGGACTTCCACTCCACTCATGACTCATTGCCCATCGGGTAACAATAATTTAAAACTTGTTGATGTCATGTTATGTCAAGGGATAAATGAACAAAGCGAGATGAATGATAATGAATGGAAAGACCATTATGAGGAGAGATTATTGGAAGACATAGAAGAAATTGAAAATGGAAAAGATCAACCAGGAAAAAACACTGAAATAATCAACCTGGGAAACCGCGATGAAGTCAATGAGACAAGAGTTAGTGCTCACTTAACAGAGGCACAGAAAAGATGACTCATCCACTTTCTATGGGATTACATTGATATATTTTCTTGGTCCTATGAGGATATACTGGGGTTAAGCACCAACATCATGTCGCACAAGTTACCAATCAATCTCGAGTTTTATCCAGTTAAGCAAAAAATACAAAAATGCAAGCCGAACTTAAGTTTGAAGATCAAGGAAGAATCAACGAAGTAAATTCCATCTAAGGTTGTGGAGGTCACAAAATATCCAACGTGCCTAGCCAATATTGTCCCAATGCCAAAAAAGTACGGCAAGATCCGAATTTGTGTTGACTACAGAGATTTGAATAGAGCCAGTCCTAAAGATAATTTTCCACTACCCAACATCCACATCCTCGTCTATAATTGTGAGAAGCATGAATTATAGTCTATAATGGATTGTTTCGCTGGGTATTATCAGATATTAATGGATGAAGAAGATGCAAAAAGGTGGATTTCATTATGCCCTAGGGTGTTTATCATTACAGGGTAACGCCGTTTGGTATCAAGAATGTTGGGGCAACTCCTTACCTAATTTTTTATGGGAATGAAGTGTTGATACCTGTTGAGGTTGAAATGCCTTCCTTAAGGATTATTTAAGAAGCCGGATTAAGTATCAAAGAATGGATTTGCACTCACTATGAGCAACTCATGTTGATTGATGAGAAGAGAATGGTTGTCATATGTCATGGTCAGTTTTACCAACACAGGATTATCTGTGCCTTCAACAAGAAAGTAAGAGCTCAAACATTTGAAGTTCAACAATTGGTTCTCAAATGCATATTTCCTCACCAAGAAGAGTACTAAGGCAAGTTCGCTCCAAATTGGCATGGACCATACATAGTTTGAAAGGTTCTCTCCGGAGGAGCTTTGATTCTATCTGAGATGGATGGTCAATAGTGGACCAAACCAATAAATTTTGATGTGGTAAAGAGATACTATGTTTGAAGGATGTTTTAGTTTCTTGTTTCCTTGGTTTATTTTTAATCACCTTTTTGATAGTATTTGTTTGATGATGTGTAATTTTCTAGAATCCCTTTCTTTTACGTACGGGCTATGTCGGCTTTGGCTACCCTTTAGGACAATTTATCCCTTTTTTTATGTATGAACTATGTGATGACCTGAATTCTCAATAATGAGATACGTAGGCGGCCTATGTCGTCTTCGGTCAACAAATTAGAATTTCTTATATAGACCTAGTATAATTTTGAACTATGTTTGAACTTATTCCTGCTTCAACGGGATACGTAGGTGCCCCAACGGCTCAATCATACCACCCCCGGGAAATAGAAACTAGGGCATAATTTTTGAGAAAGAATATTAAAAATTCACCAGATGAAGATCATCATCCAGCAAAGAGAATAAAGGTCAGCAAAGACTTCAGATCCTTTCAAACCAAGATCATCTCAAATAGTAGTAAACTGGGGCAAAAAATTTTAAGAGGTCCTCAAAATTTCAACTAATATATTGAAATATATTTCAAATTCCCTAGCACCAGAGGTCAAAGGCAAGTTTTTTATATCATCAGTTCCGAGAAGGTCTAGGTAGACTAAATCTTCATCTAGGACAGAACTTCTAATAGAAAGCCTCAAAATGATGAATCCCTGGAAATCCTCCATCAAACGTCAAATACAGTCAAAACCAAGAGGAAGAAGCTCGTTGAGCTAGTACATGACATGACTGGCAGATATTTTCCAAAACTTTTACACGAATTTTTGAAACTAGCTTTTAAAAGTTAAGAATACTTTTGAAAATCTATACAAATATTTTTACTTAGTGATTTCCTAGGAATCTATTGGAATGGGGAGTCAGGGTAGAGGTCCCAACATAATGGAGCACCTGAAAGATGGCGAGGAGCAAACCAAGGGTCGAAAGAGGTCAACACGGAGTAGTTTCATTCAAAACTAATTGTTTTATTGTGGATGCACGGATCAATACACAAAGATAAAAATCTTTTTCAGAAAACCCACAAGTGGATTGCGAGCCACACCAAAGTATATAGTGCTTAAGAACGGTATTTTTGGGTAGCCCCCAAAACGGGTTCAATACTTATTTATCGAGGACCTTTTGAATTATCTATCTCATTCCTTGAGACCATGAAGGACAAATAAAGACGTCTTATCTTCTTTATGAATATTGGATTTAGGATTTTTCTAAAGAATAGCTGCTAGCAAATGTGACTTTTTGTCGACTAAATATTTAACTGAAGTATAGGTGCATTCAAAGGAGTCGGCACAATAAATATTGCAAAAGCAGACATTCATCCACAAAATTCGCCTTGAGACGAAGCAAATGGTATTTGAGTAATCCCCAAATAGGGATTTTTCCCTATTTACTTGCATCCGGTGGATCTGCTATTTAATTATTTCTTTAAAATATTAATAGCAGAATAAGTCATCCAAATTATGATGCTCAGTATTTGTCATTAAATTATCATAAAGTTTGATTGTGGTCGTCAGTAAGAGAGACATTGTGCCTACTAACTATCTACCTTAAATACAGGCACATGTAGAAAGCAAAATGCAGACAAACGAACTCAAGTGAAACTATTTTCAAATCACCAAAAAAAACATTTCATATCATTCCACTGCCAAGAGGGCCATTGCATTAAATATTTGATAACTCGCGAGATAGCATATGTTGGCGTCGAGGATATCATCAGCATTAAATATTTGATGACATATGAGATAGCATACGCTGGCATCGAGGATATCATCAGCATTAAATATCTGATGACACACGAGATAGCATACGCTGACATCGAGGATATCATCCGTATTAAATATCTGATGACACGAGAGATATCATATGCTGGCATTGATGATATCATCACTATTAAGAATCTAAAAATACGCGAGATAACATACGATGGCGTCGAGGATATTATTAGCATTAAATATTTGATGACAAGCGAGATAGCATACACTATTGTTGAGGATATCATTAGCATTAAATATCTGTTGACACGTAAGATAGCATACGCTAGCATCAATAATATTATCAGCATTAAATATCAGTTGACACGCGAGATGAAATATGTCGGCATCGAGGATATCATCAGCATTAAAAATCTGATGACACACCAGATAGAATATGCTGCCATCGAGGATATCATCAGCATTAAATATTTGATGAAACACGAGATAGCATGCGTTGGCATCAAGGATATCATCAGCATTAAATATTTAATGAAACACGAGATAGCATACGCTGGCATCGAGGATATCATTAGAATTTAATATTTATTGACACACGAGATAGCATACACTGGCGTCTATCTATTGACATACGCGGTAGCATATGCTGGTGTCGAGGATATTATCAGCATTTAATATCTGTTGACATGCGAGATAGTATATGTTGGCATCGAGGATATCATAACCATTTAATATCTTTTGACACACGAGGTAACATATACTGGTATTGAGGATATCATCAGCATTTAATATTTGTTGACACACGAGGTAGCATATGCTGGTGTCGAGAATATCATCGGCATTCAATAACTGCTAACACTTGAGATATCATACACTGGCGTCGAGGATATCATCAGCATTAAATATCTAATGACACACGAAATAGCATATGTTGGCATCGAGGATATAATCTATATTAAATATAAGAAGACACGTGAAATAGCATGCACTAGCATCGAGGATATCATCAGCTTTAAATATATTATGACATACAAGATAGCATACACTAGCATCAAGGATATCATCAGCATTTAATATCTATTTATAAGCTAGATAGCATACGCTGGCGTCGAGGATATTATCAACATTAAATATTTGTTGACATGGGAGATAGCTGATGTTCTGACTTTTGACGAAATATTTTAGGCCTTTTTCTTAGGATAATTGTGTGTTTTTAAGAAACTATTATATTTAACATTGGACTTTAGTGTTTTCAGGATAAGAGCTGAGCATGAAGAATAACTTGGAATTACTGGGGAAAAAAATGACCAGCGATGACTTAGGCGATGGACCATCGACCATGCGATGGACCGTCGTCCTAACCGTATCCCAGAAGCAAAGGGCAGTGTCACTGGAAGTCCTGCGATGGTACAGGCGATGGACCATCAACCCTACGATGAACCATCACCCGATTTGTCACAAAGAAGTAGAATATAGTGTCACTGGAAGTTCTACGATGGTCCAGGCGACAGACCATCGACCCTATGATAAACTATCACCCATCCCATCGCCAAAAAATAGAATGTTGTATCATTGGATCTCCAACGATGGTCTAGGAGATGAACCATCGCTCGACCCGTCGAGCATGATATGGAAATTCCAAGTTTAAATTTTAAAAGCCCAATCCTGGAATTATATAAATAATAAGTATTAGGTTTTATTTCAGGACTTTTAATGTTATTTATGAAAATTAATATGACTTTAATGTCTTATATAGAGATGAGTGGCTAAACTCCCATAACTAAGTTTATGGGAGCCTTGATGTAGAGATCTATTTGGTGTTGTAAATCCATTTGATTTCTAACGTCTATCCAAATTGCTACACAGGTGAACCAGCAGAATACGGATAAGGCATGCCGGGAACTAAACCCAGTTAATGACGATCTGGGTGATGATGATTTATTAAATATGGTCAACCCAAGGTGTGCAAACAATGTACCTACACTAGCAAATAGGAATGTCAACAGAAATTACCCTGTCAGGGCGAGACCAAAATTCCAAGACGTCCAATTTAATCTAGAAGATGATGATGATGATTTGGATGGAGCTGGTGCAACAAAGGCTATTATTCCTTCGCACTTATAACCTGGATCCAAGTTTAATATCATGAGCACTATGATCCAGTTATTGCATCTCAAGGGGCTGTTCGGTGGACTTATGGGTGATGACCTGAATATGCATTTAGTTAATTTTATCTCGACATGCAAATCGTTTGACAACCCAGGAGTTGGGAAAAATACTATTCGGTTACGACTGTTTACTTTATCTCTATATGGGGAGGCAAATTTATGGTTGAATGAGCTAACTCCCAACTCTATTACCAACTGGGGACAACTGAAAAATGCTTTTCTTGAAAGGTTCTTTTCGCCGTCCAAGAGGGCACAGTAGAGATATGAGATTAGCAACTTCAGACAGCTTTTAACTGAGTCTCTCTATGAGACTTGGGAGAGGTTCAAGAATAAGTTTATGCAGTGTCCAAATCATCAGATGACTAACGTCCACCTGATGGAGATTTTAATTGGGCCTTGAACTCTGTGATGAAGCTGGTAGTGGATAATGCTATAGGTGGGTCACTTATGGATCTCACTTTTCCTGAAGCAGATGAGATGCTTAATCGTATGATGAAAAAAAATAGATATTGGCATACCATGGAGTCTGAGGTAGAAAGATCTATAGTATCTATTAGCATAGCCGCAGAGCAGAGGCGGAGGGAAGAAGAATGTTACCAAGACTTAGCTCACATGAGACGCAGATGGATCTTCTCACTAAGCACTTATTATTGGGAAAGACAGAGAAGGTTAAAGCTATAGCATCACAGGAAAGGGTTGACTCCAATTCTGAGAAGGAAGCCAATTACTTGAACAATCAGGGGGGTTTCTAAGGCGGTGGCCAAGGAAACCAAGGTCGGAAATACTATGACAAATTTGGCTATAAGAATCGTGACCAAGAAAATTGGAAGAATAAGAATAATAGGAGTGGGTTGTATGTTTCTCCTGGAAACTGTGAGGCTGCTACGACCAGTTCGGGGAAGATGTCCATAGAGGACACGATGGGTAAGTTATTTAAGGGAGTAGAAGAAACCAATACTGGGGTGGCTGAGATGAAAAGTGATTTATCCTCGATGAATTAGTTGGTTGATTCATACTCTACTTTGATAAAATATTTGGAGCAGCAGATGAACTAACTGTCTGCTACATTCAATTAGAGAAAGACCGGCACCTTATCAAGCTACATAGTTCAGAACCCAAGGAAGGATAGTTTGTGTATGGCTTTTACCACTAGGAGTAGTAAGGTATTGGAAAGCCCTCCTATGGGAAAGCTTGTGGTTGATATTATGGCAGATGATATTAAGCAAGTAGAAATTGATCATCTAGTATAGTTTAAGAAACTGGATGAGGTTATTGATGATACATCATCCAATCATTAGCAGGTTGATGAGTTGGAGAAAAGCAAGAGAAAGGAGGCTAAAGTGGTGATTACCACTCTCCCAAAGACACCTCCTTCATTTCCCCATCAGTTGAAGAAGAAGGCTAATGACACAAAGTTTCGTAAATTTATAGCCATGCTTAAGCAATTGACGATCAATTTACCATTTATGGAGGCATTGGAACAAATGTTCGGGTATGAAAAGTTCATGAAAGACCTTGTCACAAAGAAACGGATGGTTAGTTATCGGCCAATGGATAATCTCCATCATAATAGTGTTATCTCCACAAGATCTTTAGTTCAGAAGAAGGCACACCGGGGAGCATTTACCATCCCATGCACTATTGGGCCTTTTGATTTTGCAAAAGCTCTATGTGATTTGGGATCTAGTATAAACTTGATGCCACTTGTTGAGTATAAGAAATTAAGTTTGGAGGATCCTACTCCCACAAACATGAGACTAGTGATAGCGAACAAGTCTGTGAAGTGACCTGTGGGGATTTTATATGATGTATTAGTAATGGTGGCCATTTTTATATTTTTGGCTGATTTTGTCATTCTTGATTGCGAGGTGGATTTCGAGGTGCCCATAATCATGGGTCGACCTTTCCTCGCAATCGGGAGTGTACTTATTGATTTGAGGGCAAATAAGCTACTATTCAGGCTGAATGATATGGTAGTTCGATTCAATGTATGCCAGGCCATGAAATAACATAAATATATGAGTGTATTCTCTATTGTGGATGTATATTATGAGGAGGAGCATGAAGTTCCTATAGAAGAAAAATTTTCTATGGAGACTTTAGCCGTTGTATTAATAAATTTTAACCATGACGGTATCAAATATTATGAGGAGACTGTGTGTTCCTTAATTGGCATGGGGTCTTATTCATATGCACCTAAGAATTTGGATTTGGACTTGAAAAATCATCTAAGTCCACCTGTTAAGCCTTCTATAGAAGAGCCACATACCTTGGAGATGAAAGAGTTGCCCATCCATTTAAGGTATGCATTCCTGGGGAATAGGAATACACTACCTATTATTATTATGGTTGATCTGGGTGAGAAACAAGTGGAAGCCCTCACCTCTGTTCTTAAGAAATATAAGAGGGCTATTGGGTGGACGATTGTAGATATCATCAGCATTCCTTCTGGTATTTGTACACATAAAATTCAGCTAGAGGAGGATTATGTCCCGACTATAGAGAACCAGTGTCATCTAAACCTACCTATGCAAGAGGTGGTGAAGAAATAAATCATAAAGTGGCTAGATGCAGGAGTGGTATACCTCATTTCAGATAGTAAGTGGGTGAGTCCCGTTCAGTGCGTGCCCAAGAAAGGGGGCATGACAGTTGTGGCTAATGAGAAAAATGATTTGATTCTACTCAGGCCTTCTACTGGGTGGAGGGTGTGTATGGATTATAGAAAACTCAACTCATGGACACTGAAGGACTACTTCTCAATGCCTTTCATAGATTGGATACTTGATTGGCTAGCGGGAAGGGGTTAGTATTGTTTCCTAGATGGATACTCTGGTTACAACCATATTTCTATTGGTCCTAAAGATTAGGAAAAGACGACATTCACATGCCCATATGGTATGTTGGATTTTAAGCAGATGCCTTTCGGTTTGTGTAATGCACCCGCCACTTTTTAGCGGTGCATGATGTCGATATTTTCTAATTTGGTTGAAGACACCTTGGAGATTTTTATGGATGACTTCTCAGTGGTCGATAATTCTTTTGAGTTTTGCTTGCTGAATCTTAGTCGGGCGTTGCAGCGGTGTGAATAGTTCAACCTTGTCCTTAACTGGGAAAAATGCCACTTCATGGTAAAGGAGGGTATTTTTCTTGGTCACAAAATTTATGCTAAAGGCATTGAGGTCGATAAGGAAAAGGTTGAAGTGATTGATAAACTACCTCCCCCTATCTAAGTCAAAGGGGTACCTATCTTTCTTGGTCATGCAGGGTTCTACCACAGATTCATCAAGGACTTCTCAAAGATTACAAACCCATTGTGCAAACTTTTAGAGAAAGAGGTTAAATTTGCTTTTGATGATAACTGCAGTAAGGCTTTTGAATGCCTTAACCTGAAACTTGTGGAGCCTCCACTTATTGTTGCTCTTAATTAGGCAAAGCCATTCGAGGTTATGTGTGATGCCAGTGGAGTGGCACTTGGAGCCGTTCTTGGCCAAAAGAAAGATAAGTTATTCCATCCGATATATTATGCAAGAAAGTACCTAAATGGGTCTCAAAAGAATTATACTGTGACTGAGCAGGAACTTCTAGCAATTGTGTATGCTTTTGAAAAGTTCCAAGCATATTTGTTAGGTACCAAGGTAGTGGTGCACACTGACCAATCTGCCTTGAGGTACTTAATGGTGAAGAAGGATGTTATACCAAGGTTGATCCGGTAGGTATTGCTACTTCAGGAATTTGACTTTGAAGTCAAGGATCAAGAGGGATGTGAGAATCTGGTGGCAGATCACTTATCCAGACTCGAAAGCGAGCAGGCGGTCAAGGATGAGCTAGAGATTGATGATTCCTTTTTGGATGAGAAAATATTAGTTGCAGTGCTCAAAAAAGTACCTTGGTATGCTGACTTCGCAAACTATGTGGTAAGTGAAGTAATGCCAGGGAATCTTTCCTTTCATCAAAGGAAAAATTTTCTCCATGATGTGACATATTATTTTTGGGATGAGCCGTATCTGTTTTGGCGGTGTACGGATGGAATTATTAGGTGATGCATCCCAGAAGTAGATATGTTGAGTATACTGGAAGTGAGTCATGCTTCCCTAGTTAGAGGTCACTATTAAGGCGATCGAACTTCAAGAAAAGTGCTTTAAAGCTGCTACTATTGGACCTCCTTGTTCAAAGATGCCTACGAGATCGTGAAGAGATATGACCAATGTCAATGGAAAGGTTCTATCTCAAAGCACCATGAGATGCCAATGTCTAAAATGCTGGAGGTAGAATTATTTGATGTCTGGGGAATTGACTTCATGGGGCCCTTCGTGAGCTTATTAGGGATGAAGTACATATTGGTTATCGTCGACTACGTGTCAAAATGGGTCGAGGCAGTGGCTTTGGCAGATAATAAAGAAAAGCGGGTTGTTGCATTCTTAAAGAGAAATATCTTCTCTCGCTTTGGGGTACCACATACCATCATAAGCGATGGTGGGTCTTACTTTTGCAACAAGATGTTCCAACTCGCCTTGGAAAAATATGAAGTTAAGCAGCATAAGGTGGCTACCCCATACGACCCACAGACCAGTGGGCAAGTGGAAATCTCTAATCAGGAAATCAAAGTTATCCTTGCCAAGACTATAAATGCTAGCAGGAAAGATTTCTCTAGGAAGTTGGACGATGCCTTATGGGCATATCGAACAGCTTTCAAGACACCTATTGGCATATCACCATACCAATTGGTTTATGGCAAGGCATGTCATTTGCCGATTGAGCTGGAGCATAAAGCATTGTGGACACTAAAGCGGTTGAACTTTGAATTAGAGTTATTGTTTATAGATATGAATATATATTGAAGTTGTTATTTAATTGTCATGTAAAAAATATAACTACTATAAGTGAAACATAATTTAATTTTTTACAAAAAAAAATTAATTTTCCTATAGTTAAGTTGTATTTATGGGAAAAAAACTATTTTTCACTCACTAAAGTGGAAGTAATAAGTTTTTGATGTATCAATCGTTTCCAATGTTTCAAAGGGTTGTACCCCATCGCATGGATGCAACTATTTATAAATGGTCTTTTACTTGGACAAAGACCTATTTAAATAACATTAACATTAGCACAAAACTAGTCTTTACACATTTCAGAACTCCCAAACTTATATTTTTCATTTAGTGTAATCTTGTTTAATCAGGAAAGAATTGAAAAGGTTAATTGTTCAACTACCAAACGCTTATATTCTCTCCATTATGTGATGAAGTTAAATATTTTACTATGGATTATTATCATCTCTTCTTCATTAATCTGACTTTTTTTGGTTTGTACAGAAATGGAAGAAAAAATCAGCGAGAAGTATGATAATGCACTGATGGAGAAGCTGACGAACGACCGTTTAGTTGATCTACACTTTCTTTGCATTGACCTTGTCTCTAAGATGGACGTGATACTGACCCAGCAAGATCAACTTCATTAAAAAGTAGATAGTTTGGAGGCGTTGTTGAGGGCAACAGCCCGTGCTTCAGGCCTTGATGACAATGATATCATCCCCCCATCACTCCCCTAGTAAAGTGGGTATCTTATCACCCTACGCCCATCATGGAATAGTTAGTAGTTTTTGTGTGGTTTCTTTTTGACAAGTTAATGACTAATAAAATTGTTGTGTTGCAGTTGCAATGTTATGGTTATTTAATTTCATTTTGTTTGACAAGTATGTTCTGAATGTAGTACAAATTTTCATTATATGCACGTTAATGCTTAAGTATATGGTTCCGTTAAGTAAATTCATAATACTGTGAAATCACAGATCGAACAAAAAATACTTTTCAATTCGTTGGCCAAAGAAAAATGAGGCAGAATATACATACATCCATTTTTTTTTAATTAAGACGAGTGACAAGTCTACAATTTAGGGTCTATGTACGTGAACCTATTAAGTCATAGGAGGAAAATGGTGATATTTTCAAACGGTTTGGGTGAAACCTATACTTTGCAATATGGAGGAAAGTGGTCAACAAAATTTGAATAGAAATCTAATTTTCTTGTGCTATTTAAAGGAAATATCGCTTTCATTTCAAATGTATCAGTCTATTTTTCTATCATCTTCTTAAGGAGCTTTACCTGAGGTATGTACTGAAATTAATATATTCTATTTTCCCCATCTTTGTTGCCCTATCACAATAACTCATCATCAAATTTATTAGCTTACTAGTTTTGAAATGGACGTTGTCGATCTGATATGCATGACCCTAGAAGAATTAGAGGAAAGAGTTGAAGCTCTACCAGATTATGAAGAAATTGAAGAAAAATTATTGGATTTATCTAATTGAATTCACGCATTAGACAGTTTTCTTCACTGTTTACTTGTGCGTTTGGGCATTGATATTGATCTATGAATTCATATCCCACCTTCGCCCCCAAGATAATAAATGATTTCTATAATTTGAAGATTAATGAAGCTATTTCTTTCATCTTATTAGAACATGTTCTTTAATTTTCCCCACTTCATTGCCAAACATCAAATCACATTGTTAGAAACAAAGGGTCCAGTAGGTTAGGTACAGTCAGGCGCCATATTTCCCTACTAACCCTTAATCTTCCATTGAAATCTGATTTAGTACTTAACTAAATTAATTTAGTCATCTCTATCAGCAAGCATTTAGTTTAGGTAATAAATACTTGCGATTTACCCAAGTCAAGCATGCTATAGGGGAGGCTCATCATTAATGAATGTCAATAAAAAAAAATTCAACAAAATAAATCGTCAACTGCAAAATTAAAAACAAATGGTTGTGGCTTTAATATGGTCTTTTGGTGTTTTGAAATTATTTGATTATATAAAACATCAATTTCCTAAGTTAGTGGTTGGGAATGATAAATTTAAAATAACTTTATTTTATGTTTATGTCCACTAAATTTACATTCTAATTTATCACAATAACTTTAAAACAACTCTAATTTATATGCATGAACAAACACAATTGCAACTTCAACTATATCCCCAACTTCTAATTTATCACTGTCAAACACATACTACAATTGCCTCAACTCAACTATCCCTTATCCACTATATAAATAGGGATCACCATTGCACTAAACCACTCACCTTCTCCTCAGAAATTGTAGAGAACTCTTTCTCAGAAAAAAAACTTTTTTTCCAACAAACATAACCCTATACGTGAGTTGAAGTAATTTATTTTTTCTTCTCCTAACATGTCAAGTGTTAAACTGGCTTCCTTTTCTTGTAAGCTTTGTATTCTTTTTATTTTCCATTAATAATTGAGGGATATTATTTGAGACATTATTTTTTCATATTGCATGTCTGATTTAGATTTAAGTTTTGCATTCTAAATATTATTTGGGTAATATTTTATTCATATTGCATGACTAATTTAGATTTTAGTTTTGCAATTTTTTTTGTTATGTTCTAAAGTTTTTGTTCATCTATTATGTATCAATGGAAGATCCAGTATGGGACGCGGTTGTGTTGATGAATGCGGTCAAGGATCTATAGAGGACAGTGCATGATTTACGCTGGGAGTTGGCCGCCACTAGAGCAAGGCAGATTAGGGAGATGCGTAGAATTACGGGCCATCTGCCCAATGGACCTCTGGAAGATAATGAGACTAATAATAATAATAATAATAATAATAATTAAGCATGTGTTTTTTTAAAAATAATATGACGTTTTATATAGTACTTTTTATCTAGTAGTTTTTGTTGTATGTAGTATTATATAATTAGTTTTTGTCGGTTGTAGTTTGGGTACCCCTGTTTTGCTTTTATTAATGAAGAATATTTATATTTTCTCCTACTAATTATAGTTTTTTTTTAAACTCACCCATGCAGAGTAGTATTACTTTGCTTCCGCAAAATCACTAAAGTATGAAAACTCACGGTATAAATTGGGTTTTAATGTTATGAGAGTTAGTTTAAGTTGTATTAATTTAGGCTTTTGAAAAGTAATGCAATTTTCAGTCTTCCGAGTGGCACTAGCTATTTTTTAGTCGAACGATGTTTAACAATACTCGCAAGAGACTCGTCCAATGGAAAAGGGTTTCCTAAATAACAACCGTACTTTCAATAGCTTAGTTTGTTAATAAAAAAAAGCTGACATTTCACTATCACAAAAGATTATTCCTCCATTTCATTAAAATTACAAATGTCGTATTTTAATGAATAACTCATCTTTTAATTTAGAAATAATACATCGAAACCCCCTCAAACTTGTCGTCAAAACTTACTTTAGACCTTAAACTAATCGGGCAATTATATACCCCCCTTAAAAACTTTTAAGTGAATTAATTTCCACCCAAATTGCTGACGTGGAAAATTAAAAAAAAACAGCGAGTGAATGGCCTTAAAAAATGTGGAAAAAATGTGGGACCCACCTTTTAAATTTTACAAATTCTCTTTTTATTTATATATATATATATATATGTAAATAAAAAAAAACATCTTCATCACTTCTTCATCTTCTTCACTTCTTCACTTCTTCACTTCTTCATCTTCTTCAACCCCTCCCCCCCCCCAAAACACATTGTTATGGTCGAGAATTTCTAACTGAAGGAGTTAATCTTCTTCACTTCTTCATCTTCTTCAACCCCTCCCCCTCGTCCCCCCCCCCCTCCCCTCCAACACATTGTTATGGTCGAGATTTTCTAACTGAAGGAGTTAGAATTGAAGGTTGAAATAATTATGTAATGGAGGAAAAATCTTAAATTGATATCTTTATTGTTGTTAATTCTTTGGTGGTGTTAATGGAGAAAATGGGGAAAAAAATAGAGGGAGGAGGGGCATTTTTGTGGCATGGGTGGGATTGGAAAGGGAGAAATAATGATGTTAATGGGGGATTTGGGACCAAAAGTACCTTTGTTGAGAAGTGCAAGGAGAAGAAAAGTGATGAAGAGCTTAATAATGATTGCCATTGGGGAAAATATTTTTTGGTGATGATGTAGAACTAAAATGCTGCCTCTTCTGTATATGAAGAGTAATTTATAGAGAAATGTACTTGTATTTGTGAAAATGCAGGGGGTGGTGTAGTAATTTGTGAAATGGAAGGTGGTCCTCATCTCCGGCGACAATGGTGATGGCAGAAGAAAGTGTTGTGAATTGAGATGTTTTGAGAATTTGGGGATGTTGAAGTATTTGGTGAAATGGAGATTGGACCATCCTCCTCAGTGGCGGCGATGGTGTTGATGGTAGTGGTGATCAGAGAAGATGGGTTATGGGTGGGGGGTGAACTAGCATGGGGTGGGGGTTATTTTCCTTTTTTTTTACTAAATTATTAAATAATATTTTTTAAAAAAATTATGATGTGGCGATGACATGGCGTTGATATGGCGCTGATGTGGGCACGAGTGCAACGCACTCTCTCTTGTGAGACTGGTAGTATAATTATAGGGTGGAAATTAATTCACTTGAAAGTTGTTAAGGGGGGTAAATAATTTTCCAATTAGTTTAGGGTCTAAAGTAAGTTTTGGCAACAAGTTTGAGGGTGTTTCGATGTATTATCTCTTTAATTTATTAACATAACTCAAAAATATTTTCCTTAGTGGCACATGTAGAGACACAACGGAATTTTGATTGAAATGAAAGTAAGAAGAACATTCAAAGAATTTACATTGGAAAGATAAGAATGTAATTCAAAATAAGGATTCAAAGAATTTGCATTGAAAAGATAAGAATTTAATTAAACCTTGGTCGTTGAAAAGACTTCATCAGCATTGAATATCAATTTCAAGTAGGTGAGTTCTATTTAAAAGTTCTCTAGTGTTAAATAATACTTAAGTGTTGCTTAACTAATTTTGATAAGTTCAATGGTAAAAATAAATCACAATTGTTAGTTATTCATTCAATACTTGCTAATATGTTGCAGCACTAACCTATTATTTTGCTTATTACCAGGACAAAATCGATAGGATTTATGTGAAACTAGTGGATATTAACGGCTAGTTGGATGGTCTTCGCCAAAAATTGTCTGCACGTATCAATGTGATTCAAGAGAAGCTTAGACTGCTAAAAAGCTACCGTGCGGCGTTGGATGTCCAAGTCCATGCTTTGCATACTAGGATGAGTGTTATATTTGTACGATTAGGCATTGATCCTGGTGTTCCATTTTCCCCACCTTCGGTGGCTCCTTCAATGCCTACTTCATCACCCTCTCCATCCACATCTCCACCACACCAACCCCCCCCCCAGATTTCCCTGCCTCAATGATTTATTAGTTGTTTTTTATTCGTAATTGTTGTTTAAATGAATGAAATCCTTGATGTAGTCTATTGTTGAATGTATTTCTAACATTTTATTATGAAGGTGTTCTTTTCTACGCAATTGTTGGACGTATTCCTTAACAAATAAAGCACCTAGGTTTCAAATCTAACTTTAAAAGCAAAATCGTTCCATGCAAAGACTTCACATAACTGTAAAACATGTGTAATATGATAGGGATGGTAAAATAGCATGTACATTGAGATCCCCACCTTATATTAGGCCCTATATAAAGGTTGACTACAACATCTATATCTCATTATTTTATCCTAAGCCGTTTGTGATACTGGATTTATGAGCTTCTCTAAAAATTCTTAGCCATTTCTCACACTTCTATCTACTTCTTCAACTATAATGGATTGAACCCCAACAAGTTCCACGACAAAGACTCTACAACTAACCACGTCTCCTAAAGTCCTGGAGAAGTTATACTCGAAAAAAAAAGATCAATGCGATGTTTTGGAAGATGAGATGACCAAAATCTTCAAACTCCTCATGGACAAGGAGAAAGATGAATGGATCGAGTTTTTCCTGCTTTATGAACCAAGGCCCCTAACAAAGGCCTTTGACATCTACCAGAAGGTCCTGAAGGAAGACCGCCTGTAGTGTATGTGTGGGGGAGGTGGGGTGGTGTAGGGGGTTGGTATGATTGTTTTTGGGGTTATTACTTGTTACTTTTCTTCCTAGTGGATGAACAATTAACAGGTGGTTTACTTCATTAAATGTGTTCTTTCTTCTCTTCTACTTGTTAAATATTGTTTCTTTGTGTAATTAATGCTCCTGCCTTTGAAGGTTCCTTTATTTTCACTCTATGATTTATAGTGGGGCTAACGTTGGTTAAAGTTATGCATTGAACATTATGTCCTGATTCATTTAGAACCACTCATTAACCTAGGAAACATAGTTGAGACCTAATTCATGAGACGTTCGAGTGTTAAGTAATAAACAAACAATAGCATGTAGCATTTTAATTTAATTTAATTAAATAAAATAAAAACATTTTTATTACATACATGTCAATACTCCTAGAACACACAAAGACACGACTACTCAACATTACAACTATTAATAAATTGAGAAGTATTATATACAACATAATTAAATTCACAAGTTCAGATTTAGAAATTTCTTTAATTTATGTCATAGAATTATCAATCCAAAAAAAATTGCTCTGATCATGCTCATTGTCACTTACCATGTTGTTTTCGAGTCAATTTTTACCAAGGTTATCATGTGGATTTGTGCCATTCATGCAAAATTTAGATTTGCAGGCTCCTTCATCAAACTTGTGAAGGGCAACTTGGACGGGTTTAAATGTCAAATCCGTCTTAATGGACATACACAGTGATAGATTTTTACAAAGCAAGATATAGGGTCATCATTTTGACCTACCAAAGACAAATTAATTGTATCAAGTACTCACTCGACTACTACCTCTTAAATCTCACTATCTGTATTTTATTGAGTAACTATTTACTACGTAGATTTTATTCGGTCGAATTGATAATACGTAATGTTGCAGTATATTTATATGATCATTTTAATTATGGATTAGCCTAGTCATATCCTCACTTTTCACTATGGACTCATTTAGCAAGATCCATTCTGCATAAGAAGAGTTGCATTGAAGATTGAGTTATTTTAGGTCGCTTCATTTTAATGTATTTGCATTGAAAAAGACATGTAATAAAGTCACTGTGATTTTGGAGGGGGTAGGCATCATGACATAGGGTCCTCAATGCTTCCCACTAATCACACAACAACTTGCAATTTCTAGTTTTTTTAAAAAAAAAAAAAGATGCATACTATTAGTTTTCTTTATACCGATTTCTTCCGGTCCAATTGAAAAATGTGTAATGGTGTGGTATATTATATGATAATTTTTTTCTACACAGTCATTTACCATGTTGATTTTCGAGCGATTCGACCAAAATTGAGATTATGCAAGCTCCTTGCTCAAACTTGAGAAGAGCAACTAGGACGGGTTTATTTGTCATATCCATCATGATGGATTTACAAAGTGATGGCTTTTGACAAGAAACATATAGGTTATCATTATGACCTACCAAGTTAACTGTATCCAACTACTCTTTCAACTACTACCTCTTTAACTTTAACTTTTGATTTACTTTTTCTTATGAATTTTTATTAAGGTCCAATAGAACATATGAAATGATGTACTATATTTATAGGATCATTTTAATTAGTTGCATAATGAAAGATTATGACATCAACTCATCACGTCATTGTTTATACAGAAAATACAGTAATATTGGTTATTAATGTATTGTTAAGCACCACTAAATCAAAAATAAAATGGTTGTTCGGTGCTTTGGCTTTGGTGTGAAATCTAAGCACCTTCATGATCCCTTGATGGATGTGGGTTCGATTCTCGCTTGCAACAAACTTTTTTCTTAAAGGAAGTGAGCACCCACAACCTCCCTCGTTCCCGAGGAAACTATTCCCGACTGAACTAAGAAGAGATAGTTGAAAGATTGAGTTGTTTCGGGTCACTTCAACATTATTGAAATGCCATTTGCATAGTTAAAATTATGGCAACAAGTCATTATCCTTTATAGGTTAGACATCATGACATAGATTCATCAATACTTCCAACTACTCACTCAACGATTTGCGATTTCAAGTCTGGATATTTATTTTTAAAGGTTAATTTTTATTGTGCCGATATCATTCGATTCTAATCAGATTTTGTTTGTTATAGTGGGTGCATTATCCATATATTATATACCTACTTTCGTATAACTAATTTTACCTATTCTGCGTCGACTTTACTGGGTGTCGGAGCACCACACAAATTGGATGTAGGTCAACATTAATGCATTTGCATAGTTAAAATTATGATAACAAGTCATTGTGATTTTTTAGGGTAGGCATCATGAAATAGGCTCGTCAATCCTTCCAACTACTCACTCAACGATTTGCGATTTTAGGTCACCATATTATTAAAGGTTAATTTTCATTGTGCCAATATTGTTTCATTCCAATAGAAAATATGTGACGATGTGACCCATATTTTTGTATCATCTTTACTACGAAATCATTTAGCAGACGGGTTTTTGTTTCAAAATTTTCCAAGTCATAAGGTGTATTTTGTGTCATTCATGCAACAGTGAGTGATTTCAATGGCGGATACAGGATTTAAGGATAGCAGGTGCTTACAAATTTTTTAAATTGATGAAAGATTCAAAAATTAACCTCAATGAGGTTCGGACCCTGGGCATTCCTACAAGTGGATTAACCTAGAATCAACCTAAATGCCAATGCAACCAACCGGTTTTATTATAGTGGTTGTTTTTATATATTATATAGCTATTTTCGTATATTTTGTACGTTATTTAACCTATTACGCATCGACTTTACCGGTGCCGGAGCAGTGAGCACCACACAAATTGGATGTAGGTCTGCACCTGACTAATTAAGAAGAGATGGTTAGAAGATTGAGTTGTTTTGGGTCACTTCAACATTAATGCATTTGCATATTTAAAATTATGACAACAAGTCATTCTCATTTATAGGGTAGACATCATGAAATAGGCTCGTCAATCCTTTCAACTACTCACTCAACGATTTACGATTTTAGGTCACCATATTATTAAAGGTTAATTTTCATTGTGCCAATATCATTCCATTCCAATAGAAAATACGTGACGATGTGACCCATATTTTTATATAACATTCGAACATGATTTATTAAGTTCAACAACTACAATTGCACCATATTATCAATCATAGATCTCAATTATACCGTGTGATTCATATATTTACTGGCAAACATATGAACAAACCACACAAATAAAGCACATTTACTGACTATAATAAATGTACACTCGTTTAAATGGTTGTTAATGCATGCCAAGCCGTCTATATATATGTGTTCAACATCACATACCAAACCATTCATTTGTAATCCTTAAATAATAACAAAGGTAAATTAATTCGCAACATGGACAGAACACTCGTTAGAGGATCAACTTTCCTAGGCGGTTGTGACTCCCCTAGTGTTCTAGAAAAACTTTATAAAGAATGCAAAGGAAAATGCGAAGTACTTGAGGATGATCTCACTGAGCTCATTAAGCATTTGTTCACATATAAAGGAGGCTTGTATGTTGAAAAGCTCTTGCTTAACGAACAAGACCCCTTGACTAAATCTTTTGACATCTATTAGAAGATAGTTCATGAATATCGCCTTGCTCACTTCCTTAGAAGAGAAACCGATGCTGCTGAACCATAGCATTCAGGAGGGGCCAACCAAGGTGAGACAAGCAATGAAGCTTCACGAACTAGACCAACAAAGAGATCGTGTTCTAGGGTTCTACTTTTTTAGGTAGTTTAGCCGCATCATTTTGTATTTTTTGAAGTATTGCGAATCAAAGATTTTTTTAATTGAAATGTAAATGCAATGTGCAATCTCCTTACTGATGCTAATGTTGCGAAAAAAATAATTTTTAATTACTAATGCCCGCAAGAGATTACAAAATACATCGTCCAAATGCCTAGGCTTTGGTAATTACAATACATGAAAATAAAATAAGACAGACATACTTAAAACAATGTTAGGTTAGCTTCCCAATTAGTTGCTACTGTTACACCTAATTCCCCGATAAATTTTTCAGTTCCAATGTTTACTATTTCAAATTAAGAAAGATTTATAATTAAAACCAAATACTGCTTTAAGACGTTCAATCAAAACCCAAAACAAAATAGTAACACCAAAAAAGAAAAGAACATGCTTTGATACTAATTTTTGTAAAAGTAATGATTAGCATGCAAAGAGGAGGTTTCAACTACACAGAATATGTCAGTGCTGCTTAAGTTGAAGGATGAAGGAAGTTATCTTGATCCTTGCGATATCGATCAAACGTTTCCTTTCGTATTACCTCAATCCTCTCTTCCATAGAATTTACCCAAATCATCATGAACTCTAGACAGTCCTGCAACTTTCTAATTTGTTTATCTAGCTCAGCCATTGCTTTGAATAGTTGTTCAGTATCACGTTGAATGCCATCGGAACTTTCTTCAATAGGCTACACGTAAATACATAAAATAATTGGTAGGGTTAAACATACATGCAAAAAATGGTAGGAATACAACAATGGATGGTAGTTTCAACTCATGCCTTTATATCTTCAACTATTGTAACTACAATAAATTTCTTCTTCGAATTGATATGGTTAACTACATGTTTCCTATGTGGCCACACAGTTTAAATAAAGGGAAAAGATGTAAACTATCAATGTTAGAATTAATATGCACGCCTAACCAATTGGTAGATTGTCTTGACAAGTCAAACATTACTTTACAATTAACTTTAATTTTTACTGGAAAGTAAATGTTTACATACCAGATAAGATTTAAGTTACCTAACGTATGTTTAATGTTCTAACTTTTCACTCGTTAGGTACTCTTTCATAAAAATTTAATCGTCCGCAGAAAATATTAGTTGTCTAAATAATCATTTGGGCTTTCGCATTAGAATGGAGGGGAACAATTTTATTCCGTTGTTGAAAAATAAAATATAAAAATTATATCATTTTCTGACAACTTGAACAAGATCTACAGGTAGTTTAGGGTCCAATGCGTAGGGTCCATTGAGGTTAGGTGAGTGACATTTTTCCAAGAGTGGAAAAATAATCTGATTTAGGATTGGAAATTGTTCAAAGTCATTTTCAAAATTTTAATCTTACACTCATGTTAAAATAGCTCAAACATTAGCATTAATTTTATTATGTTCTTCAAAATTAAAAAATAAATGTTAATTAATTGACATGAAATAATCAAATCACTTGTATAAATATGGACAACCATTCCTTATACAAGTAAAGGTAAACGAACTGTATAACATGTCACATATTCCTACAATTTCCAACATTCAAAGCTCGCCAAAAATGTCTTCCTACCAATCGGCCTCTTCCAACGCCCGAGTCTCTTCTAATCCTCTACAAAGTTATGAGAAACATCACCTACTTCTTGCATTGTACTCTCAGCTTCATTACATCAAAATAAAGTTTGATGTCTTAACTCGGTGCATGGAGAGTTTTGAGCATAAGAAGGATGCCATAATCAAGATCATTGGGAAAATATTGGACAGAATTATGATGCCGCCTCCAAGATCCTCTCATCCACCTCCAACTTCCTCCGACGCACCCAGCACCGTAGAGGAAAAAAATGTTGTAAAGAAAATATTAATGTTTTAATGTTATTTTTACTTTCTAGTCTTAATGAAATGTATGCTTATGTTTCAGCTTTATTGACTCATTACTTTAAATACACGATAAGTCATTTATCCCATCCATAGAGGAAGATCATGTAACTTCAAATATAAATATTGATAAATATAAACCAAAATGTGTCTAAAAGGCATGAATTCGCAAGAAAAATGAAAATGAAAACAAAATGTTTCTAAAAGGCATGAATTTAAAATGCAACACACGATTTTAAAAAGGCCAAACCCATCGATAGGCACTCAAACTTGTTGCGAAAATTCAGTTAGACCCCTAAACTAAGGCATGTTCCTATCAGACCCCTAAAGCCCCGAATTTTGTTCCAATTGGACATTTTTTGCCTATGTGGCACTGCGCGTATAGTGCCATCGTGGGAGGCGCGTGAGGAGCATTCTTTTTATTAATTTACAAATAAAAAGTTGCCAAGTGGCATTGAGGTCCTCAAAAAAATTTTAATAACAAATTTTCTTTTTTTTAGACACTAAAGGCCCCAAAAAGCATTAGAGGGACCCAATTTATTTATTTTTAATAAAACTGAATTTAAAAAAAATCAGTTTTTTATTTTCATCTTTTAAAAAATTTTATAATTTCTTTTAAATAATTAGTTTTTTATTTTTATTTTTTAAATAATTTTATAATTATTTTTTCATAATTTGGATCCTCAATGCCATTTTTTTCATTTTAAAAAGTTTTATAATTTTATATAATAAATAATTTTTTATTTTTAATAATTTATTTCATTTTTAAAAAAAATTATAATTTATTTTAAATAATCAATTTTTATTTGATTTTTTAAATAATTTTATATTTTATTTTCATAATGTATATCCTCAATTCCATATTTTATTTTCATTTTTAAAAAAATTTATAATTTTTTTAATAATTATTTTTAAAAAAAATATTTTTTAATAATTTATTTCATTTTTTAAAAAAATTAATATTTTTTTTAAAATAATAAGTTTTTTATTTTTATTTTTCAAATAATTTTATAATCATTTTTTCATAATTTGGATCCTCAATGCCATTTATTATTTTCATTTAAAAAAGTTTTATAATTTTTTTAATAATTAAATTTTATTTTTTAAATAAGTTATTAATAATTTATTTCATTTTTTCAAAAAAATTATAATTTCTTTTTAATAATTAGTTTTTTATTTAAATTTTTTAAATAATTTAATAATTATTTTTTCATAATTTGGATCCTCAATGCCATTTTTTATTTTCATTTTAAAAAGTTTTATAATTTTTTTAATAATTATTTTTTTATTTTTTAAATAATTTTTTAATAATTTATTTCATTTTTGAAAAAAAATATAATTTCTTTTAAATAATTAGTTTTTTATTTTTTAAATAAAATTATAATTATTTTTTCATAATTTGGATCCTCAATGCCATTTTTTATTTTCATTTTAAAAAAATTTATAATTTTTTAAATAATTAATTTTTTAAATAATTTTTTAATAATTTATTTCATTTTAAAAAAAAAATAATAATAATCTTATTTTTATTTTTATTTTTTAAATATATTTATAATTATTTTTTCATAATTTGGATCCTCAATGCCATTTTTTATTTACATTTTAAAAAGTTTTATAATTTTTTTAATAATTAATTTTTTATTTTTAAATAATTTTTTAATAATTTATTTTATTTTAAAAAAAATATAATTTTTTTAAATAATCAGTTTTTATTTTTATTTTTTAAATAATATTTTAAAAAAAATCATAATTTATATCCTCAATGCCATTTTTTATTTTCATTTTAAAAAAAAAAAAAAATAATTTGATTTCATTTTTAAAAAAATTTTATTATTTTTTAGAAATAATCAGTTTTTTATTTTTATTTTTTAAAATAATTTTAGAATTATTTTTTAATAATTTCCTCAATGCCATTTTTATATACTTTTTTGAAAAAAATATAATTAATTTTTAATAATTATTGGACCTACAATGCCATGTGTCGGCTTCCAATTAGATCGTTTTGCCACATCATCGTGTGTGTGCAACACACACTTTGACCTTTTTGCTAATAGGAAAAAAATGTCCAATTGAAACCAAATTGGGGGGTTTAGGGGTTTAATAGGTACAAGCCTTAGTTTAGGGGCCTAAGTGAATTTTAGGGACAAGTTTGAGGGGCTATCGATGGGTTTGGCCATTTAAAAAATGAACGAATTAATGTTTTTGGTTTGCCCAAGCACGCCTACCCAATGATATTACAAAAAAAAAATTGTTAAACCAACAGTCGTCTATAGTGACTACTAAGAAGAAAACAAAACGAAGAGTCATTCAACTATAAATGTCTGATGAATACCCTCAGAGATATGTCCATCTCGTTGACAACAAATGTTTGAATTATCAACAAATTAACTAGAGCAAATTGCTTAAATTTTCTAACGTATATTATTCCAAAATCTTTGCCGTATTAGTTATCCTTTAAAATAACTACAAAGAGTAACTACACAAAAAAATAACTATTATTAATTGAAAAGTTTGAGTTGTTGATTTCGATTTATTAAATGTTGAATGCTGGAAATTTTTCAAAGTTGAGATATTTTTTACCTTCCAAATACATTCCTTGGAAATATAATAATTTCTTAAATGTTATGACTATTGGAACATCTACCACATGTATTACCTTAACTTCCACTTATTTTTTAAGCCTTCAATGCCTTTCTATTTAAAAATGTGAATATGAGATCATCTACAGAATAAAAAACAAGAATTGATACTTAAAATGAGCTCCCAAGAAAATAATCCCGCAACTTCCAATCCTGGAGCCCCTTTCACCACCAAATACTTTTCGGCTTCCCATAATAACCTCTTGTCGTTGTGTTCTCAGATGACCGAGGTTAGAAAATAGGTTGATGCTATGAGTAGGGGTATGGAGAGTTTTAGCCATAAGCAGGAGTTGCTTATAAGTTACATGGAAACAGTGGTGGATAAAATGCAAAGCCACCGCAATCAACCTCCATCCCACGAATGACATCAAATAGATAACTGTCAACTTTCTTTGTTCATATATTTTTACTTTGTTTATGTTCCAATATTACTCTTTACAGGAAGCCTTTCCATTTAACGTTGCACAGCTTTATTAGTTTAATTTTTACTGAGATGTAAGTGATAATTGAAATCTTCTTAATGATGCTAATAATTCGAAGATCAAAGGATTTTTAATAATGCCAGCAAGAGATTAGGAAATAAAATTTCAAACTGACCAGGCTTTGATGAATACTATATATAAAAGTAAAATAAAATAGACATGCTTAAACATATGTGGTTTAGTGTTGAAAAGCATTGAAGTAGGTAACTTCATATTTAGAGACTATTTTCAATTTCAATTAGACTATGTTGGTTGCATTGTGATACCAATAAATGTCTACATTAATTGCTAGAGAAATATTAGAAGAGTCATTCTACTAAAGTCTCATCAGTGCAAATTAGCAATAATGCATGATTTTTAATTAACATATGTGGATCATCGTAACGTAATATTGGTCAAGACATGTTGTGCCTTTTATCGTTAGAAGATCCCAAATCAACAAAAATAATGATATGCAAGCTAGTAGACAAATCAATCGTTAAATAATTCAAATCAATCAACTTTAAAATAATAAAGAACCACTACGTAGGAACTAGAAAGACAAAAATTAGACAAACAAAGATTGGTAAAAATATTTGCAGCGACATATATGGAATATTATTGAACGCTACAGTAGTATAACTAGAATTGTTCTTATGTCTCCAATTTATTGGCATCACATCGTGTTTCTTCATCCCATTGATCCTTGGCCACTTCTCTTAACGAACAGGTCGTCTTTCACCAGTCACCACACAAACTCCTGCAAACCGAACGCTCACTGTAACCACTTCCTCTTCCAAAACCACCCATATTTACATTGTTCGACCAAAAAAAATAGTAGTGAGAAGTATGATGTTTTTTACGGTCGGAAAATGTTAACATAGTTGGTTTTCAAAGAGGAAGTAGCTCCAGTGAGGGATCAGTTTGGAGGACTTATGTTTGCATGGAGACTGAAGAAAGACAACCTGTTCGTTAATAGAAGTGACCAAGGATCAATGAGATGAAGAAACACGACGTGATGCCTATAAATTGGAGACACAAGAACAATACTAGTTATACTACTGTAGCATTCAATAACATTCCATTTATGTCGCTACAAATATTTTTACCAATCTTTGTTTGTCTAATTTTTGCCTTTCAAGTTCTGACGCAGTGGTTCTCGATTATTTTAAAGTTGATTGTTTGAATTATTTAATGGTCGATTTATCTACTAGCTTGCATATCATTATTGTAGTTGATTTGGGATCTTCTAACCCCTTCAAATTTGATGGGGAATGACAAGAATCACCTTGTCATTCGACTTGTTACAAAACAATTAAGCAATAAAATTGAAAATACTTTTGCCATCTATTACAGTGTTTTAAAAAATTTACAACAGCAGCAACATATTTCTTTCCTGTATGATGCATGATGAGGCTGAAAATTCTTAATCCCGTACAATAAAGTGGACTACGATTTCGTTAAATGGGATACTCCTATCTAAGATAACATAGTTGTTATATTAAACAACTTCAACACCTACACATAAATAGAGAAGTATTTATGAGTATCATACAATGTCGTAGAATCAAATACAATACAGATTAAGGAAAGAAAAGGCACATCGTACTACAAAAACTCATGTATTGTGGGATGATTACTTACGTTTGCATCATCGCCTCTACCTCCTCTACAACCACACACACCACCTCCTATACTACCTCTACGACCCTGTCTCCCATCACCACTCTTACCTTGACTGTTTGTCCCTCCTCGTATACATCATAGTATCCAGATCACCATTTCCTAGCATCTTCACGGAATGCATATAGATGGAAAGATCTATTTTTATTGATCTGGGGATCTGGGGCCTTCCACGTGAATGAACCTTTCTCAGATTTCTTACGAATTTTTAATCAGTATCAGAGTCTGAATCAGGAACGTTCGGGACAGTCATGTCATCTTTTCAAACTATGTATGTTTTGAAACGATCTTTTAAAATATTCTTCAGGTCCTAGCATCTAACGGGACAATCCAATACGAGGTCACAGTTTCTATCAAACCATTTCTTGATCCCATTGTACACTCAGTACTCGTTCATCATTGTTGGGTACCCTCCTATAAAGAATTTACTCAGATGTGGGCGGACTATGTCTCTCCTCCAGTGGTGAAGTATATATCTATCATGAAACAGATAAATCCTTTTAAAAGTCATCATCCTCATAATGTGGCAGCACACAATCCCTTCACTTTCGAAGGTCTTGCAATTGTATTCAATATATTGATTGGTGGGACGGTACTCCACGGTGAAGACAAAATTATCACCGTGATAATCACTTCGTGTCGAATAGTCTGTCACGTTATATACCTTGAAAAAATTATCACCGTGATAATCACTTTGTGTCGAATAGTCTGTCATGTTATATACCTTAACTCCCTTCGCCGCATCAAAATGGACATGCCTTTCAATTTCACAGTGTGGTAGCCTTGATACATGCACCCTAAAAAAATCATAAATAGCGTGAGTGTAGTGGATATATATATGCATATCCCAGTCGAAGGCGATGATAGGTCGTACAAGCTGCTTTATTTTGCTATCTTGGCTCTCCAATTCCTTCTCATATTTAAACCTGAGGGCAACCTCATATTGCTCAACAAACTGCTTTAGAGATCTTTGACCGCTGATGTAGCCATCAAAAAAAGCATGCATTGATTCACACCTTTTCGTGGACATCATACCATCCCAAAAGAAGTGCTTGAGAAATATGGGAACCAATTTGGACCGCTCTAAGTAAAGACTTTGTAACGAAATTCGTCGACCCAAGTCGTATGTTTCAATGAAGGCCTGTCATTTATCCTCAAATTCAGCAATTGTAATGCTGTCAAAGATGATCGCTTTGAAGCAAGCCTTGGTAGGCTTATAATTGGTCACCCCCCTGATCTTTACAAGTAGCTTGGTAAAGATATGCAAAATGCAATACCTGTGGACAATATTCGATATCACCTCACGAATGACTGCCTTAATACTCTCATATTGGTTTGTGAGAATAGCCGTTGGAGGGATTTCGCCCATGGTCATAAGCCAAGTTCTGAATACAAAAGCATATGTTTCGATGTCCTCGCTCGTGATCAAAACGCATCCGAGAAGTATGGACTGGTTGTGGTGATTAACACCGATGAAGGGAGGAAATGGCATATGCCACTGATTCATGAGGTAGGTTATATCAAAGAATATGACTTCGCTGAAGTCATGGTAGGAAGCCTTGCAGTGTGTATGCACCCACACAGCATTCTGAAGTCTGCCAATATTGTCGGAGTCTATTAAATAAAAGAAATTTTGTCCTTGGACTGCATATCCACAAAAAATCTGTGCAATATGGCAGCATCATTGGAAAGTGTTCGGAGCCTCCGTTACTGAAGAATGTAGTTAAGACAGTCCTTAGGAGTGCACCTCATTCTTTCAGGGACTCCATCTTCGACCTCCAAGAGTCTTATGATTTTTGAAGGCCTTAGACCTACAATGTCGTACGCTACTAAACTCTTCTTGACAATCCTGCTCAATTCCCTATGGAAGGGCACAAAATGCGACAGTGCAGGTTCCAACTCATGATTTTCCTCTAAGATAACCTTTGTCACTATGCACGAACCATCATTCATCACTTGACAGTTCTCCCTAGCTTTGCAATCAACCCTCTTACTTTGATTCCTAGTCGTTGTTTTACTTTAATTGACCAGCCAGTTTTTTTGCACTTTTCTTAACAACTCCAAAACCAGTCAAATGACTGTGTTTTTTATAAAATGCATAGCCGGTTTGTACATAACGAAAATACATACCTTCAACAGGGCCTGCCGTATATTGCTCTTCGGTGTAGCTATCATCATACATTGGGCCTTCCTCATCTTCAACATCATCCTCCCCATAATGATCTTCTTCGCCGTAGGAAATACTTAAATCTTTATCTTGAACCGATTGATGAAACCTATTGATCTCCTCATCATCCAGGTTTTGAAGGTCTTCATCATCGGTGTCCAAATATCGATCTGGATCAGTAGCATATCCACCATATGAATCTTTATTACCATGCAAACTATCATTGTCCTCCAAGCTAAAAATGTCATGTAATGTTGCTCTTAATTGGTTATTACATTCATTGTGACCCATTATACCCGAATTAAATGAAAGAGGATAGAATAATTAATGACCAAGTGTAATGAAATGGTTTGGGGAATTTAATTAAGTAAAGTAGAATGATTAGTGAAGACAAAATGTAAAAGAGGAAAGTTAAAATAGTAGATAGGAAGTTTGGTCTAATAAAAAATTAAAAAAAATAAAAAGTGGTATTGCAATTTTGGAGGGAAGGATAGGCAATTTTGGAGTCAAAGGGAAAACCCATCATTTTACCCTTTTCGAGTAAATTGAGTTAATCCACCCCCTAGTCATTTAGCACTACTCTTAAAGAAATTAGTAGGGAAAGGACATTATCGAGTATGTCATGTATTCACCTTGAAATGATCTTACTGATAAAGTTGTTGAGACTTGTAGGTCTTAGATCTGATAATTTTGAGTAAGAGTGTTCTTTAGTAAAAGAATCAGATTAGTATGAATAATGATTTCTGGCAAGATCTGCCAACAAAGAAGCTACAAACAAGTTTAAAGCATCTACTCTAACTGTGTCCCAACATGATTGATAAAAGCATCATGGAACTTCTTTAAATAAAACACCTTTCACCTCCTTCTATAATTGACATTTTGCATAAAAAATCATTCAGCTCTTACTTTACCAAACATGGTACATGGATAAAATTATTGAATTGACACTCTTCTTCTTATGTAAATTGTTTGCTATACTTATGTACCACTTTTATTAGCCATTTGATATGCCTCTTCAAATGCCATATTAAAACTCGTTCTTAGTACTATTAAAACTCAACAACGTAAAATTCCAAACCATGGATAATTCTCATCTGATACCTTTCGGACACAAATCAATAGTGCAAACCAGTTGATAAACACATTTCAGACTTGATGGATCATCAAAACATTCATTCGGAACTGTTTTGATCGAATGTTGATTGAAGTCAACCCAATCATAACAGAACTCTAGAAGCTCATACAAAGGACCAAAATACTCCTAAAAGCTTTAGTAACTAAACCAAACCTTCAACTAGGTCAAAAACACGAAAATTGTCGAAACTCAAAAATGACTTCCTAATCTCAAATGTTGATTTTGGTCAACTCTCTTAAGTTTCCATCTTTAAAAATATAAAAACTCTTCCAAAACTCATCGTAGTGCCTCAAAACTTGAACTAGTAATCAAACTCACTCAAAAATCACTTTTCAGAGCTGATGGCACTAACAAAATTTTGATACGAGCTTAGCTTCTATGAATGTTGACTAAAATCAACCATATAAATTTTTTGACCTACCAAAATGAAAAACTTGCATATTTTTCAATGAACAACCTCAAAAATCATACCACCCACTCTCGCATACTAAAAATACCATAAAATAACTATGCAAATGAATAAAATAGTCAAAACATGCAGAAATCAAAAATCAACAATGAGGGTCATCACACCAAACTTTTCTTTTTTGTTCCAAAAGACGCATTTCAACCAAATATATTACAGACTACACATAATCTTTCATTTTTAAACCCCTGCACATATTGTTTAATGAAATATTACTAATCAATTGGTATATAGTTAAGAAATAAATTATAATTTTCATATCATTAATTAATGAGTATTTATAGTTGCGAAGAAAATAGAGAAAAAAGATTGGGTTAAAGCCCATTAAATTTCAAAAAAAATAAATCAGTCATAGACCATTACACATTAGTAAGGGATTATAATTTCCCCAAGTCAATATGAGTGTCTTCTTCCAACCACGTAAACAATAAAGAGAAAAAGAATTTTAGTTGCCTTGTACTCAGAAAGAAGCATGAAGGAGAGAAAAATTCGGATACATTGATAGCTAATATAAAGAGAGAAGGAGAAGAGAAAGATAAGTTTCTTAACTTAGTTTATAGATTTGATTCATATATTTTTATGGCATCGGGTTTGGATTGTATGTTTAAGAATAAGGGACTAAAGAGATAGAGAAATGAGTTAAGATCTTATGAACTGAGTAAGTATACTAAAGGATTGAATCATAAACTGTCGTACAATATGATTTGATACGAACTTAAATGTCCTATAATATTTTCAAAAGATTGTTATACGAGTGCCTACCATTTACAAAGAAAAGCACAAATGGGAGTAGACCTAGTGCACCTTGTATTTACAGATTACAGTTATAGACCTTGGCAACGTAGAACTAGTATATCGTTATTGATTTCCCTCAAGTAAGGATTTACTAATATTATCATTTGACTCATTTATGGTGGGTCCGCAGTTATTGACTATTCTTGAAGTAGAAAGTCACACTGATTACATGATTCATTATTGAAAACCTCTCAAATATGTAATATTTGATATGATACAATACTTATTGAGTCTATTACTGAACAATTAGTTCATCTTGCTTACTTGATAAAAAGGTTACTACTTATCATTTTTGTTTTCTAAAAAGGCAATTATTTCATAATATTTTCTGACTTGTCCTTATTAAAATTGTTAAGGTTAAGTGTTTACTCATTGATGTAGAATCTCACTCCTCGCTATTATTTTTACATATAACTGAGGTGACGTTGGTAAGGATTTTATTAACTAGATCATACGAGTTGGCATATTCCTAGTGAGTCCCGCACTTGTTCGTGTGGGCAGTAATTTATTTATTTTGTTATGTTATTTTCCTTGAAAACTCTTAGAGTTTCTCCATAGTCATTCCTTTAGAGTTTGAGTATTCTACTGTTGTTATGGACTTGTGGAGTGTTTGACTTCTTCTCACATTTGGAGATAGATTTAGTAGCATTATTTTATCGTGAATGGGTTGTTGATGGTATTGGGGCATTGTTTGGTTATATTGGTTTGTTATGTGGTGAATTTGAGATAATGAAAATATGAAAAAATTTAATAGGCCCAAAAATAGGGAAAACTCTACCTAATTTTTTGTAGAATACTGACGAGGCTTGCTTGGAGTTATAACCTCTGTACCGTCGGTCATGGTCCTAATTTGGTTCATGACAAAGTTGATATCATATCCTAGATTATTATCTGACTACTGTAGCATGCGTTAGTTGTAGAATCTCAATTATAGTTATCTTGTTGGTCATTTCTATAATCCTAATTGTGCGAGAGACTGATAGGATGTTTCTTGATTTTCTTTCTCATTCTTTCTTATGTGTGTGACGTTTAGAACCAATTAGATAAATCTAACCATAGTTGTTTTGTTAATCAGATGGTTCAGACTCGAGCAACTAATGGTAGAGCTACACCATCTATACTTCAGAAATTAATGCCAGCTCTAGCAGAAAACCAACTTTCATAACTTGAGAAAGAGGTGGAACTCATAGAAAGGTCTAAAGCAGGTATCGTAGTGATACCATGGAAAATCACACTACCATTTGAGAATTTCAAGAGAGAACACTCCTAAGATGAGTGCTAGACCACCTCCATCTTCACATGAAGGTAATACTAGTGAGGCACTTGCTTCTATGGAAAGAGTCATAGAGGGCTTGGTTGATCGAATAAATAGGTATGAGAGGGTTGGTCAGCATACTTCTGCACTTGTACAGCCTCAGCCATAAACTTACATGTACAAACTTACAAGTTTGGAAACAAAAAGGTTTCTTTGCAAGAGTTCCTGAAGTTAAAATCACCAAAATTCACAAGTTCAGATAGTTTAGCAGATCCTCGGAACTTTTTGGATGGTACACTTATGGCATTACATACTCTAGGATGTTCTACTGAGAGATTTGTAGAGCATGTAGTGTATAAATTGGAAGACATAGCTAACATATGGTATGACACATTATTGATAGGAAGGCCTACAAGAGTAGCACCACTAACATAGGATAAGTTCACTAAGTTCTTCATGTATAACTTTCTTCCTTACAGACAAAAACAAAAATATAAAGATCAGTTTAAGAAATTAATCCAGACTCGAGATATGGATGTGTCAACCTATAATACCAAATTCTGCAAGCTGGCTATATATGCCTCGTACTTGGTGTCCATAGAAGCAACTCAAGTTCAAAGGTTTATTAATGGTTTAGTTAGCAGTATCCCCAAAGATAAATGCCTTAACCTATTATGAAACAGTGGATCTTGATAGAAAAATTAAGGACAAGGATCAAATGGAGCAGGCAACTTATGATGTTGGTAAGAATGCTAAGATAGGGGGTATCTTTTAGTGTGACTTTAGTGAAAATAACAGAGAAGGGAATCAGAGAAAATAAATAGGGCCATCATTCGGAGACAGATTTGATTTCACAGTCTGCATACAAGCCACCTCCTAAATAGGATACTCAAGGGTCTTCAACATCTCATGGATATCATAGTTCTGGGCAGATGTACGCTACTACTCTATCTTGTCACCGACTTGTAGCAAATCATATATGAGCTAGTGTCATATTTTGATTAGAGAGTGTTTTTGGTGTGGTAAGTGGGGCCATTGCATCAAGAATAATCCTTAGCCTCCAAGAAATATTAGTCAAGGTTTTGGTTAGTTAGATGCACTTGTTCAAGCTACTCATGATACTATAGGTATTAGAAATAGAGGCCGAAATAACAAAGATCGTATTGATGAAAATCAGGCATAGTAAAATATTAGTAGAGGCCAGTCGTGAGTTTTTGCACTTACTAGATAGGAGGTTCAGGCCTAAAATGGAGTGGTTACACATATTCTTTTGATCTTTTCATTTAATGCATACGCTTTGTTTGATCCGGGTTCTACCCATTCTTATGTGTGCTCATACTTGTCTTTGAGATTTGATAAACAGTTAGAGAAGTTAAATTGTCCTTTTTTATTGTCACTCGCATGGGAGATTCTTTATTAGTTAAGTATGTGTATCATGATTGCCAGATTATAGTGTAAAGTAGGGATACTCTTGCTGACTTGATTGTACTAAATATGATTGACTTTGATATGTTGATGGTCATAGACCCTTTATCTCTTTGCTATGTTATTGTAGATTTCATGCAAAGATAATTTTCTTTGAGATACCCAACGAACCTAGTTTTGTATTAAGAGGGGGTCAAGTCCCATAGGTTGGTAAAGTTATATCTTTTATGAAGGCTAAACGATTATTAAAGAAAGGTTGTATGGGTCTCTTAGCTATGGTAAGCGGCGTTAGAGTGGGAACACTTAGTTTGGAGGAGTTACATATTGTGAAGGAATTTTTTGAGGTATTTTCTGAGGATTTTCTAGGATTGCCTCCAATATGAGAGAGACACTTTGGTATTGATTTTGCACCTGACACTATGCTAATATCTATACCTCATATCGTATGGCACCAGTAGAACTGAAGAATCTCAAACAGCAATTGTAGGACTTGCTAGATAAGAGTTTTATCATACCAACTGTATCATCATGGGGTGTACTAGTCTTTTCTTAAAGAGAAAAGATGGGTTTCTAAGAATAGCTCTATGCTAAGTTCTCAAAGTGTGAATTTTGGATAGACTCAGCATTATTTTTGGGGCATGTTTTCTCTAAAGATGGAATCACGGTGGATTCTAAAAATACAAAGTAGTGTCAAAATGGCCTAGACCTACTTCGCCTACAGAGGTTCGCAACTTTGTGGGTTTGGAAAATTACTATAGGTCTTTTGTGTAAGATTTCTCTAAAATATCAGCTTTATTAACCATGTTGATACAGAAAAATGTGAAGTTCCAGTGGATTAAAGAATGCGAGTAGAGCTTTTAGAAATTCAAAACATATTTAGCGTTGCACCAGTATTAGCCTTACCAGCAGGTTCTGGAGGATTTGAGGTATTTTGTGATGCTTTGAGGGTGGAATTATGATGTGTTCTTATGCCACAATATCGCGTTATAGCTTATCTTAATACAATTAAAGAAGCATTAGTAAAACTATCCTGCACATGATTTTCAAATGGCCGTTGTGGCATTTGCTCTTAAGATTAGAGACGTTAATTATATGGTGAAACTTGTGAGATTTATACCAATCATAAGAGTTTAAAGTACATTTTCTAGAAAAGTTATCTAAATCTTCTACAGCATCGGTGGATGGAACTACTCAAGAATTATGATTGTTCTATTTGTATCGTCTTGGAAAGCCAATGTCGTGGTTGATGCCTAAAGCAAAAAATTTATAGGTAGTTTGGCGCATATAGCTTTGGGAAAGAGATAATTGGCAAAGGATATATAGACACGTGAAGGCAAAGGTGTCCACTTTGGTGTTGGAAGGTCAGAGGTATAGTTGGCTTATGTTCAAGCCAAATCTTCTTTGGTAGAGTGCATAAAGGTCACTCAAAACGAGGATGTGCAGTTGTAAAAATATCTAGATGAGGTCCTAGCTGGTCAAGATAAGAAGATGGGTGTTAAATTTGATGGTATTCTTTGATTGGGAAATCTATTATATATACCATATGCAGACAGATTAAGACGAGACATTCTTGAGGAATCTCACAACTCCAGATATACCATACACCCTGGCTCCACTAAGATGTATTATGACGTGAAGTAATTGTATCAGTGGAAAGGTATGATGAAATATATTGCTAACTTTATTTCTAGTTGTTTGACTTGTCCCCAAGTTAAAGCGGAGCATTAGCGACCCACAGGATTACTACAAGATCAGGATCCAGTTAGGAAACAGGAAAGAGTTACCATGGATTTTGTAATTAGGCTACCATGAACTGTTAGAGGTTATGACTCTACATGGGTAATTGTAGACCGACTTACTAAATCAGCACACTTTTTTCCAGTAAAGACTACATATATTGGAGGAAATATGCTCAGTTATTTATGGATGAAATTTTCCTACTTCATAGAGTTCCATTGTCCATCATTTGTGATAGAGGATCATGATTCACTTCACTCTTTTAGAAATCTTTCCAAGAATCATTGGGTACCCGAGTACTTTCATCCATAGATGGACGGATAGTCTAAGTGCACTATACAAATTTTAGAGGATATGTTGAGAGAGTGCACCCTTGATTTTGGAGGTAGCTGGGATACTTACTTACCCTTAGATGAATTCACTTATAATAGTTTTTAGTCAAGCATTCAGATGGCTCCATATGAAGACTTGTATGGTAGGCGATATCGTTCTCTTGTCAGGTGGTTTAAAGTTGGAGTGGCTAAGGTTTTAGGACCAGACTTAGTACAAAAAGCTATGGATAAGGTCAAATTGATTAGACAGGAGTTTCTTACAGCTCAAAGAAAACTAAAGTCTTATGCAGATAAGAGGAGAAGAGATTTAGTATTCATAGTTGGAGATAAGGTTTTTCTACGAGTCTCTCCAATGAAAGGTGTAATGCAATTCAGGGAAAAGGATAAATTGAGACTGAGATATATGGGACCTCATGAGATACTTGATCGTACAGGGGAGTGACGTATCATTTGACACTTCCTCCTGAGATGTATTTTAACCATTCGGTGTTCCATGTGTCTATGTTGAGAAAATGTATAGCAGACTTCTCTCATGTGCTCAAAGCACCGACCTTGCAACTTGATTAAAATATAATGTATGAAGAGAAATCAGTGGCAATTATTGATAGATAAGTAAGAAAGTTATGGTCAAATGAGTTTGTGTCCATGAAATTCATATGGAAAAACTATGCCATTAAAGGAGCTACTTAGGAGTCTGACATGCGGGTCAAGTATTCTCACTTATTTCAGTCTATAGGTATGCACTTGTTTTAAATTCGGAGACCAAATTTCTTAAGGTGGGGAGAATGTAATACCCCCATATCATTAAATAATGAGTATTTGTAATTTCAAAGAAAAAAATATAGAGAAAAAAGAATGGATAAAGCCCATTTAACTTCAAAAAACAAATGAGCCTTAGCCCATTACACACTAGTAAGGTGTAACGATCTCAAAATTTGATGAAATATGTTAAATTTGTGATTTTATATGATTTAATTGCTTTATCCTTCTCCGTAGTTGCATTATGTTATTTCTGGGGTGTGGGAGTGATTAACATGGTTTTTGATGCATTTTGATACTATTTATGTGATATTATGATTTTTGATGGCTTCGGGGGTCTTATTTTAGACTTATGGGGATATCTTTTGATCCGTGCGATTGATGGTTGAACGGACTATGCCATCAGCTCTAGAATATCGATTTTAGGTTGGGTAGACCTTTGGTTTAGATCCTGTGCACCCAATCTCATTTCAATTTATTGGTAGAAAAATTGGAAAATTAGAAATATGGGTGTGGGACCTGCATTTGATCGAAACGACCTCGAATGGAAAATTCAACTTCACCAGAAGCTCCAGAATATCAATTTTAGGGTGGTAACATGTTTGGTGTCATTTTACAGCTTTTAAATCTCATTTCGATCCTCGGTTTGAAAAATTATAATTTCAGGTTTCAGGGGTCAGCTTTGTGAAAACAACATTTTTTTTTTAAAGCTGACTTCACTAACGCGTTTGGAACGTCGAATTTAATATGGTTTCATAGTTCTTTTGTGTATATCGGACTCCAAACAAATCTCAGGCACCCCATCGAAGTTCGTTTCGACTTAAGGGAAAAATCTGCACTATATATTGCAGAAAACCTGCAATATAACAGCTTTTCTTTTACCTCTTTTGGCCCATTTTGTCTATTCTTTCTCCTTGCCTCTTGAGAGTTAAATCCAAAAATAGTGTGGGAGCTTAAAAGTGAAGCTTTTGGGAGCTTGGATAGCTAGATTAATATCTATTTCTTGATTCTATTACGGATTTAAGATAAGAATTTACTCTTTTCTTAGTAATTTGTTGATTAATTTCTCAAGACCCCAAAAATCTTAGAGCTTGATTTTAAACGTCAACTTTACTTCCTTTTACTTAAATAATATTTTTATCTTATAATAACTAGTTTTTCATCAATTTCACCTTCAAAACAACTCTGATTTTGATTTTAACCCAGATTTCTAAGATTTTACCCAGTAAAGCTTAAAAATGATTTTTCTTTAATTTGAACCTCGTTTTTTACTCGATTTGACTTGGATTTTTATATGTATATTCCTCAAAGTATGGAAAACATGTTTTGAAGTAAAGTTCTAGATTTTTCCCTTCTTTTTCGAAAATCCATTTCGGGGGTCCATTTTGACCCCAAACCAAAAGTAGTCAATATGGATGTCATTGGTTTTGTTTTTATGCTTAGATTTCATATTAGATATTTTTAGTAGAGTTAAGGATTATTCATGAAAAGTAAGGTCGTGGGTTTGAAGTTTAGCGGATCGTTTTGGCTTTTATGGTAGGCTATGGTTTAACTCTTTCACACTGTGCTAGATAGTAAATGATGATACAAAATTCATGTTAAGGGTGGAAACTAATCATGAAAAGTGGCTATTTATGTATTGTGATCGTGTGGGGTCCTATATGTGAGGTAATTATCGAAATTGAGTTATTATATGATATGTGTGATCGTGTGGGGTGCTATGTGATATTAATAGCCTTGAATACATGTGAATAATCGTATTGTGTTGTTAAGATGATTAATATGGTACCATTGGTGTATTATGATTACATTCATACTTTATTGGCATATAAGACATGTGGAAATTCGTGAATAAAACTGAAATAATGAGTGGAATTAGCTCACGTGATTGTGAAAATATATCATTGTGGTTGGTTGTAAAAATATATCATGTGGTTGGTGGTGGAAATATATCATGTGGTTGGTGGTGGAAATATATCATTGTGGTTGGTTGTGGAACTATATCATGTGGTTGGTTGTGGAAATACTCTTTGTGATTGGTTGTGAGCATTATATCCTCATATCATACTTATTCATGAAATATTGGTGCCACTATGGCAATACCTAAGTAACACTTGCAACACCTTTTAAAAACCCTCTTCGAGGAATGTGCTGGGAGGAGATATTATAACATCTTATAAAACCAATTTCGAGAAATATGTCGAAAAGGAGATATGAGATATGTGGATTGTATATAGGTTGATGAACCCCTCATAGGTCCTACGTCGGAAAGATTTAGATCCAGAAGTGTATACAGGGATTGTGCGACAATCTCGGAGGTTGTGCGATAACCTCATGCATCATCATCATCATATACATTGCATATACTTTATTGTATTTATGTTGTGTTGTATTGCCATATTGACTTGTCATCTATGTATTTGTCTTACCTTCCTTTACTTGTATTTGATGATCTTGTATCTATATGTCCTCTCTTATTCTACTTATATGTGATATAATATATACTTTTGTTTTATATCTTGGTGTGTTATTGTAATATATGTAATGTATTAGAACTCTTACTGCAAGCGGTGTTGGTTACCATTGTGGGACATTTTCTAGTTGCAGGTGATGTACCCTTGGTGTGTATTTTGTATGTTTTATTTTCTAATTTGGTCGGTCGGCCTATGATACCTACTGAGTACAATTGGATCGTATTCACTCCTAATTCACACTTTCAGTGCAGCTTCAGGTTTGGGTACACCTCAGATTAGTTAATTTTTGGGCGTCTTCAAATTACTCAAGGTAGCGGTTGGACATTCATACGTCCGGAGTTCACCTCTATATTTCTGTATTATTTATGTCTTTATTAGTATTAGGAGATAGATATTATTCCCTTGTGGTTATTTTTCTAATGTATTTGACTTCTGAATTGTATTAGTAGTTCTTACACTATTGACACCTGGTTTTGGACCTGATTGGTATTTTGAATAAGTTCTTTTCGCATTGTTATGATTACTTGTACGGTTCGGCTTCGTTCTATAAGCCTTACCTTGGGGGCATTTCTACATTTTCCCCATATCTATCAGTTTGGTTGAGTGGATTGCTTGTCAAAGTTCATCGCGACAAGTGTCATCATGACCTATCAATTTTTGGATCGTGATGAATTGGTATCAGAGCAAACAGGTTTCATTGGTCTCAGCGGTGTAAGAATGGGATATCTAATAGTCTCTCGGATTAGTACATAGACGTCCTTATCTATATTTCAAAGGCTATAGGACGTCTTTAGAAAATTTTTCTTATTTTATTCTTTATCATGTGAAGTTCTTTTATACTTTATGTTCTGAGTTGTATTTCACTCTTTCTGTGTGGATGGTGTGGCTTATACTACATATCAATTAAGAGATATTGCAAGAGATTGGTGGATATTATTTATCGGTTGTAGGCTTGTTGATGGTCCTGAATTATCATAGGATCAGTTTGTTGATGCCTTTCTGGAGAGATTCGTGCCTTAAGGGATCAGATGCAGGATAAATTTGATCATTTGGAGCAGGGCTTCATAACAGTTGTGGAGTATGAGGCACACTTTCATGACCTATTTAGATATTTCTATGATAGCATTTTCACGAAGTCTGAGAAGATTCAAAAGCTTGTAAAGGGTATAGATGTCTCACTTCAGTTGGTTATGCCTTAGATGGTTGTGTTTGGGGCTTTTTTCAGAGTATTATGGATCGGGCTAAGATGGTAGAGGGCATTCTTTTGGTATCACAGGGAGGCGCTAAGAAGGTGCATCATTTTTGTGAGTTTAGAGGTCAGGTTTTTTGTTGTAGAGGTACCATGGTAGGCCAGTGCAGGCGGCTTTACAAAGTTCAAGTGGTAGATCTTTTAGTTCAGCAATTCAGGGTGGCCGTTCAGTCTTAGTTGTACCTTTTTCTACTAAAACTGGTCGTAGAGATTATTATGCTTATGATGAGATTAGCTATGTAACCAGGAACTGTCCCCGCTAGGTGATTCCAACAACTCCTATTTTATCTGTGAGGGGTAGGGATACTACCAGAGGAGCGAAAGATAGAGGTGGTGGATCTTGTGATGGTGGTCGTGGGCTACTCAGCTAGTTGGAGGTCGTGGTCGGTGTTATGATATACCAGTCAAACTTGAGGCAGTGACTTATAATACTATGATTACAGGTATCATCCCCATTTGTTTTAGTCCTACATCTGTATTATTTGGTCCCGAATCAACTTTCTCCTATGTATCTGTGTATTTTGCTTTGGCTTTTGATTTTGTTATTGAACCTCTTGGCATGCCTATTTGTGTATCTACCACGGTAGGTGATTCTTTAGTGGTGGATCGGGCTCCCCGATCTTGTGTTGTGACTTTTGTCGGGCATGATTCTTTAGTAGACTTGCTTGTATTAGATATGATCGATTTTGATGTTATTTTGGGTATGAATTGGTTGGCTCTGTATCGTGTTGTCTTAAGTTATTTTACTAAAACTGTTACTTTAGCTTCGTCGGGTGTGCCAAGAATAGCTTGGAAGGGTACACTTTATTCGGGTCCTAAGAGGATTATATCTTATGTTCAGGCTCATAAATTGGTTGAGAGGGGATGTTTATCTTACTTGGCTCATATTTGTGACACCTGTGTTATTTTGCCTCTTTTCTTAGATTTTGTTTGTGTTGTCCATGAGTTTATGGATGTGTTCCCTAAGGACTTGCTTGGTATGCCTCCGGATCAAGATATTTATTTTTCTATTGGTGTTGAGATGGGCACCAAACCTATTTTAATTCCTTTTTAAAGGATGGACCCAGCAGAGTTGAAGGAATTGAAGGATCAATTGCAGGGGTTGTTGGATAGGGGATTTATCTGACCTAGTGTTTTACCTTGGGGTGCGCCTATCTTGTTTGTGTAGAACAATAATGGGTCTATGCAGATGTGTATTGATTATCGACAGTTGAATACGGTGACGGTTAAGAACAAGTATCCTCTTTCTCGCATCCATGATTTATTTGATCAGCTTCAAGGTGTTGCGGTGTTTTTGAAGATTTATTTGAGGTTCGATTATCACCAGTTAAGGATTATAGCTTTAGATATTTTGAATATAGCTTTTTAGACTCTATATGGTCATTATGAGTTCTTGGTCAGGTCCTTCGTGTTGACCAAAGCCCCTGCCGCATTCATAGAGTTGATAAACCGAGTGTTTCAACCATATTTTGACTCCTTTGTTAATATATTTATACATGATATCTTGTTGTATTCTAAGAGTGAGGTTGAGCATGAGGAGCATTTGTAGATTGTGCTTCAGAGATTGAGGGATAAGAAGTTGTATGTCAAGTTCTCTGAGTGCGAGTTTTGGTTGGAGTATATTTTTATGGGTCAAGTGGTGACTAAGAATGATATTATGGTTGATTCATCCAAGGTTACAGCGGTTCGTGATTGGGCTAGACCTACTTCACCCACCGAGATTTGGAGTTTTGCTAGCTTGGCAGGTTATTATCGGTGTTTTGTTGAGGGTTTTTCTTCCATTGCATCTCCATTGATCAAGTTGATCGAGAAGAAGATTTATTTTCAGTGGTCCGATGCTTATGAGGTGAGCTTTAAAAAGCTCAAGGATTTGTTGATTTCAGCTCTTATCTTGACTTTGCCCAAGTAGGGCGTGGGTTTTACCATCTTTTGTGATGCTTCAGGTATTGGGTTAGGTGATGTGTTGATGCAGGAAGGTAAGGTGATTTCATATGCATCTTGTCAGTTGAAGCTTTATGAGAGGAATTATCTTACCCATGATTTGGAGTTGTGCGCAGTTGTGTTTGCCTTGAAGTTGTAGAGGAACTTCTTGTATGGAGTCCGTTGAGAGATCTTCTCTGATCATCGTAGACTTCAGTACTTTTTCACCCAGCGAGATCTTAATATGAGGCAGTGTCGTTGGCTTAAGTTGCTTAAGGATTATGAATTGACTCTTCTCTATCATTCGGGCAAGGCTAATGTAGTTGCGGATCCCTTGAGCCAAAAGTCGACTAGCATGGGTAGTTTGTCCCATCTTTTGACCCAGGAGAGGCTTTTGGATTTAGAGGTTCAGTCTTTAGCTAACCAAATGGTTAGGCTTGATATTTCAACACAGGGCATATTTTGGCATTTATGGATGCTAGATCTTCTTTAATGGAGCAGATTCGATCTCATCAGTTTGATGATGTTGGATTGAGGTTGATTTGAGATAAGGTATTAAGTGGGGATGCTAAGAAAGCCTCACTTGAATTAGATGGTGTTTTGTGGATTGGAAGTCGAGTTTGTGTGTCGAGAGTGGCTGAGTGGATTAGGTTGACCTTGGAGAAGGCTTATTGTTCCAGATATTCCATCCATCTAGGTATGATAAGATGTATCATAATTTGAGACAATACTACTAGTGGGGTGGTATGAGGTGAGATATAGCGGATTTTGTGGCTCGTTGCCTAAGTTCAGGTGAAGGCCGAACATATGAGACCTGGTGGTTTGCTTCATAGGTTACCTATTCCCGAGTGGAAGTGGGAACAGATCACTATAGACTTTGTGACTGATTTGCCTTGTACTTATCATGGTTCTGATGGTGTTTGGGTCATCGTGGATCGATTGACCAAGTCAGGTCATTTTATTTTGGCTCAGGTCTCATTCAGTGCTGAAAGGTTGGCCCGTATATATATTCGTTAGATTATGAATCTTCATGGTATATTAGTGTCCGTTATTTCTGATTGAGGTCTTGTGTTCACATCTCACTTTTGGAAGACTTTTCAGGATGAGTTGGGTACTCGGGTTAATCTTAGCGTAATATTTCACCCCATACTGATGGCCAGTCAGAGTAGACTATTTAGGTTTTGGAGGATATGCTCCGCGCGTGTGTGATAAATTTTGGTGGAAAATGGGAGCAATATTTAGCTTTAGCAAAGTTAGCGTATAATAATAGCAACCATTCCAGTATTGATATGGCTCCTTTTGAGGCGTTGTATGGTAGACGTTGTTTCTCCCCAGTAGGTTGGTTTGATATTTCAGAGGTGATACCTCAAGGTATGGACTTGTTTTGTGAGTTTTTGGATAGAGTCTGGGTTATTTAGGATAGACTTAGAGCGGCTCAGAGTAGGCAGGAGTGTTATGCTGATTATAGACTTCGTGCCTTGAGATTTGATATTGGTAATCGTATTTTCCTTTGAGTTTTACCCATGAAGGGTGTGATGAGGTTTGGGAAGCGAGGCAAGTTTAGCCCCAAGTATATTGGTCCATTTGAGATTCTTCAGACTATTATTGATGTGGCTAATGAGTTGGCTTTACCCTCTGATCTATCAGTTGTTCATTTAGTTTTTTATGTTTCTATGCTTCATCGTTATATTCCAGATGAGTCTTATGTCATTCGTTGGGATTCAATTCAGTTTGATAAATGGTTATCTTTTGTTGAGGAGTCAGTCTCCATTTTGGCTAGGGATGTTAGGCGGTTGTGCTCTAGAGTTATCTCGGTGGTTAAGGTTCAGTGGCAACATCGACCTGTAGATGAGGCTACTTCGGAGGTTGAGTCTGATATGCGTAGTTCTTATCCTCAGCTATTCATTGATTCAGATATTTGTTTGTCTTAGTTTGAGGATGAACTAGATTTTTAGTGGTGGATGATATAACGATCTAAAAATTTGATGAAATATGTTATATTTGTGATTTTGTATGATTTGACTATTTTACCCTTCCCTGTAGTTGCATTATGGTATTTCTGGGGTGTGGGAGTAATTGACATAATTTTTTATGCATTTTGGTACTACTTATGCGATATTGTGATTTTTTATGGCTTCGAGAGCCTTATTTTAAACTTATGGGGATATATTTTGATTCGTGTGATGGATGGTTGAATGGATTATGCCAGCAACTCTGGAATATCAACTTTAGGCTAGGTTGACCTTTGGTTCATATCCCGGTGCACCCGAGCTCATTTCGTTCTATTGGTCGAAAAGTTGGAAAATTAAAAATATGGGTGTAGGATCCACATTTGATTGAAACGACCTCGAATGGAAAATCCAACTTCACCAGCAGATTCAGAATATCAATTTTAAGGTGGTAACATATTTGGTGTGATTTTACGGCTTTTAAATCACATTTCGACCCTCGATTTGGAAAATTACAATTTCAGATTTCTGGAGTCAACTTTGTGAAAACAATATTTTTTCAAAAAGATGACTTCTCCAACGCGTCCAAAACGTCGAATTTAGTATGGTTGCATAGTTTGTTTATGTATATCGAACTCCGAACGAATCTCGGGCACCCCGTCGAAGTCCGTTTCGACTTGAGAAAAAAAATCTGCACTATATATTGCGGATTTTCTACAATATAACAGCTTTTCTTTTACCCATTTTGTCTATTCTTTCACCTTGCCTCTTGAGAGTTAAATAGTGTGGGAGATTAAAAGTGAATCTTGTGGGAACTTAGATAGCTAGATTAATATCTACTTCTTGATTCTATTACGGATTTAAGGTAAGAATTCACTCTTTTCTTAGTAATTTGTATATTAATTTCTCAAAACCCCAAAAATCTTAGGGCTTGATTTTAAACCTCAATTTCACTTCTTTTCACTTGAATAATGTTTTTATCTTATAATTATTAGTTTTTCATCAATTTAACCTTCAAAACAGCTCTGATTTTTTATTTTAACTCGGATTTCAAAGATTTTGCTCTGTAAATCTTTAAAATAATTTTTCTTCAATTTGAACCTCATTTTTAACTCAATTTATCTTGGATTTTAAGATGTAGATTTCTTAAACATATTTTTGAAGTAAAGTTACGATTTCGCCCTTCTTTTTCGAAAATCCATTTTGGAGGTCTGTTTTGATCTCGAACCAAAAGTAGTCAATATGGGTGTTGTTGATTTTATTTTGATGCATAAATTCCATATTAGATATTTTTAGTGGAGTTCAGGATTGTTCGTGAAAAGCAAGGTCGTGGGTTCGAAGTGTAACGGACCGATTTCAGCTTTTGAGGTAGGTTATGGTTTAACTCTTTCAGACTGTGCTGGGTAGTAAATGATGATAGAAAATGCATATTAAGGGTGGGAACTAATCATGAAAATGACTATTTATGTGTTGTGCTCGTGTGGTGGCCTATATGTGATGTAATTATTGAAATTGAGTTATTATGTGATATGTGTGATTGTGTGGGGTCCTATGTGATATTAACAGCCTTAAATACATGTGAATAATTGTTTGTATTGTTAAGATGATTAATACGGTACCATTGATGCATTGTGATTATATTCATACTTTATTGGCATATGAAACATGTGGAAATTCGTGGATGAAACTGAAATAATAAGTGGATATTGGCTCACGTGGTTGTGGAAATATATCATTGTGGTTGGTTGTGAAAATATATCATGTGGTTGGTTGTGGAAATTTATCATTGTGGATGGTTGTGAAACTATATCATGTGGTTGGTTGTGGAAATACTATTTATGATTGGTTGTCAGCATTACATCTTCATATCATAGTCATTCATGAAATATTGGTACCACCGTGGAAACACCTGAGTAACACTGGCAACACCTTTTTAAAACCCTTCCCGAGGGATGTGCTGAGGAGGAGATATTGTAACACCTTACAAAATTCTTTCTGAGGAATATGTCGGAATGGAGATATGAGATATGTGGATTGTATGTAGGTTGACGAACCCCTCACGGGTCCTACGTCCAGGGATTGTGCCATGATCTCGGAGGTTGTGCGACAACCTCGTGCATCATCATCATCATATACATTTCTCTTACTTTATTGTGTTTATATTGTGTTGTATTGCCATATTGGCGTGCCATCTGTGTATTTGTCTTACCTTCCTTTACTTGTATTTGATGATCTTGTATCTACATGTCCTTCCTTGTTCTACTTATATGTGACATATTGTATATTTGCGTTCTATGTCATGGTGTGCTGATGTAATATACGTGATATATTAGAACTCTTAATGCAAGTGGTGTGGGCTAATGTTGTGGAACATTTTTTGGTTGCAGGTGATTTGCCCTTAGTGTGTATTTTGTATGCTTTATTTTCTACTTTGCTCGGTCAGCCTATGATACCTACTGAGTACAAGTGGACCGCACTCACTCCTACTTCACCCTTTCGATGCAGCTTCAGGTTTGGATACGCCTCAGATTAATTGATTTTCGGGTGTCTTCAGATTACTCAAGGTAGCGGTTGGACATCCATACATTCGGAGTTCACCTCTATCTTTTTGTATTAGTTATTTCTTTATTAGTATTCAAAAACAGATATTATTCCCTTGTGGTTATTTTTCTAATGTATTTGACTTCTGAATTGTATTAGTAGTTCTTACACTATTGACGCCTGATTTTGGGCATGATTGGTATTTTGGATAAGTTCTTTCCGCATTGTTATGATTACTTGTATGGTTCGGCTTCGTTCTAAAAGCCCTACCTTGGGGGCATTTTTACCTTTTCCCCATGTCTATCAGTTTGGGTGAGAGGCTTGCTTGTCAAGGTTCGCCGCGACAAGTGTCATTATGACCTATCAATTTTTGGGTCGTAACATAAGGGCTTCTAATTGTCCCAAGTTAATAAGTGGCTTCTGCCAACCACTTACGCAGCAAAGGAAAAAAAATTGAAGTTGTCTTGTACTCAAAAAGAAGTACGAAAGAGACAAAAAAAACTCCAAGACATTAATAGCTAATATAAAGGGAGAAGGAAAGGAGAAAGATACGTTTCTTAACTTAGTTTATAGATTTCATTCATATATTTTATGGCTTCGGATTTGGTATTGAGAGTTTAAGAATAAGGGATTAAGGAAATAGACAAATCTGTTAACATCTTATGAACTGAGTAAGTATACTAAAGGATTGAATGGTAAAGTATCATATTCCGGCAAGGAACATTATGCTAAACAGGAATGTTAATTAATTGGTTCTATGCACAAATTAGAAAATTTGGACAAAGTATAGAGTTTTAATCATTGTGGGTATCATTAGTTACGAATCTTGTAGAAAAACCAACTAATCAATAATATCTGGAGTGGCAAGAACAATAGAGAATTATGTTGATATGATTATAGATAACCTAGCAAAGATTATTTCGAAATGGAACCAAGAGAAAATCTAAATAAATAGGATCGGCAATTATTTTGTAGTCCAGGAACGTGATACTAGACTCGTGTTTGTGATTATAGATTCGATCGAAGAAAGTCATACAAATTGTTCGAGGTGACAAGTTTGGTATTTCGACAAGTATCCTTACCATGATTTATGTTTTCTTAACTTTCATAATTTGTACATGATTTTGAAGAAAAATATTACCAAATGCTTTGAAAGTTCACATGGGACGAGTCTTTTACTTGATATGATACTAAAATGGTTATTTGAGATGTCTCACTGTTATAAGACATATTTACCGCTATTTGATATATGATTACTGTTATTGTGAAACGTTCTTTATTTACTTGAGAAATAAGTATGTTGACATATGTTTTGTTCAAGTTTTACATAAAACATGATTTGATATGAACGTAAATGTCCTGTAATATTTTGAAAAGGTTGTTATATGAGTACCTACCGTTTACAAAGAAAAGTATAAATGGGAGTAGACCTTGATTTGGATCACTTAGCTAATGGCGAGTTCGTTAAACGTGGTGCACCTTGCATTTACAAATTACATTTATAGCCATCGCTAGTGGGAAGGTAAAATTAGCATACTGTTACTGCTTTTTCTCAAGTTGGGATCTAGTGATATGATTATTTGACTCCTTTATGAGGGGTCCACAATTATTGACTTTTCTTGAAGTAGAAAATCACACTGATTACATGATTCATTCTTGAAAATCTCTCAAATATGCAATATTTGATATGATACAATGTGTATTGAGTTTATTACTTAGTTCATCTTGCTTAAATGAAACAAACAATATTGCTTATCGTTACTATTTTCTAAAGGGCATTTATTTGATGATGTTTCTGACTTTGTCCCTATTAAAATAGTTTTGGTTAAGTGTTATTACTCACTGAGCTAGTGTCTCACTCTTCGTTATTGTTTTTACAGAAAGCACAGGTGACATTAGTGAGGATTTTTTAACTTGCATATACGAGTTGGCATATTCCTTGTGAGCCCCGCACTTGTTCGGGTTGGCAGCAATTTATTGGTGCATTGTTTGGTGATATTGGTTTGTTACCTAGTGAATTTGAGATAGGAAAATTTTTTGGATAGGCCCAGAAACAGGGAAAACTCTGCCTGATTTTATGTGGAATACTGATGAGGCTTGCTTTGAAGTTCTAACCTCCTTACCACCAGTCATGGTCCTAATTTGGGTCGTGACACAAATAGACCCTCCATGTGCAACATTTTCACGTATCTGACAAATATCCATAACAAATACTTCCTGTATAAATTTTCTCAATGGCAATACAACTCAAATTGACAAAATCATTTTTATATAGCAAAACTGAAAGAGCAAACTTTATTATATATTCATTTGTTCTAATACATATTAAGTTCTCTGAGTACTGTATTCACATTGTTTTTCTTCAACTTCCTGGTCAGGACGATTATATCGACAAATGAGAAGAAAATACAGGAAGTTTACAACATTGCAGAAAGCAAGCAACCAATAGTAATAATCTATGTGGCCCTTGTTAATATTACTTGACAACCAGCTAACTCCACCTCCATATGAGGTAACACTATCCACAATATTCACTATAAAACTCCCAAAAAGGCCAGATACAGCCATCCCGAGTGTGAAAATAGCCTCAACAAAACTAGACATGCTTTTGGGAAGCTCAGCATAAAGGAACTCTACCAATCCGATAGCATTAAAAGCATCAGCTAGTCCAAGAAGAACGTACTGTGGCACGAACCACATAGCTGACATGTTAACTGATGAAATATTTGGACTTTCTTGTGGATCATTCTGATCAATTGCTAAGCCCCGCCTTATGCTTTCTGTTATTGCTGAAAGTGCCATCGCTGCAGCAGATAGAACTAAACCAATTCCCATGCGAAGAACGGGGCTTAAGCCTCCTGGCTGTCCTGTATATCTGGATTTTATTGGCACGAGAGCACGATCATAGATGGTAATCCACATCACTAGAGTTATCACCATAAAGAACGAAAAAGATCCTGCTGGTACTTCAAAATACGAGAAGATATGTCTATCCATTGTCATTGTTTGAAGTGTGCAAAACGAAAATTGATTTAAACTCAACTGAACCATTATGTTGCTGGACCACATGGGAACAACTCTAAGAAGAGACTTCAAAGATTCTACTTGTTCTACACTACAGAGTCTCCATGGGTTTGAAGCGCGCAATCCATCAGAATTTGCATCTCTTTGAGGATCTTCAATTATGCAAGCTTTATTTAAACACCTACACGAAGATCAGTCTAATAGGTAGGTGTTAACTAACATAGCTAATAAAGTAAACAAGATTGCCATAGATTTCCCTCCTAACGGATCATACCTGAAGCTGCTTGTCAAGGCTTGGATTTCAGAACTGGGCGATTGATGATAATAGGCTTCACCGTTACCAGAGTGAAGATCGATATTTCTTTTTCTAACAGAAGCAACAAGTACTTGAAAGAATCCAGTGAATAAGCTCTCACTAGCACTAACTTTGATATACAGGGAAGAACCCGAAAGGAAGGCTGCAACAGAGAAAAGCATAAGGATAGCAGGAATCCCAAAACCAATTTGCCATCCAAAAGCATCTTGAATATACACAATTAAGGTTGTTGCGATGAGTGTTGACATTCCAATAGTAGCATAGTACCAGCTGAAATAGCTTTCCATAATCCTTTTATTATTTGGATTTTCTTTGTTGTCCAATTGATCAGCACCAAATGCTATAGAACAAGGTCTAACGAAACCAGCTCCCACAGCAATCATCCCAAAAGAAAACAATAACACAAGGAGTTGTGCTGGTGTTGGCCTATTGCATATCTCGAAATGATCACAATGTGAAGGCCTCAATTGTGGAACCATGGTGGTTAGCCAAAGAATAGTCATTCCCTTCGAATAAAATCAGAAAATTTGTCTCAGTAAAAACAGTAAAGTCGAAATTCTACATTACTCGAAATGTTATTTGTCGAGAAATCTATCCACTCGTGAATGAGGTTCTTGATTGTTTTCCCATGAACGGACTTCAACTAATTACTTGTTATTTTCAATGTTTTCGAGTACAAGAATTTGTATATGGGCACAACAACTTCAACACAAGTTCAAGTCTCAAAACAAGAACACCTATGAAGTTCTATAACACCTTCAACACAAGATTAAAAATAATTTATCCAAGAAGTGTGTTATTTTTCAGAAATAAGATGAAAAAGATTTTTTAAGGCCAAGTCACCCGACTTCACGGAGTGTCCTTAAGGAATAATTTCACTCACTGTACCCGAGGTTATAGAATCTTCCTCCCAGGATAAAATGGTCTTAAATCCAACTATAGCGGTACCTCAAATAATTGGATTCGTCGAACTCACTCAACAGCTAATGATCATAATGAGTTTTTGAAGATATATAGAGTATTTTTACTGTCAAAAATTATGTTAATACCTGAGGAATACGTCAGTTATTTATAGCCTTTAAGTGTCCTTTCAGAAAGGATGCATTGGTTCAGCAAAAAGGAACCTATTCAGTACATTCACGTCACCTGCGCCCAGTCTGTGCTGGACCTGCGCCTGATCTGCGGCCGCAGGTGACAATGTCCAATTCCAGTGGCTATCTGTGTTGCATCTGCACCCACAGGTCGCGTACCTGCGCTGCATTGGCGCCCGCAGGTCACCCTACAACGCGAAATAGTGTGCGTTTTACCTCGAAGGGATGCTGCGTTTGCATGGCATCCGAAATGCGCCCGCACTTGGAGAAAAACAATTCTATCAGATTTTAGGATTAAAATTTCACTTATAAAACAAGTTTCAAATAAAATTCATCTAAAAATATATATCTCATCGATCGATCATTTTCCAAATTCAAATCCAAATTCGAAGCCGAAGCCGAGCTGAGCGAGCAACGACGATGACGGCACGAGGCACTACCTTTTTCTTGCCTTACTATCCATGTGGAGTAAGTGCTCCTTATTAAAAACACTTCAAAGTTCCCTTCTCCCATCAATATGGGAGAATTAGTGAACTTTTCCTTAAAAGAGTACACTTTCCATTTTAGTGTCTCTCTTTCCCTCCACTATTTTTCCTCTATTTTTCATTCACATATACACCTTGAACCCAAAAATATCCTACATGAATGGGGAATGGCTATCTTTTGAAGAATTTACGGACAAGCATGTGATCATTTAGCAAAGACTGATTGCATCTGGATAAGTAGGTTTCCCTTTGAACTTTCCGTAGTGAACATGCATCGGATACACTCGGTCAATCGGTAGATTTGATATCTTTGAACCGTCGAGCTTTAATATACACCTAGACAACACATGTCACACAACCAGCCTTTTACTATTTATGGTTCTCACGGTTTTGTTCTTTTCAGCCATGAACACGACCTGATTTCATGAGAGCTTAGAGAATAGGTCTTTACTAACATTCTTCTTGAAGCGGCTTCTACTTCACCCTCACATAGGTAATTTATAAACGTTCAATCATATAGATTAAACTATTTGATCAAATCTGCCAAATTTAGATAATCATTAAAAGACATCATACCATAAGTCTTATCCTCGTTTACTAAACATTGTCCACATCATGAGAATAGGTTGGGTATAATGATAATGTTGAACCTGTCATACACAACTTTGTTTGATCTCTTTGAACCTAGCTCTTGGAATCTCCAGTCTGCTAGGTAAAGTTGTTGCCATGCTGAGTTGTCCTAGCCTTAAACCCATTCCCTTGGATGTCCGTTCAACTCCTTCTCTAGATAGGCCTTTTGTAAGTGGATCCGACACATTATTCTTTGACTTTACATAGTCAACAGTGATAATTCCACTAGAGAGAAGTTCTTTAACGGTATTATGTCTCCGTCTTATGTGACGAGATTTACCATTGTACATCATGCTCCCTGCCTATCTATTAACGCTTGGCTATCACAGTGAATACACACTGGTGCCACTAGTTTGGGCCAATAAAGAATATCTTCCAAGAAATTCTGGAGCCATTCTGCTTCTTCACCGGCTTTATTCAATGTGATAAATTCAGATTCCATTGTAGAGCGAGCAATACATGTCTATTTGGAAGATTTCCAAGAGACCGCTCCTCCACTGATAGTAAATACATATCCACTCATGAATTTTACTTTGTTTGATCCGGTGATCCAATTTGCATCACTATATCCTTCAAGTACTGCGGGATATTTATTATAATGCAAAGCATAGTCTTGAGTATATTTAAGATACCCCAAAATTCCTTTCAGTGTCATCCAATGAGTTTTATTAGGATTACTCGTGTACCGACTCAACTTACTAATAGCGCATGCTATGTCTGGTCATATGCAGTTCATTATATACATTAAACATCTCAATACTCTTGCGTACTCCAATTGTGAATTACTTTCACCGTCAATCTTTCGAAGTGCAAAGCTCACATCCAATAGAGTCTTGGCAATACCAAATTCCATATACTTGAATTTGTCAAGTACCTTTTCGATGTAATGAGACTGTGACAATGCCAACCCTTGTGGAGTTCGACGGATTCTTATTCCTAAGATCACATCCGCAACTCTAAGGTCTTTCATATCGAACTTGCTCTTAAGCATTCGTTTCGTTGCATTTATGTCAGAAATGTCTCCACTGATGATCAACATATCATCCACATATAAACAAACAATGACATGGTGATTTGGAGTGTCTTTAATGTAAACACATTTATCACATTCTTTTATCTTGAACCCGTTTGCCAACATGGTTTGGTCAAACTTCACATGCCACTGTTTAGGTGCTTGTTTTAGTCCATAAAGTGACTTGACAAGTTTACACACCTTATTTTTCTTTCCTGGAACCACAAAACCCTCAGGCTGTTCCATGTAGATTTCTTCCTCCAATTCTCCATTTAGGAATGTTGTTTTCACATCTATTTGATGGATTTCAAGACCATATATTGTCGCCAAGGAAATTAACATCCGAATTAACGTTATCTTCTTTACTGGCGAGTATGTATCAACGTAATCAAGGTCTTCCTTTTGTTTGAAGCCTTTTACAATAAGTCTTGCCTTGTACTTATCAATAATACCATCACCTTTCATTTTCCTTTTGAAAATCCATTTAGAACCTAAAAGTTTATTTCCTAGAGGAAGATCAACCAACTCCCACGTATGGTTGCTTAAGATTGAATCAATCTCACTATCGACCGCATCTCGCCAAAAGGATAAGTCTGAAGACGTCATCGCTTCTTTAAATGTTTGAGGCTCATTTTCTAAGAGAAATATTACAAAGTCCAATCCAAACAAAGTTAACGTTCTTTGATGTTACTATGTCTTGGATTCTCATCATTATGTACATCCTCACTTGGCTCATCTCAAGGTCGTTTAGATCCTCCACTAGACTGTTCATGTCTAGTTTTATACGGATAAATGTGTTCAAAGAATTCAGCATTATCTGATTCAATTACCGTATTTTTATTGATATCCGGATGCTCGGACTTATGAAACGAAAATCGATATTCTTTACTACTTTTAGCATATCCTATGAACACGCAGTCTACCGTCTTAGGTCTTATCCTTACTCTTTTAGGCATAGAAACTTGGACCTTCGCTAGACACCCCCACACTTTAAAATATTTCAAATTGGGTTTCCTTCCTTTCTATTTTTCATATGGAATTGATTGTATCTTACTAAGGGACACTCTATTGAGTATTCAATTAGCCGTAAGGATAGCTTCCCCCCACAAGTTTTGCGGTAAACCTAAACTTATAAGTAAGGCATTCATCATTTCCTTCAAAGTTCAGTTTTTTCTTTCCGCAATTCCATTAGATTGAGGTGAATACGGGACTGTAATTTGATGGACAATTTCATTCTCTACACATATTTGCGCAAAGGGAGATTCATATTCTCCGCCCCTATCACTTCTTATTGTTTTGATCTTTTTCTCTAGCTAATTTTCAACTTCAGTTTTTTATTGCCTAAACGCATCTATTGCTTCATCCTTACTATTTAGCAAATAGACATAACAGTATCTAGTGCAATCGTCAATAAAAGTTATAAAATACTTTTTCCCACCTCAAGGTGGTGTTGACTTCATATCACAAATGTTAGTGTGGATTAAGTCTAAGGGATTGGAATTCCTTTCAACGGATTTATACGGATGCTTAGCATACTTTGATTCTACACATGTTTGACACTTTGATTTATTGCACTCAAAGTTTGGCAAAACTTCTAAGTTAATTAGTTTACGCAACATTTTGTAATTAACATGGCCTAATCGTTCATGCCATAAATCATAAGACTCAAGCAAGTAAAAAGAAACTGAACTTTTACTGATTTCAACATTCATTTGAATAGGCCCTCATTGAGGTAGCCTTTTCCTACATACACTTCACCTTTACTAAGTACAATTTTTTCGGAAACAAATATACATCTGAATCCATTTTTGTCTAGAAGTGGTATAGAAATCATGTTCTTTCTTAACTCCGGAACATACAGGACATTGTTGAGTGTCAACACTTTGCCTGAATTCATTTTCAAGCACATTTTTCCTGTTCCTTCTACTTTTGCAGTAGCGAAGTTTGCCATGTAGATCTTTTCTTCCCCTTGATCCAAAGCAAAAGCAACAAATAACTCCTTATTAGCACAAACATGGCAGGTGGCACCAGAATCCATCCATCATTTGCGAGGATTTCCCACCATATTGCATTCGGACAGCATAGCACACAGGTCGTCGACGTCTTTCTTGGAATCAGCAATATTTGCTTGGTCCTTCTTCCCTTTCTTTGAGGCACAACAATCTGTGGACTTGTGGCTAATCTTGCCACAGTTAAAGCACTTTCTCTTGAATTTTTTCTTGGGTTGATTGCTTTCATGTCCTGCTTTCTTCCACTTTTTGGAGTTGTGGTTATCTTCTACAATATTTGCTTCATTCATTGAAGAATTTTCTCTTGAACTTCTTTCCGCAGCCTTATTATCTTCTTCAATGCACAATCTGACGATTAGATCTTCGACAGACATCTCCTTACGTTTGTGTTTCAAATAGTTTTTAAAGTCTTTCCACATAGGTGGTAGCTTCTCTATTATTGTTGCTACTTGAAATGCTTCATTCACAATCAAACCTACAATAAAGGTTATGTGAATATTAAGAACACTTTCAAATTGTTCAGCAAAGGTATTTGTCAAAATCATACCTTCCGCTAAGAGATCATGGATGATCACTTGCAATTCCTGTACTAAAAAGACAACCGACTTGTTGTCTATCATTTTATATTCCAGGAATCTTATAATGAAGAAATTTTTAGTTTCTGCATCCTCTGTCTTGTACTTCCATTCTAGCGCTCCCCATAACTCTTTTGTTGTCTTTGTTCCACTATACACATTATAGAGATCATCTTGGAGACCACTCAAGATGTAGTTCTTGCAAAGGAAATCTGAGTATTTCCTGGCCTCCACAATCACAAATCGCTTTTGTTCAGAGGTTCCCTTGGATACCTCCGGAGCTTCCTTAAATGTGAACCTTTGAAGATAAAGAGTTGTGAGGTAGAAAAACATTTTCTGTTGCCACCTCTTAAAGTCAATATCCGCAAATTTTCCAGGTTTCTCCGCTGGTGCCATAGCTTACAGAGAATTAGTACGACTCGTCGTGGCAATACTAGCTGCCACCATAGTCGTTCCAGCATCATGCACTTGACTATCGGTAGTCATTTTCCTGTCACAACAAGACAGAACCATTAGTATGTCAAAATACTACTAATAAAGTTGCAGCAACTTTAAACACCTCTTGTTTCTAGTTAAACGATGAAGTTTTTATGACTTCCAATCGTCAATCGAGTGATCTTTAACTTGTGATGAAGATTTTATGTCTTCAAATCACTAGTTAAGTTCAAACGGAGTAGAAAGTTTAAAGCTTTAATCTCCAGAAACCAAGCTATACAGATTTCGAATATTATTCCTTAAGATTGTTATTTTCAATGTTTTCGGGTACATGAATCTGTATATGGGAACAACAACTTCAACACAAGTTCAAGTCTCAAAACAAGAACACCTATGAAGTTCTATAACACCTTCAACATAAGATTAAAAATAATTTATCCAAGAAATATGTTATTTTTCAGAAATAAGATGAAACAGAATTTTTAAGGCCAAGTCCCCCGACTTCACAGAGTGTCCTTAAGGAATAATTCCTCTCACTGTACCCGAGGTTATGGAATCTTCCTCTCAGGATAAAATGACCTTCAATCCGACTATAGAGGTACCTCAAATAATTGGATTCATCGAACTCACTCAACAGCTAATGATCACAATGAGTTCTTGAAGATATATAGTGTTTTTGCTATCAAAAATTATGTTAATACCTGAGGAATACGTTAGGAATTTATAGACTTTAAGTGTCCTTGCAGCAAAGATGCATTGGTTCAGCAAAAAGGCACTTATTCAGTACAGTCACGTCACCTGCGCCCAGTCTGTGCTGGACCTGCGCCTGATCTGCGGCCACAGGTGACGCTGTCCAATTCCAGTGGTTGTGCGGCATCTAAGCCCATAGGTCATGTACCTGTGTTGCATTTGCGCCCGCAGGTCACCCTACAGCACGAAACAGTGTTCCTTTTACCTCGAAGGGTCGCATCCCTTCGAGATGCGTTGCGTATGCGTTTGCATAGCGTCCGAAATGCGCCTACACTTGGAGAAAAACAATTTTATCACTTGTAAAACAAGTTTCAAATAAAATTCATCTAAAAAGATAGATCTCATTGATCGATCATTTGCCAAATCCAAATCCGGAGCCGAACCGAGCGAGCGACGACGATGGCGGCGCGAGGCACCACCTTGTTCTTGCCTCACTATCCATGTGGAGTAAGTGCTCTTTATTAAAAATACTTCAAAGTTCCCTTCTCCTACCAATGTAGGAGAATTAGTGAACTTTCCCTTAAAAGAGTACACTTTTCATTTTAGTGTCTCTCTTTCCCTCCGCTATTTTTCCTCCATTTTCCATTCACATATACACCTTGAACCCAACACTTGTTATAGAGCTTTTGCATATTTTCGTTAATCCATGAATAGGATCTATACATCTCGGTCGGAAAAGAATCACAAGAAAAAAAAAAGAATTAGAATTGATCTATAGGTTTCTTGAAACAAACGAAAAGGAAACAAAAGATGAAATATAAACCATGAATCAACTAATCCCTCTCGGGGACTTTCTTAAAGAGGAAGCTCATGTGTATATCATGGAATAAGGTCTGATCCTACTCATGGAGATCCCGTAAATATTCCAAAAATGGAAAGTTCGGCGCAAATGGCATTTTTGTGGAGATTAGAAGCATTTACTAATTTATGATCTGGCAAGTACAGAATGAAAACATGATCTGGCAAGTACAGAATGAAAACAACGTTCTTGATTCTACGAGAATATTCATGAAAGTCTTTCATTTGTTTATCTTCAATGGAAGTTTGACTAGTACTACAATTATGGAGTAATATAAATTAAATCAATAGCTTCCTCTCAACTGAGTTCAAGATTTATTTAAATTCGACATATCAATCAAATTTAGAACATCCTTACTGAATTTATGATGCACCTCAAAGAACTAAATCTCTCCAGGAGGTTAACCTCGAGGAAGAAGAGAGCTAAGTTCAGGGTATACCCGAGAAGAATAGCTAAGTTGAAAAAATAAGAGAGAAGAAGAATTGTATTATGATTTTTCTGAATAGCTGTGAATCATTACACATGAGTCTTTATCGATAATCATTGATTGATAACTGCCTAACTAACTCTTAGACTCTGCTACAGTAATTCTGTTACAATAGTAAAAACAGACTTTGCTACAGTACTTAACAGAACTAAATAACTTTTGAATCCCAACTATTTTGACTCTTCTTATCCTGATGCACTTGTATCAATACCCCTCCGTGAAGAACATCCTTGTCCTCAAGGATGGAATTCAGGAAACCTAGTGTGTAACTCTGAAACAAACTCCCAAGTTGCTTGAGCTGCATCAAGATCATTCCATTTGACTAGGACTTGATCTACTGCCTTGTTGCCGCGCTTGACCATCCTCCTATCTAGAACTGACTCAGGCGCAGGACAAAAGGGACTAGATAAGTGCAGAACAGGTGGATGGTTGAAGCTCATGGGGACTTCATAACACTTCTTAAGCTGAGAAACATGGAAAGTAGGATGAATAAGAACATCCTTAGGCAACAACAACATGTACGCAACAGCTCCAATCCTAGCCTCCACCATATAAGGTCCATAATAGTTGGTTGCAAGCTTATTGAATGGTCTAGTAGCTACTGTAACTTGCCTATAAGGTTGAAATTTTAAGTACACCCAATCACCCACTGAAAATAATCAGTCAGTTCTGTGTTTATCAGCAATGTCTTTCATCCTTTGTTGAGCTCTAGCCATGTAAAATTTCAGCAGCTGAATGATGGATTCTCTAGCTTGTAGTGACCTATCAACCATCTCAGAAGCACTCTCACCAACCAAGTAAGGCAAATGGATAGGAGTTTTCTGACCATACAACACCTCATAAGGGGTGCACTTGATGGTGGAATGATAAGTGGTATTGTACCACCACTTAGCCAAGGGTATATATGTAGCCCATTCCTTAGGTTTGTCTGAACAAAAGCATCTCAAGTAAGTCTCTAGAGTCCTGTTGAGCACCTCAGTTTGACCATCAGTCTAAGGATGGTAAGCTATGGATCTTTGCAATTGAACACCTTGAAGTGTAAAAAGTTCTTGCCAAAAAGAGCTTAAGAACACAGGATCTCTATCACTTGTCATAGTCACTGGCATACCATGAAGCTTAAAAACATGGTTCAAATAACATTGGGCTACTGATTGAGCAGTATAAGGATAGTGCAAGCACAAGAAATGACCATACTTGCTCAATCTATCAACCACAACCAATATGACATCCTTCTCATTTGATTTAGGAAGACCTTCAATGAAATCTAAACAAACATCAGTCCACACACCTTCAGGAATAGAAAGAGGTTGCAAATAACCTGGATAAGCTGTTGCATCATACTTGTTTCTTTGGCATATGTCACATTGTTATACAAAAGATCTAACATCCTGCAAAAGAGATTTCCAATAGAATAGTGACTGCAATCTCCAAGTAGTAGTATTTATCCCTGAGTGGTCTCCTTGAGGAGTGTTATGTCATAATTCCATGATCTTCCTTTTAAATTGTGGATCATCACCCACCACCAATCTACATTTCCATCTCAGCTGTTCATGACACCAAGTATAGTGCTTACAAGGTTGAACCTGCAATCTTGTAATAATTTCCTGCAACTTAGGATCTTGTATCCAACTCTCTTTAATTTTATCATATAGAACATCATGTGGGGACAAAATGGATATGGCCAAGAGTTCAGCCTCAGGCATTCTAGATAAGGCATCAGCAGCCTTGTTCTCAAACCCCTTTTTATACTCAATAGAGAAATCAAAAGCCATGAGTTTAGAAATTCCTGCAATTTGAAAGTCAGTGTGTATCTGTTGATCTAACAAATGTTTTAATGCCTTTTGATTAGTACTAACAACAAAATGTCTCCCTAACAAGTAATGGGACCACTTTGTAACAGCAAATATAAGAGCCAACAATTTCCTATCATACACAGACATGGCTTGATGTTTTGGAGCCAAGGCCTTACTGATATATGCAATGGGGTGACCCTGTTGCATTAACACAGCACCAATTCCCTTTCCACTTACATCAGTCTCAACCACAAAAAGTAAGGAATAATTAGGCATAGCCAACACAGGTGCAGAAACTAGAGCTTGTTTGAGTGCATGGAACGTTGTAGTAGCCTGTTCAAACCAATTGAATCCTTCCTTTTTCAACAGGTCATGTAGTGGTCTACAAATAGCACCAAAACCTTGAATAAATCTCCTATAGTATCCAGCAAGACCTAAGAACCCCCTCAATTGCTTGATGTCTCTTGGAAATGGCCATTGCTGCACACACTGATCTTTTTAGGATCAATTAAAACACCTTCAGCACTTATATAATGGCCTAAGTATTCTACCTTATCCACCCCAAATGCACACTTGGACATCTTTGCATACAACTGATATTGCTTCATCAATTCAAATACAGCCTTAACATGTGCAATATGATCATTCAAAGTCTTACTATAGATAAGTATGTCATCAAAGAATACAAGAACTAATTTTCTCAATAGAGGTTTAAAAACAGCATTCGTCAGCCCTTGAAAGGAACTAAAAACTCATAGTGACCTTCATGAGTCTTAAAAGCAGTTTTATACATATCATTCTTGTCCATTCTCAACTGATGATACCCTGCCCTTAAGTCTATTTTGGAAAACAACATAGCATCTCCTAATTCATCAAGCAAGTCTTCAATCATAGGTATAGGAAACTTATCGTTGATAGTCAACTGATTCAAGCTTCGATAATCCACAAAAAGCCTCCATGTACCATATTTTTCCCTACTAACACCACCGGAGAAGCATAAGGGCTAGCACTATTTTGTATTACCCCTTGTTACATCATTTCTTGCACAAGTTTCTCAATGATATCCTTCTTGAAAGATGGATATTTGTAAGGTCTTTTACTGACTGGATTAGCGGACTCAATCAATGGAATTCTGTGGTCAAATACACCTCTGTGTGGAGGTAGTGTGCCAGGTATTTCAAATAAACAAGAGTACTCCTTAACTGGAGAATCTAAGGCAGGATTTATACCAGATGAAGTAGCTTGGATATTGTAACAACTAGTGTCAGATGTTGTACTATCCACCATTGATAACATAAATAATTGAGCAGCTTGTGTTTCTTGTTTAATCATCTCCTTTGCCTTAGCAGACTTAAGTTTATCACTAGCCCCTCTCAACACATGTTTCTTGCCCTTATAAGCAAATTCAATTGTTTTGTTCTTGAAATCAAATAGTATCCTTCCCAATGTGCTTAACCATTGAACTCCCAACACAATATCCACATTCCCTAAAGGTAATAACAGAAAGTCTGAAGAAAAGGTGGTACCTTGTAGTAACCACTGTAGATTTTTACACACAGTAGCAGTCTGCACTTTTCTACCATCTGCAATGCTGATAGATTGTTCCACTATAGGATTAGCCTGACAACCCAACCTTTTGGTTATGGATTGATCAATGAAATTATGTGTACTCCCAGTATCAATTAACACTTGTAGGGTCTTTTTCTCATGATACCCTGTGACTCTAATAGTTTGATAACCAGAAACACCAGTAAAAGCCTGAAGTGATATAGTCATACAGTCTTCAGGTTCATTCAGAAATTCTTGCACTACATCACCATCACTTATCTCTGCAGTATGTTCATCTTCAAATACCTCTACCATATATAGTTGCTTCTTACTTCTACAGTTATGTCCATGTACATAAGGTTCATCACAGAAGAAACAAAGGCCATTTGCCCTTTTCTCATTCATTTCAGCAGCAGAAAGTCTTCTACCTGGGAATTTACTAACAACATTTTGATGTACCATCTGACTAGTCACCTGGTGAGTCCCAACATTCTTCTTAACTGCAGGTGTGTTAGTAGAGGGTCTTGGTTGAAAGGGAGTTTTAGGGAGAGGTAATAAGCCTGGCATCTTGAAACCCCAGGATTGAACTTGAGCTTCAAAAACCTCTTCTTGCAATCTAGTGATTTTGTAGACTTGGTGAAGTGTTCTTGGAGTCTGAATCCTAACAGCTTTGTTAAGTTCAGGTTTCAACCCCCCTAAGTAACAACTCAGGGCATTTTCATCAGACAAATTTACCCCACATAACAACCTATCGAACTCAGCTTGATAATCTTTCACACTACCAGTCTGTTGTAAATTCTTAATAGCTTCCATTGGATCTTCAAAACTATCACCAAATCTATCATTAATGGCCAGTACATACTCATACCAAGAAGGATCTTTCGCAGTAGTTCTAGCTCTCATATATGACCTATGCCAAGCTATAGCATCCCCATCTAGATGAATTGAAGCTACCCTAACCATTTGATCAGGTGAAACCTCATCCATGGCAAAAAATTGGTCCACCTTATACAACCAGGTTCACAAATCATAGCCAGAGAATCGAGGGAATTCAAGCTTAGAACAACGAGTAAGAAATTTACCACTAGAATTCTAAAATTCCCTATTTTGTTAGGAACAACCTGGCCCTCTTGATTCATCACCACCTACTGAAGATTCAGCCCTGCCTTCATTTACATCTCTTTCCTTCTGATTCCAATTCCCCAAAGCTTGTTTAATCTTCATTAATTCCTTATCTATACGTGCATTTCGATCATTCATGCTCAACATTCCATCCATCAATTTCTGCAATTGATCTTGGATTTGTTACAATTTCCCATCGACCTCTTCAGTTGATTTATCCACGTTTTTGTCACGTATAACCATGATTATTCAGCCGAGAATCACGAACTCTGATACCAATTGATGCACCTCGAAGAACTAAATCTCTCCAGGAGGTTAACCTCGAGGAAGAAGAGAGCTAAGTTCAGGGTATACCCGAGAAGAATAGCTAAGTTGAAAAAATAAGAGAGAAGAAGAAGAATTGTATTATGATTTTTCTGAATAGCTGTGAATCATTACACATGAGTATTTATAGCTAATCATTGATTGATAACCGCCTAACTAACTCTTGGACTCTGCTAAAGTAATTTTGTTACAACAGTAAAAACAGACTTTGCTACAGTACTTAACAGAACTAACTAACTTTTGAATCCCAACTGTTTTGACTCTTCTTATCCTACTGCACTTGTATCAATTTAGGGTAAGGTCACAGACTTCATAAGCAAATAATTGAGCTGCACTTACCTGAAATACATATTTCTGGCAACCAAACACCAAAAAATGACTTATTTTCAAGAAAACACTTTCCTTCACACTATACCATATACACATATAAAGGAAATAATTCAGCTCAAATGACAAAAGACTATATTAAAGATCAGAGCTATTGGGGCATACAGAAAGACTGAAGATGGATCCAATAGCGACAACAGTGAAGCGACCCAAGAAAGAATCAGAAACAAAGGCACCTAAAAGGGCCAATCCATGGGAAAGAGCAGACCACATACTCAGTAAACTTGTAGCTGTTGCAGCTTCTATATTATAAACTTTCATCAAGTATATTACCATGTTTGGCTGCAATCCATAACTTGACACTTTCTCTAGTGTTTCATTCACTGCAAAAATTATTGAAAGCACACACCAAGAATGATTCTTGACGAAAAGTGTGACAAAATAATTAAACATAATGAAAAATACCATAAAGATTTTGCATTACTTATGATGAATGGCATGGTTTTAAGACCACCCTTTGTATAAGATTTTGGCAAATGATGTATCAAGTTCTCTTCTTCCTCAGTAATTGACATCTTTTAAAAAAAAAATTCTTTCTAATTTTGGTCCAATGTGGTTGCAAAGGGTAAAGACGCAGAGATAAATGTCACTGCGGGTCGTTTGAGAGGGTGTATTACAATAATGTAAAATATGGATATTAATAATGTGTGTGTTAGCTATGTTTATATTTTTTCTTTATGTAATGTTTGATTTTAATGTATTAAAAATAATATGAATTATATAATTTAAAGAAAAAAAAATTACAGAAATACTCTCTATATATATGTTGGAAAGAATGTGAAAAAAAATTTGAGGGATAATTATGTTTTTAATCATGTTAATGCATGCGTTGGATCTATTGCATTGCTAATATCATGAATTTTAAGGTATTACTAATACACAACTTAATACATAATAAAGTGTATAACTAATATAAATATTAGTTATACATAAGATAAAAAAAAATATCAAATAAAATACTAATAATACACATTAAATTAATACATGCATTACCTTTTCAATACACTATATAAAAATGACCTTTTTACTTTGTGGAGCAAATATCTTCTTATGGATGGGAGCTGGCATTTTTAGATTAGGAAGAATCACAAATAAAGTAGGCATCTTTTCATAATTCAACCAGTATAATGATTATACAAGTTGTTGTGGTAGTAGTATTGAAGTGATCATTAAACTTTTGACTAAGATATTTTTTTAATTACTTCTCGTTTGGAGAAATAGCAACACGAACAAAATAGAAAGAAATGAACACTTAAATTTTGATAATTTAAAATTAGGTAACTTACACAAATTCTAAAAAATTTAGTAGCTTGTTACACTTTTTACTATAATCTTATTCAATTAAAAAAAAAAAATTGATTTTTGTAATACATATATTAAGTCATGATACATATGGATTGTGATTTTATAATTGAGCAATTAGATAAATAACGAAATAACGAAATTTCATTTACTACGGAGAGTAAATCACGCGTAAATCGTTGCTTAATAAATCTCTGAGATATCCAAAATCAACAAAACAGACAATCAACTTTAAATTTCAAGCATGCCATATCGACTACTAATTTCAACTGTTGTGAATTTCTTCCATCTTGTTTTTCAAAATTTTCAATTATCTTCAAATTTTGATGCATATTCTAAGTCGTGATACATATTATTTTTGATATATTTACAACTAATCTATTAGTTAAATCAGAAAGTAACGAAAGTGCATTTATTAAGGCGAGTGAATCACGCGAAATCTGTTTCGGAAAGAATCTTTGAGATCTCTAAAACAGAAGAGAAAAATCAAAACTTTTCATCCAATTCATATCAATTTTAATTTTCAATTTGGCTCAATTTCTTCGTCTCTCTTTTTTTTTCTTTCTCCACTCTCCATCTTCTTTCTATTGTGACAACTACATCTCCGACGAACTCGAGTCGTCGAAAACATCACCTTTGTCCTACCGTTGCTTCACTTTCACCGTCGCACCAACTTAATGTTCGTTAAAATTAAAATTATGTATGTATCAAATTGACTTATATGTGTACCAAATTAATTAGAAAGCTTGTATACAAAAATTATGATGTGTATCACACGTATTTTATAATTTTTGATACATATTTTTTCATTATATGAAATAACGGTATAATGAGTAGTGAATAAAAAGAAAAATTGATACATATACAAAATGTATCAAACTATTATATCAATGTTACACATACCGCTTCTCATAGGTTAAAATGTATCAAAATAATGTATCAATGGTACACGTAACAAATGCATCACAGAATTAAATAAAATTCATATGTATCAATTGAAAAATATCAAAACATAATGAGAGTGGTGAAGCCATTAAATGAACAAAAAACGCATGCATCATCCTTAAAATTATGAAAAGGATATACAAGTTCTTGATATGTTTCTATATATGTATCAAATACATTTATTTGATAATATGTACATGCGATTGATACATATAATCCATCATCACCACTCCCTCCATCTTTCATCTGCACCAACATCGTCACCTCAACCGTTCTCGTCAGAAACTTAGCAACTGATGTTCAATTTTTCCTCTTTTTCTTAATGGGTATTGACTTAAAGATTGAAAAATATTCAAAAGACCATGAAATTAGTAAAATCAATTTGATATCAGCTTGATGGATGAGTGAAGTTGTTGGAAGTTGAAGAGAAAGAGATAGAAACACAGAAATAGGAGAAGTAATATGATGAAAATTTCAAGTGAGAGAAGTTACCGATTTTTTTGGGTGGAAGATTGTGATAAATTAAAAAACATAATTTGGGGAGTAAATGGTGCAGTGTTAATCGGTTGAGGGAATCAAACAATATGTATAAGGAGTAAATTAGTAAAAAAAGAACTTTTAAGTAATTTTTTAAAAGACAAGGGACTCCATGTATTAATGACTCTTCATTATGTGGATTTGTGTAATTTTACCTTAAAATATTGTATTATCAAATTCAGTGCTTATTGAGGATTTGTGTAATTTTACCTTAAAATATTGTATTATCAAATTCAGTGCTTATTGATACATGCATGTGGTTTTTGGTGATTAATACGTTTACCGTCCATAATACTTGTTACGTTTTACTTTTTTTAGTCAAACTATATAATTTTTTATCAATATTTTAAAATATATTCTTTTCGTCATATTAATATGATAGGAATTGTAACTTATATACTTCTCTTACAATTTTAAAATATATAAATCTTATAGTCAAAATATTGAACTAATTCGATTCAATTAACTCCAAAAACTAGTCAAATTGACTTTGAAATAATTAAATATGAGAACTATTTTGAAATGGGAGAGATAAATAAACTAAATTTATTTTTAAAATATTTACCTAATTTATATTGCTTTATGTTTGGACTAATATGTTTTGCTTAAGTCAATAAGTGTTGAGTTAGGTATTTAGACTAATGTTTGCCGGAAAAATTGTGGATGCAAACGAATTTAGATTTGTGAAAAAGGGGTTAAAAGCAAGTGAATTAAGTTTGATTAAAATCTCTTTTCTTTTTTGGACTGTGACTCAAGAGATGAAAGAATAAATGAAAAGGATACAACCTTACATAATATATAGTAGATCCTTTAGAAGAGTGCAGGCAAATTTTTCTTTTATACAACCTTAGTTAATTACATAATTCTTATTATATTTTAATTCGTAGCTAATTTTTATATGATAAAAATAAATATAGAGTAACCTTGTAATACATAGAAAAAGAAATACAATATAAATTTTTCTCCATACGATCCTATCTAGTATTTGTCTCAAATCCCTTCAATATGTGAGATAAGGACAACAGAGTGATTGTGGAAGATGGTGAGAAGGGGTTCAATGGTTGAGCCAATTTTCCGTTCTGGAGACTTCTACTAGTTTAGAGTAATTTTAATTACTTAAAGTTGTAGGAAATAAGGTTAACTTACTTCAGGTCATTTATGTCGTCGTTATTCACTCTTGCTACACTCTTTGCAATGCAATTTAATTTCTAATTTCGGTCATTTACGTCATAATTGTTCTGTTACGATCCAAAATGGAACCTGACCATGACGGGCATCCCAAGCCAATAAGGCCTAAGATAACTCCCTCAGCCTTACCTCAAGAGCAAAATAATATAAAGAAATTGTGAAAGTCAACCCATAAAATGAAAGAGTTTGATAAATACTAAATGAAATTTGAGAGCTCAATTTAAATCCAAAAAATCGCACCCAACACTGTCTACAAGTTTCTATCCAGAAAACATCTGCCAAGTCGGGACATGACCCCGACTATGACAAAAGAAAGAACCAAAGCCTGAAATAGAGAGGATGACTAAAAAACAACAATATCTTCCGGATGATGGAGAGCTCACCACTTCTCGCCAATTGTTCAACAAGATAACGGTCCACCTAACACTGCAAAGAGTCATAAGAAAAGGTCTTTGAATCTACACATGAAATGATGTAGCATTTAGGGACGGTCAGTACGACGAGTATTGGCATGCAACCCAAGGAAAGGAATAAAATATACATGTACCAAAACCAGTAATAAAACACATAGATGAAACATATATTAACCAAAATTCGGTCATAAATCACATGCACCACAGTTACACACATATATAGGATGTCGGGATAGGGGCAAGGGGCATGAAACATAATAGTTTAAAAACTTAATCCTGAACTGTGTAGTTCGTTCCGACCTAAAGGCACCCACGAGCTATATGGGTCCGGCTCCTCCTGTCGAAAGGGCCCCAGTCCATGTTAGCAGCATGTACCGGAGAATAGGTTAAAGCCATCAACAGTCAATTAGCCTCCAAACAATATACTGTACAAATCAGACACAGTGATCATAGATCCCAAACATCGACAAACGTGGTTTTCAGTGTTGGTCCTCCTGGAACTACACCTTCTCTGTGAACTACACAATTTTTTTTAAGCCCAAATTAAAATATTTTTCACATATCATTAACCAATAACCATGAAGTCTTTCATTAAGGCATTTTCAAATTGATATCGTCATACCAATAGACTTGTGAATGTTAGTGATTCATTTCATTGGATATTGGTTGTTTTTCATATCAGACATAGGTATTTGTATGTTTATGATTCATCAATAGGAGGCGTTGTGCATACAAAAAATGTTATTGATCATGTTCAATCCCTTGCTACCATGATACTTATGTTTTTACTTGTCATTGACTTTTATGGTAAACGAGAGGATATTGAGTGGCAGCGTGAATCTTCATATATTGATAAGTCCATGACTGACTCATTGGAGTATTTATTTGTGAAGGATGAACCCCAACAGGACCCCCAATCTAAGTATGTTATAATTATATCTTCATTATTTTTTTAATTTTAATATACATGCTTATTCCTTAAATTATTTTGTTAACTTTTGTTTTTCAGTAGTTGTGGCATGTTTGTATGTGCTTTTGTTGAATTAGTTAGCCATAATGTATTTGATATTTTCAATAGAATATTTGATCTTTTCAACCATCATCTCAAATATGGTGCACTACTAAGAAATTATGCAAGAAGAAAACAGAATGATGGAACAATCAGTGAAAGTGAGGTAACTGAAAATGTTACTAGCAAACATGATGGTCTCAAGAGATTCAAAAAAGTTAATCTAAAATTTCAAATACATAATTGTATAGTCCAATTATGATTTCTTTGTCTAGTTCTGGATTCTTTGAATATAGTAGGTTCAAACAATTTTTTGTTCAGAAAAGGTATCGTTAAATTTTATAAATTATGTTTTGTCATTAAAGTTCGTATCACATTTTTTAATATTTTGTGAATGCTTTTTGTCTTATATCATGGTCACTATCATTGATGTTTATATCATTGGATATTTTATATTGAAAACATCTTATTAAGTTGATGTTCTAATATTTCTTTTACCGATTTATTTTTTTAAAATATAAATAATGATTTCATGTTTTGTATATTTGATTAACATATATTGTTTATCATGCATTTTGCATACATAAGATAATGCAATACTCTTTAGTATATTCTTATGCAATGCATACATAAGATATTGTTTACTATATTTAATTAAATTGATATCAATGTACCTCCTTTAACATATCTCATATATGTCACTAGCTATCAATTTTTATACACTAGTTAGATTATTTAACATTGTAATCTGTTTGTTAATAAATTAGGGCTACTGGCTTATAATACAATGTTAAAAGAGATCACTCTATTTTAAACTGCATATTATCGATAACTTATAGATAGCATTAGTCAATCATTTTAATGAAAGAGAGTGAAACATAAAATAGGAGACAATTCTCAATCAATAAATTCATTATGTTTGTTCATTATTCAAATAATATGTGCACTATATCTCACTCATTGTGTGCATAACACAAAACATAAATCTTCATTTTGATTACAAAACAACATCATCATAAAGTACAGAAAAAAATTCATCAGCATGTATGACTATAAGTTGTGAACAATATTAGAAGCAATTTTTTAGAAATTATATTTAATTGATATTTATAAAAATCAATATCCAGGAACATAAATCATTAAAAATCAAGCAACATTGTAACACTAGAATAAAATAGAAAATACAAATTCCAACTTAAACTAGAGGTGAATGTTTGTGGCATGTTGTCTTATTGTGTCCCTCTCTATGATAGCAACTACATGTCACCTTTGATCTTTTACACTTCTCTTTGTTTGATTCTTTTCATCTTTCAAGGCATTGCCTTTTGGGAGGTCTTTTTGAATTTAGTGGCAATGCAATTTCATCCAACACTTCACGTGGTATTTTTTACGTACTTTCACAAAGTAGATGTTCAACTGGTATGGCATACACATCTCAAAAAAAAAAATTGATATAGTACGATGAACAATAGGTCTCTCCATGTTGGTTTCTATACGTAATAGCAATCATAGCATGAGAACATAGTATTTCATCTAATTGAAATTCTTCGCAGCTGCATTTTCTACTTTGCAAACAACAATGAATTTTTTAGCTTCATCAATTACATTATGCAAGAATTCATTTGATGCTCTTACCTACATTCAAAATCAACATTAATACTTAAAAGTTAAAATATAGACCATAAAATTTTCATCATAATCAGGAAAAAAAATTATAGTGTATTTTGACATATTCTTTAATTTAGCAAAAATCTATAAAGTAATGAAATAGACGACTTACTTTTATTTTCTGCAATAACAAACGATTAACCATTAAAATATCATTGTATTTCACAGTTAGATCTGTTAAAGTGTTTGTAGCTTCCTCGTTATGTTTTGTAATCCATGATTCAACAATTTACCTCATAAAAATCCATTGCTGAAATCATGGGTAATCTTCTAGCTATTCGATTGGTGTTGTTTATAGATTCAGCTATATTTGATGTCAATGCCTAAGTCCGTTTTACAGTTGAATGAATCCTTATCCATTTGTAATAGGCAAATTGAAATAAACATCCCCTCACCTTTTATCAGTTTGGTCTACCCTATTCATTAACTCTTCAAATTGTTGGAGAGTATATGCCTTGGCCATCGCAAAAAATAGTTTATGCAGTTCTTCAATATTCTTATAGGGGTTTTTCTTTATGTTGCACCATAAATGCCAAATGCATGCATGACATATTGGGATATATTTTTGGTGTTGCCTTTCATAGGTTGTCGCTCCTATTGGATACTATACACATACCCTCCCTTACACCAAATGCAATTCTAAATTTCTCAAAAAATCATGTTCAAGATGCAATATTTTCATAATCAACAACAATATAAACGAGTGATAGTATATGACCTGTATTCATTATATAATTACATACAATATAGTTGATTACCTTTTCAAGCTAAAAACTTGCAAAAATCTGACCACATTTATACACTCAAATAGAAATTCGAATTTCGTATTCAAAATGTAAAAATTAAGTTACCTCTTGAATATGTACTTGCAATTTGCATGATTCCACTGTAAAGTGATTTTAGAGTCGCTCCATTAACAATAACAATTGGCCTATAATATTCTCATTCCCTAATTGAAGCATCCAACAAAACAAAAGTATACATGAATCTATTTTCATCAGTTTTCTTTCAATTGACGACAGATCCAGGATAATATTTTTCCAAAATATACAAATAACCTAGGATCTTTGATATAACTCAGTAGGATCACCCCACAATATCATAACTGCTTTGGTTTTTGCATGCCAAGCCTGATTATAACTCCATATTCCTTCAACATATCAGCGGCAGTATCATTAGGAGTGTATATTCCTTTGGTGCCTCGTAATTACCTAAAACCAATCCAGCGATGACTTTTGTCATCCTAAGACACCTTGAATAAACTTGGTCCTTTGTTGAGTATGTATGAATCTCACTAATCTTGAAAATGTTTGATTTGTTTATTCTTAAAGAACGAAGAAATCAAGTACAGTCTTCCACCACATAAATTAAATAGTAGCTTTTTAAATTTTAAAAATCAACAACTCATGAAATATATCAAAATTAATAAAACAACATATATATTGTTTATGTTTTCAAAAAAACATATAATGCAATAATTGTTATCTGCTAGCACTTGACCTTTCTTTACGATATGAGAACTGATTCACAAATGCATGCAGACTCATAACCTTAGCCAGTGTTTCTTTATCTTTGTAAAGCTAATTTAAAGCTATTATCATAATCGTTGTTTCACAAATTATTTCAACATGTTCTTCTCCAACTACTTCATCATCATGTTTTAAACTTATCAAACGAACTAAATCATTTGAAAATAGATTATTCCGCTCAAAAATTCTTTCGTTAAATATTTGATTTCTAACACAAACAATGGCTCCTTCATTAGGTTATATTGCTTCAACCGATATATTCTTCTTTGTAATGTACAATGAATACTTTACAAAGAAATCAACAATTGTCTTTTTTTATCCAGATAGACCTTCGCTCATGTGTCATTGTGTATAGCCATTGGCAAACATCTATCACTTATTATGTACTTTATTTTAATTTGATTCTGTCACGACCAGAGCTGGCGCCCTGGACGTGGCACGCACCCGATACTATAGCTAGTACGAGCAAATATTCTGGCATATCACTCGAGCATACTTCTAATACAAATGGATAAAACGAAAGTAATATAGAATTCAATCATGATTTTCTCAAGAGATAAAACTTCACCCAAGTTTATTAACACCGCATAATATCCAACAATACCAATAGCTATGATAAATAAAGACTAGAAATTACAAAGTTTGCTCGACAACTATATCAGCCTGTGAAGTCTTTAATAAGTACCAATACCGAAGGGAAAGAAAATATATACAAATAATCATCATATCTCGTCCGGCCTCCTGGTGGGAAAGAGGCTCACCAATAGCAGAAGATAGAGATCCTAACGAGGGTCCTGATCGTGGACTTGAGCGCTAGAACCTACATCATGAAATGATGTAGCGCCAAAGACGGTCAATACGTGTAATGTATTGGTATGTAAAATCATTTCAAGAGGACAATACAGCAAGGAACTATAAATGACAATAAAATTTAAATGTCAAGGAATACAACTGGAAAGGGACAAGAATATATACTAAACTTATGATTGTCTAAGGTAAATTTAATTCCTTTGATTATTTTTGGGAGAAAGTAGTGAACCATCATAAACCACCATGTGAGGGCAAAGAGTCTGATCTCGGCCCGATCATCTAAGCTATCCTATACCTTGCCGAGCACAGGACGTGACATGACATAATTTGCTAGCAAGTATCCATGGTTAACCCCTTTTCGGGACACATGGAAAAAAAAAAGTCATCCGATTTACAGAATAATCTCTATCCTATGTCGGCAAACATAGTTTCGGCCATTTGTTGTTTAAACCTATGCCTTCACGATCAGCTAACTAACTCACTTATGCTCATGAGGTTATTTTATGTATTTATATTTAAAGTGTTGGCCATATTAGGCCCATGCTCGTGATTTAGCCTTTTTAGGCTCATGTACATAATTTAGCCCTTTTTGGCCTCAAGTTGGGAATTCAATTATTCTGTATTCATGAGATTGATACATTTTCATAATATTCAAAATAGCAAAAAATATTCTGTTAAGGATTCATTAACATGATTTCCACAACTCTTGAGAGATTATGTTTAGGAGTTAACTGGAGGGATAGTAATTTATACATGGTGTAATCGTTGAGATAACTGAATTTGTCCAGAAATAGATTTTAAGTATTAAATAGGATTCTAACTGTAAGTCTGGGAAAATCCCTAGAGCATAGTTATAATTGTTGAAGCTATAATGAGTGTTTCGCAACTTTGTGGTACTCAACTAAAACACATTTACAAAGGGAATCATGCTTACAAACATTAATCCTAGTTGAACCGCTATAACCAATAGACATATATCACAAACAAGAATAATGAGCCAACATAGTTTACTGTAGAGCGTCAACCAAACAACATATCACCAGTTTACGACATGAAATAAAAATAGAGCAACCTAAAATCAATATCTATTAGTCCAGTAGCCTTAAATATATTGCACATACATTAGAGAGAAACATAAGAAAAATTTTGTTAGCATCAAGGTAGTTTACTTGCAACAATTAAGGACCTTTGAAGTCGTAGCAATTACAGCAACTCGGTTTTGCATGGATGCCCAACATGGGCTTTGACTTTACTGTCAGACTCAAGTTTTCAGAATTTCACAAAATAACTTAGGAAACCAGGGAAAATTATTTAATACATACAAACACCAAGTTCCTAATCCGCGCACCAAGTTAACAATACCAAACCATGTGGAGGGAAGCAGATTACAAAACATAAAAGAGAACATCCTGGAAATTGAGCAAGAGACAATTCTACATACCTCAAAACGTTTAAAGGATTTTAGATCGCAAGGAGGAACTAAGCTTTATCCCTTGAGCCAATCTATAGAGCTTCTTAGAAGTTGAGTTTGAGAGGGAGATTAGGATTGTTGTGCGATGATATTACATTGTGAAACTAGTGGATGAAGTGGGGGTTTAATACAAGAAATTGAGAAAAATAAAGAGACATCTTAACGCATAAAACTGATGGACTATAAGAGAGATTTATTTTCTGGAATTAAAGTAACATGTTATTTGCTGGAAACAAAAAAAAAGTAACGTATTTTCAAACAAATAAACTTCTGGATCCAATGAATAAAAAGAGTTTTTGATTAATTGGGATAATATTAAAACAAAAGGACAAAATTGCCCTTGAAGAATCTCACAAAGAAAAGGTTGTGAGACGTTACAATATCTCCCCCTTTGGATTATTCATCCTCGAATAAAGGTTATATATTCGTGTAAAACTTAACACACAGAATTAGGGGATGAAACTTCTATAATGAACTTTTCTTATGATTATATTTCTCACCATAACACTGAAATTCCAAAGAGAAACTAACCAAGAGAAATTATAAACAAAAATTATAAAAAAATGACACTAGACATAAGCACGATTTAAGACAGGTGTACCATGGGGCTTGATTTAAAAAAACGAAAAGTAAGAATTTATGGAATATCATGAGTAAGGCTTTGCATTATTACCTTTATTACCTTCCTCTTGAGAAGTGAATAGGTGAGGATATCTTGCCTTCATATCTTCCTCTAATTCCCATGTAGCTTCCCCAAACTTTTGATTTCTCCACAACACCTTTACCGAAATAATATCCTTTGTCCTCAACTTGCGAACTTGACGATCCAATATCTAAATGGGAACTTCTTCATAATTCAATGAATCTTTTATACCAACACTCTCCGCCGGGACTATAAGAGTAGGGTCACTCACACACTTTCTAAGTAAGAATACATGAAATACCAAATGAATCGAGGCCAGTTCCATGGGCAAATCTAACTCATAGGCAACCTTTCCAACTTTCTCAAAATCTGGTAAGGACCAATATAACAAGGACTAAGTTTCCTTTTTTTTTCTAAAACGCATGACACCCTTCATGGGTGACACATTCAAGAATACCCAATTATTTACCTCAATTCCAAGTCCCTATATCTCCTATCTGAGTAGGATTTTTGGCGACTCTGAGCAGTTTTTAACTTCTCTCGAATAACCTTAACCTTCTCGACAACTTGATAAACCAAATTTGGGCCTAATAACTTAGTTTTACCAATCTTAAACCACCCAATAGGAAATCTACATCTTCGCCCGTATAGAGCTTCGAAAGGAGCCATCCGAATACTTGAGTGGTAACTATTATTGTATGCAAACTCAATAAAAGGTAGGTGTTCCTCCCAATTTCCTTTAAAGTCAAGTACACACGCCCTCAATATATCCTTTAGCGTCTGAATAGTACGCTCCGCTTGACCATCCGTCTAAGGGTGAAAAGCAGTACTAAAGTTCACCTGCGTACCCAAACCTCTCTGGAAGGACCTACAAAAATGAGCAGTAAACTGAGTGCCTCTGTCTGAAATGATAGACATGAGAGTTCCATACAACCTGACAATTTCCCAAATATACAATCGGGCATAATCTTTAGCTGAGTATGTCATCTTAACAGGCAAAAAATGAGTAGACTTAGTCATCTGATCCACAATTACCCAAATTGAGTCATGTTGATGCCGAGAACATGGTAACCCTATCACAAAATCCATATTTATCATATCCTACTTCCATACCGAAAAAGCTATATCTTGAGCAAAACCACCAGGTTTTTTATGCTCGACCTTAACCTACTGACAATTTGGGCACTTGAGTACAAAGTCAGTAATATTTTGCTTCATGTTGTTCCACCAGTAAATTTCCCTCAAATCATGATACATTTTGGTGGATCCCTGGTGAATGGAGTACCTAGAATAATGTGCTTCTGCCATGATCCTTTCTCGCAATCCATCAATATTTGGGACACAAAGTCTTCCCTGGTACCTCAGAACACCATCTCCTCCTTGCTCAAAAGCCATAATATTTTGTTGTAGAACTTCTTCCTTCAAGTGCAAGAGAATGGGATCATTTTTCTTTTCTTTAACTTCTGACACTAGGGATGATTCTGACATATTATGTACAAACACCTCACCATCCTCAGAGTCTACGAGTTGGACTCTTAAATTAGTAAGACAATGGATATCTTTTGTGAGTCCTTTCTTCTCTTCCTCCACATGTGCAAGACTCCCCATAGACAATCTACTAAGAGCATCTGCAACCATGTTGGCCTTACCAGGATGATAGAGCAAACTTAAATCATAGTCCTTGAGTAACTCAAGCCACCTCTTTTGCCTAAGATTCAACTCCTTCTGACTGAAAACATATTGGAGGTTTATATAATCAGTGAAAATATCAACATGTACCCTGTAAAGATAGTGACGCCAAATCTTCAAAGCAAAGACCACAACTGCTAATTCAACATCGTGAGTGGGGTAATTCCTCTCATTATTTTTAATTTTTCTCGAGGCATGGGCTATGACCTTACCACGCTGCATCAATACACAACCAATACCAACCCGTGAAGTATCACAATAAATCATGAAGCCTTCATTTCCCTCTGGTAAAGACAACACTGAGGTGGAGGTCAATCTATCTTTTAGCTTCTGAAAACTCTTCTCGCATGCCTCCGACCATTGAAACTTGACCATTTTCTGAGTCAATCTAGTTAAAGGAGTAGCAATAAAGGAAAATCCCTCCACAAATATCCTATAGTATCCAGCTAGACCCATAAAGTTTCTAATTTCAGAAGGTGTAGTAGGTTTGGGCCAATTTTTCACTGCCTCAATCTTTTGAGAATCAACCTGGATGCCTTCACCAGAAATAATATGTCCCAAAAATGCTACCGACTCCAACCAAAATTCACATTTAGAGAATTTAGCATACAGCTCGCGGTCCTTAAGTGTTTGAAGAACAATCCTAAGATGATCATTATGCTCCACCTTACTTTAAGAATAGACACAAATATCATCAATGAAGACGATTACGAACATATCCAAATATGGTTTAAACACCCTGTTCATAAGGTCCATAAAAATTGCAGGAGCGTTAGTCAAACCGAAGGACATGACTAAAAATTCAAAGTGACCATATCGGGTTTAGAAAGTTGTCTTCAAAATATCACATTCTCTAACTTTTAACTGATGGTAACTAGATTTGAGATCTATTTTAGAAAAATATTTGGCACCCTATAGCTGATCGAATAAGTCATCTATTCTAAGAAAAGGGTACTTATTCCTTATAGTGACTTTATTCAGCTGGTGATAATCAATGCACATCCGAAGTGAACCATCGTTCTTACGCACGAACAAAACTAGAGCACCCTAAGGAGAAATACTAGGCCTTATACAACCTTTATCAAGAAGATATTTCAACTGCTCTTTCAATTCTCTTAACTCTGCAGGAGCCATTTTATATGGTGGAATGGAGATAGGCTGAGTGTCAAAAAGAAGATCAATCCCAAAATCTATTTTCCTATCGGGAGAAACTCCTGGAAGATCATAAAGAAAAACTTTTGGATACTCATTGACAACAGAAAAAGACTGGAGTGAAGGTATTTCTGACTTACAATATTTGACTCGGACCAGGTGGTAAATACACCCCTTGGATACCATTTTCCAAGCCTTAAGATATGATATGAACTTTTCTTTAGGAACGACAGGACTACCTTCCCATTCAAGAACTGGTTCGTTGGGAAATTGAAACTTGACTACCCTCGTTCTACAATTAATGGAAGCATAACATGAATACAACCAGTCTTTACCCAATATAACATCAAAGTCCACCATGTCCAGCTCAAATAAGTCGACTGTGGTGTCTTTATAGAGGAAGGTAACTACATAATCTCTATAAACTTGTCTAGTAATAATAGACTCGCCAACAGGAGTGGAAATAAAAAATGGCTTAAGATTTATTCGAGGAAAACTCCAAACTTCATGGCTACATATGGGGTCACAAAGGACAAGAAAGCACTAGGATAAAGTATAACATAAACATCATGAGAAAAGATTTTCAACATACCAGTAACCACATCAGGAGAAACCTCCAAATCCTGGCAATTTCCCAAAGCGTACAGACGATTCTAAACTCTACCGGTCCCCAGAGTAATGCTCTGACCTACTACAGGAATTGAAGAAGAAGATTGGGCTCTGTTTCCCCCATTAACTTTCTTTACTGATGCACAATCCTTTTGCATATGACCCCGCATACCATACCCATAGCATACACTTTTGCCGTAATGACACTCATCTGGGTGATTCTTTCCATAAATAGTACAATCAGGATATGATGGAACCCACTGACTTCCACCTTTCTGTGACTGTGAACCTTGAACCCTAAAATTTTGATTTGTATAAACACGCTAGTCGATCCTAGGCCTTGGTGTAGGTGCATAAGATGAAGATGGGGCAGTTCCAGATGACCTCTTGTGAAAGAAATCTTTGTTTCCATTTCCTGACCGTTGTTGAGTAGACTCATTACCTACTGACTTGGCCCTCTTATTCTGAAATTCTTCCATATCTTTTTGTTTTTCCTCCTCAACTCATTGAACATACATCATCAACATGGAAATATCCATATCACTAATCAACAATGCCGTTTTGCACTCTTTTTGTACATGTTTTGCATTTCCGGACATAAATTTCAGCATCTTAGCCCTCATTGTAGATACCAACTCCGGAGCATATCGAGATAATTTAGTGAACTTGATATCATACTCCTTCACACTCATCTTTTCCTATTTTAAATTCACAAACTCCTGTACCTTGGCCTCCCTTAGCTCTTATGGAAAGAAATAGTCAAGGAAAGAATTCATAAAATCATCCCATACAGTAGGAGGTGCATTTTCACCACGAGAAAGCTCCTACTGATCATACCAGATACTAGCAACATCCTTCAACTGGTAGGATACAAGCTCAACTCTCTTTGTGTCACTAGCATGCATAACCCTTAAGATCTTTTCAACTTCGTCAATAAAATTTTGAGGATCCTCATCGACCTTGGATCCTATGAACGTAGGTGGACTTATATTGAGGAACACTTGGATCCTAGAAATATTGGAAGAGTCATGAGAGTTAGAACTGGTAGGACCCGAACGACTGAACTGAGATGCTACAAGCTCCGTACGCATCTGAATAGCCTATCTAAATTCGCCATTGGTAGCATCAGTGTGAGGAGTATGTATAGAGGATATCCTGGTCTCCTTACTAGAGTAGGTTTCTGTAACACCCCAAAAATTTATCCCGAGATATCACACAATGCTTAGGACCACAAGTGATCCCAAGCTAACCCTTCTACTGGCATAACTCATAAATAATTGAATAATATGTATAAAATGACTGAATTTACAGCGCAAAAACATAATAATGGTGGAATCTATGAAAACACAATACTGATACAATTTTACATTCTGATAAAGTCTGAAAAGGGGGACTGAAATTATAAGACTGACTCTAACTGACATTTGTGAAGCCTCTATTATACTGATATAAATAGCTAGGACGTGACCCCAAATATCACTAATCAATACATGAGAGTAAGGAAGTAAAGTACATAAATAACATCTAACTAAAGTCCCCGAAGTAGGAGGACTCGTCATCTGCTGGCTTGAATCTGCAAGCTATCTGAATATGGTATGTGTGCTATGACTCATACCTACATTATGAGACAATGTAGCACACACACACACACACACATATATATATATATATATATGGATCAGTACTTTGAGGATGTACTGAGTATATGGGGGTGAATGCATAAGCAAAACATAATATCAATCATCATAATTTGTAAAACAATGCATGCTAAATGTAAATGACTCACATAAGCTGGAATATATGAAATACTGAAATATGCAGCTATAGGAAGCAAAACATACTTTATAAATCCTATGAGCCATAACATTTAGTTCTGAAGGCTAATCTTGTATTCTCTCTTTAAATCATACTGTCTAAGTGTAGAAAGGACTCACTCTAAAATCTGAATTCTAAAAGCTGAAATCTGAAGTTACTATCTTTCTTTAAAACATAATCTGAGTAAAACTTGTGAGCCTTTACACTTAGTTTTCTAAAAGCTTTTTTGTTACTCTTTCTGTTCTAAGATCTGTAGTCTGGAAGGAAACTCTTTAAAAACTATTCTGAAAAAAGGAAATACTTCATCTCAAGACTTTAAGAATCTTAAAACCATAGCTTTCAAAACATATACTTTTATCTTAAGGTTTTAAGACAATAGACTGTTTTAAGAGTAGGGGACATCTTTTTGGGAGGTTCTTCTAACCGACATACACCATGTGAGTATCCATGGAGTCCCACTCTATCCCCCGTTAGGTAGGGATGTTCTACCCTTGCCATCGGAATAGAACCTCTTATCTTAAGTGATCACAATCTTAGTCATCCACGTAGAAGTGAGAATAATCTTAATCCTATGGTGGCACGTAGTTCTGGGGCATGAAACCTTAGTAACATACCCATCTCGGTGTTAAATACTACTCCCATTCTTATGCTAAAAATCTTAATAAATCCACTTCAAAAATAGCACAAGGGTTTACAAGAAAACCAATTATGCTCTTTCTTTTCTTTAAATCTCAAGTCATATGAACAAAGTGGATTCTTTATCTTAGCTTAGGACCAAAAAGGTCAAATCTTTATCAAAATCGGAGAATAATATTATTTGAGGGTGCTCATAGCACAAATAATCTTGAAATAACAATCTTAATTAGGGCTTAATGACCTATGCATCAACTCATGTTAAAATCATCAAAATTTTCATACTTGGTGATATAAACATTCATAAATCAACTTAAAATCTGGAAATTTCTGCAATATACATGAAAATATGAACATAAATATGCAATTCAACTTCTAAATCATTGAAAATCTCATAAACTCATAAATGGCAATATTGGGTGTAAACCCTAACTTCAATTTCATGAGAAATCACATAAAATTTCAGTAAATTTGTAATTAAAATAAGTTTCGGGCACAAGGATGAAAGGATTATCCTTGTTCATAACCCCACATACCTCAATTGATGAACTAGATGCTAGGGATTGAATCTTGGATCCCTATTGATGCTTTAAAGTTGAATTCTTGGAGTTCTTGAGTTGGGAATCCTTAATTTTGAATTACCTTGGAGAATTAATAAAGGAAAATGGGATTTCATTGGGGAGAAAGCTTTGATGATCTAGGGTTTTGTTTTCCTTGAGAGAGAATGCTTTGATTTGGGGAAAATTCAATAATGACTTGAGAATGATTTAAGGGATTAAATCCCAGATCTGGACGAAATAAAATTATGGGAAAAGACCAATTTAACCCTGGATGAAGCTTTTAATTTCCATCAAAATTTTCCAAAATAGGCACCTGGCGCAACGCGTTGTGATTGCATCGGGCCACTGGAAATAGACAACTAGGAACTGAGGGCTTGGCGCGACATGGAAGAATCACGGTGCCCTTTTAAAATGGCATTTTGACCACCAACGCGACGCGGTAAGATCGCATTGGGCTACTGGATTTTGACAAATGGGAAAATGGACCATTCTGCGATACGCCAATATCACGGAGGTCCACTGGAATCGAAGATTGCCATTTTTTCCTTCTCCGCGATGCGCTGAGAGTCCAGGTGGCACACTGTCAACTTAAAAATGCTCTAGCTTCTTAACCGAGTGTCGGATTTGGGCGAATTTGGTATCGATGGAAAGCTTATTCAATTTCCTACACAATGGAAAGTCAAAATCTTAAAAATTCCACATGGAATAAATATTATTTATTTTGAAAGCTATCTTTTAGCATTCTAGGAACGAATTTAAACTAGGAAAATACGGGGTATTACAGTGCCACAGGAGGTGCATCAGTAGTAACATTCTACCCAGGAGTGCGAGCTCCATGTCTGGTATGCATCACATGAGTCGAGGGCATATTACTAGTGTTGGCACCGGAAGAAGCCCCAGTATTAGTAGTGGTCCTCTGGCTGGCAGGTCTTTTTGGAGACATAATCTGAAACAAGCGACAAGCATGAATTAAAATAACTCCATATAGTTGAACTTTATCGAATGAACTAGAGTATGAAAGAATGAAAAATATCTCCTAAATGCCTTGTAGCCTTCTAATTATAAGTGTGGTGCGCTTCACACCCATAAAAAGAATTCTACTAGATACGGCTTCACAGACACCCTAGGACACTTGAACTTTGGGATCTGATACCAAGTTTGTCACAACCCGAACCGAGGCCCTGGACGTGGCACGCCCGATACTATAGCTAGTACAAGCGAACATTCTGGCATATCACCCGAGCATACTTCTAATACAAATGGATAAAGCGAAAGTAATATAAAATTCAATCATGATTTTCTCAAGAGATAAAACTTCACCCAAGTTTATTAACACCGCATAATATCCAACAATACCAATAGCTATGATAAATAAAGACTGGAAATTACAAAGTTTGCTTGACAACTACACCAGCCTGTGAAGCCTCTAATAAGTATCAATACCGAAAGCAAAGAAAATATATACAAATAATCATCATATCTCATCCAGCCTCCTGATGGGAAAGAAGTTCACCAATAGCAAAAGATAGAGATCCTAATGAGAGACCTGACCGTGGACGAGCGCCAGAACCTACATCATGAAATGATGTAGCACCAACGACAGTCAATACGTGAAATGTATTGGTATGTAAAATCATTTCAAGAGGATAGTACAGCAAGAAACTATAAATGACAATAAAATTCAAATGTAAAGAAAGACAACTTGAAAGGGACAAGAATATAAACTGAACTTATGATTGACTAAGGTAAATTTAATTCCTTTGATTATTTGTGGGAGAAAGTAGTGAACCATCATAAACCACCACGTGAGCGCATAGAGATTGATCTCAGCCTGATCAACTAAGTTGTCTATACCTTTTCGGGCACAAGACGTGACATGACATAATTTGCTAGCAAGTATCCATGGTTAGCCCCTTTTTCGGGATACGTGAAAAAAAAAATCATCCGATTTACAGAATAATCTCTATCCTATGTCGGCAAAAATAGTTTCGGCCATTTATTGTTTAAACTTGTGCCTTCGCGGTCAGCTAACTAACTCTCTTATGCTCATGATGTTATCTTATGTATTTATATTCAAAGTGTTGGCCATATTAGGCACATGCTCGTGATTTAGCCTTTTTAGGCTCATGTACATAATTTAGTCCGTTTTGGCCTCAAGTTGGGAATTCAATTATTCTGTATTCACGAGATTGATACCTTTTTATAATATTCAGAATAGCTAAAACCATTCTGTTAAGGATTCATTAACATGATTTCCACAACTTTGGAGAGATTATGTTTAGGAGTTAGCTGGAAGGATAGTAATTTATACATGGTGTAATCGCTGAGATAACTAAATCTTTCCAGAAATAGATTTTAAGTATTAAATAGGATTCTAATTGTAAGTCTAGGAAAATCCTGGAGCATCACTGTAATTGTTGAAGCTATAATGAGTACTTTGCAACTTTGTGGTACTCAACTAAAACACATTTACAAAGGGAATCATCCTTACAAACATTAATCCTAATTGAACCACTATAACCAATAGACATATATCATAGACAAGAATAATGAGCTAACATAGTTTACTGTAGAGCGCCAACCAAACAACATATCACCATTTTACGACATGAAATAAAAATAGAGTAACCTAAAATCAATATGTATTAGTTCAGTAGCCTTAAATAGATTGCACATACATTAGAGAGAAACATAATACAAATTTCGTTAGCATCAAGGTAGTTAGTTTGCAACAATTAAGGACCTTTGAAATCGTAGCAATTACAGCTACTCGGTTTTGCAGGGATGCCCAACATAGGCCTTGACTATACTGCTAGACTCAAGTTTTCAGAATTTCACAAAATAACTTAGGCAACCAGGGAAAATTCTTTAATATATACAAACACCAAGTTCCTAATCCGCGCACCAAGTTAACAATACCAGACCATGAGGAGAGAAGCAGATTACAAAACATAAAAGAGAACATCCAGGAAAGTGAACAAGAGATAATTCTACATACCTCAAAACTTTTAAAGGACTTTAGATCACAAGGAGGAACTAAGATTGATCCCTTGAGCCAATCTTTGAAACTTCTTAGAAGTTGAGTTTGAGAGGGAGATTAGCATTGTTGTGCGATGATATTACGTTGTGAAACTGGGGGATGAAGTGGGGGTTTAATACAAGAAATTGAGAAAAATAAAGAGACAGCTTAGCGCATAAAACTGATGGGCTATAAGAGAGATTTATTTGCTGGAAATAAAAGTAATGTGTTATTTGCTGAAAACAAAAAAAAGTAACGTATTTGCAAATAAATAAATTTCTAGATCCAATGAATAAAAAGAGTTTTTAATTAATTGGGATAAGGTTAAAACAAAAAGATAAAATTGCCCATGAAGGATCTCACAAAGAAAAGGTTGTGAGATGTTACAGATTCGAAATTATGTCTATCCTCAATTGAGTTGCGATTGCATCTACTAACTGTAGTTGCATTATACATAACCCTTCTACACCAAATTCTTTTGATCTTCTTCTTGAAACAACAAAATAATATCATAATAGTTTATGAAATGTAATATGAAGGATTTAACACAATTAACAACCAATAATTGTACACTATTAATTATTAAAGAACTATTTTTTGTAACCTTCCTCCTCTTATTCTCTATAATTCAGCATGTTAACATCACATAATTGAAAAAAAATATAAAAAATAGTTATAATTTTATCCCCAATTGTTTTTTCTTAATCAATAATCAAATATTATATATTTCAGAAAAAGATTGAATGCTAAATATCAAATTGCTAAACAAGATAAGATACCTGCTACATCTCATCTCTCTCCATGATGTATCGTGATTGAATACAAATTATTACAATCTATATTATATGACATGTTTTTAAATTTGTAAGCTCAAGAACTTGATTTTCACATAAAATACTGAAATTGTTATGGCCTAAAATCTCTTCTAAAACAATGAAATTTTATAAAAAAATTATGATTGAAAAATTATATATTTTTATAGAAAAAAATGAAAGTTTTTGAAGAAGATGAAGCAGAAACACGTCTGTTTTAAGAAGAGAAACAAATAATTAAAGAGAGATTTGGGTTGTGATTGGTATTTCTTATTAACTGTCATTTATTTTTAAGGAAAGAATATTTAATTTTTGTTATATGAAATCTTTTTTTTTCTTATTTGATTGGTCTTTTTTTTTATTATTTGGAAAAGCGAAAAAACTTTTTTAAATTTTTTTTAATAAAAGTTGTTATAACTTGCAAACTAAAAAAATCTGCTATAACTTGCATTGACCAATCTAATCTTGTATATTTTGATTTATTTTCCTATTAATAACTCAAATAAAGTCCAAATTAATAATAATATCAACAAAAATATTCAATAAACACCAGGAATAACAATAATGTTGAATATCTAGTCTTTAGTTTTGCATAAATTTAGTCATGTAATTAATACTTACTAGACTTATTTTAGCATGACTTAATATTTTTAAATTATTATTATTTTTATTATAACTTATTAATATGCAATATTTGTTTTATATGATTTTATTATTATTATTATTACTATTATTATTATTATTATTTTAATTTTCTACTGTCATCACTCATTTCATATCTTATGTTCTTTTTTTATGAAGCACCTAAGATAGTCGTATCTTGCTAGGACTAAAAAATATTTGAAGCATAAATTAATTGTATTTTTGTGTGAAAATTTACCTAAAAACACCCGAAAAGAATTCGAAAAAGCCGCAAAAATAGAAAAACCTCAGAAACTCGAGGTTGAAAAATCTGAATTTTATTGGTTTTGTTTGATTTATAAATTTTAAAAAAAAAACTGAATCAACTCGGTCCATGTACACCCTGGTTGGAGGTACTTCAATCCAAATTTTATTTTCATATTAAAAAGTAAATTTTCTTTAACTATGCTACTTTTGAAGTGGCTAGTTTAAACTCATATGCCTCGTATGTGAGCATTTGATTATTTAAAATTAAACTTTAATAACTATTTATGTCAGTTAATTTCAAAATTTAAATATTAAGAAAATAATTGATTAAAAAAAATTTACCCTTTAAAATTAAATTATGTATTAATCAAAGATTATTTGATATTGAAGAAAATTATAACAAAAGCTAAGTTGATTGGTAGTATGATATGTACTTAAATTTAGGTTTCTAGCAAAACTACTTATTCCAAATCTACTATTTAAGTCCTTAAATTAAAGAAAAGATTATCACATGCCACATAATAATAGCTTAATTTTAGACAAGTTTCTTTTTAAGTAGTTACTTGAGAAAATTGAAGGAAAGGTGTCTTTTAAGTCTTGAATGAAAGATTGGTGACATTGACCAATTTAAAGGGTCAAACATAATTAAAAATCTTGATTAGGTTAATTGTGGACTTGATTAATATTTTTTAAACTTTTTAATCTTTTCAAAAATACAAATTAACCCACACCCACAAAACTTCCCTCCCTCTGCAAATCAATCTCTCTCTTCTCTCTTTCTCTCTTTCTCTCTTTCTCTCGATAGTTTCTCTCTCTAACTTCTCCCAACCAACAACTTTTCAAATTTCTCCCTTCAATCTTATGCAACTTCAACCTCTGACAACAAATAGTTTTGAGTTCTTGCCCGTTCCTTTTTTACTTTCAACCGTCAGTTGACGTGACAACATTCTCCGACGACAACAACTTCGAGTTCTTCATCGTTTCTTTTCGATTTTCACAAGTAAAAAATTAGGGCTTTTAAGTTATGATGAAAATGAGGAACTTGATTTGTTGGTGTTTGTTATTTTTTTTTATGTTTGTTATTTTTTCGTTGAATTTCTCATCTGGATGTATCTGCTACTGCTGTTTTTTAATAATGGATAAAACATGTAACGTGAATCCAACAGATGAGTATTTATTGCAACATATATGACTAATCTGTTGCAACATATATGACTAATCTGTTGCATAGATTAGTAATATGTTGCAACATATATGACTAATCTGTTGCAACATATATGATTTATTTGTTGCAACAAATGAGTAATCTGTTGCAACATATATCACTAATCTATTGCAACATATATGACTAATTTATTGCAACAAATGAGTAATCTGTTGCAACATATATGACTAATTTGTTGCAATAAATGAGTAATCTGTTGCAACATATATGACTAATTTGTTGCAACAGATTACTCATCTGTTGGATTAGTTTTATAGTGTTGTAATATGAATCCAACATATGGGTCATCTGTTGCAACATATTAGTCATATATTGCAACAGATTACTCACTTGTTGCAATAGATGACTCATATGTTGGATTCATGTTGCAGGTTATATCCATTGTAGCAGTAGCAGATACACCAAATAAGAAATTCAATAAAAATTATAATTTTACTTACAAAATAAGATATGAAGTAATGTCCAAGTGATATACGAACAAAATTTGACCTAAAATTTTTTAAAAAAATTTCAACAGGGGCACAACGAATAAGTAAAACACATGAAAAATTCATGAAACAGGTAAAGAAGAAAAAAATAATATACCATACATCAAATGCAAAAGGATCAAGGGGACAAACATTTGAGTTCTCCTAAAAACGTTTAAGTTTCCTAATATTTTAATTATTTTCTAATAGTTGACCCATCTGTTACAACAGATTTTCTATTTGTTTGATAATTTTCAACAGATGAATCATCTGATGCAACATGTTAGTCATCTGTTGATTCAAATTAAGCAATTATTAGTAATAACTAAATTAATTTAGCTAAAATTAAAGATGTCTCTACGACAATGGGACAAACATTTGTGTTCTCCTAAAAATATTTGAGTTCCCTAGTATTTTAATTATTTTCCAACAGATTATCTATTTGTTGCAACAAGTTAGTCATCTATTGCAACAGATGTTTATAACAGGTTAGTCATTTGTTTATTCAAATTAAGCAATTATTAATAATAACTAAATTAATTTAATTAAAATTGAAGACAAGTCTTTAATACAAGACTTTAGACAAGGGAACAAATGTTTGAGTTCTCCTAAAAACATTTGAACTTTAGTATTTTAAATTGCTTTTCAATACATAGAACTCGGAACCAAAATGAGCCACGGAATTAAAAAAGTGACTAAAATAGGCCACCTATTTAAAAAGTTACCAAAATAGGCTAAACGTAATAATTTATTACGTTTTTTACTTTTTTCTTAACGATCAACTAACGGAGTTGACTTTTACAAAAACATAAGAATTTCTTACGTTTTACATTTTTTTTGTAAAACGTAAGAAATTCTTACGTTTTATAAAAAAATATAAAACGTAAGAATTTCTTACGTTTTACACGATAACCGAGAAAAATAATACAATGAATTGTCAAATCAATTAAAAAGGTACTAAAAAAAAGAGTTGTTCAACGTAACAAAAAGTTACGTTCTTAACTTTTTTATAGCAGTGGTCCCCCATCCACAATTTCTTTTTCCACAAATGTCCCATCACTTCTACTTTTTCCTTTTTTTACATATGATAATTATGAATTTTTTTATTAGTTAAATTTATTTATATTTTACGTGTAGTTCAAATAATTTATTTTTTCTAATAAATTTTTACGTTTTACATAAAAATAAATTAAAAAAAGAAGTATCAATTACCTCATTAACTTATCAATTTTCTTATATTTATTCTATATCAAAAAATAATCACTTCTATCCTTAATTATCCGATTTCTCTTTAAAAAAATTGTACTTTTGAGTTTTCCTCTACTCCAAAATAGTGAAATATTGAATTATCGTCGATCAAATTTGCTAATATATACAAGAATTATATTTTTTTAGGAGTGTTCCTAAAAAAATATATTTTCTTATATTAATTTAGGAGTGTTCCTAAATTAAATTGTGATTTTTTACTCCATTAATTATAATATGAAACGTATTTGTGCATGTGAGTCTCCTCAATATCCTAATCGAAACACTAATCGAAAACTACGATGAATCACTATCCGAAAAAATTAATTTCATATTTTTAACACACCAAAAAACGTGCATTTGATCAAAGTGCCTTTTTCCCCCCCATTTCTAGTTATATTAGGTTTTACATTGGATCAAAGTGTAAATTAAAAAACTTGTGGGTTATTTTCAAATTTTTCTTACTTTCTTAATCCTTAATAAAATAATTGTCACCTCCACTCAATTATTAAGACTTGTGTCACCCACACTTCATTTTAAAACTCTTTTGTCACCTAGAGTCCAAAGCCCCTAGTTACTTGGATAACAAGTATAGCTCGTAATAATCTATCTTATGGAGTATTCGATGATTTTTTACGATCCAAAATTATAAAATACTCAAATATATTTTTACAAGTTTTCATATTCTCTTGAACGACTTGATGTATTTCAGTAGTTTGTATGTAGTGCATCTATGTCTCTTTATAGGTGTGAATTCTCAGAGTGAATGATTATTAGCTTACAATCATGGCATCTGGGTCTTTTTTTCAAATTGCATCGAGGTCACATTAAGGGATGAAATTTTTTTTTAGCAGTCTAATCTTGAAATGTTTAGATAGAAAGTGCTCGATAGTTTATATAGTTCTTTTTAATTTGATGCAAGCATTAAATAGAAATCAATTTTTCTAAACTTCCTCGGCTGATGAATTCTTTGTTATTATCAATTGTAATTGTCAAGTAGCATCTTTGGAAAGATGGCATATATAGCACAAGTTAAAAAAATAAAATGTAAAGAGAACAATGACTTTTCTATAAGAATTAGGTAATTTCATTTTCTTCAAATTCCTCATTGAGAAGTGATCAACTCTACTAAGTTGATTCCTATAATTGTTGTAACATACATTCTAAATGCCTAATTGCTTGTGGTTTATGGCCTCTATGATTTCATATTATTATCACTTGCTTTCATTTTTCTTTCTATTTTCGGTGCCTTTGCAGTATCATTTTTATAATCCTTTTGTACTTCATTTTTCTTTCTATTTTCGATGCCTTTGCATATCATTTTTATAATACTTTTGTACACACCAACCCAAAAATCTAGAAACAGAATATTTAAAGTAATATGTCTCATGCTATAAAGTAATATTATTGTAGAACTTACTTTCATTCGGCTACAACATGCTTGTTTCGTTCAATTTTTGAATCAAAAATTTTCAACTGAAAGAGAAAATGCGAAAAATTATCAAAAAGGGAGAATTTTGTCAATTGTTGATTACTATAATTCATGTATAATTTTTAAAACTACTAATTAAAAAGAATAAAGAAAGACATAAAGGATAATGATAATGAATGCAAGAAGAAAAACTGAATCAAAATAAGAAGAAAATGTAAAATTATAAGAAGAAAACGTAAAAGAAGAAGAACCAATTTTTTCTTGTAAAGATTGGTTGAAAATATTACTTAAACTAAATTATAGGTTTTTTAATATAAGGTAAAATTTTAATTTATCTAATGTTAAATATTTTAAAATCTTAAAAAATCAAATAAGGGATTTAATTAATTTTAAAAATCTAAATAATGTATAATATCGACTTCTTTTAAAAAATAATTCCTAAACCAGCTTTGGCCTAATAAATAGGAGTGTGAAAAAATCGAACCGACCAATAAATTGAACCGTTAAAAATGTTATTGGGTTATTGGGCTAACGGTTTTTTAATGGTTTTATAAAAAATATTTATTGGGTTATTGGTTAGGTTCGATTTTTTCTTATTAGGTTATTGGGTAAACCGATAACCCAATAAGAATATATATATATATATATATATATATATTGTTATTGGGTTAACGGTTTTTTAATGGTTTTATAAAAAATATTTATTGGGTTATTGGTTAGGTTCGATTTTTTCTTATTCGGTTATTGATAAACCGATAACCCAATAAGAATATATATATATATATATATATATATATATATATATATATATATATATATATATATATGACTTATTATATATTTCTCTTTAATTTCTACAAATGAACAAGCTTATTATTTCAATTATACAAACTCATAATTTCTCCTAACAACATTTAGTTCAAACTTGAAGGTTCTTGTAAATTAAAACACATCATGTAGGATTTTTGGTTGCAACTAAGATTCGGTTTCTTTTTCATGTATACTACTATTTTTATTTTATGAGTATTTTTTTATCGGTTAAACTGAAAATCGAATCGTTAAGGACTAAAAACCAATAAACCGAAAACCGATAAAAATATCTTATTGGTTTAACATATTTAAAAACCAAAAATCGATAAATCAAACCGATAATATATAAAACCGAACCGACCGATGCACACCCCTACTAAAAAAAAAAGATCCTAAAGACCAGGTTCAAAAAGAGAAGTCCTAAAATCTATACAGATTATACTTACTACTAATATTCAACAACTTTCTATTAAATTTACGCCCCACCCCCACCCCACCCCAAAAAATGGTACTAGTAACCAAATTCTAGTTGGTTTTAATTTCTTAAATTTTAGGAAAATAATTAAATAATAATAATTTGAGAAAAATATTTAAAAAATTATTTTATTTACTGGGTCAAACAACATTTATAGTCTTTCATACTTTTAATGTAGTATTGATTCGATGTGTACTTCTTTTGCACGTGTGTCTATGCCAATTAATAAAATTATATACACAAAAAGAACATTATTTAATACAGTAGTAGCAATTGACATTAAATGAATAGTATATCGATTAAAATGATAATGCATAAATATTGTATCTCAAATATGTTTTTGTTGGTTGTATCTCACTCGATCTTTTTTCTTACAAATATTTTATTGATTCATATTTTTCTCCCATAATCGACCGATTCGTAACTTTTGTATATGTGTTTCATCTCTTTGACTTTTTGTATATAAAAATTTATAAATACTCAAAGTTATATGGAAATCAATAATAAGATTCATTGACGATGTAGTGTTCACTAAGATTTAAAGAAATGAGAGAAAATAACTTCAAATTACTTTTGTTTAAATCAATAACAAAATCTGAAACAAAGTTTTTTTGACTATGTAAATACTTTCTTATTGGTTAAATAAAAAATCAAACCTCTAACGATAAAAAATTGATAAATAAAAAATCAATAATAAATATCTTATTGATTTGATTATCAATTCAGCGTATTTAGAAATCAAAAACTAACAAACAAAATCAATAATACATAATGGATTACAAATATTAGAAGTCAGTTTATAGTTACATGACAATTTTTTGTCTATCTATTTGCTGGTTTTTCAGTCTGGTGTTTCTGCACTTCTGATTCAGTATCAACTAAGAATCATTTAACTTAAGGAGGATATAAAATTACTCCTAAAAACTAAATATTTTAGGAAAAATTTCAGAAATAGCAACTGTAGAGCCTTAATTATAACTTTTATAACAACAGTTTTAAAATTATGAAAAATAGCAATATGTATTCTGTATTTTAATAAAAGGTTGCTATATAAATACATATACAGATAGGTATTCGTTCCTTATTTAACTCTAATCAGTTAGAGTTAAATAAGGGATGAAACTGTTCCTTAATTTATGTCACATTTAATTAAACAAATTCTTTTACCTTATATGACTCTTTTATTTTTACCTCAATCATTAATTTACATCAACATAATTCAAATTTAAAAAATATTTTTCATAAACAGCAACTCAAAGCAAATTTAAAAAAAAATAGAGTGCTTCCAATATTATTGATCAACATCTGAAATTTGTGAAGAAAAATTAAAAATACAACGCTATAATTACAGGTATTGATAAGCAAACTTGGTTCTGTTTGTGAATTTCATATATAATTGCGAAAATTTCAGAAAAATTAATAACAAGTTTGCGTAACAGTCATGAAGTTCAAATTTTGAGATCATATTTTGAAAAAATTTCTCAGCGATTTTTTTTTTTCAAATTCAAAGTTGTCCTTGTCATTATGTATTTATAAAAATAAATAACAATTCTTATACGTTAATTTTAAATTTTAGTCGATGATAAATATTATTCGACTAAAGGATTTGTTTCGGCGAAATTTGTTTTCCAGTTGTGTATATAAAAATGATTCATTGTACGCAGTATATTTGATAATTGAATTTATATTTACTGTTTTGTAGTGTTCTGGACATTGACAATGAAAAATATACTTGTTCTCGTTAAATACTCCGATAGATGGACATATGAACAACATTATGAAGATTACATATGTTTCCAGCTATATGTATTTATAATATACACATGCAGTACGTTTATGTGTTCACTGACAGTTTCATATGTTTCCAGTTGTATGTATTTATAATATACATATGCAGTACGTTTATGTGTTCACTGATTGTTTCATATGTTTTCAGCTGTATGTATTTATAATATACATATGTAGTATTTTATGTGTAAAAATCATGTATTCTTATATATATTTTTTTAATATGCAGGACATATATTTCCTTTGGCATGTGGTGTACTTGATTCTGAAAATGATGCATCTTGGACTTGGTTCTTTGAGAATCTGAAGGAAGCATACGGTGAAAGATAACATATGTGTGCAGTTTATGATCGTAATGCAAGCATCATAAAAGTTGTTGGTGGCATGTACAATGATGTACCACATTATGCATGTATGTGGCGTCTATGGAGAAATGTACAACAATATTGTTGTAGCTTAAATGTTGCACTTATAGTTTAAATGTTGATCTGTTCATGATGTAGCATTATGTCAAAAAATAATTGCTTCATTTTTTCACTAATAATTATATGATTCTAAATTTTGATTAAAATATTTGATGTTATTGAACTTGTTATAGTTTAATTATTACAATTTTTTTTACTGAACTTGCTTAACTTAATTCATTATGAATATATTGTACAAGATATATAACATCATTGATTTATACCTAAGAAACTGGAAGTCATACTTACCAAATTTTTAATCTGAAAAAATACATATGAGAATCTATTAAGTACCTATGGCCATCTATAAAAAATAAGAATAAGTTAGCATATCTTTATGTAATAAATAAATAAAATACATATAAAGACATATCAATTACGTAATCAAAACTTTAAATACATATGTTTTTTAAAAAAAAATATATGCATTAATCATACATAAATATGCATTATTCATAGATATATACGCATAATTGAAAAAAATTTGTGGATAACTCATAAATACATATGCATATCTGCTTAAATACATATGTATATCTGATAAAAAACATATGTATTAAACTGGACAAATACATATACATATGCATAGCCGAAAAAATACATATTCAGACAAATGTATAGATATATATTCATAGCAGAAAATAGATACTAAGATTTGAAAAAAAACATATGCAATATTCATATATACATATACATTATGCATAAATACATGTGTTAATAATATATACATATTCATTATGCATAAATACATATGCATATTTGGAAAAAAAAACACATTTATTACTCAAAATACTTATGCATTACTCAAAATATATATGCATAAAATAAAAAATACAAATGCATATATGAAAAATACATATAGTAACTGGAATATACATATTAATTACTCAAAAATATATTCAAAACTGGAAACCACATATTCATACCGACATATGCATAGCAGTAACATAAATTAACCACGAAAAATACTATTTTATAGTTTAAACATCAAAAATCTAAATGTCGCATCAAATAAACATTAAAATATCGACTTTCAACATTAAAGTAACATATGAAACCTAAGAAATATTCAACTAAATGTTAGTCCACATAAAGTTAACTGATGTCAAATGCAATAAATTCAAAATAAACGTCAAATGTCATGCACTTTAGTATCTTTTGTTATCCCAATTTCCATACGAGGCCTCATTGGTGCTTCATCATCACTTTGTGTCCTCTCTTCTTCTTTCCTCGAACCATAATGTCAGAACATTAAAGCATATCTCGTGCGAAGAAGATCCGAATCAAAGTCAACATTTGAAACACATTCACCAAAAATAAGACACTCAACATATGTCATCATTTATAAATCACAATCCCTGCAAGTACAAATATATATCTTTATTGTAACAAATACATCTTATATAATTCATAAAATACAAATACATATCTTAAATTTAACAAATACATATCTTCACATTATAAAGACAAAAATACATATATGAACATATTGTCCATAAAATATAAGATTACAAATAAAAGAAATACATATCTATATTATAAGAAATACCAATCTTACAATACCAAATACAAATACATATCTACACTGTAACAAATTCAAATCTTATCAGTACCAAATACTAATACAAATACAAATCTTGTCATTATCAAATACAAATATATATTTATATTGTAAAAATTACATTTTATAAAAATCTCGTCAGAATATACTTACCCGCCGCTACCACATCACCTAAAAATCCATAAAAAGGATGGCCAAGTCCGTCCCTCACTGGGTGTTTTTTTTTTTGACAACTTTATGGTAACAAAAACACTCGTCCAAAATTTGAACTACAACTAAAATATAACTAAAAAGCATAAAGAGACCATCCATCTATATCCCCTTTAAATTAAAAATTAAAAATCATAACTCTTTGCTCTTCAAAAAGGCTTCACACTTCACTGTATGATATGTCTTTCAGGCATTCTACTTCCTTCCTTCCTTGCTTACCCTTTGAATTCTTTTGGCCACTAAAGTTCTTGTTGTTAGATTTGTTGCTTACCCTTTGAATTCTTTTGGCCACTAAAGTTCTTGTTGTTAGATTTGTTGCCGAATTTCGGGGACTGGAATTTGTTGTTACCATTGCTGCTGCAGGTTTACCATTTTGCTCGGCAAAAGGCGTTGCTGGACCGATCTTCTTACCAGCTGACTTCTTTGAGATTCTCCTGCTTTCACTTCAACACCTCAAAACTCCATTGATGATTGGAAGCTCAAAAAATATTGAAGGATTGAAGGAGGAGAGCAAAGAAGAGAGAGCCCGTCCCTCACCGAATCTGCAAAATCAGCGAACCACCGACTAAAATTCAACCCCTGTGATCGGTTCCGGCTAATACTCGCCGGTAAAACAACATTATTGTCGCTGCCGGTCACCATCATGGTGAAATTCGCCGGATAGACCCTCCGTCGAAAATTCACCGGAAAACACCGAAACCAGCAGTCTAATCGAAGCCACCAGCCCACCCATCGCCGGAAACGGCATCCCTTGGCTGGAAAAACACCAAAAAAATCACAAAACATCAAAAAAAAAAAACAAAGAAGAAAGCAATACGAAAAAATAAAAAATATATAAATTATATGAAAAGATGAGATGCAAATACTATGGAGCATGATGTTTATCAACAAATTGAGAGATAAAAGCAGAAATTGAACAAAAAAATAGAAGATGCGGTTAATTGGAGAGAGAAGTGAATATTGCGTGAAAAAAGGGAAAAGATAAACTAATGGGAGAAACATACGCTCCTTTCTAAAAAGTGGTAAAATATTGCTACTTTTGCTATAAGTTGTAATTTTGGAAAAGTATTATTATTTATTGTAATTGTAGTCTTAAGGATGCTAGTTTTTGTAATTTTTCCAATATTTTATACGAATTCTTTTACAAGTAACATGCCATCAACTCCGAAGTGTGACAAGCTATTGTAAACAAAAATGTGCCACATGTAACTGCTCCATATGTATTACTTATGGATTACTAATTGAACATCCTCTTGGCCAGAACCAAGACTCATAGCTTAATTCTTACCTCCAGTTATCAACTCAGCTTCATTTATTTCACACCTGCTAATAATCCTGGCCAGGATTTGGCATGTAGTCAACCTAAAAAAGAAGCTCTATAGCTTCTCTAACTACTCAGGATGTAGTAAACTCGAGACTACCACTTCAGTGTAAAGTTTATCTGTCAAATGTCAATATCTCATTAAAGAGTATTCAAAACCTTTAGAAGCTTTCTATAGCCACTTATAATGTATAATAGGAAACCTCTAGTTGTACTTTCCTATTGATACAAAAAAGCTCACTCGAAATTCACCACAAGATAAGAACAAGTTAAAATTATCAATCTGTAAGCCATCAAACCTAAAATGAGAAACTCCTTGGCCAAAAATATACAATATTCTGCAATGACCGAGTATTGGGTGCTCCAGAAGCAGGTGTTAGCAGCTGAGTTAGCTCCTTCCTTAATATGGACATATATACCTTCTTTTGCAAGGCCATCAATGGTGTCATCGTAGAACCAAAATTACTAATATATTAGCAACACTTCACAAAAACAAGTACAAGAAAACCACATGATATACCGTTGACAACCATCTAAAGTTGTCATATCCTCTACAAGCTCTAGTGAAATTTCTGCAATCATATGTCATTTTTCGAATGAGAAAAAGATGAACTTACATAGTAATCTCAGTAAGAGGTGGCAACAAAAGAGTCCCCCGACTCGATAAGCTGAGATTTAGTTCGTCGGAGCATGAATGCCCGTATCACATATTTCAGAATTTTGAATTGCTCCTTAGCTTTGTCTGCATCAGGACCTGCTCAGCGGAGCCATATTAGAGAAAACATAGGTGTGAGTCCATTGTTGTTGTGAAATCATAAAAACAATTAACATATGGCCATATCACTTGGGACGTAAAGAGATACTCCTACATAATTCAATGCAGTCTTGCGAAGTGGATTCAATCTTGTAAAGTGAATTCTGAAGTCACACTTAAGATCTAAGGCAACATTCAGTAGCATTTCCATGTCTGAAGAATTACTCTAAATTTTCACAATATCCTTCTTAGCCTCTAAACTTGATTCACGGTTGAAAACCTCTCGTTTATAAAAATTGAAGGGACCAATGTCTGTCTCAATAACCCAACTTACAGTATGTTCCAAAAGAGTTACAGCAGCAGTGTCCTTTTAACTGGACCAACAAATTCCAGAAAAGCCGTGGGCTTTTTTCTTGGGTGTGGAGAAAGAAGAGGAACAATAAAGAACTCTTTTTCTCAGAAATATAAAAATGTATGTTGCTTGTTACTAACACTTTTCTTTTCTTCCCAACTGCAACACCTCTTTTACCATTCAAACACTTTCTCTTTAAAGAAATTTCAAGGTTCAAAGGGCATGAACAAAATGAGAAGATAAGAATAAAAAAACAATTCAGTGAAGGTAATTTAAATGAGCCCATGAAAAGAGTTGCTACAACTTAGAAACTGAAACTGAATAGATAATGGTGAGACTTTTATTGCCTTGTTTGTTTGTCTCTGAAATAATTCAGTAAAAACCTATAGAAGGTAAAGGATGGAAAAAATATCATAAGAGAAGCTAATACTATCAACAACTAATTATGAAAATATAGTTCAACTATCAAATTGAACTGCGAACAAGTAATTATAAGCACACAGCTGAAATATGTTTCATATAGAATTATTGAACAATGTAATCAGAATTCATCACATTTAATTTTGGGAGATGGATCCATTAACACTTGGCTTTCACTTGGCAATACGAAACAACCTCTCTACTTCTCTGAGGTAGTGGTAAGGTTTGCGTACACTTCACCCTCCCTAGACCTTATGTTGTTGTTGTTGTTGTTTCACTTGGCAAATTAATTGTGTAGTTTTTAAGTTGTTATGTATCTTATTTTGTGAAATGCAAGCAATGTACCGATATTGAGTTCAACAACTTTCTTATTGGCGTCAATGCAAACTTCTAATAAGCGCCTAGACTTAACAAACACACTTCATAAGAAGGAAGAACATGAAAATGTCATCTAAATGGCAAAAGTTGAGATAAATGTGTTGCAGATTCAAAAATGACTTACTTTGAGGCTGGCACAAAAATAACATCCACTGTGTGTAGCTTTCTGGTGTATTATCATTGTGTATAATTCAGAATGCTCTTAAAAAGGAATTTGAAGAAGGAATGTTAGTAAATATTTGGTTCATTACTCTTAGAAAAATAGCAATTACCTTTGATCTGACGTGTAGATGTTAGGATGAATTATAAATGACAGATAGTTGTATCGAAATATGACCATTTCTATTTGGTAAAGGAGGTATCTGAAATGTGAAATTGACTTGAACGTTTGATTTTATTTTAACTGGCATAACGACACTTCTAGCTTGCTTTTCAGGCTTCTTTTAGAGGTAGGCTTATCACCAAGGATAAAGTAAGCAATCTACCCTCGAACCTTCTTAGAAGATAGACTGATCATAAATAGGTTGTCCAAGTGGATCCACTACGGAGGGGTCATATCCTTTCACATCAGATGAAATTCATATAGCAGATACACAAACTTAAAGATACAATATCTTTGTGGCTAACCTTTTTTCAAGAATATGAAGAGAATGAGTCACAATTTTTTCCTTTTCAACCATAGTTGATGAGGAATAAACTCAACCTCCATTAATTGCAAAGTCAGAAGAACTGATGAAGAAGGAATCACCAAGAACAAAGTAAAAGTCAGTTATAGATGTATTCTAAAGTTTTAAACGACGTTAGCAAAATTCCAGCTCCACCACTGGATTACACGAGTTGACAATCACCTAAAGCATAGTCTAACTAATAAATCCTCTCAAACCTTAAAAGGAGGAGAGTAATGTCAAATTCATTATCAGGTTAAATATCACGAAAACTCTAAATACTAATTCAGATTGATACATAATTGCTTTACTAAATAGAAACGTATCCAAATATAAACCTATTTTTTTGTTTCCACCAAGTGTCTGGTACCCTCATTGGAGTCCAACTAAATGGGATTCGCACAGGAAAGTCCAACATAGGGGGAAAGCCCTCCCTAACAAAGGCGTCTCCGTAGACTCAAACCCGAGATGGTTAAGGAATGTTTAAAATTTAAACCTATTTCATCAATCATAGAACTGCATACTGACTCAAAAAAAAACAATGTAACTCAAATTCAACAATGCTTCAAAATCAGTGAAACTAATGTAACTAAAATTCAACAATGCTTCATTCACAGAACTACATACTGACTCTTCAAAAAAAAACTAACATAACTAAAATTCAACAATGCTTCAACAAGGCATTGCAAATCGATCTAATAGACCTGACATAGCCGATGAATCTAGATGATCAGTAGATCGGAGAATACAAAGAGCGTGATAAGAATAACTGTAAACTCAAAAAAATCGGAATGACTCACTGGATCTGAATACAAAGTCGCATGAAAGCCTTCCTTAACTTTGTCAGAAATGGATCTCTTCATTGTACTATTATTTCAGATTGTTGTTGTGTTGCCGCCGACAATGATGGTGAAATCGGTCGTTCCCAAGTATTCTTGAGATTGTGAGTTGAAGGATAAATTATTGTGGTCAGAAATTTTTTTTCTAGAATTGTTTTGAAGTAGGAGAATTAGGTAAATATCTGCTAGATATAATTATCATTTTACCCTTAGTAAGGTATATATTTACGATTTTGCCCTTGATGGTCCTTTTATCACCTTTCTATATAGTAAAAATTCTTTTATAAAACTAAGCCACGTGAAGATTTTAATATAATCTATATCTATATTTATATTTATAAATAATATATTAGAAATGTGAAGACTATTAAAAAAAAGTGATATGAACTTTTTGTCTTTTATTAAAAAATTTCTCTTTAGAAAAAATAGTCATTTCACAAAATATTAAATATTTTATTAAAATTTAAATAAAAAAGGTTTTCTTATTATGATTATTTTCCTACACAAAAATTCTTTTCCAATTAAAATAGGTTTGGTCCCTTTAAAAAGGACAAAAGACGTTAAAAAAATGAAAAGGCAAAAAACATCCAAAATAATAGGCAACAAGTTTTCTATTTTGGTTAAATTTCTATAACAAAGATTCTTTTCCAATTAAAATAAATTTGATCAAAAAAAATTATAAAAGAGATCCAAAGAATAGGAAAAAGAGGTCTATTTTTTTTTCTCTCACGTATCTTTTTTGTTTTGGATCAAAATTTTGATTTGTTTGTCTTTAGATTTGATTGTAAATTTTAGCAAGAAATCATAATATTTAATATTTATATGTTCATTCAAAATTTACTTTATATAAGTTTTCAAATATACAGTAAGAATAAAATCTAATTTAAAAATTAAAAAATTCTAAAATATATAGAAAATTTAATTTTGGACTCTTTTGTTATAACACAAAAAGAATGTATAAGATTTTTTTTTTAAAGATACAATAAGAAAGTAAAAGAATGACAAAAAGCTAAACTAGGGCATTTATTTTTGAAATCTTTTAAGAATCTAATATTATTAGTATTATAATATATATTAGTGTTTGTGTGTAATTATAATTTAATCGGTAAGACTATTTTCTTAATTTAAAGAGCAAAATTTTATAATTGAATTAAGAAAAAATAAGTATATACAAGTATGGAAAAAAGAGACAAAAATAAAAGATAAAATCCTCATTCCTAAGGTTTTAGTTTATTTAATTTTGGTAAAGAATTTTTGGAAAAAAATTAAAATCTGTCATATTTAGTTTTTTTTTATGAAAAAGTTTTAGAATTCTATAAAAAAAAAAACTTTAAAACTTTATTAATATCCTACTTTTTTTTTATCTTTCATAGAGATTGATTGCTCCTTAACAACGTGAGTTCTTCAAGCTATTATTCTGTAGCATGTGATATATAATATTTTCTTTAATTTGTTTAGTTCATCGTTTCTTTTGTTTTAAATCTTTTTTAATATGATTTTGAAAGAATTTTGTAATGACCATCCAATTCAATTTCTTTTCTAAATAAGAGATCGTGATTATTACTGTTTCAGGTTATTACATATGTTTTCAACAAGGATTTATATGAACTTGATATTTTTTACTTATGAATCATATTTACATTAAACTTTTGTTAAAATTTTAAAATAAAATGTAAGGAACAAGATGCTTGATTTTAAAGACTTAATAAATAATAGATTTGAAAGATAGTAGTTTTGCTAGAAACCAAGTTTAAGTATAATCATACTACTTGTCAACTTAGCTTCTGATAATTTCATTCAATATCAAATAATCTTTGTATAATAAATAATTTTAATTTTGTAGGGTCTAAATTTTTAATCTATTATTTTCTTAGTATTTAATATTTTGAAATTAATTGAAATAATTAAATTTTAATTTTAAATAAGCAAAGGCTCCATGTGCGAGGCAAATGCATGCGTTTAAATCATTAATTTATTTATTAATTTGGTAATATCAAAGTGAACTCATTGAAGTGAGATACACGCACGTGGCGCGTATTTTAGACTAGTTCTTATACAAACACAAGTAAGAACATAAATTATATTGTATTTTATTGAAAGGAAACAAACTTTCCTCCTAAAGAAAATATATTTTTCTTCTTACCACATATTTTAGAACTACTTAGTTATTAATTCTTCTAATATCTTTTATCATATATTTTTTTAATCGTGTATTTTAAGATTCATTAATTATTAATTCTCTTAATATCTCTTATCATAGGACTCCTTATTTTTAAATATTTTAAAGCTCGTTAATTAATTAATGATTTATAAAAAATAGTAAACAAAATAATTTTATCTAAAATAAAGACGTTTATTAGGTATTTGGCCATGAAAACTATTTTTTTTTGAGTTGGAGTTGAAGTTGGAGTTGTGTTTGGTCAAGTCTTTTTTATTTTCTTTTTAGACTTTTGAAATATAATTTTATACCTTCAATTTTTAAAAACTATCAAAAACACTCAACTTAACTAATTTACCTACAAGATACAACCAAATATGAGAGGAGACAATAATTTTGAGAACATTCAGCTCTTATTCATAGTGTCAGTAAGATCTTCATGAACCAGAAAGCAAACTATTCATGAAATTTGGAGTGTATTTAATAAACATATATATTTTTTTAAAAATTAAAGTATGTATCCTACTTATTCATTTTAATATACAATATATTTTTTCTCGTAATTTATTGATAACTAGTTCAGAGCATGTGCTTTGCACGTGCGTCTCACGTTAATAAATAATATATATATATATATATATATATATAAGCCGACAAGAAAAGGACCATCACTTCACTATAAGGTTGTACCAAACACATTATATTATTGTATCATTGAGCCTTGGATTATCAGAGCATAGAGTCATTGTACATCATGCTTCATAAATTGTATAGGGGAGTTTTTAAATTTATTGTTTTTTATGACCCTTTTTAATTGATGGTTGGGCACGTGGAAAGGCCTTACACTGACGTGTTCACTGTCAACAGCTTCTCGCACTTTGTATGTACCATCTTCTTCCTTTTACAGTGTCCTCACTTTGAACTTTAAAATTATTGGGACTCCATTGCTTTGAAGATTTTATTTGGTTTTACTGTGTTCACACTATTTGTATGTGTTTTTTCTTCTTCTATCTATAGAAATTTGTCACTTCCTGATTTCGCAATTTGCTTGCCACAAATCTTCTAGCCGTAGTTGTATTGGTTATCTATGCTTTCAAAAATTTCGACATACATGTCTATAATTCTGCCTTAATTGGTAACTTTTTTCGAATCAAATTAAGAGTTTATTCATTTTTTATTTGAGGTGATTTCGAAATTATTCGAATTATGTATTTATCAAGTACTGACATTGATAAGCGACTTTGAACTGTAAAATTGATGGGACTCCATGTCACGCCCCAAAATCCCATCGGGCCGGACTGGCACCCGAAGCCGAGAAGGCCCGGGAGAACCCGTTCAAATACCTGTACTTTCCCTTACATTCACCAAAAATTTGGGCAGCACTTCGTTACATACAGAAGGGTCTAATTCCCTGTATCAGCACAACACGCACAAATATATATATATATATATATAATATAATACTTGGCCGTCGGGGCCACCACATATACAAATATAACATCACTATATAAACTCCCATGACTTGACCCTTCCTTATGTCTACAAAGCCTCTAGGATATACATGACATAACTAGGGTCGGGACAAACCCCCGCCCACACATGACTCCTGTACAATAACAAAACATAAGGAACCGACTCGGAAAGCTCCGAAGCAAACTGGAGCTCACCAACAATAGCTGTATGATCTGGCTCCTATCTATGCTGCGAATGACCTGAAGCACCTGTGCCTGCAGCATGAAATGCAGGTCCCCCGTGAGGGACGTCAGTACGAAATATGTACTGAGTATGTAAAGCTGTAAATAATCATATGTAATATAGGGGATCAGGAAAATCAGACGCAAGTGAATAAATCATAATAGAAGTGAACCACACTTCATAAACACTTTTAGGATCATGTACATTATCATTAATCTGAATTGGGTTCGTGAATTCGAACACATTTGTGGAACGGTATACATTCGTTCATTTCATTCTTTACAATTATCATTCGCCATTACCTCCTCCTCCCGAACCTCCAACCACCTAACAATAATCAATATTGTACCGTACTGTGACCATTAGGCTGCCTCCAGTACATATTAACTGGGATCGACCCATGCTAGGCTTATGCCCCTGGGATACCACCCATAAACACATAAATAGGGATCGACTCATGCTAGGCTTATGCCCCTGGGATACCACCCACACGTATATCAAGTAACACACATAAGAGATCTTTCCAACAACTTAGTTCAAAAGCTTTTGAGATTATTACATTAGTGTTCATGCCAATATAGTACCTTTGGATCAATGATACATCAATAGGAATCAAGTAATAGACCTTCTATACAATAACGATGTTATAAAGACTCATTGGTACATCAACAATGTGTTTCAGAATCATCAATATCACAACAATGAAATAGGAGCCTTTTGGTATATCAATGAAACATTTTTACACTTTATAGAATGGAAACAACTTCGTTGGTAATGTAGAACAATACATGTTTTTGGACAACCTTGGAATCTTACTTGATGGAACATTGGTGTTTTCATGCCAAAGAACATTGTTAGAGTATGCTTTACATACCTCGTTGTAGATTCGGATACCAATTCAATACAACTTCCCGCCTTTACAAATCACTTATCTACAATGAAATATTTGGCATCTAGTATTAGCAACCCAACACCACAATTCTCTTCCATAATTCCATACAACCACTATTTGCAAAACATTCCAAAAACCAACTTGAACAATAGGTTTATGTGTATATATATATATAATCATCATTTCAATACCACATCACCCCTTCACAATTCAACATAATCCAACATCATTTCCCAATCATCTTTCAACAACAATCAAATAGCATACTTCTTATGCTCACATGCATACATATATATATATATATATACATATTCATATAAATAACACCAACATAATTTACATTCTTACCATAAAATGGCCCTTTTGATTTCGAAGTCCTGTTGGAACAAATAAGGGATGCTTCTCGAAGCCCTCGAGACGATGAACACAACTACGGAATCAATTTGGACTTTCCACGGTTGAATCACAAGATAATTGGAGTTGAAATTAGGCTAGGGTTTCCTTATTCTCAATAATATGATGATAATTGATGGATATAAGACCAATTATATCTATATAATGACCAATTTTCGTCCAAGAGATGATGGAAAATGACCATATTGCCCTTAAAAATTTAAGTAAATCCGAATCTGTCCATGGTGGACTGTTTTGACAGGCTAAAGTAAATCGGCCATAACTCTTTTCTCCGATATCGGATTTGGGTGAAATTGGTATATTTGGATATATAATTCAAAGGGCTTTCATTTCATATAAAGTAGGACACCCAGTTCATCCTTTACAAGGAGTTATGATTGTTTGAAGTTGACCCTAAAAAACTGTTTTGAGAGGCTGAAGTAAAACGAGTATAACTCCTTACTCAGATGTTGGATTTGGATGAAACCAATTGCATTGGAAAGAAGACTCAAAGATATTTCTTTTGATAGGTCGCAGCCCTCCCAGTTCATTATATTGAGAGAGTTACGATCGTTCAAAGTCGACCCAAAAAACTGGCAGGCCTCAGTAGTTTGAATTTCCTGCACATTTACTGTTCACAATTATCCCGGCCGCCGTTTTATAGTTTCGAACGTGCTCGATTATATCCGAAACTTATCCGTTTTTGGAAATCTTTATATCGTTGGAAAGCTTATTCAATAAAATTCGTATGAAAACATCGACGGGCAAATTCCGATATAAATACAGTCGATTCCTATACACATATAATCAAACTATACACTTGAAACCATCTCAAAATAATCAATACTCATACTTAAACTCATAGATACCTTAGGATCAATACTTATACTCCAACACATATAACCATGGCTAATGCACGTAATTAAGTATGGGGTGTTACACTCCATCACTTTGAAGGTTCTATTTGATTTTACTATGCTCACACTATTTGTATGTGTTTTCTTCTTCTCCTCCTCCTCCTCCTCCTTCTTCTTCTTCTTCTTCTTCTTCTTCTTCTTCTTTTATCTATGAAAATTGCCACTTCCTGATTTCATAATCTTTTTGCTACAAATCTTCTAGCTGTAGTTGTGTTCATTTTCTATTCTTTCAAAAATTTCAACATGCATGTCTACAATTCTACTCTAATTTGATATTGCTGAAATGACTTTTGATATTACGTTGTTAGTATACATTGATGCACCTAAGGTGTTTGGTGAAAAGAAAACCTTTGGTAAAGCACTATTTGTTTATTTAGCTCTTATTATTTCAATGTTTTTGTATTGTTATTTGATTTTTGCTGTCAAAATCGTATTACTAATCTTCAGATTATGTGAGGTATGAACTCGTGCTCATTTTGTATTGCTATCTCACCTGCTGGTCTTATTCATAGAAAATATGTGCCTCATTTTAACTTTCGCAGATTGAACAAAAGCTTGATTTATCCAGTTCTCTAACTCTTCTTGCCCATGTTATGTGCAACTGTCTTTGCAGTACACATGGCCCTAAGATCCAGCAATGCTAAGATAACAATTGACACTCCTAACTGGACATGCAAAATCCAAATCATCGACATGAGTCGGGGGAGAAAAAGTGCTAAGAAGAAAATCTAATTTTAAAATCTTATTTTAGAGGATGAACAGGTACTCTTACCTATGTAATCGTCATCTATACTATCCTACACATGGTTATTTCGTTTACCTACATTTTACAGAGGAGTATAATTTTACAAGGACAATAAATTAGGTCAGTTGTGTATGGGGATGACATTGCATATTATGAAGATAAATTGACGCTCTTCAATACCTACCTCATCTCGGCTGCACGGATAAGGGTCTCACAAAATTCATATGGCCAGCCTGAGACTTCGGTGGGTACATGTTTCTCATAAAAATTAGACGAACAAATTGAAACAATGGGGAGTATGATAAATGATGTATCACCACATATTTACATGACCTATAACTACCTGCACATCATGTTTTGAATTGCATGTTCTTGCTTATACTTCTCGAGTTCACAAAGTATTGTTTCCTGAAGATTTGATTGATTATGATATACTAACACTTGATCAGGTTCACAAGCTTCTACACATTTTATTTTGAGTTAATGGCTAAAAATATATATGAACTATATATTTTTGTGAGTTTCATAGCTCTACTATCAGTTGTTCTATTTCCCCACCTGAACTATCACCATCTATGTATTAAAACACACCTCAATTAAATGTTGGTACATTTTGTTACTTGCATGATAGTGATAGACTGATAGTTCAGGTAGGAAAATAGAACGATTGATAGTTAGAGTATGTTTTAATACACAGATGATGATAATTCAAGTAGGAAAAGGAAACCACCAATAGTTCGGGTGTGAAACTCGTGAATAAGCAATAGTTTGAATGTGTTTTTTTACCATTATCTCTTTTATAATTCAAGACGTCTAAAGTTCCGAACACATAAGCTCCAATTCCTGACTTCGCCTTTGTTTAAAATATGACTTTTGTTCCATTTATTGGTTACACCTTGATGTTTTTTATTGATCAAATTAGTTTCTCTTGTGTAAATATTGTCAGGTAGAGAGTAATATTATGAGATGCCCGAATCCAAAGTATACAAAAAAAATGATTGTTGCCATTGATGTTGTCCGAGAGAGTGGAGATTATGCGGGAGGTATTGTTACTTGCATTATCAGAAATGTGCTTCGTGTAAGCTCTCCTTCGGTCACCCTCTCAACTCTACATAAGAAAAAATAGAAAACTACGTAGAGCGTGTTTGGTATGACTGAAGTCATTTTCTATGAAAAGTATTTTTCGATGTTTAATTGGTGAATGAAAACTATTTTTCCTAAAGATTCATATGAATATTAGTTGGAGCACGTAATATGAAGTTATGTTATAGTTAATATAGTCGTAAAGCAAGAAGTCATTTTCCCTCCTTAGATGAAAGTGAAAAAATGACTTATGTCATATCAAACACTAGAAAATGACGTTTTTCATGGAAAGTATTTCCTTAAACAATGACTTTCTTCGTACCACGAACAAAGTTTTAATGTGTTTCATTTAAAATACTTCAGCTTGCTCATTTTTGTTTGTTTAGGGTCCTGGTTCACTAGTTTTTGATAAACTTTCGGATGCTAACTTAATTTTTTAGCATTGTAGGGGATCATTTGTACCCAATTTGAGGTTGCTTAGATCAAATATATTATAGCTTATTGGAACTTGAAAATTTTAGAGATAGAAAAATCATATGGTGAAATTATCAGCTTCTCTCGAAGGATGCTATTTGCATTCATTGCAATCAAATTTGTTTGCTTTTTCCCCCTATATGTTTCGTAGTTGGTATATCATATTAAATAGCTTACTTCAAGGAAGATAAAGTGTTTGTGGCTAAAAAAGAAAAAATATGAAAGATAGAATTAGACTATTTTGAGGAAAACTAATGTAATGATATCATGTAACTTTTTCTGTTAACGAACCTCTCGGATATGTTTACTGCAATTATAGTTTTGCAATGGTGCCAACTCATTGTTTATAATTTTGAACAAAAAGTTTTGGAAGTCAGGTAATATTTCTCAATATATAAAAGTATTGGTCACTAATATAAGTTGAGGATGTTTCAACTTATGTTGCTCAGACTCTTCAAAAGTGTCATCTGGTGCAAAGGAGAATTTCTTTTCATATTTTTTGTTGCTGAGATCCACTGAATTAAATTCTCAAGATTCTGGGTGATCATTTGGGACTGAGGTTTTGTTATTGTTATTTTTTCTGCATGATCATTTGTTATTATCTGGATGATTATTTTATGTTGTTGGTATAATCTTATGTATGTTTTTATTCCACCAGTTGATTGTTACGTAAAATGTAGAGCCTACAATTTATAAATGGGTTTCAAAAGAGTTGACGATTTGTTAGAGATTTCATCAGAAGTACATTATTCTGGATTCCATTTAAAAGAGCATATACTTTAAATATTGTTCAACCAACAACTTCTACAGATAGAAGTGTTAAGCAACCTTTTGTCATAGGTATGTGGAGGCGGTAATAAATCTCTTGTTGTTACTACCGAGCTTTATCTGACTAAAACCCGAATTCATTTTGTACTTGATCCTTTTCTTGCCTGTTGTAGTGACTTCAACATTTACTGGAAGCACATGCCATGAGCTTTGTTTTTTCGAATTTGTTGTCATTGCCATAAGTTTTGCATAAAAGAATAAGTTGTTGGAGCACCTTAAAGAACAAATGCTACCTCATCTGTGTTTGAGATTCAGAACAGATTAGCAAAGCTGCCATTTTGCAGAGTATTTCCCTATAAGAGATGATGCCATTTTGCAAAATGAAGCACCTACAAATCTCTACATTCTGGATACTAGCTTTCACTGACAGTCGAAAACTTCTATATTTTTCTTTTAATATTTTTTAACTCAAGCATTTGATAAAGGGGCTATGCTCTCCTTTTTCTGGAAGTTTAGTTTTACATCATTACATCACTATTAAAATACAATGTTGGGCTCATGCTAAGCACGGGCCTCACCCATCTAGTATATATATGTTACAAAATTATTTAAATATAGTAATTGCTATTAAAATAAATCCTAGAATGTATTATCACAACCCGATCCATGTTGAGTCCATATATGATCAATGGGTATTATATTTTCTACCAAAACAAGCAAGAATAGAGGCAAGGATCCCAACTAATTTGTCCCTCAAATATTGTGACACATGCGGATCGGATCGAAATGCTTTGAAGTAAACAGTAAAATTTGTAACAAAAATACATACATGTTGAGGAGAGAAAACCTTATCCCTCTTACTATAACGTTTAGATAGGTTGCGTCATATTCTATCATCACATAATGTCACACATCAATAATTTGAAACCTATAATATAAGTAGGGTACGGGGTAAATCTACTATAAAAAGTAAGGTAATAGATAAAATACAATTATATATTAATAAATATTAAGTAAACAAAAATTAAAGTGAGAAAAAATAAAATGCAACTCGCGACAACGTCTAATGAATTTATAAAGGCAACAAACATATTAGTGAGTAAAAATAGTGAATCCATTAGACGAAAATCAATATTAGCACATTGTAAATTTATTGAAAAAACTCAAAACTTTAGCTTAAATTTGAACCAACCTACAAATAAGTTTAAGGTGTTCCCGTCGGCAATACACCACTGCAGAGTGAGTCTGATATTTTTGTTCAAGTGTCGACTCAACATGAGAGAACTCACAATTTTTAGCTGAAGTTAATAGAGTGTTTTTGTAAAAATAAAAATATTGGGTCATTTGTAACAATAAATAAATATGAAATTGAAGTTGGAAAAAAGTGAAAACAAGTTTTACTTGTTTTCACTTTTTCAAAAACAATTCAGAATTAGATTTGAAATTCTCGTGGCCAAACGCCCTAATTTTAACTAAAGTGAAATAACCTTTTCGAAAAAAGTGAAAATACTTATGACCAAATGGATCCTTAATTGACGATAAAAAATTCAATTCACTTTTCTTAAGGATCTTTACACTTCACTAAAGTGAATTTTTTTTTAAAGTAAAAAAATATTTATAATCAGTGGATCATTAATAAAGAACAAAAAATTCAATTCACTTTTATAAGTATCTTGGGCAATTTAGCTAAAAGTGACAAAAAAGTTTTAAAATGAGGTGTAGGTGACTCAAGTTTTAACAATTGAGTGTAGGTGACAATTACTTTATTAGTGATTAAGAAAGTTAGAAAAGTTTGAGAATTTCCCACAAGTTTTTAAATTTATACTTTGATCCAAATGTTGACCTAATATAACAGAAAACAGAGGAAAAAAACACATGTTTTTCTCTCCTCTCATTCATTGTTATTTTCTCTCTCTTCGCGATATTTGTTGTTCATTGTTGTTGCTGCTTTATTCATCATCTTCTGCTTCATTATCATCATCATCTTCTTCATTATCATCATCTTTCAACTATTGACCATTGTTGTTGTTGTTACTGCTACAGCTGCTACTTGACTAATTTTTTAGGTCAAATTTTGTTTGGTACATCACTTTGACATTACTTCATAGATGACTTTGATAAGTAAAATTATGATTTTTAGTTGAATTTGTCATGGGTACACTGCTACTGTGCTATTTTTTCAACAATGGATAGAACCCGAACACGAATCCAACATAAGAGCCATTTGTTTCAACATATCACTCATCTGTTGCGATAGATGAGTCATCTATTGCAACAGAAGACTCATATTTATGGTTTTATAGTGTCGTAACATGCATCAAATAGATTAGTCATCTGTTGCAACAGATTAGTTATCTGTTGCAATAGAGGAGTCATTTGTTGAACTAGATTAATCACGTGTTGTAATAGAACCTGAACTCGATTCCAACAGACGAGTCATCTGTTGCAACAGATGATCAACCTGTTGCAACAGGTTAGTTATCTATTGCAATGTCACTCATCTGCTGGAATCAGCTTCAAAGGTTCTTTAATACTGTAGCATCTATCCCAACAGACACTTTATTTATTGCAATAAATATATAATCTGTTGTATCATATGAGTCACCTATTCTAATAGATGACTCATCTATTAGAATCAGCTTCAGGTTCTATAGTACTGTAACATAAATTACCAACAGGAGAGTCATTTGTTGCAACATATAACTCATCTGTTGCAATGTATTATTCAACAGTTGCAACTAATTACTCATTTGTGGGGGTTCATGTTACAACACTATAAAATCACTATTAATTTTATTATGATGTCATTATTAATTTTTTTAACAAATGCCTTTACTTAGGTACCACTAATGGAGGAATCAATAATAATAGGGGTGGATTGCATGATGAATGGATCGAGAAGAGCAATCAATATGTATGGCATTGGAAGGAGGGTAAAATACTAGAGACGTTAGTTATGACAGTCCAAAGTGATGTTTCGTATGATTTTATGTACTTAATCATCGGCAATTGTGGACTGAATTATCAATCGAAAGAACTCATTATCAGCTACATGCACAACTTCTTAAAAAATTAGAGGGTACTACCTTTTAAGATAACCGACCAGGTTCGATTGCGTGCTTATCTTAGTGATTCAGCTAGGCCAATGTTAAGGGTGTACATGGTTGAAAAATTAGGAGAGAATGAGAACCATAATGTAGAAGAAGAACAATAACAAGACATCTTTAATGATAAGCTGGATGATCTGGACATGAATATTCCAGATGATGATCAAATACCTACGCCCATTGTTGCGAATAATACGGTGGGCAGTTCTTTTAAATCAACACAATAGGGCAATCGTTAAGATGACGAGACTGGCTTTTACAAGAGAATGCCATTCAAGGATAAGAAATAACTATCTACTTCTTTGTTTATTGCTTGCTAGAAAAAAGATTTTAGAGTAAAGAAGGTGATTAATTCTAGAAAAGTCTTTTCCTTCAGATGTGCTAATCCGACCTGCAAGTGGTGGTTGAGAGTTGTGAAATACGTAAGATCTAAAAGATTCATCATTAATGTTAATCAAAAGCATCACACATATGGTTTGGAGAACATTACGGGCTAAAATCCCCAGGCCACGACAAAGGTCCTCGGTCAATATTTTCAAAATAGATTCCCTAATGAAAAAGGCCCTTTTACAAGTGATATGGCTAATCAACTCCTTACAGAATTAGGTATTGCAGTTAGTTATTGAAAGATATATACAACCATGGAGATTTCTAAGGACTTGGTTAGGGGGCACACGAGCACGGATATGCAGTCCTCGGTGCCTACCGTTACATGCTTGAGTCCACAAATCCCTGAAGTAAGAAGATATTGCATGTTGATAAAAATGGAAGGTTAAAGTACTTTTTTGTATCTTATGGTGCTTAGATTCTTGGTTTTCAACATTTGAGAAAAGTTATAGCCATCGACGGAAGCTTCTTGAGGAGCAAGTATAATGTAGTTTTTCTAGCGGCGGTGGCACAGGATGCGGAGAGTCACATCTTTTCTATCGCTATTTATGTAGCGGACAAGGAATGTGATGCCTCGTATGGATATTTTTTTGAACAAATGCAAAGTTGCATCGAAGATACTGAAGAATTGTGTTTTATTTCGGATAAGTATCTAAGTATCTCAAAGATGGGTTCAATTTTTTACACTTCAGCTCACTTTGGTTGTTGCATGAGGCATCTTGGAGATAATATTCGAAACAACTTTCACAACGAAAGGGTTGTGATGCTTTTTTATAGAGTAGCTAAAATATATAATAGAGATAAGTTTTTTGACCATTTCAATCAAATTATGGATATGTATCCCAAGGCAGCAAAACACCTCGCATGTGTCGGTTTCGAGAGATGAACTCGGGCATTCTGTCCAGCAATAGGTACATTCTTATGAATTTAATGTCTCGTTTGAGTTACAAGTTTAGTATGATGACGTACTAAGTGATTTTTTTGTATAGATATAATATTATGACGTCAAACATAGTTGAATTAGTGAATTCGTTATTTGGCGTTGAAAGAGAATTTCCCATCGTGGCGCTATTTGATGAAATAAACAAGAAGTATGGTAAATTATTTCATGAAAGGCGTATGCAGTTCGCGAACACAAGAACTCTATTTGTTCTAGAAGTGAAAAAATAAATATCAGCAAACGTCAGTTTGGGTAATAGGTTATTTGCTCATCAAATAATAGATTACAAGTTCAGTATCGACAGTCATAGTGATGTTGCCATGGTCAATCTTCAATCAAGATTTTGTACGTGCAGAGTTTTTGACTTGGACAAAATATCCTGTCCACATGCTATGGCAACGCTTCGAGCCCAATACGGTGCATAATATGGAACTAAAATTTATGAGTACTTGTCTTCATATTATTCGGTGGAAATATATATAATGGCATGTAGTGAGAATATTGATTCGATGTCTTTCGAAGAATTTTGGGTTGTTCTTGTAGAGTTTTTGGGGAGATTAATACCTCCTTCATATATTGACCCAAGCACTATCAAATCGAGAAGAAGGCCATATAGGAGGAGGCGTGGAGTCGGAGAATTATTTCCATCATAAGTGATCAGTATGTAAAAATATTGGCCACAAAAGAACTACATGACCGGATCGTAATCCACCATGATCGTTGTAATAGCAAAACATGTGTTGTTGTTATGGACTTTCATATTTTTAACTCATTGTTGTGAACGTAAATATTATTATTTCTTATATAAAATGTCTTTTCTATTAACTTGTGCATCAATACAATGAGGTAAAACAGGAACTAAATACAACATACCACAAAATTATTTTCAGCAGATTACCCATTTGTTGCAACAGATGGACATTTATTGGAAGAACATAATACAATTTATTAAACTGGAATGTGTTCCTCCAACAAATGACCAATCTGTTACAATAAATTGGTAATCTGTTGGAGCAACACAATATAGTTCCTGCCACAAACCCAATAGATGACCAATCTGTTTCTACAAATGGTCGATCTGTTGAAAGAACTCAAAACTCTTGTTATTGATACTTGATTCAAAATTGTTCCTTACATCCAACCGCCGACATGTTTGTTGAGAAGAAGAAATAGACAAAATGAGTATTAAATAAGAATTAAAAAGTCAAACTCGACCAAACATAAATTTTTCATTAAACAAAATACATTAGGTAGGTAGATCCGATATAGAAAAATAAAAATACATACGCTAAAAGAAAAAACATAACCTAATTATTATTATTATTATTATTATTATTATTATTCTCAGCCATTCAATCGTCAACCGGCAGTAGCAGGGCCCTCCTCAGCCTGCGAATCTCTCGGAGCATCCTTACTCTCACGGCCGCCAACTCCTACTTTAGGTCATTAACCTGCCTTTGAAGTTTCGCACAATGTCGCGTAGAATAGCAATGTCCCAAACAAGATCAGCTATATCTAGAACATGCATGAGTTGACAAAAAACATAAACACAAAAGTAAAGAAAAGAGTCTGAATGTAATACAACGTAAACTACTAACTAGTAAATTTACACACACAAAAAACTTACCTCAACGAGAAAGGAATCTGGTCTTTGAAGAGAAGTGATTGAAGATATAATACCAAATAAAAAATGCAAAAAATAATTATAGTGTAGTAGAATGAACGAGTAAGAAAGGACCTATTTATAGAGGATTGAATTAGAATGTGTTAGTCAAAAAGACACAACTGTTAACCTCTATTTCATTAATTACATTAAACTGATGTTTTTTTAATTTTCTGTGAAAAGTCATGACTTAATTAAATTAAGCTAGTGACTTTTTTATTATTGTGACAAGTCGTGACTCTTCGGCTTCTTAATATTAATTAGTTCTTAAAATTAAATAACCATTTTTCTCAATCAAATAATCTAAAACTTCTCACCTTTTCAATAACTGTTTCTTTTAATAATATCTTTTTTTATTGAGTTGTGGAAACAGATGGTCCATCTGTTGCATTAGATAACCTATCTGTGGAAAAAATAAATTCATTTGTTGCAACAAATGGTCCATCTGTGCAACAGATGATCCATCTATGCAACAGATGATCCATCTGTTGCGACAGATGGGTTATCTGATGCAACAGATGGACCATTTGTTGGGGGACATCTTTTTTAATAATCTCCAGAAACCTTAGTTAATTCAAACTGGTGACTTTTTGATTATTTAAATTAAAAAAATACATTGAAAAAACAAAAAGGTGAAAAGTCACGACTTTTCGCCTTACATCAGTTAATTAAAAATAAATAACCATTTTTACGATTTTAAATTGTGTTTATCATTTATTTCCTTATTATTTATTTATGAACAGTTTTTCTTTATTAAATAATTAAAAAGTCACGACTATTCACCCGGTCCCTTTCAATAACTCTTTTTTTATTAATAATCATTTTTAGTCAGTTGTTTCAATAGATGGACCTTCTATTGAAACAGATTTGTCATTTGTTTAATGAACACAAATCAGTGACAAGAACTGTATTGTGTTCTTCCAACAGATCTATGCAACAGATGTTCCATCTATTGTAAGAAGGGTGTTTTGGATTTTTTCAATAGATGACCCATCTGTTGAAACATATTGGTCATTTGTTGGTTGAAAGCAATGTAGTATGATGAACACATGGGTAATTTGCTAAATATATTTTTTTAGTCTGCCGTAATTAGTTCCTGTTTAGTTACCTCTTTTTATTAATGCACAAGTTATTAAAAATATATTTTATATAATAAATAATATTCCCCAACAATGAGTTAAAATTATCAAAGTCCATATCAAACAACAACATGAGTTTACTATTACAATGATCATGGTGCATTACATACGTAGCATTTCTTTTTTCTTGATGGGCATGTAGTCCTTTGACGTTCAAGATGGTTAATCGTTAAGCCTCTGTAGTTTTGTACACTACTTCACGATGGAAACTGAAGATTAAATACTATTTTACATTCATGGGGTAGGAAGAATAAGGTGCATGCAGATGGATTGATCCACTTTCAATCGTGAGAGTTATGTATTACTGATCAGGTTATCGTGACAATACACATAATGTACAATGATTTTGTGAATACAGTTTTTTACCGCTTAGGAATTGCTCCTTCAAACAAGATCATGCACTTTAGAGTTAAGTTTGATAGCTGCAAACTAATAAGGTCAAAGAGTTCCAAGAAGTGGTATCGATCCCTATTTAGATTTTAATGACGGTTTTGCTCATGTTTATATGTCATGTTCTGAGAAGGGATCAGTATTTGACGGCATTATAGACATTTAATAGTGATTGGACCAATTTTAATGGTGCAGTGGACTTTGATAAGGCCTTCACAGCCTCCCACTGCAGCAAATAAGAATGGAAAACTAATAGAAATTCCCCTGGTCCAAATTTATATGGATGGGTTGCTCGAGGAGACTATTATATAGTAGAAGGTGCTTGGGAGAATACTTGTGCAGAAAAGGGGGTGGAGAAGATCATATATTATATTAGACCTTGTTTAAGAGGAAAAACAGGGCAAAAATTAAGGAACTTCTAGCCAATCTGGCCAATGAAATTGACTTGAAAGATGAAAAAACTGAATGAGCTGCAAATGTGGAAGTATATCCAAAAAGTAAAATCCGTCAGTCGTTGTTGAAAAGAAAAATGGTAAAGTGGACTGAAGTTGGACACTTGGCTAGGGAACTACGACTAGCTAACATATCATGAATGAAGACCTGCAGAGAGCAGAATCATAACTCTAAGAAAACAGCTTAGAGAGCACCGAGGATTGGTAAGATTTTTAGTCAAGAATAAAACTTAAACCAGCAACTCCTGAAGTAAAAACAAGGAAAGCCAAGGCATCAATTTCTGAAGTCTAACTTGCATCTCATGTCTTTTGTTTGTGGTTCTAATCTGGCAGTAGAAATAAAAAGGTCTGAAGTTGGGCAGAAATCCCATGCCTTATTGGTTCCACTGCCTTTGGCCTAATCAGAACCATAAGCAGAAGGCTTGGGATGCAAGTTTAACTTCAGAAATTACCACCTTGTCTTGATCCCTTATTTTTACTTCAGCAGTTGTAGGTTCAAGTTTCGTTCCTAACTGATAATCTTACCACCCTCGGTGCTCGCAAAGTTGTAACCTTAGAGTTCTGATCTTGCACCTTGTGGGTCATCACTCAGACCATACTAGCTAGTCATAGTTCCCCAACAAAGTACACAACTCCAGACTACTTCACCATTTTTCTTTTCAAAATCGACTGATAGATTTTTATTTTTGGATACACTTTTATTTTTTCAGCTCATTCAATTTTTTCATTTTTTATGTCAATTTCATCAACCAAATTCGCTACACGTTCTTTTCTACATTGTGTTTCTTCTTTAATAAGGTCTGAGTTAATACATGATCTTCAACACCTTCTCTTTCCCTCACAGATATTCTCCCAAGCACCTTCTGTTGTATAAGCGTCATCCCGAGCAACCCAACCATATAAATTTAGACCAGGGCAATAACTATATTGATTTTTATTTTGGTTGCAACAGTGCGAGGCTTCGGAGGTCTTTCAAAAGTCCATTGAACCCTTAAAATCAGTCCAATCACTATTGAATCTTTACACTGCCACCAAAAACTTGGTCCTTTCTTCTAACTTGACACATAAACATTAGCAAAACCATTATTCAGCCGTAGTAGGGTATCAACACCACCTACTTGGTCCCTCGGTCTTATCAGTTCGAACCTATCAATTTTAACAGTAAAATACAATATCTTATTTAAATGATTAATGCCTAATTGGTAAAAAACTTTATTCACAAAATCAGTGTACTTTATGTGTATTTTCAGGATAACATGATCAGTAATACATACCTCCCACATATGAAGTGGTTCTATCTGCAAGTAGCTTATTTTCCTGAAACCATCTTTACTCTAGCCTTTGATATTGGTTGGGAAAAAGTTGATCCACTTTCACTTCCTTTCTTTTGGGAGATATCTTTTATCTACAAAAAAAGAAAAACAAAAATAATATTACAATTGATGCCTGCATAATTTTAAAATGGGGGTAACACAAAATTCAATAAAAGGGTAACACAAAAACCCATCTGTTTCAATCGGTTACCCATCTGTTACAACAGGTGACCCATCTATTAAAACAACGAACCCATCAGTTGCAATAAGTGGGCCAACTGTTGATGAAATCACATAAGCCTTGCTACTAGTTTGATTTCTTCCAACAGATAGACCGTCTGTTACAATAGAAGGGTATTCCAACAGTTGATTCATCATTTGCAATAGATGGTAAATCTGTTAAAAGACCGATATTGATTCATCAGTTGCAATACCAATGCCACCAACAACATTAACAACAAAGAAACAAACAAGAAATAACCACTAAGGCTTTTTAAGTTCTCCCATCAGATGACTTTTTTGGAAATTTTAATAAAAACAACGGTTTGTTCATTCAAGACTCAAAAGACACCTTTTCTTCAATTTTCTCAATAAATAGGATATGGGTAATGAGTAAATAAATAAAAAGAAATATATGCAAATAAATAATTTATATAACCAGTGTAAAAATATGATATTCACAATTTTAATTTTCATCATAGAAAATATGATAAATTTGATGAAACAGGCAAAGAAGAAGATGAGAAGGTAAGAATAACAACAAAGAGCGCAAATCTAATAGTGAACCATACCTGGATGTCAAAAGCAAAGCGATCAAAATACCAATTTCAATCGAAAAAAGATATAGATAGGTCGAGATCCAAAAGGATCCTCAAGAGAAAGGGGAGAGAAAACAGAGAACATAGAGAAAAAAAAAGACGTTTGGTATTACGCTAAAGAGGAGAGAAAGAGAAAGAAGAGAGATAACATATTTAATATGTGGCTGAAGGAGATGAGGTAGGTTTAAATATTTATTAATAATTTATGGTGGTAAAAACCTTTAAGGAGAACGAGGAGACAATGGCAGTGACATTGAAAAGACAAGTTAAGATAACTTTATAAGGCGATTTTTGAGTTATCCAACAAACATTTTTACCGCCTTAGTATTTTTTTATTTATTTCGGTCAGAAAATTGCTTTAAAATTAAAAAAGGATCTTAAAATAGATACGTCATATGTTGCAACAAATATCTACATTTATTAGAAAAATTTCAACAAATCAGTCATCTGTCGCAATAGATGGCAACATCTATTTGTTAATTTCCAATAGATAATTCATATGTTGCAACAGATATCATTATCTGTTTAATAATTTCCAACAGATAAGTCATTTATTGCAACATATGATATTATCTGTTAGATAATGACCAACACATACGTCATCTGTTGCAACAAGTGGAACATCTATTTTAATAGATGTCTATGATTGTTTGATAATTTTCAACAGATGTGTCATCTGTTGAAATAGGTTATTCCTCTAATTAGTTATATCAAGCCATTATTTAAAATATATAAATTGATTTAGCTAGAATTAGGGATGGGTTGATAGGACTACAATTTCAATTGAGTTATTGCAATTCTATATTGTTGGTATTCCGTTCGTCCTGATTTGAGTCATCGACTGATCATTTGTGTTGAAATGATTCATATCAAGCCATTAATTAAAATATCTAATTAATTTATCTAGAATTAAGGATGGGTTGATAGGGTCAACTACAATTTCAATTGAGTCGTTGCAATTGTATGTTGTTGGTATTTCGTTCGTCCTGACCTGAGTCGTCCACTGATCAATTTGTGTTGAAACGATTCATATCAAGCCATTATTTAAAATGTTTAATTGATTTAGCTAGAAATAAGGATGGGTTGATAGGGTCAACCACAATTTCAATTGAGTCATTACAATTGCATTATGTTGGAGTTGTGTTAGTCCTAACCTGAGTCGTCGACTGATCAATTTGTGTTGAAATGATTCATATCAATCCATTATTTGAAATATATAATTGATTTAGCTAGAATTAGGGATGGTTTGATAGGGTCAACTACAATTTCAATTGATTCCTTGCAATTGCATGATGTAGGAGTTGCATTCGTCCTGACCTGAGTCGTCGACTGATCAATTTGAGTTAAAATATTTTATATTAAATTATTATTTAAAATAATATCTAAATTTATTTAGCTAGAATTAGGAATGGGTTGATAGGGTCAACTACAATTTCAATTGAGTCGTTGTAATTGTATGATATTGAGCTGCGTTCGTCCTGACCTGAGTCACCGATTGATCAATTTGAGTTGAAACGTTTCATATTAAATTACTATTTGAAATATATTTAAATTGATTTAGCTATAATTAGGGATGGTTTGATAGGGTCAACTACAATTTAATTGGTTCGTTGCAATTGCATGATGTTGGAGTTGCATTTGTCCTGACCTGAGTCATCGACTGATCAATTTGAGTTAAAGCAATTCATATTAAATCATCATTTAAAATATATAAATTGATTTAGATAGAATTAGGGATGGGTTGATAAGATCAACTACAATTTCAAATTTCAATTGAGTCATTGCAATTGCATGATGTTGGAGCTCCGTTCGTCCTGACCTGAGTCATCGACAGATTACTTTGAGTTGAAAAGTTTTATATTAAATTATTATTTAAAATAATATCTAAATTGATTTAACTAGAATTTGGGATAGGTTGCTAGGCTCAACTACAATTTCAATTGAGTCATTGCAATTGCATGATGTTGGAGCTTCATTCCCTCTGACCTGAGTCATCGACTGATCATTTTGAGTTGAAATAATTCATATTAAATTATTATTTGAAATATTATTAAATTCATTAATGTTCCAATTAAACTTAATACAATTTATTATGATGAAACAGTTAAAGTTTATCTCTTTTAAAATATTAATTAAGATCAATTCGAACCAAATTAATATTTTCAAAACTTGTTATTCTTTTCCAAAATACAAGTCATCTATTTGCGAGAAAAATGTTTCATCATTTTAAATCTCGAGTTCTCGCTCTTTTTTTCTCTCTCAACAATACAAACAACAACTACTTAACATGTTGCTAAACCCTTCACAACAAATCAATTGTCTTCTCATTTTCAACCACATAGTTGTTAATTTCGGCTTGTTTTTTACTTGTATCCATCATTTTCTCTGTCTTCACAGGTAACATAGTTCGATAAGAGTTCTACATTTGTTCTTTTTTCTAAAAGTTAGGGTTTTTTAGGTAATGATGAAAAATAAGACTTTTAATTATATTATCTTTAAGAATAAGTTAATAATTTTGAGTTTTGATGCTAAAAATGTAAGAAAAACCCGAGAAAACCTAGTTTTATCGCATATTCCGTTGATTGTCGTGGTATTTTTAGATGGTGTTGGTGGTCTTGATGGTGGTGGCGGTGGTGATCTTAGTATTGATATTAGTGGCATTGGTGGCGGTGTTGGTGGTGGTATTGGTCTTGGTAGTGTTTTTGGTGGTGGTGGTGGTGGTCTTGGTAGTGATGTTGGAATTAGTAGTGTTGGTGGTGGTGTTAGTGGTGGTCTTGGTATTGGTGGTATTTGTGGTTTTGGTGTTGTTGGTGGTGGTCTTAGTATTGGTGGTGGTGGTCTTGGTGTTGATATTAGTGGCATTGGTGTTGGTGTTTATATTAGTGGTAATGATGGTGGTCTTGGTGGCAGTGTTAGTGATTTTGGTGGTATTGGTGGTGTTGGTAGTGGTTTTAGTGGTGATGTTGGTATCAGTGGTGTTGGTGGTAGTGGTAATGGTGGTCTTGATGTTAGTGTTGGTCTTGGTATTGGTGGTCTTGATGGTAGTGTTGGTATTGGAAGCATTGGTGGTGGTCCTGGTGGTGGTGTTGGTATTGGTGGCATTGGTGGTGGTGTTGGTATTGGTGGCATTGGTGTTGGTATTGGTTTTATTGGTGGTGGTGTTGGTATTGGTGGCATTGGTGTTGGTATTGGTTTTATTGGTGGTGTTGGTGGTCCATCTGTTGCAACAGGTGGAACATCTATTGAGAGATATTAACATAGGTCTTCAAACACATTCCTCATCTGTTGCAACAAATGTTTCAGTCGTTGCCATAAAACAAACCAGTAGCAAGACTGTTTCGATCTCATCCATTAGGTTGTTCATTTGTTGCAACAGGTTGTGCATTTGTTGCAACAGATTGTGCATCTGTCGCAACAGATGATTCATCTGTTCCAACTAATGGGTTATCTGTAGGAATTTTTTTTTGTGACGTGGCGTATAAAATTTTATTGAAATTTGTGTTACCTTTTTTTAAAAAAATTATGTAGACATCAATTGTAATGTATTTTTTTTATTTTTCTGTTGTTTGTAGTTAAAAGATGTCTCCCAAAAGAAAAAACTAAAAGTGAATCAACTTCTGACCACCTAACAAAAAAGGCTAGAGTACAGATGGATTCGGAGGAACTTCCTGAACATTCCCATTCAGGGAAAAGTAAAGCTGAGAAAAGTTATGAAAATAATATTGAGGGAGGTGGAGAAGGGTATGTAGAGGCCGGTGAGGAAAATAAAAGTGAGGAGGAAGAAGAAGAAGATAAACAAGAACATAAAAAAGTAGAAAGTGAAAGAGAGGATGATAATCAACATGATGATAATGCATTACCAATGGGGCATGAATTAAGATTAAAGTACCAACATGATCCTGTCAAAACTATTAGTATTGATAAGTTTCAAGTTGCGATGCCGATGGATGACCCTGTAGAACTAACTGGTGATTTTGTACTTAAATCTCAGATGTGGAAACCTTTTAATGACTTCAGGAAAACTATGAAGAGGGAAAACATAAACAAACTTTTTAACGGAATGGGCAAACCAACAAATCCTCAGCAAGCTTGGAGCCTGTGTATAAAAAAAGATGTAGAAACACAAACACCATGACAATTTTTTTTTCATGAAATTTTTTTATATTTGATGAAAATTGAACTTTTTATAATGCAACAGATTGTCTATTAGTTGTAACAGATAGTCTATCAGTTCTGAAAGATAGTTTATCTGTTGCAATAGGTTGATCATCTGTTGCATTATGCAGATGTTTTTATATAAGTCTATCTGTTGCAACATATATGCCATTTATTAGAACAAATCAAAACAGTAGGAAGACCTGTTTGACAATTTTCAATAGATAACCTACATGTTGCAACATATGTCTAAATCTATTTGATAATTTCCAACAGATATATTGTCTATTGCAACAGATACATTATTTGTTGCAATATTTGAATCTAGTATTCTATTTTAATTAATAAGTTCAAATCTAATAATAACATAGACAAAATAAAATAAATCAAAGCCATCAGAAATTACATAAAATAAATCAATAATAAATGAAATGTAAAAGAAATTGTTATGGATACAGATGATCTACTCAACAAATAAATCGATAATTGAAGTTTTGGTGCCAACAATTCCTCAGGAGAGGTTATTACTTTGACAGTAAAGATCTACTCAATATGAACAAGTTGTTCTTCATCCGGTGCTATGAAATTCGTCTTTGGTCGTCGTGGATCTTTAATGTCGCTTGCGTATGATTTTTTAGTTTTCACTTCTTGGTATTTCCATAAAAGAGTAGCATATATTTTATGGAGTAATCCGGCATCAAGTCCATCATTTGGTATTTGTAATCCGTCACTCAAATACTCGGCATAAGCGGCAACAAAAAGACCTCAATCCCTGCGTTTGTAAAAATCAGATAATCCATATCTTGCAATTAATGTAAGTGTTGTCAAATTTATTAAATGAAACTAAATCATGATGATTGATACTTACAAGCTACCAATGGGTTGTTAAGTAATTTCTTCAACATATTCTATATCAAATGAATTGCTCATTTTATCCCGGTATGCTTCAATTGCAGACCAATCAGTATGAACCTTTTGGTACAAAAAACCACTTATATCAAGGTAAGAAGGCAATATTTTGGCCAACTTTTGTATCTCATTGGACGGCCCAGAATATCTCCTCCCCGACATCGAGTCGTACGCTCGAATGTGACTCTCTTTTAGAACGCCAATAACCAACACCCAGTAGAATTTATCACCGCAATTGATTGGAATGTACACTTCATCGGCCAAATACTAAGGTAAGATAGCTGGTATGATAAAACCTTTGAAGATGTTGATTAAGCATTCCATAATTTGGGAAACTTTTAATTGTTATTGACAATACCTATCGAAGGCATTATTGATGTAAACTTTGTACAAATAATTGTCTTTCGTGTATCTATATTGTTCTTGTATTTGCAACTTGACCGTTTTTTGGAGGTAGTAAAAAATGACATCGATGTGCTGCACATATTATCAAACATTTCAGATTACGTGACAATAAAATTAATACACATATTCAATTAAATAAAATATTAATAATAAGATGATGACATTTAAACCTCATTATTCCAGCAAGTTTGGGGTTGTGACATCAAATAGAACTAATTCTTTGTTCTGGGATGTGCAACAAAAAAAGTCGAACATATCAAAACCAAGACCCGATTTGTTCACTTTATAGTGTTTGTCATTTTATTTTCTGCATGATTTATATGTGTTAGTATTATGTTTTTACAACAAGAATTATATAAATCAATATCTTTAAAAATAATTTATGTACCTGCCGATATGAAGCTTTGACAGTCCATCGGTAATCTATTCTGAATAGTCGTCGATCAACTTTGTTAGTTTTTGTGGAGCTTCGTCCGAGATATTGAACCCTTCAAACGGGTAATTCTTCCATTCTTTTGGACTGATAGGCTTCACTTTTTCTTCATCTTTGGAAGAAGTTGATGGATTATCAACTATGATATTCTGTTGTTCAGTAGTAGCTTTTACTGTGACATCCACCTAGAAAGCCAGAAGTGTCAATGCAAATTACAGAGATACAAAAAAAAGGGAAAAAGATAACTCATCTATTTTACCAAATCAAACAAGTTTTCCTCCTACTTTAAATTGTACCAACAGATTATATATCTGTTACAACAGATGGATCATCTGTTGGGATAAATTTAAAAAGAAGGAAGACCTATATGATAATTCCCAACAGATGATCCATTTGTTGCAACATATGACCCATTTGTTTGGACAAACTAAAATAATAGGAAGACTTGATTTAATTTGTCCCAACAGATTACCCATATGTTGCAGTAGATAGGCCATCTATTAGCATAAATTAAAACAGTAGGAGGACCTGTTTGATTTGCTAAAATAGATGAGACATATGTTACAATAGATAATGCGTCTAATGCAACAGGTTAGTCAACAGTTGCAACAAATGCATATATTTGTTTGATAATTTTTAATAGATGTGTCACATGTTGCAACAGATATGTAGTCTATTTGTTTGTTGGAACAGATGATATATATTCAACTTCTTCAGATTATGCTGCTTTCCCGTGGCCTTTGTGCATTTATCAAAAGTGCAAGACAGAGACAAACGAGTTGCAATTTTGCCTTTTTCGATGCTTGATGATGCCTTGAAAATTTCTTTCTTCCTCATCTTAGCCGCCTTAATCTCTAATGGAGTGTATGGATATAAAATTCTCTTTTATGGAATGACTTCCCTCTTAGATATCAATTCCTTTACAGAAATAGTTAATGCATTAATAACATTAATCACTCCATCATGTTTCGCCTTGCAGACTTGACATTTGCATGCAAAACATTTGCTAGGAGGGGCAAAATTTATAAAACCAGTATGATCATAATCATAATGGTTTGTTGTTTCAAAAACTGCAAGATGAGCATCATTAGCCCCAACAGCAGCACCACTACCACCACCAACAGCTCCATCACCACTAACATCATCAGCAACAACAAGCCCACCCTTCAAAATTGTTATTTTTCTTGTGATGGTTATTGCTCCAAATAATTCTTTTTTTATTCTATTAATGACCTTAGGGTCCAATAGAGTTTGCACAGACCGTAAAAGTAAGAAAAAATGGCATCTTCAACTTTTGATTGGTCGAAACAATCCACAGATGCATAATCTAAAATAAATTATTACATATATTAGAATGATGATTAAATCATTTAAAAAATCATTAATTAAAATAAAAACTTAATTAGAATTACACTTGTTGCTTCCTTCGGGGTTGAAGAGATCAAGAAATTTTATATTTGTATCGATTTCGGCCGACAACCATCTTATGATTCTTGGACATGAAACTTCTTCCTGGTAGTTCACTTGTTGTCTCAAATAAGGAATGACTTCAATGCCCAAACCTATAAAATAACGCCAATAATTCAAAAACATTATTCAATAAAAAATAAATAAATCATAATAAAGGAAATATTTACGATGAAAGCCCATGGAAAGCCATATAAGTTGACTTTCTTTGGCGTTAACGGAGTCAACAAATATTTGAGATTCATTTTAAAGTTTTCATAACCCCAAGGATGGTTGTTAAATGCCTCAAGATCCTCATAGAGCTTTATTAAATCAAGTGATATGTTGTTGTTAACATCTCTTGCCCAAAGAATATTATGTACAAACCAAATCAAGCATAATGATTGCATGTGCTTCTTTGAAAGTCTTTTACCTTTCAACGCTTCTATCAGATTTTTATTGTTGAAGCTTGGACCAACAAGGGACACCAAGTCATCACCATCACTTGACTTGCCTTTGCCTTTTTTGGGTGTGCGGGGTGTTTTGGGGAGTTAGAATAGGTATTACTTGAGAAGGAGAAGGAGGATAACATTTTAGTCCAGTAACTATGACAAACTCCTTCCAACCAAAACAAATAGGCATGCCATAATAATTTGTCCACACCCCATCCATCTTATCTTAATTTTTATACATAAACATACGCTTGAGAAGATCATATACCATTTTCATTTGAAAACAAGCATTGTGTCCTCCGATAAATCAAGATATTGCTCAAAGCAGCTGTCCCTGAAATAAACATCCAATTTTTTTTATCTCAAAGTATTTTTCTAAAGGTGTCAAAAGATTTTTTCATGGCTTAACCACGAAATCACTAGTTAAATCTGTGACACCATCGCACTGCATTTTCACAGGATAACTATCAATGCTGAAGGTTTTGACCAACTCTTCAGTAGAAGGGCTATTAACATTTGGATCATCTCTTTTGAAATATTCCTTATCCCCTATTCATTATCTTCTGCTTCTGATTGAGATAACGATTGTAAAGCAAGCTCATAGAGTGGTGGATATAACCTAGTTGCTTCATTTATTCCTTTACTTGGATTTGATTCAGTTTCTTTTCTTTTGAAAGCCATATTATCTAAAAAATAACAGAAAAATAAAAAAGATTATAGTTTATTAAAGCATTGTTAAAAAAGTATAACAATAAATCTATCATGTACAACACAGTAAAATAATAGTTGCAACAGATCAAACATATGTTGCAATGGGTGTGTTATCTATTGCAACATATAATTATACTGTTGCAACAAATGAGTAATCTGTTGTAAACAGTAAAAATAGTTTCTATACTGTTGTGATTTCTTTCAACAGATCACTCATCCATTGAAACAGATGACTAGTCTGTGCAACAGATCAACTGTCACTATTGTTTATATTTACTTCTAACAAAAGTATCATCTATCGCAATAGGTGAATTATCTGTTGGGAGTAATCAAAGTTGTGGATATGTCGTCCTGTTGGAATAATTGATAGGATTTCATCCAATAAATTATTTGTCTGTTGCATCAGATGATTCATATGTTACATCAGATGGTTCAACGGTTGCATCAGATGGTTCATCTGTTGCATCAAATGGTTCATTTGTTGCATCAAATGGCTCATCTGTTGTATCAGATGGTTCATCTGTTGCAGAAAAAATCAGTAGTAAGATTTTGTTCAATAAAACAATAATAATATCACCATTTAATATCAAATACATATTTTTTTACCAAGAACAACAACAAATCAACCCAACAACACCAATACAACACAAACACCAAGAACATCAACATTGATAAAAAATACCAAAATTGTTGATTTGTTTGTACAAACACAAATAACAAAAATCAAACTTCAAAAAACTCAACAGACACCAACAAATCGAATCAATAGTTCAACGACAAGAACTACAATAACAATAAAAAATCATATTTCACATTAAAAAGAGAAGAGAAGAAATACCAGAAATAAGGTTTTTCTTCAGTCCCCATTTCAAATTTAAGTAGCAAATATTGAAATGTTAACCAATACTAGAAGAGAAGTTGGCTCACGTTCCTCTTTCTTTAATAACTAAAAAGCTATATTTTTTTACATGTGAAAGAAGAAAAGAGACGATGAAGAACTCAAAGTTGTTATTGTCGGAGAGCAATGTTGTCACGTCGATTGACAGTTGAAAGTTGAAAAGGAACTTGAAGTCAACTATTTGTTGCCGGGAGGTTGAAGTCGTCGGAGATTGAAGGGAGAAATTTACAGAACTATTGGTTGGGAGAAGCTTGAGAGACACAATCGAGATAGGGAGAGGAGAGAAAGGAGAGAGACGATTGATTTAGAGAGGAGAGGGGTGAGAGTTGATTTATATTTTTGAAAAGATTAGAAAGTTTTAAAAATATTAATTAAGTCCATAATTAACTTAATTAAGTTTCCAAATTATGTTTGACCATTTAATTTGGCCAATGTCATCGATCGTTCATTCAAAGACTTAAATAACACCTTTCCTTAAATTTTCTCAAGTATCTTCTCATTTTTAATATAATATGAATTATGGATAAAATATAAATAAAATACTTGAAAATGGATTGCGCGCATTATTTTTTCTAGATTAAGTCCTTTTCCGATAAAATCAAACCAATACGTCAACCCATATGCTTTTCATTCACCATCACAAGATTTCTAAAAATGCTTTGTTTGTCCTATCACAAATATCTCACACTTCAAAACCTCCTTCTTATTTAAATACTAGATAATGAAGGCCCGTTTTACGGGCCCAATATTACAGTTTTAAATATATTTATTGATATTTAATTAGTTTATTAAAAAATTAAATAAATATTTTTAAATAAAATGATAAAAAATGATAATGAAGATCACACTTTAGAAAAACTATAATTTTTTATTTTTATAAAATCAAATAATAGCTTACAACTTATTTAAATTTACCTAATTAAAATAAAAAAATATGCTTCAATGCTTATTTTAGCATAGGTTAAATACATTTTCTTGAATTAAATAACTAATTTTAATGTTTTTATTTTTCAATTTTATTTTAAAATTATACAAGAGGATAAATTAAAATTATAAGTGTTAATATATGAACATTTTTTATAAAATCTTACGAGCAATATTTTATTAAAATATAATCTTTTTACCTAATATACTGTATAAGTAAAAGTAAATTGCGTATTTATATTAAAGAGATAAGAGATTGTTCTTATCCATATAAATATATCATATATTCATTTTCATAATGAAATAATATAAAATAACTAAATATACATTATTGATAGTTGAAAATTATCTATAAGAAAATAGATCACAAATCAAATGGATATTGATGGAGTTAATTTTTTGTAATAAAGGGATTAAAAAATATATATTATTTACTGGTTTAAAGTTATTTTACGTGCAGTTTAATTTAGCTATTATATTGTACTCTCTCCATTCCTTTTTATTTTCTCTATTTGGGTTGGACACACACCTTAATCTCTTACTCCAATAAAATTAAAAGTAATTTCACTAATATACTCCTAATTAAATTTTATACATTTTTCCAAATCAATAATGACTATATTTGTTGAACAAGGGCATAATAGGAACATTTTGTTCAAACTATTCTTGAAAGATTAAAGTAGCAAATATTTAGGAATACAAGCACAACTCAAATTATGAAGCAAATAAAAAGAAATGAATGAAGTATTATATATCTTATTTTTAAGATTACAAATCTTAATTTTAATGAAAGCTTGCATATAATTATATTTATATAATATAGTAAAAGCTCTTTACTCTGACCATTTAATGTACTTCAATTTTTTTGAGAAAAATTTTCTTTTAAATATCTATTTTGCGAGTTGACATGCACATCAATTGTGATTACACCTACAATTCCTAAGTAAATATAAAAATTGTGCGTTCGAAGCCTTATATGAATATTATAGATGTAATTCTTTTTCATTTCTAGTAAAACATTAATAGAATAATTTAATGATATTTTTGTAGACTTATTTGATAATAAAAAAATATCTTTATAGGTTAGCAACTTTAAATTTTAACCCACCAAGTTCATGCGTAATAGTATTTTTTTGAGGAAAAAAATAAAATATTAAAAGCTTGGAGTATTAAAATTTTTTGTGGAAACAAAATCTTCACTTAGAAGGTTTAAAATATAAGAAAATAAATATATTAAGACAAAAATTCAGCATTTACCACATAAAAATAATTTTAGTTCTATATGACCAATCTAATATTTCGTGAAAGGAGATTTAGATTATAAATTTAAATTTATTTAAAATAGTACATGTTACATCATTTTCAAAAAGTTAGTTTAAGAGATCATGTATTTACCAAAAAAGTCTTGAAAATTTTCTAACTTTTATGTAGTGTAGAAAGTATTAAAAGACAAATATAAGGACAATATTTTAAGAGAGTTTTTTAATTGATAAAACATAGTTGTAACCTAATTAAGGACTACCAAGAAGTTATCTTCTCCCTTAAAAGAAAGTTTTTTAGTTGGCAAGACATAGTTAGAATGTAATTAAGGACTATCAAAAAGTTACATTCTCCCTTATATATAGTATTAGATAATGATGACCCATTTTACGGGCCCAATATTACAGTTTTAAATATATTTATTGATATTTAATAAGTTCGTTAAAAAAAATTAAATTGATATTTTTAAATAAATGATAAAAATGATAATAAAGACCACACTTTAAGTAAACTATAATTTTTTATTTTTATAAAATCAAGTAATAGCTTTGTAATACCCCAAACTTTCTTTAAGTCAAATCTAGTCTCCAGAAGAGTTAGTGATGACTACCAAAATGATTAATATTTAAATCAATTAGAATTTCCTTAATTTTGACTTTTTATCATGTGGGAAATTGAATTAGCTTTCCAACGATACCAATTTCATCCAAATTCGGTATCTGAGTAGAAAGTTATGGACGTTTTACTAAGAGATGTCAGAACCGCCCAGGTGCGACGGGCAGGTTGACGGACCGTCGAGCTAGCGACGGACCGCCGCCTAAACTTTCGCAGCTAAGGCAGTAAGTCAATCTTCTAGCTAAGGTGCGACAGACAGGTTGACGGACCGTCGAGCTAGCGACGGTCAGAATGATAGATCGTCGAACCAGCGACGGACCATCGCAGATCCCGTTCAATAATTTAAAGTCATTTTTAAAAGGGTATTTGAGTCTTTTTTCACCCGTTTTAACCCTTAATTATACCAGACGATAGCTCATAACTTCATTATTCATTCACAACATCCAATTAGGGTTTCTCTCAAAGATCAATCCCCAAGAACAAGAAACCCTAGGTGCTTAATTCCAAGTCAAGAATTCAAGCTTTCCTCCACAAATCTTTAAGAAATCATCCACCCAGGTATGTCAAGTGTTCATTCACGGACTCATTTAGTCCATGAAGCCCAATAATCTAATTTTAAATTATAAATTGTGATGTTTATGTTGTGGATTGATTATGATCATGTTGATGTCGTGTCAGATACCCAAGTTGGAATCGTTAAATGTGTTTTCATTAATTTATGCTAGCATGTGGATTGAAATCTACCAAAATATGTTGATTTATGCAACCATGATGAATTAATTTAATGTCCATGCCTAAACTTATAGTTATGCATTCAAGGTGTTTGATAAAATACCTAAGAGAATAGGAAATATGCCTTATGACTCAATTGTGACCAAAATGATGAACCTATGTTTTACCCTTATGTTCAAAATGACTTCCATTTTATTGTTATCCATTGAAATTGTTTGATGGATTGTTCATGAGATTAGCCTATGAAATTATGACATGTTTATATGCTTTCCTATTCATGTACCAAACCATGATAACAAGTGTCTCATGAAATTCCCCAATGATTGTATTATGGATTGTTGATTATGGTCGTAAGTCCAGGAAGTACCATGTCTTGTCAGTTTCATGCTATCGAGTCCTGGGGGTACTTGTACCCGACAATTTAGTTGTGTGCCTAGAGCCAGTGCCATGCTTTCAAGATACTCTCAGTCAAGCCATGTTCAGTTGAATTCAATCAGTCTCATGACTCAAGAAAATTCTGTAATCTCACTAATCTCAGTCAGTTATCAAATCTCAGTGATACTCCGTCAGTCAACGAAACTCAGTAAACTCAGTTCAGTTAGTTCAGTATAAGTAATTCAGTGTCTAATCATATAGGAGTAGGATTCAGCACCGAGTGGGCCCAAGAATGGGAACTCCCCTGTGAGTAGAGGGTGTGATTTTGAGAAACAATCCTTGCGCTCCAGAACTATGTAGTCACTGTAGGTTGAGACATCTAACCTGTTAGATGAGGATTGATGAGGTGGCTTAACCTGTTAGATGAGGGTCCCACCGTTCTTCTTAGAGTACCTGTTAGATGGGGGATTACTCACATCTTGTCCTTACCCGTGGCGCGGTATTGACACTCTTCCAATTGGGGTTACAGATTGGACCCCAACTCAATTATACTATCTCATTTGGGGCATGTCGGTTAGATGGCTAGTTCCCACAGTTACAGTCTCAGTCTTAGTAATAGAACTCAGATAGTTCTACAGAATTCAGGACTGCCAGATACAGTTAACTCAAAATAGTACGGAACTCAGCTAGTTCCATCAGAACCTAGACTATCAGATACAGTCGCTCAGTATTAGTTATCAGTACTCATGTTATCAGTATTCAGACTCAGTAGTCAGTATCATCACGAATTTAGTTACAGTCGTTTACTCATGCATGTATTCTCACGTTCATGTTATTCGGTCAGCTAGTATTGTTCATGCATATGAACCCTTGCATTCAGCCTACCTCACTTGCATACCAGTACATTCAATTGTACTGACGCATTTGAGCTATGGTGTCTTATACCATATGTTCAAAAGCACGAGCTCCAGAGCATCAGTAACATTCCAGTCTCAGCAATCAGAGTTAGCAGTGAGTCTTCATCCTTTGAGGACATGATTATTTCTTTATTATTTCATTACTTGGTTTATTTTAGCAGTTGGAGTTGGTTGGGGACATGTTCCATCAACTCCTTATTCAGACAGTTCAGTTTTAGAGGCTTTCAGACTACAATACGTTCAGACAGTTTATTTCAGTTCATGTTTTGGTATTGATAGACCGTATTCTCAGATAGTATATTTTATCCGTTTTGAACCTTATGGCATATTTCAGTCTATTATTTTCGCTTTTTACATGGTGTCATACAGTATACAGGTATAGATATCAGTCATGGGTTAGCTTGCGGTCCTTCGGGGTCATGAGCACCGTGTAGTATTCCGGGTACCAGATTCGGGGCGTTACAAGCTTACAACTTATTTAAATTGCCCTAATTAAATAAGAAAATATGCTTCAATGCTTATTTTAACATTGTGTCAAACACATTTTCTTGAATTAAATAACTAATTTTAATATTTTTAATTTTATTTGAAAATTATACTAGAGGATAAATTAAAATTATAAGTGTTAATATATTAATATTTTTTATAAAATTTTACGAGCAATATTTTACTAAAATATGATCTTTTTACCTAATATACTATATAAATAAAAGTAAATAGCGTATTTATATTAAAGAGATAAGTGATTGTTCTTATCCATATAAATATATTATACATTCATTTTCATAATGAATTAATATAAAATAACTACACATACATTATTGATAGTTGAAAATATCTATAAGAAAATAGATCACAAATCAAATGGATATTGATGGAGTTAATTTTTTGTAATAAAGGGATTAAAAAATATATATTATTTACTGGTTTAAAGTTATTTTACGTGCAGTTTAATTTAGCTATTATATTGTACTCTCTCCATTCCTTTTTATTTTCTCTATTTGGGTTGGACACACACCTTAATCTCTTACTCCAATAAAATTAAAAGTAATTTCACTAATATACTCCTAATTAAATTTTATACATTTTTCCAAATCAATAATGACTATATTTGTTGAACAAGGGCATAATAGGAACATTTTGTTCAAACTATTCTTGAAATTTAGCCTTCCAGTGTTCGTATTTACTTTCGGGTAAATCCATAACTCGACTAAGAAAGGTGTCTCCGATGTTATTTACGTGGTCTGGTAGGCTAGATCATAGATCTAGTCTGTGAGATCCTGTTAATGGTATCAGAGCCTGGGAACTTTCATGGTAAATATACTAGAGATGGTGAAAAAGAACTAGTATGAACATGATTATAAAGATCATGGATATGGGAGAAGTTAGTACGAAAAGTGCTAAACTCGAAGAGGTAGATTTACCGGTGTCTTTATACCAACGGAATTCGCCAAGATGGCGGCACTTTAAACCATTAAGCAGAGTTCTAATGTTTTCATGGTGGTTTGTAAATCTTCCACCAAAATGCTCGATAATGGTTAACATAAGGGTATAAACGGCATCTGATCTTCCTGCCGCAAGAGTTCGGCCAAGGTTATCAATGCCTTCAGTGGGGTTTGTGGCGTTGTAGATGGCCTCTCGTTCTGTATTAGTCAGGAAATTATCCCACCAACCTCGAAGTTGGCCAGTGAATCCAGCAACAATCATTTTACAGATTGTTTGATCGGATCTGTCTTTAGCCGAAGCTCGTGTAGCTGTACAAATTGTAGAGTACATAGACATACGATGGATTAGAATAGAGATTTGTCTGTCGGATAAACCATCAATATTCCATTCATAAATGGCTTCACCATTATATGAAGTGTTTGTAATATTCCAATCCCTTTCCTCTATCAGAACATCTTGAGGAGTAGGACGGGGATAATAAGCGGTAGTCATGCGAGGAATATCGGCATATCTTTTGCCTGGTTGTTTTTTCATTATTCCCCTGAGCTTGTTAAGTTCAGTGGCGAGAACTTCGCTCGAATTTTCGGCGGAGTTGATATTATCAGCAAAATTAGACTCAATAGTTTGAATATGCTCATCAGACATGTTTAAAGGTTGGAGATTTAAGGTAGAGAATTTTTTGTCTAAAAGAGTTTCGAGTTGTTTGAGAGATGAGGTGGTAGTAAAACCTTCTATCTCTAGAGGTCGTTGAATTCCCGGTTTAGAGAATACAAAATTATCATCGGGTTTTGGTACTTCTGAAGTTGAAGCAATATTTGAAGAGTCCTTTTGGATACTGAGTTTATTAACTAGATGAACAAGTTCATCAAGTTTTGAATCAAGAGAACTAATATGTTCTCCAAGAACTTTAACATAAAGACTTAAATAATTATTTTGAGAAATAAGATTATTTATTTCAGAAACCGTGATACGACCAATATCATCACTAATGAATTTCTGAAAAGCCGAGAAGGTTAGCCCAGTATTATTTGGTAAAATAAAAGAAGATTGAGGAGGATAATGAGATTGAGTAGTCGTACCGTCAGGATGTTGGTAGGATCTCTCAATCAATTTGATGTATGAAGGCAAATATGCAGACATGAACCAAGGAGTAAAAAGGATAATCTGATTGTGTAGTGTACACATTTCATAAAATTCCTCAGAAATATTCCGTAATTCATCTTTAGAGTAGGTTTCGAAAAACCAATTTCTAAAAGTCAACCATTTTTCAGAGAAAAATTCCTTCTGAATATATTTTCTGGCCTGTGAGCCAGGACTAAAATCAAGAGTTTGTCTTAACATAATTAAACAGAATTTATATCAAATTCCATTTCGGAAGGAGTTGGTTTATCATTATCAATATCTTGAACAATATTTGTTTTGGGATTAATTCTAACTTGTTCTACGTGTCTAGGCGCAGAATGTATTTCAGTAGGGTCTAAAGTATGCAAAGATGCAGCGCATTTCCTAGCAGGACCATAAACAGGAGGTGTAGTAGGTTCAATTGGAGATATATGCTGAATTTGGGGAAGTCTCCTCGAAACATGAAAAGAGTTTCGATAGACAGGAAGACTATTGTCAAATTGTAGACAAATCTGTCCATCTGGATTTTGAGTTACATGAGTTAACTCGGAATTTGTTGCTTCCTGTGCTAACTGTTTTGAAGAAGTAACAGAGTTTAAGACCCAGGTCTGAGGGAAATCTATCTCGTCCCACCGAATTGGTCGACGAGTAGTTATTTTGGATTTAATAAAATTGGTCTCAATAAGAAGAGTACAATCAGAATTATCATCCATTAATTTACAACGAGGATTTAAAGTTGATAATAATCGATAATATATGCGATAAGATAAACCAATAAGCTCAGATCCAGGAGCATAATTGTAGCCATGAGTTTTAATATTCAGAGTTAAAGCATGAAGAATATTAATATCAGTTAAAGATAATAATAGATTTGGCTGAGTATTAAAATAAACAGGGCCATAAGCCAGAGTTGATTCAACAGAACCCATAAGAGATTTTCGAAAATTTAAATTTCTAGCATCTCGTAGAGCTGCCAAAAAAGTTTCTGGTAGACCTTTTAACGTTAAAGGCCGGAAAGCGATTTGGACTAAGCCAATATGCATATAATTAAAATTGCGTTTAAACACATCAACATCATGTTTATTCAGTAATTGAATAGTTTGTTCATCAGCATTTAAAGCAAGAGATTGCTCTGAAGTTTTTATAATCTGCTTGTGTTTGATTTTATCAAAAAACCCATATTCATATATAGTTTTTAATTCGACCTTTGGAATTGTCCATTTATTCAGAAGATCTATATTTTGAGGTAAATCTACCAGACCATTGCCAACTTTACCTATTGGGACTACATAAAGGCTTTCTCCCATGTGTTATATTATAACAACTATAAACACAAACACACATGGTTCATAAAAATTTGTTCAAAAGTCTTTGAAAAACCCATTCCAAATTGGTTTATCCAGTGGTGGACTAATCATGGCCCATCTATTAAAATTCTTCCTTCTGAATATTTATCTCTCTATCACGCTTGGAAAAAATCCTCACCTTTTCTAACAGAATTGTATCTTTCCGAGCATATCTGCAAACTCGACACTATTGATCAGATGTATTTCTATATCGAATTCTCCATCCCTTGGATACATCGATGGTCAGTTGAAATTGGCTACGATTCGCAGCAAATCCCAGCCATTTATCGTACTTTCTACTGTAACTTCTGGGATAAGTTACTCAGAATCGATCCAGCAACCAAACTCCCCTACGGTCAGGACCTAAGAGAAGAAATTAATCAAAAAATCTCGATATATGAAAAGGCCCCTAAAAAATCCATCTTAATTGAGGATAAATCCATCAATTATGTTTCTAGAAGAATCTCTGCACATGATGGAAATAAACTCCAACTTATCGAAGAATATTTGGCCGAAGTTCGAGACAAATTGCTCCTCACCGTCGATCAAACTTCAGATACATCTATGAATAGCATGGAGCAAAACTCTGATGATCTCATCACTGATTCTCAACCACCAGAGATAGTAAATGAAGAAGAAGCATTAGCCAACGCTGAAGAATTCTTGAAGTGGGGAAGCAAAACAAAACCCTGAAACCTATTGAAAACACTGTTTTAAATACTATTGTAATAGTAAAAATACTGTGCACAGGACCCACATATTACTGTGCAAGATTCCTTTTTTCTTCTATATAAGAAGCCTCATTTGTAGTATAGAGGCATCAAGTTTTTACTTTAAATTACAATTCTCTCTCTCTCTCTATATGTAAAGAAGCCTCCGGCTACATAAATAAAGAAAGTTTCTTCTACTGTTCCGACGCCGGCTCTCCAGGTACATATTTAACTTTTTAGTTTTGTTAGTTTAAAGATTTCTTCTATCTTTCCCAGATCTACGCCGTGACCCATGTCCGGCTAGATTCTTTTATGTTCATACTAGTCTTCTAACCTCTCAAGGTATGTTAACCTTGAAAGATCCAGACTCTACTTAGATAGAATTCTCCGACTTGGTTCCAGGATGGAGGTACAGTCAATATCAGTAAACTTTGCCTTTGTGGCTTCGTCTAGAGAGTTGTGCCTTTGAAGCCCGTATTGAAGAGAAAAGGGCGTATTTTTGCACAATTAGAACTTCTAGACACATGGGTTTACTTTTATTTGACAGGCCCCTTGCCTGGGTGAAATACTTTTACCATACAGTCAGAAATTCTATCTCAGTTGGTGCTTCGGTTCGGTTTTCCGACTTAAGCTTATTCCGATGTTATTTACGTGGTCTGGTAGGCTAGATCATAGATCTAGTCTGTGAGATCCTGTTAATATGGGAGAAGTTAGTACGAAAAGTGCTAAACTCGAAGAGGTAGATTTACCTCAAAATATAGATCTTCTGAATAAATGGACAATTCCAAAGGTCGAATTAAAAACTATATATGAATATGGGTTTTTTGATAAAATCAAACACAAGCAGATTATAAAAACTTCAGAGCAATCTCTTGCTTTAAATGCTGATGAACAAACTATTCAATTACTGAATAAACATGATGTTGATGTGTTTAAACGCAATTTTAATTATATGCATATTGGCTTAGTCCAAATCGCTTTCCGGCCTTTAACGTTAAAAGGTCTACCAGAAACTTTTTTGGCAGCTCTACGAGATGCTAGAAATTTAAATTTTCGAAAATCTCTTATGGGTTCTGTTGAATCAACTCTGGCTTATGGCCCTGTTTATTTTAATACTCAGCCAAATCTATTATTATCTTTAACTGATATTAATATTCTTCATGCTTTAACTCTGAATATTAAAACTCATGGCTACAATTATGCTCCTGGATCTGAGCTTATTGGTTTATCTTATCGCATATATTATCGATTATTATCAACTTTAAATCCTCGTTGTAAATTAATGGATGATAATTCTGATTGTACTCTTCTTATTGAGACCAATTTTATTAAATCCAAAATAACTACTCGTCGACCAATTCGGTGGGACGAGATAGATTTCCCTCAGACCTGGGTCTTAAACTCTGTTACTTCTTCAAAACAGTTAGCACAGGAAGCAACAAATTCCGAGTTAACTCATGTAACTCAAAATCCAGATGGACAGATTTGTCTACAATTTGACAATAGTCTTCCTGTCTATCGAAACTCTTTTCATGTTTCGAGGAGACTTCCCCAAATTCAGCATATATCTCCAATTGAACCTACTACACCTCCTGTTTATGGTCCTACTAGGAAATGCGCTGCATCTTTGCATACTTTAGACCCTACTGAAATACATTCTGCGCCTAGACACGTAGAACAAGTTAGAATTAATCCCAAAACAAATATTGTTCAAGATATTGATAATGATAAACCAACTCCTTCCGAAATGGAATTTGATATAAATTCTGTTTAATTATGTTAAGACAAACTCTTGATTTTAGTCCTGGCTCACAGGCCAGAAAATATATTCAGAAGGAATTTTTCTCTGAAAAATGGTTGACTTTTAGAAATTGGTTTTTCGAAACCTACTCTAAAGATGAATTACGGAATATTTCTGAGGAATTTTATGAAATGTGTACACTACACAATCAGATTATCCTTTTTACTCCTTGGTTCATGTCTGCATATTTGCCTTCATACATCAAATTGATTGAGAGATCCTACCAACATCCTGACGGTACGACTACTCAATCTCATTATCCTCCTCAATCTTCTTTTATTTTACCAAATAATACTGGGCTAACCTTCTCGGCTTTTCAGAAATTCATTAGTGATGATATTGGTCGTATCACGGTTTCTGAAATAAATAATCTTATTTCTCAAAATAATTATTTAAGTCTTTATGTTAAAGTTCTTGGAGAACATATTAGTTCTCTTGATTCAAAACTTGATGAACTTGTTCATCTAGTTAATAAACTCAGTATCCAAAAGGACTCTTCAAATATTGCTTCAACTTCAGAAGTACCAAAACCCGATGATAATTTTGTATTCTCTAAACCGGGAATTCAACGACCTCTAGAGATAGAAGGTTTTACTACCACCTCATCTCTCAAACAACTCGAAACTCTTTTAGACAAAAAATTCTCTACCTTAAATCTCCAACCTTTAAACATGTCTGATGAGCATATTCAAACTATTGAGTCTAATTTTGCTGATAATATCAACTCCGCCGAAAATTCGAGCGAAGTTCTCGCCACTGAACTTAACAAGCTCAGGGGAATAATGAAAAAACAACCAGGCAAAAGATATGCCGATATTCCTCGCATGACTACCGCTTATTATCCCCGTCCTACTCCTCAAGATGTTCTGATAGAGGAAAGGGATTGGAATATTACAAACACTTCATATAATGGTGAAGCCATTTATGAATGGAATATTGATGGTTTATCCGACAGACAAATCTCTATTCTAATCCATCGTATGTCTATGTACTCTACAATTTGTACAGCTACACGAGCTTCGGCTAAAGACAGATCCGATCAAACAATCTGTAAAATGATTGTTGCTGGATTCACTGGCCAACTTCGAGGTTGGTGGGATAATTTCCTGACTAATACAGAACGAGAGGCCATCTACAACGCCACAAACCCCACTGAAGGCATTGATAACCTTGGCCGAACTCTTGCGGCAGGAAGATCAGATGCCGTTTATACCCTTATGTTAACCATTATCGAGCATTTTGGTGGAAGATTTACAAACCACCATGAAAACATTAGAACTCTGCTTAATGGTTTAAAGTGCCGCCATCTTGGCGAATTCCGTTGGTATAAAGACACCTTTCTTAGTCGAGTTATGGATTTACCCGAAAGTAAATACGAACACTGGAAGGCTAAATTCATTGATGGTCTTCCCCCATTATTTGCTGAACGTGTTCGAAAAACTCTTCGAGGATCCTTTGGTGAAATCCCGTATAAAGACAAGACCTATGGACAACTGATCGTAGCCTGCACTCAAGAAGGGCTAGCCCTTTGTAATGAGTTAAAGTTGGCTAGACAGATCAAGCTTGATAAACTCAGAGAAAAATCTCAATTAGGTGACTTTTGTGAACAATTTGGCATGGAAAAACCATCGCCTCAGAAACCTAATAAGTCATCTAAATATCAATCCAAATCCAAACATCCTCGACGAAGGAGCAAGGAAGAAAGAGAAGCTCGTAAGTCTTTCAGGAAATCCACTCGATTTTCAAAAAATTATTCCAAACGCCCTTTATCAAAAATTAAGTGCCATAGATGCCACCAATACGGTCATATAGCCCCTAACTGCAAGTTGCAAAAATTAAAAACCTTGAATCTTTCGGATGAAGTTCATGATGAAGTTTATAATTTATTATATACTTCCGATTCTGAAAATGATTACACTTCCTCTACTTCCGAAGATGAATTACAATTACCTGATTCTACTAGTAATGATAATTGTGCTGATTGTGATAATCCTACGTGTAATTGTGATGAAACCATGTATAAACTTCAAGCTCAATTTGAAGAGCTTGACTTTGATCTTAAAACTCTTACTGCTGAAAATGTTTTAGAATTGTTAAAGGACGTCACGGATGAAAAACTTCGTGAAAAAATCCTTAATTTTGCTACTCAAAAAAATTCGTCTTCTTCCACCTCTACAAATGCGGTGAAAGATGATTTTGAAAATCAGCCTATGACTTATTCCTTAGCTGAAGTTAATCGAAGATTAGCTTTAAGCAAAACTCCTGGTAAAGATACCACTCTTAACGACTTAAAGGTCGAAGTTGAAAAACTTAAAAAAGAAATTGTTTCTTTAAAACAAAATCAGCTGATTAATGATCATCGCCTTTCAAAACTCGAAGAGATTGTTTCGGATTCAACTTCTTCAGACAAAAAGAAACCTGAAGAAAACTCTACTAGTAAGGATTCTTTGCAACTTGACAAATTAAATGAAGAAACCCCGTATAATGATTCTTTCTTAGGCATGCTGCAAATTGTCACTGCTCATAAATGGTATATTAATTGTACCATTTTAATAAACAAAGAATTCTTTTTCACTAATGTCGCTATGATTGACAGTGGGGCAGACGTTAGTTGTATTCAAGAGGGATTAATCCCCACTAAATACTTTGAAAAAACCTCGCACCTGGTAAAGTCTGCAACTGGCCATTCTTTAGACATTAATTATAAATTGCCTCATGCTCATATTTGCCGGGATAAAGTTTGTATTCCTCACTTCTTCTTTTTAGTAAAAAATCAAATTTATCCTCCAATAATTTTAGGAACTCCTTTTATAAATGCTATTTATCCTTATACTCATATTGATGCTAATGGCTTTCGAGCTACTTTTAAAAATCAACCTATTTCTTATCCTTTTGTTACTCAACCTATCACACGGGATATTAATGCGCTCATTAACATAAAACAAAATCAGCTCAATTTCCTGCAATTAGAAATAATGAGTATTAATATTTCTGATACGTTAAAACCTGTTAAAGTACAAGAAAAAATAAGAACCATTTCTTCTCAATTAATAACTGATATTTGTGCCGATCATCCAAATGCTTTTTGGAATCGTAAAAAACACATTGTTTCTCTTCCTTATGAAGATAGCTTCACTGAAGACAAAATTCCAACCAAATCTCGTCCCTGTCAGATGAACGCCGAATTAGTTGAATTCTGCAAAAAGGAGATTGATAGTCTCTTACATAAGGGTCTCATTAAACCTTCAAAATCTCCCTGGTCTTGCACTGCTTTTTATGTCAATAACGCTGCAGAAAAGGAAAGAGGTGTACCTCGATTAGTTATTAATTATAAACCCCTGAATAAGGTCCTGCAATGGATTCGGTATCCAATTCCAAATAAAAGAGATTTACTTTCTAGATTATATGATGCTAACATATTTTCTAAATTTGATCTAAAATCTGGTTATTGGCAAATACAGATTGATAAATCTCATACTTATAAAACTGCCTTTAATGTGCCTTTTGGGCAATACGAATGGAACGTCATGCCCTTCGGATTAAAAAATGCCCCATCCGAATTTCAGAAAATCATGAATGATATTTTTAATCCTTATATGGATTTTATTATTGTCTATATAGATGATATTCTTGTTTTCTCCAAAACATTAGAAAAACACTTTAAACATCTGCATATATTTAAACAGGTCATTATTCAGAATGGCTTAGTTATTTCTAAACCCAAGATGCAATTGTTTCAAACTAATGTACGATTTCTCGGACATAATATTTGTCAAGGTTCTATTGAACCCATCCAGCGAGTTTTAGAATTCGCAACTAAATTTCCTGATGAGATTACTGATAAAAAACAGCTCCAGCGATTTCTTGGTAGTCTCAACTACATTTCTCCTTTCTATAAAAATCTATCTAGAGACTTAGCTCCTCTTTATGATAGATTGAAAAAAGATCAAAAAACTCCGTGGACTAAAGCCCACACTGATTTGGTCAAACTAATCAAAACTCGTGTACAATCACTCCCCTGTACTTCTCTGGCTAATCCAAATTGGCAAAAAATTATTGAGACTGATGCTTCCAATATTGGGTACGGAGGGATTCTTAAACAAATTAACCCCCATACAAAATCCGAATGTTTAATTCGTTTTTATTCTGGTAAATGGACTGATAGTCAGAAAAGGTATGCTACTGTCGCTCATGAAATGCTTTCTATTGTTAAATGTGTATTGAAATTCCAAGATGATTTGTATAATCAAAAATTCATTATTAAAACTGATGCTCAATCTGTTAAATTCATGTTTGACAAAGATTTTAAACACGATGCTTCTAAACTAATATTTGCCAGATGGCAAGCCCAATTAGCCCCTTTTGATTTCGAAATTCAGTATAAAAAGGGCAGTGAGAATTCATTACCTGATTTCTTATCACGAGAATATTTAGCATGAATTACAAAGCTTTCCTTGATGAAAAAACTATTATTACAATTCTTAAATGTATTCCTTTACCTAAAGACGCTCAACGGTTAATTCTAGAAGCTCTTATTATCCAGCGTGTTCAGAACGCCTATTGGTGGTTTGAACTTATTAACAATGAACAATGGTGGTATGATTGGCTTGATATTGATACTGATGATCACTGATATTTCTGCAGAATGGAAGATCCTCCCTGGCAAATGGCCAGAGGACGTGGCCGTGGCCGCAATCAAAATCCTGCATATTTGCATCATGGGGGAAGAACTAATCCTTCCTATCCACGAAGCACTGCTCGATCTCATCCAAACACTGCTTATAGCACTTCCAGTTCTAATTTTCCAGTCCTAAGGCACGGGAATAGGACTCTAGTAAATTCCAGAATATCTCAGGATGAAGCATCTTCATCACAAACACAAACTCCGAATATTAATCTAGAAGATATTCCTGAAACTCATCCTTTATATGAGCAGATAAAGGCATATTTATCTGAAACAAAGAAATCAGCAAACTCTTTTGCTTCTATTATGAATGAAAATACTGACGATAAACCATCATATGAGAAACTCGAAGCCAGAGAACTCATAGTTTATCTCGAAAATCAGCATATTCCAGCAAATGAACACTCTGAAGAAGCATGGCGAACACTGCAAAATTATTTAACGGCTCACATTTACATAGCAGGAGAATCTTACAAAACACGAACTTATTATGAACAAATTCTGATTCATACTGCTAGTGCTACCTTTGAGCACAGCCCATTGGGCGAATCAACTCCTGGAGTACATGGCTACTCCAAAATTGTTATTAAAAAACTTATTCCCATTGAAGAATGGGGTATCTCTTCAATGACGCTCAGAAATCTGCCTATGGGACCTCAAGGCCAGACCATTGCCAACTTTACCTATTGGGACTACATAAAGGCTTTCTCCCAGGTGTTATATTATAACAACTATAAACATAAACACACTTGGTTCATAAAAATTTGTTCTAAAGTCTTTGAAAAACCCATTCCAAATTGGTTTATCCAGTGGTGGACTAATCATGGCCCATCTATTAAAATTCTTCCTTCTGAATATTTATCTCTCTATCACGCTTGGAAAAAATCCTCACCTTTTCTAACAGAATTGTATCTTTCCGAGCATATCTGCAAACTCGATACTATTGATCAGATGTATTTCTATATCGAATTCTCCATCCCTTGGATACATCGATGGTCAGTTGAAATTGGCTACGATTCGCAGCAAATCCCAGCTATTTATCGTACTTTCTACTGTAACTTCTGGGATAAGTTACTCAGAATCGATCCAGCAACCAAACTCCCCTACGGTCAGGACCTAAGAGAAGAAATTAATCAAAAAATCTCAATATATGAAAAGGCCCCTAAAAAATCCATCTTAATTGAGGATAAATCCATCAATTATGTTTCTAGAAGAATCTCTGCACATGATGGAAATAAACTCCAGCTTATCGAAGAATATTTGGCCGAAGTTCGAGACAAATTGCTCCTCACCGTCGATCAAACTTCAGATACATCTATGAATAGCATGGAGCAAAACTCTGATGATCTCATCACTGGTTCTCAACCACCAGAGATAGTAAATGAAGAAGAAGCATTAGCCAACGCTGAAGAATTCTTGAAGTGGGGGAGCAAGACAAAACCCTGAAACCTATTGTAAACACTGTTTTAAATACTTTTGTAATAGTAAAAATACTGTGCACAGGACCCACGTATTACTGTGCAAGATTCCTTTTCTTTTCTATATAAGGAGCCTCATTTGTAGTATAGAGGCATCAAGTTTTTACTTTAAATTACAATTCTCTCTCTCTCTCTATATGTAAAGAAGCCTCCGGCTACATAAATAAAGAAAGTTTCTTCTACTGTTCCGACGCCGGCTCTCCAGGTACATATTTAACTTTTTAGTTTTGTTAGTTTAAAGATTTCTTCTATCTTTCCCAGATCTACGCCGTGACCCATGTCCGGCTAGATTCTTTTATGTTCATACTAGTCTTCTAACCTCTCAAGGTATGTTAACCTTGAAAGATCCAGACTCTACTTAGATAGAATTCTCCGACTTGGTTCCAGGATGGAGGTACAGTCAATATCAGTAAACTTTGCCTTTGTGGCTTCGTCTAGAGAGTTGTGCCTTTGAAGCCCGTATTGAAGAGAAAAGGGCGTATTTTTGCACAATTAGAACTTCTAGACACATGGGTTTACTTTTATTTGACAGGCCCCTTGCCTGGGTGAAATACTTTTACCATACAGTCAGAAATTCTATCTCAGTTGGTGCTTCGGTTCGGTTTTCCGACTTAAGCTTATTCCGATGTTATTTACGTGGTCTGGTAGGCTAGATCAGAGATCTAGCTTGTGAGATCCTGTTAATGGTCCATATAAATATATTATACATTCATTTTCATAATGAATTAATATAAAATAACTACACATACATTATTGATAGTTGAAAATATCTATAAGAAAATAGATCACAAATCAAATGGATATTGATGGAGTTAATTTTTTGTAATAAAGGGATTAAAAAATATATATTATTTACTGGTTTAAAGTTATTTTACGTGCAGTTTAATTTAGCTATTATATTGTACTCTCTCCATTCCTTTTTATTTTCTCTATTTGGGTTGGACACACACCTTAATCTCTTACTCCAATAAAATTAAAAGTAATTTCACTAATATACTCCTAATTAAATTTTATACATTTTTCCAAATCAATAATGACTATATTTGTTGAACAAGGGCATAATAGGAACATTTTGTTCAAACTATTCTTGAAAGATTAAAGTAGCAAATATTTAGGAATACAAGCACAACTCAAATTATGAAGCAAATAAAAAGAAATGAATGAAGTATTATATATCTTTTTTTTAAGATTACAAATCTCAACTTTTATGAAACTTGCATATAATTATATTTATATAATATAGTAAAAGCTCTTTACTTTGACCATTTAATGTACTTCAATTTTTTTAAGAAAAAAATTCTTTTAAATATATGTTTTGCGAGTTGACATGCACATCAATTGTCATTACACCTACCATTCATAAGTAAATATTAAAATTGTGTGGTCGAAGCCTTATATGAATATTACATACGTAATTTTTTTTCATTTCTAGTGAAACATTAATAGACTGATTTAATGATATTTTTGGTAAACTTATTTGATAATGAATAAAAGAATATCTTTAAATAGGTTAACAACTTTAAATTTTAACCCACAAAGTTCATGCGTGATAGTATCTTTTGAGCAAAAAATTAAAATATTAAAAGCTTGGAGTATTACAAATTTTGGTGAGTTAGAATTTTCACTTAGAAAGTTTAAAATATAAGAAAATAAATATATGAAGAAAAAAATCAACATTTACCACATAAAAATCTAAAATATTTTAGTTTTATATAAACAATCTAGTATTTCGTGAAAGGAGATTCTTGAGCAAAAAATTAAAATATTAAAATTTTGGAGTATTAAATTTTTTGGCGAAGTCAGAATTTTCACTTAGAAAGTTTAAAATATAAGAAAATAAATATATGAAGAAAAAAATTCAGCATTTACCACATAAAAATATAAAATAATTTTAGTTCTATATAAACAATCTAATATTCGTGAAAAGATATTCAGATTATAAATTTGAATTGGCCAAACCCATCGACAGACACTCAAACTTGTTACGAAAATTCATTTAGACCCCTCAACTAAGGCTTGTACCTATTAGGCCCTAAACCCCCCGAATTTTGATCCAATTGGACATTTTTTGCCTAATCAGCAATAGGCATAGAGTGTGTGTAATACACTCGCCTGACGTGGCAAAATTAACCAATTAAAAAAAAACACGTGGCAAAAAAAAAATTATACATGAAATTTCTGATTTTTTATATTTTCTATTTAATAATAATTTCTTAATTTAAAAAAAAAAAAAAAGAAAACACCCTCACCCCCCAGTAGTTGTCTTCTTCACCCCCCATGTCGTCACACCCACCCACCCACAAATGACAACTGATCTACCCCACCCCCACCCCTCCCTCCCCATCAACTTTCCTTCGTCATCCTAAGTCGCCATTGAAGACGAAATCAATGGCGACCAGAGTTTTCTGCATATTTATAGTGAAATCCCAATTTGCCAATAACAATTTTGCCATGATATAATGACAACACCATGGCACCTCCAACACATACTATTGTTCCCCAAAACTTGGCTTGTCCTCCTATACTTCTTAAACCCAATTTTTCAACCCTTCACACAAAATTAAAGTTATTTACACCTATTTATTTATCCTATTTCAATTTGACTCTGTTTACATTTGAATTGTGGAGTAATTAATTACCCGAAGGGTACTCCTATAATTAACAAGATTGTTTTCCACGGCTAAAGTTTTCCATCATAGTCGGAACTTTCGCCGGAAAGTTCATGTATTAACAATTTGAAAATTATTAATTGTATTAACAATTTGAAAATTGTTAATTGTATTAACAAGATTATTAAGAATTTAAAAAGAAAAAAAGTAGAGATGAAGAAGGTTGGGGCCGGTTGTGTGTGTGGGAGGGGGGCATTAAAGAAAAAAATAAAAATGAAGAAGATGGCTGGGGCTGTTGTGTGTGGGGGGGAGGGGAAGAGGGTGTTTTTTTTTTTAATTAAAATTTATTATTGTATTAAATAAATTGAAAAGTTATTTTTAAAATAAAATAAAAGCAACATTTGAGACACTATTCACGCGCCCAAGGAGAGTGTAACACACTCTCCTTACCAAATCAGCAATTTGTGCCTGATAGGCACCAATTTTAGCACTTGAGGTGTCTGATAAATACAAGCCTTAATTGGGGGTCCAAGTAAATTTTCAAAACAAGTTTGAAGGTACGATGATGACTTAAGCCATTTGAATTTATCTATAATAAAATAGTATATGTGACATCACTTTCAAAAAGTTAATTTAAGAGATCATGTATTTCTTAAAAAAGTCTTGAAAATTCTTTAACTTTTATGTAGTGTAGAAAGTAATAAAAGACAAATATAAGGACAATATTTTAAGAGAGTTTTTTAATTGATAAAACATAGTTGTAACCTAATTAAGGACTGTCAAAAAGTTATCTTCTCCCTTAAAAGAAAATTTTTTTTAGTCAATAAGACATAGTTAAAATGTAACTAATAACTACAAAAAGTATATATATATATATAGTAAAGTAATATAAAAAAATATTCCCGCTGGTATCTTCAAACTTTTGCGTAATTTTATCTTCCTTTGTTGTGCTCTTTTTTATCGAATTGATTGATTCTTTCCTTATGGTTGCTGTTACTGCTCAGTACCCATTCGGTATTTTCCCTCATTTCCATGGAATTTCTAGGTTATTTTCCCCAGAAACCGAGTTTTGTACTGTTAATTTTCCCTCTAGAGTTGAATATTCCAGATTGATTCTTCACCCTAAGGTACTTTGTTTATTCTTTTTATCATTTTGATTGATATGTGCTGTTTGAGTTTTTATGATCATGTATTTGCTTTTTTAATTATGTTGAAATTGATGATTAAAATGGACTAGGAAAATCCTTCTGTTGTAAAAATATTTTTTCTAGATTCTGTTAATAAGTGATTATAATAGAGCCCTTTAGTCCAGGTAGATAAGAGTGGTCCTTTCTAATGCTTTTTCTTATGCTCTAGGTGACATAGTTTTTTTGGCCAAAAAAGCATGAAGAGTGATAGCCTTTGTGCATATTTCTGAAGAAAACTACAAAGAAAAGAAGCATTAACTACAGTTTGAGTGATATTAGTGATGGTGAATTTCCTTTCATATAGTAGGGAATGTGATGTAATTGTAGTTTGTTGAGCGTTTGATGTGTGGAGGACTCATTATCCACGCGGGTAGCAGTTGCAATCGTGTTGTACGTGCTGTGGGGGATCCAGGATTTTTAGTAATGGGTCCGAAAAATAAAATGTAGTGTTTGAAATTCGAAATTGGAGCTTCAAGGAGAATATGGACTACCTAATAACCATTGAACCAACCTCTAGTCTCGTGTTCAGAGGATTCAAAATCTATATATGTATATAATAAATAAAAAAATTACTTTATATATGAAGGGTAATTTTTTGCCGAGGGGGGTGGGATCTCTATTTTTAACATGAGTAGGAGTATCACATAAAAAATAAAAAATTTACCATATACTTGTCAAAGAAAAATAAAGAAATTACCTTTTATATACAATGTAATTTTTTGCGGAGGGAATTTTGATGAACACCTTTCTGTCCCCCTATATCCACCCCTGTGCACGTGAGATCTCTATGTTTAACATGAGGAGGAGTATCGTGTAGTATTTGATGGAAACTGATGGTGTAAGAAGTTGGTGTTTTCAAGTATTGTAGAAAGGGAATTATATCCTTGATGGGAAGGTCACAGTTTGGTCTTAGAGTGGGAATGCATCTACAGATCCTTGTCCTTACCTGGTATCCTAGTTGTTGGCCCTAGCGTCCAGCTAAATCTACCTCGTCGTATGATTCAAGAAGGTTATCTACTTTGGGTAGTATATTTACGTAGTTACATGTGAATATTCTCAAATAACCATTATGAGGCTCAGTGTTGAGGAGTGCGCTTGCATCGTCGTATAATGCGATGATACGAAGCAATGTGAGCCCTTCGCTGCATGTGGCAGATGCGAGCCAACCGTACAGAAGCAGGCACATCACAGGGTTATGCGAGATGCGAGTGCTTCATGTCGATTTTATTTTTGTGTCAATTTTAAATAATTAAAAAAAAGAGTCACTTCATGTTGATTTTAGTTTAGGGTCAATTTTAAATTTAAAAAAGAGTCTACTTTTTTTTCTGGTTTGTTTTGCTATTGTGGTTTGTGTTGTTTTGCTGGTCCGTTTCGATGTGTTTCAGTGATCAAACCGGTGATTTTGGTGTTTAATTTAAACTTTTGCTTATATATATTGCCTTTATTGTTGATTATATAGTTGTTAAGGTCTTTTCATTTCTATCTTACTGTTTGGAAACTCTATTTAGTCTTTTTTCTTTTAAATTGCGCTTCACTTCAATGATGCGAGCGCATCGCTTCACGCTTCGCATAATGCATGATGAGGCTAGTATAGTAAAAGCAGTCAATTGTTAGGAGCTGGTACACTGCCCTTCAGTAAGAATGAGGGCGAGTACTTTGCCAAGTGAAGCGATGTATATCCTGGTTAGATGCCACTATAGACCAAAGTGGTTGGTAAAAGTAGTCAGGAATTAGAGCATAGAAGCCTGTTCTATATAGCATGCTTTAGCTATAGTCAGACCTCTCTACAACATCACCTCGTTATAACGATATTTCGCTATATCGGCCCGATTTTCTCCGAAATCGATTTTTAATATTATATTTTACTTCTCTATAACAACATTCTACCTATAATAACAATGACGTTTATTATGGCGGTACACTCTTTGTAAAATTACCTCTTTATAACAACATAGTCAAATATTGTGTAATAATCTTTTATAAGAAAATATATTATGTACAAACTAAAATACCAAAATATATATGGTAGATCGTCAATTTCATGCACACAATAAATTTTAAGTCTGAATATCTAATTTAAAGAAAAAAATTATATTTAAATGGTGCACATAAGTTATTTCATAACTTCACGAGGAAAAGACTACAAATAGTTGCCTTTTTTATATTCATGTTCTTTCTAATTTTGCATACTTTTATTTATAAAATCTTAATGAGATTTGTATGTCAAATGTTAGTATAACAACACCGCTCTACAGCAGCCATGAAATTTTCAGACGAGATTTGACTGTATATCAATTTTGTGAACAGTTGTCAAAAAGGAAAAAGAGATTTAGTTGCGTACAATGTGTTGTCTCACACTTATTCCCACTGTTTCAAGATAACCCTTAGAGAGGTATTTTTACTCTACATTTCATGTATTGGGTTTTCTAGGACTCAATGAAAATCTGCCAGTGTCTCTTAACTTTAATGTAAGCAATACAATAATAACACTAATATGCCTAGCATATGCAATTTTTTAACATTTGATGTTATTGTTTGTCTATATGCCAAAATCTTTTGAATAACTGTTGTGTGGTCTTCAACTCTTCTTGTTGCAGGGTCATGTTGCTGAAGTACATTCTTTGCCACATGTCGGTGATTTCACTGGTGAAAATGAGGCAACACCAATTCTTGATGCAATTGAAAGTCCCATGAGCCTAAAGAATTTATCAACTAAGGTCAAATAATTAGCACTTCTCCTCATTTGACCCTTTAAACTCACGTGGCCATATTGGCTGGCTGACTATGACCAACTTGGTGCAGGAACTGAAACAACTAGCTAATGAAGTTCGATCAGAATTATCTTTTATCATGGCAAAAGCTCAAAAACCTTCAAGGTCCAGTCTAACCGCGGTGGAGCTGTCTGTTGCTATTCATCATGTATTTAATGCCCCCATGGACAAAATATTGTGGGATGTGGCTGAACAAGTAAGATCCGCTTGGTAATATACCAGAAAATGGTAGATTTCCAATTCAATGAGTTATAGTTATACTAAATAACATGTGAAGCTAAGAAGCTATGCAACTCCCAACATTTGATCATTTTTCAGGTTCCAGTTTGAGAAATTTTTCTCATGGTAAAAGTTTGTATTTTTAACATTTTGGACAGACATATGCACATAAACTTCTCACTGGAAGGAGGCAAATTATGCAAACACTTGGAGAACAAAATGGCCATCCTGTGGCAGCCCCAGATTTTGAGAGCGAATTTGATCCCTTCGGATCAGGGCATGGATGCAACAGCATATCTGCTGGACTTGGTAGAAACATGCTTCTGCTTTTCCCTCCCTCTTCAATTATTTTTCAAAATTCCTGACTGCAGAAGGTTACTATAGGAAGTGCATACTTGTTTTATAATTTAATTCCTGTTACAAATCCATAAAAAAGTTGCCTGGTAACTCCATCAAAATTTAAAGTGTTTGTCCAGTCTAGATTTGTATAATATTTTCATCAATCATGTAATGTAGATACTTAGACTATAGTGTCACCTTCAATAGGAATGGCTGTTGCCCGAGATTTTAAGGGGAAGCGTGATCGTGTAGTGGCAGTGATCAACAATGAAACAACTATGGCCGGCCAAGTTTATGAGGCAATGAGCAATGCAGGATATTTGGACTCAAATATGATTGTCATATTAAATGATAGTCAGCATTCTTTACACCCAAAGCTTGAGGAGGCCTCTAAAACACCTATTAATGCTTTATCAAGTACTCTCAGCAAACTTCAGTCAAGTAAACTTTTCCGGAGGTTTAGAGAACTTGCTAAGGTATGTCCCTGCTATATTTACAAAAGAATACTCCTATCCACATTGACCAGTAAAGAGTTGGTTCAAATGCAAAATCCTAGTTAGACATACATGTTGCACAAGTATTATGACAGTTCTAACATATTCCATGATCCATCTAGTGAGTTTGGCAGGAAAGCCAATCCCATCCATCACTTGTTCTAGGAAAATCCACTCAATTGAATCATGTGCTTTCTTCAAGTCTATCTTGATCATGCACTTAGGAGAAATATGTCTCCTAGTATAACCTTTGATCAATTCATGGGCTAGGATAACAAAGTTTGCAGTCTTGCAGTCTTTCTTCTGGGAACAAATCCAGTTTGTGCATCACAAATGATTATAGGGATAATTGATTGCAGTCTTGCGTCTGGTATTTTACAGATAATCCTGTATAAAACAGTACAACATGCAGTTGGTCTGAACTCTCTAATTGTGACGGGACCAGCAATTTTAGGTTCCAAAGTAATAGCTACACAATTAACTGCTCTGTACATCTTCCCAGAATAAAAGAATTCTTTGACAACTTGCATAATATCTGTTTTGATAATAGGCCAAGCCTTTTTGAAAAAGCAAGTATTATAACCATCTACTCCAGGGATCTTACCATCAGCAATAGCCCAAAGACCTCTCTGTACTTCCACATCAGTAACCTCCCAGTAAGCATTAATTTCTGTCCGTGAGTTACTGAAGTCCATTTTGCATCACCATTATGTTCATAGCAGGAAAAGAACATGCAGAAGAGCCCATAAGTCCTTTGAAGAACAATATAATTTCCTTTCTAATAGCCTCAGGATTAGTCAATTTGATACAACCTAGAGCAGTGCATAAATTTGCTTTCTGTGACTTCTCTCTTATACAACAGCTGTAAAGTATCAAGCAGTTGGTTAGAGTAGTGAAGATTTATTCCTTCTTGTATCATTTGTAGTTCACATCTAGCCTGCATAATCTTTTGTGCAATCCTTCTAAATTCATCTGAGTTGAGTGCTGAGCTTTCAATTTTGCACAGATATCTTTCATAGCTCTTCTTTCAAAGTTCTGTTTCGACACAGTTTCCACAATAGGGAGGAAATATGGGTGGTCTGCCCGTATGTTAAAGAATTTGAAAGGTACCTCAGAAGACCATTTAGCCTGCTGGATATTTAGGGCCCTCTTGGACATGCGAAAGGAAATCATTGGATATGAAGTTGAAGTTGAAGTTTTGTTTGGACACGCAATTTATTTTTTTTAGTTGTATTTTTTCTCTTAAACATGAAAAGCTCACAAATTGTGAAAAGTAAACTATTCAATTTCCCCCAATTGATATAACGTTTCAAATGTGCAGTCATAGTTCATAAATAGGATATTGTAATATCATAATAAATCACACATCTCCATGTTCCTTTTATAAATAAATGTCTGCGATTACAAACTTCCAAATACAGAATAATTAATAAAGATCCACTAGTCAATAATAGTAGTTACTAGTTATTCTTTAATATGATCCTTTCACATGGTATATACAATCTCTTCACGCCGAGCATGTGCCCTTTTTTGTAAAATTTAAAATGACGGGTTTCTTTTCTTTACAAAATATAAATTTATAGGTCAATTTTTTTTTTAAAAAAAAGTTGAAATCATGATTCGGAATTCCAAATCATGATTTCTTGAGAATTTGGGATTCCATCTCATGGTTTCAAATCATGATCCCAAATCGCATTTTCAAACGTTGATTTGAAATCATGTAATGGAGTTGCATGTCCAAACTCTTGCTTAGTAGCATAGGGGAATGATCTGAGACAGCTGGTAAATCATATTCAGTGTAGAGGTGGCCCTATTGCATCATCCATAAATCATTGCCAAAAGCCCTATCCAATCTTCTAAAAATTTTGTCCATGCTATGTTGCTTGTTGGCTCAGGTGTAGAATTCTACCTTCCAAGTCAATTCATTGAGAAGTAGGTTCTGGACACACTCAACAAAATCTTTAATCCCACAGCTGTATTAATAAGTAATAACATTTCCAAATAGCCAATCGTGGGAACTTAACACTGCATTAAACTCTCCAAAGATAAGCCAAGGAATATTAGCCTTTCCATAGGGTTTCTCCTCTGTATAGCAGTATTAAAGCCATAAACAATAGTAAGGAGATAGTCAAAACCATCACATCTTCTTTGACCTTGTCTGTATGATTGCAGCTTGTGATAAACCATGTTTCCAACCTGAAACTCCCTCTCTGATCTATGCAGATTAGCATGATGTCTCATCTTTTCCCGAGTTTTGAGAAGGTTATCCTTAAGTAATTGTTGCATCTATTGTCTCTTCATAACCACATCTTCAGCAGCAAGCATAATAGTATCCATCAGTGGTCCCATAGATGGGGACAATAACCATATAAAGCTTCAAAAGGAGTGCTTACGACCACCCAGCAAGGTGAAGCCACTACTTGCACTGGTGTGGTCTGTGCTTGTCATACACCTCAAGTAAGACTATGCATCTCATAATCCTCGAAGTTTGTCCATCTGTTTAGGGGTGATAAGCTGAACTATACAAAAGCTGAGTGCCACTTAACCTGAACAGAGCCTTGCCAAAAGTTACTCAAAAAGATTCCGTCACTATCAGAAATGATAGACTCAGGTGCACCATGAAAAGTGTAAGCTCTTTTCCAGAACTTGGTAAGAACGTAGTAGCAACCTGAAGGGAAGTGAAGGGGTGTGACAAGGCTATGAAGTGAGTAGCCTTTGTTAGGCCATCAGCAACCACAAAAATGATATCCTTACCATGGACTTACGCAATCCTTCAATAAAGTCCATACTTATGTGTCTTCAAAAATTATCAAGGATAGGAAGAGGTTGTAGTAGACATGGGTATGGGACATTTTCATCCTTGCTTCTATTACAAACCTCACATTCAGACACAAACTGCACCACCATTTGTTTCATCAGGGGCCAATAGCCAATAGAACAGTTGAGACAACCTTTTAAGAGTACCAAGTTGTCCAGAGTGACCTCCTAGATTAGAATCATGGAAGGTTTGGATAAACTGATGCCTGAGATTTCCAGTGGAGCCCACATAAATCTTTCCCTTTCCCCTCAATAATCCTGAGTGAAAATGCCATAATCTAGGACCAGTGGTGTCTACTATCAGTTGAGTAATGAATTCCACAGCTATATGATCACCTTCATAACTAGCTGTAATTTCCGATATCCATAATGGAATTTTCACACTAATGGCTTTCAACCGGCTTTCCTAAGTTTGTAATATCTCTTCATATTGCCTTGTGCATCAACTACTTTATTTTCTGCTCCCCTTTTATATTGAACCTCATTTTCTAACTCTTAGCTTGGTTAGTCTTCTTTGTTGTACTGTTGAGGTGACCTTCTCTAACAAATATTTTAGGCTATGATGATTAGATTTTACCACAAAATGCTTGTACCAAAGGTAAATGCCTCCATTTGTCCACGACATTCAATAAAGCCATGTACTCCTTTTCATAGATAGACTTATCTCTGTATCTAGCTGCTAATACTTTACTGAAGTAAGCTATTGGCCTTCCTTTTTGCCAAATCACTACGCCAATCCCCGAGTGGCAAGCATCATTCTCCATTACAAATTTTTCATTTTAATCTGATATGGACAGCTCTGGAGTAGTGGACATGATCTTATTCACGGCTGAAAAGGCTTGATCAGCCTCATTAGTCCAAACAAAAGCATCTTTCTTCAATAAATCAGATAATGGCTAACTTATGCTTCTATAATTTGCCACATACTTCCTGTAATAACCTGTCAATCCTAGGAGCCCCCTTAGAGCCTTGATAGTTTTGGGAGAAGGCTAGTCTTCCATGGCCTTACCTTAGCAGGATCAGTAGATATTCCTTCAGCATTGATCACTTGCCTAAGGTACTCAGCCTTGGGCCAAATGAGCATTTGGACCTCTTTGCATACAAGAAATGAGATATCAGGGTACTGAACACCAATACCACGTGCTCCAGATAGTGATTCACTATAGATAAGAATATCATCAAAAAATATCAAAACAAACCTCCTAAGGTATAACGGAAAAACTTGGTTCATGAGAGCTTAGAAGGTAGCAGGAGCATTGGTTAGCCCAAATAGCATAACCTTGAACTCACAGTGCCCATGTGTGTCCTGAAGGTTGGTTTACACATCCTCAGCCTTCGTTCTAATTTGGTGGTACCCTGCCCTTAGATCTATCTTTGAGAAAATCACTGCTCCATGTAGCTCATCCCAGTGTTCAGGAATGCGCTCACATCGTCGCTTAATGCGGTGAAGCTAGGCGATGCGAGGGTCTGTTGCTGCGAGATATCGAGGCAATCCAGCCGTGCTGAAACGACCGCTATCTTGGTGTTGCGGTGAGGCGGTGTGACGCAAGATGCGGCGTGAAGCGCTTGCTTCATGTTGCTGTCCTTTTAGGGGTCAGTTTAAAATTTAAAAAGTAGAGTCCACTTGTGTTGAGCTTCAGATTTTCTAAGGTTTTTTACTCCCACTGCTGCTACTTCATGACTGCTGTGACTAAACCCAAGTAATTTTTCTTCTTCTTCTTGCTTCTTTTATTCTCTCTTAAGAGTCGACTTCACCAATGCTGTGATTTTCTTTGCATCTTTCTCTTAAGATTTTCTTTTCTTCTTTCTTCTTCTTTTACTTTTTTCAACAGTGCTCTGTTTTTCAGCAGCAGCAGTGCTCTGTTTCTTTCAGCAGCAACAGTGCTCTGTTTTTCTTCTTCTTCCTCTTTCTTTTATTCTTTCTCTGTTTTTGAAACATCATTAATTTAGATTTGGTTTTTCTTCTTTTTTTCTGGTTTGTTTTGCTATTTTGTTGCACTTCTTTGCTATTGTAGTATGTGTTGTTTTTCTGGTCTGTTTCCCAGCGGTTTTTCAGTGATCAACAACAATAACAACAACATACCCAGTGTATTCCCACAAAGTGGGGTCTGGGGAGGGTAAAGTGTACGCAGTCCATACCACTACCTCAAATGAAGTAGAGAGGCTGTTTCCGATAGACCCTCGGCTCATGATAGATAACAGTATAACAAACAAAATATAAAAGCACACAACAAAATTATAACACATTGCTGGATAATAAAGGAAATAAGACACCCATAATACTATAAAATCGTATACATCACCAAAACACCACGAACAAGAAACTCCAGGCACAGACACAAACCAAGCACTCATCCCTACTATCACGGCCGAACTCTTACCCGCTAACCCTCTACCCTAATCCGAGTCGTCCACACCTTCCTATCAAACCTCTGATTTTGGTGTTTAATTTAAAGTTTTTCCTATATGTATTGTCTTTATTACTGATCATATAGTTGTTGTGGTCTAGCTCTGTCTTACTGTTTGGTTGCTCTGTTTAGTCTTTTTTCTTTTATATTGTGATTCACGTCAATGATGCGAGCGCTTCACCTTTTTCCGCTTCGTGCTTCCCTGAACACTGGCTCATCCCAAAGATCATCTACAATGCAAATAAGGTACTTATCTTTTACTTTTATGTCATTCAACCCCCTGCAATCAACACAAAACCTCCATATACCATCCTTTCTCTTAACCAATAGAGCTAGAGAAGAAAATGGAGACGATCCCATTGAAGAAAATGGAGACTGTTTATGGCTAATAATCCCAGAGTCTGAAATACTTGCTTTTCTGACTCTTCCTTCTGTCATAGTTATATTTGTAAGGCCTTGGACTTACTGGTAAAGCACCATGTTTCAAGTTAATGGAGTGGTCTAGATGTCTTACTGGTGGTAAGGTTTTAAGCTCAACAAACACTGCCTGATACTTGCCAATCATCTCATTTATAGTGCCATCCACCTCTTTCTATTCAGCAGCTGATTCTCCCCTAACATGAATAGATGAGCCTTCAGGGTCTATCCCTTCCTAATTAACCCGCTGATAGTTCTACCATTGATCACACTCAGGCTACTCTCCAGTTGAATGGCAAGTAGTACTGTTTTATTACCCGTCCTACCAATTGTCACACACCTCTTTGCATGACCACATTTGGTTGGATTCTTCTTCATCATCCAGTCATTTCCCAACACCAAGTCACATCCTCCCAAGTTGATAATTCTCAAATCTTATCTGAAGGATTTACGCTCCATTTTCCAGCTAAACCCTAGCCTTCATAGGAACGCTATACTCAGCTACATAACCAGTATCACTCACAGCTTGTCCACCTATGAAGTTGTGTGTGCTTCCAGAGTCAATCAGTACTACAAGAACCCTATTCTTGACCGATCCCTTGACCAATGTAGCATTCACGCCTTGGCTATTGCTAGACAAGGCACTCAAACATATGTCGTCCAGAACTTCCTGTTGTATCTCTCCTTCAATGATAAGATCAGGTGGCTCAGGCACCTCTATTTCATCAGGTGGTAATGCTTCCTTTCCACCTACCATACAATTTAACTGTTTAGCCTTGCAGTTGTGCCCTGGATAGTATTTCTCTCCACATGTGAAGCACAACTTCTTGTTCTTCCTATGTTCATACACCTCAAGTTAGGTCGAGGGGTGTTCACAGAATCACAGCAGCAGGCCTGGGGTAAATGGATCCACTTGCAAGGGTAGGAGTTTCGGCAAACACTTAATTCTTCTTTTGAGGTGCTTCAATGGCTTTCTCTTGCAGTCTAGCCTGTTCGATAGCCGACCTCAGTGTGACAGGTTTAAACACCTTAACCCCAAACTTAATCTCTTCCTTCAGAGCCCCAATGAAGCTGGATAGAAAATGTGCCTCATTCAAGGCAGGGTTTCTTATTATCATTTATGCCTTCAAGTCTTCAAACTTGCCCAATAATTCATCCACATTTCCAGTATGAGAGAGCTTATTAAACTCTTCTACTGTATCTTCAACCAATACCTCCCCAAACCTGACACACACTTCCTCCTTAAAATTCAGCCCAATTGACTAATTCAGATATAGGGCAGCTCTTTCGACCTTCTGATTATCAGCTGTCCTATATAAATTGAAATATTTCTCACACTTGTGTAGCCATTTCTTAGGTTCAGCTCCCTCAAAGCTTGATAGTTCTCATTTAGGAGGTGGAATAGACAGTCCTTCTCTAGCTTCGTGTTGTGGATTTGGGAGTAGAACCTCTCTTCCTAGAGGTACAACCTCAGGAGCTCTGGGTGGTGGGTGCCCTTTCTAGAGGAGTCAATCGATCTAAAATCAGCTCCAGTGTTCCTCTAATCCCAATCTGAGTTTCATTTAGATCTCTGCAAGTCCTAGTGAGATTCTCCAAAACTTCATGTCTCAACAATTTATCAACTAAGAGCTTCATCCTTGTTCCTTCTGCCATTATCAAGCTCACAGGTTAAGCGAAACCTGACTCTGATACCAATTGTCAAGACCGGACTTCGAATTATACAATTATAGAGCTAAAAGTGAAGAAAACACAGCAGAATTCTTTTGGGACATATTTTCTATTTATTGATTAATAAAGGAAAACTGAAATTACAGCTAGTAACAGAATTAGAAATGGAAACTACACTTTGATAAACTCCATTGATGATTCCATAATCTACAGAAGAAGGGAACTGGGTTAGAGAAGAAGAAGAAATTTAGGAGAGAGAAAGTAGATCTGAGAGAAGAAGAATTGGGGTGAGAAATACCGATATTCAGTTATGCCCTCTCTCGTGTGAAGTGTTGGTTAAACCAGCATGAAAGCTGATTTGGCATTGTGCCGATGTGGCTCAACCTCGACCTTCTCCCTTAATTAATTCTCAAGCAATCTCAGCCGTTGTTTTCACCCCGTAGTTATAACTACTTATTGAAGGGAGCCTTGGAGTAATTGGTAAAGTTGCTGCCATGTGACCAGGAGGTCATGGGTTCAAGCCTTGGAAACAGCCTCTGACAGAAATGCAAGGTAAGACTGCGTACGATACACTCTTGTGGTGGGGCCCTTCCCCGGACACCGCGCATAGCGGTAGCTTTAGTGCACCGGGCTGCCCTTTTTTTAGTTATAACTACTTAATGGACATCAAAATAGGCCCGAGGCCAAGACATTTTCTGTTAGAATCCCCAATTTCCTCAGATAGGGACTGTTCCATTGGTTGCAATGGAGTCATCATTACCCTAGCTTGCTATTCTATCCAGGTATAACATGAGCACCTACTGAGCTTCCAAAAGCAGCAAGCGGTTGTTTTGTCTGCCCTTGCCCTCGCCCTCGCCCTCTGGCCATGGCACACATGGGCACACGGTAGGCTAACATATGCGGGGAGAGAGGAGAGAAGCTTACACTAAACTTTATTTTTTAATTGTTATTACACCCTTTTCAAGCACCAAAAAGAATTCAAGAATTAAAGAAAACAGAAATGCTATGTTCTGCTTTTCGTCAATCACTTAATTATCAAAAAGAGAGCAAGATAAACCTACTTTGGCTTGCAGTTACGGTTTTTAAATAGGCTATACATTACTTATTAAACTCACAAAATCTACAGCAAAAGCTTTTCGAATTCCACCACTTTTTAGTTGGTAGTTCTACATTAACCGAGGTTAATCTGGCAGCTCTGTATTGTTTTTTCTTATGGTAAAGTAAATTTTTTTGATACTAAAGTACCTAGAAGGTAGTAAAAGCATACAAATTACAACACAACTGCAACTGTTGCAATAACAATATACCCAGTATATTCACACCAAGTGGAGTTTGGGGAGGGTAAGTGTATGCAGTCCATACCACTACCTCAGATGTGAAATAGAGAGGCTGTTTCCGATAGACCCCCGGCTCAATATACAACAGTCTAGAAAAGAAATAGTAAAGGGACAAGAAACAATAGGAATAACGACACCCACTAATAACATAAACAAGACTCACCAAGTAATACGACAAATAATAATAATAATTCTCTCAAATAATACTAATACTATAGCTACAAGCACGGCTAACAAAACAAATTCCTCCTACCTACTAACAATGACGCACACTTCTCTCCATACTTCTACCCTAATCCGCCGCCTCCACACCTTCCTATCTAGGGTCATGTCCTCGGCAAGCTGAAGCTGCTCCATGTCATATCTAATCACCTCCCTCCAATATTTCTTCGGTCTACCTCTACCTCTCCTGAATCCATTCCTAGCTAACCTCTCACACCTCCGCACTGGGGCATCTGTGCCCCTCCTCGTCATATGCCCAAACCATCTCAATCTCACTTCCCACATCTTAGCTTCCACCGACGCCACTCCCACCTTATCTCGAATAACCTCATTTCTAATCATATCCTTCCTCGTACAACCACAGCTGCAACTGTTACATTCTCAAAACTTCTATTAAAAAACAGTACCGATCTAGATCTTCTGCCATACTTCTCTTCACCATAAGTAAAATATTTTAAGACACCTATTCTTAATACGAGCTAAACATGCCTTACTCCTTTCCAACCAAATGGTCCAAAAGATGCAAAGAGGTACCGTTTTTCAGACTTGCTTTTTATTTTTCCCTTCTGATTCTGCCAACAAATCAATAGATCTTTCACCTTCTTTGGCATCACCCATTGCACACCACTCAGAGTTAGGAAAATAACAAGAAAAGATGTTCTGCAGATTCCTGAGAATGTTCACAGAAAAAGTATCTACTGCACAAAGGAATTTCCCTTCTCTGCAACATATCTTGAGTTAAATAGGCATTTCTAGCTACTAGCTACAATCCATTCTAAACAAGCTACTTGAGGAGGTGGTCGTGATTTCCACGTCTTCCATGGCCAAATCAAATCCCAGTGGCCTAGCTCTGTGCTATTAAATCTGAGAGCTGATGGTAGTTATATTGATCTACTGATTCTGACAGAGTATTTTCGGGATCTCTCTTCTTTTTGATGACTGAGCAATCTCTCTGGAGCCAATCCTTTGGGTCAACGAGAACATTTTCTTGGGAATATTGTCTTCTGTTTTCCCTTTTTTTTCCTCTGTAACTTAAAGATGGTAATTGATCTCACATACTTATCAACTTAAAGATGTTAATTCATTTGCAGTTTCTTTTTGAACATAAATTTTCTCCGTAAGCACACTGTGAAAGACCTTTCAGTAAGTGTCTGATAGAATTTTGGACACTTGTGCAAGCTATTTATTTGTGGTATATTATTGAGATGATTTGAAACATAATTTATGTTATTTTACTGAGAAAGTTTTCTAGATGCTTAACATGTTGTTATTAAAGTTCTGTTTATTGCTACGTTACATGAATTTTTCATTTGATTTGATATACCAATTTTGAAATGTACAGTAATATTTTGTGAGGAATTTTGAAAATATACCAAAGCTTAGCAAAAAACTAGATGTACCTGTATGGTTTCTTATACATATACCAGATAAGTACGTGTAGACAAGTTTATTTCCTTAGAAGGAACGTGTAGGCAAGTCTCTTGGACATGGGTTATTATCATTGTTGCAGATAGTGATATATTTTTGTTATCTCTGATGAAGTTACCATGGTAAAATTCTTGTCTTATCATGTATGTCTACTATTGTCATATTCTGAATATCTGTTGCTTTTTGTAGGTATTAACTAAGAAAATTGGGAAAGGCATGTATGAATGGGCAGCCAAGGTTGATGAGTATGCACGCGGTATGATTGGCCCGCCAGGATCAACCCTCTTTGAAGAGCTTGGTCTTTACTACATTGGGCCTGTTGACGGACACAATATTGAAGATCTAGTATGTGTTCTGAATGAAGTGGCATCTTTGGATTCAATGGGTCCTGTTTTGGTTCATGTTATAACCAAGGAAGAGCTGGAAGTAGGAGACAATCAAATGAATGCAGTTGCAAATAAAATTATGGAAGGTTTAATCCTGATCTCCTATCCTTTTCCGTTCTTCAACACTTAAGTTGTTAGACCTGGTGGGAACTTCTGTAATGCAGATGTAGTCGGAGCAAAATTGATATAAACATTTCAAGTTGGATGGTATGTGTTTTTCTGGATATATGATCGAAAAGGCGCTTAGCTTTTAGACTAAGTTTTGCTCCAAGGATACTCTTAACAAGCTTAATTAAGATTTGGGTTTGCTCTTAAAATCTCCATGTATATTGAAGTTTTATTGCTTTATATGCATATACATATATCTCATCGTCAACTGTATTGTATTATACTATTTTTATACTAAATAATTTTGAAGACATAGATGAACTTAAATGGACGGCATGGTTAGTGAGGGTTCATATAGGCGATCCCGGCTTGCTTGAGAATGAGGAATAGTTGTATAATTTAAAAAGCATCTTTCCATGAAGCTGTGGACTCAAGGATAAAACAAAAGAAACCAGGAATTTTATGTAAATTGGACATTGAGAAAGCATATGACCATGTCAACTCGGGTTTTCTTTTGTGTGTCCTGGAAAAGATGGGGTTTGGACAAAGATGGATTCAGGGGATAAATTTCTGCATCTCAACAGTAAGGTTTTCCGTATTGATCAGTGGATCGCCAACAGGTTTTCTTACCTCAGAAAGGGGCCTCAGACAAGGAGACCCTTTGTCCCCATTTTTTTTCATCTTAGCCATGGAGGGATTAAACAACATGATAAAAACTGCCAGTAATAATGGTTGGCTAAGGGGTTTTGAAGTTGCTAGAGCTGGACGAGAGAGTTTGAAAATTACTCATCTCCAATATGTAGATGACACGTTGATATTCTGTGATGCTGGAGAAGATCAATTAGAAATCCTGAGACCAATTTTGATGCTCTTTGAAGGAATCTCGGGACTACATGTTAACTGGAGAAAAAGCTTCTTGTACCCTGTTAATGAGGTGTCAAATGGAAGGGTTCAACACTATCTTAGGAGATGAAGGTGGTGTCCTACCGACCATCTACTTGGGTATGCCACTGGGTGTCAAATCCAAATCCATAGAAATATGGAATGGAGTAATTGAGAAGAGTGAAAAGAAGCTGGCTAGGTGAAAGTCCCATTATCTTTCAAACTCTGTTCTTGATGCACTTCCAACATATATGATGTCCCTATTTCCAATTCTAGTAGGGGTCATCAATAGGTTGGATAGCATAAGGAGAAATTTCCTTTGACAAGGTAACAAGGAAAGAAAAGGTTATCACCTAGTCAAGTGGAAAGCAGTGATAAAGGGCAAGAGACTTGGAGGTATGGGGATCAAGAATTTCAAGCAACAAAGCAAGGCTCTAAGAATGAAATGGATTTGGAAGTACTCTAGTGAATTACAGACTCTGTGGTGTAAGGTGATTAAAGCTAAGTATGAGGAGGGGGACAGTTGAATGAAAGAAGTTACTACTCCTTATGGGGTGAGTTTGTGGAGATCCATCAGGGACTTATGGGAGGAGTTCAAACCAACCACTAAAATCAAAGTAGTGGATAGTGAGAAAACTGACTTCTGGAAGGATGATTGGTGTGAATCAGGACATGAAGAACCTATTCCCAGACATTCACAATCTAGTTCTAATCGACTGACCCAACAAAGTACTATAGCAGAATTATGGACACCACAAGTGGAACTTCACTTTCAGGAGACACTTAAATGACTGGGAGATCCTAAGGGTGACAGAGTTCTTCAACATCATTGGTCAATTTAGAAGATTGGAGACTCGAATGGATATTTTAAGGTGGCAGGGAGCTAAAGAATGGATTTCCAAAATTGGCGCAGCTTACAGGAAGTTGAACCAGGTTGATCACCAGACTCGTAACTGGCCATGGAAACATATATGGAAAGTTAAAATCCCCCACAAGATTGCATGCTTTGTTTGGTTGTTGGCCAAGGAAGCAATGCTCACACAAGAAAACTTGATGAAGAGAGGAATGCCACTATGCCCCAGATGTTTTTTTTGTGGTGAAATTGCAGAAACAAAAACATTTATTTCTGCACTGCAAGGCAATTAGCAACCTATGGAGACTATTCTTAAACCTCAAGAACATCTCATGGTCCATGCCTGGGAGAGTCATAGAAGCTTTGCAGAGCTGGGAGGAAATAAGGAGTACTAGCCAAGAACAGGAAAAGATGGAGAATAGTCCCATCATGCATCTGGTGGACAATTTGGAAGGAGCTAAATCTCAGATGTTATGAGAGCATAGAGAATAGTATGGAACAAGTCAAGCTGAATTGTACTTTGACCTTTGTGTTTTTGGTGTAATCAGATGTACTCAAATGACACTGTCACTGTTATCGATGTTCTAGACTCATTGTAATAGCAGGGCAGTAGTGTATAGGGTACTCTTGTAAATATGGTTTCAGTGCAACCTATGTACTGTTTTGATCATTACAGAAATAGATAAAGTTACCGGTTTCAGAAAAAAAAAAAAAAGCGTCTTTTCATTTGGCTCTTAAAAACTAATTTCGATCAATTGATTTTCCAAATAAGGGTTGAATGAAATCTTGATTATCCTCATCCTTCAGTCAATTTTAGAGTAGATTTCTAGTAAAGGTCAAGTAAGATCTAATCCTGATAGCTGACCCTTGTTTCTATCAAAAGTAATTTGAATTTCTACCTCTCCATATATTTGAAAGTGTTGTGGGTATTGTGAGGTGATGCTATAGCACTAAATGGATGCTAGCTGCCCTACCTTGACCATAAGTTTTTCCTAAGTGAAGTTCATAAAAAAATCAAAAACTGGGTATAAATGGTTTGTTGTAATCTCTTTCTGGCTCAGGAAGCAGGTCCTAGTGGAAGTTGATAGTTTTCAGATGGAACTCGAGAAGTGTTAAACATGTAGTAGCAAAGTTATCCTGAATGCAAAAGCTATGTGTTATTACTATAAATGATACTAATGGTTCACCTTTCTGTTGTGGTCAAAGCAGGTGCATCTAGCTCAAACACTAAACCTTGTGGCACTCGAACATATAGTGATTGCTTTGTAGAGGCCTTGATATCAGAGGCAGAGAGACATAAAGATATTGTAGCTGTTCATGCAGGCATGGGAATGGAGCCATCACTTCACCTGCTGAAGAACGTCTTTGCAGAGAAGTTCTTTGATGTTGGGATGGCCGAACAACATGCGGTGACATTTGCAGCTGGATTGGCACGTGGAGGGCTGAAACCGTTCTGCATAATTCCTTCAGCTTTCCTGCAAAGAGCGTATGATCAGGTCTCTCTCTCTCTCTCTCTCTCTTTCTCTCTCTCTCTCTCTCTCTCTCTCTCACACACACACACACACACACACACACACACACACACACAGAGACACACACAGAGGATAAGACAATACACAAGGCAGCTAGTGCAAATGTCTAATAAATGACCTGGTTCTGTCCCCACCCTCCATGAAATAAGAGGAAAGGTCTTATGCATCAACACCAACTATCACTTTTATTTAGCTGTGTACCTTTTTAGCTGTAGTAAGTGAAGGATCAATGGATACAAGAAGCAAACTAAATAGTTGTTTTCAGGATTTGTTGAGTAGATTGAAAATCATTGAACTGTAGGTCTTGTTATGGAGTCATAGACTTCACAATTCTCATTTTCCTTATCTTAATTGACACTTCTTATTATTGGAAGAGGAAGTGGAGAATTAAATAAGGGCTGCTAACAAGCTAGTCCATAGGGAAAAATTTCACTTGGACATTTTTCTAAAAGTTTCACATATATCATACTGAAGGGTCTGGTTTATGCCCTCCCCTGGGAAGCGTTGCGATCTCTTTACTGTAAGCATTATGTAGGTTTCTTATGGTGGTTGCAATTTACCTTATAATTCTCTTTCAGTATTCATGATATCTTTCTGGTCCCTCGTTTATCTGATTTAGAAGTTCCATTGAGATCCTGAAATGAGCAACTGAAGCAAGATCTTGGTTGTGTCTGCAAATATTTTGTGCAAGTTTTTCAAAATCTCAAGCAAATGCAACCCAAAAGTCCTGAACATCTAAAAATATGATTAGTTTACTTTTCCCTATCTATGTCAGATTGGTTGTGTTGTTTTTGTCCTGCATTTTGACTTTCAAAGCATCATGTTCCTTAATATTCGAAATATGTCCAGAAAAGTGACTTCATTGTTATATTTTTGAACAGCAGGTCACTCTGTATTTTAATCAGCCTTGCCAGTGAGTCTGGAATCCTGTACTTGCTTGGAACTGTTCTTTTATGTCCAAATAATTGTCTCAAAGGAGAAGACATATCTTATCCAGAGAAAAAGGAAAATAATAGGGAGGAAAACAAGTTGTCCAACTTGGTTCAAACTTATGAAGTAAATTTGACTTCTGCTGAGAAAATGAAGTAAATAAGTGGTTCAATAACTTTGAGAATGTCAATTGGGCATAAAGTATAGAATCAACTTGTTGAAGTAATTGAGATCAATGTTAAATGGTCGATGTGTTGATGAAGTTTTTGGTCTATAACCTGTGTCATATTATCATTGATGTGCATCTTAACTTCATCATATGAAAAAATTAAGATTTCAATGTCCGCGATGCGATGGATAGTCACTGCTATATGGTAACATTGATCCTGTATGAGTCTATGTTGATAACTTCCAACTTCAATTTTTTCCAGGCACATTAATAGAAGACTTTTATTTCGGGTTTCTAAGATATCTTGTACCAAAGAGCGTCAGCTTGCTAAGATAAAGCACTATTTTCTAAAGTTCCCTTCATATTTTATTGGCTCCTTAGGTCATCCATGATGTAGACCGTCAGAAGGTTCCCGTGCGTTTCATTATTACAAGTGCTGGATTAGTAGGATCTGATGGTCCTATACATTGTGGGGCATTTGATATAGCATTTATGTCCTGTTTGCCAAACATGATTGTGATGGCTCCTTCTGATGAAGTTGAGCTTTCTCATATGGTTGCAACTGCAGCCCTTATTGATGACAGGCCGGTTTGCTTCCGCTACCCTCGCGGCGCCCTTTCAGTGATGGAAAAGTCATTTGGTAGTGGAATTCCCATTGAGGTAATGTTTTGGCAAATAGATCTAGAAAGGCTCTGATGCATTCATGATAATGGCGACTCAATATTTTAGAAAAGGTTTGATTTGAATTATCACTTAATATTGTCAGCTCTTTGTTTTACTAAATCAATTTTGTAATTTATAATTGGCATTCCATGTTTATTTTATAGAAGAAAGACTGAATTATTACCCATATATTACTTTAAGGGATGTGATATATTTAAATCATTTAGCAGTTTCAGAAAAAGATATATTTAAATCCTTTATCCAACAATAACTTGTTTAGTAACGTGATTGGTCTACATAACACAGTCAAATAAGCCCTTCATATTTGAATTTTATTAATAGAGGTTTAGTCCACCTTGGTTGAACGGGTTTGAACCTAATTTGCATTTATATACTTTTTTGTTTTGTTGTTGAGGAGCAGGTTGGCAGAGGGAGAATACTTACAGAGGGTAAAGATATAGCATTACTTGGATATGGTTCCATGGTACAAAATTGTCTAAGAGCTCAATTGCTTCTTTCAAAGTTTGGTGTTGAAGTGACTGTCGCTGATGCAAGATTCTGCAAGCCTCTCGACATAAAACTTCTTAGGCACTTATGCAAGAACCATTCCTTTCTAGTTACAGTCGAGGAAGGCTCTATAGGAGGATTTGCATCACATGTAGCACAGTTCCTCTCACTCGATGGGCAGCTTGACGCAGGAATTAAGGTAATTTTCAAATCATTTCTGAATCATTTGTTCAATGACAGCTGTAGGAATTTTCTTCGATGCTAACACCAAGTCACATTTCCGCATTAGAAGTATGAGATGTTTTCCTTTAATTCTTCTGACCCGTGATTTAGAAATTTTTGATATACTGCTAACCTTGGATATCTCCTTCCACTCTCCCCCTTTCCATGCACTAAGCAGTCTTTCCACATTACTGAATCTGAATGGACATTTTCGACTTGGAATCTGTTTTCAAACTTCATGGCTTCCTCGATATCAGTTTAAATATTATTTTATCTATTACTATATGGTCTGAGATTAAAGCTTAAGCATCTTTTGTGATGATCTGTTCTTAGTGGCGACCAGTCACTTTGCCTGACAACTATATCGAGCAAGCATCACCGAAAGAGCAGCTTGCTGTTGCTGGGTTGACTGGAAATCACATAGCTGCAACTGCGCTGAGTCTACTTGGCCGCACTCGAGAAGCTCTTCTTTTGATGTGCTAAATTCCATTTCTTTGTTCTTGTAAGTGTAAATATCTAAGGCCCTCCTATATCTACTTATGCATTAGTGTAGACGTGGAAAGTACAAAAGGTTGTGACAGGAAAGAAGCAGTCTATATTTATGAGAAATAGGTGCAACAGTGCAACAATGCAACATAGACAGGAAATGTGATCCACTGAATGAGTCCCCCCCCCAAAAAAAAAATTAAAAAAAATACAACCATACACACAAATTTCCAGCTATAATATCCCTCATCTGTTGAAGGTTTTAGTGACAAATGACCATTGGCTACTTGCTTAAAATGGTATGCTTTGTTAATATATCTGTAATGCTAGGAAAGGCCAGAAAAATATATAGAAAAGAAAATTGACAAAGTACTGCCATGACAATACTCTCGTGCTTAGTCATTACTGAGAAAGTTGGTCAGACATTGGGAGGTTTTAAAAAACGGTTGAGGAATCTTAATGTAATATTTTAGGGATAGTTTTATTTTTATGTCCCTTTGAGAGGCGAAGCACAAACCAAGGTAAGTTTCATAAAATATCCTCAAATTTGTGTACACAAAAGGTAATTGTTGAAATCACTTGAGATCAACGGGTAGAAACTAGAATTTCTGTGAGAAACTTACATTGAAGAAGGAAAATGAAGCTGTATTTAGCTTGTTGGCCGAGTATTTATAGACTACCACAACTTATTCTAGAAGGTTTCAATCTTCCTAACCAATTAACTCAGCTAACTGTAACTAATCTTCAATGTAACAGTAATGAGCTACAGTGACAAGTTCAATGAAACAGTAAAAATAACTAACTCCTAACTGTGTACATTTTAACATTCTCCCTCAAGCTGAAGGGTGCAAAATGTTAAGTATACCAAGCTTGCTCAACAAATGATGATGTTGATCTTGACTAAGACCTTTGGTAAGTATATCAGCCACCTGATGTTGAATAGGAACATATACCGTCTTCACCAACCCTGCTTTAATCTTGTCTCTAATGAAATGACAATCAATCTCTCTGTGTTTTGTTATTTCATGAAAGATGGGAGTAGTTGCTAATTGAATCGCAGACTTGTTGTCACTCAGAATGGTGATGGGTTTGATGATAGGGACATTTAATTCAGCAAATAAACCTTCTAACTAGGTGATCTTTGCTAATGCTGAAGCCATACTCCTATAATCTGCCTCAACTGAGCTCCTAGATATTGTATGCTGTTTCTTGGACTTCTAAGACACCAAGAATCCTCCAAAATGTATCACATACCTAGTATATGATCTCCTTGTGTTAGGGCATGCAGCCAATCTGAATTACACCACCAAATTAACTTTGCAGCGATCTGAGTCTTAAGCCATATGCCTTGACCTATCGTGCCTTTTAGGTACCCAACTACTCTGCTAACAACTTCCAAATAAGACTTCTTTGGTTGCTGCATAAACTGACTTAAGGTCTGCACAACATAACTGGTGTCTAGCCTGGTAATAATGGCATACATGAGCTTCCCAACTAGTCTAATAATATGTAGCATTTTAAGAATGACATCTCCAGTTGCACCAGTAGCTCTATCAAACTCTACTGAAGTCAACTTGGCATTTGACTTTAGTGGTGTAATAACTAGTTTTGCACCAGCAAGTCCTGTCTCAGATATAAGTTTCAAGTTATACTTTCTCTGATTCAGTATAACTCCTTTGCCAGATCTCAGCACTTCAATTCCTAGAAAATATTTAAGCTCCCTTAAATCTTTAAGCTTAAAGTGTTGATGTAACACCTTCTTAATTTCACATATCATGGCTGCATTGTCTCAAAGTAATAAGCAAATCATCCATATATACTACTACCACAACCATTCTTGCTTTCCTTTTCAAGGTAAAAAGAGAACAATCATAAGTGCTTTGTTGGCTGAAACCTGCATTGATCAGTGTTGCAGTAAGCTTGATTTTCCACTGCCTTGAAGCTTGTTTAAGTCCATATAATGACTTGATCAATCTACATACTTTATGTGGTCCTTCCTTCTTGAAGTCATTTGGCATCTCCATATATACTTCTTCATCCAGATCTCCTTGTAAGAATGTATTATACACATCCATTTGATACATACACCATCCTTTTAAAACTGCCAAGTAATCACACACCTTACTGTAACCATCTTTGCAACTGAAGAAAAGGTGTCATGGTAGTCAAGGCCTTCTTGTTGACTATAACCCTTGGCTACTAATCTTGCTTTGAACCTCTCAACATCTCCATTGGCTTTGTACTTAATTTTGTACACCTATTTTGATCCAAAGACATTTTTACCTTGAGACAGGTCAACAACTTTCCAAGTATTGTTGTCTTTTAGTGCTTTGATTTCCAACTTCATAGCCTCAATCCACCTCTCATTCTCAGCAGCTTAGCTATAACAATGAGGTTCTACCACTGTAGAGAAGTTGGATAGATAACATTGGTAGCTAGGAGCAACATTCTGATAGGATAAGTAGTTGGTAATAGGATATCTTGTCCCTTTCCCCTTCCCAGGTGTTACATGATCTTTCATCCAGACAGGTTGTTTGGAGAATCTAGGTGTTCTTCTTAGGACAACACACATAGGTGGCAAGACAGTGTCATTGGGCAGATCAGAAACTACTCCAGGTGGTTCATCAATTGAAGTATTTGAGGCAACACATCTGCAGATGGTATATCAGGAACTACACTTGATATGTCAGACGTTGAGAAAGGAAAATCTGTATCATAATCTGCATCTGTATGATCATCAACACCTGATTGTTGTTGAAGGAAATTTGTAGTAGATTCATCAATGTTTTTATTAGTAAAGGGAATACATGTTCCTGGAACATAACGTCTCTGGTCACAAACAGTTTGTCAGTGGCCAAATTCAGCAGTAAGTATCCTTTTTGAGTATTAGAGTAACCCATCAAGACTGCAGGTTTGTCTTTTTCTAAGAACTTGTCAGCCCTTGGTAATGCAGATGCAAAACACAGACAACCAACAACCTTTAGATGTGTCAGGGATGGAGGCTTGGAGAATAACACTTCATAAGGACTTTTACCCTCTATAACAAAAGAAAGCAACCTATTTAGTAGATAAACTGTAGTTTTAACAATCAAACCCCAAAATCTGATAGGTACCTGTAACTGAAACTTGGTGGCTCTAGCCATATTTAAAATTTATCTGTATTTTCTCTCAACTACACTATTTTACTGAAGTGTATGAGTATAGCTACTCTGATGTATAATTCCTAAAGATCTAAATAAGTCACCACATTGTGAGTTAAAAAACTCTGTGCCATTATCAGATCTTATAACTTTAATATGTGCACCAAGTTGTGTCTGAATCATGCATACAAAGGTTTTGAGATTCATAACAATTTCAGACTTTAATTGTAACAAATGAATCCAAGTGTATCTACTATGATCATCAACAAGTGTTAAGAAGTAATATTTCTTGTCATAGGTAGGTATTTTTATAGGGTCCACAGATATCCATATGTACAACATCAAAATACTGAGTAGCTCTAGTCTTACTTAAAGGAAAAGTTAGTCTAGTCTGCTTAGCTAAGGGACAAACATGAAAATTATTCAAACCTTCTATATCCTTATCATGCTTCAAGATGTTCGTCAACTTTAAGACTTGGGCTGAGGGATGATCAAGTCTTTTGTGCCAGAGAGTGCAATCCTGCATAACAATTTCTGCTACAAATTTGTGTGCTTGAGCCTGTGATTTTTGTCTTATGCACTTCACATTTTCTTTTGAAAATATGCAAGCCACCATTTTCCTTAATCCCCTTTACCCTGCCACTGTGAAGGTCCTGAAAGGCACAAAAGTCATGGTAGAAAGAAACAAAACATGAAAGTTGCCTAGTAATTTTGGACACTGACAACAAGATAAGCTTAAAGTCAGGCACAAATAGTGCATCTCTCACAGTTCCATCTTTAAAAATATGTGCTTCTCCAGTATGAGATATATCAACCTTACCATCAGTGGGAAGGTGCACCTTATTCTTTTCTGAAACACCTATTTTGTAGCATTTTGACAAGACATCCGTATTTGTTGCAATGATGTGTTGCACCAGAATCACTATCCATTCTTGTGACATCTGATGAAATAATGAGCAAACAACTTTACCTAACATATCAAATTGCTTGTTCTTAAGTGTATCCTTATGCAACATTTTTATGATTTGTTTGTATTCTCCATCTGTGAAGGCTTGTCCCTTGGGTAGAATAACACTGCGTATCCTTTTGTTTTCTTCATGACTAGTTGAAACAGCTTGTCCTACACCTCCATAGAAATTGTTACCAACTATGTTGTTTGCTGAATGTTGAGCATTTCTCTGTCCTCCATACTGATGTCCATGATTACCATATCCATGAGACTTTCCGTGTGATTGATTGTTAAATCCTGCAGAATTAAAGAATTGATGTGATCTTTTTGATTTACCACTGTAACCTCCTTTTTTCTCTGTTTCTAATCATTAGGATAACCTATCAATTTATAACAAGTCTCTCTAGTATGACTAGTACGATGGCAGTAGTCACACTTCTTTCTTCTATTGTTTTGTGATCCATAATTCTTGAGTTTCTATTCACTTGCAATACAATTGGATCAGTCTTTTCACTAGCGACATTTTCACAAGCCAATTGCTGAATTTCATATTCTGTTATCATTGTATAGGCTTGATTGAGTGTAGGTGTAACTCCCTTCTATCAAAATTTATCTTCTAGCTTTATCATATGAATCATTCAAACCACTCAGAAATTGTATTAATCTTCACTCAGAAGGATGATCTGCATAATCCCTGGACTTTGGACAAACACATGATGGTGCAGAAATTACTGTATCATATTCACTCCACAAACTCTTTAATTTCGTGAAATAAGCTACCACTGAATCTGTTCCCTATGATAATGTGTTGATCTCTCTATGCAACTGGTAAAGCCTCATATGATTCACCTTATCAAACCTTTCCTTCAAGTGTTCCCACACTTTATATGCAATGACTTCACTGAGTAACTATTCACTTATAGAACTCATTGACCACGTCAACACTATGGCATTACAGATTTTCCATTGTTCATGTAACTCTTCTCTGTATATATTTTTACTACATGTTCCAGTTACAAATTCATATTTTCTTTTTCTCAATAGTGCATTTTGCATCGATTGACTCCACACTCCATAGTTTTCTGATCCTACAAGTTTAATTGGTATTAAGGCTGCACCAGATACATCTGATGTAATTATGAACAAGAAATCACTTGGATCTATTTTAGGTGTCATTTTTGAACTTCAGATATAGAGATCAAAAACCACTAGCAAACAATCACACATTCCTACAGTATCACAAAACATAGCTGAAAACCAGAGATCTGTATTTCTACTACAATAATTTAGAATCGAGCTAAAAACTGCAATTCAAAATTAAGTTAAGAACAGAGATCAAAAACTCTACCATTATAGAGATCTAAACTTTATAGATTTCTCCTCCAAACCTTCATGATCGAGATGACTCAGATACAATGTTGAAATCACTTAAGATCAACTAGTAAAAACTGAAATTTCTGTGAGAAATTAACTACATTGAAGAAGAAAAATGAAGTTGCATTCAACTTGTTGTATTGAAAGAGAAAGAAACAGTTTACTATGAGTATTGACCGGAGTATTTATAGACTACCACAGCTTATTCAAGAAGCTTTCAATCTTCCTAACCAACTAACTCAACCAATTGTAACTAATCTTCAATGTAATAGTCACGAGCTACACTAACAAGTTTAATGAAACAGTAAAAATAACTTGAAACGTATATGCAAGCTTTAGGATTTGTATAAATTCTAATTTAAGGATACTACGAGTGTAAACTCTCGGATATTTGCGTAAGTTTTGCAAATTAATGAATTTTTGTTACGGAGGTGTCTGTGTATAATGTGTGTGTGACTGTGTTGGCTGCTAAGTTCGATTCTTGTTTCTGCCCTGCATCAAATAAGAATTTAAATGTAAATAAGTTCTTCAAGAACAATACTAGGTGGGAGTATTCAGTCGACAATCTTTTTAGCTTGACCAAAGAGTCTTATGCCCTCCAAGTCGCATGACATTTTAATGGAAAGAACTTCTTGTGCAATTTATGCCTTTCTTTTCTTATGACCAGAATTTTTTTTCATGAGAGTTAAATTGTAATTACGGAAAAGGGCCTAAAATATCCTTCAACTATGTAAAATGGTACAAAAATGCCATTCGTCTACCTATTGGGCCTAAAATGCTCTTTCCGTCTACCTATTGGGCTTAAAATGCCCTTCTAATCTACATATTGGGCCTAAAATGCTCTTCCGTCTACCTATTGGGCCTATTTTGCCCTTTTATTTAGGCAAATTACATGAAAAGGTCATCCTTAAAACTTAATTACATAAATAATAGTACCTTTTCAATATTACAAAAATAAAAGATTTTTTTTTTTTTTACATATATAGCCATTTAAAAAAATCAAAAAAGATAATTATAATTTCTAATTTAATGTTATAACTAATTATCAATTCACCTTAATTTAAGAGATATATTTTGAATCTTCAAATTAAAAGTGCAAAAGATAATTCCTGCTTTCAAATTTCTCTTTTATACTCAAAATTCAAATATTTTAAAATAAACTAAGTATTCCATTATTTGCTTGTGTATGTTTCGTTTTGTTTTTATGTATGTTAATCATTTAGTATTATTTAATTATCGTATATTTTTAATTCTAATGTAATGGGTTACCATAATTTTTTATGAATAAACATTTATGGAATAAAAATCATTATGTTGGAAGTACAAAGATATCATGTATTTTTGTTGTATAAATATAATTTATGTCAAAGTTAGATTATTATTATGTTTTTGATATAATTTATGGGATAAATATTCATGGTATATCCCATTATGTCAGAAGTATTTTCTAAAATATACCATGTATGTGTATGATATAAATATAATTTGTATGGTATGACTATACATGTGTTTTTGTGATATAAATATAAGTTGTACTATAATATATAAATATACCATCAATTTTTATGGTATAATTATACCATATATTTTTATGAGGTATCGTGAAAGCAGGCAATAAAAATGAAAAACATAAAATTTTGATATAATGTATAAAAAAAATGAACAAAGGCTTTCATAAAAATAGGTAATAAATAAGAAATATGAAAATTTAATATAGAATTGTTTTTCTATATATTTGAATTTGTTATAAAAATAAATATTTTATATACTATATCTGACAACCAACTAATACGACTATGTATATGTAATAATTTCTTAAAAATGACTAATTATATTATTTTTTTATTTATCAGATCAATTTAGAATGATGAAAAATTGATGTTGTGCACTATTTATTTGGTTAATATTAATAAAAATGATAGGGATTTTATGTAGTTTAATAAAGATAAGTTGTGGTATTATAGAACTTTTTCTTAAATAAAAGAACAAAATAGTCCCAATAAGTAGAAAGAATATTTTAGGCCCAATTGGTAAACAGAAAGTACATTTTACGCCCATTAGATAGACGAAGGACACCATTATTTTCTTAAAATCATTGCTCTTTTAGTTCTTTGAGAGAAGTGCAGTTTCATTAAATCATCAGTTTCTGGTTGTCTACTTTGAATAATGGTGAGAATTTGAGAATTCCATAATCCGTGCTTCCTTGTTGGACAGAGTAAGGTATTTGTGGCGTATCAATCACCCCTTTCATGCCCACACCGAGTTATGCTACCCCATGGGATATATAACAAGATGCCTCCGACTGCTTCGCAGTTGTTCTACTCTACTCCACTAACTATTTTCAGCTTAGCTAAATCACAATCTCCTTCACCAACTACACCATTTCACTTTTTTCGGGTCTTCGCTTTCGAGACAATAGCTTTGAGCTCGACACTGCTACTATGCTTCACTCTGCTGCCATGGTCAAGATGCTACAGAGTCTTGGTTGAGGGACAGTTACCAAAGGCTCATCTTCAATGAATTTAACGTATATACGAATTTATTATTTTTAATCCAAACATTAGAAAAAAATAAATCCAAACTAATTATCGTGATTCAGTCATAAATTCATTTTTTGTTGCACCAAAAAATGAGTTATCATCACGAAATGTTATTGAAAAATATTGAAAATTCTTGTAGCTTAAGGCTCATCAAAGATACTATCCTTAAAGATATTTCACCGATTAAAGTTTATCTCGTAGGAGTCAACAAATTTTTTATTAATAAAATAGGAGTCAGAAATTAACAAAGATTTATTTATTAAAAATAGATAACCCAACACTGAAGAGAAGAATGAAGAGGATTTTTTGATTGTCTTGTACCATTGTTGCTTTGTAAATGAGACGACTTCCAATTTATAGCTTTTGTCTAATGGACAAATCACCTATCAATATGGAGTGGTACTAAAGGCAATCAAGAATAAATATCAATTCCTGCATTTGGTCAAATAGAGTGTTGGAATAATTAAATGGGAAATAATATTCCATTGAAAGAGTGAAAATAATTGTCTTGCAAAATGAACAATAATCACATTTGTAATGGCACAATGCATTCAAATCCTTTTAATCCAAGGATTTTAACTCAAAATAATTCAAATGGATATGTTAATGAAGGATTAAAGGCTACTTATGAAGAGGAATTTTAAAGATTATTTTCTTATTTTTGAGAAATTAAAATTGTTTAACTAACAATTCCCCACATATCTCAAAAATAATAACAAGGAATAGAATGATATACGAAATTTTCTTGGATTTCCACGTGAGTATAGTGCATCGAATCTGGTGTCTCTTGGACTATGAATTAGATCTTGATAAAACAAGAATTAACCTTACATAACAATTGATTATGTTTATCCTATGAATCAAGAATTCTTTTCTAGGCTTAGAATCTTATTTAATCACATTATACTCGTATAATCTTTGTCGTTATTGGATTTTGCAATAAGAGGCCATGCTTGCGTTCGATATTCATTAAAGCTCTAGAATCTGTAACAATTTCATAGAAGCGGCGCCACATCACTCTCATATAGGTCCATTTATCAAATGTATTATATAGAGCATTACACCATCTACAAAGAATATTGAATGGATTAAGAGTTTACAACTCATGTCGCTTTCACTATATGCACAACATAAATGATTATACAACGGACAAATTTATCGTGCACAAAATCAAAGAATGACTTGTTATTATTCATATGAATCTATTTCATGAGATTTTTAATCACAGAGATTGGATTAGTTCATGTTCGATATATAACTTGACAAAAGTCTCATTCCGGTTGAAGCTTCATTTACAATTATTTTTCTCAAAAATTTAGTCAAAGGATTGACTAAATTCACTTATGACTTCACATAAGTTATAGATATAAGTCCATCTCTTGATAGTTGTTTAATTATTTTATGTCTCAAATACATGTATCTGATTGTCATTGCAAAAATTTATATTTTCAACTACAACAACGGTTGTTTGATAACCACAATATACGTTGAGCTGTTGTTTTTATTTCAACCTGAATACTCGTTAAGAAGTTACTTTACTACTCAAACTCATTATTAGTCAATTTCAAAAATTAAAAGAGATAAATGTATCCCTTAATTATGATAAACGACATGTATATACCCTCCGTTATATTTTGGGTACACATATGCCCCTACCGTTAATAAAATAATACGTATATGTTCCTCACACTCACGACAGAGGCATATGTGTACCCAAAGTATGACGAAGGGTATATACGTACCATTTATCATAGTTTGAGGGTATATTTGTCTTCTTTTTATTTTAATTTTTTATCCCAAATAATTAATTCAAACTCACTGCCCGACCCAATAAATTCACCGAACTCAATTTCAAATCGACTCAACCCGCCTCTATTTTTTGTTTCAAACCCAATACTTTTTTTTTTCATCTTAAACGTGAACCCCAATCAAATTGCAGTGATTGGTCATTGCTGCTAGTTAGTGTTTACTGGTTGAAGGAGGTGGAGATTAGGTCGGAGATAGTCGAAGTTAGGGATATAGTGATGGTTCGTTGGTGGGGTGTTTTCAGTTCGACGAAGACGGTGGCTATGCGGTGTTGACTAGTAGTGGGTAGTGTTTTTTCGACGAAATTTCACTGAAAATTGAAACATGAGGGGTTCAATTTATTTGATGTTGTTTGGGTGTTATGGGTTAGTGTTTTTTCTTTCAAATTGATAGTAGTGGAGTAAAATTTATGGGTGTATTTTTTCAATTGAAATGGAGGAAATGGTGTAATTAGTTGTTGTTCATTGTATCGTTGTTATTGTTGGTCTTGTTAATCGAGAATTAGAAGAGGGTTGTTGTTATTCTTAGTGGGTGTTACTGTATTGTGTGTGTATGTCGTTATAGGGGTAGGAAAAATACGTCTGTTAGATAGGCGTCACTTAGGTTTTAATTGGGATCCGATTTGATAGTGGGTTTATTGGGTCAGGCTAATTATTTGAAATAAAGTAATTAAAATGAAAAAAGTGATAAATATACATGCGAACTATGATAAATAGTACGTATATACCCTCCATCATACTTTGGGTACACATATGCCCCTACCGACTACCGTTAGTCTGAGGGGCATATACGTACCATTTCATTAATGGTAGGGACATATGTGTACCCAATATATGACAAAAAGTATATACATACCATTTATCATAGTTCACGAATATATTTATTCCTTTTTCCATTCCAAAATAAATTATATTTAACCAATTTTAAGCTCCCCCACTAAGGATAAAACATAGTGACTTTTAAATAATGATACCAAGTAAATTATTCTCACTTAAAAAATATTTCATGGCATTTTTTTTTCGGTTGAAAAAACGACAGATATTATATTAGCTAATCCAAGTCATTAGTACAAGTAGACGGTCCATTGCTAGCCGGAGAATGTTTTGGCCTAACACCATTAGTACAAACACTAGTAGTACATACAATATTAGTACAACTATTTCGAGGGGTGGGCTCATATTGCCCTACAAAAGAAGTTTCGTCCTTGTCTGCTTGGTACTGATCCTGAACAAATAAAGGTGGAACTGCCCACTCCTTCCAAAAGCAGCTACTTCCTAACTTATTGCCTTCCTTTGCTAGCAAGTCCGCAACCCCATTTGTGCCCCTCCTTTCATGGAGGACCGGCGGGTTCCCTATTTGCTCCAGAAGATCCCTGCAAAAGGAGATATAGTTAATTTCGTCATGTTTCGGAACAAGAAGGCCACTGGAATTAATAGTTGTGACAAGTTTGTTAGAATCAGTAGCCACTAGTAAAGCCATTGTTTCAGCTTCAAACACGGATTGAAAATAAGATAATAACATTTTTATATAAGAAATTCAATTAATTTCTCAAAAATCGTTTCATCATATAAATAACAAAATAATAATATAAGTTCACCATTTAATTATGCAAATATGCCTTTGAACTCAGAAATCATTTTTTCCAAACAAAATTGGGCCATTCTATAATTTTCAATTATGAAAATAATAGAATAGAATCAGTAAACGTTCAAGATGATCTGATGTCAAGAAGTTGAGATCCTAAAAATAAATTTATAAAGGTTTGTTTAGATAAATGTATCTCAAACACACATACCACGATATACAACAACAACAAATCCAGTATATTCCCACATAGTGGGGTCTGGAGAGGGTAGAATGTACGCAGTCCATACCACTACCTTTAACTAGGTAGAGAGGCTGTTTCCGATAGACCCCCAGCTCAAGATAAAAGACAGTATACAAAAACATCAAAAGCATAGAACATGATAAAATAACATAGATACGACATCCACAAAAAAGTACATTGCCAAACAAAGAACACCACAATTTCCCTACCTACTGACTACAACTCAACCACACCCTTAGCCCTCTATCCTAATGTTTTTCCTCCATATCTTCTTATCCAGGGTCATGTCCTCAGTCAGCTGTAACTGCTCCATGTCACGCCTAATTACTTCTCTTCAGTATTTCTTCGGTCTATCCCTACCCCGCTTGAAACCTTCCAAGGCCAACCTCTCACACCTACGAACTGGGGTATCCGTGCCCCTCCCCATCACATGACCAAACCATCTCAACTTTACTTTCCGCATTTTGTCCTCCATTGAAACCACTCCCACCTTCTCCCGAATAATTTCATTCCTAACCTTGTCCGCCCTTGTGAATCCACACATCCAACACAACATTCTCATTTCCGCCACCTTCAACTTTTGGATATGAGAATTCTTAACCGGCCAACACTCCGCTCCATACAACATAGCAGGTCGGACTGCTACTCTATATAATTTGCCTTTAAGCTTGGGGGCACCTTCTTATCGCATAAAATTCCCGAAGCGAGCCTCCATTTCATCAATCCTGCCCCAACACGGTGAAAGACATCCTCATCTATCTCTCCATTCCTCTGAATCGTAGACCCAAGATACTTAAAACTATCCCTCTTGCAAACCGCCTGAGAATCCAACTTTACTACCACCTCCTCCTCATGTCTCGAGTCATTAAACTTGCACTCCAAGTACTCCGTCTTGATCCTACTCAATCGAAAACCTTTAGACTCCAGGGTTTCTCTCCAAATCTCCAGCTTATCATTAACCTCTTGTCGCAATTCATCAATCAAAACTATATCATCCGCGAAAAGCATACACCAAGGCACCTCGCCTTGTATATTCCGCGTCAGCACATCCATCACCAAAGCGAATAAAAACGGACTAAGAGTTGATCCCTGGTGCAACCCTGATTTGTTTAGCACATACCGCGATATAAATAAGCACTATTTTATATCAAAATTTATAGTATTAGCAAAGATAAAAATCAAGTTAATATAGTGAAAATTATTACCAAAAGATTAATAAATCAAGAGATAAGACTTTTCTTTATTCATTTTACATGGTTTTATTTGTTTAGCATGCTAAAAGAAAAATTAAGTACTAGCATCTTCACTCGTAACTTGAAAAACATTTTTTTTTGGTTTCTCATCTAGTGTCCGGTATCCGCATTGGAGTCCGACTAATCTGAATTCGCGTCGGGTAGGGCCCCATTCGGGGGGTAGCGCTCCCAACAGAGTTTTCTCCATGCCCAGGGTCGAACCTTCGACCTCTGGTTAAGTGTGGAACAACCCCATCCGCTGCACCACAACCCATGTTGGTAACTTGAAAAACATTGAGAGCAAATAAATCATGACTACAATATTCTTAATTCATAAAATATTATTTTTGGTTAGCATAATCTTATCAAATTTAAATGTAATTTTCAGCTCCACTTTTTCTAATAATCCCACTGAAGTCAAATTGGTTCATAAACTTGGATGTAAAACATAAAATCAATTTCAGTGATACAAATATATCTATAGCACCGCTACAATTATGTCATCTGTTTCAGTCAAAATTTATTTGCTCTTGGCTTAGCATATTTTTCGTTGTTTCAACTCTATTTTTACATTGGGCTGCATGATGACCTGCTTTTCACACACAAATCAATTACCTTTTTTGTTAAAAGTTTGATTATTGGCTAATCAAGTTTCTTTTTATACCTAACATTTTAATTGCGAGACTTATTGTCTTCCACAAGATTGACTTTTGTCGTGATCTCCTTTGTTTTGGTAGAGATTAATTACTTTCTGTTGATATCCTTAATAATGATGTATTTCACCAAATCATCAAAAGATAATAGCTTTTGTTTATGCTTCAAATTTTATTTGTAATCAATTTAAGGTTGCGATAGTTTTTCAATCAAAACATCTATCATTGAGATCTTCTTTTTGGAGCTCCGACTAATTTGAATCACGCGTTGCAGGGCCTATTAAGGTGACAACGCTCCCAACAGAGTTTTCTCCATACCCCGGGTTGAACCCTCGATCTGTAGTTAAGGGTGAAACGGCCCCATCCACTACACCACAACTCATGTTGGATTATCATTGAGATCTTCAATTAGTTTGTGAAACTTGTTTCTTTGTAACTTCATATATTTCTCCTCAGCCAGCTTCCATTTATAGAAGTTACTAATAATAAAATTTTATTTGATAGCATCTTCAATAGTATATTTAGCAAGAAATGACTCTCAAATCTCCTTGGCTTTCTTATTAGAATAATACACATCCAACAATTCGTTAGAAAGAGTACTTAGTAGGCGTTTGATCATAAAAACTAAAAATATTTGAAATTGGAGTTGGTCATGTATTTTTTAAAGATGTGTTTTGACTTTTGAAAAGTCTTTTTTAAATTTAATTTTATACTTCAAACTTTTTAAAACTATCAAAATTGCCCAACTAATTTATCTACTGATTATACTCATGAATGAAAAGAATTTTACATCAGTGATGAAAGGGGTCCTGAGCTTAAAAATGAAAATATATCTACAAATAGTGAAAATATACCGGTTTTTTAGCTTAAAAATCTTTATTTGTTGTTCAAAAATGTCTTTTACCGAGAAGAAATGTGTTTCAAAAATGTGTCCGGACTTGATTTGTTGTTCGTAAAAAATGTCTTTCATTCCGAATTTGCTCCAAAACTCATCTAAACCATTTAAGGGCTTTTATGTAATATTAAAAAAATTAGGATTATATGTAATAAAAAAAAACTTGGAATTGGAGTTGAAAAAAAGTGAAAACAACAAAAAGTTGTTTTCACTTTTTTCCAAAACAAATTTGAAATGTTTTTGGAATATCGATGGCCAAACACCATGATTCTATAAAGTGAAAAAATTTTCCGGAAAAAAGTAAAAAATATCTATGCTTAAACGGCCTCTTAATATTATGTGCTTACATACCTTGTTTGTATAAATTCACTAATTTAGTTGATAAAAAATAGATCAGTTTTTGAATATATTATTTCCCGACATGTCAAGAGCAAAGAAAATACGTTCTTGTTATCTCTTAAATTTTATCCTTCAAAAACTTTCAATTCGAAAACATCAAAAAATTATTTGATAAAGTTGTGCGAAGGCACAACATGAACAACATCAAGAGATGTTCGTGCAACAATGGTGTATTATAGGTAATAGTAGCAGATTGTCCATTTTCGTGAGCTATGATTACAAAAAAAAAAAAAAAAAAAAAAAAAAAAAATTCTTAAAATTGTTGAAAAATATTAAGTAACTGAAATTTTCATAATTTGAGGCGCGTCGGAGATGTTAGGATTTTTGCCCCGATTTTCTTACCAAATTTTAAGTTTTACTTGTTCTTGTAAGGAAATAAAAGTAACCATAAATACTTTTACTTTTTCTGAAAGAAAAAATATAATTCTTTTTCATATTTGGCTAACCTTTTTCTTAGAGGAAAGGTTTTGGACATCTATAAATAGAAGACCCTTCTCATACCATAACACAACAGCATCCACAATGTAGTCTTTAAAGTGTCTTTGTTTGGGGGAGATTTTCTCTTTAATAGTTTTATGTTTTCTTTTATATTAGGTTTTTATATGTAGGCCAATTGGCCAAACTATATAATAATCATGTTTTTAGTATGTTTTTCTTTTCGTCTGATTTATCGTCTCAATAGTTTGCAACTAATAGCTTCTGCATGACGCCCTCTCGATTTCGAACCCAACAAGTGGTATCAGAGGCCACAGTTCAAAAAATCGATGGTCCAATTGTTGAACAAAGTTGCAATCAATTTGATGATAATGAAAATATATGTCCAAAAGTTACATGTGGAGAAAAATTTCAAACAAATGTTTAACAATCCTGCTGCTAATCCATCTTTAAAATCAAAATCAATTTTCAACCCATGTTTATGAGCTTCAATTTTCAACCCATACTTACTTTAACGCTTGGGCTCCTTTCAACTCGTGCATTTATTTTTAACGCATGAGCTCCACTCTTAACCTGTGCTCACTTTCAATGCACAAGGCTCTACTTTTAATCTTATCACCCCGTGTTTTTATTTTTAATGCATAGGGCTCCAACTTTTAACCCATATCAAATTTTAATAATGGTAAGCAGCAGTGGTATACGAAGATCGTTGATATATGAAGACCGTGTGAAGAAGAAGGATCAAGAATATTTTGCCAGAAAATCAAGTAAAAAAGTGAAGATTTGTTAGGATTTTTTCCCCGATTTTCTTACCAAATTTTAAGTTTTTCTTGTAAAGAAATAAAAGTAATCATAAATACTTTTACTTTTCCTGAAAGATTCTTTTCCATATTTGGCTAACCTCTTTTTTGGTGGAAAGATTTTGGACATCTATAAATAGAAGACCCCTTCTCATACCATAATACAACCGCATCCACAATGTAGTATTTAAAGTGTTTTTGTTTAGGGGGAGATTTTCTCTCTAATAGTTTTATGTTTTCTTTTATATTAGGTTTTTATATGTAGGTCAATTGGCCAAACTATATAATAATCATGTTTTTAGTATACTTTTCTTTTCGTCTGATTTGTCGTCTCAATAGTTTGCAACTAATAGCTTCCGCATGACGCCCTCTCGATTTCGAACCCAACAGGAGATACCGTCCTTAAGAATATTTCGCCAATAAAAGCGTACCGCATAGAATTCAATAAGCTCTTCTAGTAATAAATTAAAAACCACAAACTAACAAAGATTTATTCATCAAAGATAGATAACTGAACACTAAAGAGAAGAAGAAGGAAGAATTTTTGATTGTCATGTATCACTGTTACTTTGCAAATGAGAAAACTTTCAATATATAGGTATTGTCCGACGGATAAATCACTTAATGTCAATTTGGTGCAATACTAAAGGCAATCAAGGATAAATATCAATGACTGCATTTGATCAAATTAAGGGTTGGAAGAATTAAATGCGAAATAATGATTCATTGAATTGTCTTACAAAATGGGCAATAATCACACTTGTAACAGTAGAATACATTCAAGTCCTTTTTATTTCAAGAATTTAAATTCAAAAAAATTCAAATGAACATGTTAATGAAGGACTAAAAGCTAATAAATATAGAGAAATTTCAAGATTATTTTATTATTTTTGAGATATTAAAATTAGTTAACTAACAAAGATATGTTGTAACTTTGAGAAGAAAGTCAAGCATAAAAAACTAACAACCTTGTTTGCAATTGTTTAAAAAAGGCATGAAGTCAAGGTGGTATCAACCCACATAGGGAAAGACCTATGTAGACACTGGGCCACTAATGAGAAATCTAAGCAAAGGCACGAATTGAAAGAAGAAAGCCAGAGCATCTGAGAGGGGTGACTCTCTACACTTTTTGGAAGTCGTTATCATAAGGTCTATTAAGAGGAGATTGATATAATTTTTTTAACTCTTTAATATAATTTTTTTAAGTCTTTAATATAAGAACTGGCGACTAAACTATGCCACCCATTTTAAAAAATATCAAAATATATCATATATCATGTATATAAAGTGGTATAAAAATACACTTAACTCACCTTTTTAGTGAGTTATACCTTTTTATTTTAATGGTAGCGAGCTAACAGCGTTATGTTTACAAAGAAGTGTATAACTAACCTTTTTAGTGAGTAATCCAACGACATTATGTTTACAAAAAAGTGTATAACTCACTTTTTTAGTGAGTTATCCTTTTTGTTTGCACATAACTTACAACAAAAGTGAGTTATACACATAACTCACTTTTTTTTTGTGAGTTATAGCAATGAAAGTTATATAACTCACATTTTAGTGAGTTTTTTTTTTTTTTTTTTTTACCTAACTCACAAAAAAAGTGAGTTATATATATTTTTATAATTTATGTGAATTTTTAGAAAACTCACATATTTTTTTTTTAATCTATTTTGATTTTATAAAGCTCACTAATTATGTGAGTTATTCAAATATAAAGTAAAAGTGAGTTATCCATTTTACACATGTGATATGAAATATGAATATAACTCTAAAGATATGTGAGTTATGTGCACAACTTTATTAATAATTTGAAATATCAATATGGTGCTAAAAATATATGAGTTATGCAAAACAAATTATATACGATACAACTGGACGTGAGGATGGAGTATATATAAATTAAGTGTTATATACTATACAATTTTTTTATTTTTTTTTAAAAGAACACATAGAGAAACTTGTTATATCTACTTTCAAAATATATCGTACAAAGTTGAGTTGTCCATCAAAAACTCAAAAAAGTATGAAATAGAGACAAATATACCCTCGAACTATGATAAATGATATATATATACTCTCCGTCATACTTTGGGTACACATATGTCCCTACCGTTAATGAAATGGTACGTATATGCCCCTCACACTAACGCTAGGGGCATATGTGTACCCAAAGTATGACGGAGGGTATATACGTACCATTTATCATAGTTTGGGGGGTCTATTTATTTCTTATTTATTTTAATTTTTTATCTCAAATAATTAATTCAAACCCACTATCCGACCTAATAAACCCACTACCTGACCTGGTTTCAATTAAAATCCAAGAAACACCTATTTAATAGATGCGTTTTTCTACTCCTATAACGATATACACACATAATACAGTAACACCCACTACTATCAATTTTAAGAAAATCATTAGCCCATAACACCCAAAAACAACACCAAATAAATTAAACTCCTCACGTTTCAATGACTTCTAGCAAAATTTTAACAAAAAAACACTATCCGCCATCGATCAACACCACAAAGTCACTGTCTTTGTCAAATCAAAAATACCCCACCGGCGAACCATCGTCGCACCCCTAGATCCGACCACCTCGATTCTAATCTCCACTCCCTCAACCAGTAAATACCAACTAGCAATTACGATTAATCACTGTAATTTGATTGGGTTTCACGTTTAAGAGAAAAGCAGGGGGAGTATTGGATTTGAAACAAAAAATAGAGATCGGATCGAATTGGTTTGAAATAGGGTTTGATGGATTTATTGGGTCGAATTTTGGGTTTGAGTTAATTATTTGGGATAAAAAAGGAAAAAAATACCCTCAAGCTCGGGGTAAAATGGTACATATATACCCTTCTTCATATTTTGGGTACACATATGTCCATACCGTTAGTGTGAGGGGCATATACGTATCATTTTATTAACGGTCGGGGCATATGTGTACCTCAAAGTATGATGGAGTGTATATATGTATCATTTATCATAGTTCGGAGGTATATTTATCCCCTTTTCAAAAAAAGTATAACCATTAAAAAATTGTAAAGCTCACAAAAATAAGAAGGATAACTCATTTTTTTTTTGTGAGTTTTACACTATTTTTAATGGTTATACTTTTTTTTGAGTTTTTGATGGACAACTCAACTTTGTACGATATATTTTGAAAGTAGATGTAACAAATTTTTCTCTGTGTTCTTTTTTTTCTATTTTTTTTAATCCTATAGTATATAACGATTAATTTGTATATACTCCATCCTCACATCTAGTTGTGTAGTATATAATTTATTTTGCATAACTCATATATTGTTAAATTCATATTTCACATTACTAATAAAGTTGTGCACATAACCCACATATTTTAAAGCTATATTCATATTTCACATCACTACATGTGTAAATGGATACTCACTTAAAAAGTGAGTTACCTATTTTATATTTGAATAACTCACATAAATAGTGAGTTTTATAAAGTCAAAATAGATTAAAAAAAGAAAATTAAATATGTGAGTTTTATAAAATAAAAATTACAAAAGAAAAATAGAAAGCTTACATAATATGTTAGTTTTATAAAAGTCACATAAATTATAAAAATATATATATAACACTTCTTTGTGACTTATGTAAAAACAAAAAAGGATAGCTCATAAAAAAGTGAATTATATAACTTTCATTGCTATATCTCATGAAAAAGTGAGAGTTATGTGCAAACAAAAAGGATAACTCACTAAAATGATGAGTTATACACTTTTTTGTAAACAAAGGTATAACTCACTAAAAAAGTGAGTTGAGCTTATTTTTGTACCACTTTATATGCATGACATATTTTAATACTTTTTTTTAATGGGTGGCATAGTTTGATAGCTGATTCTTAATATAACAATAACAACAATGTACCCAACGTTTAATTCTTAATACTATTTATTAATTCATTATATATATATATATATAGACACACACATTGGATTAAGCTTGATTAACTCAAATTATTTTGTTTGCTGGAAAAAGAACTAAGGAGGAAACTGACTCAAGACGAGCAATTTAAGACCATTCACACAAAAAGGAAGAAAACGACAAAGGTTCAGATACCTGGGTCGAGCCATGGGCGAAGGAGCTGCGTTAGTACACTAGCTTAAAGTATTTCTACCTCCGTGCAAATCATATTATGTAGTTTGATTGACAAAGGCATTTAAGAAATATGTGAAGATTTTGTAATGTTTCAAAACTATTCTTAAAAAAGAGGATATTTTGTGGACTTTTTGCCAAACAAGTGGGATCAAATATAAATAAAATAATAATATAATTAAATATTTACCAAAATAAGAAACTGTGTCTCTCTTTTTGGTATTGAAAGTGTGTCATATAAATTAAAATTAGATAGATAATTATTATTTTTTGTTAATTCATATTATAATTTTCACTACTAAAAAGACCTGAAAAAATGATCACAAAAAACTGTCCACACATTGTGGTCGGAAAAAACCGACCACAAGAACCGACCACAAGTGATCGATTTTTTTTTTTTAAAAAGCGACCACATGTGGTCGCTTTTATATTTTAAAAAATTAAAATAATTATTTCAATAATTTTTATATTAATTATTATTAATTTTATAAATAAAAATTAAAAAAATAACAAAACTGACCACTAGTGGGTTTTTAAAAATTCTTTTTTAATTTATTTTTAAAAAAATGGACCACAAGTGGTAGGTTTTTAATTAAAAAAAAAGAAAATACTTTAAAAAAAACCGATCACTTGTGGTCGATTTTTTAATTAAAATAAAAAATTAATTTTAAAAAAACCGATCACTCGTGGTCGATTTTTGAAGTAAAAAAAATAAAAAAGTAAATAATATTTTGTAAACAATAATTATATATATGTAATCAAATATATATATTAGTTTCATTAAAAATAATTATATATATAAGGTAATATATATATAATTTTTTAAAATTACACTGATCACACGTAGTCGATAACCAGTATAATAATAATAAAAATCAATTATTCTTAAATTTTGTGAAAAAATTATACTAAAAAATATATCAAATAAAATAAACAAATTACGTTTAACATAATCTTTATCTTTTACTTATGTTTCAATATATAAAATAAATATTTTCCTTCGTATATACGTTAAATGACGTTAAACATGCATAATCTTTGTATAATGAATATGTGTATATATATATATATATATATATATATATATATATATATATATATATATATATATATATATATATATATATATATATATATATATATATATATCATACCGTTGAGATAATGATATTATGTTACTATTTCAGTCATAATAATGTAATATATAGCCGATAATTCATCAGAATATAATGAACGTATTCTATTATAAGGTAATATACTTGTGGATGTGATATATATACACGCATTCAAGAGTATATATAAATATCTTTATATATATAATGAAGTTGGGTAGGTAGGGTAGGGCTTTACTTGGTGGGTGTATTAAACTTGTTTTGCTACCTTGTTGCATGATGTATTACGATTGCTTACTCTTCTTTGTTTACTATTCCTCTGCTCACTATTCTTTTGTAATTAGCGTATTTATGTATTGTCATCTTTTTGTTTGGAGTTGATTACTATTCCTTTTCTTGAGCCGAGGGTCTATCGGAAACAGCCTTGCTACTTCTCCGGAGGTAGTGGTATGGACTGCGTACATCTTACCCTCCCCAGACCTCACTATGTGGGAATAAACTGGGTTTGTTGTTGTTGTATATATATATCATGAAGTGATCGATTGATGAACGATGTAGTCAAAACCTAGTAGAATATAATTAAGCTAATAATTAAATATAATTAATCTATCACTCATCACAGTATGTATATGAAACACGCCGCATTATACTATTGGATAATATACCCGTGTACGTATGTGATATATATAGTACGTATTTAGAACTTGATATAGTTGATAGTGTGTATATGTGTGTGTATGTATAGGTATATATATAGTATACACATATTATATAGTGAAGGTATATTAATGACATAAAATAATCTAATCGATGATTCATCTAAGTATTAGTGATATAAGTTGTATATTATTATGGGGTAGTGAAATCGTGTATGTGATGTTTATCGTACGTATTTGAAAGTCGATAGACAATTGAATATATGTATATATAAGTATATCTCGTGTAGTGACGTATGCAGTAATCGAAATTAAAGCTAGATAACTGAATCTATATATCAATATATTTTGAATGATAAGTTGATATATATCATACTATTGAGGAAATATATATTCTATTTTGTGTCGATGTAGACACGCGCATGTTGTTGAAGTTGTAATAATGTAAGGCAAGTATTACGCAGTATAATTGGGGGGGGGGGGAGGAGACCGAAAATTGAATCTTGAAACTAGCATATACTTACCATTTGCTTTGAATTTTGAATGACCGCCAAATTTTGGCGATGAATTAGAGTTTTTTTGCTTACAAGTTTTGTTTATAAGTATTTGTGATAGACGTTGTATATTATTATGGGGTAGTAAAATCGTGTATGTGATGTTTATAGTACGTATTTAAGAGCTGATATAGATAGTTGAATATATGTATAGATACGTATATCTCGTGTAGTGACGTATGCAGTAATCGAAAGTTAGATAACTGAATCTATATATCAAAATATTTTGAATGATACATTGATATCATATTATTGAGAAAATAGATGTACTATTTTGTGTCAATGTAGATACGCATATATTGTTAAAATTGTAATAACGTAAGACAAGTAATCGATAATTTATCTGATTAACACGTTGTATTACGAGGTATATATATATAATATCGTATTTAAAAGCTAATTAACCAAAAATTTATCTTAATTTGCAAAATTAATTGATATTATTATATGATTGGGGAAATATACTACTCGTGTTAATGTGATGATAAAATAACTAATTATCTAATTTAAATATATACGCATTGTATTAAATTATTTGGATGTTTTTATAAATATTATAGAATTTATTAAAAAATTATTTTATTAAAAATTAATTGTAATTCATTAATTCATTTTAATTTATTAATTACTTTGTTAAACATTAATTTAATATCAATGGAACTTATTTTTTTTTTTTTAAATTATTTGAAAACCGACCACATGAAATTTTTTTCCAGAAAATCGACCATATGTGGTCGGTTTTCAAATATTTTTTTAAAAAAATAAGTTCCATTAACCCGGCCCGACAAAAATTATAAAACATCAAAACACACATACACACACACCTAACCTAATTAAACCATGATCTCAGCTACACACCCACCCACCCACCAACACCCACCAACACACACACATCACGATCTACTTCGGTTAGCTTCTCCGACGACTCCCGCTCTACTCCGGCGACGACAACTCGGGTATGAAGCTATTTTTGTGTTGCTTTTTTTATTTTTGAAGATTCTTGAATTCCTTTTATGGTTTAGTTTGTTATTTTAGATATGAGTTTCTCTTGATTGAAGTTATTCATGGTAGAAATTCCTTAAAATTTGAGTCTTTAGCTATGAAATTTTGAGGTTGTTGATTTGCTTTTATGGTAGTTTTGTGGTGTTGAAGTTATTATTGATTGGAATTTCTCAAAATTGGAATCTCTAGTTGTGATTTGTTGAGATTTTTGATTTACTTTTATGGTTTTAGTATCTTTAGTAGATTTTAGTATCTTTAGTATGTTTAGTATCTTGAAATCCCTAATTTAGTATCTTTGAGTTAGATTTTAGCTAAAGTTTATGAATTTGAGTTCGAATTACCTAAATTTTGGTTAGTCTTGACATTTACTAGCATTTGAGTTCTAATAATTTTACTATTTGACAGATTTCGAATTCGGTATAAGGATTGCTTTGCTATTTTTTCCGGTGACCGCTTATCGATCTCTTTCACTTTAATTTAGGCCAAGCAAAGGTAAGTTGTTATCTTCTTGTTATTGTTCATATTGAAGTCTAGTGAAGCCGTGTGTGGCCTTGTTCAATTCACTAGCATTGTTGTTATCTTCTTGTTATTGTTCATATTGAAGTCTAGTGAAGTCGTGTGTGGCCTTGTTCGATTCACTAGCATTGTTGTTGACATTTTTTTGGTCTTGTTGTTGCTTATTTTGAATGTGGTTTGGTTGGTGACTTAGTCACTTGAAAATGGTTAAGTGTAGGGACTTTAAAAGGGATTTTTTGTTTTGAATGTGGTTTTGTTTTGATACTTAGTCACTTGAAAATGGTTAAGTGTAGGGACTTTTAAGGGGATTTTTTTATTTTGAATGTGGTTTGGTTGGTGACTTAGTTACTTGAAAATGGTTAAGTGTAGAGACTTTAAAGGAGATTTTTTTGTTTTGAATGTGGTTTGGTTGGTGACTTAGTTACTTGAAAATGGTTAAATGTAGGGACTTTAAAGGGGATTTTTTTTTATTTTGAATGTGGTTTGGTTGGCGATTTAGTTACTTGAAAATGGTTAAGTGTTTAGTTTATTGAAAATGGTTAAGTGTAGGGACTTTAAAGGAATTTTTTTATTTGAATGCGGTTTGTTTGGTGACTTAGTTACTTGAAAATGGTTAAGTGTAGGGTCTTTAAAAGGGATTTTTTTTTTGAATGTGGTTTAGTTGGCGACTTAGTCACTTGAAAATGGGTAAGTGTAGGGACTTTAAAGGAGATATTTTTTGTTTTGAATGTGATTTGGTTGGTGACTTAGTTACTTGAAAATGGTTAAGTGTATGGACTTAAAGGGGATTTTTTTGTTTTGAATGTGGTTTGGTTTTTGACTTAGTCACTTGAAAATGGTTAAGTGTAGGGTCTTTAAAGGGGATTTTTTTTATTTTGAATGTGGTTTGGTTGGTGACTTAGTTACTTGAAAATGGTTAAGTGTAGGGACTTTAAAGGAGATTTTTTATTTTGAATGCGGTTTGTTTGGTGACTTAGTTACTTGAAAATGGTTAAGTGTAGGGTCTTTAAAGGGGATTTTTTATTTTGAATGTGGTTTGGTTGGTGACTGAGTCACTTGAAAATGGGTAAGTGTATGGTCTTTAAAGGGATTTTTTCGTTTTGAATGTGGTTTGGTCGGTGACTTAGTTACTTGAAAACGGTTAAGTGTAGGGACTTTAAAGGGGATTTTTTGTTTTGAATGCTTTTTTGTTTGGTGACTTAGTTACTTGAAAATGGTTAAGTGTAGGGTTTTTAAAGGGGATTTTTTGTTTTGAATGTTGTTTAGTTGGTGACTTAGTCACTTGAAAATGGGTAAGTGTAGGGACTTTAAAGGGATTTTTTTTGTTTTGAATGTGGTTTGGTTGGTGACTTAGTTACTTGAAAATGGTTAAGTGTAGGGACTTTAAAGGGATTTTTTTTTTTGAGTGCAGTTTGTTTGGTGACTTAGTTACTTGAAAATGGTTAAGTGTAGAGTCTTTAAAGGAGATTTTTTGTTTTGAATGTGGTTTGGTTGGTGACTTAGTTACTTGAAAATGGTTAAGTATAGGGTCTTTAAAGGGGATTTTTTGTTTTGAAAGTGGTTTGGTTGGTGACTTAGTTACTTGAAAATGGTTAAGTGTAAGGAATTTAAAGGGAATTTTTTGTTTTGAATGTGGTTTGGTTGGTGACTTAGTTACTTGAAAATGGTTAAGCGTAGGGACTTTAAAGAGGATTTTTTTATTTTGAATGTGGTTTGGTTGTTGACTTAGTCACTTGAAAATGGTTAAGTGTAGGGACTTTAAAGGGGATTTTTTTTTTGAATGTGGTTTGGTTGGTGACTTAGTTACTTGAAAATGGTTAAGTGTAGGGACTTTAAAGGAGATTTTTTTTGTTCTGAATGTGGTTTGGTTGGTGACTTAGTTACTTGAAAATGGTTAAGTGTAGGGACTTTAAAGGGAATATTTTGTTTTGAATGCAGTTTGTTTGGTGACTTAGTTACTTGAAAATGGTTAAGTGTAGGGTCTTTAAAGGAGATTTTTTGTTTTAAATGTGGTTTGGTTGGTGACTTAGTCACTTGAAAATGAGTAAGTGTAGGGACTTTAAAGGGGATTTTTTTTATTTTGAATGTGGTTTGGTTGGTGACTTAGTTACTTGAAGACTTAGTTACTTGAAAATGGTTTAAGTGTAGGGACTTTAAAGGAAATTTTTTGTTTTGAATGTGGTTTGGTTGTTGACTTAGTTACTTGAAAATGGTTAAGTGTAGGGACTTTAAAGGGGATTTTTTTTTGAATGTGGTTTTGTTTTGATACTTAGTAACTTGAAAATGATTAAGTGTAGGGACTTTAAAGGGGATTTTTTTGGTTTGAATGTGGTTTGGTTGGTGACTTAGTTACTTGAAAATGGTTAAGTGTAGGGATTTTTTGTTTTGAATGCGGTTTGTTTGGTGAGTTAGTTACTTGAAAATGGTTAAGTGTAGGGACTTTAAAGGAAATTTTTTGTTTTGAATGTGGTTTGGTTGGTGACTTAGTTACTTCATAATGGTTAATCGTAGGAACTTTAAAGGCGATTTTTTTGGTTTTGAATGTGTTTTGGTTGGTGACTTAGTTACTTGAAAATGGTTAAGTGTAAAGACTTTAAAGGTGACTTGGTAGGTTGAAAATAATTAAGTGTGGGGACTTTAAAGGTGATTGGTAGGCTGAATGTGGTTATGTTTGGTGAGTTTGTAGGTTGAAAATGATTAAGTGTGGGGAATTTAAAGGTATGTTTCTTAATGTGGTTATGTTTGGTGATAATTGAATTTTTGTGACTTGATCTAGTTAGTTGAATCTGATTGATTGTGTAGATGAAACCTTATTATAACTGGATATATCAACGAAACAATGATAATAGAATGGGTATTAAGGAGGAGTTTGTTGAAGGTGACACTTGATGTTTGGACACATTTTTGGGCTATTCGTTGTCCTTGTGTTAGATGTGATGGTATAAATCTTATAAATGAAGAAAATGTAAAAGAACATCTTTATAGAAGGGGGTTTCAGGAGGACTTTTTAAGATTGCGTGGTATTTATGGTGATGTTGCGTAAAATAACTATGTTGTTGGAAAAAGTAGTAGGTCTGCAGGGCATAAAGAATATCAAGATACTAGGATGACAGAAATAGTGAACGATGCTTTTGGGATGCAACACGGGGGCGACTTTATGGAAAATGTCGAAGATCTTCCTAATAGCGAAGCGGACAAATTCTATGAACAATTGCATGCTGCTAGTCATCCTTTCTTTGACGGGTGTTCTCACTCTCATTTGTCTGTTGCTGTTAGATTACTAAGTATTAAATCTGACTGGAATATTGATGAAGGAGGAATTGACTCAATGATAGACCTTATTAAAGAGTTAGTTGACCCTGGCTTGAAGGTTCCTTATTCTTTCTATAAGGCAAAAATATTGGTGTCAAAGTTAGATCTCTCCTCGGTTAGAATTGATTGTTGTGGAAATAGCTACATGTTATACTTTAAGGAAGATGCTAACCTAGAGTACTATAAGTTTTGTCATCACCCTCGATATAAATGTGGTTCTAGTGGAAATTAAATTGCTATTAAGGCGATGCATTATTTACCTCTAATACCAAGGCTGAAGAGGTTGTATGCTTCAAACAGCTCAACTCCTCATATGAGATGGCACAGTGAAAATAGAAGGCCCACTGGTGTTATGTGTCATCTATCTAATAGAGAGGCTTGGAAGCATTTTGATGCAACTTATCCAGATTTTGCAGCTGAGCCACAAAATATTTGTTTGGGATTATGTGCGGATGGCTTCTCTCCTTTTTCAGTTGGTGCTGCGCCATATTCATCTTGGACTGTATTTATCACCCCTGAAATATTGATGACTAGTCCCTACATATTTCTGAATTATGTTGTTCCTGGCCCGCGTAATCCAAAAAGCGGAATAGATGTCTACTTGCAACCTTTGATCGATGAACTTCAAATTTTATGGCATGAGGGGGTTGAAATTTGGGACATCTCACTTACATAGAATTTTAATCCACGTGCATATCTAATGTGGACTATTAATGATTTTTCTGCTTATGGAATATTGTCTGAGTGGATGACAACTGGAAAACTAGCTTGTCCATACTACATGGAAAAAATAAAATCTTTCACATTGAGACATAACTAGAAAAATTCATGGTTTGATTGTATCGTTGTTCTTGTCACCTGATCATGAATTTAGGGAACTCAAGAATGTATTAAGAAGGAATAGAAGGGAATATGATGGTCTACCTCCAAGGCTGTCGGGTCATGACATCTGGGAAATAGTTCAGGATTTGCCTAAAGCCAACGAAGAACCATTGTACAGGCTTGATGGATATGGCATTTCACATAACTGGACTAAGCAGAGTATATTTTGGGAGTTAGAATATTGACCACATAATTTACTTTGAAATAATGTTGATGTCATGCATACCGAGAAGAACTATTTTGACAACTTGTTCAACACAGTTATGGATGTTATCGGAAAACAAAGGATAATCCTAAGGCCAGACTTGACTTACCAGAATATTACAAACACAGAGAATTACACTTATAGGAGGGGCCCTATGGCAATGTTCTGAATCCCAAGGCTAGTTTTTCATTTAAGTTGGACCAAAAATGTCAAATATGTGAGTGGGTCCAAAGTTTGAAGATGCCCGATGGATATGACTCAAATTTAGGAAAAAGGGTTGATATAGAAGGATATTTCTTTGGGTCCAGTTGAAGCTCATGCAATATACCATTACACAGTAAATGACTTTAAATTTTTCACCGAACAACACTCCAGAACTAGGAAAACAAACAATAGTGGTGTTTGGGTTAAGGGTGATGATGTTGATTACTTTGATATCATACATGAGATCTTAGAACTGGAGTATGTTGGTTTCCCAATAAAAAAATTGTCCTCTTTCGATGTAAGTGGTTTGATCCAAGCACAAGAGGCACACGAATGCATAAGGAGCATAACATCATTGAAGTGAAGCACAATAGTTCGTATCCTGTTTACGATCCATTTGTTCTAGTGCAAAATGCTAAACAAGTGTATTATGCTCCTTATCTGTTGCACAGTGATAAGTCTGATTGGTGGGCTGTAATCAAAATAAAGCCTATAGGACGGGTGGAAGTTGAGAATGTGCTGGAGACTGCATATCAAAATGAAATACAGATTGATCACCAGCTAGTGAACGTTAACTTAGTGGATAGTTTGAATCACCCGAAAAATATATTTGAAGAAGTTAATATTGCGGAAGAAGAGGCTGAGTGGGTAGGATGAGAAAAATTCCGAAGAGGGTGAATGGTTTAGTGGAGAGTCTTCAGAAGAGGAGGATTAGTTGTGTAGGTTGTATTTATTATGTATTGATGTCTTTATGCTTTGTACTATATATTTACCTTTATGTTTCTTGTTTAATATTGATATGTAATATACTATTTAAGATTGTTGTTTTCACTTTTTCATAATTTATATAGTAATAAAAATATTCTTGTCTATCTCATATTGTTGGAGCGATTTGAAATGTGAATTAGTAACTTGAAATTAGTTACTAGAAATGTTTTCTTATATATTCATTTTGTAGGAACTAACTACTTATTAACTTTACATAATTTAGATGTCAGGCAGAGGTGATAAAGGTAAGGAAAAAGTTGATCTTATGAAACCAAAAAAGAAAAGACAACTTCCGCCTTATAGACGACCGACAGGTATTCATATATCTGAGGGTTGGTTTGCTGACGCGACAACACGACCCTCATATTCTAGGTTGTTTCAGCATTTGGTTCCTATTCCTACGAATGTGGGGCCATTTCATGGGTCTACACCGACCAATCTGCTCTTATCATTGTGCCACGACTATCACAGTACTATCAGGTGGCCGCTGGCACATCCAGACATCTACCATCATTGATACCCTCCTGTAGCAGTCACGCAGCTCCGAATAGTGATTCTGTTGGATTTATTGGGTTATCGAATCATCATTTTAGAGGAACTTCATTGGGTTCTTCAGATCCGCCCACGTCAGTGCATCCACCATCACTTGATCCGTAGCCAGGAGACAGAGATGATTCTGGGAGGCGTTATTTTGTTCCATATACGAGAGGGTAAGATTTCTAAATATAATAACATTATTTATTTTTTCATTACTATATTATTATGCTCTATGAAATTATTGTTTGATCTTGTGTTGTAGGTTTAGGCCGGATGCTGGAGATGGACAAGTTGCGAGAAAATGCATTTGTCGAAACTTCAACGGCTACTGGACCAGTTGGAAAAAGGTTCCAGAAATTGACAGGAAAAGAATGTTTCAAGAATTTAATGTAAGGATTTAACTTATCGACTACTTAACACTTTGTTAGAACAAAACATTGAATATTATATTTTTGTTTTTATTGTAGAAATTTTACTGGTGGGATGATGCGAATGTATATCTTATAAAGAGGAACTTTTTCAGAAGATGTAGATCCATATTTAATGGTCTGTTGGATTATACCCGAACCAACTTGGTACGACCTGACTAGATTAGTGAACCCTTATGGCAACAATATATTCGCCATTGGAATAACGAAGAATACAAATTGCTGAGGGAAAAAGGAAAGAAAGCTCAGGCATCATCCAAGGGTGGCTCCCTACATAATGCGGGTGCCAAAAGTGTAATTGCTATGGATGAAAAAACGGTATGTAAATTTTACAGTTTTAATTGTTTGTTTCTATTTAATTTTTTTATTATTTGAACATTGATAATTTTTTCATATGCAGGAAAAAGAAAAGGGTAGGAGCATACCACACGATGAGCTATTCAAAAAGACTCATCTGAAAAAAAAAGAACTCGACTGATGAAGATGTCTGGGTTGAACCTCGTGCAAAAGCTGCCCATGTAAGAAACAAATATTGAGTTTGTGAATATTTTTCTCAAAGTTGATATTATTCAATTATAAGTACTTTAATATTTTTTGACTTTTAGTTTTAACTTTACTTTGAATATAGGATAAATATACGCAGCTCGTTAGTGAGTATCTTAGTACTCAGCCTCCTGAATGTCAGGGTGACCCACTACCCCAACATGTAGAGAAAGAGTTATGGGAAAAAGCTGTGGGTCCTGCAGTTAGAGGCCATTACTATGGATACCAAAGAAATTTTTTTGGCGAGAATATTAGGTGTTCGTCTGACCCTACATACTCTAGCTCTTCAGTTGATAGAGAAACCATTGAAAGACTAGAAAATACAGTTTCTAAACTCACTAAAAAGCTTGCTGAACAAAGATAGAGGGCGCAGAAGAAGGAGGAGGAAACATCATCACAAATTAGGATACTGCAGGAGCAGTTCAGCTCTTTCATTCAGACTGCAGGAATTATCCCTCCGTGTCCTGGTGATGTAGTTCGGGCTGCAAAAGGTCTACGCCCCCTGGATGATATCAGCACAGATGAGAATATGGAAAACGAGGATGAATTCGATGAAGATGACTTTTAGTTCATTGACTTTTGTATGTGTTCTACTTTGAAATTAGATATTTTGTTGTAGTTTATACACTTTTGAAACTATTGTTGTAGTTTTTACACTTTCACTTTTTTTGGACATTTTGTATGTGTTGTACACTTTTGAAAGTATTTACATTTATTTTTGTTGTTGTTGTATTTCATGTTGGACCATTTGTTGATTTTTATTTTTTTTAAAAAAACCTAGAAAACCCGACCAGAAGTGGTCGGTTTTTCAATTCTTTTTTTGCAGAAAACCGACCACTTGTAGTTGATTTTTATGGTTGGTTCCCCCCTTTTAATAGTGTTTATATTTTTATTTTAAGGTCAATATCAAAGTTCTTTGAAGGAGTTCCATTAGAATCAACCAACTAGTGAGCAGGGCGCATCATCACAGATTTTAGATGAGGATGATGAACAATTTTGATTGGGTCTTGTTAGTGACTCAAGAATGGGGAAAACTTATGACATTTCTCGATGACCAATTTGTCACTGTCAATTTGGGTTGCAAGGAATAGGAACTTATTCAAAGGCCTAGTCAATGGATAGGACTACGATGATGGATATGGAACAGAAGATCGTTGAGCTATCTAGTCAACTACAAGCAGTATAGGTTAGATGGAGGCACACATATTAATAATATGAAGGGCTGCCTTTAGGCTTAATTAGATGTTTAATCATTACATGGGCATTTTTAATTTCCCTGTGTGCTGATGATGCCACTCCCCAACCCTCGACCTCCATATGATCTTTCTGTTTGAAGTCTTGTTAGTTAGTCTTTCTAGTAGTTCAAATGAGGGTGTGGTAGAAAACACTCCTTGAATTATATTAGATTCTTATTAGACTAGTTTTATTAGACACTTTTTAAAATTTTTATGACTTGAATATTTGATGAACGCCATATATGGATTGTTTACGTGTAATTTTTTAATTAATATGTGGGTTGTTGTAAAATAGACATTTTCTATCCATTTTTTTTTAAAGAAAATCGACTCATTCAATCGAGAATCAGGTCAGTTGAGTTTTTTTTTTCGTAAAATTTTCAACAAAATATAAATTACTGATCAACCTCAATCGATTTATAAAAGAATTACAAAAAACTAATCGATCCTTTCGGTTAGTAGGTATTTCAAAAAATTTAAAAAATGAATGCAGTAGTTTGGTATTTTTAATCTTTTTATCATGTATCAGAAAAATAATATTTTGCAAAATATTAAAACCAAAGTATCTGTAATGGGGTTAACTTTTGCTAGTTCAACACCACTCGGTATCCACAAATATATGACTTTATCCCTTACCTTTTTCTCAATACATAATACTTACAAAATTAACAACACAAGAACATTACAAGAATCTCTTTCCAACTTTGTGTTAAAACTTATGCTACAAAGAAGCACACAAAAATAGTATTAAAATTCAGTCAACACAACCAATTTTGGCCTATGACTGGTCTGCGTGTGCCTATATAAAGGCCACATGCTCGAGTCACATGCCTTATCTTGAAAACAATTGACAACCCCAATAGCTAGGTCAAATTTAGATTCAAATATAAATTTCAAATTACAACTTCATCCAATGTTATTGACTGAGACAAAATAGCTAGAGAGAAGAGAATTACGCAACCATTGATGTATGTGCATGGACAATGGGTGCAACCTTCAATTCCAGCGTCAAACACCCACTTTGGGGCGTAACTTATTACTGTAGACATGTAATTTTGTCCGCCCCAAAAATTACTTCTACTCATTTACCTATTCCTACCACACCTACCCCTACCCCACCTAATCCACACCAACTCTAACCTAATATACACACCGCCACACACAAAAAACAATAATACACACATACAACCACCGACATACACACAAGATAATAAGGGACATACTCTTCTATTATTTTTATTAAATGTATAATTCCACACACATAATACAGAACTCACATAGCAAAAAAGACTCCTCTATTTTCTCATTAACAAACCCAACCTCAAAATTTACACTCATCTACGCACACATGAGCACATAGAGATCACACACAAAAATGCTCACACCACACTGATTATATAGAGGGACCACACACAAAAAATAGATGAGGGAGAAAACAGGGAGAACAAGTGAGGAAATAGTGAAAGCAAAAGAAAAGTGAAATCAAAAGAGAGCAAAATAGAGAGAGATCGACGCGGGTTACTATTTCGGTGTTTAATCCACCGCCGATTCTGACCAAAACACTTCCCCCGCCAATCACGCAGCCAACCCACCCCCAAAATAAACTTTTTTTTTTCTGGCTAAATCCAATCGAAAGCATGTAAACCGGCGAGCTCTAGCCGAAAATCCAATCAACTCCAGCAAGTAGCAAAACCCGTTATCAAATGGTGCAAAAATTTCCAGTTGGATCATTGGTCATTTGGTTGTTCTATCTCGAATTATCGAGTTGGCGGGTCTGTGTTGAGTTCGTTTAGTCGAGGTCTTGAATTTGGTTCCAATCCATTGGCGGCATCGAACAATTGGAATTTGAAATAAAATTGAGGTCCATTATTCATCTCATTCTCAATTAATCTTCATTACTTGATACTTTGTGTGGTAAATTCGTGGTGTGTGAATGTTGCTTCATGTGATTTGGTTACATTTGGATTATGGATGGTGTTTGATATTGATGGTTTGATTGTTTGAATTAAATAATTGAATGATTTAAACTCAATTGGGAATAAGTTGGAAAGATTGAAAAATGGATAAAAAGGTGAATTTTAGTTTGTTTGATTCATTGGTTGTTTGACTTGAAATAGACGTTAATCGAACTTGAGAGTATCATGATAGGATGAAACGGATAGGCAAATGGTAGGTTGGGTAGGCAAATTTTGGGATTATTTATTGATGAATGTTAAAAATGTGTGTTGAATGATTTTGTTTTGTCACACTTGGATCAATTGTACTATTTGGTCGGAGAATACCCCGAGTATCTGTATTGTTTTATCTAGGGAATGCCCTAAGAAAGTTGTACTCGAAGATGACATGTGATCAAGACTCGAGGCACCGGGTGGAGCGTAGTTTTGGATTAGTGTAGATTAGCGTAGGTTTATATTTCAGTATCTTTTTATTTTGGGTCTATAATAAATTAGACTGGACACTAATTTTGATTTTGTTTGTTCGATTTTTTGTTTCATTTTTATGAGTTTGTTGGTTTATACATTTATAGTGTCATGCTAGTCGATATACTCCACGAAGAGACCGTGGTTGAACCATGGGATCGAGGGGTGCCTAATACCTTCCCCTCGGTCTACATAATTTCTTAACCGGAATCTCTTTTCACAGATCAGTTTTAAAGAGTCAAAATCATTTTCGATAGGATTTCCAAAGGTAACTTGGCACACCAAATTTATGCCAAGTGGAAACTCTGTGTTTAAATGTAAATAATACTTTTTGAAATAAATTTTATCTTTTGTCACTTAATAATAAAAATCCCTTTCAAACTTAAAATTAATTTCTTTTTGGTAAAAAAAGGGTGTGACAGTTTTGCGACTCTGCTGAGGAATTTTCAAAATTCGAGCTTATTTTTGAGTTGTATCAGCTTAGTTTGACACTATGGGTGTATAGATGTTTTGTTTGTGTTATTGTTTTATCATTATTGAGTGCCTGCGTGCTATGTATTTATAGTTTTCTCTTATGTGTTACCGCTTTATATCTGGCATCATTTGCATAACCCGAGTTAATTTTTTCTGCAACAAGTCTCAGAGTGCATGTCATGTACACGAACTCTAGTTGAGTCACCCTTATTTTAGGAGAGGGAGCCGTCGGACGTATGAAGTGGGTGGAAAGCTATCGCAGCCACTATCGACCATACACTCCCTAGAACAGCCTTGTTAGTGGACCCCAACCTAGATCAGCCTTTAGGTCATTCTTATTTGCATCATATTGAGACTTAGTGGGACCACTTGGTCCTTTATAGGAGACTCACCTTAAAAATATCCCTACGTGCTAAATGTTGCATCTTTGAGAGTGACAGGATCATTTGACGGACTGATTTGAGAAAAAATATGTGCTAGAATTAAAGAAAGTGCGCAGGCAAGGAGATGTGGAAAAAGAAAAAAGAAAAGTAAAAAAAAAGAGTTTCGTAATTTTTAGGGTTCTTTATGCTTTTTTTTTTCACAATCCAAAAATTCAAAAATATTTTTACCTTTTGCACTTATTTTTCTCAAAAAACAAAATCATAATTTTTTTCCCTTTGTCTCATTTAGCAAGCATTCATAATTCGAAACTGCTTTTTGAGATTTTTATAAAAAAAATAAATCAAAAAGATGGTAGAAGTTTTGTATATTTCATATAATGAGAATACCAATTTTTTTTTCTTTCATAGTTGTTGGCGTCAGTTTTATGTGAAGTGTCAAATTGAAAAGTCAAAAAAGATTTTTAGTAACGTTGTTTATCATCTGTTTGTGGTCGTGTCTCTTAGGTTAGGGATCAACCGGTTGTTTAATTTTTATTTGTCCAATCTGGACGAACTACGCACACCTGATTCTCCCCTCTCGGAAGTGAGATACGTAGGCAGCCCTGCTAGGGTTCGGTGATCTTATTTAAAAAATTTAAAAGATTTTCTTCACTCTTTATTAGAGTAGGTGTCATATATATCTCTAAAAGAAAACCACAAAAAGATTTTTCTTTAATAGTTTCAAATTTTATTTTCGTATAAAATTTAAAATTGAAAACTCAAAAAGATTTTTCTTTGGTAATCATAGGTTTCATTTTGTATAGGAATCTGAAAAATTCAAAAAGATTTTTTTCACTCTTCATTTAGAGTAGGTGTTATATACATCTCTAAAAGAAAACCACAAAAAGATTTTTCTTTAATAGTTTCAGTTTTATTTTCATATGAAATTCACAATCGAAAACCCAAGAAGATTTTTCTTTGGTGATCATGGATGTTAAAGCTGAAAAATTCAAAAAGATTTTCGTCATTTGTTATTTTCTTTTCTTCTTAAAATTTAAAGAAAAAGAAAAAGAGTTGATCGGTCATTTTGTGGACAAATTTCACGAACTACGCCCAACTGATTCTCCTCTTTTGGGAGTGAGATATGTAGGCGCCCTTCTTGGGTTCGGTGATATTTTCAAAAGAAAAAAATGGAGAAAAAGATTTTGAGAAAGTGTTGAATTCTAATACATTTGTTATCTCTTGTTCAGCTAGTTTAAGGTGGTTGGTTTGTGGCATTTTGGCTGGTCCTCCACATCACACCAAGACTAATAAAGAGTTAGTCATGTCCACCAAGGATATAGAGAGTGACATCATGGATCAGACAAAGAGTCAGGAAAATGAGAATTTAAAGCAAGAAATTGTAAGACTAAGACAACAAATGATGAAAATGCACCGAGCTTGGTCTAGTGGGTTACCTCCTTCCTCATTCCCGTTATTGACCCCACAAATACCTTGATTCTTCCATCACCCTTGCGAAGTCAATTTCTTACTATTGTTGATGCACCACAACATGCCTTAGAATTCACTCCAAGACAAAAGCATCCTAATGCTTCCATCACCCATTCTCCAGCTCTTCGATGAAAATCTTCCACATTGATACCACCACCTATCGTTTGTGATTTTGTTGCTCAAGACTCTGATGAGGATTCAACATTGGCTATCCGCCCAACGGTTGTGCTTTCCTAAGCTGCTAGTGAATGTATGTTCAATACTTTTGATGATCATTGCTATATTCTTGAGCCCATATCAATATTAATTGGACCATCAAAATTTCTTAACAAGAAGCCTAGGAATAATTTTACACCAATTAGGGATTCGTATGCCAGTTTATTCCAGAGATTGAGAAAGATGGACATGATTACTCCTCTCCTTGGGTGTACTCCTGATCCACATTCAAGAAATTTTGATCCTCATGTACGATGTGCATATCATTCTGATGTTCAGGGTCACAACACTGAAGGTTGTAGTGCTTTAAAGAGAAATAGAAAGGATGACTCAAGAAAAATTGATCGTACTGCAAAACATTGACACCACAAAGGTCACACAGAATCCTTCGCCAACACACAATAATGCACAATATGTGGGAAATAATGAGTCAAGCATGGGGATCCGAAACTTATTTGTTGAAGGGAATGTGTCGGATAACGGTGAAATCTTTAGTCATGATGATGGGAAAATCAGTGGCTAAGATGTCAGGCTTAGTAATTGAGAAGTCACTCCTCTCCTTGCTAGAAAGGGGTTTGGTAGCTTGTTTTGTTTTGTTTTCTTCTCTGTTATCCGAATTACTTTTAAGGTTGTAGCTCATGATCTATCTTATTTTGTTCCTTTGCTATTTATGTTCATACCTTTCTATCTTTCATTTTAACTAAATGGAGTGTCCCTTTTTTCCTTTGTATTTTAAATATGTGTTCGTTTGTTTTATTTTACATATACATTTTATGTTGGTTTAATGATATGACATGCTGGCAGAATTTTCAGCTAGATCTTAAAACCCGGTTTAATCATGAAACCTTAAATCAGAGGGCTAAAGTTAGAAAAAAAGGCACCTGAGAAATTGATTGAGTGTTGAGACATTTGGTGACCACGCTGAAGCCTTCTTTCAAAACTAAGACAATTATTTTTAGAATCACAAGAATAACTTTGTCACCAATTGAAAAATATATCTCAATTATGTCAACTAGTGGACGCGTGACTCCTATATCAAGAGAAACAGGAAGATAATCAGCTCCATAAAAGTATGGGTTATTCGATGTAAGTGATGTACAACAAAGGTGGAGTGGTATGTTGGAGAAGTGAAAAAGCAGTGACGCACATGCTCAGGTCATGTTAGAGTTGTAAAAAATGTCATGCATCTCCCATTTTCATATTGCATGTTATGTACTTATATTTTTAAGGATTGATATGACGAAGACATTTCATTTTGCTATTCAAACATTGTGTCATCCTTTGTTTACCCCGTTTGAGCTTTAGTTCTATTTTCTTTCATATCTCTCTTTTGAAATCAAGATAGAGTTAGTAAAAAAATAGAGTCTGAAAAGTTCAAAAACAAAAAAGAAAAAGGAAAAAAAAAGAAAAAAATATGTCCAAAAAAAATAAAAATAAGAGAGAAGAGTCTTGAGGAAAATAAAGTCAGAAAATGTTTCAAAAAGAAAAAAAACCAATAAAAAAGAGAAGAAAAATCAGAATCAAGCAAAAGAACAAGCATCCAGAACTACGCGTGACCTGATTCTCCTCTCTCGGGGGTGAGACACGTAGGCTGCCCTACTTCGGGCTCGGTCCAACCAAATAAACAATTTAAAATTGCCCAGTCAAAAGAAACTGGGGCATGAGTTAATCCTCGTTGTTTGAGTCAATTCCAAAAGATGTAAGTCCCACCCACTTCAAGTGTCATTTGGACCTAATGTCATCCTTTCTTTCTAACCATATCCAAAAGCCAAGTTACAACCAAAGAAACTCCTTCAGATCAATCTTGGAAAATATTAAGTCTAAGCACGCAATGGAGGTGATGATACATTTAGGTACTACTTGTCTTCTGTAGCATAAGAAACCAGGAGAGAAATAAAAACAAAAGAGTATTATTGGTGAAAATTCTCATGGCCACCATAAGGCGATGGTAAGTTTAGAGAAATAAAAATGAGAGAGTCTTATTGGTGAAAACTAATACGGGTATCCTAAGATGATAGTAAGCTAAGAAATGAAAATGAGAGTCTTATTCGTGAAAATCCTCACAGACACTAAGATTGAGAGAAATGAAAATAAGGAAGTCTCATTACCTTAGGGCAATGATGAGCTGAGGGAAAGAAAATGAGAGAGGTTAGTTGGCAAAACCCTTCAAGGTGTCACTAGCTGAATGAGGTCCATAAGTGGAATTGACCTAAGGAAACAACTCAATTTCAGGGTCATTAACTCAATAACCATTGGTGGAAAGTTCAGATTAAAAGATCAGGCAACTTAATTCAAATTGCATGGCATAATCATTGGAATTGATTGTCATTTTTAGATAATTTTTCTTTTCTTTATTTTTAAAAAGGGACAAACATTGTATTTTCTTTCTTCTTTATAATTCTATTTTTGCTTTTTTGAGTCTGTCATTCGAACAAAAAATTATTTTTTTCTCATGTCTTTGAGTCAAGTCCATGTCGAAACAAGTGAGAAAGATTTCAAAATTTGGTACCAACTTCTTCAATTGCATAAAGCAAGACAAAAAAGGCCTATACATGAAAGAAACATGATCGTGAGCCAAAACAAGGCATGCAGAAAGTCTTGTCGCCAGGAAAGTTTGGGGGATTTATGGAAATACCAAGGTTCAAGGAATTTATCTGAAACATAGCAGAATTGAGATATGATATTTGTTTCAGAGTCACTCATAATAACCTGAGTTTTGATCAATGGTGTAGTAAGACAGTGATGTGCCATTAGTTTAAAGCAAGATTAAATATCCCAAGTGCAAGGGCAATCACCTAAAAAGCGAAATCCGTAAGCCAACCACCATGTTTAAACTCACAAGTTTATCTTTGTATGAAACATGAACAGTTGCTACCTTCAAATCAAAGGCTTCAAAGCACAAATATTCAGAGGTGCAATTCCTCATTTCTACAAATGCTAGAGCAGTGTTTCTATACAGGTTTGGTAATCAAAATTATTGTAAAACTCATCATCTTGTACCTCTAAGAGACATATTCTCTAATTTAGGTATTTCATGTCTCGTGGTTAGGAGGTGCACTTCTTAATTTGAATCATTAATCCTAAAAGTTGCTTTTTAGCAAGTATCTTGCACTTTCATTCTTAAGAGACAGACTGTTTGGTCTCAATCATTCCATTTTACCCTCAAAAGGTGCATTTATTGATCAAAATCTTGTTTCATCTTTGCATTGAGCATTGTTGCAAGTAGTTGTGATTAGATGTGACACCTCCTAAAGCTTTTGATGATAAACTGGGGCAAAAAGAAAATTTAATTCCTATTATTTGGAATTTATGTTCAGTACACTCCTGGAAAATGGGGTATTACTTTATGTTCAGGACACTCCTGAAAAATGGGGCATTACTTTATGTTCAGGACCCTTCTGGAAAATGGAAATTTACTTTATGTTCAGGACATTCCTGAAAAATGGGAATTTATTTTATGTTCAGGACCCTACTGGAAAATGAGGCACTACTTTATGTTCAAGACCCTCCTGGAAAATGAGAATTTACCTTATGTTCAGTACCCTCCTGGAAAATGAGAATTTACCTTATGTTCAGGACCCTCTTGGAAAATGAGAATTTACCTTATGTTCAGGACCCTCTTGGAAAATGAGAATTTACTTTATGTTCAGGACTCTCCTGGAAAATAGGAATTTACCTTATGTTCAGGACCCTCTTGGAAAATGAGAATTTACCTTATGTTCAGGACCCTCCTGAAAAATGGGAATTTACTTTATGTTCAGGACCCGTCTGGAAAATGAGAATTTACTTTATGTTAAGGACCTTCCTGGAAAATGGGAATTTACTTTATGTTTAGGCCCTTCGTGGAAGATGGGGCATTACTTTATGTTCAGGACCCTCCTGGAAAATGGGAATTTACCTTATGTTCAGGACCCTCCTGGAAAATGAGAATTTACCTTATGTTTAGGACCCTCTTGGAAAATGGGAATTTACCTTATGTTTAGGACCCTCCTGGAAAGTGGAAATTTACCTTATGTTCAGGACCCTCCTGGAAAATGGGAATTTACCTTATGTTTATGACCCTCATGGAAAATGGGAATTTACCTTATGTTCAGGACCCTCTTGGAAAATGGAAATTTATTTTATGTTCAGAACCCTCCTAAAAAATGGAAATTTACTTTATTTTCAGGACCCTTCTGGAAAATGGGAAGTTACTTTATGTTCAGGACCCTCTTGAAAAATGAGAATTTACTTTATGTTCAGGACCCTCCTGCAAAATGGGAACTTACTTTATGTTCAGGACCCTCCTGGAAAATGGGAACTTACTTTATGTTCAGGAACCTCCTGGAAAACGAGACTTTACTTTTGTTCAGGACCCTCCTGGAAAATGGGACTTTATTTTCAGAAAAATGAAATCTTTCTTTATCATAATCTTTGTTTGGGATAATTTTCGTTCTAGTTTTAAAATTAATTTCAGGTGCTCGCCTGGAAAACAGGATGAAGAAATTAAAAGTCAGGAGCTTGTTTGAAGAACAGGGTGATGAAATTGCAAGTCAGGAGCCCGCCAGAAAAATAGGGTGATGAAGCTGAAAGTCAGGAGCCCGCCTGAATAATAGGGTGATGAAATTGAAAGTCAGGAGCCCGTCTGCAGAATAGGGTGATGAAATTGAAAGTCAGAAGCCCACCTGAAGAATAGGGCAAAGAAATTAAAAGTCGGGAGCCCACCTAAAGAACAGGGTGATGAAATTGCAAGTCAGGAGCCCGCCTGAAGAACAGGGTGAAAAAATTGAAAGTCAAGCAACAAGGTGAAGAAATTACATGTTAGGAGCCCGCTTGGAGAATAGGGTGAAGATTTTCAAATTCACGATCAAATTCAGAAGTACCACCGACGAAAATGGTCAATTTTTCAGTTCATCTCCAACACCAAATTTTGTATGGAGAAAGAATTTATCTTCAAGTTTAATCGAAAGGAGATCAAATTTTTTGTCACTTTTGAAAGCATCGGAGACCCAAGACAAGATTCAAGAGATGCTGCATAGATAGGACTTTTGTAATTTCATTTATCTTTTAACTTATAATTTTTATTTTGCTGTAATGACAGAGCCACTGATCGAAACCTTAATGGGACCTCACTCGGCTCTCCAACTCGGTATAGTCCATCTCCTTTTCAACCCTGGAACTACATGTGACTTGACTCTCTCATAACTCGGGATAGGTAGGACACCCAAAGTCAAGATTCAATTACACTCCATCTTTCTTTATCGTTCTTTTTAATAATTATCGGTCAAAATTTTGTCTCGTTATCTACTTCTTTGTCTGGAAACACTTTGTGTTTACAGACAAAGAAGGGCATAATGTAGACACGTAATTTTGTCTGCCCCAAAATTTATTTCTACTCATTTACCTCTCCCTACACCTACCCTTATCCCTACCATCTACCCCTAACCCACCTAACCACACCAACTCCAACCTGACATACACACTGCCACACACACAAAAACAAAAATACACACAAACAACCGCCGACATACACACAAGATAACAAGGCACACACTCTTTCATTTTTCTCTATTGAATACACAATTCCACACTCAAAATATAGAACTCACACAACAAAAGAGACTCCTCCATTTTCTCATTAACAGACCCAACCTCACAATTTACACTCATCTACACATACAAGCGCACATAGATATCCCACACAAAAATGCTCACACCACACTAATTAGATAAAGGGACTACACATAAAAAATGGGGGAGGGAGAAAATAGGGAGAACAAGTGAGGACACAATGAAGGCAAAAGAAGAGTGAAAGCAAAAAAGAGCAAAATAGAGAGAAATTGATGCGGGTTACTATTTCGGTGGTTAATCCACCGCCGATTCCGACCAAAACGCCTCCCCGACCAATCGCGCAACCAACCCATCCCCAAAATAAACTTTTTTTTGTTTTTTTTTCCAGCTAAATCAAATCGAAAACACGTAAACCAGCGAGATCTAGCCAGAAACCCAATCAACTCCAGCAAGTAGCGAAACCTGTTATCAAATGGTGCAAAAATTTTAGGTTGGATCATTGGTCTTTTGGTTGTTCTATCTCGAATTATCGAGTTGGTGGTTCTATGTTGAGTTTGTTGAATCGAGGTCTTGAATTTGGTTCCAATTCGTTGGCAGCGTCGAACAATTAGGATTTGAAATAAAATTGAGGTCTATTATTCATCTCAATCTCAATTAATCTTCATTACTTGATACTTTGTGTGGTAAATTCGTGGCGTGTGAATGTTGCTTCATGTGATTTTGTTACGTTTGGATTATGGATGGTATTTGATATTGATTGTTTGATTGCTTAAATTGAATAATTGAATGATTTAAACTCAATTGGGAATAAATGGGAAAGATTGAAAAATTGATAAAAAGGCGAATTTTGGTTAGTTTGATACATTGGTTGTTTGACTTGAAATAGACGTTAATCGAACTCAATAGTATCATGATAGGCCAAAAAAGGATAGGCAAATGGTAGGTTGGGTAGGCAAATTTAGGGATTATGGATTGTTGAGTGTTAAAAATGTGTGTTGAATGATTTTGTCTTGTCGTACTTGGATCAATTGTAATATTTGGCTGGGGAATGCCCTGAGGTATTTATATTGTTTTATCTGGGGAATGCCCTGAGAAAGTTGTACTCGAATATGGCGCGTGATCAAGGACCGAGGCACCGAGTGGAGCGTAGTTTAGGATTAGTGTAGAAGATTAGCGTAGGTTTACATTTCAGTACCTTTTTATTTTAGGTCTATAATAAATTAGACTGGACACTAATTTTGATTTTGTTTATTCGATTGTTTGTTTCGTGTTTATGTGTTTGTTTGTTTATACATTCTTAGTGCCATGCTAGCCGATATATTCCACGAAGAGACTGTGTTCGAACCACAGGATCGAGGGGTGCCTAACACCTTCCCCTCGGTTAACAGAATTTCTTAGCCAGAATCTCTATTCGCGGATTAGTTTTAAAGAGTCAAAATCATTTTCAATAGGATTTCCAAAGGTGACTTGGCACACTAGATTTATGCCAAGTGGCGAATCTGAGTTTAAATGTAAATAATCTTTTTCGAAATGAATTTTATGTTTTGTCACTTAATAATAAAAACCCTTTCAAACTTAAAATTAATTTCTTTTTGGTAAAAAAAGGGTGTGACAATTACTTTTCCATGTCCTTTTCTCGTGGATAGGCCCTACCCTGCACAACTTGCTATTGGTCCTCATTTTTCTTAGCCACCTGCCTTGCTCAACACATAGCCCAAGAACTTGATTTGGCCACAATTGTGCATCATAGTCTTGCCTTAACCTGTCCATTCCTTATCATGACTTTGCCATGCCTTGCCTTGATGTGTCACAACCCTAGGAGGACCATGTGGGCAACTACTCTAAGCTATCTAGATAGGAGATCCCTATACCATCCAACCAAATAATATGCAGAAGTCTTTAAAAATAAAGTAATTAAACCCTTCATTACTAAAGAAATCTTAAATGTTTTTTATAATCTAATACAAGAACAACGTCTTTCGAGGGACCTAGTCTAGACATGTACAAGAGCTTCAAATATAATAAAGAATAATAAAAGACACATCTGTCACTGTAGGAACAGTATGAGTACAAGCTACCGATGAATACTTAATGATTCACATAAGAAACCTCAACTGATCCTACAACACGACTACACCTAAAAAGGATGTAGAAAGAGTAACACCAATACAACCACACTTACTGATAGGTTCATAGATCGACCGGAATTAGATCATACAATACCACATAAAATCAACAAGATAAATATGACAACTAATAATTTAAATCACATCAATTTCACCTACTAATGTTTTTTTTCATTACATAAGAGGGTCTCTATTATTATTCTTGCTGACTTAGTTAAACTCAAACATTATTAGTAGGAGATGTATACCACTTATCTTCCCAATATCACAATTCCACAATTAACCTCACTAATTATACAACACTCCTCACATCAAATGTCAACTATCATAACTCTCATCCACAACTTATGGCAACCCAACAATATGGGAATTAGGTACAACACACATATCGTTGTCAATATAAAACATATATAGTCATTAAGTATATCAGGTCATCAAGTAGGCATTCAAATGATCAAGTATGCATAAACAATGCTTATATCGATAATATCACACAATGGTAAATTACACTTATTTTAGCTTTGCCCTTTAGGACATCAACAATTTTATTATCATATTATCATATCAAGGATTGGTTCAAACAAGGAATCATAATACCTTATCACAATATAAATTGATTCACTCAAGAAACCATCAAACTCTTTTGTCGACAACATCAAGTGTACACACATGATATGTGACTTATTTTTGCCCACTAACCATGACATGAAGGGCGAAATCTTAGTCCATATACCAAAATCAGAATAGACATCGTATGTGTCTTGTCACCCTTATTTAACCTTAGGTTTTTCCACTCTTACTTCAATGTTTCTACAATTAAATCGCCTTAATCCACCAATTCAAACAATAAATTATCCAATGAACATCAATTATTTTAAAACATCATACAATACAACGTACTAATCACAAATGTAATTCACTTTGTGAGTTCATTATTAAATGACCCTTGCATATTAACATTAATAATTAATTGTCATTTACAAGCATATCTCAAGGACAAATCAACAAATTATATATTTAAGCGCTATAAAAAATAGCTCACCAACCATAAGTATGTTCGAAGAACAATCAATAGATAATCATCTCCAACATTAACTTATCAACCACAAGTATGTCCGAAAACCAAAAAACAAATAATTAGTTAAGAGCACACATATAGTCAAATTGTGTCTAAACTCCAATTATATAAATATATACATATATGTGTACTTACATATGTATACTAATAATGCTCAAGCGCACACGCAAGTGTACGTCGTCTTATCAAGTAGTAAAGTGGCTTCAAGGAAGCCCAAGTATCGATCTCTCAGGGACTTGCATTCGCCGCCTATCTAATTCTAGTTTAACAAATTGAGAAGAGTAAAAAATAGAGTTTTAGAACTGTAAACTAAAAATAAACTAAACTATTGCGGAAAAGTAAATGACTTTGGACAATCAAAGGATAGAGATCCAGGGTTAAGACTTTCGAACAATCATACTACGTTAATGAACTACATTCGTTAAATTACTTATCGTGGTTGTTGATTCGTAGGGTTAATTGCATGATTACGATTTTCCAACCACTAACCGTTTACCTAAGTTGAATCATACACCTACATCGTTGTGCGAGGATGTAATAATTCACTTAAGTTCTTTACAAATTTCATCCTACATAGGAATCAAGTATGGTATTTAAGTACATCCCTGTCCAAGGTACTAATTCAAATTTCTTATTTTATAAAGAAACAAGAACTATACTTTGCTTATTCCCATGTTCTATCACTCTATTCCCTCTCCCGAGATAACGGGGTTGACAATTGATATATTCTAAGGGTATCTAATCCTTAAAATAGTTAAAACAAGAATAAACAAACACCAATAATGATAATCAAATCAAAGGAAATTAATTCAAAACAAAAGTAATCATGAACGTGGCCTTAACCCCAAATCGGAGTTTTAGCCTTCAATGGAAATATTCATCATCAAATTCTTTGGATTGATGATACAAACCATGAAGAAACTAAATTAAAGAATGATAAAACATAAAAAGAAGTTGTGGTAGCCTCCAATGCTCCAAGATGTCCAAAAATATGTAAAAGACGTGATATAACATGTATTTATAGTATAGGAGCAAGCCCAATCCGTGTTGTAGTTGAAAACCTTCAGTTATTGAGCCCGGGAGTGGGTGGGGCGGCGCCTCAATATCTCCCTACCTCTCTGGAATTTGTTCTCTAAAATTTTTCTAAGGCAAAAGAGGCACCGAAATGAGCCCGCGTCGTGGTCTAATCGCCTTTAGGACCACCACATGCCATATGGTTGAAATTTTGGGCATATAGTAAATCTATTAGTATTTTTTAAAAGTCAATTGGTAACTCCTACAATCCACATGCGCCCTACACATTCTAGGGGTCAAAAAGTGCATCAATCTGCATATTGTGCCTTTGTTGAGCTATTCCAAGCCTTTTTGAGTTGTTCACACATGATTTGAAGCTTGTATATTCTTCATATATAATGATAATCCATTACCCAAGAATACTATAGAATTAAACACAACAATTTAGAGCTCAAAACAACACAACATCCAACACAACGCAATAGAAACAAGAGCTAAGCATAGGCAAATTTCACTTTGATCTTTAACTCAAGTTTCAACTGTTCCCTTGACTCATGTGCACTATGTACACTCCAAACACATAGTTCCACATTTAATGACAGATTTAAAACCATAAGGAACACATAGAACACAATAGAATCCAACAAGAGAGGCTAGACAAGCAACTAGCTCATGCTAGAAAGACTAGTTTTCTCTATTGAACTCCAATTGATTCTTTTAAGTACAAACTTCTTGAAATTCACCTTGAACTATATAAACAAGTGTTTTAACACATTTATCTCATTATTAACCATTATATATTAGAATCATCCTAAAAAAAAGACTAAAAAGGCTAGAATAGTGATCCTGGAATGCATAAATACACCCAACATCACCACCCAACATCACCACCCCACACTTGAAACCTTGTTCGTCCTCGAACAAATCTTGAATACAATCATCATCAAGTATGGAGACTATACACTTTAACTAAATCCAATACACTCAAGCTATCACTACAATAACTACGTAGAATGCAAGTTGCTACACTAAGCATATTATTTACACAATTAAAAACTTATGAACACTACTCCAAAACATCCTAGCCTCAACAATTGAATCACCTAATGGTAAACTCATACTTATTTCTTAATCAAGGACATCATAAGAATCACCCATATTCATCAAACATGTGCCCCTCATAACAAGAGAGTTACCCATAATCACCCACAATAAAGCAATTCATAGCATGATAGGTACAAGAATCAAATTAAGCTCACTCTCACAAAGAATTCACAAGTTAAACACAATGAACCATAGGCTTTCCCTTAGTGTAATGCTCCACTAATATTAGAATGTAAAGCTTAGGATCAAATAGGTCTTTTTCGGGTGGTAATGTCGGCTAAGAGATGGGTAGCAACTATTTTGGCCAAGAATAGTGACTAACCTCTCTAAGCGCTTTAATACACTACATTAAACATTTAAAACCAATCTCCAACAACCAAAGTACAATTTTTCATCCACCCATATCTTTTATTTTGCCCCATCTCTTTTTAGCATTTTCACAAACACATGGTGGGCATATTGTTTATTCCTTCAAGATTTAATTTTTCTCATTCTCTACAATCATGGGAATATTTTTAACATCAATTATAACAATCCCAACCATCACACATCAACTATACACACCATTACCTATTATCTTGGGGCATCAATTTCACCTTTTTATTCTTTAATTTTCAAACATCTTTTTCAAATTTTATCTTTTTTATAAAGCACTTACGAGCTTTTTGGATCAAATTATGGTTTATCAAAGAAGGGGACTCGACTATATTTGAAGTTACCAAAGATATGACTAAAGGTTTAATGGGGGTTAACTAGGATAATTCACAATGGGTAGGACAAATAGAAGGTATATAGTAAGGCTATCAAAGAAATGCCTAAATCATCTCTTAAACCCACAATCTTTATTTTGCTTTGCACACACACCAGACAAGTTCTAGACATTACATGCAACAAGGAATATACAAAAATCTCACACGCACATGGCATATGCTCAACTTAAAAGGATAATCATAGACTCCCAACCAAACAATAGCATAAATTCAAATTTAAGCCAACAAATACAAGAGTCACAAACATGAGCCTTGAAGTCTTAAAAGTAGCAATTCACTCATTCAATATGCTTTTTACACACAACCCCACTTGCATCATGTAATCAAAAATAGCACCAACAAGAAAATTTCACACAATTTTTTTTAAAATTGAGCCAAAATTTGGGAATTTCTCAACTCCACACTTAAAAATCTACTTTGTCCCCAAAGTGAATTTAAGAGTAAAAAGATAGAAATACTCCCTGAGGCCTCTAGGCCTAGCTAGTAGCATATTTTGCATTAATGAGATCCATGGAATCCTACACTCAGTTTTTTCCATGCTCCTTAGATCAAGTTTATGGTACTCAGACTTCCCATTAACCCGTGACTCAATCAAAAATGAAAACTACGTGAAATAAAAATTAAAAACAAAAAAGAAAACATACCTTAGCTTGGGTTGCCTCACAAGAAGCGCCTAATTTAGTTTTGCGGCACGACCCAAATCAACTTTTTCCTCCACCATGAGAATATAAATTTCACCCCAACATCACATCTATCTTTTTTCCTCAATCATAAAGAGGTGCTACAAAGATTAAGGAATCGAGTAATGGGATATGCATGGTGAACCACTCGACCTTCAAGTGAGGTGTGTTTTTATGTTGCTTAACCGATGCAAAATCAAGAATATAGGATTCTTGTTCCTCATTTTAACACTCTTCCACTATTTTAAATGATTCCATAGACAATACATCATCTAAACATAATGTAGAAAAGTTCTTTGAGTGAGGTCGAACAAATCCTACTTCAAAATTTACACTATCTACTACACCTTCACGTATATTCTCCTTCTCACTTTCAGTCTCAAGATAAAGATGACAATCGAGTGACTGTGATTTTTGTGTTTGCTCCATAATTTGGCTAATATTCTCCTCATATATTTCTTTTATTAGCCACTGTAGAAATGGTGGTAGTGGTATCTCCTTAATAATTTCAACAATTTCAGTTTTCAAGTACTCATACTTCCTCGAATTATCAGCAACTTCGTCTATAACTTGTTGGAAAGTCACTTGTTCAGTAACCTCTCTTTGGTTCTTCATGTATGACAAATACTTATTTTGAGACGCTAAAATTTGTTTCTGCATCTCTTCTATTTTGTGCGTTTGAATCATGGCCTGCATGATTAGTTGTTGCTACTGAAATTGCTGCTGTTGATTCAATGATTGAATTTGTGACTGATTCAGCCCCGTTTGATTGCAGTAGTTTATATAGTTTTTCCTTCCATCATAGCCCACAAACATTACTGAATCGGGGTTGACGACACATATCTCTTCAGAATGACCACTTTGATAACAAACCATACACCATATAGAATCGTCATCAATCGAACACCATATATCCCAGGATGCCATGTCAAGAAGTGTGATAAAAAGAGAAATAAAAGAAAATAAGAAGGAACTAAACAAAACTATTTACAAATTAATATAGAAAAACTAAAATTAAGATAGTTTCCTAATTACAACTCCCCGACAACGATGCCAAAAACTTGACAATGCTCAAGCGTACACGCAAGTGTACATGGTCTTATCAAGTAATAAAGTGGCTTTAAGGAAGACCAAGTATCAATCTCTCAGGGACTTGAGAAATTGAGAAGAGCAAAAAATAGAGTTTTAGAATTGTAAACTAAAAATAAACTAAACTATTGCGGAAATGTAAATAACTTTGGACAATCAAAGGATAAAGATCCAAGGTTAAGACTTTCGAACAATCATACTATGTTAATGAACTACATTTGTTAAATTTATTATCGTGGTTGTTGATTCGTAGGTCTAATTGCATGATTACGGTTTCCCAACCTCTAACCGTTTACCTAAGTTGAATCATACACCTACATCGTTGTGTGGGGATGTAATAATTCACTTAAGTTCTTCTCAAATTTCATCCTACATATGAATCAAGTATAGTATCTAATTACATCCCTGTCCTAGGTACTTATTCAAATTTCTAATTTTATAAAGAAACAAGAACTATACTTTGCTTATTCCCATGTTCTATCTCTCTATTCCCTCTCCCGAGATCACAAGGTTGACAATTGATATATTCTAAGGGTAGATAATCCTTAAAATAGTTAAAATAAGAATAAACAAACACCCATAATGATAAGCAAATCAAACGAAATTAATTCAAAACAAAAGTAATCATGAACGTGGCCTTAACCTCGGATAAGAGTTTTAACCTTCAATGGAAATATTCATCATCCAATTACTTGGATTGATGATAAAAACCATGAAAAAATTAAATTAAAGAATGATAAAACCTAAAAAGAAGTTGTGTCACCCTCCAATGCTCCAAGATGTCCAAAAGTATGTAAAAACGTGATATAACATGTATTTATAGTATAGGAGCAAGCCCAATCCGTGTTGGAGTTGAAAACCTTAAGTTATTAAGCCCGAGAGTGGGTGGGGAGGAGCCTCAATATTTCCCTACCTCTATGGAATTTGTTCTCTGAATTTTTTCAAAGGCAAAGGGGGCACCGAAATGAGCCCGCGTCATGGGGTAATGGTCTTTAGGACCACCACGCGCCATATGGTTGCAATGTTGGGAATATTATGAATCCATTAGTGGTTTTCAAAAGTCAATTGTCCACTCCTACAAGCAAGACATGCCCTAGAAATTTCAGGGGTCCAAAAGTGTGTCAATCTGCATATTGTTCCTTCGTTGAGCCATTCCGAGCCTTTTTGAGTTGTTCCCACATGATTTGAAGTTTGTATATCCTTAATATATCATAATAATCCATTAAAAAAGAATACTATATCATTTAACACAATAATTTATAGCTCAAAACAACACAACATCCAACACAACAAAATAGAAACAAGAGCTAAGCATAGGCAAATTTTATTTTGATCTTTAACTCAAGTTTCAACTCTTCCCTTGACTCATGTGCACTATGTACAATCCTAAAACTTACTTACACATAGAATATATCATTTAAAACCATAAATAACACATAGAACACAATAGAATCCAATAAGAGAGGCTAGACAAGCAACTAGCTCACGCTAGAAAGACTAGTTTTCTCTATTGAACTCCAATTGATTATTTTAAGTACAAACTTGCTTGGAATTCACCTTGAACCATATAAAAACATATTTTAAAACATTTATCTCATTATTAACCATTATAGCTTATAATCATCGTCAAAACAAGACTAAAAAGGCTAGAATAGTGATGCTAGAATTCATAAATACACCCAACATCATATACCATTTATGCCTAGCTACAACACCATTAACTTCTCAAATTTTCCACACCTAAGCCTCTACCATAATTAGACTGTACAATAGTATTTCACATATGATACTAACCTTAATTTATTCATATTACAATAGGTTATGCTATAGTATAGAGTCAAGTCTTTCTCAAAGCTTAATGATAGAACATCGTTTGTCTTTTTATCCTTAATACCCAAGACCCTAGGTTAATTTACAACAAGAAGGGCACGTAATTCAGAACACACCACACACAATTAATTACCGTTATATTATTAACTCTATATTATATTTTACATGAATATACAATCTTTTCACCGCTAATCATATTAACCCTCTTATTTTACAACACAACATGAAAGTCAAACAAATACATATCACTCCTCAAGGAATTAATCTATTAGAATATTACCTTACATATTAGATCTTTATATCATTAATATCATGTTTTATCCATCCATCACCATTTACAAAGACCTAATTATGTATTCTCTCATCAATTTTACACAATGTATACGTTTAGCTATTCTGAGTTTACTACTCATAAACCATAACATACCTCGATGTTGAGATTCTGCAACAAGCAAGACTATGCATACTCTTCTTTCCCTTCATGTTTTAGAATGTTCAACATCTAATACACTAGTAGCTATAAGAGTAATTAAACATTTACTCTTCAAAGAAATACTTTTGGAATTTAAACCCACTAATTCTACCCTTTATTCACGGTCTATAATATTATCTATAGGTCATTCAACGACTACTAATTCTATAATACTCACCTTACCCCAATCAATGGAGTTTTAACTCTAACTACCCTCTTTTTAAGAATTATTCATACTAAAAGTACCATTTTTATTGAACCTAAGGTTCTCAACCCCCACAATTCATCTTTTAGAATAACAATTTTTCGATAGAAAGGGTTAGTTTATAGTCTAGAATAAATTCTAGGTGATATTACTCGAACCCATAGTTTTTTTCATAATCTCATGAACCTAGGGTCCTAACCCACAATTGCACCATCAAAGATTATTTTAATGATTCTAAGGTGTTGAAGTTGATGAAGAACTTACCACAATAAAGGATTCTCATCCTAGCCTTTGAAAAATTACTCCTCTAGGATTTAAGAATGAGGTTTGTGAGTTTATGATCTGAAACTCAGCAAAATAGACATATAAATTGCTCAAATTTGTTATAACAGCCCAAAGTTTGCTGCAGTGATATTGCTACCTCAATCTTTTCCACTGTAGTGCCACTCAGTTTCAAGAATCACACTTTTAAGTAACACAGTCATAACTTTCTCCTCCAGAATTGAATTAATAAATAGTCTATTGCTTTGGAAAGAAGACCCAAAGACCTTTAATTTGATAGGTCTAAGTATACACAACTCTTAATATTCTAGGAGAGGTGCTTTTTTAAAGTTTACCCTAGTAGAAACTTATATTGAAACACAGTCGACAAAGATAATTTCAACTCAACGTTGTGCTAGGTGTTTTGTAATACCTTAGTTAATGTCTAATGTACTCCCAAATGAATGAATTGATCTTAATACCTATAAAAATAAAATTCATTAGATTTGGGTCTATTACACACATCAGAAAGCACAAATATTAGCCTAAAACTTAAGGTATTATGATGAACCAAGTAATTACTATTTTGGATTCCAATTCATAGTGGAAATAAAAGTTAAAGATATTCAGGCCTTTAATACAGTTAATTTAGTAAAGAAAAAATATGCCATTACGTTAGACATCAATTTACCATTCATTCATCCTCGAATGAAATTTGGGTAAAGATGGTAGGTACAAGGTTAGAATTAAAAAGACATTACACTCAGAGTCACTTGCTATACCTTACATAATTTACTTACTTTGTTGTACGATCCAAGGACGAATCCTTTGAGTTTTGAGGAACAACTCAAAAATTAGATCTAAGAGAATTTACTGCTTGATAACTACTACGGCAAATGCCATATTGCTGCAGCAGCACCACTGTGGCAAACATTAGCCATTGTGGTGAACCCCATACCTAACTAGACCACAGCTGCAGTGACCTATCGCTCATTATAGAAAGCTTACTAGAGATATATTTCCACCTATTGTAGCAACACTTAGGGAAAAAGTCAAGGAGACTTTAACTCTATGACGTGACCCAAGACTACCCCTAGTCATTACACCATACTTAAAACCACATGTGGCCCAAAGCTAAACCTGTGGTAAAGTATGAAACTAAGAATACTGAATATAACTAACGGATACTGCGCGAAAGCTATAACTGAAATTATATAACAATAGTCAAAGCCAATAAACAAGACTAATGCTGAATCTAAAAGCTGAAAATATCTAACATAATTATAAAATTAAAGATCTAAGTGTCTATTTGAAGTCCTATACTTGTGATAAGTTGATGGGACAAATCCCCAGATAACTCTAAACGTTTGAGAACTAGAAAGAAGCACTGGAATCAAACATTGACTTTCATCCTTAGATAATAAGGACTCACAATTGTCAGCTTCTAGAAAGACACTAAAATGTATTGAGTATAGGACTAATGTCAAGCGTTTAAACCTTTATCATGATACAATAAAGTGCAAGAAAAGATATATGATTAGTATTTTGAATGTACTGAGTATGTGAGATATGAAATTATAAAATATACTAAAATATGCTAGTAAATACTAAAATGCTATATTGAGCTAGAAAACAACTGAATTAAAGTATAATGATCCTTTCTGAGATGTATAAATACATATAAAAATTGATATGAAATAATAATCTAAAACTCATAAGTTTAAAGGAATACAACTGAATAAGAGTCATGTTGCTATATTTAGTTTTTATGATGACCAACTAACTGCAAGGGATCAGGTCCCTGGATGTTCATGGTACTGTACAGCTGGCACGCGTGTCTGCACAGTTTTTTCCTATTGTGTAATAAACTTGCAGGTGCTTCTTGTACTGAATAGGACACCTGATCCAATGATATTTCAGTCCTAATTATCACCCAGGTATAAAACCAAAAAGAGGCTTCTCCATTAAATAGTATTTGCACAAATCTAAAGAGTAAAGAGAGGAAGCAAAAACTCCATTTCAAGATTGCTCAAGCATTGCTCAAGCATTGCTCAAGCATTGCTCATGTTCTTAACTTTGTAGTATGATTAAAGAGTGAGTGAGTGTTCTTGAGTGCTGATTTGTAAAAGAATTACTCATGCTATAAGAGTAATGTCATGCTTTGTAGTTGCTCGAGAGTGCTTAGGTAGAGTTTCCTAAGTATAATACTGATTAAAGTTAATAAGTGTAGAGGGTCCTTGGCAAAGTTGCCAAGATGAGCTTGTAATAGAGTTACTACAAGCTAAAAGAGCCTAGAGTTAGGCTGAAATCGAGTATGTAATCAAGTGGTTGATTATAGTGGATTTCATTGGTGCTTGTGAGGGAAAACCATGGTTTTTCATTCCTTGAGCAAGGAGGTTTTCACGTTAAATCTTGTGTGTTGTTTCTTTCCTACACTACCTTTAGTTTTAATGCACTATATTATTTGATTGCATGTGATTGACTTTGATGGATCTGGTAGCTCTCTATGTGGTGCAACCTCTTAGGGTTTAACAATTGGTATCAGAGCCAGTTCACTCTAAACGGTTCACACTTAGAGTGTTTTTGTTATCATGGCTTCTCCACCAAACCTGGAAGAAGGACAATCTACCACTAGACCACCTAGATTTAATGGACAATACTATAGTGGTGGAAAACAAGGATGTCTGAATTTATTATAGCTGAGGATAGTGAGCTAATGGACATTATTCTTTGTGGTTCTCATGTACCTATAAAAGAAGTCAAAGAAGGAGATGTTACAAGAATGGTTATTAAAAGTAGAAAAGAATGGAATAAAAAAGATAGGAAAAGAATTGAGAAGAACTACAAGGTAAATAAATTGCTTGTCAATGGCATAGGACCAGATAAATACAATAGGATTTCATGTTGTGAAATAGCTAAGAAAATCTGGGACTGCTTGAAGATAACTCATGAAGGAACCACCGATGTAATAGATTCTAAAGTTGACATGTTGACTACCTAGTATGAAACCTTCACTATGAAAGAATGAAAGATAATACAAACAATGCATACAAGATTCACTTCCATCACAAATGAGCTACACTGCCCAGTATAAGTGATTCCACTGTTTAAGCAAGTGAGGAAGATTCTTGGGGTTCTACTAAAATCTTGGGAAAGCAAAGTAGATGCTATTACTAAGGCAAGGAACCTAAAAACTCTTACTATGGATGAGCTTATTGGAAATTTAAAGACTCATGAACTCAAGAAGCAGGAAGAACAAGAGAAGAAAGAAGGAAAGAGGTAAAAATCTCTGGCTCTAAGGGCACTAAAATTAGACTCTAATAAAGAAGACACTGATATTGCCTATTTGGTAAAAAGAATTGTGAGAGCTATAAAGAAAAGTGGCCAGTTTCAAAGAAGTGAAAGTAGCAACAAAAAAGAGGAACTGTGGAGGTTTGACAAAAATGTGGAAGTCCTGAGCACTTTATTAAGGATTGTCCAATGCCAAAATTGGATTATCAAGAAGATATCAAGATTGGTGGTGACAAATAAAAGAATAGGGACCAGGTCCCTATAAAATTAAGCAAAAAGGCTGCAGCTGATTATGCAGTAAGGCAGGATCTAGCAATAAGGGGAGATTCCTCTAGTGAATCAAGAAAGATGGGAATCAGGAGGATGTTTCCATGCTGGCAGTGGAAGATGAGAAAGTGATCTTTGATTCCTTATTTGATTTTATGGAAACCATTGAAGATGAAGGAGAAAATGAGGTAACACTTTTTGATATTAAAGAAAACTTAGAGAAATACTCTGTCGGAAAAATAAAAAAGCTTGCCAATGTGTTTGATTTCATGTGTGAAATGACTAATGAAAAAATTGATTTGGAAGAAAAGGTAGATAGTCAAGAGCTTAAGTGTATAGCTCTAACCCTCCAAATATATAAAACTGAGGAACTGGTCACAAAGTTGAAATCTAAAAATTTAAGCTTAGTTAATCAACTAGAGAAAGCTAATAGCACCCGTGATAAAGAGAAAAATAATGCTATAGAAGAAAGGATAGAAAATCAGGAGCTGGAATTGGTAGCATTGACACTCCAAATATTTGAAACTGGGAAATAGGTTTCTAAGCTCAAATTTGAAAATCTGAGCTTGGTGAGTCAATTGGAGAAAGTAGATGCTTCTGCGAGTAAAGGGAAGAAAGAATCATCAAAGTTTTAGGTTAAGCTTGAAGGATAGAAGATCAGGAGCTAGTGGGTCTCAAGGAAAGCTTGCTCATGATGCTAAGAGCAAGTTCCACAGGCCTCTATGTACTGATTGTGGAAGAGATGGGCACACAAAAGAAAATTTTCAAAGATGGGTTAGAGCTAGAATGAATGGTTCCATTTACATTCAATAAGGGAATGCATATTCTATGGGTTTCAAGCCTCGGAAAATTGTGAAAAGGAACTCTGTATCTAGATGGACCAAGAAGTATTTTATTACTCAATCATCCTACTACTGGGAACTAAGACTCAAGTGGGTTCCCAAATATAACAAGTGATCATGGTCTCAAGTATGAGGAAGTTAATTGCAGTGAGGAATGATCATTAAAAATGAGTGATTAAAAAGCACAATGTTGAAAGGTCTAACTATATTCTCTTTCTCAAGAAACTTTAAGATAAAAGTGTTTCAGGTGAAATAATCGACTTCAAAGCACCTGATCCATGGTAGAATATAGCTAAAAATCTCCATGATAAGTTGGAAACTGTGTGATTTGAAGAAAGAGGGTTGATGATACTGATGATGATGAGTAAAGGTTGGAAGATGCAGATGAGAATAGTAATGATGCAAAATGTCATTCACTGATCCGAGCTCAAGAATAAGAATAATCATAAGGGGTCATGATAAAACTCTCAGGGACCTGGTCCCTAAGAAGCTCATCTCAGGTGAGGAAGCTTTAGCCTTGTGAATAAAGTCAAGTATGAGACCTGGTCTTCAGACATATTTCTATAACAAGTCATGGTATAAAGTGGTGTAATAGAACTAACAAGCTTCTGCTGGGATTGATCAAATCAACTTGACTTACTAGATGGATCAACTTCCCTTTCAAAATATGGCTATGTTCAGGAGGCAGGTATCCTTGGAAAATTAGGTACATGTTGGTCTAACTCAACACCCTATATTTTCAGGTATAGTACCATGGGAACAAATTTGGAGGTGGACATATATGACCAGCACAAAGTTGAAGATTCACAAACTAGAGAGGGACCTGGTCCCATCTATCAGGTTAGTATCATATATGTACAAATTATATCTGTTCTTTAAAAAAAGCCACATCCTCCCTGTCCTTGTGTTAGAAAAAGGTTGTCCTATTCTAAAAGGGAAGGTGATTCACCTAATAATATGAAATTGATCATATCTTGTTCCCCTAGAAAACCCTTTCTTATGCTCATTATTCCTTAAATCTTGCTGCACCCACTTCTTCTCGTATCAAAAAGGGAAAAGTCAAATTTCAAATAGCTTTTTTAAGAAAAATATCTTCCTGATGGATACTGCTCTCCCATTTTCATGCTTTAAAGGATTCTAATCTTAACATTGTGAAAAATCCCTCCCTTAACTTTCCTAAAAAACATCCTTCTTCTCCTATTTACCCCATGCTAGTTCTTTTTCTCTCTCCCCCAGATATGCTTTTAATAAGTCCTCCACCTATTCTCATGTGACGACATCTATGATTGTGAAATATTGGAATGAACAGTTGCAACAATCATGTTATAGCAAATGAAACACTGGCTTGAGGGAACTATGCCCTCAACCATTCATTCTAGTGATCTTTGCAACCAATCTCTCCCACAATAGCTAAAAGCTTCCGTCTATTCCAAAGTCTAACTCCTTTATCATCTAAACTATTGACGAAGAATCATCCCTGAATCCTCAAAACTATATTGATGATGTTGTGATGGATGAAACCCGGATTGCTGAAAACCTCATATTATTGTGAAATCTCCTAGGAAAGAACATAGTTGATCACAAGAAAATCAATATTAGTAGAACACCAAGAATTCCAGGAAAATGGTCTGGAAGTTTTATTGAGAAGTAGCTGACTTTGAGGGACCTAGTCTCAAGAAAAGAAAAGTAGCTGAAAGAGAATCTGTGATCACTTATACTAGAAGAAAGAATGAGGAGAAAAGTAAGGTTGTATCTAAGGAAATTAGAAACAGGTTCTTGAAGAATCAAAAGGTGTTAACTGGAAGGATTTTTGATTCAAATGTGCTAACAGAACCTGGTCTGCTGGTACTAGTTGAGTTGGCAAAACATCAAGGCTGGACATATCTCATGGAAGGACCTATTCCCACTATTTTTGATAAGGTAGTTAGAGAATTCTATTTCACTTTGGAATTCACTGAAGATGGGATGAATCTTTCTGCACAGGTCCAAGAAAAGAAAATTAAGCTGAATAAGAAAACACTGGGAAAATTTTTAGAAGTTCCTATAAATGGGGTGAGAACTGTCTCCAAGAAGCTTCCTTCAATAGAATTCTTAGCAAATGCATCAAGGTAAAATGGAAATCTGTGGCTGCAGTGAATAGGAAATCATTCAAGAGTGAGTTTCAACTGATTTTTGACTTTGTGAACAAGGTAATTATGCCTTGGTCACAAAAGAGAAACATTGACTCAACCATTGACTTATATTTGATGGAATGCCTTAGTTGCTTTGAGTTCATTAATCTACCTGCATTGATGATAGAAAAAATTCACAAAGTGGTTCTTGGAAAAAATATAAAGCATGGTATTTCTTATGTAAATTGGTTTAACAAAATACTTGATTCCTATGGCATTGTCTGTGATTCTGGAACCCAAGGATCTGTGGTTCAAATGCTTGGCATAAAAACACTAGTCAATACTGAGTGTGTCAAATTAGGTATTATTTATCAAAGGGAGATCAACAAGGAAATTGAGGAACTGAAGTTCAACCTAGATACCAAGGATGAAGAAATTAGCAAGTTCCAAGTGACAATTCATCATCTCTCTAAAAGAAGCCCATGTGACACTAAAATACTCAAAACTGGGAATGATGAATTAAAGAAGAGTGTGTCAATCATAACTGATGAGTTCCTTAGCCTGAATGCAGAGATAAGGCATCTAAAAAACAACCTGGCAGTACTCCTTTAAAATCTTTTTCCTAGTCCTTCACTTATTATTTCTTCCTGATTCCTGAGGCTTTTTCCCTAAGAGAATTTAATTTATTCACTACAATAATACTTATCCTCTACTTATGAATGAATCTTTGCTTTGTGTGTTACATTTGTTACCTTTAAATTACAATGTTATTTTTTATATTAGTGTTGCCCAGTGGCCATGAGTTAACTAATTTGTACTTATTTTACTCTTAGTTTACTGTACTCACTTTTCAATGTGCCAAAAGAGGGAATACTAAGTTCATGTAGTAGGGACTTGGTATCAAGTGAATTGAGTTACAAAGTTGAATGTAATACTAATAGAAGGAAGTAAGTGATGTGCTGAATCGATGAATAAAGGAAGGAATGATTATACGGGGAAGAAATCAGAGCTTTTGCTTCAAATGACAACAAGGGACTAGGTCCCTGTGTTGCATGATGGTGGAAGCATGATGATAGAGGGAACATTCATCTTCAGAGTGGTAATCACACTGATTAAATATGATGGATGTGCTCAAAGCTGTATAGTTGGTTTGTTATCAACCAAAAGAGGTAAAATTGCTATATGTAGTTTTGATGATGAGCAACTAACTACAAGGGACTAGGTCCCTAGATGTTTATGGTTCAGTACAGGTGGCACACGTGTCTGTACAATTTTGTCCTCTTGTGTAACAAACTTGCAGGTGCTTTTTGTACTAAACAGGACACCTAGTCAACTATAAAAGGAAAAATAGGCTTCTTCATCGAATAGTTTTTGCATAAATCTAAAGAGTGAAGAGAGGCAGCAAAACTCCATTTCAAGATTGCTCAAGCATTTCTCATGTTCTTAACTTTGTAGTATGCTTAAAGAGTGAGTGAGTATTCTTGAGTGCTGATTTGTAAAAGAATTACTCATGCTATAAGAGTAATGTCTTGATTTGTAGTTGCTCGAGAGTGCTTAGGTAGAGATGCCTAAGTTTGATACTAGTTAGAGTTAATTAGTGTAGAGAGTCCTTGGCTGAGTTACCAAGATGAGCTTGTAGTAGAGTTATTACAAGTGAAAAGAGCCTAGAGTTAGGCTGAAATCGAGGCTGTAATCAGGAGGTTGATTATAGTAGATTTTGTTAGTGCTTATGAGGTAAAGTAGTGGGTTTTTCTCCCTTGAGGAATGAGGTTTTCACGTTAAATCTTGTGTGTTGTTTCTTTCCTATACTGCCTTTAGTTTTTCTTCACTATATTATTTGATAGCCTATGATTGACTTTGAGGGACCTAGTCTCTCACTGTGTGGTGCAACCCCTCAGGGTTTCAACACATGTACTATACTTTATTTGAAACTATAGAAGTGTCTGTTAACTAATGTGCCATGGTTTTATGGAACTTTTGACGTTTAAAGCAAGAAAAGTGTGCAAGAGCTTAGGTATTCTTGTTAGATATGATGTGCGTTTGTATTTATTTTGTAGGAAAATATGGTTTCGAGCAAAAATTGAGAAAAAAAAACTAAGAGTTGTTGAAGAGGTATCCCATGGGTCAACCTATGACTCTTGTGTAGTACCTACAAATTATGAATAGCGATAGCAGGTTGAGTCCTGAAGATGTCAAGATGAGTCTGATTTTCACTAGTCTACCTACAATCTATAGGTGCAACCCACGACTCATGGGTTGCAATTGTGAGTTGATATTCTGAAGGATGTAGTTTTCCCTGATTTCCACAAATATAAGGCACAATTAGTGGGTTGTACCCATTACTCAATCCATGAACCACGAGTTGATGCCAACCCTGATTTCCTACACTGTTTAGGATAGGTTTTCTTTTGTATCTATAAATACCCCTTGGATGTTTATTATCAAGTTACGTACTCCATATACTTATGACATTTTTTTGAATTTTGAGACACATTATTGACTTTGAAATTATTGTTTTTGGGTTTTAGGATTTACATTTAAATTAATATTTTGGGGTTTTTATCTAATTCTTTGTTAGTTCAACATTATTCTTTCATCTATGGATTTTGTATTAATTCTTACACCTATGAGTAGCTAAACACCATAACTAGGGTTGTGGGAACCCTGATGGATTAACAAAGCAGATTTAGTGCAAAGTCATTCTTGATTGGTGTTCTTACATGTATTGGTATTTCTTTTATTTTTATTGCTTTTCTAATAGTTTCGAATGTTTTAAACTTGACTATATTTGATACTTGCTCGAGAGAGAGGTAGAGATTAGGAAAAAGAGATAACAATAGTAATTTAAAGCTATCAACCTTCATTTAATTAACTTGAGATCGAGAGTAGACAATTAATCTGATATCATAAAATAAGGGTTAGTAAGGAGACACTCTGAGACCAAGAGGAGATAAGTGAAATTCACCCAAACTATGGTTGAGATATGGTTTAATGATACATAACTTGTTAGATTTTGCATGCAAGGCATCAAGTTAGTTTGACAAGTATGATTAGTCTGTGGAGTTATGAAGTCATGGGGAACACAATCCTAGTGCTCATCTCATATTGATCAAAACCTTAATATCCCAACAATCATTACTATTACTTTGGTTGTTACAAAACGCCCTTTTTATTTATGCAATCTCTAGTTCCTTTAGCAAGTCCTTGATAGATTTTTGACCTATTAATCATGAGATCGACCCCAACCCATTTGGATTCTATGTTTGACCGAAGACCTCTTTATACTTTTCTAGTGGTGTAATTTGGACGAAATTAAATTTTGGCTCCGTTGTTGGGGAATCTAGTTAATTGATTGATTGAGTTTGGTGAAGTTATTGGTTTTGTTTATTGGTTTTTGGTTTTCTACTATCTCTGGTGCACACGTCGATATATGCCCAGTAATTAGAGTCAAGGCAATCCCCTAATTCTATTACATCCTAAGCATGGATTAACTTTATGATATAATTGTAATATGGAGAAAGAAGAAGCTTATGATCAAGGAGCCCTTCATGAAGGGGTTCATAATGACCCAACAATTTTAAATCGATCACTCCATATGGTGTTTATGAAATTATAGACCAGGTAACAACTTATTTAATGGTCGATGAAAATACTAGGTAAGCAGTTGCTGATCGACAAACCATGAAGGAAATATCTAGACAGGAAGATGGAAAACGTCGAGCAATACTTGATAGAGATAGAATTAGAAGGAACAAAGGTCAATAACCTATTTAGCAGTACTTTCCAGTATATGATAATCCGGAATAAGATTTGGGTATGTTGAACCAGTTGAGGCAAGTGCAATCATTCCTCGAGAATTGTCCCAAGGGATAGAATTTGATATTACAAGCGCATTGATCTAGTTGCTAAACTTGAAGAGAGTGTTTGCTGGTTTAGCTACTGATGATGTAAATATGTACTTTATAAACTTTGTAGTAATTTTCCATTTGTATGATCTGCCTGGGGCAATTCAGGGAGATATACGACTAAGGTTGTTCCTATTCTTTCTGATAGGATAAATAACTTTATGGTTAGGAGAGCTGCCTCATGAATCTATTACAACTTGGAATGAGTTGAGGATGCAGTTCTTGGATAGATTCTTTCAACTTCTTGAATGTTGTAGTTGATGGATGAGATCTATAATTTTAGGTAGTTATATTTAGAGGTTTTATATGAAACATGGTTGAGGTTAAAAAAGAAGCTGATGAATGTTCCAAATCATAGAATCATAAAATTTTCTTGAGATATTCTTCAGAGCTTTGAATGTAAATACCAAGGATGTAGCTGATACTATTATAGGTGGAGCCTACATAAGTCTTCTCTAGAATAAGGTTACAGAAATATAAGATTGAATCACTAAAACTAACTGAGGAAGACATACTCGAGAGGTGGATAGATAAATCAATACTTATGCGATTGGTACTTCTAGTTAGTAGAGAGCACTGGATGAGAAAATGGCTCAAGAGGTAGCATAACTGAGAACTGAGATTGGCCCGATTAAAAAGAAATTTGCATCAATATGAGTAGAAAAGTTCAATGCAGTGGGTACTCAGGGTAAGTCATCTAGACATGAAAAATCTTATCCTGAGAAAAAAATGAAGTATTTAGATCAAAATATGACGGGTTTTCAATCCAAGAGATGAGGGTCTAATCAAGATACATGAAACTTAAGGCAACGGAATCAAGGTCGAAACTGCTATGGAGTAAGGTATAGGGACAGTAGTAGAGAGTGTGATGGTGACTAGAGGAGGAAATATAATTACAAGGATAATAATGGCCATTATGTTCCACCAGGGAATCGTGATGCTTAGTTTGGAAGTTCGACAATGGAAGTGTTTCTTACAAATCTTGTGAAGGATTTAGAGAGCCAAGAGAGTTTCCTTAAGGAAATTAGGGATGATATTTTGGGTTTGTGACAGAAGATAAAATCGCATGCAATCACTATTAAGCAGCTTAAGTAATAGTTTGGGAAGATGTCTACCGTATTGAACCACCGTCAACTAGACATTCTTCCTAGAAACACTATTTAAAATCTAAAGAATTACAGTCATTGTCTAGCTATTGCTACTCAAAGTGGTAAAACTACTATTGATCCACCCATGCTTGTAGTTGATAATATAAGGGAGAATTTTATAAGCATTAAGGATACAATAGAAAGATTGGTGGTAAATGAAAAGGCCTTTTAGGATCCTATAGTTGGAGAAAAAGATGCTGAAATCAAAGAAAAGAGTAAGGAGGTCACTCCGCCACGGAATCCTATTCCTCGACCTCCTCCACCTATTCCCCAATGATTGAATCAAAAATCCAAAGAAAGAAAGTATAAGATGTTTATTTGTATGTTGAAGGAGTTGTCTAGGAACATCCATCTTCTTGAAGCCCTAGACCAAATGTCTAGCTATGTAAAATTTATGAAGGTTTTGGGACAAAGAAGAGAACTTCCAGTTATGAGTATGTGGGTGGTTTTTACCATTATAGTTCAATTACATCTCTTTCTCTTATGTAAAAAAAAGGTGACCCAGGTATGTTCATAATTCCTTGCACGATTGGGCCATCTAGATTTGCCAGGGCTTTGTATGACTTGGATGCAAGAATTAATTTGATGTCATTGGTAGTGTTCAAACAATTAGGCTTGAGATCCACCAAATCCATAATGATGCAGTTATTGATGATAGATCATACAGTTAAGAAGCCTGTGGGCATATCTTTTGTTGCTTTTTGGTTAAGGTAGACAACTTCATCTTTCCCGCCAACATTGTTATCTTAGATTACGAGGTTGATTTGAGATGTCCATAACTTTAGGGAGATTATTTTTATCCACCTATAAAGCCTTGTTGGACATGTAAAGGGATGAGATAAAATTCAGGCTGAATAATGAGAAAGTCGAATTCAGTGTTCACAGAACTATGAATCAGGCAATTGACATAAGGGTGGTTTTGGTAATAAACAGTTTTGACGACCCTAAAAGCTAACCCTATGGCTACCTTAATGAAGTTTGAGTAATTAAGGACCCCTTATCCGCTGTGATGTTAAATCAAGCACTATTTGGAAGGCAACCTAAGGTGTTTGTTTATTTTTATTTTGGTTATTATGATTGACATTAGACTTGTGCACCTAGGTATGTTCCTAAGTTTCTTGTTTTAGTTTGTCCTAACACATTGGGATACTGTATGCGTATAAGTTGAGGGTGGGCTACTTTGTGAGTCTATATGTCCTCTTAGGGTTTTTGTTGTCGTGTATCTTTTCTCTAGAGAGTCGTGTCTTAGTAGAGCCAACAAGTTTAGGTTGTTGTGTTTGTGTTATGTGTTATTATGTTTTGTTTGACTAGGAGAAAAATGAGAAATCTTGGTGCAGTCAACTTTTTATGTTTTTTTTTGTGTTTGAAAAAAATGATACCCCTCCTAAAATTTTTGTGAACTGTGTGTTGTGAAAATATGTTGTAACCATTGTTGAATCTTATTATGGAATTAGTATCAGGGACAAATAATCATATCTTAGCATTGCATGTACCGGATAGGTAATCACTTAATAATGTAACCTTGCGCCATGTGTGTGTAAGGTATTTATTTAGTTCACTTTGGGTGTTTTAATCCAGAACCTTCCCAATTAGTCTTGCCTAGGTTGTAGGATAGTAGTTGGGACATAATCATAGGCCGTGTTTGAATAAGTCCACTCTTAGACTAAAAAACTGACCAAATAAGAATAAGTATCCCTTGATCCCTAATTTAAGCTTAAAGTAACCTATTTTCTTGTTTTAACCTTTTTACTTTCCCATTTTAATTACAATGGACCTATTTTGGCGCTGGTCCCTTCTTGGACATTGTGTATCTCAACTCATGAAAATTGCCTAAGTTGAGGGTGGATATTAGAGGGGTGTAAAGTTGCAGATGGGTATGAAGAAGATGTTGAAGAAAAAAATAAATTAGGGTTGGGTATGGTAGAAAAGTCTGTAAAATATAAAAAAGAGAAAAATGAAAAACGAAGATATAATAAATGTGATAATTGAAGAAAATTACACCCAGTCCTAAGAACAAATAAAGGAGAAAAGGGAGAATTAAAAAAACATAGTTAAGTAATGGGGCCAAAACTATAAGTGTAGTGTCAAGGAGGGTAAGTCACTATTTCTCATATTTACTATACCTGCCCCCAAGCCTATATTTCAAGCCGAGATAAGTCCTATAATGATCCCAGTCCAACTGTCCAAAAAGCTAAGGCATAGAAAATAAGAACAAGCCTATAGTATTTCATTCACATTATTTGAACTTCTTTTTTAGCATTAGTCTTTTGATGCAGTACCTCTATTGATATGCGTTATGATACTGTGAGAGTTGGGACTTCTTTCCTGTGAAGGTACATGGGTCACGTTGTTAACTACTTTTTTGTGTGGGCAATGCCATTTACTTATATTTTTGGTTATTTATTTCTAATCTAATGCCATAACTTGATTTCTTTAGTGTCATAATAATGTGATACATGTGTAGACACAATGGTTTTGAAAGTTGTAAAGAGGAGGGGGTAGAAAATTTGAGCTAAAATGAACAAATTGACTGTCGTAGGTGCCTTAGGTTTCTTTTAGTTAAGCATAATGTTCTTTACTATGTTAGTTGCCTGAGGACATACAAATGTTCTAAGTTGAGATTGTTGATGTGCCATGGTTTTATGGCATTTTCGAGGCTTAAAACAAGGAAAGTATGCAGGAACTTAGGTATTCTTGTTAGATATGATGTTCATTTGTGTTGATTTTGCAGGAAAATAGGGTTTGGAGAAAAAACTGAGAAGAAGGACTAAGAGTTGCTGAAGAGGTAATCCACTCGTCACCTACGATTCGTGGGTAGTGCCTATGGACCGTGAGTAGCAGTATTAGGTTGAGTCCTAAAGATGTCAAGTTGAGTCTAACTTCCACTAGTATACCTACGATTCATAGGTGCAACCCACAACTTATGGGTTGCAATTGTGAATTGATTTTGTAAAGGATTGAAGTTTTCCTTGATTTCCATGAATCCAAGGCAAGATTCGTGGGTTGTACCCACAACTCAATCTATGAATCATGAGTTGATGTCGACACTGATTTTTTACACTATTTATGATAAGTTTTATTTTGTATCTATAAATACCCCTTGAATGTTTTATTATCAGTTTATGCCCTCGATATACTTTTGATATTTTTTTGAGTTCTGATATTCATTATTGATCTTTGAATTATTGTTCTTGGTTTTAGGGTTTACAATTAAATTGAGATTTTGAGGTTTTCATCTTGTTCTTTGTGTGTTCCATATCATGCTTTCATCTATGGATTTTGTTTTTTTGTTCTTACACCTATTAGTAGCTAAACTCCATAGCTAGGGTTTTGGGAACACTGATTGAGTAACAAAGTAAATTTAGTGCAAAGTCATTCTAGATTGGTGTTCTTGCATGTATAGATGTTTCCTTTATTTTGATTGCTTTTCTAATGGTTGCCAACGTTAGGAACTCGCCTGTATTCGATACTTGCTAGAGAGAGAGGGGTAGAGATTAGGAAAAGGAGATAACAACAGTAATTTGAAGCTATCAACCTTTATCTAATTAACTTGAGATCGAGAACTCATAATGACCATATCGAGTCTGAAAAGCCATCTTTGGAACATTCAAATCCCTAATCTTCAACTAGAGATACTCGAATCTCAAATCAATCTTGAAAAACATTGAAGCATCCTAAAGCTGGTCATATAGGTCATTAATCTGAGGAAGAGGATACTTTTTCTTACCTGTCACTTTGTTCAACTGCCTATAATCAATATACATACGCATAGAATCATCCTTCTTCTTCAAGAACAAGACCGAAACACCCCAAGAGGATACACTAGGTCTAATAAACCCCTTACCCAACAAATATTGCAATTGCTTCTTTAACTTTTTAAATATAGCCAAGCCATCTTATTGGGAGGAATAGAAATGGGCTTGGTTCCTAGCTCCACATCAATAGTAAAATCAATATATCGATCTAGAGATATACCGAGCAAATTCATCAAAAACATATCCACAAAATTGTGAACAACCCAAATAGAATCCATAGGAGGCGGTGAGGTAATACTAGTATCACAGACATGGGCCAAATAAGACAAACACCCCATCTATCATGCAACGAGCATACAAAAATGATATAACACCATTCAAATATGAATTAATCATACCCTTTAAGCTAACCTTAGCACACCCACATAGCGAAGGTCACTATCTTGGTTTAGCAGTCCAAAATATCATGATACAGATCTAACCAATCTATACCTTAGATAACATCAAAATCAACCATATCTAGGACAATCAAGTCTACCCAAGTCTCACAACCCCCAAAGGTAAACACACAAATTATTACACCCGATCCATCACTAAATAATCTCCTACGGGGGTAGAAATATGAAGAGTCATAGAAAGGGGCTCACAAGAAATATCAAATCCAGAAGAAAAATAGGTAGAAACATATAAGAATGTAGATCCCAAGTTAAATAACTTAGAAACAGATCTATAGCAAACTAGAACGATACTTGTAATAGTTGCATCAGAAGCATTTTCCCCGAGTATTCTAGGATTAGCATAACACCAACCACATCTGTACCTGGACTGAGTAACCCCATGACCTGCTTCATGAACACCCCTACCTCTACCTCTAGAAACTCTAGAACAATCTCTACTATTTGTGAACCACCTCTAACTAAAAATATAGGATTAGGGAAAAACTAAAGATAAGAACCCTGCTAAGTGGGTCCATACACACGTCGAGGGAAATCCTTGGTGACATGGCCAAGATTATTACATAAAAAGCATTCTCTCGACCTAACTCAATTTGAAAAGGTGCGGAAGAGCTAGAAATATCATTGTGGCCTAAAGAACCAATCCTTGAACCTCCACCCGCATAACTTGATACATGGATACAAGAAGTAGTAGAACTAGAAAGTCTACCACCCGATCCCTAAACGCAGCCTGAAACAGCCTACCATGATTATAATGGGAACATCTACTAGAGAAATCTTTACCTCAAGACGCATATCCATTAAACTCACCCTGATGATGCACCTTCTTGGTGCCTCCGTGAGTAGCTTGGATAATAAACTCAACCATCTTGGCATGCTTAATAATAGTCTGGAATGAAGCCTCTAAAACTACCATCTGGGATACTCATCCATCTTGGCATGCTTATAATAATACTCTCGAAAGAAGCCTCTAAAACTACGATCTAGGCTGTAGCCTAACTGATATATACCCTCCAACCCCTTCACAAACTTATGAATCCTCTCAGACTTAGTAGAGATACTAATATCTAGATAATGGGTGAAAACGAGCTGTATACTCAACAATAGTCATAGATCCCTACTCTAAGTGATCATACTCATCACTCATCTAATCTCTCAAGCTATATAAAACAAATCTCTCCAAGAAGGCCTAAAAAATTTGAGTCCAAGACATAGCAGGCAAACCTAAAGGTCTACAACTAACAATTGACCTCCACCAATCCCTAGCCAACTGATAGGTAGTATGAGTAACTCCATAAGACTCAAGGGATCTAAGATTATGTAACTTATCTTAGCAATCAATCAATAAATCATAGGCATCCTCACCAATAGCTTCACTAAACTTGGGTGAATCCAAGCTAATAAACCTCTCAAATCTCTTTTGAATATCAAAAGACATAACTATACCCAAAATAACTGGAGAAATAGTGAGTTTAAAACGTAGTGAATCCATATGTAGGGGTACCATAGATGAAGGTTGTACCCCAAAAGTAGGAATATCATTAATAGATGCCGGCACTGATGGTGGAACATCACTTAAAGTCTGAGAAATACCAAGTACACTCAAGGGAATACCCTCCTTAAGACTCAAGAGAAAAACCAAAGTACCTTGAAGCACTGGGGTATCTACTAAACCCCATGAAACCTGAGCTGGCCCTGTATCTACTATCTAATAATCATTTTTGGAATACACAATATCGAGCTTAGACAAGTCCTCCCTAGAACATTCTCTAGCTAAGGCAGCTTCTTGTTTCCTTCCTCTATCTCTGGGCCATCCATGACCCCTACCTCATACTTTTTTTTGGGATCCATTCTCGTGTTCTAGATTAACATCTCGAGCCTCTCAATATCTAGTCCTCACTATCTGCATAGAAAAGAGTAAAACATAACTTAGCACATTGGGTAAGAGCAACCCATATAACTAGGAATCAAAATAGAGAAACTTTTACTAAAGACCTCCTATAGCCTTTCAAAGATAGATATGAATATCTATGGATCAATTTATGAGACTCTTTTAGACATTCTATTCTTACACTTATGAGATTGGTGAACCTAGCTACTCTGACACCAATTTATCATGAACCAAAATTTGGTTATGATGGAACTTATCACATCTCAATCTTGATAAGTAAGTCAATCACCCAACCTAATAAAGTAAAACCAAAGATAACAATAATATAACCCAAGGCGAGACTTCTAGAACAAAGTTAGACTCAAACAAGTAAAATAATAGAAGAAGTTTAAAAGAAATGTCATAAATTACCCAAAACTTGGTATCATAATGTAAAAACATCTTGTATAGTATTTGAAAACTGAAAATACACATCTGTCTCTTAATCATAAATAAAGACAAGTAAGGATAGATGAGGCCTGAATCAACCCCTAATCTGTAAATCAAATTAGTACCTTGAAAATTTGGGATGCCACATAAAATAAACTACCACATGACGTACTCATACTAGGATCTGTACTAAAAGGCACAGTAGGGGTGAGTACAACCCACTTGTACTCAGTAGGTACCATAAGACTACTGAGAATAGTAGAAAATAAGATAAGAAAAACAATACTTGAGCATGTTAGCTGCAAGCAGAAAAGTCCCATGTGCTAGCTCACATTATTTCTACTAACAGTTCTAATATATATATATATACACAAAAATGAAAGATACAAATATATACACAAAAATACACTAAAACTAAGCACAAGTCAATGAAACTAAAAAAACCATGAAGAATGCACGTGTAAATGCAATGAAATGCAATATGGATGAGATGAATGATTAAATCCATCACATGACTTTATGTATATACCCACTGAGCTCGTAACTCTCAGATAGGACCCATGGGGGTTTCTCAACCCATATAAATAAATATTATATCTCAATCTCATCTCACCTCTGTGGCTCATGTTCATGGAGAGGTTTTTCATAAAAGTGTCTCATTGCCTTTCAAAAATAGTATTTATCCATGGTACTAGTATATCATGAATGTATATGTATGGAATGGGGATGTAATGCTCACAATCAACTCAATATGGTGAATTCTAATCCATTCAACATATATATATGTATGTATGTGTATATATATGTGTGTGTATGCGTGAGAGAGAAAGAGCCCCAAAATCAACTCAATATGTCCTTAATTCATGATTATAACTATATTTGATACCGTTATAATAAATATCCACATAATAAATTATTAATATCATATCAACCCCTAACTCATGTAATTTTATCACGATAAAGGCAATATATGCTTAAATAAGGCCTATATTAGCAAAATGAGCACCCGCACAAGCATTATATCTAAAAAAGACATTTGTATGCATAGGTAAGACCAATGATGTAAAGAAAAACCCTCATATGGTCAACACACAATATCAGATATACGAAGTCAATAACAACAGAATACAAGCCCCCACACAGGCAGACAAAAATAATAAAAAATCTTAAAATATATACCCCATAAAAAAACCATAGTATGCTTTACCTATTTATTAACTACCTAACTCAATTTGACAGAAGTTAAGCCATAGACTACCTCAAAATGATAAAATCTCGGTCTAAAGTGCTTCTGCACAGAGCCTTCCACTTACGAACAACCTCATATAAACTACAACATTCAGCTAAAGCATCTATGTGTTAAAAGAAATATAGCAATGCATATATTGCTTATATTTGGGTCGGGACCAAAATGGGTTTGAAAAAAGAGTTTGAAATCAAAAGGAATAAAATTGGAATTTTATTTTAAAAATATATTCCTTAAGGTTATGGAGTCTACAAGTGAAAATTCACATAAAACAGGTTAAAAATAAGGTCTAAATTGAACAAAAAACCTTTTTAAGGTTTCCTAGTAAAAATCCCAAATTTTCATTTTGAAATCATGATTTAAAGATGTTTTGGATAATGTAATTGATGAAAAATAATGAAAATAAGGTTTTAGAGCTTATCCAAGCTCAAATGATGAAGAAATCCTCAAGAATCCCTCAAACTCGAAGCTCAAAGGTATAAAAAATGAAAAAAAATATGAAAATTAGACTTATATACCATTTCAGTGATGACCACTTAAGTGGCTAAATGATTGCTTTTGTAATCACCTCTTAAGTGGATAGGATGTCGCTAGGGTGACCAAGCCAAATATGGTTGGCCTTTACTTAAGCGGCCAATAGACTTTTAAGAGACCTATGTAGAGCAGTAAGATGATTGCTTTAGAGACATGGGTTGACGCTCCAGTTGTTTGCTTAAATGGTACATTGACTACTTAAGCGGCTCCCATTTTCTCACCTATATGGACACTTAAGCGGCTGCACCAGATGAGACTCAACAGCAACAACTTAGACAATATTCCAACTCTCTGATCAAACCCTTAGAATATATTTGGACTCTACTTGTCTATTTCAACATTCGACGTTAGATTTTCAAAAAAAGATTGTTTTTACCAGATTGACCCAGGGACCCTTTTAACTATTTTCCAAATAAAGGGTCAAAATACAAGATAAAGGTCTCAAATCCAAATCAGCCATACTACTAATTCAAGTACAACATTTTGGATCTATTGGCGTAGTACAATTTTCCAAATGACACTCAGAACATTGAATGTTTACCAAAGTTCATTATATGGCTTCTCAAGTCTCTAAAAAATTGCAAACTCACACAAGTCATTCTCAATCACATCAAAAATCATGAAAACAACCCTTAAACCCTAAAATTAACATGTAGCAACTATGAAAAAGGGGAAAATAGTCAAAACACATAAAATACAACTTTTCACAAAATAGGTCATTACATTTCATGACTTGAATTATCATCCTAAACCCTTTCTGGAACTTCTATCAATAGTGGATACGAGTCTTAGGATGAGTCATAGGATCTGGAAATGAGTGGTAGGGTCTTGGCAATGATTCATCACTGGAGTCATTGCCACTGGTAACTTTGACAGTGCCTCACTAAAACACCCTTAACTTTTTACTTTGATATCTTATTTACAAATGATTAGTGGCATTGGAAAAAAGTTTGAATACCTTTCATTTGGTGGATATTAGGAAACCTAAATCTTCATATACTAGGAGTAATGGTTATTTGAATTTGATCTCAGAAGAATCTTACAATAAAACTTAGCCAAAAAAGGTGTTTTCAACTCAATTTGGGTTAGGGACTTCTTATGACCTTAAATCACATCTAATACTCATATCAAGCTTATGTAATGGTTATTGGTACTTGATATTTCATGGATTTAGGAACAAAACTATTTTTAAATATCTGTTAGACTGAATAGGCACCCTACAAGTCAAATATGACTCATAGGTGGATGCAACGACTCGTAGCCTCCTCTCATTGCCAGTAGGAGGAATTTCAATATTTAGGAATTTTGGCTAAAACTTAGGATGGATCACCCAATGAGTTGTTGGCTATGATGATAACTTATTTCCTGAGTCATTTAATGAAGAATTTAGGAGAAAACTGACAGATTTTTATACTAAGTCTAAAATGGTTTCTTAGAAACTTTTGGGTTTTACAATATCTCACCCTTGGATTACTTGTCCTTGAATAAAGACCAACTAGGCTAAATATATAGGAAAGAGGTGCAATTTTAAACTGAGTTCTGAAAGCTAAATACTGACATAGTAACTGATTTTATGACTGAAACATAGACTGGACTGAACTCATGATATATGCATGCATACTTAGACATGAGAGTAACTAAAGGATATGAAAATAGGAGGAATAGAAGAAGGAAACCATTTACTAAATATGGAACTAAATTTGACGGGAAAAGATGAGAGTATTTGGTCATTATATCTTCTTTTACTTCCTAAGTAGCTCTCTCAACTAGCTTATTCTTCCAAAGAACTTTTACCAAAGTGACTTCTTTGTTTCTCAGCTTTCCAACCTGATGGTCAAGAATCTCAACAAAGACCTCTTCGTAAGTAAAACTATCTTTCAACCCACTCTTTATAAAGGCATAACTAAATTTGTATCACTAATACATTTCTTCAGTAGGGATACATGGAAGACTGTACGACCGATGCTAAATATGAAAGCAAATCTAACTTATAGGCCACATTTCTAATCCTTCTTAAAATTTTATAAGGACCAACATATCGGGGACTAAGTTTCATTTTCTTTCTACCCTTATTACCCCTTTCATGGGTGAAATTTTCAAGTAAACCCAATCATTAATTGTAAACTTAAGATTCTTCTTTCTTATATTTGCATAGGATTTTTGATGACTCTGAGCCATTTACAAACTTTCTCTAATTAGTTGAACTTTCTCCATTGCCCCATGAATTGAATCAAGCCTTATTAAGGTAGATTCACCAACCTCAAACCAACCAACTAGAGATCTATGCCTCCTAGCATAGAGTGCATCCAACAAAACTATTTGAATACTAGAGTGATAACTGTTATTATACGAGAACTCATTAATAGGTAATGATTATCCCTGTTACCCTCAACATATCCCTTAAGGTCTGAATAATTAGCTCTACTTAACATATGTCTATCGGTGAATAGCTGTACTGTGATGAACCTGGGTTCCAGGACCTTTCTAAAAAGACTTTTAAAAACTACAAAGTAAACTAAGTACCCCTATCTGTGATAATAGTCAAAGGGACTATGCAAATTAAGCAATGATCTAAGGTAGAATCTAACATAATCCTTAGTTAAATATATAGTGTTAACTGGTAGGAAATGTGTTGACTTAGTCATTTGATCAATATCACCCAAATCAAATCATGTTATTGGTGAGTACAAGGTAACCTTGTAATATAGTCCATATTTACTTCTTGTCACATCCAAGTAGAAATATATCTATCCTAATGTAAGAACCCACAAAATTCTAAGCTTAACTCAGTCCGTTAAAACTTGAAAAGAGGTCCCAAACTTAAAATTTTTAGCTAAGTGCTTACACTTAGAATTTATTTTAGCCTTCATAGGTTGGAGACTCTATTTCATGACCCTTATGACCTTAAAGTAATGATTTTTAGGTTAAATCATGATCAGGAATGTCAGTGGGTGTTCCCAGACAAGTTTTGAATTTTTCAGACTTTGTTTGAAACATATTTGAAAGCTCAAACCAGTGGATCGACATGATCTCAACATGCTGCATCACCCATCGCGTTGATGAATATTTTTCTCCAGCTTTCATTGCAAATTCTAGTGAATCGACATGGACTCGATGCGGCGCGTTGGCCATCGTGTCGATGCCAAAGATGTGACGCATCGGTCTGTGCATCGCTAGGCCAGTTTTTTATTCATTAAAAACAATGTCCAGAGGGGTAAATGGGATATTTTACTCACTTTCACCCAGCCATGATGTTAACATTCTATTCCTCAGGCCTCAGTAAGTGTCGAGTTTGGTATAGTATTCATTCATGCTCCAGGTCCTCATGTTTTAACCCTTCAGTGAACTCTCCTTGTGAAATAATATAGTGATGAGTGATTGCATACTTTTTTTACATGAGTCTATAGTTATAAAGATAGGCTTGAATGTTGGTTTAGTGTGTAAGAAAATGGCAAGCAGAAAGTCGTATTTAGTGCATAAAGTGAGGGAAATCAGAATTTTTCATAAGATGAGAAATTGAGAAAATGTAGAGTGTGAGTGTCTATTCAGATCCTCGATTTATATCAGTCTCCATTGTGTAGTTATCACAACCCAGTATTCAGTTCCAGTACAGTCTCAGTTACTACCTTAGTTACAGTCTCAGTCCAGTAATCAAATCAAAAACTCAGTTCAGTTTCAGGTTTGCTTGACCATAGCGTAAATTTATCTGTTATTCAGTTATCAGTATTTCAGTACCTCATTTTATGGAATATTTCAGAATCATGTTATACGCTTGGTCTTGAATTCTTAAATAATATAATTTTTATGAATTCAAGCTCAGTTATCTCCTGTTACACAGTCATTCCTTACCTCATATGCATAATACTCTACAGTTTTAATTTAGTTATTCAGACTAAGTACAATTCAGTCTTATATACCCAGTATTCAGCTATCAGATATTCAATTAATTAGATAAGTTAGTATGTTAATGCACTTGTTCTCGGCACCCATATGAATATTTTCAGTAGTCTCAGGTGATGTGCTGTACTAAGGTGGAGAGTACAGTTGAGAGAATATTCAAAGGATATATAAAAGCTTAAAAATTTATAGTTACAGTGCATAAGGGATATATTCAGCCATGCCAAGACTCCTTTCTCCCTAAAGTCACTAGAACTCTACAACAAGAGTGTCAAAGAAAGGCTTCTGTTGAATATAAATTTTTAGCATAAGTTAGTTCGCAAAGCCAGCAATTCAGTTTAGTAGTTAGGCGGACAATGTTTGTATGGTTGGGTTTCCCATCCTTCTATCTAGTCATATTATCCAAAGTCTCATGAATATAACTATTCCAAGATCGAGCAACTATGTGGTTGCGAGTTCAGCTCAGTTCAGGTGTCATGCCTCAGTTTTAGATCCCTTTTATGCAGTCACGATTCAGTTCGCAGGTGCCCTGTGCATCATCTTAATTTTTCCTCAGTATCTCAGCTAAGTAAGCATTTTTCAGGGGACATAATGTCCCAAGGGGGAGATACACTATAATACCCCCGAGCTTTCATGACCTAAACCTTCCATCTCGTCTTCACGTAATGAATCCAGTTTGGAGTAGTGGGTACTCATAGGTGGACCCTCAAGTTCCAATATTAGCCGTAAGTCATGTATTCAGGGGCTCAGTTCAGTCCATGAAATTTAGTTCATGTATCATGTTTTAGGTTCAGTTATCTTCCCAGGTTTCCGTTCATGCATATTTAGTAAATGATCTCAGGTTTATCAGTATTCTCAAACTATGGTAACAGTCTTTCTTAGATTGTCTTAGTTCCATATTCAGTTACAGTTACAAACTTGGTATCCATTACTGTTGCATATTCAATCATGCATTCATGAATTAGTTCAGTAATGTACTTATGCATCAGATATGCATGTTCAATTTTAAAACTCAGCTTATCAGTAGCTTCAATCAGGTGTTCCATACATCAGATATGTATTTTCAGTGTGTAAGCTCAGCCAATCAGTGTTTCTCAGCTTAGTCAGTCTCATTCAAGGACGAATGTTCCTAAGGGGGAGATATTGTAAGACCCCGTAAAATTCTAAGCTTAACTCAATCTGTTAAAGTTTGAAAAATGGTCTTAGACTTAGAAATTTTAGCTAAGTGTTTACACTTAGAATTTATTTTAGCCTTCGTAGGTTGTCGACTCTATTTTACGACCCTTATGACCTTAAAGTAATGATTTTTAGGTTGAATCATGATCAAGAATATCAATGGGTGTTCTTGAACAAGTTTAGGATTTTTTGGACTTCGTTTGAAACACATTTGAAAGTTCAAACCAGTAGATCAACGCGATCTTGACGCGCCGCGTCGCCCATTGCATTGATGAGTATTTTCCTCCAGCTCCCAGTGCAAATTCTAATGAACCGATGCAGACTCGACGTGACGCATTGGCTATAGTGTCGATGCCAATGATGCGGCACGTAGGTCTGCGCGTCGCTAGACCAGTTTTTCATTCATTAAAAATAGTTTCCTGAGGGGTAAATGGGATATTTTCCTCACTTCAACCTCGCCCCTAAAACATGAAATTCACCCCTCACAAAGCAAATTACACTCTTTTCTCTCAAATTGCTCTCAAGAGAAAAACCCTAGACCATAAATTTCAAAATCAATTCTCAAGAACACTCCATCAATCTTTAAGAATTCAAGCATTAAGGTATGTTAAGTGTTCATCCAATGGTTTTCTTCCACCCTTGGAGTTCAAGAAACCTTTTGAACTACAGTTAAATAGTTTTGATGAGTTTCATGATTGAATTTGATTGTGTTCATTACTATGATGTTAGTTGAATTTAGAATCCATGATTAATTACAAGTTCATGAGAAATAAATGGCATGTGTGGGTTGTGGTATGGTTTCATGTTAAAACCCCTTTGAAATTGTAAGTTAGGATAATGATTATGATGCTTGCATGTTGTATTACAGTCGTGTGCATAAATTATGCTCTTTAAGCGTTTTGGTGAATTGTTCATGTGAGTTAAGTAATGAAATTATATCATGTTAGCATGTATACAATCTAATGTATATCAAGTGTTTGACAAAATGTCTAAATGAATGCATTTTATTGAGCAAGTACTTTATGCTACTAAATTCATGCAGTGTTCTACTTTTCATGCTATCGAGTGCTGGGGGTATTTAATACCCGAAGAACCTAGCTGTTTACTAAAGCTATAACAGTTACAAAATAGTTTTAATAGTACTCAGTAATCAGTCTTAGTTCAGTATTCAGTTCAGAACTCAGTAGTATTCAGTTCCGAACTCAGTAAACTCTGTCAGTTCACTGAATTCAGTCAGTAATCAGTTCAGTACTCAGAGAACTCTGTATTAGTCTAGTCCAATTCATATAATCAATTCAGTGTCTTTCAGTTGGGAGTAGGATTTAGCACCGAGCATTACTAGGGATGGGGGCTCACCCGTTAGATAGGACTGAGATCCCTAAAAGCAATCCCTAAGTTCCAGAACTACGTAGCCAGTGTAGGTTATGAGATGTCATCCGTTAGATAGAATTTACATACTCAGGGATTACCCATTAGTCAGGACTGATCTCTGGGGTCACCCGCTAGACTAGGACTGACCCCACAACTAGTTGTCTTTACCCATGGCATGGTACTAAAACCCTTCTAATTGGGGTTATATATTGGACCCCAATCTAGTTATCTTATTTAGGGCATGTCGGTTAGTTGATTACCTCCCACATTTTTAGTTTCAGTCTCAGTATAGAGCTCAGTTTAATTCTACATATTTATGAATGTCAAATACAGTCACCCAACTCAGTATATAACTCAGATCAATTTTACAGAATCAGGATTGTCAGATATAGTCACCCAGTTATTAGTAATACAGTATTAGTAAAACTCAAATAGCAGTAAATCAGTATTCAGAACTCAGTATCCAGTGTTATCATGACCTCAGTTACAGTTTACGTATTCATTTATGTACTCATATTCAGTTATGTTCATGTTACTCAGTCAGTTATTATTTATGCATATGAACCCATGAATATCAACCTACCTTACTTGTCATACCAGTATATTCAAAGTACTGGCGCATACTTTTCTTTGTGCTATGATGTCTTATATCATAGGTTCAGATGCATGGGCTCCTGACCATACTTATCAGCCCAGCCTATCAGCATCAGACATATTAGTGAGTCCTCATAGTTCTAGGACAAAGTTATAACTTCAGTTTATCAGTAGTTCAATAGTCGGAGTTAGTTGGGGGCTTGTCCCATTATCTCCAATTTCATATAGTTAGAGGCTTTCAGACTAGAGTATTTCAGATAGATATTTTAGTATTCAGTTTTCAGTATGCAATATTTATTTTTAGTTTTGAACTTTATGGCAGGTTTTTGCCAAATTTCTGCATTTTCATAGTATTATTACTCAGTTATTGTAGAAGGTACCAATCAAGGGTTAGCTTGTGGTCCTTAGAGATTATGAGCACAATGTAGCATTTGGGGTACAAACTTGGGGCGTTACACCAAAAGCATGCCACATGGCCTTTGGTTATCGACCTTAACCAGCTGGCAAATTGGCAACTTAGCCATAAATTTTGCAATATCTATTTTTATGGAACTCCACTAATAAATTTCGTATAGGTCATGGTATATCTTGGTGGCACCTGGGTGAATAAAATACTAAGAATTGTGAGCATATGCCAGTATCATCTACCTCAATTCATCTATATTTGGAACATATAATCAGTCTGAACAAAGAGAAACACTATCTCCTTTTGAATCTAGTTTGCTTCCTTTAATTTAAGCAAAATATAATCACTATCTTAAAGAGGTTTTAGGGGGATTTACTTGAGATAGCGAGGGACGTCCCTAGCAATGAGAAGCTTTTCATAAGAAGGGATTTCAATGGGCACATAGGGTCTTTTTTGATGGTTTATGATGATGTGCATGGACGTTTTCGTTTTGGTTTAATGAATGATTGAGGAGTGGCTCTTTTGAATTTTTCTCAGGAGTTTGGGTCAGTGTTAGTTAATTCAAACTTTCAAAAAATGGAGGTCCACTTGGTTACCTTTCTTAGTTTGATGTCCAAGACCCAAATTGACTTTTTGCTCCTTAGGAAAGGTGATCTAGGTATTTGTAAGGACTGTAAGGTCTTACTGAGTGAGAGTATTTTCACCCAGCATAGTCTTTTGGTGATGGAATTGGAGATCAAAAAGAAGAAGAGAAGGAAAAGTGTAGAGGACCAGTTGAGGATTAGATGGGGTAGTTTGACTTTTGCCAGTGTCTGGATATAAGGGATAAGTTAATGGAGAGGAAGGCTTGGGAGATTAGAGAGGATGCCGATAGTATGTGGGATAAGACTGCTAAGTTAATTAGAGAAACAACACAAAATATATGGATGCCTTGAGAGGCTTCTCAAGCAAGAACCAAGGGGACTGATGGTGGAACGTAAAGGTGAAAGAGAGGGTGGAGGCTAAGAAGAGGGTGTATGGAAAGTTGGTTAAGAGAAAGCATGAAAAGGATAAATGTAAGAATCAAGAGAAGTATCAGATTTCAAGAAGAGAGGTGAAGTTGGTAGTCATGATGGATAATGAAGATACTTTTGAGAGTTTTTACACAACATCAGATAGTAAAAGTGGGGATAAAAAGTTGTACAGGATAGCCAAGGTTACATAGAGGAAGGCTCAGGATCTTGACCAAGTGAAGTATACTAAGGATATAGATGACAAAGTTTTGATAAAGGAGGCTCTTATTAGGAAGAGATGGTAGTTTTACTTTCATAATCTTCTGAACGAAAGAAGGAATACTAGCATTATGTTGGGGGATTTGGAGCATTCTGAGAAGTTTTACGACTATAACTATTATAGGCACATTAAGGTTGATGAGGTTAAAAGAGATATTCGTAGGATGCATAGGTGTAGAGTGACGGGGCCAAATGAGATTTTGGTGGATTTTTGGAAGTGCATAGGAGCCCCGGGTATGGAGTGATCGACTCAGTTGTTTAACATAATTTTCAAGTCGGCAAAGATGCCTGAATCCTGGAGGTAGAGTACGATGATTTTGTTATATAAGAACAAGGTTGAAATATAGGATTACAACATGAAGGTTTAGGAGAGGGTGGTAGAGTTGAGGTTGCAAAGAATTGTTACTATTTTTGATAATCAATTTGGATTTATGCCAGAAAGCTCGGCTACTGAAGCCATCTATCTCGTTAGGATATTGGTGAAGTATAGGGAAAGGAAGAAGGCCTTGCACATGAAGTTTATCGACTTAAAGAAGGCCTATGATAGAGCCCCTAGATAGGTTCTATGGACATGCTTGGAGGCTAAAGGTATACCTATAGAGTATGCTAAGGTGATTAAAGATATATACAATGGATCAAAGTCATGGGTTAGTACTGGAAGAGAGGACTTAGAACACTTTTCCATATTGATGGGGTTTCACTAAGGATCGACTCTTAATCTATTTCTTTTTTCCTTGGTGATGGATGTTTTGCCCAAAAATTTCAAGGTGAGGTACCTTACTAATTGATTTTTATGGATGATGTAGTCTTGATTGATGAGTCTCGTAGAGGATTTAATGATAAATTGGAGGTTTTAAGGCAAACCCTTGAGTCTAAAGTGTCGAGGTGGAGTAGGTCAAGAAAGAATATCTGGAGTGTAAGTTCAGTGAGGTATCTCATGAGTCTGATGTGGTTGTTAAGCTTGATACTCATTCCATCCATAAGAGAGATAGTTTCATGTATCTGGGCTCTATAATTTAGAGGAATAGAGATATTAACGAAGATGTCACTCATTGAATTGGGGTAGGGTAGATGAAATGGGGGATCTCCCCCAAAATCTTGTACGACAAAAATTTACCTCCTAAAATTAAGGGCAAGTTCTAAAGAGTGGTGGTTAGACCGGGTTTATTGTATGGGGTAGAGTGTTGGCTGGTCAGGCCCATATCTAAATAACAAAGGTGGCAGAGATGAGAATGCTACAGTAGATGTGTGGGTCTACTAGGAAAGATAAGATTAGATATGAAGTTATTCAAGATAAGATGGGAGTGACTTTGGTGGAAGCCAATATGAGGGAAGCAAGGTTGAGATGGTTTGAACATGTGATGAGGATAAGAAAAAATGCAACAGTAAATAGGTATGAGAGGTTGGATAGGTATCAATTCAAGTGAGGTAGAGGTAGACCAAAGAAATATTAGAGGTATGTGATTAGCATGACATGGAGTAACTTTAGCTTATCGAAGACATGACCCTATATAGAAAGTTGAGGAGAAGGTGGATTAGGGTAGAAAGTTAATATATTTTTAGGATCTTGTATTATTTGTAATATTACGTGGTGTATCTTGTATATGGTATTATTGGTGTGGTAATTTCTATTGTATCTTATCCTTTTACTATTTCTTGTCTAGTGTTTTATCTAGTGCCGGGGGTCTATCGAAAATAACCTCTCTGCCTCACTTTTAAGATAGTGGTATAGACTACGTACACTTACCCTCTCTAGACCCCATTTTGTGGGAATGTACTGGGTATGTTGTTGCTGTTCTTATAGGATCACTATTTTACTTCTCCTGCACTTCTACCACTAATGAAGATTCTGACTTATTTTGAATCAGAACACTACCTTCTACTGAATCAACTAAATAAACTCCCAGAATATCAAGGTTATGGACATCATGAACCAACTCTTTCTTCTTATCATTTACATGAGCAACACTATCAATCAAAAGTCAGCTAAGATCATTGTCCACTACATTGTCATCACCTATATGGTACAAGTCATTTATCTCATAATATTTTAGCAACTCAAGACATCTTATCTGAGAAAGGTTCGAGTCTTTTTGACTAAATATATACTGGAGGCTCTTATAACCCGTGAACACATCTACATAAAATCTATAAGGAAAGTGCCTCGAAATATTTAAGGTAAAAACAACTACTTCCATCTCAAGATCATGATTCGAGTAATTCTTCTAATAAGGGTTGAGTTATCTAGAGGCATAGGCCACAAACTTTGTATATTGTATTAACACACATCCGAGGATAAATCTCGAGTCATCCTAGTAAACAACAAATCCATTTGAACCCTCTGGTAGAGTCAAAATTGAAGCAGAAATGAGTCGAGTGTTCAACTCTTACAAATTCTTCACGCAAGCGTTGGACCACCAAAATTTTACATTTTTCAAAGTCAATTTGGACATAAGATAAACAATAGAGGAAAACCCTCAATAAAACATCTATAGTGCTAACCAAACCCAAGAAACTCTAATGTTTTATAGTGAGATAGGTCTAGGACAGAACGTGACTACTTTGATTTCTTAAGGATCAACCTTTACAACCTTACTGGAAATGATATAATCAAGGAATACTGGAAATTTCAACCAAAATTTACACTTGATGGACTAAGTGAATAATTGTCAATCTTCGAGAATCTACAAGACAATCCTCATATGGTATGTACGTTCATCCTTACTCCAAGAATAAATAAGGATGTCATCTATATAGACTATGATGAACATGTCTAAGTATTGTTTGAAAACTATGTTTATCTAGTCAATAAAATATGTAGGAGCATTCATTAGTCCAGAATACATAACAACAAATTCATAGTGACCATATCGAGTTTTAAAGAGTGTCTTAAAAATGTCACACTCTCGGGCTCTAAGCTAATAAAAGCAGAATCTAAGGTGTATCTTTGAAAAAACAGCTGGCACCCTAAACCTAGTCAAACAAGACATTGAACCTAGAAATTAGATACATATTCTTGATTGTGACTTTGTTTTGACTTTGTTCAATAACCCATAATCTATGCACATTCTGAGGAAACCATATTCTCTTATGCATGAAGAGAAATAGAGCACCTCATAAAGAGATAATGGGAATGATGAAACCTTTTTATAAGATATACTTTAACTATTCCTTTAATTCCTTAAGCTTGGATGAAGCCATTATATAAGCAAGAATTGAGATAAGGTGGGTATCTGGAAGAAGGTCCATTCCAAAGTCTATCTCCCATTTGGGAAGGACTTCGAGCAGCTATTCAAGAAATACTTTTAGAAATTCATTCACTATGGAACTTATTAAAGAGTTGGGGTTTTAGACTTGGAATCCTCAAGAAGAACTCGATTGAAGATGCCATCCTTAGTGATTATTTATTTTGGTCTTAATGTAAGAGACAATCTAACCTATAGACACTGAAGTACTACCCTTCCACTCTAAGACTCATTTATTTAGAAACTAAAATTAAATGACTCTATTTCTATAGTCGACTGAGCCCACACAAGAATATGACCAATCAATACCAAGGATGACCTTAAAATCAGTCATATCTAAATCTACTAGATCAAGTAAGGTGATTATTTGGGAAACTATGATTGGGTAATTCATGTATACCTATTTTTCTATAACTGAATCACCAACAAAAGTTGAGACTGCAAAGGGTTTTGAAAAGATTTTAGGACTGACACCAAATTATACTGTAATATAGGTAGTCACAAAAGAAAGCGTGTTTCCAAGATGTAACAAGGCATACACATTAATATGGAAGACTTCTAACATACTAGTGGCTATATCAGGGAAACCTTCTAATCTTTCTGAGTCAATAAATCATAGAACCTATTTTGAAGTTGTCCTCTACCTACACTAGATAAGGCATTTTGAATAGTTGGTGGACCTATAAGATTTATTGATGAATTAGAATGGGTCTGCTAGTGAACATCTCTACCCTTCTACAAGGACACTAGGAATTACCTCAACCTATGACCTAGATTACCACATCCAAAACAACTACCACTACTATCCATACACTTATGTTGTGGTTCTTACCACACTTCTTACAAATTAGGAAAATAAATCTACTAATAATGCTATGTTAGGACTTAGAACCTGATGCTCCACCCTGAATCTTCTGTTTGAGATTGGGGTACTGGGAAACTATAAGAGGATGTGGCTGTTTTTACAGACCTCTAATGAAACTAAGAGCGATTACCACTGTGCAACTTCTACTGAGAAAAGTCAAAATTTCCTATTCTAGCTCTCTTAGTCTCCATTTCCCTCTCCTTAATCTTTTCTTCTTCATTTTGTTGAGTATGAGTCATAAAGTCTAGATATGTTCATATACCTAACAATCATAGTGGTCCTACACACCTTAAAAACTTTCTCAAAAATGCCTAACACAAACTTACTCATTTGAGCCCTTGGCTCTACAACCATCTCTAGAGCATATTCGGTAAGCTGGGTGAACTTTAGAAAATACTCTTTCACTGACATAATAGCCCACTTTTAATTGATGAATTTTTCAATCTTATCTTCCCTTATCTCAAAGGAAAGAATATTTCCAGAAAAGTAGTCACGAATTAATCCCAATTAACTAGTCGTGAACACACACTTCTTCTCTCTTTCTATTGTTTACAACAAGTTTGGGCAACTCCCTTCATATGATATGTTGACAAATATGATCTTCAATTTAAATAATACCCATAATCTGTGTGATCTTTTGAATCTCATAAATTAAGTCTTGTGGATCCTTATCCACCTTTGAACCATGAAATTCTGGAGGATTCATCCGAGTAAATTCCAAAACTCTCATAGTGGTTGTATTCCTATATGGGTTATCTAGTGCAACAACCTGCTTATTGACTTGGTTGATCATTGCCTAAGAAAGCACTTGTAAGGAAACACTAAACTTAGCATGAAAATATTGTTCATTAGGGGATCTACTAGAGCTGGTGGAGCTTATAAGTTACTATTTATGTTTCTTCTTCTGTTGGCTCTTCAAAGAGGCATTTTCTATAATTTCATATCAAGAGTTAAAATAAGATTAGATAAAGATCACACCCTATCACACGATATGAACATGAAAAAATTGAGACTTTCCTAAAACATTTTGTAGTATCTCCCTTATAAGTATGGTATGTTTCACACCCATAAATAAGACTTTACTTATCATGACTTTCAGACTGATCAACACCAAAACTAAACTTCAAATTAAAGATAAAACGATCGTTATCAAGTAAAGTAACCCAACTAGGTTAGTGTTGAACCCGCAAGGAATACGTGGACTTGTATCTCTTGTTTGCCAGAATTAATAGAAAGTACTGAACGTAAATAGGGGTTGTAGTAATAATATCGAACAAGTAACAGAACTAAACTTTGGTTGTAACCAGTCAAAGAAGAACACTCGGATTGTGTTCCCCCTATCTTCTCAATTCAGTAGGATTATCGTGCTTTATTGAACCAACCCAGAATCTTACATACAAAATATGATAAGTTATGTACCATAAACTGTTTTGTGGGCTCATTGATGGATTTCATCCTTTACGTTTTAAGTCTCAGAATGCCGCATTACTAACCCTTATCCTAGATCTGAGTTAACTATTACCTTTTGAGTCTCAAGTTATTAGATGACAGATAACCGTCTTACATAGATGATACTAATTAACCTAGATCGATAATTAATCTTCAAATTACTATTGTGATTATTTTTTTCTAGTCACTACTCCTCTTCCGAAGTAAGTAGTAATATTTTAGGTGGGATCATACCATTTGAAGTTGCTAAGACATATATTAAACTGAAGATAATACAATACATGCAAGAATACTTGTCAAAAAAATAAGTTAACCCTTCCCCTACTTCATCAATATGCCAGGGTTCCCACAACCCTAGCTAAGGGTTTTAGTCGCTCATACTTGTGAAACAAATAAAGGAATTCATAATTGAAGACATTTAAACAAGATCACAATAATCAATAAGTAAAACCCAAGTCTGTGAATGGATTATCAACCAAAACCAAGAACAAAGTAATCCCAAGATCAAATTCAAATCTAGGAATCAAATATATGTTTATAAGAGTTAAGAGTGTGTAACCTAACTACAAAATGTCAAAAGGGTATTTATTGGATACAAGAAAACCTAAAAACCAAAACCCTAATGAAAATGGAAACTTGAGGTCGTTGGCCACTTACTAAGGCTACCTACAGACAATATATACTATATCCGGACCATATATGGTTCTTGGTAAGTTCCAGGCCTCCTGCACAACTTCTGAAACTCTCTGGAATTGACCTTCTAGCACTTACTAAGGTCACCTATGCTCGGTAAGTGGAACTTATGCTTAGAAATGCCTTGGTAAGTATCCAAAAGCTTCAACTTTCATCTTTAAGTTCAGTTTAGCACCCAAAACCTGATTTCCTATAAGACATACCCAAAACACATCATATCTCACAAAACAACCTAAGTAACTTGCATATTTTCATTGTTTTAAGTATCGAAAGTTCTACAAATCCATAACATATCAACACCCTCAACTTAGAACATTTGCATGTCCTCAAGAAACACATCACAACAAAACAAAAACAAAACGTTTAACAAGGAGAATCTAAGCTATCCAAGGCAGCTAATCATCATTTTAAGCTCAAACACATTACCCCCTCCTATATAAATAATTTAAAACCAACTATGTGTAAACATGAAGAACAACAATGTGAAACAAGGGAACCAAGGTATGGAAATTACATTAACAATAGATGAACATGCATATAAATAAGTTACACTACCCATACAAGTAAGCAGCTAGCAATACAACCCATGTACCCTCACAACAAAGAAGTCCCATCACTCATATGGAATAATGCATGTCAATGAAAAGAAGGTTAAGAGACACTCACACTCAAAAGTGAAGTTCCATCAATGCGCATCAAATACTATAGGCTTGCCCTTATTTTCTTTTCCTTAGTTTTCAGACAGTCAAGTTAGGATCACTATACGACTTTATTCGACTTGTAATGTAGGCTTGGGGGTTGGTATGGTACATAAGGAGATATCAAGTGACTAAGCCTCCTTGCCTCCACACTAACTTTGGGGTCCACACATTAACGAATTTCCTTTTATTCCACCATTTTTTCACCCTTTTTATTCTTATTTGCACATTCAGGTTGAGTGTGGTTTCTTTTATTCATTTCATTTTGCTTTTTATTTTTTTTATCTTTTTTATCTTTTTTTCTACCACACCCAACCTTTCAATCTTTTTCTCTTATTTTATCCTTCTTCATACCCACTGTAGACACCTAATTTTGTCCCTCCCAAAGTTGAATTTTATTCATTTTTAGCTCATATTACCACGCACCCTCACCCATTCTATATTTTCCCCACAATAAAAAAATACAACAAATCCTAAGAAATTAAATCTCCAATCCTAAAATATCCCCTTATCCTAATAAACTTTATCCCAACCACCTCACCATGCCACCTTAACACCTCACTCCTCATTTTCTATTGGATACATACAAAAAGCACACACCATACTTATTTTTCCACAATCCACCTCATTTTTCCACAAGAAACCAATAATATGCACCCATATAGGATAATATAAAAAAGAAAAAGAAAAAGAAAAATAGAAAAGGGGGATTTTTATTTTTGGAAAAGAATATACAGGGAGAGGATTGAATTTCTCCTTTCTTCTCCAAGAATAGGAACACACAAAATGGAGGTAGATCACTGGGAAAAGAGACCGGAGAAGGGAAATTAAGAGATTCAAGAGAGATGAAGGGAGATTAAGAGAAAAACAATGAGAGAGAGTGAGAGATAAAAACAATTGAGAGAGAGATCGGAGAGCACTATTTTGGTGAGTGGTGTCTCACTAGAAAACTTAGCTAAACTCATCGAAAAATTCCCTCTCCATTGGAACGCCACCAGTTTCATCCCTTCCCAGCTCCAGCGAAACAGAAACAGTTCACCCATCACAAAAAATGATCCCTCCTCGCCGAAAAGAGGTCACCCACCTCAACTTTTGGCCTAATCTCGCCAGAAATTGTAAGTTGGAGATCGAACCCACAAAACCCTAGTTGTTTTAGTCTATTCCGACCAAATTCCATCCGAAAATGATCAGAAATCAAAACAGGTCAGTTGGTTCATTCGGGTTAATTCGGATTTTTGTTGGTTTATTCAAGTTGCGGGTTCGATGTTGAGGTTACAATTGGGTCGAGGTTATATTGCTCCATGAATTCCAATCCATCTGATTGTTCAAAATAAAAATCGTCAAATTGTGGTCTAATTCTACTTCCTCTATCATTTTATTTCATTTTTTATTCTATTCGATGTATTGAATTGAACATGGTATGAATTGTTGTTATTGCAATTCTGTGATTAGTTTTGTGATTATGGACTGCATTTTGAAATGACGCTTTATTTGTGTTTAGAATGAATTTTAGGTGGGAATGGAGAAATTGAAAAAATATTAATATTGTTTGGTTCAGTTAATTGATGGATGTTGATGAATTCGGTAGTATCATGATAAGACCGTCAAAAGTGTAGGTAAATAGTAAGTTGGATAGGCAAAAGTAGGAATCATGTATGGTTGAATGACTTGAAATATTTGTGGAATAGTTTATTTTTCTCGCATTTGAAAAATATATTCATTCGCCGAGGAATGCCTCGAGGTCACATTGTACTTATTCACTGGGGAATGCCCCGACATATTATGTACTCGGAGGATGTCCGTGACGAAGGCCCGAGGCATCTGGTAAAGCCTTGGTGAGTAGTTTAGGATTAGTGTAGGATTACTTTTCAGTCTTTTCTTTATTTTGGGTTGTAATAATTGGACATTATAATTTTGGATTTATTTTATTTGTTTGTTTGATTGATTGGTTTGTGTGTTTTTGTGTGGTTTATATATTCATAGTGTCAAAATTAGCCGATACGCTCCACCAAGCGACCGTGGTCGAACCATGGGATCGAGTGGTGCCTAACACCTTTCCCTCAGTCAACAGAATTCCTTAACCGAAATCTTTATTCGCAAACTTGTTTTAAAGAGTCAAACCATTTTGAAAAAGGATTTCCAAAGGTGACTTGGCACACCCAATTTATGTCAAGTGGCGACTCTGAGTTAATTGTAAAATGAATTATTTTTGAAATAAATCTTTATTTTTGTCACTTTACTAATAAAAAACCTTTCAAACTTTCAAATCAAAGAATCTTTTTTGGTTAAAAAAGGGGTGTGACAGCTTTGGCGACTCTGCTGGGATGTTTTTAAGAATTCGAGCTTATTTCTGAGTTGTATCGACTTAGTTTAACATTATGGGTTTATAGACATTGTTTGTGTTAATGTTCGTAGTTGTTTTATCATTGTTGAGTGCTTATGTGCTACATGTTTATAGTCTTTCTTCTTTTGTGTGACCACTTTATATCTAGCATCATGTGCATAACTCCATTCATTCTTTCTGCAACAAGTCTGTAGTACACGTGTTGTACACGACCTCTAGTTGAGTCACCCTTATTTTAGGAGGGGGAGCCGTTGGTGTTATGGAGTGGGTGAAAAGTTCTCGCAGCTACTATCGACCATAGGCACCCTCGAACAACCTTGTTAGTGAACCCCAACGTAGGTCAGCCTTTAGGTCATGCTTATCTGAATCATATTGAGACCTAGCGGGACCCACGTGGTCCTTTGTAGGAGACTCACCTCTAAAGCATCCCTATATGCTAAATGTTGCATCTCTGAGGGTAATGTGGTCATTTGACAGACTGATTTGGGAGAAACATGTGTTAGAAGTAAAGTGTGTAGACAAGAAAGTGTTGGAAAAAAGATAGAAAAAGAAAAGGTGAGTAAAAAAGGAGTGTTTCGTAGTTTTTTTTAGAGTTCTTTATGGTTTTCATTTTTCACAATTCAAAAATCCAAAAAGATATTTTACATTTTGCACTCATTTCTCAAAAAAATAAAAAACATCAAAAAGATTTGTCTTCTTTAGCAAGCATTCATAATTCAAAAATTTAAAAAAGATTCTTTTAGGAGTTTTTATAATAGAAAATTCAAAAATACTAGAAGTTTTGTACATTTCATATAACAAAAATACCAAAAAGATTTTTGTTTCATAGTTGTTGATGTCAGTTTTATGTGAAGTGACCCAAAAAATATTTTATTCGTCTGTCTTTGGTCGTGTCTTTTAAGTTAGGGTCAATCTGTCAGTTAATCGTTAATTGTCCAATCTGGATGAACTGCGCACCCCTGATTCTCCTCTCTCGGGAGTGAGATACGTAGGCAGCCTATTGTGGGTTCAGGGATATTATTTAAAAAATCCAAAATGATTTTCTTCACTCTTTATTAGATTAGGTGTTTTATATACATGTTTAAAAGAAAACTCCAAAAAAGATTTTCCTTTAATAGGTTCAAATCTCATTTTTCATATGAAATTCAAAATTGAAAAATCCCAAAAGATTTTTCTTTGGTAATCATAGGTTTCATTTTGTATAAAAATTTGCAAAATTCAAAAAGATCTTTTTCAGTCTACATTTAGAATAGGTGTTATATACATCTTTAAAAGAAAACCACAAAAAGATTTTTCTTTAATAGGTTCAAGTTTCATTTTCGTGTGAAATGCAAAATTGAACCCAAATAGATTTTCTTTGGCAATCATAGATTTCATTTTGTATAGGGATGTTAAAGCTGAAAAATTCAAAAAAGATTTTCGTCATTTCTTTTGACAAATTGTTATTTTCTTTTCTTCTTAAAATTTCAAGAAAAAGAAAAAAAGAAAGAAAAAAAGAGTTTAATTGGTCATTTTGGCAAGACTTCATGAACTACGCACATCTGATTCTCCTCTCTTGGAAGTGAGACACGTAGGCACCCTTCTTGGGTTCGGTGATCTTTTCAAAAGAAAAGGAAAAACAAAAAAAAAGATTTTAAGAAAGTGTTGAACTCTAACATGTTTGTTATCTCTTGTTTAGTTAGTTTAAGGTGGTTAGTTTGTGGAATTTTGGCTGGTCCTCCACGTCACACCAAATCTGAAGAAGGTTTAGCCGTGTCCAACAAGGATATAGAGAGTGACCTCATGGATCAAACAAAGAGTCAGGAAAATAAGAGTTTAAAGGAAGAGAATTTAAGACTAAGACAACAAATGAGGGAAATGTATCAAGCTTGGGCCAGTGGTCTGCCTCCTCCATTCCCCGCTATTGATCCTAGAGATACCTTGAGTTTTCTACCAAAATTGCAAAGTTAGTTTCCTACTGTTGTTAATGCACTACAACATGACACAAAATTTATTCCAAGCCAAACACATCATAATACTTCCACCACTCTTTCTCTAGCTCCTCAGCATAATCCTTTTACATTCACAACACTATATTTCGCCTGTGATTTTGTTGCTCAATCCTTTGCTGAGACATCCATATTGGCTAGCCACCAAACAGTTGTGCCTCCCCATGCTGCCAGCGGAATCATGTTTAATACTCTTGGTGATCATTGCTGTACTCCTGAGCCTACTTTTAAGCTAATTGGACCACTAAAATTTCTTAACAAGAATCCTAGTGTGCCAGAAGAGCTAGAGAAAATGGTTGGAAAAATAAAGAGTGCAAGAAATGCTGTGAAAAGTTCCTTAGGACCTGCGTGTAAAGAAGATGTTTCATATAAAAATTGGGGTATGCCTTCAAGTGTTAACCCTTTCCCAAGCCTTGAGATATCAAAATTTGAGGACCAAGATAGAAAAGAGGAATCCGTGAAACATTTGGGACAATATTGCAATCAATTAAGGGAAACTGGGGGGAAGAAGAATGAGAAAGATGCAGATGCTATTGCAGTTGGATAACGGGCACAACCAAGAAGACGTCATCATCGTTACCGTTAGTATCAAGCCCAAGTTCATTCCCAATCTCTCAATAATCCCTTCCCAAATACATTATACTCAATTTCCCTACCTCCATATCTAATGTACTGCGCACAACTATATGTTCAACTCCCTTTGTTACTCACAATGGCGTGTGCCAACTCCTCAGAGTCATCTTTCAACTCCATAAATATACCAAAGCCCTTCTAGGCCCGATTTTAGATCCAAGCCAAATAATAAAATGAGACAAAAATTGAGGGATAGCTTCACACCAATTGGAGAGCCGTATGCCAGCTTATTTCATAGATTGGTACAATGGGGCATGATCACTCCTCTCCTTGGGCACACTCTTAATCCCCGTTCAAGAAATTTTGATCCTATTGCACGATGTGCGTATCATTCTGATGCTCAGGGTCATAGTATTGAAGATTGTCAAGATTTGTAAAGAGAAATTGAAAAGATGATTCAAGATGGATCAATTATGATGCAGAACATTGACAGTGAGGGAAGCTGCCATGCTGATATAAAAACCAGTGGCTAATATGTCAGGCTGAGCAATTGAGAAGTCACCCTTCTCACTACTAGAAAGAGGTCTGGCAGTTTTTTTTTTTTTTTTTCTGAATTATTTCAGGGTTATAGTTCGGGATCTATATTGTTTTGTTCTTTTTGTCATTTATGTTCGAACCATTCTATCTTTCATTTCAACTAAACATAATGTCCCTTTTCCTTTTGTATTTTAAATATGTGTTATTTGTTTTATTTCTTTATATAGTGCATTTTAAGTTGATTCTAGTGATATGACATGCTAACGGAATTTTCAGCCAGATCTTAAAATTCAGTTAAGCATGAACTTTGAATCTGAGGGCTAAAGTTAGAAAAAGCATCTGAGAAAATTGATAGAGTATTGATACATTTGGTGACCATGTTACAACCTTCTTTCAAAATTAACATAATTATTTTGAGAATCACAAGAATAGCTTGGTCATCAATTGAAAAGCATAGCTCGATTAGGTCAAATAGTGGAGGTATGATCCTATATCAAAAGCAATAGAAAGAAAATCAGTTCTACGAAGTCATGAGTCCTTTAGCGTGAGGAATGTACAACAAAGGTGGAGTTGTATGCTGAACAAATGTAGAAGAAGTAGTGATGCACAAGCTTAGTTAAGTTAGTGCTTTAAAAATGTCACACATGATCTTCGTCTCCCACTTTCCAATTGCATGTTATATACTTGCATTCTCAAGGATTGTATGATGAAGACATTTCATTCTGCTATCCAGATATTGTGTCATCCTTTGTTTACCCCATTTGAGCCTTAGTGTTATTTTCTTTCATACCCCTCTTTTGGAATCAAGATAGAGTCAGCAAAGCTCAAAACAAAAGTGCCTAGCAAAACAATAGAGTCAAAAAAGTTGCAAAAAAGAGAAGAGAGAAAAAATATGGTCAAAAAGAAAGAAAAGAGAAGAGTGACCAGAAAAATAGAGTCAGAAAAAAGGTTTCAAAGAAAAAGAGTCACTAGAAGAAGAAATCAGAATCAAGCAAAAAGAATAAGCTGCCGAAACTACGTGTGACCTGATTCTCCTATTTTGGGGGTGAGATACATAGGCTGCCCTATCCGGGGCTCGGTCCAACCAAATAAACAATTTAGAATTGCCCAGAAAAAAAACTGGGGCATGAGTTTATCTTCATTGTTTGAGTTGATTCTAAAAGTTGTATGTCCCACCCCACTTCAAGTGTCGTTTAGGCCTCATGCCATCCTTTCTTTCTAACCCTATCCAAAAGCCAAGTTACAACCAAAGAAAGACCTTCAAATCAATCTTTGAGGATGTTAAGGCTAAGCATTCAAGGGATATTTTGATAAATTTTAGAAACACTTGTCCTCCTCAGCAAATGAGAGAGTATTATCGGTGAAAACCCTCATAGGCACCAAAAGGCGATGGTAAGTTGGGAGAGATAAAAATAAGAGAGTCTTATCGATAAAAACCCTCATGAGCACTGTAAGATGACTGTGGGTTAAGATAGATGAAAATAAGAGAGTCTCATTGGTAAAAAATTCTCACGGACACCATAAGGCAATAGTGAGATGAGAAAAGAAAAAAGAGAGAGGCTTGTTGGCGAAAACCCTTTAAGGCACCACTAGCCGAATGAGGTCTTAAATGCAATTGACCTAGGGAAGCAAGTCAGTTCCAAGACCATTAACTCAACAACAACTGGTAGAAAATATGGATATAAAGATTAGGAAAATTAATCCACGATGCATGGCATAATCATTAGAGTTGACTGATATTTTTAGATAAATTTTTCATTTCTTTATTTCAAATGGGGACGTTCATTGTCTTTTATTTCTTGTTTGTGTTTTATTTTATTTTCTTGAGGTCAGTTATCCAAGTAAAAAACAAATCATTGTCATTTTTTCATTTGTCCTTGAGTCAAGTCCAAGTCAAAACAATTGAGAAAAGATTTCAAAACTGGCTACCAACATCTTCAAATGCAGAAAGCAAGACAAAAGGCCAACACATGAAAGTGACATGATTGTAGGCAGAAATAAGGCATGCAGAATCTTTTGTCAATAGACAAGTCTGGGAACTCGTGGAAATTTCACGGTTCAAAGGGTTTATCTGATAACCACGACAAAGCAGAGATACGGTATTTGTTTCAGAGTCACTCTTAATAATCTGAGTTTAGGGTCAATGATGCGTAAGTCAATGACATATGTTAATATTTGAAAGCAAGGTCACTGGGATAAGTGTAAGAGAAGTCGCCCAAAATCCAAAGCCGTAATCCAACCACCCTATTTTAAACTCATAAGTTTTCTTTGTATGAAACAGGAACAACTGCTGCCTTCAAATCAAAGGCTTCAAAGAGCAAATATCCAGAGGTGTAATTCCTTATTTCTAAAAATGCAAGAATAGTGTTGTTGTATAGGTTTGGTAATCCCAATTGTGGTAAAACTCATCATCTTGTACCCCTTAGAGACAAATTCTCTAATTTGGGTCTTTTATGTCTCACGACTAGGAGGTGAACTTCCTAATTTGAACCATTAATCCTAAAAAATGCACTTTTAGCAAGAACCTTTCACTTTCATTCTTAAGAGAGGGACTTGTTTGTCTCAGTCATTTAATTTTATCCTCAAAAGTGCATTTGTTGATCAAAATCTTGATTCATCTTTGCATTACGCACTGTTGCAAGTAGTTAGGGTTAGGTATGACACCCACAAAATCTTTTGATGATAAACTCGGGCAAAAAGAAAAATCTAATTCCTGTTATTAGGAACTTCACTTCAGGACCCTCCTGAAAAATTAAAATTTATTTTATGTTCAGGACCCTCCTGAAAAATAGGAATTTATTTTATGTTCAGGACCCTCCTGGAAAATGGGAATTTATTTTATGTTCAGGACCCTCCTAGAAAATGGGAATTTACTTTATGTTCAGGACCCTCCTGAAAAATGGGAATTTACTTTATGTTCAGGACCCTCATGGAAAATGGGAATTTACTTTATGTTCAGAACCCTCCTGGAAAATGGGAGTTTACTTGATGTTCAGGACCCTCCTGGAAAATGGAACTATACTTTCAGAAAAATGAAATCCTTCTTTATCATAACCTTTGTTTGGGATAATTTTCGTTCTAGTTTTGATTTTGGTTTCAGGAGCCCGCCTGAAGAATAGGGTGATGAAATAGCAAGTCAGGAGCCCTCCTGAAGAACAGGGTGATAAATTGAGAGTTGGGTGCTTGCCCAGAGAATAGAGTGAGAAAATTTCAAGTCGGGAGGCCCACCCAAAGAATAGGGGTGATGAAATTGAAAGTCAGGAGCCCGCCTGAAGAACAGGGTGAGGAAATTGAAAAGTGTTGAAATAGAAAGTCAGGATCCCACCTAAAGAACAAAGGTGATGTAAATTGAAAGTCAGAAGCCCGCCTGAAGAACAAGGGTGATGAAATTGCAAGTCAGGAGACCGCCTGAAGAACAGGGTGATGAAATTACAAGTCAGGAGCTTGCCTGAAGAATAGGGTGATGAAATAGCAAGTTAGGAGTCCGCCTAAAGAACAGGGTGATGAAATTGGAAGTCGGGAGCTCATCAGGAGAACAGAGTGAGAAAATTGAAAGTCAAAAGATTGCCTGAAGAACAGGGAGATGAAATTGAAAGTTGTGAGCTCACCCGAAGAATAGAGTGATGAAATTACAAGTCAGGAGCCTGCCTGAAGAATAAGGTGATGAATTAAAAGCCAGGAGACCGCCTGATTAACAAGGTGAGGAAATTATAAGTCAGGAGCTCGCGTGAAGAATAGGGTAATGAAATTAAAAGTTGGGATCTCGCCCGAAGAACAGAGTGATGAAATTAAAAGTCAGGAGCTGATAATGCTCAATCTACAGCTCTCGTAGGAGTGTAAAGCGGTCGTTAGCAAATATAGAACCCAACCTGGGTTGGGTATCGATCCCACAGGGAATATCTTGGTCAACAAGTAAGCAACGATTACTAGACTTTTAGAGCAAGTCTTGTAAGAAGGGGGGTTTGTAATGTGTAACCAAATTATTAAAGCAAAAATTGAAAATAGCAAAGTAAAAAGAAAGAATGTTTAGTAGGTTGTGAAACAATGAGAATTTAGGAGTTGGGGTTATGTCCACCTTCTGAGTTATACGTCTCTATTGGCTATGAGTATGCGGAATTCAGACATGCATGTGCTTATAGAGAATTGTATTCGATAGTAAATCCAGGCGTCTTTCGACCTATTCGAAGATTATTTCACTTTAACTCTTTTGAGCTTAAAGCGTGTCTAACAGTACGAATTATCCAAGAGGTTAATCCAGTTACGACACTAACTTTTTAATAGGGGATGGGACCCTACTACCTTGACATTATCTCTTTTCCAGACAGATAACCTTTCTTTCGAACAAGTTAAATGTTATACTGGCGTATTCTTGCGTTTGCAACCACAAAGAATTTAGATTAAGATGAAGAGAATAATGATATAAGCAGCATACGTGTCACGAACTCACAAACTCACAGCAATAGATAGTATCTCATACGGCTTCCATAACCCCAACAGAGAAGTTTAGTTACCCATGAATGCGAAGAAAATCACAATTGACATTGTTGTTATACCACAATTAAGATTTCACGTTTATAATGGTGTGGTAGGCGTTTAGGCGTGAGTTCCTTAGCAAGGTAACGTTTCTCTTGTTGCGGAATTTAAGAATTGAATAGATGAGTAGAAGAAGAAAAATAGAATTAATGGAAGAATTAGAAGAAGAGTTGTAGAGTAATAGAATTAATTCCGAATTGATTAAAATCTCTAGCAAGATAGGGTATTTATAATACCCATATCCTATTCCTACTAAGCTAATGAAATACTTAACCAAATTCTACTAAGCTAATGAAATACTTAACCCAATTGTACTAGGTTAATGTATCATTATCCTAATCCTAATAAGCTAATGAAATACTTAACCCAATTGTACTAGGTTAATGTATCATTATCCTAATCCTAATAAATTACTGCTAGTCCCCAAAGTCTTCAGAAATGCTGTTTTAGCCCGGGACAGATTTTCCATGCGCCATCTTTAGTCCTTGGCATCCAAGATTGGCTTTTCTCCTTTCGTGAAGCTTTCTTTGGCGTCAAGTTATCCATAAAATGCTGAATTCTGCATCATTTATACCTGAAACTTTGCTAATCATGTTCGTTAGCTCACTTTACAGGAAAAAGGACTAAAAGTGCATGAAATATATAATTTGTTCTCAAAACTAGGCTAAAATATGGTCAAAATATAGTGCTATAGGCGTGTAAATTCGCCTATCATCAGGAGCCTGCCTGAAGAATAAGGGTGATGAAACTGAAAGTCAGGAGCCCGCCTGAAGAACAAGGGTGAGGAAATTTTAAAGTCAGGAGCCCGCCTAAAGAACAAGGGTGATGAAAATTATAAGTCAGGAGCCCTCTTGAAGAACAGGATGATAAAATTAAAAGTTGGGAGCTCGCCCGAAGAACAGAGTGAGGAAATCGCAAGTCAGGAGTCCGCCTGAAGAACATGGTGATGAATAGCAAGTCAGGAGCCCGCCTGAAGAATAGGGTGAAGAAATTGCAAGTAAGGGGGCCCGCCTAAAGAATAGGGGTGATGAAATTATAAGTCAGGAGCCCGCCTGAAGAACAGGGTAAAGAAATTAAAAGTCAAGCAACAAGGTGAAGAAATTAAAAGTCAAGCAACAAGGTGAAAAAGTTGTAAGTCAAGCAACAAAGTGAAGAAGTTGAAAGTAAAAAAAAGGGGTAAAGAAAATGAAATTCAACAAATTAAAAAATAGCAAGTCAGGAGCCCACCTAGAGAATAGGGTGAAGAAATTGAAAATCAAGAAACAAGGTGATGAAATTGCAAGTCAGGAGCCCTCCTGAAGAACAGGGTGATGAAACTCAAGTTAAGAGTCCAAAAAAAGCTGCATAGATAGGATTTTTATAATTTTATTTATGTTTTAACTTGTAATTTTAATTTTTGATGTCATGACAGAACCGCGGACCGAAACCTCGATAGGGCCTCACTCGATACTCCAACTCGGTATAGTCCCTCTTCTTCCAACCCTTTGAGATACCTGTGACTTGATTCCCTTATAACTAGGGATGAGTATGATGTCCAAAGTCAAGACTCAATTTCCCTCCTTCTGTTTCATTCCTTTTGAATAATGGTCGGAAAAAAATTCTATCTCGTTGTCTACTTCTTTGTCTGAAAATACTTCTTGTTTACATTCAAAGGAGGCATGCTGTAGACACCTAATTTTGTCCCTCCCAAAGTTGAATTTTATTCATTTTTAGCTCATATTACCACGCATCCTCACCCATTCTATATTTTCCCCACAAGAAAACAAATACAACAAATTCTAACAAATTAAATCACCAATCCCAAAATATTCCCTTATCCTAACAAACTTTATCCCAACCACCTCACCATGCCACCTCAACACCTCACTCCTTATTTTCTATTGGATACATACAAAAAGCACACACCATACTCATTTTTCCACACGCCATACTCATTTTTTCCACAAGCCACCTCATTTTTCCATAAGCCACCAATAATATGCACTCACATAGGATAATATAAAAAAGAAAAAGGAAAACAAAAATAGAAAAAAAAGGGTTTTCTATTTTTGGAAAAGAATATACAAGGAGAGGATTGAATTTCTTCTTTCTTCTCCTAGACTAGGAACACACGAAATGGAGGCAGATCACCGAGAAAAAAGATCAGAGAAAGGAAATTGAGAGATTCAAGAGAGACGAAGGGATATTGAGAGAAAAACAATGAGAGAGAGAGATAGAAATAATTGAGAGAGAGATCGAAGAACACTATTTTGACGAGTGGTGTCTCACCTAAAAACTTGGCTAAACTCACTGGAAAATGCCCTCTGCATCAGAACGCCACCAGTTTCATCCCTTCCCAGCTTCGGCGAAATAGAAATAGTTCACTCATTGCCAAAAATGGCCTCTCCTCTCCGGAAAGAGGTCACCCACCTCAACTTTCGGCCTAATCTCACCGGAAACTATAAGTTGGAGATCGAACCCACAAAACCCAAGTTTTTTTAGTCTATTCCGAGCAAATTCCATCTGACAACAATTAGAAATCAAAATAGATTAGTTGGTTAATTCGGGTTAATTCGGATTTTTATTGGTTTATTCAAGTTGCGGGTTCGACGTTGAGGTTACAGTTGGGTCGAGGTTCCGTTTCTCCGTTAATTCCGATCCATCACTAATTGTTCGAAATAAAAATCATCAAATTGAGGTCCAATTCTACTTCCTCCATATTTTTATTTTATTATTTATTCTATTCGATGTATTGAATTAAACATGGTATGAATTGATGTTGTTGCGATTCTGTGATTAGTTTTGTGATTATGGAATGCATTTTGAAATGATGCTTTATTTGTGTTTAGAATGAATTTGGGGCGGGAATGGAGAAACTGATAAAAGATTAATATTGTTTGGTTTAGTTAATTGATAGATGTTGATGAATTCGGTAGTATCATGATAAGACCGTCAAAAGCGTAGGTAATTAGTAAGTTGGGTAGGCAAAAGTAGGAATCGTGTATGGTTGAATGATTTGAAATGTTTGTGGAATAGTTTATTTTTCTCGCATTTGAAAAATGTATTCATTTGTCGGAGAATGCCCCGAGGTCACATTGTACTTATTCACTGGAAAATGCCCCAACGTATTATGTACTCAGAGGATGTCCATGACGAAGGCCCAAGGCATCGAGTAAAGCCTTATAGCGTAGTTTTAGGATTAGTGTAGGATTACTTTTCAGTCCTTTTTTATTTTGGGTTGTAATAATTGGACTGGAGACCATAATTTTGGATTTGTTTTGTTTGTTATTTTGGTTGATTGGTTTTTGTGTGTTTTTTGTGGTTTATATATTCATAGTATCAAAATTAGCCGATACGCTCCACCAAGCGACCGTGGTCGAACCATGGGATCGATAGGTGCCTAACACCTTCCCCTCGGTCAACAAAATTCCTTAACCGAAATCTTTGTTTTGAAATCAATTTTAAAAAGTCAAATCATTTTGAAAAAGGATTTCCAAAGGTGATATGGCACACTCAATTTATGTCAAGTGCCGACTCTGAGTTAATTGTAAAACGAACATTTTTTGAAATAAATCTTCATTTTTGTCTCTTTAATAATAAAAAACCCTTTCAAACTTTAAAATCGAAGAATCTTTTTTGATTAAAAAAGGGGTGTGACACCCACTTTACATTACACACCCCTATGATAGCCACCCTCAACTTAGCTAATTTTTTGGAGTTGAGGTGCACAATGTCCAAGGAGAATCAGGGCCAAAACAGGTTCATTATAACACAAATAGGAAGGTGAAATGTGTAGCAAGAAAAATAGGCTACATGCTCAAAAATAGGGATCAAGGGATACTTATGCACATTCGGAAGGTCATTTAGGCTAAAAGTGGACTAACATAAAAAATGACCTATGATCCTTTCCTAACCGACTATCCTACAATCTAGACTAACCAAGCAAGTTCTGGATTTAACACATAAAGAGAACTACGTAGCATCTCGCACACATGGCAAAGAGTCAAATCACAGGCTACTATGAAACCAATTCATGCCCAAGTTAGCTATGATTATTATTTCCCTAATATAATGCCATAACAAGATCCAAAATGGTCACACATATATAAATTCACACATTTCTAAAAACAACATTTTTGGAGGGGTATCATTTTTCTCAAAATTAATAAAAAAACATGCAACCTACCCTAAATACTAAAAAATCTCCTAATTACACAACAACAAACATAATACAAAAAAAAACAAAGCACAACACAAATTTTAACCTAGACATGCCTGTTATACAACCATGATGCAGCCAATAGGAAAAGAAGTAGAGCAATAAAAAGTTGCGATGGCTATGGAATAGAAGTCGGGGATGATGTGGATATAGTTGGGGTCCCCTCAACCTGTGTACTCAACTTGGGGGGCTCTCTTTGATCCCCCATATCAAACTCCATACTATCTCCCACGTCACCTCCCTGTGTATCACTAGGCTCCGCAGGAAATAATGGGCCCTCAGTCTAGGCTGAAGGCACTATAGTGGGTGCACGGGGTATCCTGAAAAGGACTAAATTTTCCAAATCCTTCATTATCTTAGTCTGTTCCACGATCGTAGCCTCTACTCTCTCATTAACACCTGGTATCTCTGGCATACCGGCCTCATCACATAACCTTTTGACAAGAAATAAGAATGGCAAAGTCTTCATCCTACTAAAAGCTCTCTCATGAATCTTACACCGAATAATAGCTATAAAGTCAATATTGTATCCATCCATCATGGTCACAGTCAGTGCAGCTCCATCCCAAGTCAAGACATTATCTGCAATAGTTGAACATAATCTATGTCAAATAAGCAACCATCAAAACTTTGCAGCAAAAGTCAGTGCCGCCTTCTTAATTCCTTCGACCCAAGGGGTATCATCACCCAGAGGTGAATATTAGCTAGCGATCCATCTCTCCATCTCAATTTTCTCTCCTATTCTTAGCATCATGTAAATGTGTCTTTCTCATGCAACTCTCAGTCTATAATCACACTCTACTGTGTATGCTGAAGCAACATAATCTGGCCCAAAGAGAACTCAGTAGATGTTCGTCAATGAAATGTCAACCATAACCTCTCTCACAGATATTTTCTCTAGTTGGGGCTGCTCAGCATGCCTTGGAAAACCCCTACATCTAGGCATAATTAAAGCTACTATGGGGTGGTATAAGGCATAAAATTCCTACACCAATGTTGGGCTATATGAACCTAGGGGTTGAGTCATCCACCCCATCTAATACTTGTCAAATGTAGCCTTCAATAATGGTGATCTATCCAAACCAGACAAGTCAATCCATTTATCCTCATAAATAGACCTCTTGGGCTAGCCGATCTCAGTAATAAAACTATCTCTCTCATACAGTAGCTAAAGTCCTTCTATATACAATCTCAGGTTTACCTTATCAATAGGTTCCACTAAGATATGAGTGGGATCAGATGTCTAACCATGATAAGTTAATGCCTTTGAATCAAGAGCCGACACCAGATATCAAGACTAGGGTATACCCTCGTTAGATTGGGGGACAATTGATGGCTCCTCCTGAACTGCGGTACCCTCCTCAGTCAGGGGTACTGCTGATGACTCTTCCTGAACTACAACCTCGAACTTATCCTCATTCTGTGACCTCTCCTCATACTGGGGGTCCTGTGCATCAAACTTTCGTGTTAGCTCTGAATCAACTGGAATATGCTTATGGTCTCTAGTCACTGGCCGTGTCACTCTTGTTAGGGATGCTCTGGTCTAGGAAACTGGTTATGCCTTCTCCGAGCTACTGCTCTTGGAAGAATTATCCTGTTGCCTAAAAGGTACAACCTTCTCATTTAAAGACTTTGGTGCCATGTGTACCTAGCCCATGTGGGACTTATGACCTTGCTAAATTTGTCACAATGTCCTCTTACCTATAAAATTCTTATTTAAAGATGTTTTACCACATTCCAGGTCACTTTGCATGCCATTAAACCTACAAGAAGTGGCTATGTTGGTTACTCATACTTCACCAACAAGCTGCAACACTTGATTTAACATCACGGCATAATGCGGGTACCTTGATTACTCAGAATTTATCAAGGTACCCAAAGGAATAACCTCCAAGATCATCAATACAATGGATAACTGACACCACACTCATATCAGTAGGCTGCTTCATAGTTCATTAGATGTTGAAGGTGACTTCTTCATTATTGACTCTGAACTTCATCTCCCTATTTTCCATATGAACCATAGATCTACCTATGGTCATGAATGGTCTTCCTAATATGATGAGCATCTCAAAGTCAACCTCACAATCCAAAATGACAAAGTCAGTAGGAAAAAATAAAGTTATCAACTTTTACCAATATATCAAATGAAATGTCCATGGGTTTCTTTACTGTGCGGTCTACCATCAACAACCACATAGAAGTTGACTCTGAGGCTCAATCACTATTTCTTGAATACAACCAGCAACATCAAGTTTATGTTGACTCCCAAGTCATACAATGCTCTGGAAAATCTAGATGTCCTTATAGTGCATGGAATCGTAAATGCTTTAACACCCCAAAATCTAATCCCGAGATGTAACACAGTTCTTAAAGCTACGAGTATCCCCAAGTTAATCTTTTGAGCCTGCTACTAGATCATACTCTTACTTTAACATAATCTAATCAAGAAATAATGTTGTATTATACCAAAAAGCTGAACTGAATCAACTATAAATACTATCTAAATAACAAATACTGAAAGTCTGTAGTTAAAATCATAGTCCGACAAGCCTCTACTACTAAAGAACTAGAGATCCATTGGGACAGACCCCCAACTGACTCGGGCTAAACTGAAAACGATAACTCAATTAATATGAAAGCTAGAAATCCGAAGAAGTAGGCCCTCGAATCATAAGACTCACCAAAATTATAAGACAATGTAGCACATAGACATATATGTTGATGCTCGAACTACTCATGCTGCTGACACTGAGCACCTGAACCTACATTATAAGACAATGTAGCACATAGACATATATGTTGATCAACACTTTGAGGATGTACTAAGTATATGGGGGTTTAATGCATAAGTAAATATCATCGCAATTAGAAAGTAAATGCATATGGATGTATATCACTCACATAAGCTTGATTATCTAAACTATCGAAATATAAAATCATGTATAAACAAATCATACTTGTAAATCTAGTGAGTCATAACATTTAGTCTTATAAAAGCTTTTCTATCATTCTTTTCTTTTGAAACTCAGAAGCTTTGGGAGCTTTGTAAATCTTGGAACTTTGAGACTTAGGGACTTTTGGACTCAGGGAGTTTCTTCTAACTGACATAAACCATATAAGCTGACATGGAGTCCAACATCTTGTCCATGTTGGGGAGATCTGTTCTACCCTTGCCAACAAAATTGAACCTTAACTTAAGTGATCATTATCTTAGCCCACTATGGGAAAATCAGAAACCTATGGTGGCACGTAGTTCTGGGGCATGAGACCTTGAAATCATACCCAACTCGGTGCTAAATACTACTACCACACTTATTGCTTAGAAATTTTAGGAAATCCACCTTAAAACAACACAAAGGTTTATAATGAAAACCACTTATACTTTTCTTTGCTTTAAATCATAACTAATATGGATTCCTATCTTAGCTTAGGTTTGGAAGATCAATCTTTCTTTAAAATCTGAATGCTTTCTTGTTAAAACATGCTAATAATGTACTCTTTATGAAATATCAAAATTCATACTTGGGTTTAAAGCATATGTACTTAAATGATCACAATTTCATAATGAAGCTTAATTCTCAACAATTATCTTGGAAACACTTGAAAATATCAATTCACAATAGGAATGTACAATTCATGATATAAATCCTCAATTCAAAGCATAAATAGGTGGGATAAACATGCAATTCAAGGCTTAAAACACTTATATCTTCATAGACTTAAAACAAGGTGCTTTGGTTATAAACCCCAACTTGTAAATCATGTAATCTTTAATAAAATTCAAGTTTTTGGGCACAAGAACGAAATATTTATCCTTTTTCAAAGCCCACATACCTTTGATAATGAACTAGATGAACAACCTTGCTTTTGAGACTCTATTTGTGCTCTTGAATGATGGTTCTTGGAATTCTTGTGTTGAGAATCTTGAATCTTGAATTAATTTAGAAAAAGGATGGTGGAATATTGGGATTATTGAGGTTGATTGTTGGAGCTTAGGGTTTTTGGTTGAGAGAAATCTTGAGAAATATATCATAAGATGCTTGTAATAGCCCTAAATCTCGTGTTTAGATGGAATTGGGGGCTAGGAAAAAGTATAAAATACCCCTTTTAACTTCTAAAAAAAACTGGAAAAAATGAATTGGGGTCCCGATTTAATGGGCCACCTCAATGCTCCACTATCGCGGTGGCTCACTGGAAACTGACGAATGGGTAATTGGGGTCCTCCGCGATGCGAAGCTATTGCGTTGTCCCACTGGATTTTGACACTTAGGACCTGGAACTTCAATGTGATGCGCCACCATCGTGGTGCTCTATAGAAATGCCATTTTGTCCTTTGGCGCGACGCACCACTATCGCGTTGGGCTACTGGAATTCGACAATTGGGAAAATAGACCTCTCCGTGATGCGCCAATATTGCGGAGGCCTACTGTAAATTGACGAATGGGATTTTGGACCTCGCCGCAATGTGCCAACATCATGGTGGTCCACTAGAAAGTGACGATTATGAAATTGTCCTTCATCGCGTTGTGGTGGCTACCCAGTTGGCACGCTGCCAACTTAAAAATGCTCTAACTTCTTCACCGAGTATCGAATTTGGGCAAATTTGGTTTCGATGGTAAGCTTATTTAATTTCCTACACAATGAAAAGTTGAAATCTAGAAAATTGTATGCGAAACAAATATTAATCATTTTGGAAGGCATCGCTTAACATTCTATGAATGAATTTAAGTTAGAAAAAGTTTGAGGTATTACAATATCTCCCACTTGGGAACATTCATCCTCGAATGTGGCTAGCAAAGTTGAGATGATGAAAACTGAGGCCATAACTGGCATATGCAGCTGAAAGCATGACTCAATTGATTGCAAATGCATGAACTATCGAATAAATTGCTATATAAAGCTGAAGCTTAGACTGAAAAGAGATGATCTGAGAAAACTTGTTATCTTAAACTGAATATGAATCTGCAGCAAAAAGATGAGGGTACTTGGTCTGTATATCTTCTTCTGCTTCCCATGTGGCTCCCTTAATGGATTGATTTCTCCAAAGAACCTTGACTAGGGGGACTTCTTTGTTCCTTAGTCTACGAGTCTGATGGTCAAGGATCTCAAATGGAATTTTTTCATAGGAGAGGCTATCATGAACCTATGTACTTTCTAAGGGTACTACAACCGCTGGATCACTAATACACTTCTTCAACAAAGACACAAGGAACACAAGATGTACAAACAATAAATATATAGGCAACTCAAGCTTATATTCCACCTTTCTAACACGACTCAAAATTCAGAAGAGACCTATAAAACGGGGACTAAGTTTCCCTTTCCTGCCAAATATCTTTACCCCTTCATGGGTGAAACTTTTAAATAGACTAAATCATCAACTTCAAACTCAAAATCTCTTCTTCTTACATTTGCATACGACTTCTGACGACTCTGAGTTGTTTTCAACCTTACTTGAATCAACTGTACTTTCTCCATAGCTTCTAATACCATATCTGGCCTTGACAACGCGACCTCAACCACTTCAAACCATCCGATAGGTGATCTATATCTCCTCTCATAAAGTACCTCAAACAGGGCCATCTGAATGCTAGCATGATAATTGTTGTTGTAGGCAAACTTAATCAACGACAAATGTTCATCCCAACTACCCCTGAAATCAGCAACACACACTCTCAACATATATTCTAGAGTATGAATAGTCCTCTCTGCCTGACCATCAGTCTGAGGATGGAAAGCGGGACTAAGATGAACTTGGGTACCAAGACCCTTCTGAAAAGCTTTCCAAAACTGAGAGGTGAACTGAGTACCCCTATCTGAGATAATGGACAAGGGAACTCCATGCAATCTGACTAACTCTTGGATATACAACTTAGCATAATCCTCAGCTGTATAGGATGTATGAACTGGTAAGAAATGTGCTGACTTAGTCAAACTGTCCACAGTAACCCAAATCAAACCATGATGGCAATGAGAATGGGGTAACCCAGTTACAAAGTCAATATTTACCTCTTCCCACTTCCAAGTAAGAATACTGCACTCTTCCAAAACACCACCAGGCCTTTGGTGTTCTACCTTAAACTACTACTAGTCGGTTAAAGAGTTCAGTATTCTTACTTGCGAGATATAGTGCTACAAACTCTACTATATCTATCTTCATACCGCTCCACCAATAGATTTCTAGCAAATATCAGTACATTTTAGTAGCACCAGGATGAATGTAGTAACGCTCACCATGCGCCTCTTCCATAATCCGTTATATCAACTCATCTATACATGGTACACACAGTCTACTCTGGTATCTCAACACACCATCTCCCTCTTGGGAGAAAACCTCTACCTTTTGGTCTTTAACCGACTCCTTCAACTTAACCAAGATGGGATCCTAATATTATTTCTCCTTCACCTTAGAAATTAAGGAAGATTCTGCACTACTCTGCACCCAAACACCACCCTCAGCCAAATCAACCAATCTAACACCCAACCTAGCTAAATAGTGTACTTCCCGAGCTAACTCTTTCTTATCATTATCCATATGAACAACACTTCCCATAGACAATCGACTAAGGGCGTCTTCCACTACATTGTCCTTGCTCGGATGATACAACACACTCATGTCATAATCTTTCAATAGTTCTAACCATTTTATCTAATAAAGATTTAACTCCCTCTGCGTAAACTCATATTGCAAGTTTTTGTGGTCTGTGAATACATCAACATTCACACCAGATAGGTAGTGTCTCCAGATTTTCAAAGCAAACACCATAACAGCTAATTCAAGATCATGGGTTAGGTAATTCTTTTCATGAGACTTAAGTTGCCTAGAGACATAGGCTATGAACTTACCTCTATGCATCAAAACACAACCCAAGCCAACTCTAAAGGCATCACAATACACAATAAAACTATCTGTACCATCAGGTAATGATAAGATTGGGGCTAAAGTAAGCCGAGTCTTTAACTTCTGAAAACATTTCTTGCAGGAATTTGACCACTAAAACTTAACCTTCTTCTGCGTCAATCGGTTCATAGGAGATGTAATGGATGAAAACCCCCTACTAAAACATCTATAATAGCCAACTAAACCCAAGAAACTCCTAATGTTTGACAGAGAGATAGTTCTAGGCCAATTTCTTATGGCTTTTGTCTTTTGGGGATCAACTCTAAAATGACCAAGAAAAGAAACTGACCTTAGCCAAAATTAACATTTGTTAAATTTGGAGAACAACTGGTGATCTCTAAGAGTTTGTAACACAATTCGGAGGTGGTTTTCATGATCATCCTTACTACGAGAGTAGACAAGAATATCATCGATAAAGACTATGACAAATATGTCTAAATACTATTTGAACACTCGGTTCATCAAGTCCATGAAAACTGTTGGGGTATTGGTTAGCCCAAAGGACATGACTAGAAACTCAAAATGACCATAGCGGGTCCTGAAGGTTGTCTTGTGAATATCACATTCCCTTACTTTGAGTTGATGATAACCGGATATAAGATCTATCTTTGAGAAATAACTTGCACCTTAGAGTTGGTCAAATAAGTTGTCAATTCTAGGAAGAGGATATTTTTTCTTGACTGTGACTTTATTCAACAGACGATAGTCATTACACATATGCAAAGTACCATCTTTCTTTCGGACGAATAGGATGGGAGTGCACCAAGGAGAAATACTAGGTCTTATGAAGGCTTTGTCTAGAAGATCTTTGAGTTGCTCTTTTAACTCCTTAAGTTTGGCAGGAGTCATACAATATAGAGGAATGGAAATAGGCTGAGTATCAAGAAGAAGATCAATTCTAAATTCTATTTCCCTATCAGGAGGTACCCTAGCAAATCTTCAGGAAAGATATCAGGAAACTTATTAACTATATTGACTGACTGAACTCTTGGAGTCTCAGACTTAATGTCTTTGAATTGAACTAGATGATAAATTCACCTTTTAGAGATCAGCTTTCTAGCTTTAAGATATGATATGAAATAACTCTTGGGAGACACTAAATTACCTAGCCACTCAAAGGCTGGCTCATCGAAAAACTAAAACTTCACCACTGGGGTGCGATAATTTATGGATGCATAACAAGAATGGATCCAATCCATACCAAGACTAAGGTCGAAGTCAACCATGTCTAATTCTATCAAATCTGCTAACATGATCTTATGAAGGATAGTAATGAGACACTTTCTATAAATCTTTTTAGCAATAACTGATTCCCCAACTGATGTAGAAACCAAGAAAGGCTCAGGGATTTTTTCAAAACTTATCTCAAAATTCACAGCAACCAATGGGGTCACATAAGAGAAACTCGATCCAGGGTCTAACAACACATAAACATCAAAATAAAATACACGAAGCATACCAGTAACAATATTTGGGAAACTCTCCTACTCCTGGTGGGATGGTAAAACATAGAACTAATTCTGGCGCTGACCGCCACCGGTACTAGATGATGCGCCCTGAGGATGGTCTGGGCGAGCTATAGGAGTTGGTGCCCTGTCTGCGGATGAACATCTCTGTTTCCCTGCTTAGCATACGGGTACTCTCTAATTCTATGACCAAATTTTCCACAACTAAAACAACCCTTTTGTCCTGCCAAGCACTCACCAGGATAAGTTCTACCACACTTAGCACATGGAAGATAATTGGGCTTATCGCTCACACTATTCTGGGACCTGGACATAGAAGACTTACCCCACTGCTTTTGTCTACCTATGGTAGTGGGAGCACTAACTGAGGACAGTGCTGGCAATAGCGGACGACTCTGAAATTGCGAATAATTTCCCCTACAAACCCTTACTAACCATACTCAAACTATCCTGTTCTAGCTTCTTATTTGCTCTCTCGTTTTCTTTCCCCTTTTCTGCCTCAATCTGCTGAGCATGCATCATCAATCTAGGAAGATCCATATCTCCGATAAGCATGGTAGTCCTCCACTCTTTGACTACTAGTACCGACACTCCAGTAATAAACTTACTCATACTAGATCTGGTGTCAGCTATCAACTTAAGAGTATACTTAGATAACTGGTTGAACTTAAGGAAGTACTCATTTACAGTCATTGAGCCATGTCTCAAGTTTATGAACTCCTCAACCTTGGCTTCCCGCAGCTCATATATAAAGAACCTATCTAGAAAAAGTATCTTGGAATACTTGCCAACTCATGGGAGCTGCATTCTCACCCCTACCTTTCTTTCATATGACAACCCAATCATAAGTAACATCTTTCAACCTATGAAAAGCCAATTCTACACTCTTCTCTTCAGTGACACGCATAACTTGGGTGATTTTTTTCACCTAATCAAGTTACAATTGGGGGTCCTCACCTACTTGTGACCCAAAGAATCCAGGCAGATTCATCCTCATAAAGTCACAAAGTTTGGCTACAGCTAAATTACCCGCTTGTTAACGCAGAACTGCAACCTAATTATTGGATTGAACATTAGCGGTCACAGCTTGGGCTAACGCCTGAAAGACAGTCAAAAATTTGGCATACGACACATTCTTATTCAGGGGATCAATAGGCTGGGGTGGCTGGTCATCATTCCTATGGGCATTTGCTCTGCAAGGAGGCATATTCTGTCATAAAAGAGCACGAGTTAATAGAGGATAGAGATAGATGTAAGCACGATGGATTATGAAAGAAAGAGAGGATTTTCCTAAAATGCTCTATAGCCTCTTGCTCATAGATATGGTGCGCTTCACACCCATGATCAAGACTCTACGTAATGCAGCTTGTCTGACTCCCTAGGACTCTTTTAATCTTAGGCTCTGATACCAAGTTTGTAACACCTCAAAATCTAATCCCGAGATGTTATACAATGCTTAAGGCGACGAGTAGCCCTAAGCTAACCCTTTGAGCCTACTACTAGATCTGAACCTTACTTTAAGATAATCTAATCAAGACATAATGCTGTATTATACCAAAAAATTAAACTGGATAAACTGTAGATACTGTTTGAATAAGAAATACTAAAAGTCTGTAGTTAAACTCGTAGTTCGACAAGCCTCTACTACTAAAGAACTAGAGAGCCATTGGGACAGACCCTCAACTGACTGGGGCTATACTGAAAATAAGAACTCAATTACTATGTAAGTTAGAAATCTGAAGAAGTAGGCCCTCCAATCATGAGGACTCACCAACTGTGGAAGCATAAATAGAAATGCTCGAACTACTCACGTTGCTGATACTAAGCACCTCAACCTACATTATAAGACAATGTAGCACATAGACACATATGTGGATCAACACTTTGAGGATGTACTGAGCATATGAGGGTGTAATGCATAAGTAAACATCATCATAATTAGAAAGTAAATGCATGTGGATGTATATGACTCACATAAGCTTGATTATCTAAAATATCAAAATATAAAATCATGTATAAACAAATCATACTTGTAAATCTAGTGAGTCATAACACTTAGTCTTATAAAAGCTTTTCTATCATTCTTTTCTTTTGAAACTCAGAAGCTTTGGGAGCTTTGGAAATCTTGGAACTTTGAGACTTAGGGACTTTTGGACTCAGGGAGTTTATTCTAACCGACATAAACTATATGAGCTGACATGGAGTCCAACGTCTTGCCCACATTGGGGAGAGTTGTTCTACCCTTGCCATTGGAATATAACCTTAACTTAAGTGATCACTATCTTAGCCCACTATGAGATAATCAGAAACCTATGGTGGCACATAGTTCTGGGCATGAAACCTTGGAATCATACCCAACTTGGTGCTAAATACTACTCCCATACTTATTGCTCAGAACTTTTAGGAAATCCACCATAAAACAGCATAAGGGTTTATAATGAAAACCAATTATACTTCTCTTTGCTTTAAATCATAAATACTATGGATTCCTATCTTAGCTTAGGTTTGGAAGATCAATCTTTCTTTAAAATCTGAATGCTTGCTTGTTAAAGCATGCTAATAATGTACTCTTCATGAAATATCAAAATTCATATTTGGGTTTAAAGCATATGTACTTAAATGATCACAATTTCATAATGAAGCTTAATTCTCAACAATTATCTTGGAAACACTTGAAAATATCAATTAACAATAGGAATGTACAATTCATGATATAAATCCTCAATTCAAAGCATAAATAGGTGGGATAAACATGCAATTCAAGGCTTAAATCACTTATATCTTCATAAACTTAAAACAAGATGCTTTGGGTATAAACCCCAACTTGTAAATCATGTAATATTTACTAAAATTCAAGTTTTTGGGCACAAGAACGAAAGATTTTTCCTTGTTCAAACTCCACATACCTTGGATGATGAACTAGATGAACAACCTTGCTTTTGAGACTCTATTTGTGCTATTGAACGATGATTCTTGGAATTTTTGTGTTGGGAATCTTGAATCTTGAATTAATTTAGAAAAAAGGATGGTGGAATCTTGGGATTCTTGAGGTTAATTGTTGGAGATTTGGGTTTTTGGTTGAGAGAAATATTGAGAAATATATCATAAGATGCTTGTAATGGCCTTAAATCTTGTGTATAGATGGAATTGGGGGTTGGGAAAAAGTCCAAAATACCCCTTTTAGCTTCCAAATGAAACTAAAAAATATGAATTGGGGTCCTGATTTAATGGGACACCACGACGTGCCACTATCGTTGTGGCTCACAGAAAACTGACAAATGGAAATTGGGGTCCTCCGCGATGCAGAGCTATTGCGTTGTCCTACTAGATTTTGATACTTGGGACCTGGAAATTCAATGCGATGTGCCACCATCGCGGTGCCCTATAAAAATGCCATTTTGTCCTTAGGCGCAATGCGCCACTATTGCGTTGGGCTACTAGAATTAGACAATTGAGAAAATGGACCTCTCCGTGATGCGCCAATATTGCGAAGGTCCACTAAAAATTGATAAATGGGAATTTAGACCTCACCGTGATGTGCCAACATCGCGGTGGTATATTGGAAAGTGATAATTATGAAATTGTCTTTTACTGCGATGCGGTGGCTGCCCAGTTGGCATGCTGCCAACTTAAAAATGCTCTAATTTTTTCACCGAGTGTCGGATTTAAGTGAATTTGGTATCGATGGAAAGCCTATTTAATTTACTACACAATGAAAAATTAAAATATAGAAAATTCTATACGAAACAAATATTAAGAATTTTGGAAGGCATCCCTTAACATTCTATGAAAGAATTTAAGCTAGAAAAAGTTTGGTGTATTACAACGCTCTGGTATCACGGTGCAATGGTGCAATCCACCGCATCCTCAAAACTAGATGCTTGATTCTTCGTTACCAATTCTTTCATAAACCTGGCATACCTAGGCATCTGCTCTAAAGCCTCAATGAGAGGAATGTTCAAGCTCAGATTTTTCAGTATCTCAATGAATCGCTTGAACTTTTCTTCCCTTTTCTTCAATTTCAATCCTTGAGAAAAAGGTGGGGGAGGTTGTGGAATTTGGTTCACTACAAGCTCATTGAACTTTCCCTTACCTTTATTCTCACCAACACTAATATCAACACCTGTCTCCTTATCTGACTCCACGGTAGGTGTTTCATCAACCACAGTACTATCATCCTTTGGCATATCCACAGTAGGCAATGAGATATCAACAGTAGACTTGGAAATCCGAGTGGTAATAGCAAGACAATGACTATCACCTTTTGGATTCTGGTTTGTACTGTATAGAAAGGTACCCAACTGCATCAGATTTAAAGTAGCAGACATTTGCCCAAACTATGTCTCTAACTACTTAATCCCAGTCATATGAGAGTAAACCTTCTATCTCAGACCTGAGATATCATCCTTGATATTCTTGAGGCTAGGCTCCTGAATTTCTTGCCCCCTTTACCAGTTTGGTTAGTATTGCTTCCATTCTCGATTTGGTACCTCATCTCCCGGTGGAACAAACCTGTCTCCTTTTTTCTTATATTCATCCTTTCTCCTTCAATCACCACCACGCTCTCTACTATGATCTCTATATCTATCTAAATAGTTTTTACCTTGATTTCATTGCCCTTTGGCTCAGAAATCCGCTAATTCGCGATCAAGGTACTTAGCCTCCTTTTCTAAGTCAGACTCATATGCTCTAGAGGCTAAACCTTGTGCACCTACTGTACTTACCTTCTTAGAATTCACTATTTCAAACTACTTAGTTATCAACCCAATATCAGTCCCTAGCTGTGCACACTCTTGTACCATAAACTCATCCACTACTTTATGATCGCTGGAAGCCCCAATGGCATAGCCAACACCCCTATGAACCTCCCGAGTATGCCACCATCAGTTAGTGAGAGAGATCTTTCTAGAACCTCAAAAGATGCTTCCCAGCATAATCTCTTAAACACTCCTACAGTGATGATGTCTTCCATGGCTCGAAAACTGATGTTCAGGGATCTATAAAATATCTCCAGCAAGCTCATCCCTGAAATACATGCTCAACTTCTTCTTAAACCCAAACCAAGCCTCGCATATCGACTTCGAATGTAGCTGCTTGAAGTTGTATATCTCATCTTTTAACTGCAACATTCTAGTCAGAGAAAGAAATGACTTAAGAATTTCCTGCACAACTCATTCCAAGTGGTAATAGATCCTCTCAGAAGTTCCCCCAACCACAAAGAAGCTTCTCCAATCAGTGAAAAGGGGAACAACTTTAAGTTGAGTGCCTCCTGGTCTACCTTGGAATAGTATAAGCAGTGCAAATCCCAATAAAATTAGTAAAATTAATATTGCCATCGTCTGTAATCAAGCCTATAAATATATCTTTCAAATTCAAAAGCTAGATCATGGCACTAGTTATGTCAATTTCACATTGGGGGTAGAGCATGAGGAATGATAGCTCTTATTTTTGGCAGCTCAATGTATCCCATAGCCTCTTATCATTATATGACTGAAAATATTGGAATATTGGGATCACTTGAGCTTGACCACCATGAACTCTATCTCAATTCCCATTGTGTTCTACTCGACGGTCAACTATCGGTCTTGGCCTGGCTAGCTCTGCCTACTATGCTAGCCGGGCCTCCTCATCCCTTCTTTAGTTAGCAGCTACATCTGCCAACATGTGCTCTATATTCCTATTAGCAATGTTCTATGGATCACCTGGAGTATGGGAAGGTACCATATTAGGATCATCCCTAACCCCTTCAAGATAGCCTACACGTACTGGTTCCGTCATCGTATGATTAGGCTGTAAGAGTCTCTCTAGGTTAGGATTTAGTGGGAGTAAGGCATTGACTTGATTCCTGGTGTTAGGCATAAACCGACGTACACCCAACTAAGAAAATAAAACAAAAACCCAAAAACTTTAGCAAGTTCAATCAACAACTCAACATCGTATTCTCCGGCAATGGCGCCAAAATTTTGATCAACTCCCAAACTACACTTCCAATTGAAGAAAAAACAGTAGCTGTCAAGTAAAGTAACCCAACTAGGTTGGGTTCGAACTCACAGGGAATACCTGGACTTGTATATCTAATTTGCTAGAATTAACGGGAAGTACTGAAAGTAAATAGGGGTTTGTAGTAACAATCTCAAACAAGTAGCAGAACTCAACTTTGGTTGTAATCAGTCAGAGACGAATACTAGAATTGTGTTCCCCCTGGTTTCTCAACTCAATACGCTTATCGTGCTTTATTTAACCAACCCAGTACCTTGTATGCAGAATTTGATAAGTTATGTACCATCAACTGTCTTGTGGATTCATTAACAGATTTCATCCTTTACCTTGTGAGTCTCAGGATTTCGCGTTACTAACCTTTATCCTAGATCCCAGTTAACTATTACCCTTTGAGTCTCAAGTTATTAGATGATAGATAACTGATTAGACTAGATTGATAATTAATCTTTAAATTACTATTGTGATTATCTTTTCCTAGACACTACTCCTCTTGTGGAGTAAGTTGTGATATTCTAGGTAGGATCTTACCATTTGCAACCGCTAAGACATCTATTAAACTGAAGATAAAACAATACATACAAGAATACTATTTTAGAACAACTTAGCACTTCCCATACTTCATCAATATGCCAGGGCTCCAACAACCCTAGCTAAGTGTTTTAGACACTCATGCTTGTGAAACAAACTAAGGAATTCATATTGAAGACATTCAAACAAGATCACAATAATCAACAAGCAAAACCCAATGTTGGTAACTAAATTATCAACCAAAATGAAGAATAAAGTAATCCTAAGATCAAATTCAAATCTTGGAATCAAATATATATTTGTAAGAGTTAAGAATGTGTAACCTAACTACGAAACATCAAAAGGGTATTTATGGGATACAAGGAAACCCTAAGAATCAAAACCCAAATAAAAAAGGAAAATTGAAGTTGGTGTCCACTTACTAAGGCCACCTACAGACCATATGTACTATATATAGACCGTATGTCGTCCTTGGTAAGTCTTATACCTCTTTCACAACTCGTGAAACTCTCTGGACTTGACCCTCTGACACTTACTATGATCATGTATGAATCATAGATGGCACCTACATACCGTAGATGCCCTTTGTAAGTGATAGTGTTTTCTTTTTCTACTTCTGAACCTCTGGACTTCAAGTTCTGGCACCTACATAGGTCACCTACGCCCGACAAGTGGCACTAACACCCAAAAATGGCTCGGTAAGTAGCCAAAAACTTCAATTTTCATCTTTTTCTTCAGTTTAACATTCAAAACTTGATTTCCTATAAAACATATCCAAAAAACTTCATATCTCACAAAACAACCTAAGAGACTTGCATATTTTTATCGTTTTAAGCATTGAAAATGCTATAAATCCATAGCACATCATAAACACCCTAAGATACCTTGAATGTGATGCTGTAATACCAAGTTTGTCATGACCAAATACTAACCCCTAGTTGTAACATGGTGCTTAAAGGAACAAGGGATCATAAGCTAACCCATGATATAACATAACAATAAGAATACATAATATAAATGAAGGATACTAATCGGAAGCTAAAACTAAAATGATACAATAATAGTCAAAGCCAATAAACAAGTCTAATGAAAAATCTTAATGATGACATCATCATAAATTAAAAATCTAACTATTTTTCTGATAGACTCTACTAATGATCATTTGCTAAGACAAACCCCCAGCTAACTTTAAACTGTCAGAGAACTAGAAAGAAATATTGAAATAAAACATAGACTCGCTTCATTGGATGATGAGAATCACCACTCAGCTGTTACAATATATTGTAGGAAAAGGCGTGTGATGAGTTTAATGTATTGAGTATGTGAGTTATACAAATATAAAATATACTAAAATATGTTGGTAAATATTAAAATGCTATACTAAGCTGGAATATAACTGAACTAAAGTACAATGACCCTGTCTGAGATGAATATACATACATATAAAGATTTTGTCACAACCCAATTCATGAGTCATGATGGCACCTACTATTACCCATTAGTAGGTAAGCAGACACTGTAACCCGAAGCTAAGGCAATGGGTCACTTCGGTAGAATTTTCCACTGAGCCTAGACACACGAACAGAATCATAATCAACAGGGTTCCACTAAAAGAAGACAATCAAAATAATGATACCAATCCCGCGACCTGTTAATATCATTACAAGAGCATCTAAATATGATAATAGGAAATACAACCCAAAAGTCTAGAATAGTCAACACATCTATCGCGAATACAAAAGACTGAACAAGGATAGAGTGGAAATGGGCGACTCAAAACTCCAAGAGCTCACTCTATCTCTGGAAGATCAACACTGCACGAACTCAACTCAGAGGCGGCAACTAGTACTCGGGTCTGCACCAAAAAGGTACAAAAGTGTAGTAGGAGTATCAAAACGACGCGTACTCAATAGGCATCATCGGCCAACTGAGCTAAATTATGATATAAAGAAAGATAATATCTCTAAGTCAAGGTACATAATCAAACTTTAATTATCTTAATCATTACTGCACAAAATAAATGATCAACTAGAACAAATACGACATATCATACTACTACATGCCAATACCATCATATATAAGGAGTAATTGATCTGAAAGCACAAAGAAATACTAATACAATTACAACCGCGTAAATACCAAGTTGACACACATACATCCATTAGAGCATAAAGTAAAAGATTTCACCATGGCGTCCCATACCACCGGGGAGTATACCTAAAAGAACATAAAGTAAAGAACCCATCATGACATCCCATACCACTGAAGAGTGTATCAAAGGATTAAATCATCAACGTTAATATATATACATATATATATATAACCAACTTCTCAATTTCCATGGTTTTCCATATTTCCCATCAACGACCATTTGCCAACAATTATAATTATCAACCATTACCAGAGTGAAATAACATATACCAAGGTACTAATACCCATAATCATATAACCATATAGCTATCTATCTCATCAATATACTTTACTTACTCATTATTATCTAACTAATGATTATTAATAAACTATTAATTCTCTAGACATCATATGGCCTCTAATTATTAGCCTAACCAATTCTTTACATAATTCTTATTCACGGGATATCAACTAACCATTATTCAATAAATATCCAACATCAAACATCTAATCAAGATTCACTACCCACCATAGTCTCCATTTAACCAATGCTAATTTCTAATAACAATAATTGCATTAGTCGCCATCTAGCAAAATACCACTAATCATCATCCAAACACTTATTTATCTAGCCATTAATGCCTTTTATTATATAGCATCATTGATATAAAAATCCCCATTTAACAACTAATTGACATCATAACTTAGTCATCAATGTCACCAATCATCACCGATGCTAAACCTGTTATCATCATTAACCACGTAACCACCACAGTTGCTATTTACCACATTTTAAACAAGGTTCATAAATTAGTACTCTTCTAGCCATCAAATTAAATAGTCACTTAATAAACAACTAGTTACCACATAGCTCATTCTAATAGGCAATATTCCTTAATTAATCCATTTATTCAAATCTAAATATACCCACAAGGTGAATCCTTAATTCTAAACAAGATTATACTTACCAACTAATCTTAATTCATTAATCGATATATTATACTCCTACACGCTATTTAGCACTAACATGAGTTACGCCGCTTAGTGAGTGATTAGCACTAAAGAACTATAACCTACAAGACCAAGAATAACATCACACTCTCAAAGCACGTACGAATGAAATCATATGAAGGCAATCCACATACAAACATATATATGCTTATCATACATATCATCAATATATCCACCGGACTTACCGGGCATCATCATATCATCAATATATCCTCCGAACTTGCCGGGCATCATTATAT